>OZ024821.1:118718706-120057592 GCA_964016985.1 Anodontia alba | reverse complement strand
GACAAAATAAAAATAACTTGTCAAAATAGGCAATCAAAATTCTTCACAGGCAGAATTTAAATATTAGCAGAAAATATAAAATTGAAACAATTTCTCCTGAAAGATTGGTTTGACATTTCATATAGATCATCTAATTTAGGGATCAGTTTGAATTGTCACATCTTGTTATTACTTTCTTGCTATTTTTCATCAGTTTTTACCTTTTACACGCTGGCAAATTTAACAGAGGACAGATTGATGATATTTTTTCTTTTTTTACCTAGAAAATAGTGTTTGATATCTCATGAAAGTTGTTTCATGAGGAGGCAGAATTTGTGACACTTCAAAATCTTATTTTCTTGTGAAAAAATATGTAATGCAAAAAAAAAAAAAAAAAAATAAATAATAATGTTGTCTTCATACAAAGTGTTTTAAAACAGTTTTCACATATGACTTATTCATTATTCATAAAGTTTGATAACTATAGGGTCTGATGACTTCATATTAACCATTACCACTCTCTGGGCTAGTTCAGCAGATGACATTTTTCTTTTTTTTTTTTTCACAGAAAATATGATCTGATATTTCATGCAAATTGACTCCAGACAATTTGTTTGAAATGTCATAAAGGGGTGGTTGGGTGAGGCAAAAGTATCTTAAGTCGCCTTGGCGTCCAGCTGGTATTGGCGTACAGTTGAGCAAGGCCTGCTATCCTTGCAACAGGTAAAGGTAGAGGGGGAATGTTTTTATTTCTTCTGTGTCTTCACTTTTCATCCATTTTCCTTTCTCCCCTATCTCTCTCTTTCATCTCCTCTACTGTTTCTTCAGTCTCTCTTCTCCCTTTCTCTGGGAGACAACACAAAATGACCCACAAGGGTTGACATGTCATTAAGCCCCAACTCAATCAATCAGTTGAAATATCATAAAATAAAAAAATATTTCAAAGTGTCGTCTGCTGAAAATCTTTCCCAGAGTGTTAAGAAATTTGGTCCATTTACCACAGAGATTATTATATTCTAAGTTTTCAGACGGACAAGCCTGAGCAAACAGTATAGACCCAGATCAGATGATACAAAATCAATCAGGGTCCACACTGTTTGCTGCTCATCATAGCTTTGTCGTTAAAATGGACTTGTTCAAATTTTAGGATATGTATGTTGAGGTGTTCAGATAGTTATGGTAAATATGGTGTATTCACTGCGTAGATTTAGTTAAGGATATTAAAGAGGAATATTTTTAATTTGTTATTTCTCCACCAGAACATAATAATATAATAATCCTCTCTCCAAGGCATTTGTAATGGGTACCCAAAATATTTGTTTTGTGGAGAATTTAAGAATTATTAGAAATTCTATGGATAATACCCACTGTATTTACCCTAAATATTTGGACACCTGAACTCCTTATCATACTTCTAATTTATGAATAAGTCCATTTTACTTCCTTTCAGTGTGTTAAAAACTGCTGGATTGCAAACAGTGTATACCCTGATCATACCCTGCCCCTATTCTGCAGCATCTGTTTCTTGGTTTTCACTGTTTGCTGAGGCATTTAGGGTAAATATGGCATAACTGTAGATAAGACGGGAAAATATTTCCCTTATTTGTCCACAAAAACATATGTTGTTGGTACTCATTAGAAGCACCTCGCCGAGGCACTTCTAATGAGTACCCACAACATATGTTTTTGAGGACAAATAAGAAAAATATTAATAATTTTTGATGGAAAAAAAAGCATCTTATCTAGAGATATGAATATACAGTATATATTCTTCTTTGGTTTCACCTCCTGTCTGATCTTATACAGTAGTAGCAACAGAGCAGAACACAGAGGTGAATGAAATTGTTCAGTAGGAGATAAGGTCGTAGATCCCTCCCATTGTTTTTGATAGGACATTGGTGTCATGTGATATCTGTATTGCCGGTGGTTATTTTTTTCAAATTCAAGTAGGATCTTGAAAAAGTACAATTTAAAAAAATGTGGAAATTTGTGGTCTTTGGTACATATGTAAAGTTCAATTAAAAAAAAAATGTGGGAATTTGCGGTCATTGGTACATGTGTTAAAATGTTTACCAGGATTCTAAGATTGACAATCACAACAGCAGCAGAAGATATTCTATTTTTTTTTTTTTTCTGTGGAATTTTCCTGAGAAAAAAAGGTTTGACATTTTATGTGAATCATCTGCATAGTAAAAAGTTCACATCAAGTATAAAGCCTTATTTTCACAGAAAAATAAAATTAGAAAGTCGTCTGCCGCAATATTGAATTGTGTATATGCATTAAAATGTACTGTTTGCTGTTCAGTCTGGACATCGTATGATCATTCAATGTGGTTTATTTCTATATACAGTAAAACCTGTGTAAGACAGCCACCTTTGAAATTGACCTTAGTGGTTGATGTGGAAAGGTGGTTGTCTTATAAAGGTACATTTCATGTAATTTTGATTTTGCTAGCAAAATTACATGTCATGTACCTTTATAAGACAGACTTTTCCACATCAACCACTATAAATATTTAAAGTCACTCGAAGGTGGCTCTCTTACACAGGTTTTACTGTAGTGGTTTGATTTTAACATTTAGGATGCTAGGTCAAAATTTCAGTAGAGGACATTTTGATACATTTTACTTGTTCTTCTTCTCTACATACTGCCATACGCCCTCGCGAACATTTTAGGCAGGTGTTTTCCCAGAAAGTAGGATTTGACATTTCATTTGGATTGTCTTTCATGAAGGAGAAAGTTAGCAAGAAATGAGAAAATTTCTTGAAATATCAAGACCAGTTTTCTAGGAAAATAAAAAAAATATCACCAGTTGGTTATCTGAACTTGCCCAGAGAGTGCTAAAGGTTAATCAGAAAAGGGGGAAAAAAAATGTGTTTTTTTTCCCCCGATTATTTTTCTATAGCAGGAGTTGATCAAGGGTGTTTGACTTCAGAGTTCCATTGGTTTAGGTTGATTTTCTGTTGTTTTGAGACTAAGCGTATAGTATGAGTATGACATGTACAATGTATATATTTGTGTGTTTTAACCCTTAAAGAGCTAAAAACAACTGCAGCAGAGAACACGTTTATGTTTGCGTTTTTCAGAGAAAATTAGACTTGACGTCATGTGAATTGTCTGCCTAGCAGATGATTCATGAATATGAAATGTCAAACCTTATTTTTTCTAAATAATAATAATAAAGAATTTGTCTGCCGCAGTTGTGATTTGATAGGGTCAATGAAATGGTTAAAGTTGTTAACTCTTTCCCTGCTAGTGGCGACTTTTGTCGTCTGCTGATAACCTTTGCAAACAGTTTGGACCAGATCAGGCCCGACAAAACGTCGGGTCTGATCTGGATCCAAACTGTTTGACACACTGATGGTATTCCTGAAAGATTATTTTGAAAAAGTTCATTTTTAACAAAAAATCCACAGACGACAAAAAAGCATGCAAAATTACCCAGCATGCAAAGAGTTGAGTACCATAATCAACAAAATGTTTTTGATGTTTACAAATTTTCAAATAACAGTCATTTGTGTGCTTTTGTTAGTCATATTACAATATTTCTAAGTGCCAGATCAAAGTTATAAAATTGTGCTGTGACATACTAGTATTCAGGTTATCATAATCAGTTGGCTTTAACGCTTAGCATGCTGAGTGAAAATTTCAGCAGATGACATTGAAATATTTTTTCCAGAAAATGGGCTTTGACATTTCATGCAAATTGTCTCATCCTGCTGTTTATTAAGACACATCAATATGTAGAAAAAGGGCTTTTAAATTTTAACCCTGGTCCTGCTGAACCTGAATATACCCTGATTTTGCAAACAGTATAGATCCAGATCAGTTGGCTTGCACTGATCTTGATCTGCACTGTTTGCCATTAAGTATGTGAATTTATATCAACAATCTGGATCAAGCAATCTGATTGGCTGAAAATTAGAATTGGGCGTGGCCTCTTCATTTATTCAGCAGAACAAGGGTTAAGACAAATATCATAACCCTGGTCCTGCTGAATCCCGATATTCCCTGGCTTAACAGTATAGATCCAGTTCAGAAGCCAACTGATCTGTACCTGCACTGTTTGTCATTAAATATGTGAATTTGTATCAACAACCTTGAGCAAGAAATCTGACTGGCTGACAGTTAGAAGTGGGTGTGGCAAACAAACAATGCATTTTATTGCAAATTTGATCAAAATGGGATAAAAAACTAACCCTTAAAATGCCAAGAAAACCTGCATCGGAAAATGTTGTCTGCTGAATGTTCTTGCAAACTTTTCAAACCTATTTTTGAATACAAACAGTCTGATCTAGGTCCACGCTGTTTGCAAAAACGACTTTTAAAATCACAAGCAGATGACAGAGCAGATGACAGTTGTTGTGATTGGCAGTTTTCAAAACTGTTCTCAAGGGAGCCAACATAAGACAAATATCATAACCCTGGTCCTGCTGAATCCCGATATTCCCTGGCTTAACAAACAGTGTAGATCCAGTTCAGAAGCCAACTGATCTGTACCTGCACTGTTTGTCATTAAATATGTGAATTTGTATCAACAACCTTGAGCAAGAAATCTGACTGGCTGACAGTTAGAAGTGGGTGTGGCAAACAAACAATGCATTTTATTGCAAATTTGATCAAAATGGGATAAAAAACTAACCCTTAAAATGCCAAGAAAACCTGCATCGGAAAATGTTGTCTGCTGAATGTTCTTGCAAACTTTTCAAACCTATTTTTGAATACAAACAGTCTGATCTAGGTCAAAAACGACTTTTAAAATCACAAGCAGATGACAGAGCAGATGACAGTTGTTGTGATTGGCAGTTTTCAAAACTGTTCTCAAGGGAGCCACCATTTTGAATATTTAATGAAATTCTTAAAATTTTAAAATATTAAATAAAATCTTTTCTCTGACAGTGTTTTTCAAGCGAAATCAATAAACAAATAAATATATATATATATATATAAATAGCGTAAAATAGGTAAAATAGCGTTGCATATATTATCTATTTATGTTTTGCATATTTATTAGGGCTTCATGACATCATTCAATTCTCATTAAATATTCAAAGACAATTTTGAAAAACTTAAAACCCCAATAACTTTCTTATTAACACTTAGCACTCTGGGTAAACATTTCAGCAGACATTTTGACATATTTTTCTGATTTCCCCCAGAAAATGGGATTTGACATTTCATGCAAATAGTCTTCTTAGGAGACAATTTGCATGAAATGTCAAATCCTATTTTCTGGGCAAAAATAAGAAGAATCTCATCAATTTCATCTGCTGAATCCATCAAGTGTTAAAGGTCTAATTTTGTTCAAACTTATGTCAAAATGAATGGTTTGATAAGGTCTTTCATTTCACATACAATCTTTATCAATATTGCCTTACTCTTTAAAGTGTCACAATATTTAGAGTAAGTACTCTAGCAGTCATCAGTACTGATACATCAGTAAGAACTCATATTAAAGAAATGGACACTAAATGTCCACCTGTTGTAGCCATTTGCCTCACAGTTACACTTTGCAATGACAAGGATAAGGAGATGAAAAGAGTAGTCTTGTAAAACCAGTTTGAAGGCAAAAAACATTCAAGTTTGTTATTAACAAGTTCAGAGTTCAGTGTTCATAATTCATTTATTTTTAAGGTCATAAGGTGATAACTTCTAGTTAGAATAAACATTTATTGAGAAGATGACATGGGCTCACTTCATGAATTTTAATATGTAATTTGTTACCCGAGGAATTCTTAAGATAAATGTAGTCAGAAAAATTCAATATTTTTTGTTGTTGATTTTTTGCCTTTTTGACTCATGTTCATGAAGATTTGCAATAGGCTTTTTTATTTGTTTGCATGAAAGAGTAGTGTATGATGTTAATTAACACTTAGCATATGCTGGGTAAAAACTTAACGGACAACATTTTTGACTATTTTTCTTATTTTCCCCAGAAAATTGGCTTTGCCATTTCATGCAAATTGTCTCTTAAGGAGACAATTTGCATGAAATGTCAAAGCCTATTTTCTTGGAAAAAAAAGAAAAAGAAAAATACCATTAATTTGTCGACTGCTGAATTAGCCCAGAGAGGTTCCATAAATCTTACTTAGATAGAACAACACTCACTGCAGTAAAGAAAAGTGTTAGTGAAAATTTGATGAAAGGCCATAAATATTTAAATTCATGGTGCAAGAAGCCAGAATGGGTGGGCACCACTCTTAAGTAAACACATGGTTTGATAAAGTTCTAATCAATCTTCATCAAGTTTTGAGTAATTTTCAGTTTTATCAAACCGTGTGATTATGATTACTTTAGTTTCCAGCAGAAATCAACAATTAATATTTGGTGATGAATACTGTATCTACCCTAAGAACACACCTCAATAACTTATCATAGTTCTTCTAAACTTTGAACAAGTCTATTTCACTGTCTGTTCTTTAGTCTAAAGACAGCTGGATGAATGGCGAACAGTGTAGACCCTGATCTGCAAATACTAAAGGTGGTATTTGGCATACCAAAAGTAGATTACTGTGACCTTCATTTGATCTCTGATGTACTTTATCACAAAAAAACCCCCAAAAAAACAAAAACATTTGGAGCATATCTTTTGTTCTGTGTGGCATAGGCCTGTAACCAAGTTTTGTGTATTACAAAAGTAGGCATTTGTGACCTATATTTTGACCTTGACAAACTTTATACAAAAAAAAAGTTGTCTAGCGCATATTACGTCTGTACTATTAAGGCCAAGACTAAACAAATTTGGTGTATGGTGACTTGTTCTAATGACAGTGTGCTATCTACCAAAGTAGGGCCAGCCTCGGTGGCCCAGTTGGATGCGCCGTCTGACTGGAGACCAGGAGGTTGTGGGTTCAACCCCCGCTGAGGTTGGCAACATTCGTGGAGATTGATCATGAAATATTTTCTACGGTCATTCTCTCCCTTCCGCTGGTTCAAGAAGGGCAGTTGTCAGTTTCTGGCGAAAGAATGTGCACAATACTGATTAACCGCTTAGAGGACTAAGCCTGCCCAGTAAACGTGTGGTTAGGTAAACTGACCGCACTCGACATGACCCCACTGGGTTGACTGGGCCATAAAACCTCAACACAAACAAAACCAAAGTAGGTTACTGTGACCTATATGATGACCCTTGACCTACTTTAAACAAAATCTTTTTCTTTGATCTATAGATGTTTGCCTAAACTGGTGAGGGACAAAGGATTGTACGGCAATACTTTGCCTTGTTCACAAATGCAATAGTAATTTGCGTAATTTCATGAAAAAAAGGTATGGGGCATATCTGAGATCCCGACTGGACTACACATAATCTAAACAGTCTGATCTTGTTTTTCACTGTTCCCTACTATCACAAAAAAACCCTTTTCTCATGACATGGCTCATTTCAGGTCAAATTATAGCAAATGTTTCTACTCATGAATACATGACTAATCCCTTATATCTGGTGCTTTTTTATTTATAATCTGCTACTTTGGTTTGGCTGATTTTGCTTTGTCTGGCCATTGGAACCACTGACAGACAGGTGGAGTTGCATGCTTCTGTGATTCATCTGTGATTTCCCAAAGTATTTATTTCTACAGGTGTAAAAGCATCCTGGGAAAATACTGATTTCCCTGATTGTATTTTTGGATAGGTATGCCTAAGCAAACAGTGAAGATCATGATCAAACTGCTCCTTCAGGAGCAGTTGAAGGAGCAGTTTGATCTGGGTCTACACTGTTTCCATACATCCAGCACCTTTTAGTCATCCTCAAGTTTAAGAATAGGTACAGTAAGAAGTTTAGCAGCCTTGTTAACCCTTGTCCTGCTGAATAAATTAAGATGCCACGCCCACTTCTAATTTTTAGCCAGTCAGATTACTTGATCCAAGTTGTTGATATAAATTCACATACTTAATGGCAAACAGTGCAGATCCAGATCAGTTGGCTTCTTCAGAAGCCAACTGATCTGGATCTACACTGTTTGCAAAGGCAGGGTATATCCAGGTTCAGCAAGACCAGGGTTAAGAAAGGATACTATATTTACCATAAATATTTGGAACTCCTTACCGTTCTTGTCCTAAGATATTGAACAAGTCCATTTTATTACCTGTTAATGTGTATAAAAAGTGTGTAGACCCTGATCATATGTATCTCATTCTGCAGCATTCTGATCTAGGTCTATGATGTTTGCTCAGGCCTGTTTTGTCCCACTACTTAAGGTTATTACAGTTTATCTGGGAAGAATGCTGGGATAAGTTTATAAACATAATATTATGTTGTTAATATTCAATAGAAGAGCCTCAGTGAGGATCAGAAGTTCCTGAGTGAGGATCAGCCTGATCAAGGATCAGAAGTGTCTGAGAGGATCAGAAATGTCTGTGAGGATCAGAAGTGCCTCAGTGAGCGTCAGAAGTGTCTAAGTGAGGACCAGAAGTGCCTGAGTGAGGATCAAAGCAAAGATCAGAAGTGCCTAATTGAGCGTGGATCAGAAGTGCCTGAGTGAAGATCAGAAGTATCGGAATGAAGATCAGAAGTGCCCAAGTGAGGATCATATGTGCCTTAGTGTGATTCAGAAGTGCCTGAATCAAGATCAGAAGTGCCTGAGTGAGGATCAGAAGTGACTGAGCAAGGATAAGAAGTGCCTTAATGAAGATCAGAAGTGCCTCAATGAGGATCAGAAGTGCCTCAATGAGGATCAGAAGTACCTGAGTGAAGATCAGTAGTGTCTGTGAGGATCAGAAGTGCCTGAGTGAGGCTCAGAAGTGCCTGAGTGAGGATAAGAAGTGCCTGAACAAGGATTAGAAATGCCTGGTTGAAGATCAGAAGTGCCTAAGTGAGGTTCAGAAGTGCCTAAGTAAGGATCAGAAGTGCCTGAATGAGGATCAGAAGTACCTGAGTGCGCTTCATAAGAGCCTGAGTGATTATCCAAAGTGCCAGAGTGAGGATCAGAAGTACCTGAGTGAGGATCAGAAGTATCTGAGTGAGGAGCAGAAGTGCCTGGGTGAGATTCAGAAGCACCTGAGTGATTATCCAAAGTGCCTGAGTGAGAGAAGTGCCTGAATGAGGATCAGAAGCACAGGAGTGATTATCCAAAGTGCCTGAGCAAGGATCAGAAGAGCCTGAGTGAGGATCAGAAGTACCTGAGTGAGTATCAGAAGTGCCTGTGTGATTATACAAAGTACCGGAGCAAGGATCAGAAGTGCCTGAGAGGATCAGAAGTGTCTGACTGATTATCCAAAGTGCCTGAGTGAGGATCAGAAGTACCTGATTGAGGATCAGAAGTACCTGATTGAGGATCAGAAGTGCCTGAGTGAGAATCAGAAGCACTTGAGTGATTATCCAAAGTGTCTGAGTGAGGATTAGAAGTGCCTGAGTGAGGATCAGAAGTGCCTGAGTGAGGATCAGAAGTGCCTGAGTGATTATCCAAGGTGCCTGAGTGAGGATTAGATGTGCTTGAGTAAGGATCAGAAGTGTGGCTCAGAATTGCCCGAGTTAGTATCAGAAGTGCCTGAGTGAGGATCAGAAGTGCCTGAGTGAGGATCACAAGTACCTAAGTAAGGATCAGAAGTGCCTAAGTGAGGATCAGAATTGCCTAAATAAGTTTCTGAAGTGCCTGAGTGAGGATCAAGAAGTGCCTGAGCTTGGATAAGAAGTTCCTAAGTGATGATCAGAAGTAACTGAGAGATGATCAGAAGTGCCTTTGGATCAGAAGTATCTAAGTATGGATCAAAAGTGCCTGAGTTAGGATCAGAAATATGTGAGGCACTTCTAATAAGTACCCAGAATATAACATGCTAATGGAGAATTGGGGAAAAGGTTTGTTAGTAGGTACTTTGGCAATTTATTTAATCAGTTTGTTAAAGGGTAGTAAAACATGGGTCATTGCCCTGGTTATCTCTGTCCCAGGGTTTAGTCTGGAATACTCTTGAAGCCACTTTGATACTCTCTGTTGATACAGTGATTGTAGATAATGTGCTTTGGCCTTTCATACAAAAAAGTTCCTTAACATATACAGGAACAGTTTATTGCTTAGCATGCTGGGTAAATATTCAGCAGATGACATTTTAAAATATTTTTCATATAGTTCCCAGAAAATGGGATTTGAAATTTCATGCAAATGGAGACAATTTGCATGAAATGTCAAACCTGTTCTCTTAGAAAAATAAGACAATAATTTCAAAATGCCATCTGCTGAAAATCTTAGTCTCAGATGGAAATGATTTGCATGAAATGTCAAACCTGGTCCCTTAGAAAAATAAGAAAATAATTTCAAAATGCTGTCTGCTTAAAATTTTACCTAGAGTGCAAAGCCTTAATACTTAACATTCTAGGTAAAATATTCAGGAGTTGACATTTTAAAATATTTTTCTTATTTTTCCCAGAAAATAGGTTTTGACATTTTATATACTCTCCTGAAAGCCTATTTTTTGAGAAAAATAAAAAATTCAAAGCCTATTTTCTGGGAAAAATAAGAAAAATATCATCAGTATATTATCTGCTGAATTAACCCAGAAAGTGGTAAACGTTAAGCCTAAATCAGCCTGCACATTGCATGATTTGACCAGGGCTTGTGCTTTTCACCTGCGAATTCTGTAGAATTGAGGCATCCTTCAGAAGAATAAGAGAGAGACTCTGATCGGACTGTAAATGCACAGGCTGATCATGGTCTACACTGTTAACTCTGGCCCTTTTGTCCAAATACCTAACACTTACCATTCTATTGGCAGATTCAGCAGATGACAAATTGATGAGATTTTTCTTAGAAAATACGATTAGACATTTCATATATACAAATTGTCTCCTTTGAAAATAGGATTAGAAATTTCATGCAACTTGTCTCCAGACAATTTGCATGAAATGTCAAATCCTGTTTTCTGGGAAAAATAAGAGAAAATATTTCAAAATGTCGGCTGAAATTTTTGCCATTTGCAAAGCGATCATTCTAGAAAGCATTTGTGAAAAGCAAAAGCCCTGTTCCAACAGAACATCTGATGAAGGTCCCTTTTCACCTGTTGGGAGTCATTTCTGCATGTTAATCATCTGCTGGAAGAAGATATTTTCTGATAGTAAGAAATGTGATTATATAGATAGGGTAAACATGTACAGAGTGAATGAACTTCCTTGCCCACAGAAAAAAAGAAAACAAAACTACATGTGAATGGCCTCTTAGAGAAAATTTCAATTACATTATAAGGGCAACATCATGCGAAAACATGTCTTCGGGCATGAGTGGCCGGCAAAGACCCAGATCAGACTGCACATCAGCACAATCTGATCAGGGCATTCACTGCCCCACTCACAGAATCATTTGATACTACAAAATATATCAGTAAAGAGCAAAGGCCCAGATGATACTTTACACATGCACAGGATGATCTGAATCTGCTCACTTTGCACAATACTCGGTGGTACTGTTTTGCTTGACGCAGCCTATTTGGACACCTTAAATCCTTTACATTCCACCTCAGTGGCTCAGTCGGATGTGCATCCGACTGTAGATCAGGTGGTCGCTGGTTCCATCCCCGCCGGGTCCGGCAACATTCTTTCATAGAGATTAGTCATGAAATATTTTCTACAGTCATACTTTCCCTTCTGCTGATTCAAGAATAGCAGTTGTCAGTTTCTGGTGAAAGAATGTGCACAGGTACTGGTTAATGCTGAAAGGACTATTAAAGCCTGCCCAGGAAAAAGTGTGGTTAGGTAAACTGACTGCACTCGACATAACCGCAGTGGGTCGACTGGGCTGTAAAAAACTCAACACAAATTAACAAATAAACCCTTAACATACATATCCTGAAGTTCGATCACAGTTTGCATTTTCCCCAAAGATTCATTTGCTCATACCATAGATCATGTGATGCACAATGGGAAAAAAGGATCCTTAAGCTGAATGTGAACAGCAAAAGCCCTGATTGTCCTGTGGTAGATTGAGCCAGGAGTTTGAAATTGGGGTTCAAAATTGCCAAGATTGGTTCAGTTTGATCGATTTGATCCTTATTCAAAATTTTCCTTCAAAACGAAATAATTTGGACTCAAAATGGGGTTTACCTATTATCTAATCTCAAAGGCACCCTGCCCCCTCCACTCCTCTGATCTGCCACTGATCTGCTCAGCCATGCAGCCTGATCAGACTCTTCTCAAAATATTCTGCCCTATCCATTGATGTTCACTTAGTTACCCTGTATCACTAAAACTGTTAACATTTACCAAGTTATGGGCAAATTCTTTTCTTGTTTTTCCTAGAAAATAGTTTCTGATGTGCCAAAATACATGTGCTTTTTCATTTTATATGGAAATTGAGTCATTTGTACACAAATGTTATTAAAAAATCTGCCGAGCTGGAATATTTGTCGTTGCAGAGATGCATAAATCTGATATTGGGACTGAGGTTTTAGTCTGTTTCTGTATCAGCAGATGGAGGTATTATCTGTGATTATTACCGTATATACCCTTCAACATTAGCATGTCCCTTTAGGATTCAGGGTTACTGTAGTTGCAATGATAATTTGAGCAGATAAGCATGAACAAACTGTGATGTTCCAAATCAAACTGTTCCTAAAGGGAGCAAGCTGAGCAGGGTCTACACTTTGCCATTCCATCCTAGCATAATAGTTGAACAGGGTCTGCACTGTTTGATATTCCTCCTCAACATATTAGACACCTTATCAAGTAATCAAGAAGATGTGATAAAATGGCAAGGAGTTAAGGTGTCCATATTTAGGGTACCAAATTCAATTTATTACTGTTTTGGATATTTTCAAAATTGCGATATAACTTTAGACTGGCTGCAGTCTCTAGTGACTAAATTTTTATTCTTGTAGTCCTGTTTGATATTCCACTAAAATAAAACCAAAATAATATCATGACTATAAAGTCTGGTCACTACACTAAAATGGCTGGTCACTAGTGACCAGCCTTTATTGTCATAATATTGTTTGGGTTTTATTTTAGTGGAATATCAAAATAGGACTATAAGAGTAAATATTTAGTCACTGGAGACTGGAGCCAGTCTAGTAGAACTTGTAAAATATCCATTTAATAAGGGCACACTTGACAGAAAGATCAGTAGGGACTTCTTGGACTGTATTTAAGGGGAAGGGATACATTTGGTAGATTTTCTGCCTTTTTTAGAAGGCAGACAACTTGTGTGATTTTCTGATTTCCAATAACCACTCTTGAGGTTTTGCATATTACAGTGATTATCATGTACGTATGTATTTAAGGGAATTTCAGTATGGATAATCAGATCAGGGGGTGTGGGGGTGAGAGGAGTCTTTTATTAGAATAAAATATAGTAAGCTTCATGATATCCCCTATCTTCTTGTTTAAGCAATACCCAGTAAAAAATGGGGCTTTCTCTCTTCCGCTCATTCAAGAAGGGCAGTTGGCAGTTTCTGGTGAAAAAATGTGCACAATACTGGTTAACTGTTTAGTGGACTAAGTCTGCCCAGAAAATGTGTGGTTAGGTGAACTGACGGCGCTTGACATGACCCCATTGGGTTGACTGGGACGTAAAACCCAACACAAACAAACTCTTATCTTAGTACACTGAATTTAGGTATCACGAGTAGCTGTTTAAAAATATTCTTCTTCCTGCAAAGCTTGATCTTTAATCATCCCTTATTAAATCTGTTTACCTGTATATCAGGTGAAATTTATTTATTTACGGACTTATTACTCAAAATACTTGGTATTATGCAGGTATTACACAGTATTTTAAACCCTTAAAATGCTAATTACAACTGCAGCAAACAACAGTTTGATTTTTAGTTTTGTTGTTTTTTTGCTTGTTTTTTTTTTTTTTTTTCAGAGAAAATAAGGATTGACATTTAGCAGATGATTCACATGAAATGCTGTCTTATTTTCTCTGAAAAAAAAAATTAAAAAAATTGTCTGCTACAGTTTTGGGGTTAACCCTGAATTTTCAAATTAGTATAAAAGAAAGATCCACATCATGTGAACGGGGCAAACTCAGCAAACAATAAATTGATATTTTTTTTATTTTCCCAGAAAATAGGTATTGACATAAAGTAGAAAATTTGCATGAAATGTCAACCTAGACAATTTATATAAAATGTCAAACTTATTTTCAGGAAAAAATATGGAAACCTTTTGAAATGTCTTCTGCAGACATTTTTATGCAGCATGCTAAGCAATCAGGTATATGTGAAAAATGATCACATGTAATCAGGGTCTTTGCTGAAACCTACTAACTAGATTGACACCAGTCTCTGATGATGAAATCATGTTTGGGTCAATTGTTTACAATCTGCCATAGCATACAAATGCCAAAATTCCTTAACCCTTGTCCTGCTGAATAAATTAAGAAGCCACACCTATTTCTAACTTTCAGACAATCAGATTACTTGATCAAGTTTGTTGATATAGATTCACATACTGAATGGCAAACAGTGCAGATCCAGATCAGTTGGCTTCTGAAGAAGCCAACTGATCTGGATCTACACTGTTTGCAAAGGCAGGGTATATCCGGGTTCAGCAGGACAAGGGTTAAGGTACATGTAGTTGTCCATGTGATTATCATTAACTAACGATATCAATCCGTAAATAATCCCGGTAGCGGTTATTTATAGCTGTGCGATGCTTGTCACTGTGATGACAGCGTCATATACCTGGACTGGGACATTGGCAAACAGTGCAGACCCAGATCAGATGCTACAGAAAGCATCAGGGTCTGCACTGTTTGCTTAAATTACAGGAAGTTACAGGTTAAATGAAACAGTCTAAAGTCACCGTTCAGGACCAGTTTACCAGCCTACACTCAGAGACAATCAACCCATAAGTGCTTTCAGTGCTTTGATTTTAAATCCCCTTTCATATGCACATGGAAATAAAGCCAAAGCTGCACACAGCTCCAGAAAACACACATTTTTCAGCTGAAAAATTTTGATTTTTTTTTCTTATTTCTCCACAAAAACATAAGTTATGGTGCTCATTAGAAGCACCTCATCGAGTCGCTTCTAATGAGTACTCACAACATATGTTTTCATGAAGAAATAAGAAAAATATTATACCCCTCATATCTGTAGCTATGAAGACTGTACTCAGATCATTAGTGCTGGTCAGTAGAGTTGACTGACCATCAGAACATGTACATTCAAATTTTAGTATAACCCATTGTAGACTGAATGAACTCCCCCATACTATTTATTGGAAGATTCTAATTTCAGCTATGTGATTTAAATATTCCTAGATTCTGCAGCATCTGATCTGGGTCTGCACTGTTTGCCAGTTACCCTTTTAGGAGTCTCAAGAGTACAATGGGATAATTACTTTGACTCTAGTTAATTAGTTTATTGTACTTTTATTGTAATGTATTGTTTGGAAAGTAGACTGATACTAGTCTATCAGCTAACAAAAAGTGAAGAGTCCAGTCCTACTGCATAGTTATGCATACTGTCTAGGTTTTTCCAGCTTGCATATACATTACAGTGCTGAATAAAAATATAAACAGAGGATATTGAGTAATATTTTTTCTTATTTTTCCCAAAAATCAAGACTTGACATTTCTTTTGAACTGTCTCTTGAGGAGACATGAAATGCCAAGTCTAGATTTTTTGGAATGTCATCTGTTAAATTCACCTTCAATGTGCAGGTAACCTTTTCCATTCTTTGGGAAAATTCAGCAGACTACAAGTTGATGATATTTTTCTTATTTTTCCCACATAACAGGACCTGACTGGAGACAATTTGCATGAAATGTCTAATCCTCTTTCCTTGGATAAATAAGAAAAATATTTCAAAAATAGGTCTGCTGAGAATTTTACCCAGAGTGCTAAGTGTTCAGCACCCTTTTCGCTTGATGGGACCCAAATAATTTGCATCTAGGTTAAAGATTCACCAGTATAAACATTTTAAAAGATTATTTATGGATGACAGGATAACTGTACTTACATAGTTAAAGCTGTTTGGATATGATATGGATCAGTACTTATAGTACTGTGGGAGATTTAGTGTCCGACAGTGTGCTTCGGAAATGGATTTTTTGATGATACAAACTGGACTTGATTTTTGCAGAAGATGTGAATAATATGATTAGTGATTACTTTCGTGATATTTGTTCACCAGAATTCCAAGAGCATTATGTAATTATTGGATCGTGGCAGTGGTTTGGAGTTTCAAATGCTAACGCTTTGCATGCTTGGTAAAAAATTCAGCAGACAACACATTGAAATATTTTTCTTATTTTTCCTAGAAAATATGATGTATCAAATCCTATTTTCTAGGAAAAATAAGAAAAAAATGCTGTCAGTTTCTTGTCTGCTGAATTCACCCATAGTATGGTAAGTGTTAAGTTTTACAATTTGGAATTTTAGATGTAAAGATTTACAATTTGGATATGTAAATATAAAGAATTACAATTTGGAATTTTAAATGTACAGACTTACAGTTGAATATACTTACATGTGTTGCCTTTGATGGATCACTGGAATAAGATGTTTTACAGCAAAAATAGGAAGTATCAGTTTGGTAGGTATTTTCAAGTTTCCTTTTTGTCTGAATCTATACCTGAAACTGCTTCACTTTTACCCTTAGTACTGATCATAGCTGTAGCAGACGTTATATATTTAAATTTTCTTTTTCAGAGTTGACATTTCATGCAGGCAGATGATTCACATGAAATACCATATCTTATTTTCTCTGATATGTAATAGAAAACAACAGCATACGAGAGTCCTGCAAAAAGTTTTGTCACTGGGTTCGGATTACTTCAGTGCTACGTTTTATCAAACATATTTTTATTACAAACCTTCAAAGTTCCCCCTTTACTGAAACACATTTTGTAACCTTTTTACCCAGTCGCGAAAAGCAGATAAATAGTCTTCTTTTGGTATCTGTTGGAGACACTGATAAATAGCGCTGCCAAGAGAACTTCTAGACATATACTTATTTCCAGAAAGCACTTTCTTAAGCCTTGGCAATAAAAAGAAGTCACAGGGACTCAGGTCAGGTGAATAAGGTGGATGGTTTAAAACTTTCACCTTTTCAGAAGCCAAAAAAGACTTAACAACCTCACACTTATAAGAGGAGGCGTTGTCATGTAAAAGGTGGACTCCTGACCATCCTTTGCTTGGTCGTTTCTTATTGTAAAACTCTTTCACTTTCTTCAGTACAGAATTCTTGTAGAATCGGTCAGTGACTGTATGACCAGATGGCCAAGGCACTTGAACGACTGGCCCAGTTGAATTAAAGAAAATTGAGTACAACATTTTTTTTGAACTTATTGTTCTCTTGGCAATACATGGGTGTTTTTGATCTTTTCGCTTCCATTGCTTATTATCAGGCCTTCTTTGTGGCTCAAACATGTGCACCCAAGTTTCATCACCTGTTAGCAAGTTAGAAATAACCCGACTATTACAGTCTTTGTATGTTTTCAAAAATTCCCGGGCACATTTAAGGCATTGTGTCTTTTGCTCCTCAGTGAGCAAATGAGGTACTCACCTAGTGCAAACCTTTCTCAGGTCCAAACACTTTTTCAGAATTGTTTGCACACTGCCTTCTGATATGCCAGTACAACTAGCTATATCTTTGACAGACAATCGCTCATCCTGTTCGACCACAATCTTTACAGCAACGATGTTAGCCTTGGTAACAGAGGTTTTAAGCCTTCCAGGACGGGTATCATCTCCAACAGAAACTATCCCAGCTTTAAAAGCTTTAACCCGCCTAAAAACTGTGCACATTGAAATGGTCTGAGGTCCATATATACCACACAATTCATTAAATATCTGCTTTGAATCTATATTAAGCCTAATGCGGCATTTAATATAGCTACAAATTTCAGTCTTCTGGTCCATGTTCCAATGTAACAAGTAAATTGGTCAGTTTATATGACTGCATCTATTTCAGTTTGAAATATCTTGGTCAGTTAGAAAGCAATTTGCACGAAGTAAAGGGGTATCGATAGCTATTCAACACACCATTCAAGTGCAGTGAAGCATTTTAAAATATACCTGGGATAAAACTAAGGAAGCCTATTAGTGACGGAACTTTTTACACGACCCTCGTACACTGGCTGCTGATCAACAATATTTGAAGGTATAGTATCAGAATCTTCTATAGGATAATAAATAATAGTAGAGCACTTTACTTCAGCACCATCCTGTGTTTTGTTGTTTTTCTTGTCCAGAATGAATTTTCCTCAAAACACCACTTCGCCGTTAATTAGAAATAATGTCCCTTTACAACATCCAGAGCAGACAATTCCTGACACCACAGGATTCCAGAGAAAATTGCTCTTGTTTTTCTTAAAACGCACAGTGCACCATTCACCTCACCCTACAGAAAATCTTGGCTTGTCTCGTAGTCGTTTTTGATTGGACGACTCAAAAAGTGCTATGTTTACGCAAAATGCAAACCAAAACAGAGGCGAAACAGACTGAAAACAAAGAAAGAAAAATCGCATTACAAACAATATTTTGTGATTTGAACTTACTCATGAATGAAACCCTACCTAAAATGGCGAATCCTGTTGAAATAATACAATGGTAATGTACAACAGTTGAACTTTCTATTATTTCAACTCACTAACAAGTTTCGATATTTATGCTTTCGCTCAAAAGGTGATTCGTATTATCCATATTATAATCGAGACAAATCCCCACAGAATAGAATAGAATATTGTTGTTAATGCCACATCTCGCAATAGAAATGATTTTTCTGTGCCAGCTTGACCTATCAGAATGATGTTGTGTCCCTCCAGAATCCTTTCCTCAGCAAGCATTTGTTCACTAGTGAAAGAAGCCATAATTCTTGATGTAGACACAATCCGTAGTAAAAATTTTCGTCCAATCAAATGACACTTACGAACGCAACCGAAGATTTCCGTAGATTCCGTAGAATCTGTAGGCTGAGGTGAATGGTGCATTGTGCGTTTTAAGAAAAACAAGAGCAATTTTCTCTGGAATCCTGTGGTGTCAGGAATTGTCTGCTCTGGATGTTACAAAGGGACATTATTTCTAACTAACGGCAAAGTGGCATTTTGAGGAAAATTCGTTCTGGATAAGAAAAACAACAGAACACAGGACGGTGCTGAAGTAAAGTGCTCTACCATTATTTATTATCCTATAGAAGATTCTGATACAATACCTTCAAATATTGTTGATCAGCAGCCAGTGCCCTTGTACTACTATTCTGCTTAGCTCTTTAACCCTTGTCCTGCTGAGCCCGGATATACCCTGCCTTTGCAAACAGTGTAGATCCAGATCAGTTGGCTTCTGAAGAAGCCAACTGATCTGGATCTGCACTGTTTGCCATACAGTATGTGAATTCATATCAACTATCTTGATCAAGTAATCTGATCGGCTGAAAATTAGAAATGGGTGTGGCTTCTTAATTTATTCAGCAGGACAAGGGTTAAGGGTTAATAGTGTGGCTTTGTTGCAGGCCTGCATGCAGCTGAGTCAAGAAGCACTCTTAGCTCAGAGCATATTTGAGCCATGCCGTATGAAAGTATGCCTTCGGAGAATACAGACAGCAAAGGTCCAGATCAGTATGTGCATCTGCACCGTCTGATCAGAGCTTTCTGTCATCGTACAGAATCATTGGATATTGTAGATTTATTACTTAGCTGTTGATAAAACAGTCTGGCATACAATGGATTTGAACAAAATTTGTTCAGCCAGCTGCTTTGGCTTATCCTGTTATTAATCTTTATCAAAACAACTCTCTATAGCATAGCTGACAATGTTTCCACTTTCTCTCTCCAACACTTCAAATGGAACATAAACATTGTATATACTGCCCAGACAGAAAGTTCTAAAACCAAAATCTCTCTAATTTGGAATGAAAAACTTACCATTGGTTATAATTTTTATCAGTTGGTATAAATGATCTTCTCACATTTGAAATGTACTTGTAAATTTTAAACTGTCTTCACCAAGAATTTTACTGCTTGAACCAATTACTAGGTAATACAGATACAGTTAAAAAAATAATCACATGGAGCAGTCAGTTTTCAGAAAATTTCTTGGAAGTTGGGGTTATATTCTTGAGTGAAAATGCTTTTTTCAAGCCAAAAGTATTCATATTTTTCTTATTTCTCCATTAAAAATATTTTATGTTGTGGGTACTTATTAGAAGCACCTTGGCTTGCCAAGGTGCTTCTAATGAGTACCCACAACATATATTTTCATGTGTAAATAAGAAAAATATTTACCTGATACCCACTCTTATCTAGACGTATGGTAGATATATTGATGTTTAACAAAGGTCCTTATTTGATTATATTAGAATTTTTCTGTTCATATCCCCTGCATAGGTCTTGACTATTCATGAAGTTTTCTAGATTTGTTAAGAACTATTCTGAAATTCTTTCACAGTTCTAGAACTTGTCGACTGCTATGGTAAGTGTCCTAAAATTTAGTACACTAAAGTATCTGACAAAATGGCATATGCAAACACTGCAGACCCAGATCAGACTGCTCCCAAAGGTCCTGATGGTCTAACTTGTATCCAAAAGTGGCTGTTATTAATTCTGTGTTCATGCAGAGCTAACATGTACAATGAATAAGAACTGATCAAAAAATTTTAAGAACACATTTGTAGTGCCATTCAGAGGGGCCAGGGTGATACTGTGCGGATTAGACAGCAAAGACACCCCCTGCCCTCAGGAGTTTGACAGACCACTGAAAAAATGGATGGGATTTTTGGCACCAGAATTAGAAATCCTTAAGGAAAATAGTGAAAATGAAGCCCTCCCACAGGATTTTTGACATAAAATTAAAACTCATGGTATTAAAGGAATTTGATATAAAATTTTCAAAATTGTCTAATTCCTGTGGATAATCCTGCCATCCCCCTCTGTGGGGAAGACATTGATAGGTGTAAGATGGACATCAGACAGTGAAGTATCCATTAGTGTTATACTATGTAACAAAATGCAATACTGTATTTAGAAAAGAGCAAACACAACAGATAAATTTAAGTTGGGTGCAGAAAGTGCCAAGTAGTCAGCCATGAAAGGTTTAAATAAGTTTAAGGATGAATAAGGAAAACTCATAAATATCTTCTTTTACTACAAAACTAATAAATATCTTAATATACTATACAATGAAATTCAAAATGACCCCACATTGGATTTCTGTTTTCAAACAGGGCTAATGGCAAGAGACACACTAAACTTAATTATTCTCCAGTCTAAGGAGGGGCATCCAAATGATATTTTTCTTATTACTCCTTGTTAAATTATGTTGTGGATATTCATTAGAAGTGCCTCACTGAAGTACCCACAACATGTTTTCATGAAGAAATGAGAAAAATATCAGTACTTTTCAGATGAAAAAGCACCTTGTCTGGAGCTATGTATTCTGCTGCATTTTTTCTGATCTTGGTCTTTGGAAGGGTATCCCTCCCATGAGCACCTATTATTTACCGGGACCATGTTTTTCAACCATTTTTTTTTTCAGACTGGCACACATGGTGTCCCAATAAATAAGTTATCATATCTCTGTGAAACTGAAATGATCACCTGACCTCCACATGATGGCGGTCAATTGACTAACTATCATTGGTGTTTTCTGTAGATACTTAAAAAGAACTTCAATATTTTCACCCAAAATGTAGGCACTACAGGAAGGATTTGATGATTACTTATTTGATTCACCTATCATTTTTGCACATTTCTCATCATGAGTTATTTTGGTGGAGTCCCAAATTTGCTTTAGTAGAGTCCCTGTGGTTGGCACAGGATCAAAAGTTATTTTGCTAAGTCCCTGTGATTGGCAAAAAAGCGAAAAATCAGAAAATGGTGAAATTTGACTGTGATTTTTGGAGAACTATTTTTCTGAATGGCCTTGAATGTGGATTAACATGGGTTTATGTTAATGCACATTGTCTCCTCTGTCAGAAAACTTAGCAGATTCTTCCTTTTAGAATAAATCTGTTCACTGAAGGGGAGGCAAAATCACTTGACAGAGTTGCCTTCCCTGAAAGTGTATTCATTCTCATTAACCTTTACCACTCTATGGGCATATACAGCAGACGACAGATTGATATTTTCTTATTTTTCTCAGAAAACAGGATCTGACATTTCATGCAAATTGTCTCCATTGGAGACAATTTGCATGAAATGTCAAATCCTATTTCCTGAAAAAAAAATAAGAAAAATATTTCAAAATGTTATCTGCTAAAAATTTTACCCAGAATGCTAAGTGCTTAAGTTCATTTTCTTCTCTGGCAGAGAATTTAGCAGATTCTTTCTTTTAGAGTAAATACCTTTTCAGAATGGAGGCAAATTCACCTGACAAAGTATACTCATTTCCACTAAACATGTCTTTATCAGGAAACTTTCATCCTATGAGCTCCTGATCATACCATTAGGATTGGAAAGGAACTGTTTTTCGCCTCATTTAGTTTCAGATGAGTTTTTGTTCAACTAATGATTTCAGTCTAACCTTTACCACTCTCTTAGGCTAATTCAGCAGACATCAAACGTACCATTTTTTTTTATTTTTCCCAGAAAATAGGCTTGGACATTTCATGCAAATTGTCTCCTTGCATAAAATGTCAAAGCCTAATTTGTCTTTGAACAATATTTCAAATTGTCGTCTGCTGCAATTTTTTACCCAACATGCTAAGCGTTAAACAGAAGTTGGAACTTTTACTGCTCTTCATATCCGCTTCAAATGTACTTTTCAACATATCGACCCTGCGCAGTCTGATCAGTCATCACTGTCTACGTAAAGCATAGCATGTTGGGTAAAAATTCCAGTAGATGACATTTAAAAAAAAAAAAAAAATCTTATTTTTGTCAGAAATGGGCTTTGACAGTTCATGCAAACTGTCTCCTGAGGAGACAGTTTGCATGAAATGACAAAGCCTATTTTTTTTGAAAAAATAAGAAAAATTATTTTCAATTTGTCATGTGCTGAATTTGCCCATAGAGTGGTAATGTTAAAAAGCTATCCAAAGCCTGTTTAGCATTTAGTGAAGACTTGTTGGACTTCATGAATGCACAGGCTTACCTGACTCTGTTCTTGGCTCATATATTCTACAGTACATTTTCTGTGGGTGGGATTCATATATTGGGAGCCTGTATAAAAATGAGGAAATACTGGTAGTTATTAGGCATACCAGACAAGTATTATTTATATTACCCAGGATTATTCACAATAGCAATTACTTTCTTGGAGCTGTGTCAATAAATATGACTGAAAGGTTAGCAGGTCTATCCAATCATTCCACAAATCATCAGAAAGCAAAGATATGTGGGAACAGGGTAGGCCGTGATTAGATTTGCAGTGACGATGACCGATATACCCTAATGTTGCAGTATGCTATATCTATATCACTGTGCTATATCTGTATCACTGTAACTGAGAATCCCTCACAACAGCAGCAGATGACATTTGAAAGTACATTTTTATTGTTCCAGGACAGTAAGACATGACATTTCATGTGAATCATCTGCTGAGTAAGACTTGAGATTTCATGTAGTGGATGATTCACATGAAATTTCAAGTCTTATTTTTGCTGAAAATAAAAAAAAAGGTAGTATTTTGTAATGTTGTCAGGTACACTTTTGAATGGCACTTTAAGATTTGAATGTACATTTATTAGGGGCGGCTTACTACCACCAGATTTACTATACCCCATTTCAACTATCCATTCAGCTGAAAGATACTTACCTAATAACTACCTAAAATTGCAACCAAAATAGTTCCCTGCTAATGCTGATAAGGCTAAATTCTGCATTTAAACATTGCATTGAGCTTCATACATTCTGATGCTTATAAATAGAGAATAAATGAACAAAAGCAAAGGAAACATCAAACTTATGAAGAAATATCATTTTGATCATATTGTGTACAATATGAATACTCCAGTATTCTAGTAAAGCAAACCAAATCTACAGTTTTATCTAAAAAGCAGAGGTGATTTTAGGAATTTGCAAAAGAGGGGAAGTTCCCCCAATGAGACACAGAGTGGGGGTGGGAAGGGTCAAAATCCACAAGCTGCGAGGCATTAGCTAACCTATTAAATATTCTGCATGTCTTCCTTTCTTTCTACTTATCTAGCACCCTGGTAAAAGCTGAGAGAGGCATTGCTCGAATTGACCAATTTGACCTATATTTCTCGGTAATATTAGGTGGGATGTTTCGTAGCAGATCATTTTGTACCATTATAATAGTTAGCCTAAGTTCTGCTTCAGAACATGCAAACAATAATAAAATAGTTCTTAAAATACTTACTTTCTACGATTATTATCAGAATGAAATATTTAACTCTTTCAGCACCAAATTTCAGACGACATTTGTCGTCTGCTTTTTTATTTTAACGAACTCTCATTTGGAAAGATGTTTATATGTAAAATTGAAAGACTGAATGTCAAACAGTGAGATCCCGATGAGACGGGTCATGTCTCATCTGGATCTGTGCTGTTTACAAAAGCTATTATTATCGCCTGTGGCAGTGCAAGAGTTAAAGAATACGATTGGCATGTCCTGCCAACATAATGAATGCTATATGGGGATCGAGTTGTTTCCCTTGTATAGCCTTGGTAACATATAAGCTAAGTTGTTTCCCTTTGTAACGTATAACATCCACTGATAAGATGATTGATATCATTGTATTTTTAGCATTTCAATTAAAGATATCTGTAACTCCAAAAATTACAGATATCTGTATTTATTAAAAGAGATGTCTGTATTTGAAATGGAGATATCTGCATTAAATGGGTAAAGCCCCAGATTGGTTGCGATTATTGAGTACTGTTTATGTATTGCTTTTTTTTTTTCATTTCAACATGAATCCCAATCAGTTTAAGAGCTCAGGCAACCGCCCCATCAGCACTCTCAGTACTTTGATTTAGTATGTATGCTGAATTTAACGCTTACCACTCTGGGTAAATTTTCAGCGGACGACATTTTGAAATATTTTTCTTATTTTTCTCAGAAAATGGGATGTGACATTTCATGCAAATTGTCTCCTAAGGAGACAATTTGCATGAAATGTCAAATCCTGTTTTCTTGGAAAAATAAGAAAAATATCATCAATTTGTCGTCAGCTGAAAATGCCCAGAGAGTGGTAAAGGTTAACTACGGTAATTGTAAAATGTTTAATTGTTCTTTCCGAAATCGGGGCTGCATTTTATTTGAACCATCTGGTTTGGAATAGAGATAGTTTAAAAAATATCAAGATGATGGAGGAATTATCATGAAGGGCACAAATCTGTTAACCTGCACCAATCTCTTGGTAAATTCAGCTGACAACAAATTGACGATATTTTTCTTACTTTTCCCAGAAAATAGGGAAGACAATTTACATGAAATGTCAAATCCTGTTTTCTAGGAAAAATAAGAAAAATATTTCAATTTGTCATCTGCTGAAATTTTTACCCAAAGTGCTAAGCATTTATGAGATCATAGCTCAAGATAAGGGGATGACTGAGGTGTTAATCTAGGTTAATTTTTAGCTCAACTGTACAAAAGTATAATAAGCGCTATTGCTTTACCCCCCAGCATCAACCTTGACATTGGCATTTGGGTGGTGTCCGTATTCACAAATGTTATTTTTAATTTTATGTTTAACGTTTCTCCTGGTTGCTGGATGGATTTTCGTTGAAGCTTCAACCAATATTAGATATTCACTACCACCCCACCCCACCCCACCACCCCCACCCCACAACCTGTGCAACCCTCAGTGACATAGAGGTCAAAGTCGCAGACAGACTTTATTGCTACAAGTCCTGGTTCAAGACCATTTTCCCAGCCGTCAAGCCATCAGTGCTATCTGTGCTTTGATTTTCTTCATTTTCCCTATTATTTGAATCTCATGGCAGATATTTTCAGGTAAGAGTGATCTCCCTTGGAGTTGTATCCAATGATATTGTTAGCAAAATAGGTTATCCTCAGATCTTGGTAAAATTATTCATATGGTCCGCTTAGCAAAGCTTTGTATTGTTGTCTTTTTTACTCTCAATGTGACTCAAGTATTGTCATCAAGTCATAAAAATATCAAAACTGAAGAACACTATATAAAGAAAACAAAGCATAAAAACACTTGTGCTAGAAAGTTAAACTGCTGATAAAAAAAATTGATGAGTATTTTTTTTTTTTTTTTATTCAGAAAATAATGTTTATAAAGAGTTTCAGGGGGAGGTAACTCCCATCAACATTGTTTTTGCATCCCTTCTGAAAGGGGAATGAATTTGCTTCTGAGGGGAATAAATTCTTTCCATTTGGAGTAGACCCCTTTTCATTACCTGTTGATGTGTATGAAATATCACTGGATGACTGGCTTACAGTGTAGACCCAGATCAGACAGCATTCTACAGCATCTGATCAGGGTCTACACCATTTGCTCAGATCTGTCTGTCCCAAAACTAAGGGTTATTGTAGTATATTGATACTTTTAATTTCTCCCACATAACATAATGTTATGGGCACTCATTAAAAGTGCCGCACTGAGGTGCTTGACTAATGAATAGCCACAATAGATGTTTTCCTAGAGAAATAAGAAAAAATATCTGGAAACTGTTATGTAACCCACCAGACCTGTTTTGGTGTGAAAATAACTAAAAATTAGAGATTGGGCAGTCACTACCTCCATACCTATGTGATTTTGATCTCTCCCTTGGCATACATGCCATATCTCACACTGTGAGATAAAATCTCAGAGAATTTGGCCCATCTAGAAGGCAATTCCCATAAAAAATTGGAATCTCACAGAATTTTCAGACCATTTTAGAACAGATATTATGAAGAAATAAACATAAATCACACACTGTTGTGGGTTTCACAAGCTTCTTACATGAAGAATAAAGACTTTTGACTATATTAGGGGAGGTCCTAAGTGATGCTTTGATGTTTAAGAAAATCTCACAGAATTTTGTCAAATCTCCCTTAAAATTTGTCCTTATCTCACAGATTTTAGTTCACAGCTTATGGCATGTATGCCTTGGGTGGCCCCAGAGTGGATAGTCATAGAGGCAGGATAAGATTTGAGTTTTTGACATCTGCACTGGACCCAAAGAGTCTGTATCAAAAACCAGCATGATACTGCATGAATAATCCATTTTAGTCTGGAACCCTGCAAAAGGGTAAACAGTGTAGACCCAGATCAGTGCCACATGCTGCAACATCTGATGTGTGTCTGCACTGTTTGCTTGGGATACAGGATGATTATAGTGTTTGATCCATTTCTGCTGAGTAGACTTCTACAACATCTCTTTAGACCAGTCTATTTACAATAGCAGGATGTCTGGTTAGTTTTTGTTATTACTATGTTTTATAGAAATTCCTGTATTTAATGCAAACAGTGTAGATCTTGATAAAACTACAGAATGTGGTGTCTGATCTGGGTCTGTACCGTTTGCCAATTACCCTTTTGGAGGTTTCCCCAACTAAAATGGGTTAATGCCAGGTTCTCATTTATTTTTTTTTGAGCACCAGGACCATTGTCATAGATTGTTAGAAATTTTAGACCCTGAGCTGTTGTGGCAGAAAGAAATTTTAGCCCCAGGGCCACTGGGGCTGAAATGGAGCTAAAAGTTTAAGATTTCTAAGGCAAACTCACACTGCCCATGCATTTAAGGGGAATAATCAGTCATTCATGTTCACATAGCAGTTTGGTTTGTTACCTCCCTTTGACTACTAATTTGATCTTTGTAACTGCTACTTTTGGTGCCAAATTTCTGACAACATTTGTCGTCTGCCTTTTTTTTTTAAAACAAACTATCGCTTGGAAAGAAGTTTGTATGTAAAGTTGAAAGACTGAATGTCAAACAGTGTAGATCCAGATGAGACGGCTTATTGAGCTGTCTCATCTAGATCTGCGCTGTTTGCAAAAGCCTATTGATTTCGCCTGTGGCAGTGAACAAGTTAATGCAAACAGTGTAGACCCTGATCAGCATTCTACGGCATCTGATACAGAGCTACATTGTTGTCCTAGGTCCCATCTTTGAATTTCTAGCGTCCCTTTGACCACTCGTTTGATCTTTGTAATAGCCTATTAGGGGTGTTTGGTTTTTTACCTGTTAGTTGATGTCTCTATCGACTGTTTGATGAGTAGCAAACAATTTAGACCCTGATCAAATGCTGCATCCTGTTTGCTTAGGCTTGTCTGTCCGAAAACTTAGGGTAAATATTGTAGTTTTAGTTGAAACTTTTTTTTATATCTTGTAGCACAGTCATACTAGACCACTATATGGCAATTGCTTGGATTTATAAAATTCGCCTGACACAAAAGCAATTTGAATGTAATATAGTGACAGATGAATAGAGAGATCACTATTAAGTTTATTGTTTTTCCTTCAAACTTAGCCTACTGGAAAAAATTGTCAGCAGGTGACATTTTGAAATATTTTTATTTTTACCAGAAAACAGGCATTGACATTTCATGCAAATCATCTCTGATGATTTGCATAAAATGTCAAGGTCTATTTCTGGGAAAAATAAGAAATATATCATGAAGTTATTGTCTGCTGAATTTGCCCAGAGAGTTGCAATGATTAAAAAAAAACTGATGACAGAATCTGTTTTCATTTCAGTTTCAACAGAAAGACTATGCAAGTCGAAGCTTTTAGATACCTCCTTCAACGAAAGTCTTCCAGGTAGGTTTTAAATACAAAATAAACCCATTGCTTTTAGAACACACAAAAAAAGGAAGAGAGCTGGCTCTCTCTTAGCTTTCTTTCACCATAAGGCTGGATATTGGATATTGGTTGATTTGGAGTTTAACTGCCCAGTCAACTCTGTTATGGTCATGTTGAGCCTGTAAGTTTACCATACCATACTTTTCTTGGGCAGGCTTAGTCCTCTAAGCAGTTAACCCATTGTAGTCGGGATACCCGTAAAAGGGTTCTTGGCAAACAGTGCAGACCCAGATCAGATGCTGCAGAATGCAACATCTGATATTCTGCAGCATCTGATCAGGGTCTCCACTGTTTGCAAATAGTTTAGCCATTTGTCTCTAGGAATATGTAAATCTCATAGCCTCACCTCCCTAAAATTGAAATTGGACTCTTCCAATATATAGTGTGAGAAAGTCAGTTCAGTTTACAATAGGTTAACCAGTACTTGTGCACATTATTTCGCCAGATACTGACAACTGCCTGTTTTGTATCAGCAGAAGGGAGAGAATGACCATAGAAATATGTCATGATCAGTCTCCATGAAATAATGCTGCTGGACGTGGCAGGGATCAAACCAGCAATCTCGTGATGACCAGTCAGATGCACATCCAACTAAGCTACCAAGGCTGGCAAGGAGGCTGGAGAGCCCAGAGAGAACCATCAGTCTTTGACATACAATGTGCCAGTCATTTGTGATACTATCAGAGAAGAGGGGACATTGATTTTTTTCAATCTGAAAATCTATGTACACCACAACCTCTTTATAACACTATTATTGGGGTCCATAGCATAAACCATGTTAGTTAAACAACCGTGTTATATCCAAACAAAATTGTATAAATTATATTGAAAAATGACCATTTATGGTCATTTTTCAATATAATCTATACATTTTGGGATCCATCTTTGAACCCTGTTATATCCAAAACCGTGTTATAACGAACCATGTTATAAAGAGGTTGTAGTGTATATTCCCTGCAGTGTGGAGACAATTTGATTATCAAGTCCTTGCTAAAAGCCCCATGTTCATAGTATTGTTTTCAATAACATCAAAACAGCTGTCCACTGTGCTTTTGACATCTTTCAGAAAGTTGTTCTTTGCTTGGTGCTTTACACGGAAGAAGTAAATTTGCAAACTTTTGTCATGATTAAATGCAAAACCATTTGACATAATTACCTATGCACGAAACAATTTGTTCTCGTCATTGGTTTTTAAAAAAACAACAAATATTTTTACTTTTTCCCATAGTGAAAATGCATGCAAATTAATCAGAAATCTGTAGGGTAGGTAACTTGAAGGCAGATTTTCAACAAGTTTCACTTGTTCAATTTTTCTGAAATTTTCACAATATTGTTGTGAAACATCAATTATTCAAATTCAACAAAGAAAAGGAAAAAATATTTTCTTAGACAAAATATCCAAAAAATCACTTTACTATAGAAATTGCAGAGGTCAAACCAATTTTTGGCCATAAATTTAATTTTAGGGTAAATATTTGATAACAAAACACAAAAACAGAAATGACAAATGGTTTCTGATAAGGTATGGTCAATCAGAACATAATATTTTCATTGAAACTAAAACGCCAAGCAAAGAACATCTTTCCGACTGACATCGAAGGGTCAGTAGAACATTTAATACTTAATCAGCATGCTGGGTAATAATTTCAGCAGACAACATGTGAAATATTTTCATTATTTTAAAATATTTTCCCCACTTTAGGGTTAGGAGACATTGTTTTTCCCCTGGGCATCTGTCTATCTGTCTATCACACTCGTGTCCACTCTATAACTGAAAACCGTTCAAGCTATCTTCACGAAACTTCATATAAATATCAGTTAACATTAGATGATGTGCAGAGTGCAACAATCATAACTCTTGCATTTAAACTTTTTGATTTATTTCCCATGGACTCTGTCACAAAATCGTGTCTGCTCTATAAATTGAAAATCTTTCAAGTTATCTTCACAAAACTTCCTATAAATATCAATCAACATCAGACGACATGCAGAGCGCAAAACCATAACACTTGCATTTATACTTTTTAAGTTATTTCCCTTGGACTGTCACAAAGTCGTGTCCATTCTATAACTAGAAAACCGTTCAAGCTATCTTCACGAGATTTCGTATAAATATCAATCAACAGTAGACAACTCCCAGAGCGCAAAAACCATAACTCTTTCATTTATACTTTTTGAGTTATTTCACAAGAACTTTTGTCCGTCACAAAATCGTGTCGCTCTGTAACTTGAAACCTCTTCAACATATCTTCAAGAAACTTCATGTAAATATCAGTCAACATTAGACGACATGCAGAGTGCAAGAAACATAACTCTTGCAGTGTTTTGAATTATTTCACTTGGAATTTTGTCCTCATATAATAACTTGTCCACTCTATAATTTGAAAAGCATTCAAGGTATCTTCATGAAACTTTATATGAATATCAATAAATATTAGACAACATGCAAAGTGCAAGAACCATAACTCTTGCATTTATACTTTTTGAGTTATTTCTCTTGGAGTCTCATTAGTTAATATAAATATTCGCTGAATATACAATACAATAATAGACCAAAAAGAGGGGAGACATCTATGTTTTTGTAGAAAAACAAATTCTAGTTTTTCCCAGTAAGCAGGTTTTAACATTTCATGCAAATTGTCTCCAATGGAGACAATTTGCATGAAATGTTAAAACCGCTCTCCAATAAAGACAATTTGCATGAAATATCAAAGCATAATTATGTTCTGGGAAAAATAAGAAAACTATCATCATTGTCATCTGCTGAATTAGCTCAGAGCATGGTAGAGATTAAACCCTCACTACACTGCTTACAAACTGGACTGCATTTAAGTGTGCAAGTTACTCGCAAGCGTAACAGAAAAGTTTGCCATGGATGCCTGCTTCTTTTGGCCCTTGCCATTCAGTATAGTACACAGATCCAGGGCTGGCCTCGGTGGCTCAGTTGGATGCGCCGTCTGACTGGAGATCAGGAGGTCGCGGGTTCAACCCCCTCCAAGGTCGGCAGCATTCTTTCATGGAGATTGATCATGAAATATTTTCTACGGTCATTCTCTCCCTTCCGCTGATTCAAGAAGGGCAGTTGTCAGTTTCTGGCGAAAGAATGTGCACAATACTGGTTAACCGCTTAGAGGACTAAGCCTGCCCAGTAAACGTGTGGTTAGGTAAACAGACCACGCTCGACATGACCCCATTGGGTTGACTGGGCCGTAAAACCTCAACACTAACAAACAAACACAGATCAAGGGAAAAATATTCGCTATCACTTTGCACTTCTGAACACAGTCCTGGTTTCTTGTGCTTTGTGGAATCAGAACAGAAAAGTTGCTTCATGATGCAAAGAATCAGCTGGCCACAGTGAAAGATCAGTTATACTTAAAAACTGATATTTAATGTCCTTTTCAATAAAAGCACTTGACTTGTAGATTTTGAAGAACTGAAAAAATTCACTAAAACTTTTTTACTGTCAAAATTGTTGTTGCTGAACCGCTTACAAAATATATCCAAGGGGCTGTGTATGAGCTTTTATGCAAACAAAGTAATTTAAGTTAATATTACTAAAGCACTTGGCTATTGATCTAGCTTTTTAAGTGGGAAATTAAAAGTATGGCACATCTGTGTGACGTTATCATAATACTGCTGAGGTTTAATAATAATTAAGTACTTTTAACAAAATAGAAAAAAAAAGAAAAAAACCTCCTTGAAGAAACATTAATGCAAGCATATAAAAGCAATGGACATCTAATTTCAGAAGATATCATTTTGATCTTTTTATTGTCTTTTTCTGGGCCCAGTTGTTCAAAGCATTGTTAACTTAACAAGCTCGTTAGTGGTCAAAATGTTAACTGTTCTACTAAGTACAACATCTAATTCACAAGTATTTTTGCTGAAAAAATGTGAGAAGCTTTTGCAAATGCAAAAGCTACTCACATTTTTTCAGCAAAAATATTAGCATATATGCCATATTTAATGATCAAAGTTTTAACGATGTTAACTAATGACATCGTTAGTTTTGAACAACTGAGCCCTGGAAAATAGTGTTGTTTTACTATCTATTTAATTACCTCCTTACAACGGCCACCATTTTATGACTTCCAAATGGTGGCTGTTGAAGAGAGGATGCACTGTACTGTCTTGTCTGGAGTCTTGAAGAGTCCACATAATTGCAGCTAAAGTCTTGATACCTTCAAACTTTCTGTTTTCAGATCTGCGGAACAGTTGTGATGTCACCAACGAGTTTATTCCTAAACGCAAGCATGTCTTCAAAAGATTATTATGTAAGTGATGTCAGTTTGTTTTAGTAAACCTTACCCCGCTGTCTACAAAAAAATTAACAAAATTATAGAGAGTGATTTTGTCTGCCGCAAGTGTGATCAGTGCTTTTAAGGTTTAATGGCTAGAATTTTGCATATTGGCCATGGAACCTGAAAAGTCCATTGGCTTCATGGTATGGTTAATGAAATTTTAACCCTTGTCCTGTTGAACCTGGATATATCCTGCCTTTGCAAACAGTGTAGAGCCAGATAATTTGGCTTCTGAAGAAGCCAACTGATCTGGATCTGCACTGTTTGTTATTCAGTATGTGAATTTATATCAACAATCTGGATTAAGTAATGATCTCATTGGCTGACCATTAGAAATGGGTGGGGCATCTTACTTTATTCAGCATGACAAGGGTTAAGTCACTGCAGCAAACATTTAGTATTACAAATCATTTGCTTCCTGTTGCCAGAGAGAAGACTCAAAATCACATAAAACATTCCATTGTCTACTTACTGACTTGCGCATGCATGTCTAAGTACAGGAAATACTGTATATGAGCTTGGCTCGGAATGTGCTAGAATGATCACTTTACATCTGTCAACCACGTATCCGTCTTTGCATCTTCTTAGCCCTTGTCCTGCTGAACCTGGATATACCTGCCTTTGCAAACAGTGCAGATACAGATCAGTTGGCTTCTTCAGAAGCCAACTGATCTGGATCAGCACTGTTTGCCATTTAGTATGTGAATTTGTATCAACAATCTGGATCAAGTAATTATTAAAAAAAAAAACAACAGTGCAGATCCAGATGAAATGGCTCTTCAAGAATCATTTGATCAGGATCTGCACTGTTTTGGCCTATTTATCACCATAAATACAGTGAAGAGTGTCCAGATATTTAGGGTACATACAGTCTAAGCTGCTTGCATAAGACTTCCTTATCAAATATAGATATAAGTAAATAATACTTGTTAAGTCACTAACTCAAGATTTTTTCCTTGTTATTTGATGCTTAGTAAGCTGGATAATAATTGCAGCAGATGACATTTTGAAATGTTTTTCTTATTTTACCCAGAAAATAGGCCTTTGCATTTTATGCAAATTGTCTCCTGGACAATTTGCATGAAATGTCAAAGCCTATTTTCTGGGAAAATTAGATAATATCATCAATTAGTCCTAGGCTGAATCTGCCCGTCAGTGGTAGCAGTTGAAGTATTTGTAAATGTGACTGTCAGTACTGCAAAAGAAAAGGACACTGGATTTCAAATAGGGTGAAATCAAGGATCAATTTTAGCACTTGCTAACTTGCTAAATGCTAGTTAATTTCCTCAAAAAGCAAGCTGCAGTTTCCAACACTTGCTAATTCTAGCAAGTTGGAAAGATTCTCTTTAATTGGTGGAACCTGAGGCATTGTTGAAGTTCTGCAATTTCTTCTCCGAAAGCAATGACAATATTTTTCTTATTTTTCCCAGAAAACAGGTTTTGACATTACATGCAAATTGTCTCCTATGGAGACAATTTGCATGTAATGTCAAAACCTGTTTTCTGGGAAAAATATTTTAAAATGTCTGCTGAAATTTTTACCCAGAGTGCTAAGGTGTGAAGCCACATTTAACAGTGTTTACAAGTGTGAAAAAGCAAGTTGGCTGAAAGGTTTAGCAAGTAAAAAATAATGCCACTTGCTAATTTTAGCAAGCTGTCAAAAAAGTTAAATTTGAACCCTGTGAAATATGCCTTAAACTAATCATATTTGCTGCTGATCATGTACATGTATTTTGGAAAAATGGACTCACAAAATTACTGTATGTGTGGGAAATCATGGACTAAATCAGGGCCCAGTTGTTCAAAGCGTCGTTAGCTTAACGAGCTCGTTAAGGGTCATTTCGTTAACTGTTTTAGCAGATTCAATACACAGTATTCTGATATTTTTTGCTGAAAAAATGTGAGTAGCTTTTGCACTGCAAAAGCTACTCACATTTTTTCAGCAAAAAATTTCAGCATATTTGCGTATCACTTGATGTAAATTTTAACGAATCGTTAACTAACGACATCATTAGTTTTGAACAACTGGGCCCAGGGTGCTATGCTCAGAGTCTCAAAATTGCACATTTTCGGTTGATACTTTTCAAGAAAATCTTTCTACAGAAAACAACAAAATTTACAAAATAGTATATCCATGTACCTTAAATAGAGCCTGTCCTAGTCTGCATTATCCAAAACCAATCACATTTTAAAAGGCTCCATATTCCTCAAAAACAGACATTTTTTAATCAAGAAAGGTTTGATAAATTGATATATGGTATTAATACAATCATAAAATGTGGCACCTGACAGCCCATAAAATTTCAGTTAGTCTCTTGTTCTTGAAATGAAATGATTTCTTATCATGTCTCTGAATTAATGTTTGCAACATTAATTCAGAGATACGATAAAAAAACATTTCATTTTTTATCCACTTCAAATTCGAGAGACTAACCGATATTTTACAGGCTGTCAGATGCCATGTTTTATGATTGTATTAACACCATATATCAATTTATTAAACCTTTCTTGATTAAAAAATGTCTGTTTTTGAGGAATTTGGAGCCTTTAACAATATTGTTCAAAACAAACGTACCCTTTTCAGCCATGCATCACATGTATATGAAAACCACAGCTGAATGCTTAACCCTATTACCCAAAGACCCACAATGCAACCAAAATTACCCCAAGTCAGTCCAAGGACCCCCACCCCCATGCCCCCCTTTCAACACACACATGCACACATGCATGCATGCACGCATGCACACAAACACACACACACACACACACACACACACACACACACACACACACAGAGTATGATGGCAGTTACAGCGAATAAAATTCACATTTGCTTGCACTATTTTTGTTGGTCTGACCCTCAGCATACCTTCAGTCGCTTGCTGAGCTTGTTCTTTGGTATGTTCATAGATTGATGCTATCTTGAGTTTGTGCAGTATTGATCAGACTTGTGATACTGCTATAGCCCTGCAGGATTCGTATATTTTTCCTTTTAGGGAACTGGGTACACTTGGTAGTTTTTCCACGATGTTTTACAAGGGAGACAACTTTCACAACTTCCTATTTGCCTTCCTGGATACCAGGTCCCTTCTGAAAGAATCTACTCTAAAAGGAAAAAAAAATGTAGCTTTTCCACCATTTTCTACAAGTTGGACAACATTCATGACTATTTGCCTTCCTGCACACCAGATCCTTTCTGAAAGGGTCGACTCTAAAAGGAAAAATATTGTAGCTTTTCCTTCTTTTTCTACAAGGAGGACAGCTTTCATGACTTTGCCTTCCTTCATACAAGATTCCTTCTGAAAAGGATCTCGAGGGTTGAGCGCAAGACTGTAGTAAGTCAGATGGATGTTTTTCCCCAAACTTAATCCCCTCACCATGCTGGGCGTTTAATATGAAGATAACAACATTTCTTTCTGTAAACAATGAAAATTTAGTGCCATTGCTCGTATTAGCAATGGCACCTAAATTTTTTGCATTGTTTACAAATGGGTCAAAGTTGCCCCTAAACAAGGGTTTCAAAAATATGTTTGAGTTATACTACAGTCTTGCGATCAACCCTCGATCTGCTCTAAAAGAAAAGAATTGCTAGTTTTTCCACAATGTTCTGCAAGGGGGGGGGACAACTTCTTTGGCTTCCCATTGGCCTTCCTGTACATCAGGTCACTACTGAAAAGGATTCTCATCTAAAAGTAAAGAATTTGCTCCCTTATTTCCTTTTTGAGTAGACCCTTTTCAGAAGGGAGGCAAATCAATTTTGACAGGGTTGCCTCTCCAGGAAGTGTATCTCTTCCTCTTAAATATACTCTATTAAAACATAAGGCATATTTAAAAACAAAATGCTGTATTAAAACATAGAGCATGTTAAAAAATGCTGTGTTAAAACAGAGCATATTAAATTATGCTGTATTAAAACAGAGCATATTTAAGAAAAATGCTGTATTAAAACATAGAGCATATTAAAAATGCTGTGTTAAAACAGAGCATATTAAAATATGCTGTATTAAAACAGAGCATATTTTTAAAAAAATGCTGTATTAAAACATAGAGCATATTAAAAAATGCTGTGTTAAAACAGAGCATATTAAAATATGCTGTATTAAAACAGAGCATATTTTTAAAAAAAATGCTGTATTAAAACATAGAGCATATTAAAAATGCTGTGTTAAAACAGCATATTTAAAAAAAAATGCTGTATTAAAACATAGAGCATATTAAAAATGCTGTGTTAAAACAGAGCATATTAAAATATGCTGTATTAAAACATAGAGCATATTTTAAAAAAAAATGCTGTATTAAAACATAGAGCATATAAAAACGTATAGTACCAGTAGTACCTTGCCAATAAAAGCCAGGTAGGATTATTTGTTCTATGGATGACCCAGAATTATTCATTTGTGTGTAGGTGAGAGGGTTAGAGAAAATCCTGTGATTAACCCTTATCCTGCTGTTCACGACAACCCCTACCTTTGCAAACAGTGTAGATCCAGATCAGATGGCCATCTGATCAAGATCTACACTGTTTGCCATTCAGTTTGTGAATTTGAACCAAAACATTATATGATGTAATCTCATTGGCTGATAGTCAGAAATGGGTGTGGCTAATTAAATTATTCAGCAGGAAAAGGGTTAAACAAGTAGAAAAACACATAAAAGTGCATTTGTTAAGTAAAATAACCACATAGAGCATACTTAAGTAGCCATAATTCTTCTGCCCTTTTGACTTGTTATGACTCCAGATAAGAAAGACTTTCCATGAATACTTCCTTCTTTCTTAATGAAAACATATATTGTGGCATATCATTAGAACTGGCTCTTTGAGCCAGTTCTAATGAAATGCAACAATATATGTTTTCCATGAAGAAAGAAGAAAAATATGGCTATTTTTTTGTCTGAAAAAAAGTGTCATATTCGGGGACCATGTTGCACTGTAACATGATGATTTATGTTGACAGAGCGTTTAATAACAGGAAGTCAATGGTTTGGTAGTATTATGGGACACTTCAAAATCCTCATTTAACATTTTGGAGTAGTAGTAGAACATTATTTGGATGTATTCTGAAAACTGTGTTGGAAATGCATCTTGTGTTTTTGAAAGCATTAACATCTTATACACTGGAATTACTGCCTCCAAAACTGAGCTCATGAAATTGATAGAATCTTGTGTCATTGATTTAGCGATTTTATCAAGATTAATTAAAGTTTAAATGATATAACTGCAAAAACTGTTTTGTTTTTTGTCATGGTTTTGTAATTCAATTCCAAAATTGAGTCCATGAAATCGATAGATGACAGTGATTTATCTTTTTTGTCAAAATTAACTGAAGTTTAAGTGATATAGTTGAGAAAGAAACGCTAAAACTGCTGTTTTGTTTTATTTCAAATCATGTTTTATAATTTAAACTCTTCTGTTGTCATTGAATTCATTCTCTCATTTGTCAGGATTAAACTAATTCAGAATTTAAAAGATGTGATTAAGAAAACCTTAACTGCTAATATTTTTATCATGGTGCTCATTTGGTGAAAGATGCCTTCAAGCAAATGTGAAATGCTCAGTTGTACAAGGAGCTTTGCCTCCCGTTGATACATTCTACAGTATCCTAGAAATGATTCTGTATGCAGACAATTAAGTCCTTGATCAGATTTCACAGCTGCTCAGGCTGATCTGGGCCTTCATTGTCCCCTCATGGTCGAAGACAATTTTCACTTGAGGTTATCATTGATAGGTTCAATTTAATATCTAAGGCTTCTCTTTCTTTAAAACCGAAGAATGAGCCAGGATATGACAAAACCTACAATAATACTTGTGCAACCAGCGAAGACTAAGATTAGCCTGTGCAGTCTGATCAGAGTCTTTGCTGATTGCACATGCCTTCTGCAGCCTCCAGGCTATCTAAAAGGATAAATGAGAATCTTTGCCATACTTGGTAGATTTACAGGCTAGTCTGAGTCTTTGCTGGTCACATAAATCTTATTGTGGGTTTTGTTGTGCGCTGACTCAAATAGTAATAATAATACAGAGCTCTAGGTAAAAGGGTGTCCAGATAAATATTTTTCTCATTTCTCCACATTCTTATTTCTCCACAAAAACATATCTTGTGGTACTCATTAGAAGTGCATTAGTAAGGCACTTTTAATGAGTACCCACAAGCACTTCTAATGAGTACCCACAACATGTTTTCATGAAAAAATGAGAAAAATTACAACAGGTTTTGATAAAAAAAATGCACCTTATCTGAAGCTCTGATGATAATAATAATAATAAGAAGAAGAATAAGGATACTAATAATGAGGATAATGATAATGATAAAGTATTTATTATGATCATCCATTGTTTAAGGTGAACATTCTGATATTAGTCATTTCTTTCTTTCTTTGCTAGAATTATCTAAAAACACTTAAAAAAAGGTTAAAAATAAAACAGTCATCATTTGAAGTTAGCAGTTTATAGATTCTGATATCATTAATTTCTAATACTCTGAATCAGAGTTAATATTATGTATGGTTGTTTTCCCAAAGCCATCATTTAATGCTTAGCATGCTGAGTAAAAAATTCAGCAGAATGATGACATTTTGAAATATTTTTTATTTTTTCCCAGAAAACAGGTTTTGACATTACCTGCAAATCAACTTGCAAAGCCTTTTTTCTGGGAAAAATAAGAAAAAAATCATCAGTTTGTCGTCTGCTAATTTTGCCATATTGATCAGGGCCCAATTGTTCAAAGCATCATTAGCTTAACAAGCTCGTTAGTAGTCACAATGTTAACGGTTCTAGTAAGGACAATACCTAATTCACAGGTATTTTTGCTGAAAAAATGTGAGTAGCAAAAGCTACACATTTTTTCAGCAAAAATATTTGCATATATGCCATATTTAATGATCAAAGTTTTAATGATACTTAACTAACAACATCGTTAGTTTTCAACAACTAGGCCCAGATTGCTTAGATGCACAGTGTGATAGCATACATGTGGTAAGTAGTCAGGGTGATGTTCTTTTATAGTTTTACTGCTATAATTGGTATTAGATTTATTTAATTGATTATATCATTCTATAATTTACGTAGCTGTCAAGGAATGAACTTAATTGCTGCCAGACCAGGATTTGTAGCTTCAAGGGCTGGATTTGAATATTATCCCTTAAGTACTAAGCATTTTTTTTTTCTTATAGTTTTCAGAGATGGCCCTTGCATTTCATTGTATGCAAAGCATCTGCTAGGGATAGGCAGGTGATTCACAATTTGAATGTCATGCCTTATTTTTTTATGATTAAAAAAAAAAAAAAAATCAAACTGTCATCTGCTGCATGCATCTGATGCATCATCTGCATCATTTCTGATTAGCACTTTAAGGGGTAGAAAGTTCTTTTTCCCAGAAATGAACCCTAATTTCTGGGGAATAATTGATTCAAATATCAGTCAGAGAGCAGCAGACAACATTCTAAACATGTTTTTTTTTTCTGTTTTGTTTTTTCTTCAAGAAAATAAGGCTTGACATTATGTCAAGCCCAGTTTTCCCTAAAAAAGAATAATAATAATAACAATAATAATAACAATAATAATAACAATAATAATAATAATAATAATAATAACAATGATGATGATAATAATAATAATAATAATAATAAAAATAAAAATGAATGTCATCTGTTATTTTTTTTTTTTTTTTTTTTAATTTGATTTTAAGGGTGAAGAGTAATTTCCCTTATATCCTTTGCTGATTTCATCATGAAAACATGAAGGTTTAAGATCTTTGGTAGATATTTTCTATTTTAAAGGATATAATCAAATTTTCCTATACTATATACAGCTGTTGAACTGCTTGTGGCCAATAATAGTATGATATTCGTTTGTATTAGTCAGACAATATTACTTAAATCGACAATTGTGCTTTCAGACAAATATCATGACAAAAAATATTAAACCACAGTTTGTAGTAGTGTTAGTTACAGTGTGATAGGGTAAAGATATTTTAACCTTTTCCACCGTATGGGCAATTCCAGCAGATGACAAATTGATGTTTTTTCTTATTTTTCCCAGAAAATAGGCATTGACATTTCATGCAAATTGTCTCCTGAGGAGGCAATTTGCATGAAATGTCAAAGCCTATTTTACTGGGAAAAATAAGAAAAAACAAATCAAATTGTCGTCTGCTGTAATTTTTACCCAACATGGTAAGTGTTAAGATTTTTAATGTATTGTGTTAGTTTTAGAAATACTGTGTGAAAATGGAAACTATTTTTATAAGCGTAACAGTGAATATTTGTTTCGCATAATATTTTGGGCAATTCCAGCAGATGACAAATTGATGTTTTTTCTTATTTTTCCCAGAAAATAGGCATTGACATTTCATGCAAATTGTCTCCTGAGGAGGCAATTTGCATGAAATGTCAAAGCCTATTTTACTGGGAAAAATAAGAAAAAACAAATCAAATTGTCGTCTGCTGTAATTTTTACCCAACATGGTAAGTGTTAAGATTTTTAATGTATTGTGTTAGTTTTAGAAATACTGTGTGAAAATGGAAACTATTTTTATAAGCGTAACAGTGAATATTTGTTTCGCATAATATTTTGGAGAAAATCAGATCAATGTACATGAGCAAACACTTAGCGACGTACATGGATAGCTAATTTTATACCTATTCCATAATTTTGGATTAATTTATGTGTTTCCATAACAAATGTGATGATGAGGGCAAAGTCAGTTTTACGGAGTACATTTCGAAGGAGAAAAAGAGGTGAGATCTATACATATACAATTTAATTGTAAGAAAATATTTTTTTCTTAATATTTGAGATTCTTCAACCACTCTCTGAGCAAATCCAACAGACAGCAAATTTATGATTTTATTAACCCCCCTCCCCAAACACCCCACCCCAGAAACTAGGGTTCATTGGTTCATGTAAATTGTCTTTTTTTAACATTTCATGTAAGCTCTACTCTCTTTAATGACCTTGAGGAGGTCAGTTATAGACTTGGAAAGTTTTTGTATGATGGGCCGGTGTGAGCTCAGGCAAGCTATGCTGTTTAATGATTAGAGTTTTCTTCCATGGTTATTATTTTCTGTTATTTTTTTTTTTTTTTTTTTTTTTATTTTATCTGAAACAGGATTAAATTGAAAACTGTATGATGTTGAGTTGAGTAACATTCCAGTTAACAATACATCAGTAATGTCGAGACATTGCCTTAGAATTGTTGGGACTTTTACCCTACTTGAGTTGAATAACAAATGCAAAACTGGACTTAAATTACCAGCAGCTCCGCTGCAGAGGTGCTAGAATGGCTCCAGTCTCCAATGACTAAATATTTATTCTTATAACCCGGTTTGATAATGCACTAAAATAAAACCAAAATAATATCTTGACTGTAAAGGCTGATCTCTCAAATAAAACCAAAATAATATCATGACCATTCTAGTTATGATATTATTTTGGTTTTATTTTAGTGGATTATCAGATTGATTATAAGAAATATTTAGTCACTGGAGACTGGAGCCAGTCTACAGAGGCCCTAATGGGTGGGCTCTTGTCTGATGCAATGACTAAATTTTTGGACATTCAGCTCATTACCATACTGATTCTAAGTCCAGATGTGTCTAAAAGGATGGTAAACTGTGCAGACAATGATTAAATTACTCCTTTAGTTTGATTTGTATCTGCACTGTTTTGTTAGGCATTTCTATTCGAAAGTTTCGGGTATATAATGTGGCATCTGATCAGGGTGTACATTGTTTGCATTAAATACAGGAATTTCTATAAAACATAGTAATAATAAAAACTAACCAGGCACCCTGCTGTTGGAAATAGACACATCCAAAGAGTTGTTAGAGAAGAGTCCACGTAATACAAATGGGTTAAATTATTCCTTCAGTTAGATCTGAGTCTGCACTGTTTTGTTTGAAAATTTAGGATGTATATGGTAAATCTCCTAAAATTTTGCACACCAAAGTGTCTTGACAAGATTGCATATGCAAACAGTGTAGACCCAGATCGACTAAAGGAGCAGTCTGATCAAGGTCTACACTGTTTGTCATTCCACTAAGTATTTTAAGAAACAACTGCACAAAAAGCAAAAATTAAGCCCAGAAAGGATGGAATAAAGTGTTTGAAATTTTAGAACATTTACCGTAATACTGTTTGTTAAGGTTTATGACTGAAGTAGTTGTGTGTGAACTTATACCATATTTACCCTAAATGTTTGGACATACATGCTTGAGTAAACAGGTAGACCCTAATCTAAATGGTTCATTTATAAATGAGCAGTTTGATCATATTCTGCACTGTTTCACTTTTAGATCTAGGCCAGACAAAAATAATGTGTGTTTAGGGTGATACCTAAAAAAATAGGTAGAGATTTTTTTTATCTAGTACCCAGCTACACACATACTGTACCAGTCGAAAACTTTTAAAAATGCATGTGACTAAAAAGTAATAATGGAAAGCCAAACAGTGTAGACCCTGATCAAACTGCTCCTTTTCATCAAACAGGAGCAGTCTGATCAGGGTCTACACTGTTTTCTCAGTCCATTTGTCCAAAAATTGTCTTAAGGAGACAGTTTGCATGAAATGTCAAAATCTGGTTTCTTAGGAAAATAAGAAAAAAAATATTATCAATTCGTCATCTGCCGAATTTGCTCACCGAATGATAAAGGTTAAACAAAGCAAACCCTGGGCTACACCCACCCACAAAGAAAAAAAAATGGGTATATTGTTGAAGAAGTAATTTTAATCCAAATTTTAATTGAATTGTGACTAATCCACGAGACAATCCTCTTCCATTCATTCATCCACTTGGTTGTTGGGGACCGTTCAACTATTAGGCGGACTTATTAATAATTAACCTGACAATAAAATCTCTCTATCCCAGGTCATGATGTTAATCAGTACTGTATTTACACTCAGTATTGGGACACCTTACCATACTTGTCCTAAAATTTATACAAGTCGATCAATTTTACTCCCTGTGACTGCTGGATGAGTGGCAAACCGTGTAGACCCAGATCAGATGCTGCATTTTGCAGCATCTGATCTGGGTCTACACTGTTTGCTCAGACCTGTCTGTCCTCATACATAAGATAATTATGGTATGTGTCCAGTTTAACCTTGACGTCAAATTATCGGCAAAATACTGACAACCATTCCTGTAAAAATCTATGATCAAATTGATAAAATTGCAGGTTTTTGCTCTGAGTCATATATTGATTTAAAATCAAATAAACAACAAATACCTTAATTGTACAAACTGATTCTACCATAGTTTCCCAAAATATTCAGACACCTTAATTCCTTACCGTACTTGCCCAAAATTTTGAACAAATTAATTTTACTACTTGTTGAAGTGTCTAAAATCTGCTAGATATTTAACAAACAGTGCAGACCCTGATTAGACACTGTATTCCACTACATTTGGTCTGGGTTTACACTTGTTGATCATGCTTATTTGTGTGACTGTTTGGGTAAATACGATATGATTTCCCTTCATGCTTAGCATTCTGAGCAAAATTCTCAGCAGACAACATATTGAAATATTTTGCTTATTTTTGTGCTTAATTAGCTCACCTGAGCAAAAGTGCTTGGTGAGCTATTGTGATCAGTCTGTGTCCGTTGTCCATTGTCCGTCATGTTGCATCAACAATTTGCGTAAAAAAAAAAAACTACTCCTCCTACACTCCTGGGCCAATTGACTCAAAACTTAGTAGGTATCAGGGTGACTTGTAGATCAAAAATAGCTAAAATTTTCCAATCGGAAATTCAAGATGGCTGCCATATTGACAGTCTGTCTTTTGCTTCTTCCCCTGAACAGAAAGGCCAATTAACTTGAAACTTGGTAGGAAGCCTCGCTTACATTGGAAGTTATTTTTAGAACATCGGTTCAACAGCAATTAGTCTCTGGAGTGGGCCAGATCATAATCAAACTGAATCTTTAACACTTTGTAAACTGTGTAAAAATTTCAGCAGATAATGTTTTAAAATATTTTTTATTTTTCCTAGCAAATAATATTTGTCATTTCATGCAGATTGTCTCCTTAGGAGACAATGTGCTTGAAATGTTAGATCCAGTTTTCTAGAACAAATAAGAAAAATATCATCAGTTTGTTGACTGCTAAATTTGCCCATAGCATTGTAAGTGTTAACCTTTAGCCACTCTCTGGGCAAATCAGCAAGCAAGAGATTATTTTTCTTGCATGAACGTTTCAAAGTCTAATTTCTAGGAAAAATAAGAAAAAATATTCCAAAATGTTATCTGCTGAAATGTTTACCCAGCATGTTAAGCGTAAATGGCTTGATTTGCACCTGCTCCTTGATCAAACTTTCTCTTCCGCTGATTCAAGAAGGGCAGTTGTCAGTTTCTGGCGAAAGAATGTGCATAATACTGGTTAACCGCTTAGAGGACTAAGCCTGCCCAGTAAACGTGTGGTTAGGTAAACTGACCGCGCTCGACATGACCCCATTGGGTTGACTGGGCCATAAAACCTCAACACAAACAAACAAAATCAAACTTTCCTTTAGAAGTTTGATTTGGATCTACAATGTGTACTAAGTCAATGTCTGTTGGAGCAATGATGGGAACATGCTGTGTAGTTTTTAATGACAGATTCTATCTGTCATTCTTCGTTGCCACGCACGGTTTTAGAGAAAGTGTCTTTGACTACTATTAAATTTCGTATTTATCCATGCACAAAAGTAGACCCAATGTTTTACTGTGTGTATATTAGTATGCCATTGAAGAGCTATCCATACAAAAGTAGTGCGACGTGCTTGATCTATGGTGAGTCGCTGAGAAAACCCGCCTTAATACATGTGCGAACAACAAAGGTGCAGATCAGCCTTTGTCGTTCGCTATAGCTTGTTTGTTTTCGATGAAGAAGCATCTCACAAACTTAAATGGAGTACAGAGTGATACCTGGAATTTATTAGTTTCTCAGAGAATCTGTCATTTCAGGGCTGTTCAGCCCTTTGATTGGCATTGGGATCTTACTGATTTGATTTAATGCTTAGCACTCTGGGTAAAAATTTCAGCAGACCACATTTTGAAATAATTTTCTTATTTTTTACAGGAAACAGGATTTAATATTTTATGCAAATTGTCTCCAGCTAAACTTGCAGCACTTGTGGAATAGTGGCAATTTTTGGGTTGATCACTTACAATCAAACCATAGTATACATACACCAAAATTTCCTTAACCCTTGTCCTGCTGAATAAATTAAGATGCCACACCCATTTATAATTTTCAGCCAATCAGATTACTTGATCCGGATTGTTGCTATAAATTCACATAATGGCAGACAGTGCAGATCCAGAAGCCAACTGATCTGGATCTACACTGTTTGCAAAGGCAGGGCATATACAGGATCAGCAGGAGAAGGGTTGGGACAGATCATTGGGTAGCAAAATGGGCTTGTTCATCTGATCAGGGTCTGCACTGTTTGCTTAAATTACAGGAAACTAAGGGTTAAGTCCCGTTCAGGACCATTTTCCCAGCCTACACTCAGACAATCGACCCACCAGTGCTGTCAGTGCTTTGATTAGTTATTTCCTCTGTCTAGTCTGTCGATCTTTCTTTTCTCTCTCTCTGTTTCTTTCAAAGATGTCTTAGCATGACTGAAATATTGTTGACTGGGTTGTTAAGCCTCAGCGTGTCTTTCAGATATTTCTGGTCGATAGGGGGATAGCAAAAAATATCAGGTTGACATCGTTTTTTACATCTTAAAACTGGCCTTTTAATTACAAGTACGCTAAACCCTTTACCACTCTCGGGGCTAAAACTAGCCTATTAATTAAAAAATACACTAAACCTTTACCTATCTCGGGGCTAATTCGGCAGACGACAATTAATGATATTTTCTTATTTTTGGCAGAAAACAAAATTTGACATGTCCTGCAAATGTCAAATCCTGTTTTCTGAGAAAAATGACAAACATATCATCAATTTATCATCTGCTGAATTTGCCTGTGACATGGTATATGTTTAAAAAGGTGAGTGACACTCAAACTTGTGAAAGTTTAGAAGGAAACAATATTCTTAATCTGAGGTAGACAGGTAGCCTGACACCAGTCCTGAAAGCTGAGAGTCACCCACTGCTACTCCCAGTTATTTCAAACTTGAAGGAAGGGCCCAGTAAGAATAATTTGAATGCCTAAAGCTGGGTAGAATAACACAGACTGAATTTACCCTACACACTTGGACAGATATGCCTGAGTAAACAGTGTAGACCCTGATCTAACCTCCTTTTGGTTGACCTAGGTGTGAACTGTTTACTATTTAGGCAGTATATGTGTACTTCATAGAGGAATCACAAGGTGGTTTAAAATGAGTGATTTAGGTTTTATGTAGACTGGCTCCCGTCTAACTATTATTTGAATCAGCATAAAAATGCTTTATATTTTACAAAAATCTTATCTTTTGAAATCTCCTTCTCTCTGATCTGGCTGATCAGTTTCTGCAAGAAAAAAAATAGCCTACTAGAATTTTACCTTTGTTAGATTAGAAAACTAAAGCTCGTAGCCATAGGGCCAGGCCAGGTTTTATGGTGCACTTGCACAGAAGCGCCATATCACACACTAGACAGTAAGTGGTTAATTGGATTTGTTGAATTGTTAGGTTAACCATTTTTGATGAATGTCTAAGAAGCAATGACTGAATGGCAAACAGAATAGAGCCTGAACAGTTGAATCTAAGGTCTACACTATTTGCTCATGTGTGTCTGTTAAAATATATGTGTCAGTGCGCTGGTGAAAAAATCAGCGCCCAGTTGTTCAAAGCATTGTTAGCTTAGCGAGCTCGTTAGTGGTCAAAATGTTAACTGTTCTAGTAAATACAATATCTAATTTACAGGTATTTTTGCTGAAAAAATGTGAGTAGCTTTTGCAAAGCTACTCACATTTTTTCAGCAAAAATATTAGCATATATGCCATATTTAATGATCAAAATTTTAACGATATGTTAAATAATGATATCATTAGTTTTGAACAACTGGGCCCAGGATGGCAGTATAGGGAAAACTGTATTGCATACAAAATATGTACTGTATTTACCCTGAATATTGGGACACCTTACCTCATTACCATACTTGTCGTAAAATTTAAACAAGTCAGTTTTACTATCTGTCCAGTTTTCTAAAAACTGCTGGACTGAGTGGCAAACAGTTTAGACCCAGATCAGATGCTGCATTGTGCGACTGATCTGGGTTTACAATGTTTGCTCAGGCCTGTCTGTCCCAATACATAAGGATATTGTGGTATTACTTTTTATACGCCCGTTTGAAAAACGGGACGTATTATGTTACGGGGTATGGCGTCCGTCCGTAAACTTTTTCGTTTCCGGCTAACTCCTCCTACAGTTTACATCCGATCAAGCTGAAAATTGGTATATAATTAGACCATGGTGTGGCGCAGCGCATATTGTTTCGGGGTTACAGTCCACCAAATGTTTGCAGAGTTATGCCCCTTAGAAAATTTCTGTAAATTTTTCATTTCCGGTTAACTCCTCCTACATTTTACATCCGATCAAGCTGAAATTTCATATATAGTTAGAAAATGATGTGGAGCAGTGCATATTATTTCGAGGTTACAGTCCACCAAATATTAGCAGAGTTATGCCCCTTTGAAAATTTCAATAGACTTTTCGTTTCCGGCTAACTCCTCCTACAGTTTACATCTGATCAAGCTGAAACTTGGTATATAGTTAGACCATGATGTGGTGCAGCGCATATTGTTTTGGGGTTACAGTCCACCAAATGTTTGCAGAGTTATGCCCCTTAGAAAATTTCTGTAAACTTTTCATTTCCGGTTAACTCCTCCTACATTTTACATCGGATCAAGCTGAAACTTCATGTATAGTTAGACCATGATGTGGAGCAGCGCATATTGTTTCGAGGTTACAGTCCACCAAATATTAGCAGAGTTATGCCTCTTTGTAAATTTCAGTAGGCTAACTCCTTACAGTTTACATCGGATCAAGCTGAAACTTCATGTATAGTTAGACCATGATGTGGAGCAGCGCATATTATTTCAAGGTTACAGTCCACCAAATATTAGCAGAGTTATACTTCTTTGAAAATTTTGATTAATTTTTAGTTTATGGCTAAATCCTTCTACAGTTTACATCCAAACAAGCTGAAACGTCATGTACAGTTAGACCATGATGTGGAGCAGCGCGTATTGTTTCGAGGTTACAGTCCACCAAATATTAGCAGAGTTAAACCCCTTCGAAAATGTCTATTAATTTTTTGTTTCCGGCTAAATCCTCCTACAGTTTACATCCGATCAAGCTGAAACTTGATTTGTAGTAAGACCATGATGTGGAGCAGCGCATATTGTTTCAAGGTTACAGTCCACCAAATATTAGCAGAGTTAAACCCCTTTGAAAATTTCTATTAATTTTTTGTTTCCGGCTAAATCCTCCTAGTTTACATCCGATCAAGCTGAAACTTTATAAATACTTACATGATGATGTGGAGCAGCACATATTATTTTTAGGTTACAGTGCACCAAATATTTGCAGATTTATGCCCCTTTGAAAGTTTTTGTAAACTTTTAACAGCATATTGTTTAGAGGTTTTGTTTGTTTGTGTTGACGTTTTACGGCCCAGTCAACCCAATGGGGTCATGTCGAGTGCGGTCAGTTTACCTAACCACACGTTTACTGGGCAGGCTTAGTCCTCTAAGCGGTTAACCAGTATTGTGCACATTCTTTCGCCAGAAACTGACAACTACCCTTCTTGAATCAGAGGAAGGGAAAGAATGACTGTAGAAAATATTTCACGATCAATCTCCACGAAAGAATGTTGCCGACCTCGGCGGGGGTTGAACCCGCGACCTCCTGGTCTCCAGTCGGATGGCGCATCCAACTGAGCCACCGAGGCCGGCTTTGTTTAGAGGTAATAGTGTTCCAAAGGCTCATATGAGCTTAAAATATAGCCATGCTTCTGTGGTGTGTCCTCCGTCAGAGAGCACTTCTCCCTAGAAGCAGCAAACTTCTCCCTTAATTTCTTGGCCAGCTTGGACCCTTAGGTTACAGTTCACCAAATATCAGCAGAGATTATGCCCCAATGAATTTTTTTTAATTTTTTTTTTTTTTTTGTAATTCCACTTACAGTTTATATCCGGAGCACTGAATTATACAGGAGCCAGTTAATGTGCTGCATCTTATTACTTGCCACGGGCGTATAATGCCCCGCTTGGCGGAGCTCTTGTTAACCCTTGTCATGCTGAACCTGGATATATGTTGCCTTTGCAAACAGTGTAGATCCAGATCAGTTGGCTTCTGAAGAAGCCAACTGATCTGGCTCTGCACTGTTTGCCATTTAGTATGTGAATTTATAGTAGCAAACCGGATCAAGCAATCTGATTGGCTGAAAATTAGAGGTGGGCATGGCATCATAATTTATTCAGCATTGCAAAGGTTTGCATAAATGTACTTTACAATGTAGAAAAATGATGCAAACTAGTATTCTCAAAGTATCAGTCTCACTTGAAAGTTGTGCACTTGAAGTAACTGTGTTCACAACTTGTATCATTTACATGTAATTGTTATTCATATTATTTGTTCAGAATAACACTAAAACCATGAAGAGTGCAAAATGCATAAAAATAACCTGTCCATTCTAATGTTGTCTTTTTTCAATAATATCAACGCCATTCACATTTTGGATATTTCATAATACCAAGCTGCATAATACTAACAATTTACTAACCCAAGACTTCCCCATCTAGTGATCTACTGTACAGATAAAATGTTTAAAACCTCACATGATAATAGTAACTGTCAAAAAACCCATGGCACCTTTTATTCGTGTACACATCAGAGGTAAATTTGACAGTTAGGAGTGATCCAAAACTGGAAGTGACTGGATTAGATTAGTTCAATGACTCTTGATACATATGCCATCATATGCAGTATAAGCATTATAAGTGTACATGCAGTTGTTGAACGACCCGCTAGCTTTTTAAAAAGCTAATACTTGTTTTCCTTGGGATCATTGTCCATTCTGGTATCTTCAAAAGTTGATTTCTGCTTAGCCTTTACCACTCTATGGGCAAATTCTGCAGACAACAAATTGATGATATTTTTCTTATTTTTTTTTTCAGAAAACAGGATTTGACTTTTACTATGTGTTTCAATATTAATTAGACTTTCAGTTGAGTGCAGGGAATCAAACTGCGATATTCTGATGTAATCACAGAGGTCATTGCACTGAAAAAGCTGTTAGAAACAAACATAAAAAGGTTGTCCATTGCGCAATTTTTCTTATTGACATATGGTATCTGAGTTACCTCGCATGCGATTAGTTTGGATTCAGAAGGCAGAGACCCAGTAAATGATCTGTGATTGACTTGTCCTCTGTCTGGCCAGGTTCAGCTGTTGTGAAATACTGGCGGACCTTATTTGGTGGATTTTATTTGTGCATCTTACATGAATTACTCGCGACCAGATCGGCTGTGCAGCTACTCAAAATAATAAAACTCCTAACATTGTGCGTAAAGAATGTCCGTCCTTGTAAGTATGCACTATAAATAGAACAGACCCTTATCGGACTGCGCAGACTTGTGTAGTAGTGATAGGTATATGATACATTGTACTGCCTTGCGGTACAAGCCGGCTTTATAGCGACGTGGTAGTGTGTTTGCCTGTCACGCAGGAGGCCCGGGTTCGATCTCCAGTCGCGGCATTGGTGATTAGATTTTTTTCGCCTGTTCAGGCTTTCAAGTGGGCCCTACTTGTCCTGCTTTTCCTACTTTTCCCTACTTTTTTTTGTGCCCCTACTTTTCCCTACTTTTTTCTGGAAATGCCCTACTATCCCTACTTTTTAGTCCAAAAATGTTTGAAGTGACCAAAAATTGTAATGTTTTTCCTTGCTTGCTTCGCTCGCTTGGAATTTGTAAAAATCAGATCAACTTAATCTGATCAGACATGATGCAAAGTTTATGAAATATTTTTACTTCATTTGTAACTCTTTTTTTTGAACATTTGTTTGGTATTTGCTTTCCATAGTAATGTTGTGTGTTTGTTCAGAGAAAACTTTGTTTGCTTATTATATCTTTTTCCAAGTCTGAAACCACTAGGAACGTCCCTACTATCCCTACTTTTTATTATTGAAATTCCTACTTTTGCCCTACTTTTTCAAAATTTTGAGCCCTAGTTTATCCCTGCTTTTTTGATGGAGGGCACTTGAAAGCCTGCCTGTTACATCTGGCGCCCAACATAAATAACCCCATTTGATGGGCTTGGTGGCCTGGTATTGAGTTGTTGCTCAAATTGAGATTTGCGGACGAATCTAAAAAGGGAGGGGGAATTTGTAGTAGTGATAGGTATATGATACATTGTACTGCCTTGCGGTACAAGCCGGCTTTTATAGTGATGCGGTAGAGTGTTGGCCTGTCACGCGGACACTATGGTATTAACCATAAAATAGTTACTTACTTCTTGGGCAAGATACGATGACCAGCCTGTGCATAAAAATGTTTCTAGGTCCTGTTAATGCTGTCAAGCAAACTGTAGGTCCTGATCAGAATAAGCGGATGCGACAGCCTGCTGCCCTATCATAGTTTTTGTCTACTTTTTTTGTAAATGGTAAGGTACCTTTTTTGATTTAATGTTTAATGACCGCCTATCCATTATGTCACGAGTCATGCTGGCACATGAAGAGTCTGTGACTTCATATTTTTCCCAGACTATATATACCATATGTACCATAAGTATTCTGACAGACAGGGCTTAGCATTTAACAGAGTAAACTCATATTGGACAATGCATCTTATTTGGGTGTACACTTTTTGCCACTCATCAAACAGTTTTAAACAAGAAGTTATGGTATCCCAATATTTAGGATTAATTTTCCCAATATTTAGGATTAATTTTTACTACTCTCCGAGCAAATGCAGCAGACAATAAATTGGTGATATTTTTTCTTATTTTTCCCAGAAAACAGGATTTGACATTTCATGCAAATTGTGTGAAATGTTGAAACCTGTTTTCTGCGAAAAGTAAGAAAAATATTTCAATATGTCGATGGTCTGCTGAAAATTTTACCCAGTGCCAAGTGTTACAGGTTAAATGTTCAAAAGGATGAAAGTAAAACAAACATTCTTTAAAAGTACAATAGTTAAATGATCTTGCAGTCAAAACCTGACACTAACAAAAACTACTATTAGGTTTTAAATTCAGACTGATTGTCATCTTTATTTTGATGTCCGGATGTGACATAAGCTGTTATGATGAGTTTCTTTTATCAGTTCGCAAGATAACTTTCGTTTTATAGTATGTAAAGATAGTACCTAAGGTAGGGGCGGAACTTTTGTTTATGCACTTTTGAGGTCAGTGATACTATCTTTCATATGTCAGTATAATATCTATGAATGTTTAAACATTGGATATAATCGGTGGATTTATTTCTGAGCCATTTAAAAGTTCTTTGTATTCCAGTCTATATTCAGTTAAATTGCTGGATTATAACTTAGTTCAGGTAATAAAAATATTTATCTTGGGTTTATTTCAGTTAGAGAATTCTTTCACCAGGTTATGGCTTTGCATGCTGGGTAAAATTTAGCGCAAACATTTTGAAATATTCTTCTTTTTCCCATAAAATAGGCTATGAGATTTCATGCAAATTGTCTCCTTAGGAGACAGTTATCTCCTTAGGAGACACTTTGCATGAAATTTCCATAGGAGACACTTTGCATGAAATTTCAAAGCCTGTAATTGGGTAAAATAAAAAAAAATATCATCAGTTTGTCATCTACTGAGTGGTAAAGGTTAATTTAACAATGGCCCAGGTGCATCTAAGTATAATCTACATATCTATTCATTTCTTAATAAGGTTGAAAAAGTAGAGGTATACTGGTTCCATCTTAACTACCTGGCTCCTATAACATCAACAGGCACTTCTTTAATCATGAGTTTACCTTTTTTAGTCATCTTTTCCACGATGACTAAATCACGATAGTATTTGGTTGAAGAAAGCTTAATCCTGAGTATAGAACAACTTTTTACATGGAGCCAGAAAGCATCCTAGTGTGAGCAGTTTCCATACGACCTAGATTAACTTTTCCTCCTGCATGACACAGATGAGGTAATATATGATACCAAAACTATGGTACCCCTAAACATCCCAAAGCACCCTATGACATCCCAGGATAACCTTTTGGTGTCACCACCTTTACTCCAGACTGTACACTCAGAACCAATTAGATAGGACAGGATACCAAAACTATGGAGCACCTAAACACCCCAAGGCATAAACAAGATGAAAAACGGTGCTTCATTTTTTGGACAATTTTAACCCTTGTCCTGCTGAACCCGCATATACTTTGCCTTTGCAAACAGTGTAGATCCAGATCAGTTAAGAAGCCAACTGATCTGGATCTGCACTGTTTGCCATTCAGTATGTGAATATATCAACAATCTGGATCAAGTAATCTGATTGGCTGACAATTAGAAGTGGGTGTGGCATCTTAATTTATTCAGCATGACAAGGGTTAAACCTCGCTAACATGCCCATACAATATTTCATAATGCAAAAAGATGACTTTCTAAGCTTTTTTAAAAGCTAACCTTGTTCCAATATTATTATAGGATATAGGGTAATTGTCCTAAAATTTCATACACCAACAGTTACTGTTCTGACAAAATGGCATATGCAGCCAGTGCAGACCCAGATCAAACTGAAGGAACAGTCTGATCAGGGTCTACACTGTTTGCCATTCCATAAAGTATTTTGTGAAATACAATGAATAAAAACTAAGCTCAGGCTGAAAAGATGTATGGTGTAAAGTGTTTGAAATTTTAGGACATTTTATTGTATCTCAGAGTGAAGGGCACTGAACAAAACTTGCAGCGTCTAATTCATGATTTTTCCTATATAGCCTCATACTAATTCCACTCATTTTGGTGGTTAAGAACTCTTTTCAGGGTATGGCTGGGATTACAAACTTTGTTTTAATTTAAAGACCAGGTTTAGCACAGAAAAATGAACAAGGAAAACTACCACTGACACGAGCACTTTCTGGGACTGTTTAGAGGCTGAATGTAACAACTGCTCAGTTGGCAGATATCAAAAATTGAAATTCTGAAATTTCACCACTTGTTCTTTTGACTCCTACTCCAGCAAACACAAACAGAAACATTTATTATCTTCAAATTAGAAAAATGAGTTTCCCTTCATCTTTATGATTAACCAATCACAGGCCACCTTTGGTATGACTACTTTGGCCTTCGGCAAGCCAAGCCCAGGCCAATAACTACCCATGCCCTTTTTTTGCAGCAATCAGCAGTCCTGACACAGTTTGTTCGCTGTGCCCATCAGTAGAGACCATCAGGAGAAAATGTAGGATGTAGGAAGTGTAATGTTTTCTTGAATTATGAAAGATTTAGAATTATCCTACCTTTCCATTTGTTAGATATTGTGTGTGTTCTGTCCAAGGGTCATTGTCAATCAATCAAGCATTTGCTTCACTGTGCATACACTGATTGCATCGATATCTTGTTTTTATTTGCAGACAAGAAATAACGGATATTCCTGAGAATGTACCATACTTGTCCTAAAATTTGATTTTGTTCATTGTGTTCTGGTGATGAAATGCCACCTAAATACCAGCTAGTGCAGATCCTGATCAAAAGGATCCCATAAGATCAGATTCTGTACTGTTTGCTTGGACGTGTCTGTCCAAATATTTAGGGTAAAGATGGTAACAAGATCGCCTGATACACCTTCAAGGGAAGGAACTGACATGGAAATATTTGCTCCTTCATACTTAACCCTAGAATTTGAATAGTCAATTTTATTATATACAAAGTAATGAAATATAGAGAATTATTAATGAAATAAAATGCATATTGTGAAAAAGTTATATTTTCACTAGTGAAAATATAAAACTTATATTTTCACTCCTCTGAGCAGTGAAAAATATAAGATCTGGAGCTACTCTTTTTCTTATTTACATTTATGGTCATTATGCACGAGTGAAAATTTGAATGTTTTCATTACATGAGATGAAAATTTTTATGGTATTCGCTGAAAAAGAGTAAATTTTCTTTTTATTTTATTGTTTACACACCAATGCGCGTTTGTGACGTTATAACTAACGTCACCAAACAAAACATGAATGTCATGGCGTCGATGCTCAGTGCTTAACATGTAAAACGCTGGAGAAAACAAGAAACAAAAAGTTTTGGCAAATCAAAATAATTTTGATACCAACATGTTCCTTACATTCTAACTAATGTTATGCGGTTCTTATATGTCACTGCCAAGGGACAAAACTGCGTGTCAGACTTCCCCTTGCAAATGCAAGATTTGCATCTCTTCTATCGAAAGTGATGTATATAATAAAAAGAAAATTCAAATGTTTGTCGTGAATATGACTTTTAATTCATCTCGTGAAGTGAAAAAATGTATATTTCATGAGTGCCTTCTTTGGCACTCATGAAATATACATTATTTCACTTCACGAGATGAAATAAAAGTCATATTCACTCCAAACATTTGAATATCCTCTATTTACCACCTAAGTGGAGAATGAAGACCCTGATCTGACTGTATGGATGAGCAGACTGATCAAGTCTTGCACTGTTGGCATATATTAAAGACACTTCCACTTGCCTTGGCCTAAACGCGGCCCAATTCTATTTCAAGTGAAAAGAAATTTTGATTTCCCATGATCTGTAGGTTTAGCCTTCAGAAGGGAGTTAATAAATTACTCCTGAAATGATTATTTAATATCAAGGGAGCAAGATACACTTTCAAGGGAGGCAACTCATTCAAAATAGTTTTTCATCCATTCTTAAAATGGGTCTACTCTAAAAGGAAAGAATTTGCTCCCTATGGGAGCAAATTCTTTCCTTTTAGAATAGACCCCTTTTCAGAAGGGGCTTGGTGTGTAGGAATGCAAATAAGGAATTACAAAAGTTGTCTCCCTTGTCAGAACTGACAGAAAATCTTCCAAGTATATCTTGTCCCCTTAATTATATGTATTTAGAGCAGGTGTTATCAGCCAGACATGTCAAGTAATCTGTAAATAATGATTTATCTCTAGATAAGAAGACATGTTTTTATAATCACTATACTGGTGAAGTTTAAATGTTTATAAAAAGAAACCGTAGCCACATCAACATTAGGCTTTAACAAAATGGGGATTTAAATATATATAAATCAAAATATTCTACAGATCCAAGGATCAAAATATTATACAGAATCCAAGGATCAAAATATTCTGCACAATCCAAGGATCAAAATAATCTATACAGTCCAAGGATCAAAATAATCTACAAATATTTAGATTCTTTGATTGTGTAGAATATTTTGATCCTTGGATTTTGCAGACTATTCATCACGAAAATATACTTATATAATTCTGACCCCCTTAAACCCACTTTTAAATAGTAAAACTGGGGTTTATAGGGGTATACATTATTTTTCTTACTTCTGCTCAAAAACAAAGATTGTGGGTACTCACTAGAATTGCCTCAGCAAGACAGTTCTAATGAGTACCACAATCTATGTTTTAAGCAGAAATATGGAAAATATCAGTATTTTTATCTGAAAACTTTCAGTTTTTGGTGGTGAAATTTTCAATATATTTGAATAGGCATGTTTTCGTAATGTATATATAATCCTTGAATCCTGCAGAGTGTTTTGATCCTTGGTTTCTGTAGGATATTTTGGTCCTTGCAGAATACTTTGATCCTTGAACTTTGTAGAATATTTTTGGTCCTTGAAGAATATTTTGATCCTTTGATCATGTAGAATACTTTGATCATTGAATCTTGTAGAATATATTTATCTTTGGATTCTGTATATTTTTTGATACATGAATCTTGCAGAATATTATGATCTTTGGATTCTGTAGAATATTTTGATCCCAGGATTCTGTAGATCCTTGGATCTTGTAGAATACTTTTACCCTTGAATCTTGTATATTTTGATCCTTGGATTCTGTAGAATATTTTGATCCTTCCTTCTTGTAGAATATTTTGGTCCTTGGATTCTGTAGAATATTTTTATCCTTGCATCTTTTAGAATATTTTGGTCCTCGGATTCTGTAGAATATTTTGATCCTTGCATCTTGTAGAATATTTTTGTCTTTGGATTCTGTAGAATATTATGATCCTTACATCTTGAAGAATATTTTGGTCCTTGGATTCTGTAGAATATTATGATTTTTGCAGCTTGTAGAATATTTTGGTCCTGGATTCTGTAGAATATTTTGATCCTTGTCTTTTGTAAAATATTTTGGTCCTTGAATTCTGTAGAATATTATGATCCTTGCAACTTGCAAAATATTTTGGGCCTTGGATTCTGTAGAATATTTTGATCCTTGTAGAATATTTTGGTCCTTGGATTCTGTATAATATTATGATCCTTGCAGCTTGTAGAATATTTTGGTCCTTGGATTCTGTAGAATAGTTTATCCTTGCAGCTTGTAGAATATTTTGGTCCTTGGATTCTGTAGAATATTATTATCCATGCAACTTGTAGAATATTTTGGTCCTTGGATTCTGTAGAATATTTTGATCCTTGTCTTTTGTGAAATATTTTGGTCCTTGGATTCTGTAGAATATTATGATTCTTGCAGCTTACAGAATATTTTGGTCCTTGGATTCTGTAGAATATTTTGATCCTTGTCCTTTGTAAAATATTTTGGTCCTTGGATTCTGTAGAATATTTTGATCCTTGTCCTTTGTAAAATATTTTGGTCCTTGGATTCTGTATAATATTATGATCCTTGCAGCTTGTAGAATATTTTGGTTCTTGGATTCTGTAGAATAGTTGATCCTTGCAGCTTGTAGAATATTTTGGTCCTTGGATTCTGTAGAATATTATGATCCATGCAACTTGTAGAATATTTTGGTCCTTGGATTCTGTAGAATATTTTGATCCTTGTCTTTTGTGAAATATTTTGGTCCTTGGATTCTGTATAATATTATGATCCTTGCATCTTGTAGAATATTTTGGTCCTTGGATTCTGTATAATATTATGATCCTTGCAGCTTGTAGAATATTTTGGTCCTTGGATTCTTTAGAATAGTTGATTCTTGCATCTTGTAGAATATTTTAGTCCTTGGATTCTGTAGAATATTGTGATCTATGCAGCTTGTAAAATATTTTGGTCCTTTGATTCTGTAGAATATTTTGATCCTTGCAGCTTGTAGAATATTTTGGTCCTTGGATTCTCTAGAAAATAGGATCTGACACTTCATGCAAGTTGTCCCCTAAGGAGACAATTTGCATGAAGTGTCAGATCTCATTTTCTAGAAAAATAAGAAAAAGATTTCAAAATGTCGTCTGCTGAAATTTTTACCCAGTATGCAAAATGTTAGGAGCATCTCAACAAAGCACTTCTAATTAGTACCCACAACATATAGTTCCATGGAGTAATAAGAAAAATATTGTCTGGATACCCTTTACTACCGCTGACCACTGTCTGGCCGATTCAGCAGATGACTTGTTGATGAAATTTTCCTCAGAAACTGGCTTAGACATTTCGTGCAAATTGTCTCCAAAGGAGACTATTTGCATAAAATGTAAAAGCCTATTTTCTGGAAAAAAAATAATAAAAATATTAAAAAATGTTGTCTACTGAAATTTTTATCCAGCATGCTAAACTTAAACCATGTCTGGTGATCAGGGTTATATGATTTAGGTCATTTCTTTCATGTTGTTGCCATGTTGTCTGTTTTTGACAGGTTTTCAGACTCCTATTCTCTTGTAGTCTGTGTTAGAAATATAAGGAAATTATTTGGTAGTTTCCATGACAACAGAGAAAGCATTTATGGATTTTAATATTTGAAATATAATAGGTACATCTACTGTATCAAGCATCTTGATGTTAAGTTATCTTTAACTGTAAGCATGCTGATGGTGAAAGAAGCAGATGTACAACAAATGGACCAAAGTGTGCAAAGACGGGCATATGTGGACAGTGAAGACCCAGATCAGCCTGCACATCTGTACAGTCTGTTCGGGGCATTACGAAAACAAGCCTATTCAAATATATAGAAAATTTCACCTCCAAAAACTGAAAATTTTCCGATAAAAACTCTGATGATTTTTTTCACATTTCTGCTCAAAACATAGATTGTAGATACTCGTTAGAACTGCCTCATCGAGGCAGTTCTAATGAGTACCCACAATCTATATTTTTTAGCAGAAATAAGAAAAATAATGTATACCCCTGTAAACCCCAATTTTACTGTATACAAGTGGGGTTTAAAGGGGTCAAAATTATATAGGTATGTTTTCGTGATGGCCTTCACTGGCTGCTAACAGAATTATTTTATACTAAGGAATGTATGAATGGAGAGCAAAGAACGGGATGATACTTTGTGCATGTGCAGGATGATCTGAATCTATGCATTTTACGCATTGCTTGAAGGCACTTATTCGCTTGACATGGCCCAAATGATGAGTCACACATTTTTTCTTTATGATAGGGCTTGAAATTTCACACAGGTCATCTTGTTAGTTCTATGCAAATCATCCTACCATTTTTTCCTTCAAATAGGGCTTGACATTTCATTTCATGCAAGTTATTTTATTTCAAGTGGTGATTGGTTGATAAATTCATGGCTTAAAGTAGAAAAGCATTTTTAGAAAATCAAACTGAATTTTTAGCATAGTAGTCCCCTTCCCCTTCAGTATCTGATCTATGCCCCACGAGCATTGATGCATATGTAAATATACACACATTCGATACCAATGCCCAATTTCAAAACAGCTGTGAATTTTCATGTACTCTGAGAAGTTAAGGGGTTCTCTTAAATATTGTCCCTAGTATATATGCTTTCATTGGGTAGGGTTATTTGAGAGACCTCATGACCTTTAGAAACAAAGCTCATCCTTTAATTTTAGGTTGTCGGACAGTGGAGTCAATGTAATTCATCACAAATCTTCGTTTGATCCACAAGCAAGTCAAATTAGTGAAACAATTCTCCAAAATCATAGGCAAATTTCATCACTCTTGTTATTGTTTTTCCCGACTCGTCCCTGTCCAATCAAATTCTCGCCTGTGCCAACCATGCCGACTCTACTTAAACAACTTCCGCTGATAAATATGGTAGACATATCATCTTAAGTTGTCAAATCCTTCCTGCAACAGCCACATTTGACGCAAGTCTCTAGAAGTCTGTATTTTTATATAAGTATTATTAACGAAGCAAACACTGGTTTGTAGCCTGACTAGTTATCATGTGATAGTCACATGGATCCTGACCTGCTAATAGTAAGCCAATCCATTGATACATCACATGTGAGTGTCAATTAAATAGGGCTTATCCGGCAGTGCTACTTACACAGGTATTAGATACTACACACAGCATGATTGGGTACAAATATCTGCTAGCTGCTGTATGAACCTAATGGATTTTCTATGGAAGTAGACTGAGCTTGATACACTTTGCTTAGTTTATTTCACTAATAAATGATATTTACAAGAAAATCAGTTCTGCGAGTTTAAATACAAAGTCTGTCAAAGAGTTACTAGAGTTTCTGAAAAATCGCTTAATTATTTTCAGTAAGACTTTGTAACGAATTACTAATGATAATGGGCACAAGTAATGATATGAATGGTTTCTACGTTCATGTGTTCATGGGGTCTTGTGCAGGCTTTGAGCCATGATCTACATCTATCAAGGTTCATCCACGGTTCGGAAACAGGGAAAAAAATTCACTTCTTCCATGTGTGGCTTGTGATTGTAGCGACTGTCACTTGTACATTTTCCCCAAGCGCACTTCTTATGACAAAGAAATAGTTACTGTGCATTGTGCATTCAACATCTTTCAGAAAGTAGTTTTTTTTTTTTTTTTTGTTTTTTTTTTTTTGCTTAGCAATTTACACATAAGAAGTAAATTTGCAAACGTTTGCCATGATTTAGTGCAAAACTTTTTGTCGTAACTACCTGTGCACAAAAAGGTTTTATTCTAGTCATTGTTTTTTTTTTGTTTTTTTTTTTTAATCAAATAATATTTTCACTTGTTTCCCCACAGATAAAAGAATGCAAATTATGCAGAAATCTGCAGGGTAGGTAGCTTGGAGGCAGAATTTCAACAAATTCTACTCAGTTATTTTCCTTTTTTTTTTGTGAAACATCAATAATTCAAATTCAGCGAAGAAAAGGAAAAAAAAAATATTTTCCAGGACAAAAAATCCAAACAATCACTTAACTACAGAAATTGCCTCTTTTTTTTCCCATAAATTTAATTTTAGGATAAATATTTGAGAATAAAGCACACTAAAAGACAAATGGTGTCTGATAAGATATGGTCAATCATCAGACCAAAACCTTTTCATTTAAAATAATACACCAAGCAAAAAAACAACAAAACCCCCCCCCCCCCCCCAAAAAAAACGTCTTTCCAAGTGATGTTGAAAGGACAATAGATGCTAAATCTAAATCCAGTTAACATATAAAAAATAAATAAAGAAAGGAATTTGACTGACTTATCCTAGTGCAGAGCTATATAATTCTAACTGCAGCTGAAAAATGTTTGTACCCAACCAGGTAGAATTTACACACAGCATAATGCTTATCAGTTACTGCCGGAGTAGGTCTATTGGTGGAAAATGAGAATAATAATGTGCTCAGGTAAGGATACCCCTTCCAAAGACCCGGATCAGAAACTTTCATAACAGAATAAGGGTTAAAGTATGCTCAATTATCAGGGCTTACAATTTCCACTCCCTTTGTCTGAGAAAGAATTGAGTTAGCAAATCTCTGTGCAAGAGAGCAGGGTTAACCCATTTTAGTTTGGGAAACCCCCAAAAGGGTAACTGGCAAACAGTGCAGACCCAGATCAGACATCACAGAACATGGCGAATGATCAGGGTCTCCACTGATTGCATATTGGCCATTTTTCTTTAGCCCAGCATACCTAAAATTGACATTGGACTCTTCCAATATATAATGTTTGGGAGTTTATTCAGTCTAAAGTGGGTTAAAGAAGATTTTCTGTACTGAAAGTTTTCATCCAGCATGGAAAGTGAAATCTGGATTCAACTCTGATCATAAGTGTGTAAGATTTATTTCCCTTACTCATACTGTTTGTGATGGAAAAGTCATGATCTGTCGAGATTTTTACCAGTTTTAGAGCCATTTTGTCAGTGAGTTGAGATGGAACATAATGTCCAGTTTTCAGGTGAAAACAAAACTAAAATGTCATATATAGTGTAGCTCCAATATATCGCGGTCCTCGGGGTCCAGAGTCCGCTGTCGCGATATAAACGGAGCGCGATATAAGTCCCGACATGTACCATGCATGTATAACGGCGTGCATAACACTCGCTCGGTTTGTCGCTGTGGTAGTTTGCTGAGACATCAGAGATAAATGGCATTCAGTTATGTTGTCACCATATTTCCTAATTAAAATTGGATTAGAATTGCTCAATGGAATAATTTACAATGGTGCGCTATGTCTAACAAGTAATTCCAATCGAAACCAGCTGATAAACTACGTTTGAAAACAAGAAATCATCAGATTGACAATTTAGGACGCCATTTTGGTTACTCTGCCGAAGGGAAGTTACTCCATTGTGCTAAGATAACTTGAGTTGCTTCCCTTCGCTTATATTGCAGGCGCAAAAAAAAAAAAACAAAGTTAATTTCTTTTTATTTATTTTTTTTTTTATTGTTTGTTTTTGTTTTTTTGGCGCATTGTTTTCTTCTGAAATATTTATATCTACAGAAGTGTCAAATAAGCGGACTACGATCTGTGTATGTTGGACAGAAACATCGTAAGACTACTGTCTTGTAAAATTTGCTGGTGTTGAAAAGGAGGTGGACCATTTTCCCCTGCTGAGCAAAATTAGTTTGTGGGCATCATTGACTCACTGAGCATTGAGTAGATCTATGTACTAAATGATGATAATGATTACGATAATTACGGCGATATAATTTATTGTTTGCCAATTATAATCAACGTGTACGCTGATTGACACTAAGTTGATTGTTTGTCATATAATACCTGACGCGACTTAGCGTCAGGATAGGCGCGAAAAATCAATTACCGGAGGTGGAACGTGTTTTTTTTTTTTTTGTTTTTTTTTCTGAAGATAAATAAAACAACAAACATTTTATGTTTTTAAATGTTTTTTTTTTATTGCTTTTGGAAAATTTGGGAGCCATGGCCTATTCGCGATATACTGGATTTCGCGAAATAACGGACCGCGATGTATTGGAGCTACACTATACTACTTTTCAGAATGTGATCATATTTTGCTTTATTTTACTGTAACTATCCTAAGTATTGGGATAGCTAGGCCCAAGCAAACATTGAAGACCCAGATCAGATGCTGCAGAATGCAGCATCTGATCTGGGTCTACACTGTTTGCCACTAATCCAGCTACCTTATTTATTCTAATATATGCCTCCGGGAGCGTTGCAATCCATTGCTGCTAAAATGACAAAAATAAGATACTTTGATGCCCTAAACACAATTTTTCATGTGTTTAGAAATGCTTCTCTTCTAGAAAGTAGGAGGGGTGTTTATTAAGTAAAGACTTTATTATTTATTTATTAAACGAGGGTGACAACATTTAGCAAACAGTGGCACTAATCTTCCATGAGGCCTTCAAATTTATGATACAAATATGTTACAATATTTACAATTTTTACAGTATAAATGAAGCATAGGACATTGACTTTGCATCAAAATAAAGCACCCTCAATGGTCCCAAAAATCCCCTTTTTGACAGTATGCTCACATGAAAAACAGATTTGTGAGTGGTTTTGGGCATATATTTCCATTGCACCAACAGAGAGTCAATATTAGAGAGGGAGCTTATATTAGAATATTAGTTAAACAGATCAACAAGTAGTCAAATCGAGTTTAAATTTTAGAAAAAGTATTGTAAAGACTTAAGGTGTCAATATTTAGGGTAAGTACAGTGACCCTTAGAGGATGGAATAATACTTGGTACCAAAATTGGACATTTGAAGAGAGATTTTATTATTTGAGTTCTCAGAGTTTGCGTTAGTTCACCTGCTGTTTGTCCGTACCAACAAAAAAAGTTTAGAAAGGGTTTGCTTGGTTTCAGGCAGGATACAGTTAAATCTGCTAGAGCTAGAAAACAACCAGTTAATCCTTGAAACGCTAATCAAAATTATAGATGACATTCTAATTTTTTTATTATTATTTTTCTGAGTAAATAAGATTTGGCATTTCATGTAAATTGTCTGCTAGGCAGACAATTCACATTAACTCCCAACCCTTATTTTCTCTGAAAAATACAAAGAAATCAAAATGTTGTCTGTTGCAGTTGTGATCAGCATTTAGCACTTTAAGTGTTAAGACAGTGTGAACTCTTAACTGTGAATTACAAGTATGTCACTGAAGATAAATTGTGATTTTTTTAAAAAGTACTTCCTTCTTGTGTTAGAGCACCAAAATATACACAGTGTTGCATACTGCTCCACTTAACCCTTGTCCTGCTGAATAAATTAAGATGCCACGCCCACTTCTAATTCTCAGCCAATCAGGTTACTTGATCCAGATTGTTGTTATAAATTTGCATACTTGATGGCAAACAGTGCAGATCCAGATCAGTTGGCTTCTTCAGAAGCCAACTGATCTAGGGTATATCCGGGCTCAGCAGGACAAGGGTTAAGATAAGTGCATTGTTTTAGGAGAGTTTAAGTGCACTGAATTAGGCCTACAAAGATCCAGTATCGAACCCCAGTACCTTCTTCAGGCCTCTATCCCATCTAGTAGACCAGTATTTAGGGTACAGTAAATGTCCTCAAATTTTGTACACCAAAGTTTCTCTTAAAATTGCTTATGCAAACAGTGCAGACCAAAATCAGATTGCTAAGGAGCTGTCTGATCAGGGTCCACACTGTTAGCCATTCCATTAAGTATTTTAAGAATTAGCTGCATAAAAAGCAAAATTTAGGCCAAAAAAATGTATGGAATAAAGTATTAGAAATTTTAGGGCATTTATCATAAATCTGGAAGGGACAATAACATATATTTACTAGAGCTTGAAAAAAAAAAAGTCATGACTGAAATGTATCACTAGTTATAACCCTTACCCTGCTACATTTTTGTAGGGGGTGGGGTGGGGGGGTTAAAAAAAAAATCATCCTTTAACCCTTGTCATGCTGAATAATTAAGATGCCCCACCCACTTCTAATTTTCAGCCAATCAGATTACTTGATCCAGTTTGTTAATACATATTCACATACTGAATGGTAAACATAGCAGATCCAGATCAGTTGGCTTCTTCAGAAGCCAACTGATCTGGATCTACACTATTTGCAAAGGAAGAGTATATCTGGGATCAGCAGGACATGGGTTAAAATAGCAATGTCTGGGCGGGCATTGGGCGTCGTCCCAAGTTTACCTTTTGGTTAACCTTTTTTCAAAGTTATATGTTACCTTTATTCTTCAGTGGATTGCTTTAATATTTGGTAGGGATGAAGAGAAGGACCAGTAGGTGTGTCACGTGCAAGAGAGACAACTCTAACTTTCTTCCTTATGTACTTATCTCCTTGACGTCAGAGGTTTACCTTTTGGTTAACCTTTTGAAACACCCGTCCATAATGCCATTAGGCATTTTTCTTGTTTTCTTATTTCAGTCTTCGTGGAAGGGATCTTCTTACCTGAATACCCTTTGTTCACCTCATTATAGCCCTGCTTTGAAAAAGTGGGGCTATTTTGGATTTGCCATGTCCTTCGGTGATTCCGTGACTCTGTGATTCCTTCATTCCGTAATTCCATGACTGCAAAATTAAAATGCATTTTGCTTAATAACTTCTATGTTTGTGGTCCTACTTCAATGAAACTTATGCTACACTTGGTCTCTAAGGTAAGTAAGATGTAATTGCAGAATAGTGGCCAAGGGCCCATAACTCTTGGAGTTATGTCCCTTGGTAGGTTTTCAGAATTTAAAATGCATTTTGCTTAATAACTTTTATGTTAGTGGTCCTACTTCAATGAACCTTATACCACACTTGGTCTCTAAGGTAAGGAAGGTGTAGTGGCAGAATGGTGACCAAGGGCCAATAACTCTTGGAGTTGTGTCCCTTATAGGTTTTCAAATTTTGCCATTCTTGAAAATTTTCGTAACAGATTTCTCAAAGCTAGAAAGCTGAAAGTTTGTATAAACGTGGACAGTGACTGGATGTATTGTGTGTATGGGGAAAGGGGCTAAGGGTCCATAACTCTTAGAGTTATGTCCCTTGGTAGGTTTTCTAAACAATAAAATACATTTTGCTCAATTACTTTTCTGTTTGTGGTCCTACTTTGATGAAACTTATACCACACTTAGTCTCTAACGTAAGGAAGGTGTAATGGCAGAGCGGGTGCCAAGGGCCCATAACTCATGGATTTATGCCCCTTTGAAGGTTTTCATATTTTGCCATTCTTCAAAATTTTCATAACAGATTTCTCAGAACCCAAGAAAGCTAGAAAGCTGAAATTTAATGAGCCAGTCCATGTGAAATTAATGACTCTAATGGTGGTGGTGGTGGTGGTGGGGGGGGGGGGGGGGGGGGGGGGGTGGGGGGGGGGGGAAGGTTGAGGTGATTAAAAATTACATCTGAATTCTTTACATAATCTTTCTAAGACATCCAACATCCAGTCCCAGGGTCAAAGTTTTCTATTGAATTTCCGAGGGTGGAGGCTTATTAGGTAGTCTAATTCCCATGGTATCCGACATGCGACACTCTTTTCACAAAAAATAAGAATGCACCAAATAGCATCTGTTGCTGCCCCAATAGCATCCATTGCTTTTTTCACAAAATATATCATGTGCCACATGTTGGTTCTTATTCATGGTACAAATAGCATCCGAAAATTAACTGGCTAGGTCCATGTTACTGTTTTAAGTGCAAACAAATAACAAACAACATCTGTTAGGGGCATATGGAGTGAAATTGTTTGAATATATTATTGGTCTTGGACTTCTATTAAGAAAAACACCTCGAAAGCATGGTAAACGCATTCATTTACATTAATTCAAATGGACAGTAACCTGCCACAGAAGGCTCACCAGCATTTTGGTTCTGCTGATGTTTCAAAAGGACTGTTTCAACTACATTTTATTGGCAGAAAATGCTTGACCAGACATTCAAATGTTCTGTCAAGTAAACATCTACTTTACCTACCAGACTGAAGTTGTTTATCCATGCTGATCTGAGTGTACCCCTCTATTTACTTCTCCTTTGACATGGATAGCATCGTGATCTGGCACAAATAGCATCAAGCAACCATATTTGGAACAAATAGTATCCCATATGGTTAGGCACCGTGATGTGGTGTCCTGATAACAAGCTTTGATAAAAGTTAAACTTCCATGACCATATGACTCTGCATGATGGCAGTCACATGATAAACTCGTGTTTGTTAATGTGGATGCTAAAAAAAAAAAGAGCTTCAGTAGATTAGCATGAAATGTCGGCATTGTAGGAAGGATTTGATTAATTGCATAAGTTTTGCTTATAAAGAGATAGTTAGTTTTTGTTTGTGTTGAGGTTTTAGGGCCCCGGCACCCATTAGGGTCATGTCGAGCGCAGTCAGTTTACCTAATCACACTTTTACTGGGCAGGCATAGTCCTCTAAGCAGTTAACCAGTATTGTGCACATTCTTTTACCAGAAACTGACAACTGCCCTTCTTGAATCAGTGGATCGATAAATTATAAACAGATAGTAAAATGAACTTGTTCAATTTTTAGACTAACATATTTACCGTATTTGGACAGACAGGCCTATAGTGTAGACCCAGATGAGCTGCCACAGAGCATGGCATCATCAGGGTCTACTCTGTTTGTCACTTGTCCAGCAGGTAGTAAATTGTACTAACAAGTGTGGTAAGGAGTTGAGGTGTCCAAATACTTAGAGTATATATCGAGGGTTGAGCGCAAGACTATCGTGAGTCAGATGATTGTTTTTCCCCAAACCTAATCTCCTCACCATGAAGGCGTTATGAAGAATACAACATTTCTTTCTGTAAACAATGAAAATTTAGGTGCCATTGCTCGTATGAGCAATGGCACCTAAATTTGCATTGTTTACAAAGGGGTCCAAGTTGCCCCTAAACAAGGGTTTCAAAAATATGTTTGAGTTACCATAGTCTTGCGCTTAACCCTCGATATACAGTAAGTATACGATCATAAGCAGTTAAAGTGTCAGAATATTCAGGACAAATACGGTAATGGTTTTTCTTGATGTATGGGTTGCTCTCTGTGTGTCTGGATATTCAATGCAGAGAGACAATATGTGCCATTGCACACGTCCATTCAGTGCAAATTGAATATCGTTTTATAATGAAGTGATCCATAAAATTCCAGTTCTTTTTTTTTTCATCAAGTACCATAATAATCCTAATTATTGGGACAGGCAAGCCAGAGTAAACATTGAAGACCCAGATCAGATGCTGCAGAATGTGGCATCTGATCAGGAGCTACACTGTTTGCCACCTGTCCAGCTGTTGTTAACAGCATCAATAGATAGTAAAATGGCATTGTTGAACTTAAACAACAAGTATTTTAACCCTTGTCATGCTGAATAAATTAAGATGCCACGCCCACTTTCTGCCAATCAGATTACTAAATCCAGGTTGTTGATATATATTCACATACTGATTGACAAACAGTGCAGATCCAGATCGGAAGAAGCCAACTGATCTGAATCTGCACTGTTTGCAAAGGTAGGGTATATCCGGGTTCAGCAAGACAAGGGTTAAAGTGTTACTGTGTCCCAATTTTTAGGGTAAATATGTTACTAAATTCTGTTAAAGAGTTTGGTCGATACTGAACAACTGAACACTGTCCTGTCTGACATCAGATTGATGCCCAGTGGAGTAGTTACCGTATATACCCTTAATATTGGGATACCTTAACCTTTTACATATAGCTCCAGATATTTTTAGAAAGGGTAGCCACATAATACTTTACTTATTTCTCCATGAAAACATATGTTGTGGGTACTCATTAGAAGCACCTTGGTGAGCTGCTTCTAATGAGTACTCACAACATATGTTTTCATGGAGAAATAAAAAAATGTCAATGCTGAGACACTTCTAACGAGTAGCCACAACATTTTTGTGGAGAAATAAAGGAAAAAAATCAGTACTTTTTGATTTAAAAAAAAGTTCCTTAGACAGATCAACAAGTTATGTAATGGACTTTGTTCAAATTTTAGGACAAGTATGCCCTTCACCATGACCAAAATTTGAAAAAGTCCATTTGACAACCTGTTGGTCTGTATAAAAATTATTGGATGTCAGAGTTGCAAATGCTGTAGACACTGAACAGATACCACAGCCACTTTTTATTTGGGTCCCCTGCCTGTCTGTCCAAATACTTAGGGCAAATGTGGTAATTCCTAATGCCAGAATATTGACATTTTCTGCTTATGATGCAGATTACATAATAGTCCTATATTATCACTTAACTTGCTATGGGCAAATTCAGCAGATGGCAAATTGATTATGTTTTTCTTACTTTTTCCAGAAAACAGGATTTGACATTTCATGCAAATTGTCTCCTGAGGAGACAGTTTGCATGAAAGGTCAAATCCCATTTTCTGGGAAAAATAAGAAAAATATTTCATTATGTTCTATCCAGCATGCTAAGTGTTATTGTGTAGCTCTCTTGTTAAAAGGGATTATTCAGTTATGTTTCTTGTTTGTTCATAAAAATGTATGCTATGTCAATTATATCACGTTGGGGAGGCATTTCTAATGGTTACCCACAACATATGTTTTTGTAAAGAAATTTAAATAAAATAGTATTTTTGATAGCAAAAAGAAACATTCTGTCTAAAGCTAAGTGTTGTACCATAGTAACTCTAAATAATGGAATATATCCCACCCTATCTCTGATGGGTTTAAACTATATTGATTTGACTAAGTTCTTACTGGCTGAGTGATAAACAAGGTTGGCACTGATCAGACTGATCTGGATCCACACTGTTTGTACAGATGATTCTGTCCCAATACATAGAGTTACTACGGTATAAGAATTGTGCATTGAATGCAGTTTTTGGCTTTGTAATAATGCTGAAATCAATAAGAAATAAAGGATGTACCAAGTCACATGACCTTACTTGACATTTAAACCTGCAGAATTTAACGCTCTGTATGCTTGGTAAAAATTTCAGCAGATGACATTTTGAAATATTATATTTTTCCCAGAAAATAGCTTTGACATTTCATGCAAATTTTCTCCTGTTTGCATGAAATATCATAGCCTTTTTCTTGAAACAAATAAGAAAAATGTTTTAAATTTGTTGTCTGCTGAATTAGCCCAGAGGGTGATAAAGGTTAAACAGCAACAGATGACATTTTTAACAGAATATTTCATATCATGTTTCATAGGAAATAAGGCTTAATTAATGTCCCTTTATAAGCCTTACTTTTGGTGGAAAATAGGAAGAAATGTCAGTTATTTGAATCTAAACATTACAGATGATCTTTTAATCCTTCTCTTGCTGAGCATGGCATGCCCTGTCTTAGCAAACAGTGTAGATCCAGATCAGTGGGCTTCTGAAGAATCCAACTGATCTGAATCTGCACTGTTTGTCATTAAATATGTGAATTTCTATCAAAAACCCGGATCAAGTAATCTGATTGGCTGGAAATTAGAAGTGGGCGTGGCATCTTAATTTATTCAGCAAGGCAAGAGTTAAAATGTTTTGTCATTCCTTATCCTGCAATGGTGTCATAGTTTTGCATGATCCATTCATACCATAAAGCATCTTAGATTTATTCTAAGGAATTGTTAAGGAAGAGTATTTGGTGATAATTATGGGATAATTTTCTCCAGTTCTCCATAGAAACATATGTTGTGGATACTCATTAGAAGTGCCTCACTGAGGCACTTCTAATGAGTACCCACAACATGAGCTTTTATGGAGAAATAAGAAAAAATATTCCAGAATTATAACCAACTTCTCCTCCTTAACAATTCCTCTGTTATTGTAATTCTTGTAGCTTTCTGAGAAAAGTAAATAAAATAGAAAAAGGTTGAACAGTAAAGGTTCATAATACTGACATCTCTAAATAAAACAGATGTATCATATGAATCTTCACTTGATGGATAATTCACATGAAATAGCAAGCCTTATTTAGGACCAGCATTTGCTGTGGCCTACAGCAATCACTTTTCAATCATCTGTCCATCTAGAAACGTTTCTTATAGCCTTATCAATTGTTTTGTATATGCCTCAGCTGATCAAATTCATTGTGCAGGGTACATATAGAGCATATAGCTTATCACAGACAAGTGGCCTATATTTTGACCTCTGACCTACATTACGAAAACACGCCTATACAAATATATAGAAAATTTCATCTCCAAAAACTGAAAATTTTCAGATGAAAAACTCCGATATTTTTCTTATTTCTGCTCAAAAACATAGATTGTGGGTACTCGTTAGAACCGCCTCATCTGCTCAAAAACCTAGATTGTGGGTACTCGTTAGAACTGCCAGATTGTGGGTACTCGTTAGAACTGCCTCGATGAGGCAGTTCTAACGAGTACCCACAATCTATGTTTTTGATCGAGGCGGTTCTAACGAGTACCCACAATCTATGTTTTTGAGCAGAAATAAGAAAAATAATATATACCCCTGTAAACCCCAGTTTTACTGTATAAAAGTGGGGTTTGAGGGGGTCAGAATTATATAGGCGTGTTTTTATGATGTATTACAGAAATAACTTGAAGTTACTTCTTCAGTGCCAATCTCAGGTACTGTTTTGCCTAGAATGACCCAATTTTTAGTGTAGATATATTAAGTGATGTTGTAGTACACAACTACATGATAGGGGTATTATGGTTTCACGTTGGATGTCTGTGCGTTTCTCCATCTGTCCGCCCATCGTCTGTTTCTGTCCTTTCTTATTTTTGTTTATGGACGATAACTTGAGTAAATATTATGGAATTTCACCAAACTTGATATGTGCATTGATATTGTGGAGATCTGGTTTGGGATTGCTAGTGGTCAAATTTTGTCGATTTTTGATAGTTATCTGTCTGCAACATGTCTGTATTTTCGTTTCCGTGACATTAATTTGAGTAAATGTCAAGGGATTTTTTTTATCAAACTTGGTATGTGCATTGATATTGAGGAGATCTGGTTTGGGATTGCTTATGGTCATATTTCGTCAATTTTTGACAGAGTTATTTGCCCACATTTCCAGATGATAACTTGAGTAAGTGTCAATGGATTTTCACCAAAGTTGGGAGCTGGCCTTGATGGCTCAGTTGGATGCATATCCAACTGGAGATCAGGTCACGGGGTTGATCCCTGCCAGGTCTGGCAACATTCTATCATAGAGATTGATCATGAAATATTTTCTATGGTCATTCTCTCCCTTCTGTTGATTCAAGAAGGGCAGTTGTCAGTTTCTGGCAAAAGAATGCACACATACTGGTTAACCTGCCCAGGAAAATCATGGTTAGGTAAACTGACCAGCTTGACATAAACCTAATGGGTTGACTGAGCCATGAATCCTCGTCAATCACCAAATTTGGTATGTGCATTGATATTGTGGAGATCGGGTTTTGGATTGCTAATGGGCAAAATTTCTCAGTTTTTGACAGAGTTTTCTGCCCACCACCATCATGTAGTGGGGTATTTCAGGATTTTATTTTGTTGCATAACATTAGTAGGTCACTGTGACCTTTTTGTTGACCATTGACCTATTGATGTTACTGTAAAAACTTTTCCAGTGTTTCATGATCTCGTGTACAGCAAACAGAAAATCACAAAAGTACTCTCCCTTGTAAAAATGGAGGAAAATGGACCATATGTATCCGGTTCCCTTAAGTGTCTGAATATTCAGTGTACCATATTTGCCCTTAATATTGGGACACCTTATCTACTTACCATACTTGTCCTAAATTTTGAAATTGTCAATTCTACTTCCTCTTGATGTGTCAAAAATATTGCTGTATGTATGGCAAACATTGTAGACCCTGATCAGACGCCATATACTGCAGCATCTGATCTGCATCTACACTGTATGTAAAGGCCTATCTGTCTGTTGGCTTAAGGTTATTACGGTAATAAAGGTACTTGATTTTGTGAACTGACACAGTTGTTCAAAACATAACCAAGTTGTTAGCTAATGTGACATTAAAATTTCTATCTTGAAATATGGCAAATACTTTGATTTGTTTGCTGAAAAAATGTGAGTAGCTTTTGCATTGCAAAAGCTACTCACATTTTTGCAGCAAAACTATCAATGTATTTGAAAATACCTTAGCTACAACAGTTAACCAGATGGTCATTAACGAGCTTGTTAAGCTAACGATGCTTTGAACAACTGGGCCCAGATTTTTTAGAGATTTTTTTTTTTTTTCTGAGTTGTGTTTGTTGGGATCATGAAAGGAGTTTGTAGGATTGAAGAGCAGAGGAATTTCTGTGAAAAATAAGAAAAGATATTTTGAAATGTCCGCTGCTGAAATTATGTAAGGGGAGGGGGACATATTGTTTTTGTGTGGCTCCCCCTGCTCTTAGCGTTGGCATTAGTGTTGGCATTGGCATGACACTTTCTTATCCATGTGATATATCGTAAACCTTTAAGCAGATGCTTATCAAATTTGCATAGACATACCTTTTTTATTCAGTGTGGTGTTTCATTCAGGTTACTCAGGTCATGTACCTGCACCATCTGTAGATATTTGGTGTTTCTTTGTAAAGAAATCCAGTTAGATCAGTAGATACCTGATGAGAGATAAGACAAGATAGATATCATTACTGATATTGATCTCCTGATCTGTTACAGCTTGTAGCAGTACACCCCCACAGTACACCACCCTATCTTATTGTTTTTGTGGTCATTTGATGTTTTACAGTGTTTTGACTAAGCATGGGATTCCTATGTTTTAAGCACTGAAATTGCAGTATCCCACTAAATGGCCAGTAACCTGTTTATACTATATTTTCACATGAAATGTCAAGTCCTATTTTCTAGGAAAAATAAGAAAAAAAGTTGATCTTTGTTCTCTTCCAGTTCTGTTATTCCTATGCAGTTAGAAGCTTATTAAGAAGTAACAAATTAAATCCTTATTCCATGGGACTTCTTGGAGACTATACAATATAGTAAATCATTTAAATACCAAAATACTTGTATTATGAAAACCTGCCTACTCAAATATACTGAAAATTTTACCACCAAAAAATGAAAAATTTCAGATAAAAAAATTCTGATATTCTTCATATTTCTGCTCAAAACAGATTGCGGGTACTCGTTAGAACTGCTTCAGTGAGACAGTTCTAACACATACCCACAATGTATGTTTTTGGACAGAAATAAGAAAAACAATGTATACCCCTGTAAACCCCAGTTTTACTATATAAAAGTGGGGTTTAAGGGGGTCAAAATTATAAAGGCATGTTTTCGTGATGTGCAGCAAACCTCAATGGCTGGTTTACCATGGCTAACTCGTTTTTGAGTCCCTATGAAATTCTTCCAATAGCTCAAGAAATCAAATATTTAGTGATTTTCTTATTTTATCATGAAATTGTATGTTGTGTGTACTCATTGTATGAATTAGGAGATTCTAATGAGAACACTCGATGTATAATTATTGTGTAGAAAATAAACAAAAAACAACAAAATCATCGCTATTTGCTTCCTGACTTGGCACTATGAACATAGCTACAGATACATAATAGTTTTCTTATTTCTCGACAAAAACATATGTTGTGGTACTCATTAGAAGTGCCTCACCTAGGCGCTTCTATTGAGTACCCACAACTTATGTTTTCGTCGAGAGATAACAAAGATATCAGCATTTTTTGGATGAAAAAAGCGCGTTATCTGTTGCTATGTATGAATAACCATCAGTGGCTCGAACTACTTATGTCTCAAATAAATTTCCATGGTTCCAAAGTTGTTCAAGCCATTGAGGTTTTACTGTATATAGTGTGTCTGAGAAAAAAAGGCAGCAAGTTTATATGTGGAAAATATTGTCCAGATGTACAATACTGTTTGTATTTCCCAGGTAACATGTAATTATGTACCATTAATGCCTCTACATATTTCTTTAGATCTCATCAAAAGTAATTAATTAGGAACTGTAGAAATGCCTGTCAAGATTACTGATGAAACTTTGTGGGAAACAAGGGCAAGGAGGAAATGGAAATTGTGTGAATATTCTTAACTCTTAACGCTTAGCATGCTGGGGAGACATTTTGGCAAACATGATTTTGAAATATTTTTCTTATTTTTCCCAGAAAATAGACTGACATTTCATGTACCCATATTGTCTCCTGGAGACAATCTGCATGGAATGTCGAAGTCTATTTTCTAAGAAAAATAAGAAAAAATATCATCAGTTTGTTTTTACCTGAGAATGGTAAAGGTTTAATTTTTTAAGAAGGCTTTTTATTTTAATTTTTTATTTTTTTTTTCTGAGAAAATAAGGCTTGATATTTTATGTGAATTTTCTGCCTTATCTGTCTAGCAGACAATTCACATAAATGTCAAGCCTCATTTTCCCAGAAATATAAGAGAAAAATCAGAATGTTGGTTAACAGTTAGCCTGCTGTATGCAGAATTAAGATGACAAATGTATTTTTTTTTTTTTTTTCAAAAAAGTGCAGTAGGACATTTAAAGTGAAAGGACCCAATTAAATAATTTGTTGAAATCACAGGAGCTTCAGCTCGCCTTATGGGATAGTCGATTTGGGCCGTTTTAACATGCATTTCAGACCAGAGGTTGAAATAAACTGTGGTAAAAATAACAAAAAATTTGCTTGTATCCTATCAGCCAATAATTAAATTCAGCATACTGAGGATTTAGTGGTGTTTGGATAAAATAGTGGTTTGAGTGACTGAAAAAAACAACAACAAAACTTGACTGATCCAAGATTTCACAGGATTTTTGCTTGAACAGTGGAAATTTGAATGGAATATTTTAACCCTTGTTCTGCTGAATAAATTAAGATGCCACATCCAGTCCTAATTTTCAGCCAATCAGATTACTTGATCCAAGTTGATCATATAAATTCAAATACTTAATGACAAACAGTGCAGATCCAGATCAGTTGGCTTCTTCAGAAGCCAACTGATCTGGATCTACACTGTTTGCAAAGGCAGGACACATCCGGGTTCAGCAGTACAAGGGTTAAGATAATGTAATAATCCTTAATATTGTGACATTGGGACAGACCATTTAGCCCCAGAATGTGCCATCTGATCAGTTTTACACTGTTTGCAACTCATCCAGTAATATTAGCCACATGAGCAGGTAGTAAAATGACTGAAAGTTTAGGGAAAGTATGGTAGAGAGTTATGGTATCTCAATACGGTAAATATCCTAAAATTTCAAACACTTTATTCCATACCCATTTTGCCGAAATTTTGCTCTTTATGCAGCTATTTCTGAAAATACTTAGTGAAAAGGCCAACAGTGCAGACCCTGATCAGACTGCTCCTTCATCTGGGCCTGCACTGTTTGCCCATGCCATTTTATTAGCCACTTTGGTGTACAAAAGTTTAGGACATTTACTGTATTTAGGGTAAATATGGTATGCTAAAAATAAAAACAAATTACAATTTACTTACAATAATAAAAATAAAAAAATCTTTCAACCAGGAATAATTCAAACATACTCTTCTATCTTTGAGTGTGGATGAGTCACATGAAATTCCAAGCCTTTTCTTTGCGAAATAAGGCAATATTTTCCCTAAAAGATAAGAAAAGAAAAAGGCAGACTGCCATCCGATGCTGTTGTGACAGGTTGTTATGGATTAAGAGATGATTAAGTCTTTATTTATGTACCACCACCAAAGGGGAGGGGGACATATTGTTTTTCTGCAGATCCCATTGACTTTGATGTCGGTATTGGCATTGGTGCAGCATCAGCATGATAATTTTTTATCTCTAGAACCAGTAAACAGATCTTTACCCATTTTGCATAGATGTATCATTGGGACTTGATAATGAACTAATTAGGCTTTGGTGACCTTGACCTAATTTTCAAGGTCACAGCAGGACTAAAACTCAAATTGAAGCACACTTTCTTGTTGACTGAAATCTCATGTCAGCCTCTGAGTCAGCAGATTTTTACCAAGTTTGCATAGATACATCATTGGGACTAGGTGATGAACTGACCAGATTTAATTACCTTCATCTAATTTTCAAGGTCACTACTGGATGAAAATTTGTCTGGATGATATCTTGTGAACCAGCAAGCAGTTTCATACCAAAGTTGCATAGATACATCATCAGGACTAGATGATGATTTGATTAGGTTTAGATGGCCTTGACCTAATTTTCAGTTTGACCTCGTTAAGCAATAGTGCACTTCAACTGCAAAATTAGGGGTGGGGACATACATCTGTTCTGTCTGAAAACACTGTTTTTGATCTTTTTATTATGGTTTTGATAATCTGTAGTAAATATTTCTGTGGATTGGCTAGGAAATCCTAAAAAATGAAAAATCTGATAAATTTCTTACTTTGTTGATTATTTTCTTGAAACTAGTGTATTTTCCTGCCACAAGTATTATCTGATGTGTTGTTGCATAATATAAAATTGTTGTCCGTCTGGGAGAACAAAACATTTATGGAAATACTTGCTCTAATAGCTGACTTAATTGTATCTAAGAAGATAAATAGAATTTGCTAAGAAGAGACTCACTGGCAGACATTGCTATGGAAGCTTCCTTTGCCATCACCATTAGAGGTACTGGTTTTTGACTACTGCTTGTCTTTCAGTCTCTTTTCTCCATACTTTAATGCTTAGAACTCTTGGTAAAATTTCAGCAGATGACAAGTTAATAATATTTTTTTTTTTTTTTTTCCCAGAAAACAGGATTTGACATTTTATGCAAATTGTCTCCATCCATTGGAGACAATTTGTATGACATGTCAAATCCTGTTTTCTGGGAAAAATAAGAAAATTATTATCAATTTGTCGTCTGCTGAATATGCACTGACAGTGATAAAGGTTAAACTTGGTAAGACCTTCTTGAAACAGTAGTTTACATTCGTATATTTAGTTATATTATGAGATTCTTAGGGATATTTTGCTTTCAATTATTTTTTTGTGTGAATCTGTTCTGTTCTGAGTAGATTTTTTCTTAACATTCTCTTCAACAGCAGATGCATTCTAAAAAAAAAATATTTTTTTTTTTTAAATTTTTCTTGGACAGTAAAGTTTGACAGATGAAATATAAAATGTTAAGCCTTATTTTCTCAGAAAATAAAAAGTTTTTAAGAATATCTGTCTCTACAAATTTGATGGGCACTTTTTGATTCAAACTTCATAAGTCCATGCATACTACCACTCCAATTGACATGCCGCAGAAATTGGTCACCGTGAACTAGTTTTGCAAAAATCAAGACCTGGTCAGATTTTTAGTCAGATTCATGACTTTGTTTCCAAAGAATGGAGCTTAGTTACACAGATGCCACTTTCTGTGGTTCTGTGGTGTCTGTTTGCTAAGGCCTGCCTGTCCCAACACTAAGGATAATCAAAGCACTGACAGCACTGGTGGGTCGATTGTCTCTGAGTACATGTAGGCTGGGTAAATAGTCCTGAATGGGGACAAGACTGTTTCTTTTAATCCTTAACTTCCTGTAATGTAAGCAAACAGGGCAGACCCTGATCAGATACTGCAGAATGCAGCATCTTATCTGAGTATGCACTGTTTGCCAATGTCCCAGTCCAGGTTTTACAAATAATCCTCTTTCAGTAACACTGCACTCTGACGTCACAGTGACAAGAATAGCGTGGCTATAAATAAGTGTGACCTGGATTTTGTACAAACACATGGTTTGATTTCATAGGTCAATGATAATCACATGGACAACAACTTTAAGGAAAATTTTATGTAGTATACTTTTGGTTCGATTGTAAACAATCAACTCAAAAAAAACAGTAGATGCACTGAAAGATAATAGCTTTTTGATGATAGCTGTGATGGTCCAACTGTGATCCTATAGTCATACAGTGTTCCCATAAGTCTCATCAAGCATTTGGCTGAAGAATGAAACTGGAATCTGGCTTTTCTGGAGAATGTTACTTTATATTGAAAATCATTGATTTATAGGCTTTGAGATGAAATTAAATTCAACCCTTTAATGCACCGGTCACAACATGCAGACGGCAGTCTAAAAAGAATATTTTTCAGAGAAAATAAGGCATGACATTTCATGTGATTCACATGAAATGCCAAACCTTATTTTTCTCTGAAAAATTAAAAGAATAGTTGAGAATGTCTTCTGCAACAATTATGAATGGTGCATTAAGGTTACTGTACATCTTTCACTCCATTAGGCTTCTGCAGGACAAACTTCCCTTGAGACTTAATTATTGGTTAATGTGGACTTTAATGTGTTAACAGATGACATTTTTAAATATTTTCTTTTTCCAAAAAATAGGGCTAGATATTCTGAATGGATTATTTTATTAACCTTTAGCTGTGTGGACAAAATCAACAGACGATATATTGATGTTTTTTTTTTTTTTCTTAGAAAATAGGATTCGACATTCCATGCAGATTGACAATTTGCATGTGAAATGTCAGATTGCATATTCTGTAAAAATTCAGGAAAAATATGTTAGAATGTCATTTGCTGATGAAATGTGAGCCCTGTCTTCTGGAAAAAATAAGAAGAATATAGCTTGTGTTCCGTCTGCTTATGTTGCACTGAGTTTACCAGGGGTTACCATATTCACCCTAAGTATTAGGACACCTTAACTCCTTACCATACTTGGCAAAAGTCTGTACCACTACCTGTTGATGTGTTTAAAATATTGTCGGACGAGTGGTAAACCCTGGTCAGATGCAGTGTTCTGCAGCATCTGATCAGGGTCTACACTGTTTGCTCAGACCTGTCCATCCCAATACTTAGGGTTATTACGGTAATATTTAATTGTGGAATTTTATAAGGAAATACGACAATTTGAGGATAATGTGCTAGTTTGCAAGAGAAATTATGTTCAGTGCCTTTGATAATGAAGACAAAGACCAGACTACATCTCTCTGCAAGTGTTTGTTGTTATTATGACATCTTTTTCTCACATGTTCAAGTGCAATATTGCATATCTCTTGATTGGTCTATTATTGGTTCAGTAATAAGTGGATTAATGCCTTTGTTCATAAGTATCTAAAATGGTTGTTCCAACTTTGTATGGACAAGTACATTATTTTGAAAGTTTTTTTTTTTTTTGTTTTTTTTTTAAAACCCTTGCCTTGCTGAATAAATTAAGATGCCACGCCCACTTCTAATTTCCAGCCAATCAGATTACTTGATCTGGGTTTTTGATAGAAATTGAAACAGTGCAGATCCAGATCAGTTGGCTTCTTCAGAAGCCAACTGATCTGGATCTACACTGTTTGCAAAGAAAGGACGTGTCGTGTTCAGCAAGAGAAGGGTTAATTTGATAAAGCTTGCAGTCAAATTGTAGGTGTACATGAAATAACTTGGAACTTGTTTAGACTGATACTGTTGGGAAACATTGATAACTGCAGCAGACAACATGTTTATGATCATTTTTCGTAGAAAGTAAGTTTTGATATTTTGTGTGAATCATCACAGTATCGAGCAAAGTGGCGAGGCCTCTTAAGATGGAGTGCTGGTGAATATGAAGCAAAGAGAATCAGCAAAGCCAAACGGAAATGTGTGCAGCAGAAACCAGAGCTAAGGCATCACCCCAACAGAGCTTTCTTCTTCAGACCTCTCTTGTTCTATCTGCAACAGGCAGTTTAGAGCTAAGATTGGTCTCATCAGCCATCTTAGAACAAACAAACAATAACAATTCACGCATTTGATTAGGATTGGTCATTGTCAGTAATGACAGATGAACGAATCGTCTGAGAAGATGATTCAAATGAAATGTCAAGACTTATTTTCTATGAAAAATAAAAAATAAAAAAAAAAAACAAAAAAAAACACAGTTGTCTGCTGCAAATTTTGCTTGGCGCTTTAAGAGGTAACACTGGAATAATATGCAAATCAACAAAATATTTGCCCTGGTTTAACCCTTCTCTTGCTAAACACAACATACCCTGTCTTACTGAACAGTGTAGATCCAGATCAAGTGGCTTCTGAAGAAGCCAACTGATCTGGATCTGCACTGTTTGTCATTAAATATATGAATTTCTATCAAAATAAAAAACCCGGATCAAGAAATCTGATTGGTTGGAAGTTAGAAGAGGGTGTGGCATCTTAATTTATTCAGCATGACAAGGGTTAAACCATTTATTCAGCATGACAAGGGTTAAACCAATCAGATGAAAGAAATTTTCAGTTAAAAGGGAATTGATATACTTCCATCTGAAAAGGGGGCTTCTATTAAAGGAAAGAATTTGCTAGACCATACAATAAAATATACCACACCACTGTTGGGATCCAAAGCAAAATTTTGTTAGATAAAAAACCATGGTGTATCCAAACAAAATGTAGAGATTAATGGTCATTTATCTATATTATCTATACATATATCTTTCAGTACAATTTTTTTGGTTGTATGTTTAAATCTTATATCCAGAATCATGCCAATGAATAATAAATGACCATAAATGGTCATTTTTCTATTTAATCAATACATTTTTCTTTGAATACAATTTTTTAGGTTACATGTTTAAATGCCCTTATATAGAAAATCATGCCAATGAAGCAGGGCTCAAGAAGCTGACAATCGCAAATTAGTCCAATGTTTTTCCATTTGCAAATGCACTTACCGATCTTAGGTTCCTGTAATTTCAGTGCTTTACAGTAGTTTCTGAAGAGACTGTTTTGGTAATTTCTGTGACCAATGGTAGTTTCTGAAGAGCGTTTTATTATTATTATTACTATTTCTCTCTTGTTTCTGAATGCAGGAGACGTTTCTTGGCGATGACTAGCATTCTACATGTCGCATACTCCATACTGAAACATTTTGACAAGATTACCGTCTTAAAATGTGAACATCACAGACCCTGATCAGTCTGTAAACCCACAAGTGTGATATGCTGTACAGCCTATGTATATTTGCAGCTGATCTGGGCATGTGTAATTCAAATGAGCAAAAAGGTAACCGGTATTCTTTGATCCCCAAGTTATTTCTGTCACTTAGATCATGAAGGTGCGCTCCATCTTTCTCTCTTTTTCTTTGTTTTTTTTTTTTTTTTTAATGACTAGTGTTGATATGGTACCTGATCACTTTTGTGAGACATCGACCTGCACATCAAAATGATTCGTTACGAAAACACACCTATTCAAATATATAGAAAATTTCGCCAAACTCTGATATTTTTTATATTTCTGCTCAAAACATAGATTGTGGGTACTCATTAGAACCGCTTTGGCGACGCAGTTCTAACGCCTACTCACAATTTATGTTTTTTGAGAAAAAATAAGAAAAATAATGTATACCCCTGTAAACCCCAGTTTTACTGTATAAAAGTGTGGTTTAAGGGGGTCAAAATTATATAGGCATGTTTTCGTGATGGTTCCTATTGGCCAAATACAATATCTAAGCTCTGAAGAATCTGTCCAGCAAACCTTGGGTAGCTTTCATTGGAATGCACAGATGTGCCGGTTAAGTTCATTTCTGGGCTGTTCATGTATGCAATAAGTTCACTCATGAAGAAACCGTGTGAGCATAACGGTAACGTCACGTGACATAGTAGCAGGAATCTGCTTTATGGGAAAAACAACCTTATTATCATGTTGGGGTCATGTTGAATTGTACTGACAGTTGTGCATGCACTGTGAATAGACTGAACTCATCACCTTCATTATAGTCAAAGCTCAAGATAAGTAAAACACTGAGATTATCGCTTGTTTATCCCATTGTCAAGATAGGGATCAAACATGGTTTTTCATGCATTAACATTTGCCGGGTCCCGAGGGAGGTGTTGAAAACCGAGGCCAGAGGGACCTGGCGAATGTTAATGCATTGAAAAACCATGTTCGATCACTATTATTGCGTAAAAAATGAAAACATTTGCTACATACTGCATTATTTCTTGCACTATTTTGTTTCGCCTTTTCACCGATGCTTTGCAAAAGCAGTTTACACGGGTATGCTCGTTCTAGGGCCGGGCAGTACACATCTCGTTACGGCAGCAAATCTGTGGCCCCTGTACGATCATATTGAAAGTTGCATAGCCATGCATTAACAGCGTGTGAATTGCCTTGTTAATACATGGCTTTTCGCTGGTTAATGCACGTCTGTTAATAACGTGCAACATTGCTTTTTATGCAATAATTCTCATTGAAAATAATTCAATAATTGACACGTTTATTTGATGGGTCAGTGCGTATGTGACATTCCCTGGGTAATCTGGTCAATACACAGAGCATGTCAAATTTACTGGGTGCTTCATTGTGAAAGGAGATCAGAAAGCCAAAGAAGTACAGTATTTCACAGAAAATAACTGACCATTATGGAAGTAATAGTGGCCATTTTTTCCATTGGAAATGCCCATTATGGACTAAATTTTAGATGTCCTTTTGAAGTCAACTTTGGAACAACTCACACAAAATTGGTTTCAAGCCTAAAACTTGACAGTTTCTTGAGCCATGCAATGAACAGAAAATGACCATAAATGGTCATTTTTCTATATAATCTATACATTTGGGTTTGAATACAACTTTTTGGGTTACATCTTTAAATCCCCTTATATCCAAGACGTGTCAGTGAACCATGTTATAAAGAGAGATGTTTTAATCTTTATTTTAATTTTTATTAGTTATTTAGATTTGAATGTTTTCATTGGTTCTTAAAAAAACTTTATTGAAAGACTCGAAGTCTGTGATGTTGCTAATTAAATTGTTGAAAGCAAAGCCCCAGAGGGCCAAAAGATCATTTTTCAGAACTGAGCTATGATAATAATCAATCTGCATGTTAACCCATAAAGCACCAAGCAAAATTTGCAGAAGACAACATTCTATTTTTTTATTATTTTTTTTTTATTTTTCAGAGAAAACAAGTCTTGACATATTTCATGTGAATCATTTGTCGAGCAGAAGATTTACATGAATTGTCAAGGCTTATTTTCTTTGAAAATAGAAAAAAAAATCAAAATGTCATCTGCTGCAGTTGTAATTGGCACTTTAAGGATTAATAGAAAAGCAGCAGACATTGGTAGTCTTAACATTTTCCAGTCTACAGGCAAATTCAGCAGACGACAAACTGATATTTCTTATTTTTCCCAGAAAATAGACTTTGGCATTTCATGCAAATTGTCTCCACAGGAGACAATTTGCCTGAAATGTCAAAGTCTGTTTTCTGGGAAAAATAAGAAATATATTTCTAAATGTTGTCTGCTGAAATTTTTCACCCAGCATGCTTAGTATCAAAGGGATGATGAGTTGGCAGTTGCAATGATAGATTCTGACCAGGTTCAGAAAGCATTAGACGAGACAACATACATGATTCATAACTAAAATGTCTGGATTAATTGAAAGACAATATTGCTCATAAAATCATTACTCTATGTGGGTACAGGCTTTGAATTATTGCGATCTTTGTTAAAACTTTAAAATGTAAATTTGGATTTGGATTTATTAATCTGTGACCCGACAGACAGAGAAAAGGCATGAATCCTGCCTAAGGATTTTAGTGAATGAAAATCTTCCGAATAGGATGAATGAGACAGGATAGCATAGACAGGAAAACAACCCTTAAAGTACAAAGCAAAATTGTAGCAGACAACCTTCTAAATTTTCAGAGAAAATAAGACTTGGCAGAAAATTCACGTGAAATGCCATGTCTTATTTTCTCTGAAAAATACCAAAAAGAAAACAAATGTTGTCTGCTGCAGTTGTGATAAGCATTTTAAGGGCTATTACAAATCTTGACTTCCGTGCAGATGTAAAATGTTGAAATTGTGTGCTGTGATATTACTATAATGGAGAGATAATTTTTTTTATCGTATTTGGAATATATGCATATAATGAAGCATACTATGTACCCTAAACTTTCTGACAGACAGGTCTGAGCAAACAGTGTAGGCCTAGATCAAACTGGAGCTGTGTGATAGGATCTGATGCACTATTTACCATTAATATGGGCAAATTCAGCATATGACAAACTGATGATATTTTTCTTATTTTTCCTAGAAAATAGGATCTGACACTTTATGCAAATTGTCTCCCAAGGAGACAATTTGCATGCAGTGTCAAATTCTATTTTCTAGGAAAAATAAGAAAAATATTTCAAAATGTCATCTGCTGAAATTTTTACCCAGCATGCAAGGCCTTAAGCTCGCACCACACGAGTGGCATGTGATCAAAGAATTTGTTCAAACAAAAAACAGATAAATGAATAGACGTTTTTCTATGTTCTGTCTCTGAACAAAAATACAATTTCTCAATAAAGTCCATATTTTATCCAAATTAATAATTTATTTTTATTTGGAAAATAGACAAGATCCAAATTATAAATGTAATTCTCAAAACATTGAGTTGCAAACAAAAAGTGAACATAGCTTAAGTAGATAAGACTAGCTGTCATGAAAATAATTTTTCTTATTTCTCCATGAAGACATATGTTGTGGGTACTCATTAGAAGTGAGGGGCTTCTAATGAGTACCTACAACATGTTTTTAGTACAGAAATAAAACAAATGTAAAAAAATTTTGGTTAAAAATAAAGATGCCTTGGTGTAAAATAAGATACTTTTGATCATTGTATGGAGTCATCTGTCTTGGTCACATGCAGTATTTGTGTGGAATTAAATGATGGACGAGACCAGAGAACCATTTGAGGATAAACGAAATCCGATATAAACTGTCATCAGTCAGCATACAAGAGAATTATAGTGTGCAGGACAAATCTTAGTGATTAATATCAGTGCTATTTCCATATCTGCCCAGTGGTAGAATGCCCGAAACTATGATCCTCATACGATTCTTCAAGAGCTTCTTTAGTAAGTATCCCTTTAACCCTTGCTATGCTAATGATGAAACAAGCAGACAACAAAAAATATTTTCTTATTTTTTTGTTTCCTACAAAATAGGTTTCACTTACAGTTTGCATGAAATGTCACCCTCCGTTCTGGAAAAAACAACAACAATAAAAATTATATAATGTTGACTGCTATATTTAAATTCAGCATCAAAAAATTCATTTTAAATAAGAGGCATGCATTAAAAAAATCCAAAATGCATGACCATTTTGGGACATATCAGGCAAAATTACAGGATAAATGATTCTTCTTATTTCTCTGCAAAAACATATATTGTGGGTACTCATTAGAAGCACCTCACCAAGGCAGTTCTAATGAATACCCACAACATATGTTTTCTTAAAGAAATAAGAAAAAAATAAATATTTTTGGTTGAAAAAAGTGCTTTTCGTAGAGGTCTGTTTGTGTCTGTGAGACAGGCCATGAGAAAAAGTGCCTTTTGGGCATATAGTAAAGACCTACCATATTTACCCTACGTATTCGGACACCTCAACTCCTTACCATATATGTTCTAAAATTTGAACCAGTACAATTCACTACCTGATGTTGTGTCTAAAAATTGCTGGATGAGTGGCAACCAATGTAGACCCAGATGAGATGCCGCGTTCTGGGGCATCTCATCTGGCTCTATACTGTTTGCTCAGGCCTGTCTGTCCGAATACTTATGGTAAATACGGTAGATCAGCAAAGCTGTACAATATGATACAGGCCTTTGCTGTATATCTATATATTCCACAGGTTCCCATGTTCTGTAAGTTGTCAGCGAAGGCACTGATCAAGAGGGCGCAGTTGTTCAAAACTTAACGAAGTTGTTAGCTAACATGACATTAAACTTTCTATTTTGAAATATAGCAAATACATTCAGGGCTCGGGAAAACCGGAAAAATAGCCGGTCTGGACCGAAATTAAGAATTCTGGACCGATTTGAAACACTCCAAAACGCTAATAAATTGGTCCAACAGGTTTGTGCCTTGAATCCCATTTTTCCCCAACCAACTAATTTTCGCGAATCAATGATGTCTAAAAAAACACAAACGGTCAAGTCTTCCCAAACTGACAACGTCCGCGCACCTTTTAAATGCGATATTATGGTAGTTAATAGGCTCTAAACTGTCATTTGACATGTATACTGGAGAGACAGATGAATAACGGCAACCTACCGCAGCACAAATTAATTAACGTCATTATCCAAACATTGTCAAAAAATCAACACTTCACTGACCTTTGTGCGGTAAACAAGCGATTAACACGAATCATCAGTAACGGTAGTCTGATAATTAATCCGTTTGTGTGACACGTGTGAATATACTGAGACTGCAAAACATCCAGGTGCAGTCGGCGTGTCCAAAAGATCAAAGGTCGCTTTACTGAGAGGGATAAAAGAATGCACCGCTTGAACGCACCAGTTTTCTTCCTCTTCTTTTTTGTTTTGATCAACACGGTTTGTCGGTCCCAGATTTGATAAAATAATTCCCAAACCGTGTACGTCCTGATCAGATGTCGCATACAACGGCGTCTGATCTGGGTATTATCGATTGCTTCTCTTTTTTTTTTTTTTTCGTTGATTGCCGTAACACGCGAGTATAATTCAAGGTAGATTTCACGGTAAAAATAAGTAATGCACCACTTGCGCTAGACAAGATTGGTCAGTGCTTAAAATTTAAGCAGTCTGGTCAAATCTTGAAACATTGAAAACTGTAAAACCGCCCGTGGCGCAGGCCTTTTTTTATTAGACCTAATTAGGTCCATAGTCGTTTCGTTCCGTCTCTCCTGTTTCCCGCGGTCTTCGCGCTTATACAAGACGGGAATCAGTTGTTTATAAATAGTTTAGGAAAACCCTGCGGAGGTGGAAATAAAAACAAAAGCGTTTTTTTTGTGTTTTTTTTCTTTTCTTTCTTTTTACATTCCTGACTGTATTTATTGATGACGCCAGCTTTGATCATGCTCGTTATACCCGGACTTCCGTCATATAACGGAGTTGAGGTGTATTATTTAAAAGGAGTTATAGGACTGCCAATTGTCATTAGTTTGCGTGACAGGTGATATATATATATATATATATATTTTTTGTTTTTGGAAATGGGCTCATTGATGACGTCATCGTCATCGGCTGGACCGATTCAGATTACAAAATTTCCAGAGCCCTGAATACATTGATATGTTTTGCTGCAAAAATGTGAGTAGCTTTTAGCAAAAGCTACTCACATTTTTTCAGCAAATAATATCAATGTATCTGCCATATTTCAAGTTAGAAATTTTAATGTCATGTTAGCTAACAACTTTTTAAGTTTTGGACAAATGGGCCCAGAAAAATAATAAGTATGATAAAATAATAATAAAAAAGAAATTTCTGGAGCCAGTCTAGTTCTAAACTCGGCCTCGGTGGCTCAGTTGGATGCGCCGTCCGACTGGAGACCAGGAGGTCGCGGGTTCAACCCCCGCCGAGGTCGGCAACATTCTTTCGCGGAGATTGATCATGAAATATTTTCTACGGTCATTCTCTCCCTTCCGCTGATTCAAGAAGGGCAGTTGTCAGTTTCTGGCAAAAGAATGTGCACAATACTGGTGAACCGCTTAGAGGACTAAGCCTGCCCAGTAAACGTGTGGTCAGGTAAACTGACCGCGCTCGACATGACCCCATTGGGTTGACTGGGCCGTAAAACCTCAACACAAACTAGTTCTAAACTGGATAAAGAGTGTTTGGTTTTTATTCATACTTGCTGGGAATGTTATCAATTTAACTTTAGTGCAATATGTCCTACAAAATTTGGTCTGCATTGAAATAGTAACCACAGAACCATTCCAAGAAAGCAACAGCATCTGAGTAGCCTGGCACCACACTATGAGTTTACAATTCTAATCTAATAAAGATAAAATACTCCTCCTAGACTATTTTTCTACACATATCATCTCCCTTACCAGTCAGAAACTCAGCCAAAATCAGCCAAATCAGAGAGAAGGACATTCCAAAAGACTGTATTTTTGTAAAATATAAATAGTTTTTATGTTGATTTATGTATCAGTCAGATGGGAGCCAGTCTACAGCATCAGTATAGGATCCCAGCTCACTGAATTTGATTTGTTATATAAAAATCTAAAAGGTTGCCTTTTGAAATAAAGAACACACAAAAATTGGAGACTCAGTTTTATTAAGTCTCTTCATATATAGCAGTGTAGTGTATGATGCTATATACGCCCCATAGCACCAGCTTAAGGGCTATTCAATTTTCAAAGTGATGGCCTTGGTGGCTCAGTTGGATGCACTTTTGCAGGGTTCATACATGTCAGGGAAATTTTATTTTTTTCAAGGTCAGGGAATTCTGAGATTTGTCAGGGAAAAATATAATTTTGCAAAAATGTCAGGGAAATGTCAAGGAATTTTGCATTTCAGCCTGATGAAGCTAGGATGTTTGGTCCTGATGTATTCTTCTTGCTAAATTCATAAAATTTCCGACTCCGATATTGTCAGGGAAATGTGAATTTAAGTCAGGGAAAAGTCATGGAAATGTCAGGGAATTTTGGTCAATCCTAAATGTAAGAACCCTGTAATCTGACTGGTGATCAGGAGGTTTCCGTTTCAACTCCCGCCAGATCGGCAACATTCTTTTATGGAGATTGATCATGAAATATTTTCTATGTACATTCTCTCCCTTCCGCTGATTCAAGAAGGGCAGTTGTCAGTTTCTGTCAAAAGGTTCACTTCTTACAGGATTAAGCCTGTCCGGTAAAAGTGTGGTTAGGTAAACTGACCATGCTCAGCATGACCCCAGTGGGCTGACTGGGCTGTAAAACCTCATCACAAACAAATTTTCAAAGTAACCAGAATGGGCTCAATGATCCCAAAGGAAATAAAAATATAATCTGCACTAAGTGATTTTCATGAAAAAAAAAAAAGAAAAAGAAAAGAACAGATGTTTCTTTTAAGTTCTATTTGATTCCATGTATGCTCCTGGGGGTAAGTATCTCTTTCACCCCTTTTAGAAGGCTAACAAAAATAAACAGTGTATACTCTAAATATTTGTCAGTTTAACTCCTTACCATACTTGTCCTTGAATTTGAACAAGTCCATTTTACTATCGCTGGTGCATTTAAAATATTGTTAACAGTGTATACCCTGATCAGATGCTGCGTTCAGTGGCATCTGATCTGGGTCTACACTGTTTGCCCAGGCCTGTATGTCCCAATACCTAGGGTTATTATGGTAAACAGTATATACCCTAAATATTTGTACACTTTAACTCCTGCCCATACTTGTCCTAAAATTTGAACAAGTTCATCTTACTACCTGTTGATGTGTTTAAAAACTGCTGGATGTATGGCAAACAGTGTAGACTCTGATCGAACATTCTGCATTCTGCAGATCTGATCTGAGTCTGCACAGTTTGCTCAGACCATGCCAGTCAGTCCGAATATTTAGGGTAAATATAGTAAGAATGAATGGGATCAGATGGTATGTAAGTATGCTATATATCTTTCTGACATTTAGCTTCAAAAAAATATTGCATTTACACTAAGCATTTGGACAGACAGGCCTGAGCAAATCTTGTAGACCCAGATCAGATATGGCAGAATATGACATCTGATACACTGTTTACCACTCATCCAACACTTTTTAGACACATCAACACGTACTAAAATGGACTGAAAGGCCCACACTATGAGATAGTAAGAGTTTACTTTTCAAATCTATAAACAAAGGTAAAATATTCCTCCTTGACTATTTTTCTACACATATCATCTCCCTTGCCTAGCCAGTCAGAAACTGTTGGACTCATAACTGATCAGCATAATCAGACAGAAGGACATTCCAGAAGATAGGATATTTATAACCCCCACCCCCACACACACAATATGATAGTGGCGTGGTAATATGGTTTCACGTTGGATGTGCCTTTGTCCATCCGTCTGTCAGTTCATTCATCCGTCAATAAATTGAGTAACCATCAACGGATTTTCACCAAACTTGGTATGTGCATGGATATTGTAGAGATCTAGTTGTAAAATGTGAATCGTTTTTATGCTGATTCAAATATCATTTAGACGGGAGCCAGTCTGGAAAAGGAGTTACGATGTCCAAATATTTGGGGTAAATACAGTAGTTAACCCTTAAAGCACTAATCACAACTGCTGTAGATGATATTTTGATTTTTAATTATATTTTTCAGAGAAAATAAGCCTTGGCGTTTCATGTGAATTATCTGCCTGGCAGACAATTCACATGAAATACCAGGTCTTATTTTCTCTGAAAAATAATAAATAAAAGATTCAGAATGTTGTCATTGCAGTTTTGCTTGGTTTAAGGGTTAATTTCTAACTTCAGTAATGGAAATCGAGTTCTTGTTACTGTAATAGAATCCATCAGAAGAAATGTCATGGATTAAAAGGGCTTTATATTGTATGCATGTTAATTAAGCACTGTCCCAAAATAGTTATTATTAATGAGTTATTAATTTTTGATTGCCGACCTTCCTTACAGAACCATTCCATAAGAACAGCAACTCATGGATTCATCCTGTTATTATACCCCTGGCATATGAAGTATGACAAGCGGGTATAGTGTTTTCATCATTCCATCCAATTCATCCATTGCCTCATCAGGACGAATGTGTTATGAAGAAGAATCACAATGCATGCATTTTCAGTTTCTGAGTTATCTGCCCTTGGTCTAGGCCATTTAAACTCCTGAACCAATTATGAGATCAGTATTAAAGCTTCACAGACGGACATATATCATAAGTACAATGTGTCAGATTTATGAGACAATGTGTTGTGATTAAGAGAGACAACTCTTACCCTCTTGATTCTTGAGTTATCTGCCCTTGCCAAGTTTTCATGTGACGGGTCTTTGCCCACCCTATGGCAATTTCTTATATCTTAATGGTGTATAGTAGAATAAATCCAGATATTCTGTGGGTATTCACTGGAAGCACCTCATCAAGGCACTTCTAATGAGGATCCAAACATATGTTTCTCTGGAAAAATAAGAAAAATGTTATGTGGATACCCCCTCTTATCTTGAGCTATGAACATAGCATCTCGACCTATACAGTACTTTTTATTTGAAAAAAGGTACCTTATCTGGAGTTATGCCATATTGCATGCAATTCTTACTTTTCCAGTTATCTCCCTGTACAGCCTGTTTTGGAAAACCTGGTCTTATGGAGTTTCTACATGTCTTAGAGACAATTCACATGAAATGTCAAACCCCAATTTTCTAAAAAAAAAAAAATGACATATTCATTTGTCAACTAGTGTTAAATAAACACTTAGTTTGTAGTGAATAATAAAAAGGTGTACTGTATTTATTCTAATATAAGCCCCCCTTTCTAAAACACATGCAACATTCAGTTTAGGCCATCAAAATATCTTATTTTTGGTCCAGATTTGGACTCAGTACTGTCATTTTAGCAGTGATGAATTGCAATGCCGCTAGGGCAAATATTAGAATAAGTATGGTATCCAGAGGATAAATGTAACTATTTTGTGATTTTTGCATGCACCAGTAATTCACAAACATGGTCACCACCTCACTTCAAGAATGGTGGAACTATTACAGTTCTTCCAGCAGAGCTCTACTAGAAGCCCTGCCATGTGAAGACAGTGAGGATAAAACACTTGCTTTTTGTATCCAGCCCCAGGATTTTTTGAATGTCATAATGAAAATGGCAGTCACTCAGCATCGGAGGTGACAGAAAGATAAAGCCACATAAAGTGGAAACTATTTATAAGACAGTTCATTATAAGACAGTTTCGAATATAACATAGTATAAAGGTGGACCCAAAAAATGTTGTATCAAAACAAAAAAGTTTATATTATATAGGAAAATGACTATATGTGGTCATTTTTCTATTATAATCTATGCATTTTTTTTAATACAACACGGTTGTTTAGCTAACATGGTTTTTGCATTAGATTCCAAACTTAAGGCCATTGTAACAAAATCTCCCATTTTTATACTCCCATACACTATAGTGGTGGAGTATTATGCTTTCCCCTTAGAGTGTCCCTCCATCTGTCCATTTGCCCATCCACCTGTCCATCATTCAGCACTTGGTTTTCGCTCTCTAACTTGAACAGTTTTTATGGATTTTATTCAAATTTTTCATACACATGTATATCATGGGTGAATTGAGTGTTAATGGGCAAGTTTCCTCAATTTTTGACAGAGTTATCTGCCTACCACAAGACCTTATTTTTCTTCACGGATGATAGCTTGAGTAAATATCAATGGATTTTCACCAAACTTGGTATGTGCCTTGATATTATGGAGCTCTAGTTTGGGATTGTTAATAGCCATAGAGTTATCTGCCCACCACACAGTGGCATGTTCATGTTTTTATTTATTATAGAAAGAAAATGTTATGGCATAAAACAGTCATTTTGTCTATGTGTGTTAATGTAATTAAATAAATATTTGAAAATAGCATGAGCTACAGTTTTGCATAACACTGAAGGGTTTAGAAAAAATGCCCCTGTATTGATACTGGTATTCTAAGATTTCTATCTTCAATAATATAAAAAAATAATATTTACTCCAAGTATTCAGAAAAACAGGCCTATGGAAACAGTGTAGACTAGATGCAGATCCAACACTTCATAGACACAAGAACAGGTCCGGCTCTGTTAAACCCAGTTCATAGGTATAGATAAGAGTGGGTATCAGGTTAATATTATTCTTATTTCTCCACAAAAACATACATTGTGGGTAATCATTAGAAGTGCCTCCTTGAGGCACTTCTAATGAATACCCACAACATATGTTTTTGTGGAGAAATAAGAAAAATATCAATACTTTTGGAATGAAAAAAAGCACCTTAACAAGAACTATGCCAGTTGGTAATGCATCTGACTGCAGATTCAGAAGTCATGAGTTCAAATCCCAGCTCAGCCACATAACTTTCCTCAAGATTGATCATGAAATCATTTCATTAGTCGTTCTCCCTTTCTGCTAGTTGTCAATTACTGGCCAAAATACTTGCACAAGTACTGGTTAACCACTTAAAGGGCTTAGCCTGCCCATGAAAACTATGAGTGGGTTAATTGACTGGCTCAATGTAACCTTATCAGTGTTGACTGGGCCATAAAACTACAATTCAAACACAAGAACAGGGAGTAAAATGAACTTGTTCAAATTTTAGGATCAGTTTGGAAGGATTTTAAGGTGTCCAAATACTGAAGGGTAAATACAGTAATATTTTAATATATTGGTCAATTATTTTCTTGTAGATATAATTACAGTTATAAGTTTTATTCTTCAGTTCTGTATCTGCTTTTATGAGCAGGAAATTGCTTCCAGAATACATGTCGGGAAGGTTAGATCTTCCGTGATTGGGTGCCTATGTTTTTGGATCAATATGTCCTTGGAGGGAGATTTATAACCCTTAAAGTGCTAATCACAACTGCAGCAGATGACCTTTTAATTTTCTTTTGTTTTTGTATTTTTCAGAGAAATTAAGGCTTGACATTTCATGGGAATCATCTGCCTAGCAGATGATTCACATGAAATGCCAAGTCTTATTTTCTAAAAAAAACCAACAAAAAACAAATTAGGATGTTGTCTGCTTCAATTTCGCTTGGCACTTTAAACCTTAAGCAGAAGAATACTTGATAGCTATGAGTCACGTCTTCTGTGGAATACCTATTACTGTGTTTGTTGACGTCTTTAATGTTCTTGTTGACTCCGCTACCATAATCTATTGATGTATTGACATGTTCACAGCAGAAAAGGAAGTTGTTCCTATATATTACGGATACTAATAATGGATATTAAAATTCTTGAATTTTACACTTAGCACTCTGGGTAAAAAATTTTAAGCAGACAACATATTGAAATATTTTTTCTTATTTTTCCCAGAAAACAAGATTTGACATTTCATGCAAATTGTCTCCAGTGGAGACAATTTGCAGGAAATGTCAAATCCTGTTAACTGAGAAAAATAAGACAAATATCACCAATTTGTCCTCAGAGAGTGGTAAAGGTTATCCAATAGTTCCTTTAAGTGCTAAACACAGCTGCAGCAGATGACAAGTTGATTTTTTTTTTTCTATTTTTCAGAGAAAATAAGGCATGACATTTCATGTAAATTGTCTGCCTAGCAGACAGTTCACATGAAATGCCAAGTCTGAATTTCTCTGAAAAATTAAGAAAATTTAATATGTCGTCTGCTAGTTTTGCTTAACACTCTTTGGGTTACTTGTTTACAAATAAGGATTAAGCCAAGAGTTCTTAAAATAGTGAAATAATTGTTCACAGTTTGGATGATTCCTTACTTTGACTAACCCTTGTCCTGCTGAATAAATTAAGATGCCACGCCCACTTCTAATTTTCAACCAATCAGGTCACTTGATCCAGATTGTGGCTATAAATTTGCATACTTGATTGTAAACAGTGCAGATCCAGATCAGTTCAGAAGCCAACTGATCTGGATCTGCACTGTTTGCAAAACAGGGTATAATCCAGGTTCAGCAGGACAAGGGCTAATTTAAAATGGGTATTATTTGCAGATTTTTGTTGTGTCTGCTTATATGCAATATAGGGGTTGGATTTTCCACTTTTCTGTTCATGTGTCAATCCCAGAATTTAAGTCCATTTATGATTAACTATGACCTTCTTTCATCAAACTTTGTATAGACTTCCTGACAGTGCAGTATAATTTTGTGACCTTGATCTGTATTTCATGGTGTAATGACACTCATTTCTTTGTTTGGGTCATATATCTTAACATGGACAAATATCATTTTGTAACTGTAATCTATATTCAACAGGCGAATAGTTTTGTAATTATTTTCACCAACCCTAGCCAAGCTCCATTTTTAATTAATTTTAAAACCTCAATCATCAAGCCTGGAATACACTTCTCCTTAATATAGACTCAAATAATTCAATATTACATTGTGTTTTGTGACCTTGTCCTATATGTCATGGTCAAATGACTTTGTCAGTTTGTTTGTTGTTTTTTTTTTTTATAACCTTAGTGTTTTGCTCCATTTCTGATTATCCTGACCTACAGTCATCAATTACATTACATTACATTACATTACTTAACATGGGCTTGAGCAATGTGGCTAGGTTTTATGACTATGTCCTATATTTCATGATCGAATAACTTTGTCATTTTTTATGTCAGCCTTAGTGTTTAGCTCCATTTCTGATTAACTATAATACCTACAATCATCAAACCTAGCATACACTTCAAATAACATGGGCTCAAACACCCTGGTATCATTTTGTGACTGTGACCCATATTTTATGGTCGAATGACTTCATCATGTTTTATGTCAACCCTAGTGTTTAGAGCTATAAGACCTACAGTCATCGAACCTGGCATACACTTCTTAACATGGGCTCAAACACTCGGGTGTGACCCATATTTTATGGTTTAATGACTTCATCATGTTTTATGTCAACCCTAGTGTTTAGAGCTGTAAGACCTACAGTCATTGAACCTGGCATACACTTCTTAACATGGGCTCAAACACTCTGGTGTGACCCATATTTTATGGTTGAATGACTTCATAATGTTTTATGTCAACCCTAGTGTTTAGAGCTATAAGACCTACAGTCATCGAACCTGGCATACACTTCTTAACATGGGCTCAAACACTCGGGTGTGACCCATATTTTATGGTTGAATGACTTTATCATGGATTATGTCAACCCTAGTGTTTAGACTTAATAACAGTCATCAAACCTGGTATACACTTCTTAATATGGGCTCAAACACTCTGGTGACCCATATTTAATGTTTGAATGACCTCATCATGTTTTATGTCAACCCTAGTGTTTAAAGCTATGAGACCAACAGTCATCAAACCTGGCATACACTTCTTAACATGGGCTCAAACACTCTGGTGTGACCCATATTGTATGGTCGAATGACTTCGTCTTGGTTAATGTCAACCCTAGTGTTTAGAGCTATAAGACCTACAGTCATCAAACCTTGCATACACTTCTTAACATGGGCTCAAACACTCTGGTGTGACCAATATTTATGGTTGAATGACTTCGTCATGGTTTATGTCAACCCTAGTGTTTAGAGCTATAAGACCTACAGTCATCAAACCTAGCATACACTTCTTAACATGGGCTCAAACACTCTGGTGAGACCAATATTTATGGTCGAATGACTTCGTCATGGTTTATGTCAGCCTTAGTGTTTAGAGCTATAAGACCTTAATAACAGTCATCAAACCTGATATAGACTTCTTAACATGGGCACAAACACTCTGGTGTGACCCATATTTTATGGTTGAATGACTTCGTCATGGTTTATGTCAATCCTAGAGTTCAGGGCTACAAGACTTTAATAACAGTCATCAAACCTTGCATACACTTCTTAACATGGGCTCAAACACTCTGGTGTGACCCATATTTAATGGTTGAATGACTTCATCATGTTTTATGTCAACCCTAGTGTTTAGAGCTATAAGACCCCTGATTATCAAACTTAGCATACACTTCTTAACATGGGCTCAAACACTCTGGTGTGACCCATATTTTATGGTTGAATGACTTCATCATGTTTTATGTCAACCCTAGTGTTTAGAGCTATAAGACCCACAATCATTAAATCTAACATACACTTCTTAACATGGACTCAAACACTGTGATATCGTTTTGTGACTATAACCTATATTTCGTGGTTGAATAACTTTACTATTTTTTATATTAACTGTTTACCCTGCTACTGATAAGCTATAAGACCTACAATTATCAAACCTTGCGTACTTTTTCTCTCGAACAAGGACTCTTAGTTGTCATTTTTTTTTTATTTTGGCTGCTGAGATGTGAGTATGTTTAGGTGAGCATGGCAGCAGATGGTCAGGTTAATTAATGTCTTGTCTACTGTTTTAACTTTTCTAGTTTTGGGCTTAAGCTTTGCTGTATTAACAGTATAGTTTTGCTTAGCAAAAGGGTGGGGCTGGGGTGATATATAGAAAGGAAATATTAGAAAAAAAAAATACAGGATCTGGCTATCGTCTGAACCAAATGTGTGTTTGTTCTTGTTTCATAAGATTAGAAACAAAGGGCCTACTCATGCTTTGTACATAATCAATATCTAGGATGGTAGTGGTAGACTGTCCACAACACATACCGTATTTACCATATGTATTCAGATGGACAAACCTAGGCAAACAGTGTAGACCCTGTTGAGATGCTGCAGAATGCAGCATCTCAACAGGGTCTACACTGTTTTCCACTCATCCAGCAACTTATAGACACAACATCGGGTAGTAAATTGTACTCAATCAAATTTTAGAACAAGTATGGTAAGGAGTTGAGGTGTCTGAATACTTAAGGTAAATATGGTAGCAAACAAACACTGACCTTAACCAATAAAGTACTAATCACAACTGCAGCAGGTGACATTATTATTATTATTTTCAGAGAAGGTAAGGCTTGACATTTCATGTGAATCATCTGCTAGGCAGATGATTCATATGAAATGACAAGTCTTATTTTCTCTGAAAGATAATGATGAAAAATTTTAGAATGTCATCTGCTTTAGTTTTGCTAGAAAGGGTTAAGTGTGATTAGATTGTTCCAATACTCTTTCCATACCCTGTCTGTTTTTGCAGAAAATGCTGGGACAAAATGTTCCTGCTTCAAGCAACTAAAATCATTGTCTTTAATCTGCTGATTCCAAATAGCAGACAACATTTTACATTTCTTTTTCACAGACAGTAACGCTTTACATTGCATTCCATTTTCTCCAGTTCTTAAACTTTCTGTGAAAAAGTTAGAAGAACAGTTAAATTGTATACAGTATTAATCCTAAGGATTGGAACAGACATTCCTGATCAGAAATGTAGACCCAGATCAGATGCAATTGAATGCCTTTTTTTTCCTTTTTTTTATGTGCATGAGCCCTCTTGCATGATGTGGTTTGTGATATATAATAATGAGCTGACATTAACCTTTACCACTCTCTGGGTAGATTCAACAGATAGGCTTTGACATTTCATGCAAATTGTCTCATAAGGAGTTAATTTGTATGAAATATGAAAGCGAGTTTTCTGAAAAAAAAAAAAAAAAAAAAAAACATTTCAAGAAGTCATTTATTCAAATTTTTATCTAGCATGCTAAGTGTAAAGAGCAAAGGTCTGACTGAACTACCAAAAACCTGAAAACAAAAATGAATTGTTTATGTAGTTGTGTTGAAGGAAAGGATGATGATAAAAGGGGAGATAATAAGCGTATTAAACTGATCTCCCATTTATGTGATATTGAAGAAGAGGACGATGAGTCAGAGTATGAAGCTGTTGAAGTTACATACATTGAGGAGGGTACCATGTCAACCTGTGTTGAGGAAGGTACATACTTGTTACAAGGGCACATAACTCATGCTAAGAAAAAATGCCCTTTATATGGTATGCAAAAATCACAACAGTTGATAATCCAGAATTTTTTTCAACCAAATTACCTTATTGAGACAGCTATGTCTGAGCAAAAAGTGTAGACCCAGATCAGATGCCACATTCTGTGACATCTGATCAGGGTGTACACAATTTTCCACTCATTCAAGCTATTTTTAGACACATCTAGAGGTACGTACAATGGACTTGTTGAAATTTTAGGACCAGTACGGTAAGGAGTTAAGGTGTGGCAATATTTAGGGTAAATATGGTATCTTTTTTCTGGCACTCATTAGAATCCCATCAGCAATTCTAATGATAGTTCTAGACATTTTGCCAGTGGAGCCACACAGTGTCAACATGTGTATCATTTGCCATTACCCAATAGTATCTCTTAGTTCATGTGACTGCTTGTCCATCTACAATTGTTTCTTACAGCCAAATCTTCTGTACCAGCTGATGAAATTTGTATGTTGACCTTTGACCTATATTAAAAAAAAAAAAAAAAAGTACTTATCCCATCATTGTATATCTCCTGAACTGTACTGGGGTGGTCGGGTGGTGCGAAGGTGTCGTGTATCTTACGTCACCGGGGCGTCCAACTGATATTGGCTTACAGTTGGGCACGGCCTGCTGTCCTTGTAGCAGGTAAGGGTAGATGGGGAATATTTTTATTTTTTCTGTTTCTTCACTTTCATTCCTGTTCCTTTCTTCCCTGTCCCTCTCTTTAATCTCTTCTACTATCTCTTCTATCACTTTTCTCCCTTTCTCTGGGAGACGACACAAAATGACCCACAAGGGTTGACGTGTCGTTAAACCCCAACACAATCAAAATCCTGAACTGTACTGTATGTCTGAGGCGGATCAAATGATGTGGGAAGATGATGTATGACTGTGACCTATATGTTTGACTTATATTACAGAAGAAAAACTTTCTTGGGTATGTCTGATGTACTGTTTTGCCTAAGCTGATGACATTAGGTATGTGGGTTACATCTAGTGAAAACATATTCCATAAGTAGTTCACTTTGAACTGTATTTTGACCTCTGACCTGCATTAAAGAAAAACATGTCTCCACTGCAAATTGTCTGTACTCTTTGGTCTAAGCTGAGAAAATTTAGTGTTTGGGTACTCTAATGAAGTTGTATGTGGTACCTTAAGTAGGTGACTGTGACCAGTGTAATCTAACCTACATTATATTGTATGTTAAAGGAAAAAAACTTTTTTATTCTACTGTAACTCCTGTACTGTATGACTTGTGCTGACTGAATTGGTGTGTGTGCACATCTGTCACATATCAAAAGGGGGTTAAAGGGGGTTGTGACCTACATTTTAGAAAAAAATCACTTTCTATGTAGGGCCCCTAGTGCCCAGTGGGGGGTCTATGTAGGGTCTCTGGTGCCCAGTGGGGGTGGGGGTGTGGGGGTACTCTGAATTTTATGTGTTGCATAGGCTGGGCCCCAGCATCTAGTGTTTACCCCCCAAAAAATATATGGTATATCAGCCATACCCAAAAAAATATCCGGTATATCAACCATACCCCAAAAAAATATCTGCAGATATTAACATACCCAAAAAAATATTCCTCTTGCTTTCTTTTTATGAAAGTGTGGTTTTCATCCATTTATGCCCCCTACTTCTAAGAAGTTGGAGGGGCATATTGCTTCTGGGGCGATCCTCCATTTGTCCTTCTGTCCGTCCTTCCATTTGTCATGCTTTTTGATGCATAGCCTAACTTTAAAAATGTACATGCTACTGTTTTGAAATTTCTTATACATGGATTCCTCATGAAAAATAGCTGACATGTGTTTTTTCTCAACAGGATTATGCCCCTTTCTTGAGTTATGGCCCTTTGAAAGAATATGGATACAATCTTGTCAGCAAAATATCTCAAAAACTATTGAAGCTATATAGAGCCTTGAAACTTGATGAATAGACTGGTAGTGATGAGTAGACAACCTGATTAACTTTTGAATAATTTTGTAAAAATACTCCGAGTTATTGCCCTTTTAAATTTGGGCATTTTTACTTTGTCAGCAAAATATCTCAAAAACTGTTTGAGCTAAAGCCTTGAAACTTGGTGAATTGATTGGTAATGATGAGTATATGACCTGATAAATTTTTGAATAAATTCTGAAAAATATTTCCTGAGTAATGGCCCTTTGTAAATTTGGGCATTTTTCCCTTGTAAGCAAAATATCTCATAAACTATTAAAGCTAGCAGTCTTGAAACTTTATGAATAGATTGGAAGTGACGAATTGATGACCTGATTAACTTTTGAATAAAATTCTGAAAAATACTTCATGAGTTATGGCCCTTTTGTAATTTTGGGCATTTTTACCTTGTCAGCAAATATCTAAAAAACTATGGGAGTTAGACTAAGAGCCTTGAAACGGTGAATTGATTGGTAATGACTAGTAGATGACCTGTTTAACTTTTGAATAAGTAATTTGTAAAATATTTCATGAGTAATGGCCCTTTGTAAATTTGGGCATTTTTCCCTTGTCAGCAAAATAAATACTGTTGGAGCTAGAGCCTTATAACTTGGTAAGTGGATTGGTAGTGGTAAGAAGGAAGTTGGAGGGGCTTTTTGCTTCTGGGCATGAGTAATGGCCTTTTGTAAATTTGGGCATTTTCTCTTGTCAGCAAAATATCTCAAAAACTGTTGAAGCTAGAGTCTGATAACTTTATGAATAGATTAGTAGTGATGAGAAGATGACCTGATAAACTTTTGAATAAATTCTGAAAAATATTTAAGGTGTTATGGCCCTTTGTAGATTGGGCTATTTTACTTTGTATTATCTTTAGAGGCAAGCATATGTGTTTTAGTATTTAGTGCTTTACAAACTCGATTTCTAGTTTGCCTGTATAATGATTGTATTAATAATATAAGTACTTTAAACAGTTTCCAACAGTAGCTCTTGGTCCCTTGCTAAGTTTTTCCTAATTGATTGATTGATTGATTGTAGCAGATGACATTCTAATTTAAAAAAAAACAAACAAAAAAAAACAATAGGGCTTGTCAGTTTTCATGGAATACCGGTTATGCCAAGCCTTATTTTCTCTGAAAATAGAATATTGTCTGCAATTACGATTGTTAAAGCTCTATTTTAATTTCACCTCTAGTAGATTTCTTGACACAGAGCAGCATGTCAGCCAGAATGTGGATGATTGGCCATAAATCAAAATAAGTCATCTTTCTCTTTTCAGATAGCTCCTATGAGAAGCTGGTCGGTGAGAAAGACCGTCGGGGAAGTGTACCGGCAGTACCAGCAGCTGTGGAAGAAGACACAGCTATGATGGAGACAACATCTACTCCTTCAAGATTTACTGTAAGTTCCAGATCTTTGCCATATTATTATTATCCTGTCCCACAACATGAATTGTTTCTGTTTCTCGTACCTTGTTTACACTTAATACTGGGTCACCTTAACTCCTTATTATGTTTGTCTTAAAAGTTGTGCAAGTCCATTTTACTACTCCTTTATGTGTCTCAAAAACTGCTGAATGTGAAGCAAGCTGTATACTGGACCAATGCTGTTTTCTCAGACTGTTCTTTGGTAAAAAAGTCACACTGGTTATTGAAAGAAAATTAACTCAGTTGTAATAAACTGACTATATTTAATTTGGTTACTTCCCTTGTTAACAAAAAACTGAACTACTGTCTGGTTTTCATATTTTGTCCTATTTGTTCTCATACCCTTGGTGTCTGGAGACTCCTAAAAGGGTAATTGGCAAACAGTGTAGCCCCAGATCAGATGCCGCAGAATGCAGCATCTGATCTGGTTCTCCGCTGTTTGCAAAATTCAACCAATTTTCTCTTGGAATAGCTGAATCACATAGCCTGACATACCTAAACTTGAAATTAGAATCTTCCAATATATAGTTTGGGAAAGTTCATTCAGTCTTCAATGGGTTAATGGGTCCTGTCTGTGATTATCTCATTTTGGAAGAGGTGCAGGTTGCTGTGCTTTTCACTGGTTAGTAACATATGTGCTGTCTGTCATAGCTTGTTTACTCTTTCTCGTGGTGTCATTGCTAGTAGTGTTGGGAATCGGCCAGAATTTCATAATCGATTATCAGTTTTGTAAAACCGACTATTCATCGACTAATAATCAACTTAAAGAAAATATATTCTCTCTTAACTCTCTTATTTGAAGTGCCAGATCAAAAAGAGGGGTAGCCAGGTAATTCATCGTATTTCTTCAAGAAAATATATGTTGTGGGTACTCATTAGAAGCACCTCCAAGAAAATATATGTTGTGGGTACTCATTAGAAGTGCCTCCGTGAGGTGCTTCTAATGAGTTCCCACAACATACGTTTTCATGGAGAAATAAAAAAAAATATCAGTACTTTGGGGTTGACTTATATTTAAGGTTATTTTATCAATTTTCTTCACTTTTATTGACCACAAATTAAAATAGCTTTGAATTTCATTTCTTTATAACTTGCTATAAAAATAAAAAAGTGAGAAAAATATGTTTCTAAAAATAGAATTTTCTGAGAAGTTGACCTTAAAAAATATTTCCGATCATCAATCACAAGAGGCAAAAGTAACTGATGATTGATTATAATCGATCATCAGTGGCAACACTAATTGCTAGGCTTATGATTCTTTGATTATAGCTCTTCCTGGACATCCTTCTTACTATTTTTTTTCAGAAAAATAATTAAATAAAATAAGCGGTACAGTAAATGTTCTAAAATTTTGAACACTTTATTCCATACCTTTTTGGCCTAATTTTAGCTGTTTGTACAGTTGTTTCTTAAAATACTTAGTGGAATGGCAAACAGTGTAGACCATGATGAGACTGCTCCTACAGGAGCAGTCTGATCTGGGTCTACACTGTTTGCATATGCAATTTTGTCAGGTGTAGGAAATTTTAGGACATTTACAGTAAATAAATAGTTGAGGGCTATGTAATCATTGTCTTTGGGTGATGTGTATAAGATCTGAAAATTGTTCCATTTTCCTTTAGGAAAGAAAAATTTTCTCTTTGTACTTATTATAATCTATAAAATAATTTCTTAAGTGGATAAAAATTAACCCAGATTTAAATTTTGCAATGAGACAGAAAGAAACTACTTGATGATTTAATGCTTTTCTCTCTTTGTATTATAATCTGTGAAATAATAATTTCTTAAGTGGATAAAAATTAACCCAGATTTAATGTTGCAATGAGACAGAAAGAAACTATTTGATGATTTAATGCTTTTCTTCCATTATCTTCTGACCCTCCAACAAAGGTTTTGGAGAAGAAATACCTCACAAACAAATATTTTATTGAACCTCTTAAGATTGTTATTTGATACAGATTTTAAACATCTGTCCAAAGTTTTGTACAAAGAAGGAATTCATGTGTCAAACCAACTTGTATGATAATATCTGTGATTGCTGTTTGATAGAACTAGGATTTCAGAGTGTTGTATATTAAAGAAATAATGCAGGTTTTATTTGATCAATTTTAGCATAAAAAGGTACCTATTGCATAAAATCCATGTCCAAGAAAAGATTTTTTCAGAGAATAATGAATGGCAAAGTTCAAATTACCATATTTACCCTAAGTATTCAGAAAGGCAGGGCTGAGCAGAGAGTATAGACCCTGATCAGATGCTCTATTCTGTAGCATCTGATCAGGGTCTACACTGGTTGCCACTCATCCAGCAGTTTGTAGATAAATTAACAGGTGGCAAAGTAGACTTTTCTCAGTTTAACTCTTTCCCCACTTGTGGCAACTTTTATCGTCTGCTGATAACCTTTGCAAACAGTTTGGACCCTGATCAGGCCCCTGTTTGACCCTCTGATGGCATTCCTGAAAGATTGTTGAAAAAGTTAATATTAAAAAAATATCCACAGATGACAAAAAACATGCAAAATTACCCAGCATACAGTGAGAAATTCTTTGTGTAAATGTTTCAGCCCAAGTAGCCAGATAAAAGGAATATTGGGAAGATAATTTTTGTTATTTTTTTTGCTCCAAAAACATTTTGTGAGTACTCAGTTGAATTGTCTTGTTTAGGTGATTCCAATGTGCTCCAACAAATAGTTTTGATGAAGAAATACTAAAAATTATTTAAACCCGTAACACACTCTTCACAAGTATAGCATAGCAGAGGATTCTTAAGAAATGCCAAGTCTTATTTGTCTTTGCAAAAATGATAAAAAAGAAGTTTAGAATGTTGCATGCAATAGTTTTGCTAGGCACCTTAAGGGTAAAATTATCATCTCAAAAAGACCTCCAGTTTAAAGATATGTAAGGAATTTTGGTGCAAAAGTACAGTCAAACCTGTCTTAAGCAGCCACCCATGGGAAGCTTAAAATGTGGCTGCTAAAGGCAGGTGGCTGCTTAATACAGTTCAAATATATAGGTATATGAATTTTGGGGCAACTTTCCTCTGGCTGCTTAATACAGGTTGGCTGCTTAATAGAGGTGACCACTAACACAGGTTTGACTATTTTTTTGAAATTTTAGCATACATCTTTGCCCCCCTTTTTTGTCACACTTAACCCTTGTCCTGCTGAACCCGGACATACCCTTCCTTTGCAAACAGTGTAGATCCAGATCAGTTGGCTTCTGAAGAAGCCAACTGATCTGGATCTGCACTGTTTGCCATTAAGTATGTGAATTTATACAAACATTCTGGATCAAGTAATCTGATTGGCTGAAAATTAGAAGTAGGCGTGGCATCTTAATTTATTCAGCAGGACAAGGGTTAAATAGCATGGGCAACTTAGGCATGCAAGTTTCTATCCATTCATTCGTTCATTTGTGTATTCATTCATTCATCTGTGTATTTACGTCCACCATAGCTTCCACACTAGCATCCATCCTACATGAAGTCTACAAACTGTAAAACTTTAGTGCGAGTTTAACCCTTGTCCTGCTGAATAAATTAAGATGCCACTCCCACCTCTAATTTTCAGCGAATCAAATTACTTGATCCAAATTGTTGCTACAAATTCACATAATTAATGGCAAACAGTGCAGATCCAGATCAGTTGGCTTCTTCAGAAGCCAACTGATCTGGATCTACATTGTTTGCAAAGGCAGGGTTTATCTGGGTTCAGCAGGACAAGGGTTTTAACTTCACTGAATTCACTGATTGTTTTATCTCACTGAGCTGAACAAGGATGACAACTCTCACTCTTCTGGTGCTTGTGTTATGTGCCTTTGGCAAAAGTATGTGCCCAGCAGGTGCAGCATAAACTTCATTCCTTATTACTATTTTTATAAGCCAAAAAGGCTTAACATTTCATGTGAGTCAGTGCTAGGCTGCTGAGAGAAGTCACATATCATCTTAAACATAATTATTTCTCAAAAAAAAAATAAAAAAAAAATAAGTTTAGACTGTTGTCTGCTATAATTTTCGATGTGATTTAAGTGTTCATATAATTGAAAAAATGTTCTTTTAGCAATAGATATTGTTCTTCTGTTTCAGAATTTCTTGATTCGTAAAGGATTTAAAAATAACTTAAAGAGAACGAAAAGTTCCACCAAATTAGACAGAAAAAGGGCTGCTTCTGGTGCTGACACTGATGGGTAAGTTGAATAGACCATACATATAGTCACGCTTTGCTTTGTTCACCCAAAAATATTGCTGTTTTTCTTGATTCTCCTTGAAAACATAAATTGTATGTACTCATTGGAATTGCCATGCTGAGGTGATTCTAGTGAGAGATGCAGAAGCTGATCTGTGTCTAATTTACTGTTCATGTGCATATAATATGACATAATATCTCCTTTTCCATGTTGTAGCTTATTCTTACTTTTTAATGCCGTGAATATTCATTAGAATTTTCTCACTGATGCAGTTTCATGGATACTAATGGAGAAATAAGAAAACTGCCTACTGTATACAACCCAATTATCTACCACATGTTATTTTTTCTGTGTCTTCAGATTACCATCCCCATTCTTCTACTCTGAGCTTCAAAAAGCATATTATTATGTTGTGGGTACTCATTAGAGTACCTTCACATATTCTTAGCAATTCTAGTGAGTGCCCAGAACATATTAAGAAACCAGTAAAAATATCTTGTCAATATTATTAGATGGTGACGTAGGCAGAACGGAATTATTTTTATGCAAATCCAGGAAAAATCATATCTGGAAACGTTTCTAAATTAGGGGCTACCATAAAGAAAAGAATTTACTCCCTCTGGGCAGCAGAGAAAAATCATATCTAGAAACGCTTCTAAATTAGGGGCAACTCTTAAAGAAAAGAATTTGCTCCCTTTTATCACAGGGGCTTTAAGAGCAGCCCCTGTGATAAGGAAGCAAAATATTTTAAGCTAATGTCACTTGATTGTAAAAATGTTTCTTATGCATGTAACACTCATGCTTATGTGTGTAATGAGAGCTACGCCGATGTTAGATACGCTATGCATGAAGTCCTCTGCTAATCCTTCTTTTAAGTGTGCTATAATAAGGCAGACATTTTACATATGCACACAGTGTGGTAATTACGTCTAATATGGTATTTTATTCAACAGATACTGATTTCCTCTGGAAGCTTGCACCTTGAGCTTGATTGTTGTGAGTTTGCTTGAGGCTAAATGCTAAAGTGTGTCGGTACATATTGGAGCGTTAGAAGCTCAGATCAGACTGCAAATTTTATAAAGCTTTCTGACTGGGGCTTTGGTCATTCCCTTGATGAATCCCTGGATATCATAGAATATACATCATAATTTCTTTATAACACTTTGGCTGGGGTCCTAGCCAAATCCCTGTAAGCCAAACAACCATGTTGTGTCCAAACAAAAATGTATAGATTATATAGAAAAATGACCATTTATGGTCATTTTTCTATATAATCTATACATTTTTGTCTGGATACAAAACCATGTTGTAATGTACCATGTTACAAAGAGGTTCCTGTGCATTAGTAACTCAGTAATTACCATGTTTACTCGAAGTATTTGGACATAACTGTATAATTAAACAGTGTAGTCCTAGATAGCACTGCTGCTACAGGAGCAGCAGTATACATAACTAAAATATACCTATATAATTTTGACCCCCTTAAACCCCAATTTTATATAGTAAAACTGGGAATTACGGGGGTAAATATTATTTTTCTTATTTCTGCTCAAAACATAGATTGTGGGTACCCACAATCAATGCTTTAAGCAGAAATATGAAAAATATCAGAATTTTTATTTTGAAAACTTCCAGTTTTTGGTGATGAAATTTTCAATATATAGAGGATATTCAAATGTTTGGAGTGAATATGACTTTTATTTCATCGAGTGAAGTGAAAAAATGTATATTTCATGAGTGCCGAAGGCATGATTGAAATATACATTTTTTCACTTCACTAGATGAAATAAAAGTCATATTCACGACAAATATTTGAATTTTCTTTTTATTATATACATCACTTTCGATAGAAGAGATGCAAATCTTGCATTTGCAAGGGGAAGTCTGACACGCAGTTTTGTCCCTTAATTGGTGGTGACATATATGAACCGCATAACATTAGTTAGAATGGAAAGAACATGTTGGTATCAAAATTATTTTGATTTGCCGAAACTTTTTTGTTTTTTGTTTTCTCCAACGTTTTACATGTTAAGCACTGAGCGTCGACGCCATGACGTTCATGTTTTTTTGGTGACGTTGGTTATGACGTCAGAAACGGGCATTGGCATGTAAACAATAAAATAAAAAGAAAATTTACTCTTTTTCAGTGAATACCATAAAAATTTTCATCTCATGTAATGAAAACATTCAAATTTTCACTCGTGCATAATGACTGTTAATGTAAATAAGAAAAAAAGTAGTTCTAGATCTTATATTTTTCACTGCTCAGAGGAGTGAAAATATAAGTTTTATATTTTCACTAGGGAAAATATAACTTTTTCGAAATATGCATTTTATTTCATTAATAATTCTCTATATTTCATTACTTTGTACATAATAAATTTAAATAGGTGTGTTTTCGTAATGACTGGGGCTGCACTATTTGCCATTCCATCCACGCATTTGTGCATATCACAAAAAATAGTTGAATAGTGTTAAAATTTAGGTTATAATAAGGAGTTGAGGTGTTTGTATACTTAGGGTAAATATGGTAATAATTCTTTTTGTTTGAGTATGGTAAAAATCTGACATTAAAAGACACAATAAATTGAACTGGATGTGCAAAATGTAAAAATTTAGGAAATGAGCCACATTGTAGAAAAAAAAAATCATCCATTGTACCAATATTTTTATACCCCTGCAAAGAAAGTTTGGGGCTGGGTATATAGGAGTCATGTGGGTTAGTTAATTGGTCGTTTGGTTGGTTGGTTAGTTGCTGGGTCCGTCTGTCCAAGTTTGTGATTTGTGGTGCAAACTACCTGTTTACAGATTTTCTTGAGACTTTATGCAAATAGTCAGCATTGTAAGTAGTAAGTACGGTAAATGTCCTAAAATTTCAAACACTCTAAAATTTCGAACACCTAATATTTTTGCCCAAAATAATTTCTGGAAATGTCCTAAAATCTCGAACAGTAGCAGTTTTGCAAAAAGGGGATTTCTGAAATTTCGAACACAGCTTTCTTCATGTATTTTTTTATCAGCACATTCTAATTTCGGTAATGTTTTTTCCATTATGGAACCGGGACCTAAAGTAGTAATGTTGAAAGCCACCGCAAAACGTAAATGCACACAGCAGTGTCATAACGAATTTTATGTACATAAATGGCATGGGAACCGTATTTTTGATTTTATACAAGCCCAGGAGATACAAAGACTTCCCTCACAATGTTAGCCATTTCCACGCGACAGTCACGTGGATGTCCGCATGATAAGGGTTAGATTATGCACAGGCGATCTAGAACTGTTGTTACCTTGTGGCAGACATGATAAATATTCCGGTTGAAAAACGAAGGCCAGGATAAATCTATGGATCCGCGCTGTACGATCTGACTGTTTGCTGTTTGTTTGTGTATGTCACCACTACTTCGTATGTCTTATTGCTATACCTACGTGGATTTTCATGGGTCTGCTCAGATACGCCACCGGACGACAGAACGCGGTTCTAGGACAGTCTCATTTCCAGTATAATATATTTGCCCTGCATGAAGAAACCGCGTGCTCGAATGGTAACGTCACGAGAAATCGTGGCAGAAACCGCTTGGAGGGAAAACACACACTTATGTTTGTAAAATTATAGAGCATTTATTCGTCAGAAATGCATATGAAACTGGCAGGTATTAAAATAGAGCCTATGTATTGGAACAGATAGTCCTGTGCTAACTGTAGACTCAAATCAGACGCCGCAGAGAAAGAGGAATGAAACTAGTTAGGGAGAAGAGGGAACATGGAAAATACTTTCAGGATAATAAGACGTGCGACCAGTGAAGACTCAGATCATCTTCCGTCAGATTTTGCCGTTTGTGGTAGCAAACAGGCATGTAAACTCCAGTTCTTGGAGAGATTACAAATCTTTGATTAAATATATCAGTTTCAGTGAAGGTTTAAATGTGTTTTGCTGCATCTGATCTGGGTCTACACTGTTTGCTCAGGCCTGTCTGTCCGAATACATAGAGTAAGTAAGGAAATTCGATCAAATCAAATCCCTTCAGAAATCATTCTGGATCCGCCCCTTATTAAACCTTAATCAAAAAAAAAAAAAAAAAAAAAAATGCTGGGTTGACGTAAAATTCATCATCAAGGCGTATGCAATTAGCTCCCTTTAAACAGTAAAACCTAAAGATTGAGGACCTCACTCCGCATTTACCAGGGTATAAATAAATATAAGTACTGTTATTCTTTTACATTATGTATACATTGAGAACATTATAATTATTAAAATACCCAGAAAATGAACAGTCACAAAGCAACATTTCCCTTGCCTCGCATTAAGAAACCACATGCTCATAGCAGTGCGTCACGTGAAATCGTGGCGGAAACCCCTTCGGGAGAAAAACAAACTTATTTTATAGAGCCTTTTCTCGTCAGAAATGCATACGAAACTGGCACGTATTAAAAATTTAAAAACCCTAAATATTGGAACAGATATGCCTATGCAAAAGCGTAGACCCAGATCAGACGCCGCAGAGGACAAGGGAATGAAACTAATTTGGGGGAATAGGGGAATTGGCCTCTGGACTTTTCAAGATCGTCCTCCGAGTATATTCATTTCTTAATTAAAGCCAGTATTAATGTCTTCACATGTATTCCTGTATTTTTCACGGGTATTCCAGTATTTCTGTAGTATTCCGGTATTTGGGTAAGTCATGTGACTGCTATACCAGAATTCCTAAGTTGATCTGATCATTTCTGCAAAGCGTGAAGCACATGCGATAGTAAGAAAGCGCTACACGCGAAATTGTAAATTAGCATGTGCATCCGCGTATTCTGATCTGGGTCGTTCCTACTCATCCGTACACTGTGTCCTTTGATAATATCTGCCGCTTATATTTAAGTTTAGCGTGCTAAAGGTTTCAATAAGCACGCCGAAAAGGTTTTTGTCGTGGGGATTAACGCCTCCAGCAAAATATTTCCTGTCTGACCGCGTGATTGTCATGGATGATATGTCCCAACAATCCAAAATGAACCTAACCATTTGTTACAAATGTGATCAGTCTGTGCACTTGCTGGAGATTGCGATTCATGTTCTGCAGTGTTTTATACCAATGACCTAATCAGCGATTTGAGTGGACACCATCCTGCACTAGACTGCGTCTCGCACTCTGATCTGACTTACACAAATGCACAAAGGGACATTTTCGCCTGAACAGGGATCTAATTGATGACAGACAATTCTTGCAATAAGTTCCGTTACCGAATTTTAAACGACAATACATTTTTCTTAAAGAAAGAAATCTTGCTAAAAACGATAATGGCAGTTCACAGGTTTGGCATACGTAGTTCAGTTTGGTGTAGAGCTAAAATCTTTGATCTTGATCAGGCTGCATTCAGATCTGGTTGTCCGCACTGTTCGTTTATGTATGAGTCGTTTCCATTAGAAACGACCTTATGACATTTGAGACCAGCATAGACAAGATCAACATGCGCATCCGTGCAGTCTATGTATCGGGGCAGTCTGATCGGGGTCTACGCATATCGCCAACAGAATGCAGTGTGAATACTGCGCTTCAAAATGGCCGAGATTCTAATCAGTCTGCGCTTTTCACATTTACACTCCGTACACTTCACCTTTGAGGAAAGGGACTTTTATGTTTCTGTAGTGGCTCAAACAAGAACAAACATGCGGTAACCTTTTGAAGTATTTTTTGGTCAGTGCGGTAAAGTGAAGAGGGTCGTTACGTAAGAAGACAGTGGACTAAGCCAGCCTATTTTAAGAAAGTGGCACATTCCCGGAGTGCCGAACAAACTTATCTGGCGATTAATTAGTGTACCGGATAATTAATTGTTTTGTTATGAGAAACATTATTCGACATAGAATTAATTGGATGGAATTGAAAACAAACATCAGTGTGGTAATTATTTACTTGTTCATACAATTTCACATTCAGTTTACCAATCACACATTGCAAATTAGAAAACCCTTTCGTCGTGTTGGTCCTTTTGTGTCGTTTCGGGCGTCCAATAGCCAGGTCAATTTTGGCTGTAAATGAATCTGTCCTAAAATTTCGAACAGTAAATTTTTTCGCAAATCATAATTTCTAAAATTTCGAACAGCAAGAACTGAAATTATTTAATTTTGTTCGAAATTTTAGGACATTTACCGTATGTGGCATTTTTGTGTCACAGGGTTATCTGTCTGTCCCTGGTGTGTTAAATAACTACAGGATGTTGCAACATTGTAGACCCTGATCAGATGACACTCTGGGTCTTCACTGTTTGCTCTGGCCTGTCTGTCTCAATATTTAGAGATATTATGTAACAGTAACATACAATATTCACCCTAAATATTGGCACACCATAACACCTTGTCATACTTAAACTTAACCCTTAAAGCGCCAAGGAAAATTAGGAGCAGATGACATTCTGAATTTTATATTTTATTTATTTTTCAGAGAAAACAAGTGTTGACTTTTCATGTGAATCGCCTGCCCAGCAGACGATTCACATGAAAAGTCAAGACTTGTTTTCTCTGAAAAAAAAGAAAAAATCAAAATGTTGTCTGCTGCAGTTGTGATTGGCGCTTTAAGGGTTAAATCTGAACATTTTACTACCTGGATGGGTGGCAGACAGTGTAGACCCTGATCAGATGTCAAGTTCTTCAGTGTTTGATCAGTGTCTGTCCCAATGGCCAATACCTACGATTATTACGGTACCTAAGCAAATGTTTGTTTACAATCAAACCAAACAAAAAAAGAAAGAAAAGAAATCAAGAATTGAAATGAACCAAGAAATGTACCTGAATCACTGTATCTGTTTGGGAGTTGAAATTTTTGCATGAGCACGAAAAAGTAGTAAAAGATAAGATTACTTTAACACTTAAACTGCTGGGTAAATATTTCAGCAAACAACATTTTAATGTATTTTTCTTATTTTAGGCTTTGGCATGTCTCCTCTATTAATTCTACTAATTTCAATATGTCTTTATGCATTGAGAATGATTTCTGTCACTTCATAAATAGCTTACTTTGCAAAATCGTATTTATAGGGATTTGACAAACTTTTAAAGTAAAGCTATGATGCTTATTCAGTTTTATGTGCAGAAATGATAAATTTCAGATGATGATAATACTTCTTTTATCTCTTCAGAAATCCATAAAATTTGGATGGTTACTCCCAAACATTTGGTAGCCTTCAACTGGTCCAACACGTTGAAGGCAATAAAATAAAAGTACATGTACTTGAATATAATCATTCCAAAACAAAATTGTTTTTAGCTCGGCTGTTTTCGAAGAAAACGACGAGGTATTGTCATAGCTCTGGCGTCGTCTGCATCGTCGTGGTTGTGCAAAAACTTGGACATTTTGTAATATTTTTGTCATTACTGAAGATATTTACTTGAAACTCGGACTAATGGTTCATTATGAAAAGGGGAACTCATACCAATAGGAGAGGTAACCCTCAAAATATTTTTGGCACAGTTATGCCCCTTTTTCGACTTAGAATTTTTGTTGAAAAATGGTTTCACTGCGATTCCTCAAGAACTGATGGATGAATTCTGATCATGTTTGGTATTACATAATTATGCCACTTCCAATTTAATGTTTTTAACTAGTTCTGTTGCTTATAATCAAACATGCCCTATATATTTCAAAAAGAAACTGCAGCCAAGCGTTGGCACCCGCATGCGGTGCTCTTGTTTATTTTTACTTTTAAGATATGTACCTGTGCATGTATTTTTGGTACTTTTGTGTCAATTAAAAAAAAGTCCAAAATGTCTGCAGCCATAAAACAGATAGTGTTTTTTTTTTTTTCTGGCTTTAGCATTTCTATGACCATAAAAGTCCATAAATGTCCATACTGAAAAAAGTCAAAGTCCACATTCTACATAGACAGCTTCCCATGTCCGCATCCGTGGATGTCCGCAGATACTCATACACAGTATCTATGAGTAAATGTCCGCTTAAATTCATCGGCTTTAATTTTCTTTTGGACTTAGGTGAATGTCTGCGAATGTCCAAGCGAAACTCCTCTAATGTTCATATTTTTCTCAAATGTCCACAGACATTCACAGATGTCTGCCAAGCTACTGTTGACATTTGAGGTATGAGTAGAGTCCTTATCCATTAAATATAGTCTGACACTAAAAATAGTAAAGGCAGCACTTTAAATGTTTTTTGTATTTTTCATAGAAAATAAGTATTGACATTTTATGTGAATCATCTGCTTGGCAGATGATTCACATGAAATGTCAAGACCTATTTTCTATGAAAAAAAAAAAGGATTAATTTCTGCACAACCTGTAATCTTGTTTGTTTGTGTTGAGGTTTTACGGCCCAGTCAACCCAATGGGGTCATGTCGAGCGCAGTCAGTTTACCTAACCAACAAACAAACAAAAAGCTAAAGTTAGGCCAAATAGGTATGGATTAAAGTGTTCGAAATTTTAGGGCATTTACCGTAGTAAACTTATGAAACTCATGAATGAAAGGATTAATTTCTCCACAACCTGTAATCTTGTTTGTTTGTGTTGAGGTTTTACGGCCCAGTCAACCCAATGGGGTCATGTGGAGCGCTGTCAGTTTACCTAACCACACGGTAACTGGGCAGGCTTAGTCCTCCAAGCGGTTAACCAGTATTGTGCTCATTCTTTCACCAGAAACTGACAACTGCCCTTCTTGAATCAGCGGAAGGGAGAGATTGACCGTAGAAAATCTCCACGAAAGAATGTTGCCGACCTCGGCGCCTCCTGGTCTCCAGTCGGACGGCACATCCAACTGAGCCACCGAGGCCAGCACCTGTAATCTTGAACCAGTGGGCAGCATTGAATCCTTGACCAGAAACTGGTCTATTTTCGCTGTTTGTATACCATATGTACCCTAAGTATTCGGATATCTCAACTCCTTACCATACTTGTTCTGGAATTTTGAACAAGTACATGTACAATTTACTACCCAATGTTGTGTCTAAAAATTGCTGGATGAGTGGCAAACAGTGTAGACCCTGATGAGATGCCACATTCTGCAGTATCTCATCTGGGTCTACACTGTTTGCTCAGACCTGTCTGTCCAAATACATATGGTAAACATGGTAATCAGATGAAACACTCAAAAAAATGTTATTTCAGTTTCATTTTCATTGAGTCATTGTTTTGATCAATTTCTATCAGATTCAAATTAAAACTATTTCATGAGTTGTCATTTCCAGTGGTTGTCCTTGTCAATAAAATGTAACAATGCCATCATTTCAGTAGCTTTGTTGGGCTACTCTATGAGAGATCTGAAACACATTTCTGATGATGAATATGTACAGCTTTCTGCTGTGTGATATAAATAAAAGCGCTAGGCAAAATTGAAGTCTGGCCCCACGCTATAGGTTTTAGTTTTCTAATCCAATAAAGGTAAAATACTCCTCCGTGACTATTTTTCTGGACATCATCTCCCTTAACTGACTGAAACTCATTAACTGATCAGCCAAATCAGAGAGAAAGACATTCCAAAATTCAGGATTTTTGTAAACAAAAATCATTTTTATGCTGATTCAAAACCTACCGTATTTACCATATATATTCGGACAGACAGGCCTGAGCAAACAGTATAGACCCAGATGAGACGCCGCAGAATGCGGCGTCTCATCTGGGTCTAGACTGTTTGCCACTCATCCAGCAATTTTTAGACACAACATCGGGCAGTGAATTGTACTGGTTCAAATTTTAGAACATATATGGTAAGGAGTTGAGGTGTCCGAATACTTAGGGTAAATACGGTGGTTAGACAGGAGGCAGTCTTGGTGAAACTGTAGCAGACAACATTTTAGATAAGACATGGCATTTCATGTGAATGCTAAGCCTTATTTTATCTGACATTGTGATTAGTGAGAGCATGTGATCGAAGATGTTGTTTTTCATTCCCACTCTTCCCAGAATTTATACTTCCCTCAAGATCAAGATGACAGTGTTTGAGATGTTTGGTTGGAAGATTTTATGGAATACTAGAAGTACCAAACCTGTTTCATGTGTTTAGTGTATGTTTGACTTAACAATTTTGATGCATGGTAAAAATTTTGGCAGACAACATTTTGAAACATTCTGTTTACAACAGTCTTTGACATTCCATGCAAATTATCTCTAAAAGAGTCCATTTGCATGGAATGTCAAAGTCTATTTCCTGGGAAAAATAAGAAAAATATTTCAAAATTACCCAGAGAGTGGTAAAGGTTAAAAGGTGGTCTGCTGATATTTGGCTTGTTAAAGAATAACAACAGCAAACACATCTCTCAGAATGTTGCCTGAAGAGGTGTGTCTGCAGTTTCAAAGCCTTTCTGGAATTTTCTTTTTGATTTTCACTTTTGTAAACAACAGGATTTCATTAATTCAAGAAATCTCTGTCTGTGGTTATTATCTGATGCCGCCTTGCAGGGAGCATATAACACTTAGCACAGCTATGAGGAGACAGTTTGCATAAAATATCAAATCCTATTTTCAGGGTAAAATAAGAAAAATATATTTCAAACTGTTGTCTGCTGAAATTTATCAAGCATGATTAGCGCTAATAGACTGCACAAAGTAAAAATGGTCTTAGAACAGTTTCTGCTCAGCTTAATTTAGATATAACCAGACAAGATTTTAAAGGATTTTACTTATTTCAGATCCCAGAAAGTATGACATGTTGTTTTATGCCGATTGTTTCTTGTTATTATTATTATTTTATCATTATTTTATTTTTATTATTATTATTTGCTTAATGCTTAGCACTCTTGGTAAAATTTTCAGCAGTTAACATTTTGAAATATTTTTCATATTATTCCCAGGAAACATTTCATAGAAATTGTGTCTCTAGGAAACATAAGAAAAATAGCGTCATCTGGTAAAGGTTAACATGGCTTGTATGCTAATTTCACCTGGAACATGCTAATATTTAATAAAACTGCTATCTGTGCAGAATTCATAAAGAGTATTTAAATATCAAAGTTAAAGAGAAAATTAAAGGATTTCATATTGGAGCCACCGATTTAATGCTTAATGAAATCTAATGGTCTTGCGGTTTGAACCAGTTATTATATTTTTGTTTACTGCAGCAACCTTACAATTATAGATCACAAATTCTTTTAACCTGTGACCACAAAAGGTAGACTTTTCATTTCACCTTTTATTTTCCTTTAAACAGAAATTTCAAAAGTGTGAGTTCATTCAGTGCTACATTGGCCAGAGATATTTTGTACTGTATATACAATGACCACAGGGCTACCGTAATAACCCTAAAGATTGGGACAGACAAGCCTGAGCAAACAGTGTAAACCTGGATCAGACGCCTCTCCACTGTCTTCACTGTTTACCACTTGTCCAGCAATAGTTTTAAACACATCAACAGGTAGTGGACCAGATTTTTACAAATTATAGGACAAGTATGGTAAGATTTCCTAATATTTAGAGTAAATACGGTATCTGACAGTTTCACACCAATCTATTAAAGCATCCAGCATAGGCAATGAAATTTTACAAACAAAATGTGGATTGATTTACCTTTCTCCTGCAGATTTTCAGATTTCACGTCAAAATTCATGTGTTTGCCATGTGATCAGATTTGAGATTGAGTGGATGGAGTAGACTGGCTTCAGTCTCCAGTGACTAAAAATTTATTCTTGTAATCCTCTTTTATAATGCACTGACATAAAACCAAAATAATATCACTATAAAGGCTGAGGTCACTAGAGTGACCAGCCTTTTTAAACCCCACCACATGATAGTAGCGGGGTATTATAGTTTCATGTTTGAGATCCGTGTGTCTGTCCGTCCGTCAGTCAGTCGTACGCCCGTCCATTTGTCCATCCATCCGTTTTTCATTACCAGATGATAACTTGAGTAAACAGTGGATTTTCACCAAATTTGGTATGTGCATTGATATTCTGGAGATCTGATTTGGGAATGCTGATGGGCAAATTTCGTCAAATTTTTACGGAGTTATCTGCCCAAGACATGCCCATATTTTGGTTTCGGGATGATAACTTGTGTAAACATCAATGAATTTTCACCAAACTTGGTATGTGCATTGATATTGTAGAGATCTAGTTTGGGATTGCTAGTGGGCAAATTATGTCACATTTTAATGGAGCTATCTGTCGGAGACACACCTATATTTTTGTTTTCTGGACGATAACTTAAGTAAATGTCAAGGGATTTTAACCAAACTTGGTACATGCATTGATATGAAGGAGATCTGTTTTTGGGATTGCTTATGGGCAAATTTCGTCAATGTTTGGCAGAGTTATCTGCCAGCGACACGATAATGGGCGGGGTATTATAGTTTAAAGTTTTTATTAGTCATGATATCAGTTTGGTTTTATTTTAGTGGACCAAACAGGATTATGGAGACTGGAGCCAGTCTATGGATGAGGTGGTCATTGGGCCCTCCTGCTGAAGCTTTTGCAGGGTTGGCATTGCTATTGTTAGCTTCTTGCCTCACTCTAAGCAAAATCAGGGTTTAGGAGGGTTTTCTCATCTATCACTTTCTTTTCTCTCTCCCTCTCTCCGTGAGACTGATCAGTATGACTGAAATATTGTTGACAGGGTCTGGTTAACCCTTGTCATGCTGAATAAATTAAGATGCCACTCCCACTTATAATTCTCAGCCAATTCCTTGATCCAGATTGTTGATGTAAATTCAGATACTAAAAGGCAAACAGTGCAGATTCAGATCAGTTGGTTTCTTCAGAAGCCAACTGATCTGGTTCTTCACTGTTTGCAAAGACAGGGTATATTTGGGCTCAGCAGGACAAGGATTCTCAACTCAAAGAAGCAAACAAAAGACCTAGGATTGAATTCTTATGCTTATACACAAAATGATAACTTAATAATTAAAATTTATGGCTTGTTGAAATTGAACTAGATTTTCTGTTTCGAGGACAAAACTAACTTTATAACTGAAACTTCTCCTTTTTTTTTTTTTTTTACAATCTGAACACTTACATAATTATATGAAAACAGAAAACAGTTTACCTGGGCAACTTGATGTCTGCTAGCTATATAGTTTGGTGAAAAGTGTACTAAGGGGTAACTACCACACTTTTGGCAAATTCAGCAGATGACAAACTGATGATTTATACTTTTTGTTTTTCCCAGAAAATAGGCTCTGACATTTGATGCAAATTTTCTCAGTTTGCATGAAATGTCACAGCTTATTTTCTGGGAAGAATAAGAAAAATGTTTCAAACTATCATAAATCTGCTGAAAGTTTTGCCCAGCCTGCTAAGTCCAAAAACTCAGGTGAGCATTTATGGTTATTGGACCTCTTGATTTTGTTAACCCTTGTCCTGCTGAACCCGGATATACCCTGTTTTGCAAACAGTGTAGATCCAGATCAGTTGGCTTCTGAAGAAGCCAACTGATCTGGATCTGCACTGTTTACCATTAAGTATGTGAATTTATATGAACAATCTAGATCAAGTAATCTGATTGGTTGAAAATTAGAAGTGGGTGTGGCTTCTTAATTTATTCAGCAGGACAAGGGTTAACTGATAATAAATGGTGTACAATCTGGGCCATATTCTGAAGGTGAATAAAGAATCAGATATTACATTTATTTTTGCCTAAAAATCTTTTATTATCCTTTGGCAACTGATAACCTCTGTTTCACTGGATATAACCAGTATGACCCCAAACTGTAAACATTTCTGGTAAATAAATAGGCTAATTATGAGGTTATTTTACTAGGTCAAATACAATTTGGCTTATACAAGTGGGAATATTGCATTTACCGTATTTACCCCTATGTATTTGGACGGACAGGCCTGAGCAAACAGTGTAGACCCAGATGTGATGCAAGAGAATGCAGCATCTCATAAGGGTCTACACTTTTTGCCACTTCAGCAATTTTTAGACACAACATTGGGTAGTTAATTGTACTTGTTCAAATTTTAGAACAAATATGATAAAGAGATGAGGTGTCTGAATACTTGGGGTAAATATGGTACTGTTACAACCCTAAATATTGGGACACCTTAACAACATGCTGGGTAAGAATTCAGCAGCTGACATTTTGAAATATTTTTCCCAGGAAATTATGAGGCTTTGCCATTTTATGGAAATTGTCTCCTTTAATGGGTTTTGAAGTGTCCACATAAATTATTAGGAGACAATTTGCATGAAATATCAAAACCTGTTTTCTAGGAAAAATTTAAAAAAAAAAAAAAAAAATTATCGAATTTGTCATCGGCTGAATTTGCCCCTCGTGTGTTAAGAGTTAGCCTAGCCACTAGGCGTTAAAATGAATAATATGGAAACAAAATCATCTATTTGAATTTAAATGAACAATATAATAATTTTATAGCTTGTCTACACTCTACACTCCTTTCTCAATTTTAATGCCTGATAATGCTTAGCCAAGATATTGTACTGGAAACTCTACCAAATAGACTTGCCATTGTTAACAAGTTAATAATCTTTTAATGATAAACAAAAATGATCAGACTTTTATTATCATACTAGCAGCTAGACTAGTTAAGAGTTTAATGCCTTGCTATATTTGTCCCAAAGTTTGAACAAGTCTATTTTACTACCTGTTGATGTATCTAAAATCTGCTGTAATGAGTGGCAAACAGTGTAGACCTTGATAAAATGCTGCATTCTTTGGAATCTGATCTGGATCTACACTGTTCGCTCAGGCCTATCTATCGCTGTTTTAGGGGGTTTAGAGTAAAATAGACTTGTTCGAGGTTTTAGTACAAGTGTGGTAAAGGGGTCAAGGTGTGTGCCAGTATGTTAAGAATAATATAAAAGGTCATGTTAATATTCAGATTCAGAAGGTTAAGGGTTAGATTTCAGTCTTTACATAATAAAGCAATAAACTTGTCAACCCTACTTTTCAAATTAGGGTAATAACCCAAAGTATTGTGTCAGCCCTGCATTACCAGGTGCTGTGTTCTGGATCATCTGATCAGGGTCTTTACTGTTTAGTCTGGCATATCTGCCTGAAATACTTAGGTAATGAAACATACTGCCTGAAGTACTTAGGTGAACTGTCACCTCAAGAGAAAACTGGTGTGAAATTTCAAAATCTATTTTCAAGCAAATTAAAGTTAGAAAGAGTATTTGAAAATATTTCCTGCTGACGTTTAGATTCAGCAGGGTTATGATAAATCCATTCAGATCGAAAGGGCTCTCTGGACATAGTCAACAGACGACAAATTGATAATATTTTTGTTTTTCCCAGAAAATAGGTTTCAACATTTCATGCAAAGGAGACAATTTGCAAGATATGTCAAAGATATGTCAAAGCCTATTTTCTGGAAAAATAAGTGCATTATTTCAAAATCTTGTCTGCTGAAATTTTTAATCACAGTGCTAAGTGCCATTTGGTCTTTTGTTTAATTTTGTTTTTTCTTTGGAGTTTTTACAAATAAAGTTATATAATGGTACCAGATACATGGAACCCAATTGAGGAACCTAGCATGTATATTTAGACTAACAAGGTATTAATTAGCAACTTCATGGTTGCCTATTTATTTATGTATGTCATAACTAAAAGACCAGTATACCTAATTAGGAACTGACATCACTGGAACAAAGTATGACAGAAATTCTATGGACTCCCTGAAAGTAACCAATATCTGTTCAGAACAACTGTCAGAGGTCTAGATAAATCTGCAATTCCATAGCATGGGTATCCACACAATTTCTCTTCTTTCTCCACAAAAATATATATACAGTTGGCTCTCACTATTCCTAGAGAAAAATGGCTAAACAATTTGCAAACAGTGGAGACCCTGATCAGACACTGCGTTCTGCAGTGTCTGATCTGGGTCTGCACTGTTTGCCAATTACCCTTTTACGGGTTTCCCGACTACAATGGGTTAAATATGGTATGCAAAGACTCATTCCTCTCTGCATGACGCAGCTTCATTTTTTTTTTTTTTTGTAACTACTGCATTTATTACACCTTACAATAATTTTAGAAATAATTTGATTTAGAAAGACAGGAATGTACCCATTAAGAAATTTTTTGCCAATTAGTGTTGTTTTTTCTTCTTTCTTTGGTTTTTGTCTGTTGAGTTGATTGACTTAGATGTTACTGATCTGATTTTACATAGATGATTATTTCTTTAAATCTTAACTAAATGTGAAAAGCATTAAAAATAAACATTTTCTGTTTACTGAAATAGAATAAAATGTCATTGTCCTGTACAGATTGATTTGTTGGCAATTATAATACCTTTAACCCTTGAAATCTAAGCAAGATTGTAGCAGAAGACATTCTCTTTTTTTTACTTATTCTGTTTATTTATTTTTTTTCTTTTTGTCTTATTTTTCGAAGAAAATAAGACTTTGCATTTTATATGCATTGTCTGCTAGGCAGATAATTCACCTGAAATGTCAAGCCTTATTTTTTCTGAAAAAAAAAAAAATAAAAAATAAAAAAATAAATAAATAAATAAATAAAATAAAATAAAATAAAATATTAAAAAATGTCATCTGCTGCAGTTGTGATTAGCACTTTAAGGGTTGATTAAAAAATAGTTTAACCTAAGACTTTTTTTTTTTACTTTTTCTTTCTTTTCACTTACCATATTTTACTCTGCAAACTTTAGCAAACAGTGATGCCACAGATTATGATATCTGATCAGGGTCTACACTGTTTGCCACTCATCCAGCATTTTTAAGAAATCAACACTTGTTCAAATAGTAAGGAGTTAATATGTCCGGTGCATTGCATTTGTGATTCCTCACCTCACAAATGCACCGGACATATTAACTCCTTACTATTTGACCAAATTGGCTCTTTAAGGGTCAATGAAATATATCGTCTGCTATTTATTCCTTCCAGCAGATTTAATGCACAGGCTGATCCAGGTCTTTTACATTTGTATATGGCATTGACTTCCTAATGCTATGCCCTGTTGTGACCATTGATGTTTAACAATGCCAGGAAATAAACTCACCATACAGATTTTCTGAAATATTATTTTTCCCAACAACTAGGGCTTGATATTTTATGTCAGCACCTGCAGCAGGTGAAATTTACTTTTTATTTTTTTCCCCATTTTTTTCAGAGAAATTAAGGCTTGACATACATGTATCATGTGAATCGTAGGCAGAAGATTCACATGAAATGCTAAGTCTTCTTTTTGTCTGAAAAATAATAAGAAAAAATGATAAAAGAATGTTATCCGCTACAATTTTGTTCAGCACTTTAAGGTCAACCATTCATCTATAATATCAATATTCTCAAAATGTCTGCATTTTTCTGTGTGAATAGTGTTTATCCTTTGACATTGCCGAGTTCTCTTGATAAAATGCTTTTTCAGCCAAGAAGTATTGATATTTTTCTTCTTTCTCCATGAAAACATATGTTGTGGGTGCTAATTAGAAGTGCCTCGGCGAGATGCTTCTAATGAGTACTCACAACATATATTTTCTTGGAGAAAAAAGAAAAATATTTACCTGATACCCACTCTCAGCTAGACCTATGTTTTTTTAGAAAAGCTACTTAATTCACCATCAGCATGCAAATAATGAGACAGTGAGTGATCCCTTGGCAAGAAATGAGATCTGCTGTCTAGCTTACACTGAACAGTGTTTACATTTAGGTTAGTCCATTTATCTAGGCCACAGTCTACACACACACACAACTGAGTTAAGTGGGAAAACCCTGTGTGTGAACTATAGTGAAAAGAACTTGTTATAAATAATTTGGAGTTGACCAGTAATTACTGTTATAAATGGATAAAATGGCTGTAAGAAGAGAAGATTTTATGGCTGCTTTGTGTAAAGGTAAAGTTGTCGGTTTTATGAGTCTGACTCTGTCTGGCCCTGTATCTTTGCTTTACAAATTTTAGCTTTGTTGTGTAGATTTCTCAGTTCCAACAGTCTTTCAATAGTCTTCTTTTCAGTCATTTTAACCTTTAGCTGTCTGGATGAATTCATGCTTTCTAATTTTTCCAAAAAAGTAGAATTTGTATTTGATATCAATTCAATAAGAATTGTCTCTGTTGGAGACAATTTCATTTTTTGCATGAAATGTTGAATTCTATTTTCTGGGGAAAAAGCAGACAATTTGCATGAAATGTCAGCAAAATCCTTTAATCTTCCCAGGACAGAATAAAGTGCATTCAAGGGAAATCAAATATGCAAATGAGCAAAATGGTATGCAAATTGGGTTCATTCCGTAATTGATTTTCTAAAAACGTAAATCAAATAAATTCGGAGGGTGGGTGTGGGGGAGGTGGTGGAAATATTGCCGAAATTTTAAACCATTATCTGGGAAAAATAAGAAAATTATTTCAAAATGTTGTCTGCTGTAATTTTTACCCAGCATGTTAAGTTATTGTGAGAATGATCCCAGACAAGAGCTAACCTTGCTTCTATTAAAGCAGTGGGAGGATTGACATTTCACACTGAAAAGCATGTTTTTTTATGCTTCTGACATCTGCAGTTGGGGATGAGGGGGGAGAGTGGGGGTGGGGTGTGTGTGTGTGTGGGCGGGGGGGGGGGGGGGGTGCATATAGTATCACCAGCTATAACTCCAGATAGCCGGGCTCGGAGGCTTAGTCGGATGTGTGTCAGACTGGTGATCAGGAGGTCGCGGGATCGATTCCCACCGGGTCAGGCAGCATTGTTTCATATAGATTGATCATGAAATACTTTACGGTCATTATCTTCCTTAATTCCCCTGATTCAAGAAGGACTAAGCCTCTCCTGGAAAAGTGTAGTTAGGTAAACTGACCGCACAACATGATCCTAATGGGCTGACTGGGCCCTAAAACCTCAACTCAGTCAATAACTTCAGATAAGGCCCCTTTTCAACAAAAGTGTCTTTGTATTTTTCTTAACCTTTGTCCTGCTGAATAAATTAAGATGCCATACCGGCTTCTAATTTTCAGCCAATCAGATTACTTGATCCAGGTTGTTGATACAAATTCACATACTTAATGGCAAACAGTGCAGATCCAGATCAGTTGGCTTCTTCAGAAGCCAACTGATCTGGATCTACACTGTTTGCAAAGGCAGGGTATATCTGGGTTCAACAGGACTAGGGTTAATTCTCCACAAAAAAACAATATGATGTGGGTACTCATTAGGAGTGCCTCAGGGAAGTGCTTATGATGAGTATCACAACATACATTATGGTTTTTATGGAGAAATAAGAATAGAATAGAATATAATAATATTTGTTGGGAAACCTATACATAGACAAAAGGTTTTCTCCATTCACATGAAATATATAATATAAACATTAAACAAGATAAACATAAGAAAACAAACAGTATAGTGCTCGGAGGATAATTTGACAGTGAGGTCACGACAGCTACCACTCTTCCTGGGTAAAGCAGGTTTTGCATGAATTACCATTACTAATACTTTTATGCATATACATGTACAATCTTATAGCTATAAGAGTGATCTTGGTTTGTATGATGCAATAACGCAGTTGGTAGAGCGCAGCGCGCTGGCAACCAATTATATGACTGTTTAGTACATGAGACCCTAGCAGCACCTCAGTTTTTTTACTTTTATTATTATTATTATTATTATTATTTTTTTTTTTTTTTAATTACTTTTACCTTGTAGGTATGTATTTTTCCCAGTAATTTTGAAAAAACTAAGCGCACAGTGCTGTAATTAGGTTGAATATGGTAAGTGAATCCAGTGGTATCAGCTTTTATGAGTTGGTAGATAAGAGTAACCCTCATAATAAGAAACTGACCTGATTAGAGCTAATTGATAGGTGGGAACCTAATTACATCTGTGTATTAGAAACACTTGGATAGATATAAATTTCTTTTTGCCATGAAACATTTAGGTACACGTTGGGATCATCTCAAACTGAACTGTGAAGATCCCCGTTTCATCACAAACTGAACTGAGAAGATCCCTGTATCATCTCAAACAGAACAGAGAAGATCCTAATGTCAGCTCATACTGAATGGAGAAGATCCCTGTATCAACTTATACTGAACTGAGAAGATCCCTGTATTGAGCTGGCATACGTGGCTCAGTCAGATGCATGTTCGACTGGTGATCAGGTCAGGTTGCGGTTTTGATCCCAGCCTTTCTTTCATGGAGATTGATCAGGAGGTATTTTCTACAGTTACTCTCCTTCTGCTGTTTCAAGAAGGGCAGTTGTCAGTTTCTGTCTAAAGAGTGTGCACAAATACTGGTTAACTGCTTAGAGGACTAAACCTTCTCCGGTAAAGTGTGGTTAGGTAAACTGACCGACTTGACATGACCTTAGTGGGTTGACTGGGCGGTAAAACCTCAACACAATTAAATGGCTGTATCATCTCATACTGAACTGGGAAGATCCCCCTGTATCATCTCATACTGAACTGGAAAGATCCTGTATCATCACATACTGCAATAAGAAGATCCATGTATCATCTAATACTGAACTAGGAAGATCCCTGTATCATCTCATACTGAACTGAGAAGATCCCTGTATCATCTCATACTGAACTGAGATCCCTGTATTATCTCATACTTAACTGAAAAGATTCCTGTATCATCTCTTTCTTAACTGAGAAGATCCCTGTATCATTTTGTACTGAATTGAGAAGATCCCTTATCATCTCATACTTAACCTAAGAAACAACTGTTTAATCTCATACATTGTACTTAACTGAGAAGATCCCTATATCATCTCATACTGAGCAGAAGATCCCTGTATCATCTCTTACTGAGCTGAAAAGATCCCTGTATCTCATACTGAACTCACAGGTGAGTAATGTGAGATCCTGGAACATTATTCGAAAAAAAAAAAATGTTGCTTTAGCGGGCTGGTCTGCCTCATTGCTGTTTGCATAGGGCATAAGGCAGTTTCCCTAAACATGGTGGAAACTTGCTTATCTGTCTCGTGTGATTGGTGTGAACCCTATCACACAAACGTAGCTCCAGATAAGAGCGGTGTCCATAGGTCTAGATGATTGCTTGTCTGAGGGTCTTTAAGCTTCCAAACTTTGAGGCGAGGGGTGAACTTGCGCTTGGATTTTGGTGGCACATCAATCCTCATGTCGCCTACAAGAAGCTGATGTTGCAGAGCTACTTCCTCACCAGGGATCACTTTTACATCTGTGACAAGTTTGCGCATGGTCCTACGGAAAAGGATGAAGTCTGTCTGTGTGGCTATGTTTCCCGACTTGTAAGTGATGACATGGCTGTCACGTTTCTTGAAACGTGTTCCCAGGAAGCAGGTCAAATGCTAGGGCGTACACTAGGATTCTCTCACCCTCAACATCTGGTTCCAGCCTGCCATATCCCATCCCACCATGCACTTCCCCATATCCAGTGCCTGCACGTCCTACATGGCCGTTCCAATCTGCACATGGGATCAGAAATTCTGATGCTGGGATTTTGGCAGTCACATCACGCAGCTGATCAAAATACAGGTCCTTAACCTCATCACTTAGACCACTCTGTGGGGCATACACAGACAGGAAGGTAACTACACACTGGCCGACTATGAGTTTCACTAAAATGATTCTGTCGGAGACTCTCTGAATCTCAAAAACTTTCTCTATCCACTCTTCTGCCACAAACATTCCTACACCAGCAGTGCCTTTGTCGTTTCCTGACCAGTAGATCTTTTACCTGGTGTCCTTGCCCTTGATTGTGCGGCAGTTGCCACCACGGTATCTGGTCTCCTGAATGCAGCAGACATCCACTTTCCTGCAGGAAGGTGTTTCCACTACCTCGCAAACATTTCCTCTCAGGGTGTTCACATTGAGTGTTCCCACCCTGAATTTCCTCAGGTACTTGCTTGATTTGCCACAATGGCCTGACCCTGCCTCCCACACCTGACAAGAGGCCAAGCCGGAGACGTTACCAACAGAACTTTGATGTCTGTTGGCACCGCCTAACTCTAATTCTATTCTTGTGCTTGCCATGAAAGATTTTGGAACAACTGTTTTTACACATAACAGATTTCTTCTTCTGTCTCCACACATGGATACACACATAACAGATTTCTTCTTCTGTCTCCACTCATGGATACACACATAACAGATTTCTTCGTCTATCTCCACACATGGATACACACATAATAGATTTCTTCTTCTGTCTCCACACATGGATACACACATAACAGATTTCTTCTTCTGTCTCCACTCATGGATACACACATAACAGATTTCTTCGTCTGTCTCCACTCATGGATACACACATAACAGATTTCTTCGTCGGTCTCCACTCATGGATACACACATAACAGATTTCTTCGTCTGTCTCCACACATGGATACACACATAACAGATTTCTTCGTCTGTCTCCACACGTGGATACGCACATAACAGATTTCTTCTTCTGTTCCCACACATGGATACACACATAACAGATTTCTTCTTCTGTCTCCACTCATGGATACACACATAACAGATTTCTTCGTCTGTCTCCACTCATGGATACGCACATAACAGATTTCTTCATCTGTCTCCACACATGGATACACACATAACAGATTTCTTCTTCTGTCTCCACAAAAACATATGCTGTGGGTAGTCAAAAAAATTGCCTCTGTGATGGATTCTAATGAGTACCCACAACATATGTTTTCATGGAGAAATACATATAAGAAAAATATCGGTGCTTCTCAGTTGAAAAAAGTGCCTTATCTGGAGCTAAACAATTCATGCCAGTACCTAAACTGATATCAGTCTGGTATGCTAGTTTTGCTCATGATACCATGCCAAACCGACCACGCCATATTTTATTTTATGCCACCATTGCCATGCCAGATTTTATTTTATGCTGACTCAAACTTCTAATCATGATGAGATAGCTGAAGAGAAATATTGTGATTGAGAGGAAGGGTACATTTATTCATATTATGTAGTAAAAGATACCACTATGAATAAAATTTTATATCTCATTAGATTTAATAAGTCTAGCTAGTACAGTATTTTGATCTAATTTATAATTCAGACACACAGGCATGAGGTAATTGTGTAGACCCAGATCAGATGCCACAGAATGTGGTGTCTGATCAGGGTCTACACTGTTTTTTTTTTTTGTCACCCATTAAGCAATTTTAAACGCATCTGAAGATGGTGAAATTGACCTGTTCAAATTTTAGGACAGCTGGCCTCGGTGGCTCAGTTGGATGCGCGGCCAACCGGTGATCAGGAGGTTGTGGGTTCGGAGCCCGCAGGGTGGGCAACATTCTTTCGTGGAGATTGATCATGAAATATTTTCAATGGTCAGTCTCTCCCCTCCGCTGATTCAAGATGGACAGTTGTCAGTTTCTGGTGAAAGAATGTGCACAATACTGGTTAACTGCTTAGAGGACTAAGCCTGCCCAGTAAACGTGTGGTTGGGCAAACTGACAGTGCTCGACATGACTCCATTGGGTTGATTGGGCAGTAAAACCTCAACACAAACAAACAAACAAACAAATTTTTGGAAAATTTTGGTAAGGAGTTAAGCTGTCTGAATACTTTGGGTATATACGATACACACTCTGCTCAAGATGTTGCTAATGTATACTCTGATACTTGTCTAGAATACATGTAATGTACTCTAGATGATTCACATGAATTGCCAGACCTTATTTTCTGCCAGACTCTATTTTCTGGGAAAAAACATAATGGAAATAACAGTTGTCTTGTCCTGATTTTATTTCAAGTCAGAGGAATCTTTAAGGAGGGTATAGATTATTTGGTGATAATTCTGGGATATTTTTTCTATATGTTTACAAAAACGTGATGTTGGCACTCATTAGAAGCACCTCAGGTACCCACAAACCTATTTTTATGGAGAACTGGAGAAAATTATCCCAGAATTTTCATCATATACACAGCATTATGTTGCATCACGAAAACATACCTATATAATTTTGACCCCCTTAAACCCCACTTTTTATCGCACCTGCTTGTAGCAGGGTGCGATATAGGCGTCCGATTTTCCGTCCGTCCGTCCGTCCGTCCGTCTGTCAACATTTATGTCGACGTTCGACATTTATGTCAAAGTTAGTATTCTGATCAACTACAAGACTAAACAACCATCAAACCTTGCATGAAACATCTCCCTGACCTCCTGACTTTGCAACATAGGCGTCCGCTTTTCTGTATGTCTGTCCATTCGTCCGTCCGTCTGTCAACATTTATGTCGAAGTTCGACATTTATGTCAAACTTCGGCATTTATGTCAGTGTTAGTATTTTAATCAACTACAAGACTAAACAACCATCAAACCTTGCATGAAACATCTCCCTGACCTCCCGACTTTGCGACATAGGTGCCCACTTTTCCATTCGTCTGTCTGTTCGTCTGTCCGTCTCTTAACAGTTCTGTTATGTCGAAGTTCGACATTTATGTCAAAGTTAGTATTCCAATCAACTACCAGACTAAACAACCATCAAACCTTGTATCAAATATCTCCTTGACCTCTTGACTTTGCGACATAGGTGCCCGCTTTTCCATTCGTCTGTCCGTTCGTCCGTCCGTCTGTCTCTTAACAGTTCTGTTATGTCGAAGTTCGACATTTACGTCAAACTTAGTATTCTAATCAACTACAATTCTACAACAACCATCATACCTTGCATGACACATCTCCCTGACCTCCTGACTTGGCAGATGTGTTGACCCAGTGACCTTGACCTATATTTTGCGCTCCATTGACTTCGACACAATTTACCTTGACGTTGCAGATCTTCTCAACTATAAGGCTTACAACTACCAAACCTTGCATAGTGCTTCTCCTAGATGTACTGACTTGGCAGGTACCTTGATCCGGTGACCTTGACCTGTATTTTGCGCTCCAGTGACTTTGACGTATTTTGCGTCGACGTTTGATATCTCCTCAACTATAAGACCTACAACCATCAAACCTTGCAAAGTGCTTCTCCTCAATGTACTGACTTGGCAGATACCTTGACCTGGTGACCTTGACTTATATTTTGGCTGCAGTGACTTTGACATAATTTACGTCAACGTTCCAGATCTCCTCAAGTGTAAGACCTGTAGCCACCAAACCTTGCATAGATCTTCTCCTATATGTACTGACTTGGCAGGTATCTTGACCCGGTGACCTTGACCTATATTTTGCGCTCCAGTGCCTTTTACACATTTTACGTCAACGTTCAATATCTCCTCAACTATAAGGCCTACAACCATCAAACCTTGCATAGTGCTTCTCATCAATGTACGGACTCTGCAGGTACCTTGACTGGGTGACCTTGACCTATATTTCACGCTCCATTGACTTTTACACCTTTTACGTCACCCTTCCATATGTCCTCAACTGTAAGGCCTTCAACCACCAAACCTTATATAGCACTTCTTCTCGATGTACTGACTCAACAGGTACCTTGACCTGGTGACCTTGACCTATATTGTGCACTCCAGTGACTTTGACACATTTTATATTGATGTTCGGTATCTCCTCAAATATAAGACCTACAACCACTAAACCTTGCGTAGTGCTTCACCTCATTGCATTGGCTTGGCAGGTGCCTTGACCTGGTGACCTTGACCTATATTTGACACATTTTATGTTGATGTTTGATAACTCCTCAACTATAAGGCCTACAACCACCATACCTTGCATTGTGCTTCTCCTTGGTGTACTGAATTAGCAGATACCTTGACCTGTGACCTTGACCTATATTTCATGCTCCAGTGACTTTTACACATTTTACGTCAACGTTCCATTATCATTTGGCTGTATGATATGAAAAGTCAGTGCTGAAGATATAGCCATTAGAGGGAATGGGACTGGCCTGGAATATATGTGCCCCACTAGGCACTTTGTCTACATTTTTTTCAACCCAGTTTTTCAAGTAAGCACTGCTAAGAATGAAATAAACTTATTTAATAACCACATTCTGATTGTGGCTCCTGTGACTTTTGCTCCAGCAGGTGCGATGACGCCTTCCGCGGAATTCTTGTATATAGTAAAACTGGGGTTTACAGGGGTATACATTATTTTTGTTATTTCTGCTCAAAAGCATAGATTGTGGATACTCGTTAGAACCGCCTCGATATTAAAAAAAATCTCAGTTTTTATCTGAAAATTTTCAGTTTTTGGAGGTGAAATGTTCTATATATTTGAATAGGCGTGTTTTCGTAATGGGTATTCTTGTTCACTGGGCACAGTTGGTTATATTTTGTGTGTGGGCATACAAAAAGTTATTTTTTTATGTGTAGATGTATTTGCCTTTAACCTGCTGAATGTAAATATCAGATGACATTTTAAAATATTGTTCCTTTGTGGAAAATAGGATTTTGACATTTTATTTAAATTGCCTTCTTTGGAGACAGTTGAACCGATGGAATGTCAAGCCTTGTTTTTATCAGAAAAAATAATCAAATAAAAGAATAACAAATTTGTCTGCTGGTATTGCAAGGGGCATGCCTGCATCATGGGGAGTGAAGTGGAGAAAATTATTTCAATAAGTTTGTCTTTTATCTTATCTAAAGGAAACAATGCTGTTGACCTCATAAGTACTTAATGCTTAGCATGCTGGGTAAAAATTTCAGCAGAAGACATTATGAAATATTTCGCTTATTTTTTACAGAAAACAGGATTTAACATTTCAGTGGAGACAATTTGCATAAAATGTCAAATCCTGTTTTCTGGAAAAAATAAGAAAAAATCATCAATTTGTTGTCAGCAGAATTTGCCTATAGCATGTTAAAGTGCAGAAAAAGCGTTTGATGCAGGGACAAACATTTTTTCTCAAACATTGTATCCACCCTAAAGAAGGGGATTTTATCAAAACAAAATGAGTGGCATTTGACATTTAGTGTGGTCTTTTGATGTCTTTTGGTGAACCAGTTCCAAAGAATACCCACAAAAGCTACATATTATCCTAAATTATTGCCTTAACCCTTAAAGCGCCAATCACAACTATTGTCGTCTGCTTTGTCATCTGCTTGTGATTTTAAAAGTCATTTTTGCAAACAGTGTGGACCCAGATCAGACTGCTCCTTTATGAGCAGTCTGATCAGGGTCCACACTGTTTGCCTGTATGCAAAAATAGGTTTGAAAAGTCTGCAAGAATATTCAGCAGATGGCATAAACAGACGACATTTTCAGATGCAGTTTTCCTTGCCCCTTTAAGGGTTAATTATCACAGAGCTCTATATAAGAGGCATATATTTACAGTTGACGTTGAAGGCTGTCATCTAATTTTGTCTGGGGTCTGGCATCTGGCATCCAACACTTAAAATTATTGTTAAGCCTCTCAGCCAATTTTAATCAAATTTTATATGGAGCCTCCTTAGGCTAGAGGAAAGAAAGTTGGTTCAGACAGGTCAGTCAAGATGACTACCATAATCATATTACTGCTTAAAAAATATTCTTCAGAAAATGAAACTTGGTACATGCTTATATTAACCTGGGTCCAGTTGTTCAAAGCATCGTTAGCTTAACGAGCTTGTTAAGGGTAATGTCCGTTAAATGTTTTAGCGGATTCAATATACAATATTTTGATATTTTTTGCTGAAAAAATGTGAGTTGCACTGCAAAAGCTACTCACATTTTTTCAGCAAAAAAATTTCAGCATATTTGCGTATCACTCAATTTAAATTTTAACGAATTGTTAACTAACGACATCGTTAGCTTTGAACAATTGGGCCCTGGATGTGAGATTCAAATTTGTTCAAATGATGATCGTAGGTTAACCTTTGACTTTTCATGCAAATTGTCTCCTTTAATAGGAAACTATTTGCATAAAATGTCAAATACTGTTTCCTGAGAAAAATAAGAAAAATGTCATCAGTTTGTTGTCTGTAGAATTTGCCCAGAGAGTGGTAAAGGTTAAAGTCTCATTAATGTAGGGTGCTTGAACTAGTCTTCAATCAGGGGAAAATGACATCTTTGTAACTCATTCTTGAATTTTGTAAGTTTTATTTTACCAAACAATAAGACTTGAGTGAGTGAACTTCACTTTTTGTTTGCCGAATCATTATAATAGGGTTGTCAAGCAGGTGGTGGAGGACTGAAGGGAAGAAAAACCTGAAAGCTTTTGTCCATAAAACAGTTTTAACCTTTAACGCAAAGATTTTAAGTATTAGCAGACAACAATCTAAATTTTTTTTAAATTATAGTATAAAGTAAGATGTAATATTACATGCAAATTGTCACCTTTGAGCACTGCTAAAGCTGTTGAGGGGTGAAAAATTAGTTAAAAAAAAATCAATTAGTTTTTGTTGTTAGAGTACAAAGGGTAAATACCAAGTTTGAAGGCCAGGAAAATGTTGAAAAATTGCTATCTAAGTGCTTGACCCACATTGTGTGAGGCAGCAAGAGGAGGTAACCTGACAGAGGTTGGGTATGGATATGTATTTGTAGACTGGCTCCCATCTAACTGATTTTGAATAAGCATAAAAATGATTCCTATTTTACAAAAATCCTGTCTTCGAGTTTCTTACAGATAAGGGAGATGATATATCGAGGGTTGAGCGCAAGACTATGGTAACTCAAACGTATTTTTGAAACCCTTGTTTAGGGGCAACTTGGACCCCTTTGTAAACAATGCAAATTTAGGTGCCATTGCTCATACGAGCAATGGCACCTAAATTTTCATTGTTTACAGAAAGAAATGTTGTAATCTTCATAACGCCTTCATGGTGAGGAGATTAGGTTTGGGGTAAAACAATCATCTGACTTACGATAGTCTTGCGCTCAACCCTCGATATGTAGAAAAATAGTCAAGGAGGAGCACTTTACCTTGTTAGATTAGAAAACTAAAATTCATAGCATGGAGCCTAATGTACGAGGGACGTTTGGAAAGTCCTGAACTTGTGGAGCGTTATGGCCGCTACACTCACCATTCCAAATTTGACTAGTCCAGCCCCTCAAAGTATTTACCTTTGACCTCTACACATTTTTTCAAGTGTTTAATCCAGTTTTTGAGTGTGCTTTTATAGTCACATTTAGGTATACTGTCTGTGCATTGAAATAACGCTCTTCCTACAGCTGTGCGGGTTTCAAATTTGCGTCCACTAAGGCACTTTTTGATAACAGGGTTCAACCAGAAGTCACATGGTGCCAGATCTGGACTGTACGTGGGATGTGGTAAATTTTTTAAATCCTTGCGTTTTCAAATAGTCCAGCACCACGGCTGAGCAGTGGGCTGGGGTGATGTCGTGGAGAAGCTTCAGGCCCTGCACCTCGGTTCGTGGACGTGTCACCATATAGTGGTTAACAACAACAGGTAGAACTTGTTCAGCATAGTAGATACCAGTGACAGTCTTGTATTTAGGAACTGGAATTCTGGCCACAATTCCTCTAGCATCAAAGAATAATGCATATAAAATACGTTTAACAGACCTGGATCTATGGGCAATTTGGGGCCTAGCCCGTTTTCTCCAATCCAAACTTTGTTATTCTCCTTCCCTTCAGGTTCAAAGAATGATATCCATCTTTGATCACCTGTTACGATTTCACACAAACGTTTATCATCACATCCATCATATATTTGTAATAATTCCGAAGCGATTTTCACTCGCCTGTCCTTTTCAGCTGGGTTCTTAGGTGGAGTACCCAATGCGCACATATCTTGCATATTCCTAAATCTTTGCTTCAAAATCATAAACACCGCTGACGAATTAATGCTCAATGACTCGGAAATCTCATCCACTGTATAAGGAGTGTCCTAATCTAGCAGACGTTTGACGGCAGTGACGTCATCTTCACTGAATGCTGACAAGGGACGTCCTGAACAGGGGTCATCTTCAAGGGACTCCCTACCCTGCTTAAATCGCAAGAACCATCTTGTAATTGTGATATATGATGCAGCTTGACTTCCATAAACAGTGTCTAGATCGGCTTTAATATCCGTTGGTGTAGTCCCTAATAATGTACGAATTTTGATGTAAGCCCTTTGCTCCTCGAGAGCCATAACTGCTGAATTTATCGAAAATTTGGTCAATAGCAAAACCCTTGCATGAAACGCCTCGAATTTATACATGCAAGTTTGTATCTGCATGTGAATTTTATATGCCATGTTCAAGAGGGAAGATGTAGCTTTCCGTGCATGTGCTATTTATGAAAATCCGTGCACGGAGCTTGGAAATATCAGTTTCAGGACTTTCCAAATGACCCACGTATTTGTGAAACCAGAAAAAAAAACTGTTTTGCTATGATCTGTCTTTGTGGTCAGGTTTTCAGGGCCAGTCATACTTTATTCATTACGAAAACATGCCTATTCAAATATACTGAAAATTTTACGACCAAAAAATGAACATTTTCAGATAAAAAAATCTGATATTTTTCATATTTCTGCTCAAAATATAGATTGTGGGTACTCGTTAGAACCGCCTCGCCGAGGCGGTTCTAACGAGTACCCACAATCTATGTTTTTGAGCAGAAATAAGAAAAATAATGTATACCCCTGTAAACCCCAGTTTTACAATACAAAAGTGGGGTTTAAGGGGGTCAAAATTATATAGGTATGTTTTCGTGATGTGATGCATCAATGCATGCATCCCACCACCTTAGGACACTGTCACAAAATTAGGTCACTGTGACCTGCTCAGATTTACAGACTAGCCAGCATCTTGGCTTCCACAGGTTATGATCAAGGCTTCTCAAACGTCATCAGTGCAAGCATCCCATACTCCACAAACAAGGGCAATGTGACCTGTTTTTGCAAAAACCAGCAGCTGGTCTGACTCATGTACAAGCTTTCATAGAGGTGCTTCATTTATACATGCATTTCAGCATCCAGGGATACTGCATAGCTCCAGATGAAGGTGCTTTTTTTCCACAAAAAGTATTGATATTTTTCTTATTTCTTCACGAAAACATAATTATGTTGTGGTACTCATTAGGAGCACCTCACCTCTAATGAGCACCTACAACACCAGTTAAGTTTTTTGTGTCAGATGTATGTATCAGCTTCTATGGTCCTCCACCCAGGCCCTTGAAGCATTAGCATTATCACTGCAAGCACCTCACCACCCCAGGTCACCCCACCCCTTTACAGTGTTCTTTATACTTCTCCATAACAACTCCTGTTATCAAGGTACCCATCATTTAAAGCTACGACATAACAACCAATACTTCAAAATATATATTTTTGAGTTGATTGCTTACAATTGAGCCAAAGTATACCTCTTAAGGTTGTTGTCCATGTTATTAGCTCACCAGAGTTCTGCTCAGGATGAGCTATTGTGATCACTTTTCGTCCATCCGTGCGTCCGTCCGTTAACATTTTCAAATGACTTCTCCTCTGAAACCGCTGAGCCAATTTTGCTCAAATTTCATATGGAATCTCCTTAGGGTGGGGGAACGAAAAATTGCTAAAATGGTCACGGTCTGTTGACCAAGATGGCCGCCACGCCCATATATGGTAAAAACCTTTAAAAATCTTCTCCTCCAGAACCAAGAAAGCCTTGGGGCTGAACCTTTGCAGGAATCATCGGGGACGGGAGGCCTACCAAAATTGCTAAAAGAACTGTCGTACGTTGACGTTTGACCTTTTTACGGCAAGGTCAAGTTTGCATTCCTATGCATTTGTATGGGAAAAACCTTTAAAAATCTTCTTCTCCAAAACCGAGCATGCCTTATGGCTGAATCTTTGCATACATCTTTGGGAACAGGAGAGCTACCAAAATTGCTAAAATAATGGTCGTACATTGACATTTGACCTTTTTACGGTGAGGTCAATTTTGCTTCCTTATGCATTTGTATGGGAAAAATGTTCAGAATTTCAAACAACTTCTCCTCTGGAGCCTCTGAGCCAATTTTGCTCAAATTTCATATGGAGCCTCCTAAGGGTGGGGGAACGAAAAATTGCTAAAATGGTCACGGTCTGTTGACCAAGATGGCCGCCACGCCCATATATGGTAAAAACCTTTAAAAATGTTCTCCTTCAGAACCGAGAATGCCTTGGGGCTGAACCTTTGCAGGAATCATCGGGGACGGGAGGTCTACCAACATTGCTAAAAGAATTGTCGTACGTTGACGTTTGACTTTTTTACGGCAAGGTCAAGTTTGCTTCCCTGTGCATTTGTATGGGAAAAACCTTTAAAAATCTTCTTCTCCAAAACCGAGCATTCCTTATGGCTGAATCTTTGCATATATTTTTGGGAACAGGAGGGCTACCAAAATTGCTAAAATAATGGTTGTACAATGACATTTGACCTTTTTACGTTAAGGTCAATTTTGCTTCCTTATGCATTTGTATGGGAAAAATGTTCAGAATTTCAAACAACTTCTCCTCTGAAGCCTCTGGGCCAATTTTGCTCAAATTTCATATGGAGCCTCCTTAGATAGGGGGAACAAAAGATTGCTAAAATGGTCATGGTTCGTTAACCAAGATGGGCGCCATGCCCATATATGGTAAAAACCTTTATAAATCTTCTTCTCTAGAACCGAAGATTCTTTGGGGCTGAATGTTTGCATAAATCATCGGGGACAGGGGATCTACCAAAGTTGCTAAAATAATGGTCATACATTGACATTTGACCTTTTTACGGCAAGGTCAAGTTGCTTCCTTATGCATTTGCATGGGAAAAAACATTTAAAAATCTTATTCTCCAAAACTGAGGATGGCTTGTGGCTGAATCTTTGCATATATCATCTGGAACGGGCGGTCTACCAAAGTTGCTAAAATAATTGTCATAATTGACATTTAACCTTTTTACGGCGAGGTCAAGTTTGCTTCTGTATGCATTTGTATGGGCCCCATACATTTGTATGGAAAAAATGTAGATAATTTCAAATGGCTTTTCCTCTGAAGCCTCCAGGCCAGTGTTGCTCATATTTCATGTGGATCCTCCGTGGGCAGGAGAATGAAAGATTGCTAAAATGGGTATGGTCCATTGATCAAAATGGCTGCCATGCCCATATATGGTAAAAACCTTTAAAAATCTTTTTCCATAACCAAATAAGCCCTGGGTCCTAATCTTTGCACAAATTACGGGGGACAGGAGATCTGCCAAAATTGCTCAAATGATGGTTCTATGTTGACAATTGACCTTTTTGCCTCCAAGGTCAAATTTGCTTCCCTATTTGTGTGGGCCATATACGTTTATATTGAAAGTATCGAAGTGACTTGTAGATCAACAGTAGTTAAAATTGTTCTGATTGGAAATCTAAGATGGCCATCATCTGGTTTATATTTATAATATTTCCCTGCCACTGTGCTGTTTACATGTATAAAATCAGGATTCTTCAGAAACCACTTAGCCAATTTCCACCAAATTTCACATTGATCCTTCTGTTGAAATGTGATTGATAGTTTATTCAAATGATCATGCTCCATTGACTGTCAGGCCCATATATTCTTCTTCAAAACTAAGAACTGTTCAAATGATGATATTTTCATTAGTTGCAATGATAGGATTGGAAAAATGTTGCATAACATCTGCATGTCTGCAGTGGCTATGTCACTCAGGTGAGCGAATTGTGGCCTGTGGGCCTCTTGTTATCATTCACCAACAATATCAAACCATGCATTTGTACGAAATTCAGGTAATGGTCTGATCAGGGTCTGCACTGTTTGCTTAAATTACAGGAAGTTAAAGGTTAAATGAAATCTAAATCTGTTCAGGACCATTTTCCTAGCCAACTCTTGGAGACAATCGACCCACCAGTGCTGTCAGTGCTTTGATTAAACCTGAAACAATGTTGTAGTGAGATTGAGTGAGTCTTTAACCCTTAAAGCACCAATCACAACTGCAGCAGACAACAATTTTTTATTATTTTTTTTTTATTTTTCAGAGAAAACAAGTCTTGACATTTCATGTGTATCGTCTTCTTGGCAGACGATTAACATGAAATGTCATGACTTGTTTTCTCTGAAAAAAAAAAAAAAAAAATTTGAATGTCGTCTGCTACAAATTTTGCTTGGCTAACCCTATTCCAGGTAAAATTTTCAGTAGATGACATTAAAATATTTTTCTTATTTTTTCCCAGAAAATACAGATTTGACATTTCAAAAACAGTTTGCATGAAATGTTAAACCCATTTCTAATGGAAAATTAAGGAAAATATCATAAAGATGTCATCTGCTGAATTTCTCCAGAGTGTGGTAAAGGTTAATACAGCAGTAGCAGATGCGGGTCCCCGTAGCCTAGTGGTGGATAAGAGAGTTGACTCTTAATCCATTAGGTTTCTCACCGCTGTGGTTCGAGCCTCGCTCGGGTCACATGTGGGAAAGTCAAGTTCAGGTTACGGATGGTCAGGTGGTTTTTCTCCGGGTTCTCCGGTTTTCGCCCACCTTTGATGAACGATCGGCTCGATATAAGTGAAATATTCTTGAAAGGGCCGTAAACCCCCCCCCCCAAAAAAAAAAAAAAAAAAAAAGCAGTAGCAGTCCAGAGCTGTAGATAAGGTACATTTTTCAACCAAAAATTGTTGTTACTTTTCTTACTTCTCCACAAAAACTCATTGATTTTTTAATAAAAAATGAATAAAAAATATTGTGGATACTCAATAGAAGCTCCTTAAAGAGACACTTCTAATAAGTACCCACATATTTCTGTGGAGAAAAAAAACACAACTATTTAACTAGATACTGTCTTATCTAGAGCTCTGAACAGTCAGAATATTACCCACAGCTCTCTAGATAAGAGGGTTTATCAGATTAATTTTTTTCTTATTTCTATACCCAAACATATGTTGTGGGTACTCATTAGAAGCACCTCGCTTAGATGCTTCTAATGAGTACCCACAACATATGTTTTTTGTGGAGAAATAAAAAAAAATATCAATACTTTTTGGTTAAAAAAAGCCTTAAATCAAGAGCTTTGAAATTTGCCAGACAGTTAGCTACTGTAATTTTAGTAATCTAAATTGCCAGGCAGATATCATCTACTATTTCACAAATTATCATCCGAATTATCATCAGCAGCCATTTAGAATTTAGATATGGGAAGATGCCAAAAATTTGATGAATTTAGTGTACAGTATGTTTGTTGAGAGATAACAAAATTCAGTAGCAGCTTTTTTGTTCTTCTCAGAAAGTGGAGGCTGCATGGGTTGGGGGTTACATTGAATCGGAATTTCATTTTCATGGGAAAATTTAGATAAATTTGATAAATAGGATTCCATATTTACCGTAAATATTCAAAGCTCCTGTCTGTCAAATACATGGAGTAAATACAGTATTTTGATCAAAATCTAACCCTCTCAGAAAATTATCCTGGACCCAGTCTTGCTTAGATAAAGCCTATTTCACTGTAAATCTCTAAACAGCTTATCCCATTTATGCCTAGTGGACTGTTCTACCATTCGCACCAGTCCATTTCCAACAAAAGGTAGAGTGTCTGTTTAGTATTTATTATTACCAAGTTTTATAGAAGTTCCTGTATTGAAAGCAAACAGGGTAGAACATGATCTGGGTCTACATTGTTTGCCAATATCCCTTTTATGGGCCGCTATGCGTAAATGGATTGAGAAAAAGGGGATTTTCAAAAGGTCATAGCCTTTTATCAAAAAGTAATGATATTTGTCTTATTTCTTCCATGAAAACGTATGTGGTACTATCCCTTTTCTCTCTTTCTCTGGGAGATGACACAAAATGACCCACAAAGGTTGATGTTGTCATTAAGTAAGAACTCTAAACTTGTTGGTGGACCACCTTAACTAGTACCCTAAATATTAGCCCATTGTAGACTGAATAGACCCTCCCACTATATATTGGAAGAGTCCAATTTCAATTTTAGGTAGGTCCAGTTATGAGATTTACATATTCCTAGAGAAAAATGGCTAACTTTTTTTGCAAACAGTGGAGACCCTGATCAGACGCCGCATTCTGCGGCGTCTGATCTGGTTCTGCACTGTTTGCCAATTACCCGTTTGCAGGTCTCTCAACTACAATGGGTTAGAAGACCTGTACCATATTTCTTTACCATACTTGTCCTAGTCTGAATAAGTCCATTTTGTGTGTAGCACACAGTATAGACCCAGATCAGTTATAGCTTCTGATCTATCTACACTGTTTGCTTAGGCATGTCTGTCCCAATACTTAGGGTAAATATGGTAAATGACAGTGCTGGCTTGTACTGCACACCTAATTTAGTAACCTGCATGTACACTAGCACATGAACCAGATATTTGTAAAAGACCTAATTCAGTGCCCTGCATGTATACTAGCTCATGAACCAGATATTTGTAAAAGACCTAATTCAGTGCCCTGCATGTATACTAGCACATGAACCAGATATTTGTAAAAGACCTAATTCAGTGACCTGCATGTATACTAGCTCATGAACCAGATACCGGGTATTTGTAAAAAACTAATTCAGTAACCTGCATATATACTAGCTCTTGAACCAGATGTCTGTAAAACACTTAATTCACTGACCTGCATGAACCAGATATTTGTAAAAAAAAAAAAATAATAATAATTCAGTGACCTGTATGTACACTAGCGCATGAACCAGATATTTGTATGACCTGCATACACACTTTCACATGAACCAGATATTTGTATGACCTGCATACACACTTTCACATGAACCAGATATTTGTATGACCTGCATACACACTTTCACATGAACCAGATATTTGTAAAAAAACATCATTCATTGACCTGCATGTGCACAAGCACATGAACCAGATGTCTGTAAAAGAACTAATTCAATGACCTGCATGTACACTAGCACATGAACCAGATATTTGTAAAAAAAAAAACCATCATTCATTGACCTGCATGTGCATTAGCGCATGAACCAGATATTTGTAAAAAAAAAACATCATTCATTGACCTGCATGTGCACAAGCACATGAACCAGATGTCTGTAAAAGAACTAATTCAGTGACCTGCATGTGCACTAGCACATGAACCACATATTTGTATGACCTGCACCGCACATTAGCACATGAACCAGATATTTGTAAAAAAAAAAAAAAACATCATTCATTGACCTGCATGTGCACTAGCGCACGAATCAGATGTCTGTAAAACACCTAATTTAGAGACCTACATGTACATTTAGCACATGAACCAGGTATTCGTAAAACACCTAATTCAGAGACCTACATGTACATTTAGCACATGAACACCAGGTGTTTGTAAAACACCTAATTCAGAGACCTACATGTACACAGTAACTAGCATATGGGCCAGATATTTGTAAAAAAAAAAAAAAAAAAAAAAAAAACTAATTCAGTGACCTCAGTACATGTACACATTTAGCACATTAACCAGACATCTGTAAAGCACATTAGCATATGAATCAGATATTTGTAAAACATCTAATTCAGTGATCAGGAGGTTTCAGGTTCGACCCCCACCAGGCCGGCAACATTCTTTAGTGGAGATTTGATCATGAAATATTTTTTACAGTCATTCTCTCCCTTCCGCTAATTCAAGAAGGGCAGTTGTCAGCTTCTGGTGAAAGAATGTGCACTATACCGGTTAACCGCTTAGAGGACTAAGCCTGCCCAGTAAAAGTGTGGTTAGGTAAATTGACCGCGCTCGACACGACCCCATTCGTTTGACTAGGCCGTAAAATGTCAACACAAACAAACAAACACTTTGCACATGAACCAGATATTGGTAAACACCTAATTCAGTCACCTGCTCATATACTAATCGCATGAACCGGATATTTGTAAAATTGGAGCAGAAAAAAGTATTGCCATAAATGTGCACAAATACTTGCAGGAATTTCGATATGATGTCAGAATCTTTTAAGATATGCATGCAATACAAATGTCTGTTTGTTTAAAAATCATATACAGCTGTATTTTCTGGCACACACAACCATATTTTTTGCAATTACCTAATGGGCACAAATTATTTCTCCCAGGTGAAGCATTTTTCCCAGGATACACTGTTGATAGACTGCTTACAGATTATCTGTCTGATAGACACTTCAGGAAGGTAAAAATAGTGTACCATACTTTTCCTAAGTATTCAGACACCTTAATTCCCTACCATACTTGTCCAGAACTTTGAACAAGTCCAAATGACTATAATATACTTATAAAATGTGCCTAAAAATTGCTGGATGAGTGACAAAATGGTGTTGACCCTGATCAGATGCTGCATTCTGTATGTCTGAAAACTAAGGGTAAATATGTGACTGCATCTCCCACTGAGCTGTAATGCTTACACTGGGGCAGATTTTTATTGAACAGATTTCAGTGGTAGGTCCAACAATGTTGGCATCTACAAAGGTTTTATGTTCTGGTTTTAAATGCTCAGCTGTTTGGGTAAATTGTCAGCAGATGGTATATTGAAATATTTTTCTTATTTTTCCCAGAAAACAGGATTGGACATTTCAGACAAGTTCAGTAAAATTTCAAATCCTGTTTTCTGGGAAAATATCAGTTTGCTGTCTGCTGAATTTGCCTATTCTGAGTGGTAAAAGTTAAAAGTCCTGCTGAACTGGATACACCCTGCCTTTGCAGACAGTGAAGATCCAGATCTGTTGGCTTCTGATCTAGATCTGCACTGTTTGCCATTAAGTATGTGAATGTATAGCAACAATCTAGATCTAGTAATCTGATTGGCTGAAAATTAGAAGTGGGCATGGTATCTTAATTTATTCAGCAGGACAAGGGTTAAGAGTACAGATTATCCAAACCATTTGCAGGATTTAATTCAAAATTGGTCTGCTGGTTGATATTGGTTTATTTAGTTTATACAGTACCACTGCCTGTGACCTTGAGGGTAAGGTCCTAGATTTGAATTTTTATATAAAATGTGTTACTCATTTACCATATATTTTTGAAGACTGGAGACCCCTAAAGGGGTAACTGGTAAACAGTGCAGACCTAGATCAGACGCCACAGAACATGACATCTGATCAGGTTCTCCACAGTTTGCAAGTAGTTCAACCATTTTTCTTTAGGAATATCTCTATATAGCCTGACATACCTAAAAACGAAAATGGACTCGTCCAATATATAATGTGGGAGAGTTTATTCAGTCTTTATGGGTTAAAGATAGTTATCTCCTGCTGAATGCCTAAATGAATTTAATTGATACTTAGGTGGGTGTTAGGCACTGGTCCACAATTTTGTTCAGTGAAAGCCTCATCCCTGTCAGTGATCTTGAGTCAAGGTCATAGACTCAGTTTTCATTTACATTTTACATTAACTCTTGTCATGCTGAATAAAGTAAGATGCCACAGCCATTTAAAATTTTCAGCCAATCAGATTACTTATCTAAGTTGTTCATACAAATCCACATACTAAATGACAAACAGCGCAGATCCAGATCAGTTGGCTGCTTCAGAAGCCAACTGATCTGGATCTACACTGTTTGCAAAGTCAGGGTATATCCGGGTTCAGCAGGACTAGGGTTAAAGTTTTTAAAGATCTGCATATCAGGAATGCCAAATTTGATTTAGTTGATACTTTGGTTAATGTTAGAGATTGGTCCCAAATTTTGTTCAGTGTAAGCTCCAGCCTTGTCATTGACCTTAAGGTCAAGGTCAAAGACTTAGAATTTTCAGGATAAAGTTTTATGTTTAAGTTTTTAAATATCATTATTACCTGATTAATTTGATGGATTAAGTTGATACTGGAAATGCAGTGCAGTGATTACCCACAACATACATTTTTGCAGAGAAATAAGAAAAATAATCTACCGGTATGCATTTGGGTTGAAAAAGATTATGTCAACCATGGTCATATTTGACTTGATGGCAGTTGATTGCCAGAAGCTTTGGAATTGAACACCAGGGATAGCTCCAGATAAGAGGGTTTATCAGATTTTTTTTCTTATTTCTGTACTGAAACATACATTATGGTACTCATTAGAAGCACCTCACTGAGGTGCTTCTAATGAGTACCCACAACATATGTTTCTATTGAGATATAAGAAAATCATCAATACTTTTTGGTTGAAAAAAAAAAACAACAACAACAAACAACTTATCTGGAGCTATGAATTCCATGCCTGAATTTATGCAAAATATCCAAGATTTAAAATTTTGAGATTTTTGTTAGAAATAAAAGAATTTGATGTAATCCAGACCCTTTTAAAGCTATATGTTTTGCAGGAAGTATATTTAGTACTTGAACTCATATATCTGGGCCATCTGTTATTCTGGCATGCTGGGTAAAAAATTCAGCAGACAACATTTTCATTATTTTTTGTAATTTTTTTTTCCCAGAAAACAGGGTTCAGCAGTTCATGCAACTTGTATGGAAGCTATTTGCATGTAATGTTAAACCTTATTTTCTGGGGGAAAATAAGAAAAAAAATTGTTTGTCATTTTTTCCAGAATGCATGCTAAAGGTTATATACCCCTTTATTGCCAGAGAAGGCACTTATTTGTACCAAAAGTATTGTTAAATTTGTTCTTCTATATAAAACCATTGTAATACCGAAAGTAATTTTTTTTAATTTTTTATTTTATATTATATGAAACTATGTCATTTGAATCCCCTTTGTGAGGCAGTTCTAATGATTACCAGCAAGACATGTTTTTATTGAGAAATGAGAAATACATCTGTCTTCTTATCTGGACCACTGAATATAACCATTTTCACTAAATTATCCTTTTTGCTATTTAGTGAATTTAGCAAAGAGATTTATAGTGACTTCCTAAGATAAGAGAAAGGAAAACTTTAGATTATGTCAGAACCATCATATAGAAAGCTTTTAGAGGCACATAATGTAGCTCTCAATAAGATGTTTCATTATTTCTCCTAATTTTTACTTGAAAATGTTTTTATTTTACCTGATGATGGATGCTTGTATTAAATTATGCCTTCTCTTCAATTTCAATTTTATAGCTTTCTTCATTAATAAATTTATATTTGTAAACAAAAATAACAACAACAATTACTATTTGATTTATGAATATTTTGTATTAAATCGTGGTTTCTCTTTAATTCCAGTTTATAGTTTTCTTCAAATACCATATTTACTGTATGTATTCGGACACACAGGCCTGAGTAAACAGTGTAGGCTCAGATGCCACAGAACATGGCGTCTTACCAGGGTCTCCACTGTTTGCCACTCATACAGCAATTTTTAGACACAACATTGGATAGTAAATTGTTCTTGTTCAAATTTTAGAACAAGTTTGGTAAGGAGTTGATGTGTCTGATATTTGTATTTGTAAATAATATAAAACAACATGACAACAAACACTTCTCAGATCTACATTAAAAGTCTTATTCCATGTAAAGAAAACATTGTGACGCTTATAAATAAAATACTAAAGATACATTCTTGTTAAGGGGAAATAGATACACTTTCAGGGGAGGTAACTCGGTAAAATGTTTCACCTCCCTTCTGAAAAAGGGTCTACTCAAAAGGAAAGAAAGAATTTGCTCCCTGTGGGAGCAAATTCTTTCCTTTTAGAGTAGACCTCTTTTCAGAAGGGATTTGGTGTGCAGGAAAGCAAACAGGAAGTCAAAACGTTGTCCCCCTTGTAAAAAATGACAGACCCTTAACCCATTGTAGTCTGGAGACCCCTACAAGGGTAATTGGCAAACAGTGCACACCCAGATCAGACCACGTAGAATGTGGTGCCAGATCAGGGTCTCCAATGTTTACAAACCATTTTTCTCTGGAAATTCCTTAATCACATAGCCTGACATACCTAAAATCGAAGTTAGAATCTTCCAATATTCAGTGTAGGGGAGTTCATTCAGTTTACAATGGATTAAGATAAAAGAAGAAAAAAAAAAAAAAAAAAAAAACACCTGATATGCAATGTCATTTCCATGACAACAGTTGCTCCTGCTAGGCTTTGTTTGTCATCAAGTGCATTCTGTGGTTAAAACCATTAAGAAGAATCTTACCACAAGGTATTCTGCCAAATATTTGTTTGTAGACTGGCTCCCGTCTAACTTATATGTGAATCAGCATAAAAACGATTCATATTTTACAAAAAGCCTATCTGTTAGAGTTCTGAGTTCCTGACAGGTAAAGGAGACGATATGTGTAGAAAAATAGTCAAGGTGGAGTATTTTACCTTTGTTAGACTCGTAGGTAGCCTGCTGGAGACTCGTAGGTAGCCTGCCAGCAGGCTAATTTGGTGCATACAGGATTTCAGTTTAGTTTTGGAAATCCCAGTACAGACAACCTAAAATGACCCACAAGGGTTGATATGCTGTTAAATATCCCAGTACATGTACATGTGTTTTTACAAAGAAAATAAAAAAAAGGTACAGAAATTCAAAGTGTTCTAGTTAAGAGGACTATCGTGTTTACCATATTGATTCGGATGGACAGGCCTAAGCAAACATTGTAGATCCAGATGAGACACTGCAGAATGCAGTGTCTCATCAGGGTCAGCACTGTTTGCCACTCATCAAGCAATTTTTAGACACAACATGGGTTGTAAAAATTGATGTACTTGTTCAAATTTTAGAACAAGAATGTTAAGGAGTTGAGATGTCTGAATACTTAAGGTAAATACGGTATCAAGATAAAGATTTTTCTTATTTCTTCATGAAAATATATATTGTAGGTACTTATTTGAACCACCTCATTAAGGTGCTTCAAATTAGCACCCACAAGTTATGTTTTCATGGTAAGAAATATATCCATACTTTTCAGTTGAAAAAAGGCACCTTATCGCGAACTATGAATAATAAAACTGAATAAATTCAGCTGATGTGAGAGTAATTTGTGCGGGGAAAAAGGATTGGGAAAAGGGAATGCTGGGTACTGCTGATAGTGTTTATAGTTAGTTGTTTGTGCTGCTTATTTAGTTTTTATTTTCTGTTTGGTCCTGTTTGTGTTACAAGTTTCTGTTTGTCCTTGACCTTGGGCTGTGGTTTCTTTGGTGATGTGACCTCTGACCTTTATTTTTCATTCTTTAGCAGCACATTTGTGGGCTCACTGAAACGGACTATGAGTTTGGGTAGATTGACAAGAAAACGCACACGATCAAAGTCAGGTGAACAGAATAATGCACGTGTGAATATTGAACACCCCTTGTAAGTAGCTTCGTTTTATTTTTAGTTGCTATTGAGCTGGGACACAGTTTGTCGCACAAATATTCAGGCTGATCAGACCTTCACTGCCCACTGTTTAGTTCAGATACTATGTGACCAGCAAAGGTATAGACTGTACAATGCATTGTGCAATTTGCTGTGAATTTGTCAATGCAGTGTGCGGTTTGCCATGAAACTCTGTAGAACTACAATGCAGTGTGCAATTTGCCGTGAACCTCTGTAGCATTACAGCTGAGCCAGCGCACGACAAAACCTACAATAAGACTTGTGGGACCAGTGAAGATTTAGATCAGCCTGCACATCCGAAAAGTCTGATCAGTCTTCGCTGGTCTCATGTGCCTTCTACAGCCTCCGAGCTATCCAAAAATGGATAAATGAGAAACCTTGCCATACGGGATGGATTTACAGGCTGATTTGAGTCTTTTCTGGTCACACAGGTCTTATTGTGGGTTTTGTCATGCGCTGGCTCATTTCCTGTACCATATTTGCCGGAAATATTTGGACATATTCAAATTCTAGGATAAGTATGAAAAGGAATTATGGTGTTCAAGTATTTAAGATAATTATGGTATATAGCATTTAATTACCATATTGTTTCTAAAATTTGAACAAATTCTTTTGATACATGATGTGTCTGAAAAGTGCTGTCTGATAAAAGTAGGCCCTGGTCAGATTGTTTCTTAAGGAACTGTTACAGCTGGGTCCACAATGTTTCCAGATATTTAGGTTAGATATGGCACATAGGCCTTCCTGTGTCCTTGCTTCTGTTCATTTTCTGTGAATGGCTGTTGTATGAAATAAATCGTTTTTTTTATAAAATAAACCAGATTGAACTTTTAGCATTCTGGGTTAAAATTTCAGCAGATGGCATTTTGATATATTTTCCCCAGCAAATAGGGTATGACATTGCATGTAAATTTTGTCATAAGGAGACAATTAGAGTGACAAGTCAAACCCTGTTTTTGCCAGAGAATATCATCAGTTTGTCGTGTGCTGAATTTGTCGAGAGAGTTCTAAAAGTTAACTGATTTTGAAGAACAACCTGATCAGTTAACTCTTGTCATGCTGAATAAAGATGCCACACCCACTTCTATATGTCAGCCAATCAGATGCCTTGATCAAGATTATTGACATAAATTCATAAACTGAATGGCAAACAGTGCAGATCCAGATCAGTTCAGAAGCCAACTGATCTGGATCTACATTGTTTGCAAAGGCTGGGTATATCTGGGTTCAGCAGGACAAAGGTAAAATATTAGCAGATAAAATTATAAATTTTTTCCCCCCAGAATTTGGGATTGACATTTTATGCAGATAGCTTCTTTAGAACACAGATAACGTTTTATGTTCTATTTTGTTAGAAAAACAGAGGAATTGTCAAGAAGGAGTATTTGGTGATAATTATGGGATAATTTTCTCCAGTTCTCCAGGAAAACATATGTTGTGGGTATTCATTAGAAGTGCCTCGGTGAGGTGCTTCTAATGAGTACCCACAACATATGTTTTTATAGAGAAATAGGAACAATATTATCCCAGAATTATCACCAAATACTCCTTAACAATTCCTCTGGAAAAGTTTCTCTCTTCAGATGATTTTTTCATCAGCATGCAAAATGTTCCATAATTTAAATAACCCTTAAGCACTAAACACAACTACAGCAGATGACAGTTGATTTTTTTTTAAATTCTCACAAAAAATGTCAAGTAAAAATTGTCTGTGAAAAATAATTTTAAAAATTCAGACTGTCATCCCTTTAATTTTGCTAATAGCATATAAGGGTTAAAGGCAGACAAATGTCTGATCCTAAAAAAGTGGGTGCAAAGGGGGTTGGAACTACAACGAAAACTAGAACAGCCATTCTAAGAAAATTGTTTTATCAGCTTATTGCATTTAGTTTTGTCAGGTGCCAAAATCTTCACACACATCGGTGGTAGCACTGGGCCAAGTTGTTGAAAATGTCAGTGTGATAAAGTTGTTAAAATTGATGTGATTTTAAATGTTGAAGTGTCAGAATTTTAACCCTTAAAGTATTAATCACTTCTACAGCAGACAACATTTGTTTATGTGTCTTTTTTTTTTTTTTACAGAGAACATAAGGCTTGACATTTCATGTGAATCATCTGCAAGGATTCACATGAAATGCCAATTCTTATATTCTCTGAAAATTAGTAAAAGAATCAAAATGTCTTGATGCAGTTTTGCTTAGCCTTCAAGGGTTAATTTAATTATGCTTTGAATGGCAGGTCCCTATTTTCTTTTATTTTATAGCTTAGGTCAAAAGTCAGCTGTGCTTTGAACTGATATGATAATATGACAAGGTTCATGAACCAAATGACCATATTGTTAATATGTTGAAAATTCAGCCCTAAAGCAGGATTCATACTCATAACCATAAAAGTCAGGGCCCAGTTGTTCAAAGCGTTGTTAGCTTAACGAGCTCGTTAAGGGTCATTTCGTTAACTGTTTTAGTGGATTCAATATACAATATTCTGAAATTTTTTGCTGAAAAAATGTGAGTAGCTTTTGCACTGCAAAAGCTACTCACATTTTTTCAGCAAAAAATTTTAGCATATTTGCGTATCACTTGATTGAAATTTTAACGAATCGTTAACTAACGACGTCATTAGCTTTGAACAACTGGGCCCAGATAAACAGTTAATTAGCCATAAATATTACAGCAAAATTGGGGTGTTAACCTTCAAAACCAGAGTCAGCTTTGTTGTTTTTTTTTTCTAAGAAAATAAAGGCTTGATATGCATGGTCGTATGAATTGTCTGCTAAGCAGATGCATTCTTATGAAATGTTCAGCCGCATTTTCTGAGAAAATATATTTTAAGCTGTATGTCTGCAGTGACTAAATATTTATTCTTATAATCCTGTTTGATAATCCACTGAAATAAAACTGAAGTAATATCATGACTGGACACTAGTGACCAGCCTCTATAGTCATGATATTAATTTGGTTTTATTTTATTGGATTACAAAACAGGATTATAAGAATAGATATTTAGTCACTGGAGACTGGAGCCAGTCTAAGCTAAATGTCGCTTTTTTGCAGGTAGAATAGCTCCACATAAACGTGGTACCCAGATAAATACTTTCTCCATGTAAACCTATGTTGTGGGTGCTCACTAGAAGTGCAGCTTATTTTCTGTCTTTGTTGAGCACTATGTTAACCCTTGTCAAGTTGTCATGCTGAATAAATTAAGATGTCACGCCCACTTTGAATTTTCAGCAAACCAGATTTCTTGATCCAGGTTGTTAACCCTTGTCCTGCTGAACCCGGATATACCCTACCTTTGCAAACAGTGTAGATCCAGATCAGTTGGCTTCTGAAGAAGCCATCTGGATCTGCACTGTTTGCCATTAAGTATGTGAATTTATAGCAACAATCTGGATCAAGTAATCTGATTGGCTGAAAATTAAAAGTGGGCGTGGCATCTTAATTTATTCAGCAGGACAAGGGTTAATACAAATTCATATTTTAATTGTCAAACAGTGCAGATCCAAATCAGTTGGCTTCTGAAGAAGCCAACAGATCTGGAGCTACACCGTTTGCAGAAGCAGAGGGATATCAGGGTTGAGCAGGACTAGAGTTAATTTAGTAAGGAAAAGAAAGCCAGAGTTAGATGTAAGGCTCAGTTTAGTCTTACCTGTTCACATATACTCCTAGGCTCCAGCTCATGATCATATACCGTATTTATCCTAAGTATTGGGATACCTCAACTCCTAACCATACGTTCTAAAATTTGAACAAGTACAGTTTACTACCCCATGTTGTGTCAAAAAATTGCTGGATGTATGGTAAACAGTGTAGACCCTATGAAAGCATGGGAAGAACTGTTGCAGTACCCCTGTTATTGTTGTTGGTATCAACACTGGTCCTGGCATAGGAGGCATTTGCATCAACAAATGTTTTGTTGTAGTTTAAAATGATCTACCATAATAACCTTAGCATTGGGACAGATAGGCCTTTGCAAACAGTGCAGACCCAGATCAGATGCCACAGGGTCTACTCTGTTTGCCATTCATACAGCAATATTTTGGACACATCAATGGGTAGTAGAATGGACTATTTCATATTGTAAGACAAGTATGGTAAGTAGATAAGGTGTCCCAAAACTTAGGGTAAATACCATATATATATATATCTCCGGGATACCTGGATGGAGTTAATGGATACGTGAACTGATCCAAAGGTCTATTTGAGTGTCCATGAACTCCATCCAGGTATCCATGTTAATTTTTGTAATCTCAAGGTGAAGGTCAAGGACTTAGACATTTTTCACACTTGAAATGTTAGTTTTTCATTACAAGTTTTAAAGGTGTATTTTGCCATGTCCAAAGTTCTTTTAGGTACAAGCCCCAACACACTTGATATGTTTGAGGTGAGGTCAAGGTCTTGGGCATAGAAAATCATTCACACTCAAAATGTCCCGCCAAGGTCGGCAACATTCTTTCGTGGAGATTGATCATGAAATATTTTCTACGGTCATTCTCTCCCTTCCGCTGATTCAAGAAGGGCAGTTGTCAGTTTCTGGCAAAAGAATGTGCACAATACTGGTTAACCGCTTAGAGGACTAAGCCTGCCCAGTAAACGTGGTTAGGTAAACTGGCTGCGCTCGACATGACCCCATTGGGTTGACTGGGCCGTAAAACCTCAACACAAACACTCAAAATGCGAATGTTTTACATTAAAGTTTCAAAAAGATCTATTGTCCCCAGAATATCTGAATGGATTCAGCTGAAATTTGGACTGATGTTAGATGCTGGTCTAGTTTTAAGCCCGATCCCTTCAGTGATGTTTAGATCAGGGTGATGGACTTAAAAACTGTTTACACTTAACTTTGTTCAAAATTTTAAAGTTTTAAATTAAAATATTTTGTAGTTCTATTCTTCTGATGGCTTTAGTTTATACTTGGACTGATGTTAGATACTGTTACAAGGTTTTATGTAATTGAACTTTTTGGAAGCTGAACATCCTTTCAGTAACCTTGAGCTCAAGGTCATATTGGACTTTAGAAAGTTTCTTTCATTTGGACTTAGAAATTTTTCATAACATGGACAAGTTCAAGTTAGCTACACTATCATTCAACAGGTCTTGTTGTACTTATGTTGTTTGCTTTTCATGTATTTCATGTTTCTGGTGTCATTTTCCATTACAAAAACACGCCTATTCAAATATATTGAAAATTTCACCACCAAAAAACTAAAAATTCTGATATTTTCATATTTCTGCTCAAAACATAGATTGTGGGTACTCGTTAGAACTGCCTAGCTGAGGCGGTTCTAACGAATACCCACAATCTATGTTTTTGAGCAGAATTTAGAAAAATAATGTATACCCCTGTAAACCCCAGTTTTATTATATAAAAATGGGGTTTAAGGGGGTCAAAATTATATAGGCATGTTTTCATGATGCATCATCATAATGATCATTGTCATGTTTTGTTTCCTTTAACTAACAGTCCATGTTCCTGTATTGTGCCTAACCCTGCATCAAGATATACATGGTAGGTCTGTTGCATCGATTCAAATACTAATCTCTCCTAACTCAATGTAAAATACTTCATTTTCTAAATAAATTAATGTTTTTGCTTCTTATTTCTTCCTGTAAACATACCTTATGGCATGGCTCCAAATAAAACAGAGTAATAGGATAATATTTTTCTTCTCCATAAAAATATATATTGTGGGTACTCATTAGAAGTGCTTCAGTAAGGCACTTCTAATGAGTATACACTATATATGTTTTCATGAAGAAATATTTAATCTATCAATAGTTTGACAAAAGTGACTTACCTGTATTTCAGAAAACATGATTGGACATTTCATGCAAATTATTTTTGAGATAATTTGCATGAAATGTAGAATCCTGTTTTCTGGGAAAAGTAAGTAAAACATTTCAAAATGTCTGCTGAAAATTTTATTCAGATAGCTAAGCATTAAATGAAGATTTTCCATGCTATGTCTCAGCTATTTCCTCAACATTGACAAGCAAAACTGCACACTATCACACAGCTCTAGATAAGACTATAATTTTTTTGATACTTTTAGTTATTTTGCACCAAAACATATCTTATGAAGTCTCAGTGGAATTTCCGTGCTATAGGGATACCAGTGAATACTCTCAGGACAAATTTTTCATAGCTCCAAATAATGGGATAATGGGGGTAGCCACAAAATATTTTTTCTGATTTCTCCACAAAAACATATTGTGGGTACTCACTAGAAGCACCACACTAAGGCATTACTAAGTAGCCAAAACCTGTTTTACCTTATTTCGCCATGAAAACATATTGCTGGTTCTCATTTGAAGCACTTAAAATACTGAAGTGCTTTTTATGAGAATCACAACATACATTTTTGTGGAGAAATAAAATATTCATCCAGGGCACAGTTGTTGGAAACTAACGATGTCGTTAGTCAACGTATCGTTAAAATTTACATGGAGTGATGTTTTTTGCTGAAAAAATGTGAGTAGCTTTTGCAGTGCAAAAGCTACTCACATTTTTTCAGCAAAAAATATCAGAATATTGTATATTGAATCCACTAAAACAGTTAACGAAATGACCCTTACCAAGCTCGTTAAGCTAACAACGCTTTGAACAACTGGGCCCAGATGTTCTTCATACATAGATCCAGATAAGGCACTTTTTCCAGCTGAAAAGTACTGATATTTGTCTTCTTTCTCCACAAAATCATGTGCTGTGGGTACTCATTAGAAACACTGGGTACTCATTAGAAAGCACCTAACTGAGGTGCTTCTTATGAGTACCCACAACATATTTTTTTGTGGAGAATTAAGAAAGATATAACCGTATTTTGACTTATTACCGCACATATCCCTATAAGCACACTGTAAAGCAATTTCTTAACTCTTGTCCTGCTGAATAAATTAAGATGCCACCCCCATTTCTAATTTTCAGCCAATCAGATTACTTGATCCAGATTGTTCATATAAATTCACATACTTAAGGGCAAACAGTGCAGATCCAGATCAGTTGGCTTCTGAAGAAGCCAACTGATCTGGATCTTCACTGTTTGCAAAGGCAGGCCATATCCGGGTTCAGCAGGACAAGGGTTAATAGTCAGATTACAACCCATATACTTTTATCTACTCTGTATTAAAGCATATTACGTTGTTGATGTTGATTGCAGTCTTTACAAAAGCATAATATTATGTTGTTGATATTCATTTGAATTGCCTCTACTTGTCAAGGCAGTTCAAATAAATATCAGCAATATAAGCTTTTATGAAGAAAATCAGAAAAAGGTCACATAAGCATCATTGCCTCCAGTCATGAAGTCCTCTACTGAGCTTTCTTTAAAATGTTCCTTTATTAGGTGGATATTTTACTACAAGTGTTTCAAGTTTTTGTTTTTTTTTATGCTAAGTTTTTTGGCAGTAATTTGAAAAACCTGAGCCCACGGTGCGGTAATAAGGTCAAGTACAATATAGGCCCTGAGGTTATAAACATTTTTTCATGCTCAACTCAGCTGAGCATGAAAATTTCTCTGCTAATAACTAAAGTTGGCATTTTCATATTTATTAGCAGGGAAATTTTAATTCTCAGTTATGTTGAGAAAAAATAAAAATGAAATTTTTAGTAATTAGAGATTTATCAACATGAAAAATTCATGCTCAGTTGAGTTGAGCATGAAAAATGTTTTTATAACCTTGGGGCCAGTATGTGGGTACACTTTTTCTGGAGATATGCTCCTATCTAGAGCTCTGGAAGCACCTTTTTTTTATCATAGCTCATATTTTTGTACTGTCAGAATATTTACTGCTGTTCTAAACCAAAACTTTCAATAATCATCAGTCGGGTCAAAGGATAAAGTGCCATCGAACATGCACAGAATGCAGATTCAGATCATCCTGTGCATGCCGAAGTATCATCCAGGTCATTGCTCTCCATTTACACATTCTTTAGTATCCAGTGATTCTATAAGCAGACAGTGAAGGCCCTGATCAGACTGCAAAGATGCGCAGGGCGATCTGGGCCTTCACTGTCCGCATATGACCAAAGACAGGTTTTGACATGGCACGGCCCATTCTTTGATAATCATGAAAGTTTCCAACTCATGTTATTATTTAGTTTCTTTCTTCTTACTCTGTCCTTCTGCCATTTCATGTATCTTATTACTTTAAAGTAGTGATATGTTTTCCTGATTTCTCCATTGAAGTGTAGGTTTCATATGAAAAAAAATGGTATTGTATTTGTAAGAATCAAGTCGGTAAGGAAGTTCTGTGGATTTGTAGAGAAAGAAACAAAATATTCATCTCTATACCTATGATCATGAACACTTGAGAATAGACTGGCTCCAGTCCCTGGCAACTAAAATTATTATTATTATTTTTATTATAATTTTCTTTGATGTAGACACTAAAATAAAGCCAAGACAATATTGACATGCTAACATTACGAAACACTCAGGTCACTAGGACAGTTCTTCATTATCTTAGCATGTTAAACTTTGCAGAATTGATAATTACATTTCAGATTGTAAATTTAGCCAGATACATTTGCTGAGTGGCAGAATTGATCATTATTTCTCAGAATGTAAATTCAGCCACATAAATTTATGTGGCAAAACTGATAATTACTTCGCAGAATGTATGTTTAGCCAGATACATTCATGTGGCAGAACTGATAATTACTTCTCTGAAGGTAAATTTAGCTAGATACATTCATGTAGCTGAACTGATAATTACTTCTCAGAATGTAAATTGAACCAGATACATTCATTACTGTCCCAACTAAGGGGAGGGGGACATATTGATATTGGTATGGGTCCCGTCCATGTATGCATCAGAGTTGGTGTCGGTATCACACTTTCTTTTCTGAAATAGATCTTTTGAACCAGTGGTTGGAACATAACAAAGAAATGATGAGATTCTGGAGACCTTGACCTAATTTTCAGTCACAATAGTAGAAAAACTAATTCACTTTGGGGTGTGGGTGTGTGTGTGTGTGGGGGGGGGGGGGGGAGGGGGGGGGGAATAGTTCATAAAATTATTTCTCAGTAAATTTAGCCAGATCCATTCACTAGTGTGGCAGAATTCATAATTACTTCTCAGATTGTAAATTTAGCCAGATAGACTCACTGATCATTGACAGTGACTTCTCAGAATGTAAGTATAGTCAGATAGATTCACTGGTGTGGCAGAAGTGATAATGACTTCTTAGAATGTAAATTTAGCCAGATCCATTCACAGTTGTGGCAAAATTTGATATTGAATTCTTAGAATGTAAATTTAGCCAGATCCATTCACTGGTGTGGCAGAATTTGATAAGAACTTCTCAGGATGTAAATGTAGCCAGATCCATTCACAGGTGTGGCAGAATTGATAATTACTTTTCAGAAAGTAAATTTAGCCAGATCCACAACTGCTGTTGCAGAATTGATATTTATTTCTCAGATTGTAAATTTAGCCAGATCCATTCACTGGTGTGACAAAATTGATAACTACTTCTCAGAAAGTAAAATTAGCCAGCTTCACTCACGGGTGTGGCAGAATTGATAACTACTTCTTAGAAAGAAGTACTTCAGAAGAACTACTTCTTAGAAAGTAAATTTGGCCAGATCCACTTGTTGGTGTGGCAGAATTGATAATTATTTCTCAGAAAGTAAATTTAGGCAGATCCACTCACTGCTATGGCAGAATTGATATTTATTTCTCAGAATGTAAATTTAGCCAGTTCCATTCACTGGTGTGGCAGAATTGATAATTACACATCAGAAAGTAAATTTAGCCAGATCAACTCACTGGTGTGGCAGAATTGATAATGACTTCTCAGAATGTAAATTTAGCCAGATCCAATTGCTGGTGTGGCAGAATTCGTAATGACTTCTCAGAATGTAAATTTTGCCAAATCTACTTGCTGGTGTGGCAGAATTGATAATTACTTTTCAGAATGTAAATTTAGCCAGATCCATTCAGTGGTATGGCAGAATTTGATAATGACTTCTCAAATATAAAAGCCAGATCCATTCACAGGTGTGGCAGAATTGATAACTACTTCTCAGAAAGTAAATTTAGCCAGATCCACTCACTGCTGTAGCAGAATTGATACTTATTTCTCAGATTGTAAATTTAGCCAGTTCCATTCACTGGTGTGACAAAATTGATAATTCTCAGAGAGTAAATTTAGCTAGATTCATTCACTGATGTGGCAAAATTGACAATGACTTCTGGTTTAAACATATTTTATTTGTATAATTTCAATATAATAATATAAACTAGTACAAACATTGATAATTTATACAAATGGGATTCAGAAGAAAGTCAGAGGACTTGTATTAATTGACAATGACTTCTTTGAATGTAAATTTAGCCAAATCCATTCACTGGTGTGACAGAGTTGATAATGACTTCTCAGAATGTAAAGTTAGCCAGATCCACACACTGGTGTAGCAGAATTGATAATAACTTCTCAGAATGTAAATTTAGCCAGATCCATTCACTGGTGGGGCAGAATTGATAATGACTTCTCAGGATGTTAATTCAGCCAAATCCAGATTGTAAGTCTAGTCAGAATGTAAGTCTAGCTGGACAATTAACTGGTGTGGCAGAATTGAGTTCTTCCTAGAATGTAAATTTAGCCAGGTCCACTCACTGGTGTGGCAGAATCGAAAATGACTTCTCAGAATGTAAATGTAGCCAGATCCATTCACTGGTGTGACAGAATTGATAATGACTTCTCAGAATGTAAATTTAGCCAGATCCATTCACTGGTGTGACAGAATTGATAATGACTTCTCAGAATGTTAATTCAGTCAGATCCAGAATGTAAGTCTAGCCAGAATGTAAGTCTAGCTGGACAATTAACTGGTGTGGCAGAATTGAGTTCTTCTCAGAATGTAAATTTAGCCAGATCCACTCACTGGTGTGGCAGAATCGATAATGACTTCTCAGAATATAAATATAGCCAGATCCACTCACTGGTGTGACCGAATTGATAATGACTTCAGAGAATGTAAATTTAGCCAGATCCATTCACTGGTGTGACAGAAATGATAATGACTTCTCAGAATGTAAATTTAGCCAGATTCATTCACCGGGTGGCAGAATTGATAATGACTTCTCAGAATGTTGATTCAGCCAGGTCCATTCACTGGTATGGCAGAATTTACAATGACGTCTGAGAATGTAAATTTAGCCAGATCCATTCACCGATGTACACGAATTGATAATGACTTGTCAGAATTGAAATTTAGACATATCTTTCCGAATTCTCAGAATTGAAATTTAGGCAGATAGATTCACTAGTGTGGCAGAATTGATAACTGTGTGGTGAGGCACTTTTAATGAGTCATGAAGAAATAAGAAAAAAATACAATACTTCTTGTTTGAAAAGAAAAGAAAAACAAAACTGAAAAAACAGCAACACCTTGTCAGGATATGTTTGTCTTTTTACCACTGAAATTACTAGTAACAAGTATATTGAAAATAAAATTGTAGTACAACCACCCTGAGCCACTCTTGAGAACTCACACAACTGGCTGTTTTAGGGAGGGTCTGTCGTAGGGAGGTTAATTATATAGTGAAATAGCACTTTGGGAAATTAGAAAAGTGGTTGTAATAGGGATGTCTGTTGTTAAGAGGTGACGTTTGCAGATAACCCACTTTGTAAGGAACAGAGCAGAAATTGAAACCAATTTTTGAAGTCTTCAAGAAATATTTCACAGATAGGGAGATTGTTTATGAAGATAATGTCATCTCAAATTATAATCCCAGTAGTTATCTGTCTGGCAAAAGCTGTTTGGAAAATTGGATATAAAAATAAGAAGCCAGGTTTTGGGAAGGAATTCAAATTTTTATTTTTGTTCAGAACAGGTAAATGGTCAATTATTTTGTTAAGTGCTTAACACAGTATGTGTTACCTCAGAATATATAGGTGAGATAAACATAGGAATAATCCTTTTCTACTGTAATTTGATAAATATTTGTTCAATTGCCGAACTACATTTTAATGGTTTTCAGAAAAATAGATCGCATCACAAAAAATCCTATTAAGTGTATGCTTTGTATGTGCAATCTAAATATTTGTGAAATTATAGCCGAAACCCCGGGCAATCAAGAGCAATGACATCCTTACGGTTGATAAACGATGAATAAAAATTCAGTGAAGGGAACAAACGATTATGGACATATTTTCGCTGTTATACTATTAATAATTGAAAGCAGTGAGAATAGGAATAAAAGATTATTGATTCTACGATTTATGACCCAAAATGACATCATTCTCAGCGGCACAATGCTCTAGTTATGAGGGGTATACAGTGAAATAATTTTTTAATTTCTCCACAAAAACCCATGCTGTGGGTACTCATTAGAAGTGCCTCAATGAGGCACTTCTAATGAGTACCACAATATAGGATTTAGCCAAGATTATTATAGAAAAATATCAGTAGTTTTTGATAGAACAAGGTTACTTTGTCTGGAGCCATGACTGCATTAGTCACATATTGAAGTTATCTCCCTTGTTAATGGAACTCTTGTAGAGTGAGACTGAAGCCATTTTCAGAAGGAATTTCTGCATTCAAGATTGACCTTAATATAAGATTTGTTTCTGTTATTGATTTAAAATTACTGATGTAATATTCAAGGACTATGCAAATTGAATCCACATACTTTTACAAAAGTGCAAAAGATAGATATTCGGTAAGTTTATTTTTGTATTGCATTTGTAGTTGGGCAGACCCTACTTTCTGTATTTGCCCTAAATATTCCTTACCATACTTGTCTTAAAATTTGAGCAAGTTCATTTTATAACTTCCTGTTGATATATCTAAAACTGATGGATGAATGGCAAACTGTACACCAAATTTTGTAGTGTCTCATCTGGGTCTGCACTGTTTGCTAAGGCTTGTCTGTCCAAATACTTAGGGTAAATAGGGTATAAAGTTAAGAACAGCCCTACTTCTCAATATGACTCAAATAATGTTGAAAGGGGCGTAAAATCCCACATCATCATCAAGTAGCCCTGCTTGCCAGTTTTTGTACGCATTATATTTACCATAAATATTTGGACAGGCAGTGCAGACCCAGATCAAATTAAAGGTGCAGTTTAGTCTGGGTCTACACTACCATTCAGTCGGCACATAGTTCTAAAGACACATAACCAGGTAGTTAGTGGATTTGTTCAAATTTTAGGATAAGTATGTTAAGGAGTTGTTACAGTGCATTAATCCTTGGAAGTGCCAATCTCAACTGCAGCAGAAGATTTTTTTTTTTTTTTTTTCATAGAAAGCAAGTCTTGATATCTCATGTCAACCATCTGCCAAGCAGACAATTCACATGAAATGTCAACACTAATTTTCTATGAAAAAAAAGAAAAAATAGTGTGTTGTCTGCTACAAATTTTGCCTGGCTCTTTAAGAGTTACTTATTGCCTGATACCATACCATAATCCTAAGTATTGGGACAGACAGGTCTGAGCAAACAGTTTAGACCCAGATCAGATACTGCAGAACTCAGAAGCTGATCAGGGTATACAGTGTTTGCCACTCAATCCAGCAGGGTTAGTAAAATGGACGTTCAGATTTTAGGGCAAGTATTGTAAGCTCTTAACCCTTAAAGTGCCAATCACAAATGCAGCAGTCAACATAGTTTTTATTTTTATTTATTTATTTATTTTTTTTTTTTTTCAGAGAAATCAAGTCTTGACATTTCATGTGAATTGTCTTTCACATGAAATGTCAAGACTTGTTTTCTCTGAAAAATAAAAAAAATAATTTAGAATGTCATCTGCTTCAAAGTTTGCTTGGCGCTTTAAAGGTTAAGGTGTTCCACTATTTAGACTAAATAGGGAAAATTTGTTGAGGAAGAAGCAATGTTATGCAGGTGAGTTTATTTTGAAGTATTTGGTAGACTAGTGTGAGATGGATGGACAGGCTCTGACATTGAGTAGTTTATGATAAATACAAGCAGGTGTAATGATACAGAAGAAAGATAAGAAAAAACATTTGTTGGACATAGAGAAAATATAAGTATCAAGAATAGATAGCATTAACTGTGAAGAAAACCAGTAAAACATACAAATCACATTTGTGCCAAGGCTCTGGCTAAGGAGACTAGGTTTCTTATTTCTCCACAAAAGTGTATGTTCAGAAGCATTTCATATCACTGATGACCAGCCTTTATAGTCATGATATTTTTTGGCTTTGTTTTAGTGGATTATCAAACAGGATTATTAGAATAAATCATTTGTATTAGTCACTGGAGACTGGAGCCAGTCTACCCTAAAGATTCTGACAAGCAATGCCTGAGCAAGGTACAAAAGTTCTACTCCTGAGCAGTTTGATCAGTCTTCTCTGTTGGCAATTCTCTCGGCAATTCTTGCAGCACTTTTTTAGCTCACCTGTCACGTAGTGTCAAAGTGAGCTTTTGTGATCACATTTTGACCTTCGTGCGTCCGTGCGTCCATCCGTCGTAAACAATTTCTTCAAACAAAATCTCCTCCTAAACCACTGATTGGATTTTGACCTTGGTTGGTCCTCTTCCAAAGTTGTTCAAATTGTTCTGGTCCATTGCACATCTAGGTCAAAGGAGCTAAAATATATTTAACTGACAACCAAAAATTCTTCTTGTCTGAAACCAGAAGGCCCAGGTCTTTGATATTTGGTATGTAGCTTCATCTAGTGGACCTCTACCAAAGTTGTTCAAATTATAGCCCTGGGGTCAAAAATAGCCCCGCGCTGGGGGTCACTTGTTTTACATAGACCCATATAGGGAAAAAACTTTAAAAATCTTCTTGTCTGAAAGCAGAAGGCCCAGGCCTTTGATATTTGATACATAGCTTCACATAGTGGACCTCTACCAAGATTGTTCAAGTTATTGCCCTGAGGCCAAAAATGGCAGAATATAGTGTGTTAATCACTTGGAGGACAATAAGCCTACCCAGGAAAAAGTGTGAGTATGTTAACTGACTGACTTGACATGACCGTAACAGTGTTGACTGGGCCATAAAACTCCCAACTCAAGCAAATTCACTACCAGTTTATATGTTTAAAAAAGGTGTTGGATGGGTTGTAAAATGTAGGTTCTGGTCAGATGCTGCATTCTGTGGCATCTGATCTGGGTTTACATTGTTTGCTCAGACTACTCTGCCCAGCTCAGTTCATGCTTAGCACTCTTGGTAAAATTTTCAGCAGACCATATTGATATATTTTTCTTATTTTCCCTAGGAAACAGGAGTTGACATTTCATGCAAATTGTTTCCAAATGCTGTTTTCTGGAAAAAATAAGAAAAATGTCACCAATATGGCATCTGCTGAATTTGCCATAGAGTGGTACAGGTTAAAATGCAGTAGTAGAAATGACCTTGAGAGTGCTGCCAAAGACAAATGGCATTCCAGACTAATTAAAGAATTTATGCATTTATTGCATGAGATGGCTGATACCAGATGTTGCAATGTTTGAAGGTTCCTCCAAAGGACAGATCTAATGAACATTTGCTTGTGGGGCTAGGTAACTCCAGATAAGAATTGTATCTGGATAATTTTCTTATTTCTGCACAAAAAAATGTCTTGTCGGTGTTCATTTGCCTTTACCAATTGCTGGCCAAATTCAGCAGCCGACATATTGATGATATTTTTCTTATTTTTCCCCAGAAAATTGGCATTGACATGTCATGCAAATTGTCTCATTAAATGTGAATGCCTATCTTCTAAAGAAAAATACTTCAAAATATTGTCTGCTGAATTTTTTACCCAGCACTGTTTACCATATTTAGCCTAAATATTCCAACACACCTTAACTGCTTACCAATATATCTATAAACTTTTAACACCTGCCATGCTGACTAAAAGGATGCCGCACCTAATTTTCAGCCAGTCAGATTACTTGATGCAGGTTGTTGATACAAATTCACATACTTAATGACAAACAGTGCAGATTCAGATCAGCTGGCTTCTTAAAAGCCAACTGATCTGGATCTACACTATTTGCAAAGACAGGGTATATCTGGATTCAGCAGGACCAGGGTTAAACAAGTCCATTTTACTCACCTTGATGTGTGATCTGGGTCTACATTGTTTGCTCAGGTCTGTCTGTCATCCAATTCTTAGAATAAATGGTGCTTTTTTCTTTTCTCCCTCGATCAAAAACTAGATTTTGCCTGTCCTGGGTATCTCCATGTTCATTTTTTTACGTTAAATTCAAACTGTCTCTAAAGGGAGGTGGTTCATATAAAATGTCACCTTTTTTGGTTGATGAATAAGAAAATATTTTAATGTCTAGCATGCTAGGTAAAGATTTCAGCAGGCAACATTTTAAATAGTTTTCTTATTTTTCACACAAAATATACTGTAACATGTCATGCAGATTGTCTCCTACAACATGTTTTTATGGAGAATATAGGATTTGTCATTTCATAAAATTGTCTCCCAATTTGCATAAACTGTCAATGCCTACTTTCAAGAAAAAATAAGACAAATATACCATAATGTCATCTGTGAATTAGCCTGTAGTGTAAAGGTTAATTTGTCATCTGCTTATATTTTAAATTCAGCCCATTAAATGTTAAGACTATTATACTTGAATTTTTTTCAGTTTTTAATGACCTTTCTGGTCATTTGATCCATTTTGTTCTTCCTGTATTGATGTTTGAGGGTTAAATTGTCACTGGCGCCTGCTTCTGGAGTGGCACATTATCTCATTGCAGAGGACTTGTTAAGACAAATTTTTAATGATAATTCTGGGATAATTTTTTCTTATTTTTCCATTGAGAAAACCCCTATCTTGTGGGTACTCATTAGAAGCACCTCACCACACTTGTAATGAGTACCCACAACTTAGGTTTGTTTAGAGAAATTGAGAGAATTAGAATTATCATCAAATACTCATCCTTAACCCTTGTCCTGCTGAACCCGGATATACCCTGTCTTTGCAAACAGTGTAGATCCAGATCAGTTGGCTTCTGAAGAAGCCAACTGATCTGGATCTGCACTGTTTACCATTAAGAATATGAATTTATAGCAACAATTCGGATCAAGCAATCTGATTGGCTGAAAATTAGAAGTAGGTGTGGCATCTTAATTTATTCAGCAGGACAAGGGTTAACAACTGCTCTGTATTGTCACCCTTTGTGTTTTGGGGCTCCAGATAATCTGCAGTGTTTGGAGATGAATTATAATTACACAGGTCCAGAGAAGATCTGTAAGGTTTTGTTTGGGGGTTTTTTTTCCCAGCAAAAAGGTGATTTTCTCTCATTTCTCCATGAAAACATATGTTTTGGATACCCTTTGCATTCTAGTGAGTACCCACAAATACAGTTCCATGGAGAAATAAGAAATATATTAAAATATATACCAAATCTGGATGACCCTCTAATCTAGAGCTCTTTAAAAAAAAAAAAAAAAAAAAGAACTATTTTTTTTTTTTTTGTATTTATCTATGTACACATACAGTCTGGAATGTCATTAAAAACAGAATTCTAATGAGATCTGGTAATTAATTATTTTCTTGGAGAATTGAGAAAAAGCGATTGTCTGAATTCTGTTTGTCTGGGACTCAGTCTGTCTCTTTGTGTAGCTGTAATGTTTTGATCAATTTCTCCTGAACCTTGATAAAGATTTACTGAACCTTTGGTAAGATTCTCTTGCCACTTGGTTGCTGCTTCTCTCTGTAGTATTGATTCTGGATAAAGGAGGTCTTACTTTGTCAATATTGAGGGTAAATATAGGAAATAAACAAAGATAGAACATTTAGGACTATTTGATGATCTTGTTTGGGAATTGTAAACCATGCTGATAGGATTTTATAACATGACAGTTGTGGAGGTAGGAGAAGCATGTTTTGTTTTGGACGAAAATATTTCAACTGATCTTGTCAATATTTTAATGCGGCCTTGTTGGCTCATTTGGATGTGCGTCCGAATGCAGACCAGGAGGTCGTGGGTTCGACCCCCACCAAGGTCGGCAACATTCTTTCGTGAAGATTGATCACAAAATATTTTCTACAGTCATTCTCTCCCTTCCGCTGATTCAAGAAGGTCAGTTGTCAGTTTCTGGGGAAAGAATGTACACAATACTGGGTAACCGCTTAGAGGACTAAGCCTGCCCAGTAAACGTGTGGTTAGGTAAATTGACCGCACTCGACATGACCACATTGGGTTGAATGCGGGCCATAAAAACTCAACACAAACAAACAATATTTTAGAATGAGTACAATTTTGTTAAAAAATAAAAACAAAACAAATGTTTTAGGGGACATCCCAGCTTTGCCACATAACGTTCATGGAGATTGGTCATGAAATTATTTCTGTGATTATTCTACCCCTTCTGCCGATTCAAGAAGGACATTTGTCTGTTATTGAAGAAAATATGTGCATGAGTGCTGGTTAACCACTCAACTGCATCTGAAAATGTCGTCTGCTTATGTCGTCTGCTGCATCTTCTTGCAAACTTTTCAAACTTACATTTTGCATATAGGCAAACAGTGTGGACCCAGATCAGACCTCCTAAAGGAGCAGTCTGATCTGGGTCCACACTGTTTGCAACAATGACTTTTAAAGTAACCAGCAGAAGACAAAGCAGATGACAATTGTTGTGATTGGCGCTTTAAGGGTTAATAACTAAGCCTGCCTAGAAAAAGTGTGAGTAGGTCAGCTGGCTGGCTCAGTGTGACCTTAACAGTGTTGACTGGACCGTAAAACTCCCACTCCCAGCTGCAACAGACAATATCCTAATTAGTTTTTAATTATTTTTCAGAGAAAATAAGGCTTAGCATTTGTGTGAATTGTCTGCTAGGCATATGATCAACATGAAATGTCAAGCCTCTCTCTCTAAAAAAAAGTTTTCTGTCGTAAGTTTGTTTGGGGCTTCCAGGGTTAATAACTATTCTGGCATATTAACTTGGTGAATTGTACTATAGGCTGTATGATCTGATGATTTGCACATTTTAGGATTTCTCAAAATATGGATACTGTATTAACCCATAGTATTAGGGCAGACAGGCTAGACCACAGAGTTCAGTGTCTGATTAGGGCCTGCACTGTTTGCCACTCATCCAGCATTTTTAGACACATTAGAATGATTTAATGAGAATCGATACACTTTTAGGGGAGATAAGTCTTTTAAAATTGTTTTGCCTCCCCTCTGAAAAGAAATAACTACGGTGAATGTCCTAAAATTCCGAACACTTTATTCCGTACTTTTTTGCCTGAATTTTGCATTTTTATGCAACTTTTTCTTGAAATTCTTAGTGGAATGGCAAACAGTGTAGACCCTGATCAGACTGCTCCTTCAGGAGCAGTCTGATCTGGGTCTGCACTGTTTGCATATGTTATTTTGTAAGAAACTTTGGTGTATGTAATTTTAGGACATTTACCTTACTCCCTGTAAAAAGTGTACACTGAAGCAGAGGAAATCACAAAAGTTGTCTCTCTTGGCAGAATGGTGACAAATCTTTCAAATGTATCTGATTTATTTAATCTTATCATGCTGAATAATTAAGATGTCACACCAACATCTAACTGTTAGCCAATCAGATTGCTTGATCCAAGTGTTTGATACAAATTCACATACTAAATGAGTCAATGACAAACAGTGTAAATCCAGATCAGTCAGCTTCTACACTGTTTGCAAAGGGGGCATATCCAGGTTTTCAGCAGGATCACGGTTAACCCTGATCCTGGTAAACCCAGATATGCCCGGCTTTTGCAGTGTAGATCCAGATCAGTTGGCTTCTGAAAAAGCCAACTGATCTAGAACTACACTGTTTGTCATAAGTGTGAAATTTTATCAAAAACCTACATCAAGTAATCTGATTGGCTTAAAATTAGAACTGGGCATGACATCTTAATTTATTCAACACAGTCAAAAAAAAAACCTTTTGATTTGACATGATTCTGTGGATAATTTGGTGTGAGAGGGTGCCATATGGCAGTTCACTGTATTGTTAGAACCAGGAATAGTCTGTGATCATTGATTTGTTAAGGCTTGGCATGCTGGGTAAAAATTTCAGCAGACGGCATTTTAAAACGTTTTTCTTATTTTTCCAAGTAAGTAGATTTGACATCACATGCAAATTGTTTCTTTAAGGGACAATTTGCATGTAATGTCAAAGCTTATAATTTTCTGGAAAAAAATAAGAAAAATATTATCAATTTGTTGTCTGCTGAATTCGCCCAGAGAGTGGTAAAGGTTAATAAAGTTGTGCTCTGTGCTCTTTCATTCTTAACAAAGCTGTATTAGAAAATAGCATAATTAATCTCAGGGATCTGCTAAATTGGGAGAGTGTGCCTTGAGAAAACCAACAATTTCAAATTTGCTGACAAGGAAATATGCATGTTCAGAGAGAGTCTTGCATAGCTCCAGATAAGAGAATATCCACAAAATATTTTTCTTATTTCTCCACATAAACATTTGTGGTGGGTACTCATTAGAAGTGCCTCATCGATAAGAAGGTTCCTCTCATAATTACTCATAACTTAATGTGTGGAAATGGAAAAATATTAATCTTGGTATCAATCTTATATACTTATTGGTATGTGGTGTTCCAAATCCTTGTGGTTATGGTCTGTATTGATTGAAAAGGTGTCTCTGTACATATATAATCCAAGCAGACTATTCACATGAAATGCCAACTTATTTTCTATGAAAAATACAAAAAAAAAAAAAATAGAATATTGTCTACTCCAAGTTTTGCTTGATACTTCAATAACTGACAAATTGCAATGTTAGCATACAGAAATTACAGAATGCAGTCTGCTGCATTATTGCAAAACTCGGTAGCAGAAAATTATGTTGTTAGCTGATAAATGATACAACTTGGCATACAAACAAGCATGTTTATTTGTTAAAATAATTATTTTCAAAGTTCCTGTTCCTGATTCAAAGTTAAGACATACTGTCTTCTTTTCTTATTTTCCATTTTAACCAGAATAAGCCCTACACTTAGCATGTTATGGGCAAACTCAGCCCATGACAAATAGATATTTTCTTATTTTTCCAGGAAAATAGGATTTGACTTTTCATGCAAATTGTCTCCTAAGGAGACAATTTGCATGAAATGTCAAATTCTATTTTCTGGAAAAAATAATTAAATATTTCAACATGTCCTTTGCTGAATTCTTTTAGCATGCTAATTAAATCACCTCATCCTGCCCAGTTTCTGACTTACTTTTGAAACAAACTGAGCAGTATTTATTTTGATATCTGGCCTATTAGAACTACCACAATTACCCTAAGTATTCAGACAGACAGGCAGACCTGAGCAAACAGTATAGACCCAGTGAAATTCTGATATTTTATGTTTACTCAGGTTTGTTTTCCAAACACTTAGAAAGGGCAGATTCAGAGAGGGTTTGTGAGGTTCACTCCAACAACCCCTACCCCCCACCCCCACCCCCCTTTAACTCAAAATTTTAATTTTCATGGGAAATTTTGGATAAATTTTATGAATTTGGGATACCATATTAACCTTAAATATTAATAACTTTTTACCTTATACTTCTCTTCAAGAAGTCTATTTTGGTTTAAACAATATTTTATTCATTTAAGTTCACATATATACATCGCATAATGTTATATGGTATAGGATTTGATAAAAAGCTAAAAGCTTATATAAATCATCTCCTGAGAAGTCTATTTTATTACCTATGAATGTGTATAAGATTTCTGGATGATCGAATGGCAAACACAGTGATCAGAATCCGTGTTCTGTGGATCTGATCTGGGTGTACACCATTTTTGCTCAGGTTTGTCTTTCCAAATAAAGTAAGTAAGCTAATTTAACCCTTGTCCTGCTGAACCCAGATATACCCTGCCTTTGCAAACAGCATAGATCCAGATCAGTTGGGTTCTGAAGAAGCCAACTGATCTGGATCTGCACTGTTTGCGATTAAATATATGAATTTATATCAACAATCTGGATCAACCCTTATCAAAAAAAAAAAAAAAAAAAATCTACCATCTATTCCCCTTAATTAACCCTTGTCCTGCTGAACCCGGATATAGCCTGCCATTGCAAACAGTATAGATCCAGATCAGTTGGCTTCTGAAGAAGCCAACTGATCTGGATCTGCACTGTTTGCCATTAAGTATGTGAATCTATAGCAACAATCCGGATCAAGTAATCTGACTGGCTGAAAAGTAGAAGTGAGTGTGGCATCTTAATTAATTCAGGAGGACAAGGGTTAAACAGTGAAGGCTTTGATCAGACTATGAGTGATCATTGCTGACATATTCAAACTATGAATGTTTATTGCTGACATATTCAAACAATGAGGTCAGTTTTGGGTTGATTTTTCCTAACCTAACAAGTTATCTTTGTATCATTAGAAAGGGGAGACAATTCTTACAAAAACACAAAATTAGGAATTAAAAAAAATAAGTCTGACAGTACTTTCTGAACACATTGCTTATCTTGAGCTCTGCTTGAGGCAGCCTGATTGCTGATAAGCCCATGATTGATGGTACTGTAGTAATGATGTATGATTGAGTGATAACTCTGTATCATTTCATGTATCATTTAACCCTTGTCCTGCTGAACCCGGATCTGTCCTGCCTTTGCAAACAGTGTAGATCCAGATCAGTTGGCTTCTTAAGAAGCCAACTGATCTGGATCTACACTGTTTGCCATTCAGTATGTGAATCTATATCAACAATCTTAATCAAGTAATCTGATTGGCTGAAAATTAGAAATGGGTGTGGCTTCTAAATTTATTCAGCAGGACAAGGGTTAAGTTAAGTACAGGCACTTATCAGTCCAAGAGAGAAGGCTCATATATTTTAGCTCATTTAGATATTGCTTTTTTTTTTAATTCAATTTATTTTTCCTTCACAAGAGCATTTTTCTTGTTTCTTCCAGAGAACAGGATTTGAAATTTCATGCAAATTGTCTCCATTGGAGTAAATCATGAAATCTTCACACTCTCATCACCACTTACCTGGAGGTCTGGTCATGTCTCAAGAAAAACATTATACAGCCTTTTATAGCTTTAGCATACAGCAGAATTCACTGAGTGGGTCCTTGCTATTCACTTAGTCTTAGGTTCAGATCATAAGCTGGGTGGGAATGCATAGCCAGCCTCAGTGACTAAGTTGGATGTGCGTCTGACTTGTAATCAGGAGGCTGCAGGTTCAATCCCCTCCAGGTTGACAACATTCTTTCATGGAGATTTGATCATGAAAATACAGTCATTCTGTCCCTTCCAATTATTCAAGAAGGGCAGTCATCAGTTTCTGGCGAAAGAATGTGCACAGTACTGGTTAACTGCTTAGAGGATTAAGCCTAGTGAGCCCCAGTAGCCTAGTGGATAGGAGAGTTGTCTCTTAATCCATTATGTTTCTCACCGCTGTGGTTTGAGCCTCGCTCAGGTCACATGTGGGAAAGCCAAGTTCTGCTTACGGATGGTCAGGTGGTTTTTCTCCCGGGTTCTCCAGTTTTCGCCCACCTTTGATGAATGATCAGCTAGTTATGAGTGAAATATTCTTGAAAGGGCCGTAAAACCCAAATCAAAAAAAAAGAAGAAAAAAAAAAGAGGACTAAGTCTGCCCAGTAAAAGTATGGTTAGGTAAACTGACTGAGCTCGACATGACCCCATTCGGTTGACTGGGCCATAAAACCTTAATACAGACAAAAATTGGAAATGCATACACCTGAAAGATTTTGCCGCCATTTACAAAGGGAGACCACTTTAGAAGATAGGCAGTTGCTCCTCTTATATTTAAAACCTTTCCTAAATGATTCAAATCTTATACAAAAGAATTCGATGTGCACATTTTCCTATTAAAAAGAACTTAATGGGCATTTTAAAGGAAAGAATTTGCTTTTAGAGGGAGAAATTCTTTCCATTATGCTTGCTTTGCTGTATACATTTGGCACAATGGCTGTTTTTCTTGTGTTGCTCATTAATGTTTTGTAGCCCAGAGTTTGAAGTTTGAATCTCTTATTAAATTTCCTTTACTTTTATAATTAAAACAACATCTGCTTCCTTAGGACTGTTTCCTATACAGTATACATTCATTTCAAAGCTTCTGGTTTCATTCAATACATAAGGATGCAAGGTATGAAAAGCTCCCTTACAGCCTTTATTTTTCAACCAGTGTAGACCCAGATCAGGTTGTGTATATGTTCATTCTAATCAAGTCCATTATTTAGTATATTCTTCAGTATCCAATGATTCTATAAGCGGACAACTAAGGCCCTGATCAGCCTGCACATTCGTGCAGGCTGATCTGGGCCTTTGTTGTCTGCATATGCTAAAAGGGCCTTTTTCTCATGCCAGGACATAAATGATTCAATATTTCAATTCACAGAAATATACTAGACTTGATATTTTTGTATTGTGAATAAGTAATTTGTAGCATATGTGTAGAATTGGCTGAGAAAGCAGATTCTCCTTTCATTTTCCTATTTATTAAGTTTTGGCAAACAAAAAGGTCCATTATCGCAAAAGATGGTGTCTTTGTATTATACATCTCGATGAGTTGAATAGTATTACATATATATTGAGATGATGAAAGCTTGAGAGTCATTTTGGAGTCATTTTGTGGATACCTTATTTACCATAAGTATTTGGACAGACAGGCCTGAGCATAAAGTACAGGGGGTGGTTGGGTGAGACAAAGGTATCGTGTATCTTACGTCGATCGTGGTGTCCAACTGATATTGGCTTACAGTTGGGCAAGGCCTGTTATCCTTGCAGCAGGTAAGGGTAGAGGGGGAGTGTTTTTATTTCTTCTGTTTCTTCACTTTCATTCATCTTTCTTCCTTCCCTGTCCCTCTCTTTCATCTCCTCTACTATCTCTTCTATCTCTCTTCCTCTGGGGGACAATACAAAATGACTCACAAGGGTTGACATGTCGTTATACCCCAACACAAACAAACAAACAAAAAGTGTAGACCCAGATCTGATACCACATTCTGTGGCATCTGATCATGGTCTACACTGTTTGCCATTAATTCATCTGTCAGTTTTTAGACAAGTCAGTGGGCTAGTAAAATGGATTTGTTCAAATTTTAGGGCAAGTATGGTAAGATATTTAGGTGTCTGAATACTTAACCCTTGTCCTGCTGAATAAATTCAGATGCCACACCTTTTTCAAATTTTCAGCCAATCAGATTACTTGATCCAGATTGTTGATATAAATTCACATTCTGACTGGCAAACAGTGCAGATCCAGATCATTTGGCTTCTTCAGAAGCCAACTGATCTGGATCTACACTCTTTGCAAAGGCAGGGTATATCCGGGCTCAGCAGGACAAGAGTTAAGGTAGATATGATATAGACAGAAAATGTCAGAGATTCTCCCTTTATTTCTTATAAATAGGTCTAGATAAGGGAGGTAAAAATTTTTCTTATTTCTCCATGAAAACATATGTTGTGGGTGCTCATTAGAAGCACCTCAGTGAAGCGCTTCTAATGAGTACCCACAACGTATGTTTTTGTGGAGAAGTAAGAAAAATATCAATACTTTTGGATTGAAAAAAGCATCTTAACTAGTGCTATGATTAATAAGCTTTGACAAACAGTGTGTACAGTTCTGTGGGTGATGCACCCTTCTGCTGAAGGTTTATTCCTTGTTCAAAGCAAGGTCAGGGGTTGGGGTTTTATTCACCTCTATCCCATTCTTCTTTATTCTCTCCCTTTCTCTGTGAGATGGCTCAGCATGGCTGAAATACTGTTGGCAGGGATGTTAAAGCTTCACGAAAACATACCTGACCCCCTTTAACACCACTTTTATATAGTAAAACTGCGGTTAACAGGGGTATACATTATTTTTCTTATTTCTGCTCAAAAACATAGATTGTGGGTACTCGTTAGAACCGCCTATGTTTTGAGCAGAAATATGAAAAATATCAGAATTTTTATCTGAAAATTTTCAGTTTTTGGAGGTAAAATTTTCTATATATTTGAATAGGTGTGTTTTTGTAATGGCCTAACTCGAACAAATGGCATATACACAACCTTTATGAGATCCAAGATTGGCCTGTGCATATGGGCAGTCTGATGAGAATCTTAGTTCACCAACAATATTTGGACAGAATGTTATCACTGAACATCAGAGATCCTGACCGACTTCATGGATATCCAGGCAGATTGCAATCAGACTGCGTAGGCTGAGTTGAGTACAGCTGTTGTCATGCGCTCCAGAGACATGTTTTTGTTGATGCAGGGGTTGGGTTGTCGGTCTAGATAAAGTCAGTATTAGCCTTTACCACTGTCTTGGCTAATTTGGCAGATGGCAAATTGGTGTTTTTTTTTTGTTTTGTTTTTTTCCAAGAAAACAGGATTTGACATTTCATGCAAATTGTCTCCAATGGAAAAAATATTTGAAAAAAATATTTCAAAATGTTGTCTGCTGAAAAGTTTACCCAGAGTGCTAAGCGTTAAGTTTAGATACAGTATTTTCTGTCTTTTTTGCTCTAAAGCATATTTTATGGATTCCCATTGGAATTGTCTTGATGAGGTAATTTCAATGAGTACTCCAAAGATAAGCTTTTGTGCAAAAGTAACAAAACTGATCCTAAATTATAACCCAAATTCTCAGCATTTCTGGACATATATGATTTTCTTAAGATAATATTGGGTAAGGTAGCTTTTCTGATGGTGTCTGTGATATTGATCTGATATGGTGCCATATGGTATGTTGGTGGAGTGAGAAATGAGAATTATTGATGTCTGAATTAGTTCTGTCAACAAAACCACTCCATTGGTCAGTTTCTTGTTGGCATTTGAACTCAGTTAACACTTAACATGCTACAGGCAAATTCATCAGATGGCAAAATGTTGTTGTTGTTTTTTCTTCTTTGTAGCTCACCTGAGCAATGCTGAGGGTGAGCTATTGTGATTGTCCATCATCAACAGTTAGTTTGTTAACACTCTAGAGGCCACAGTTTCTACCCAATCTTAATTAAACTTGCTCAGAATGTTTGTATTTAAGAAATCTAGCTCAAGTTCAAAACTTAGCAGCTTAAGGATATAAACTAGGTCACCAGGCCAAATCAAAGGAAACCTTATTAACACTCTACAAGTGGCATATGCCACTTGCACTCTAGAAGTCATAATTTTGAAGTAATCATCTATGAATCTTGCTCAAAATGTTTGTCTTGATGATTTCTAGGTCAGGTATGAAAAAGGCTACTTGGGTCAAAAACTATATGTCAACAGGCCAAATCAAAATAAAAACCTAGTAAACCAGCTTGAGGTCACATTTTAAAGTAATCATGAATCTTGCTCAAAATATTTGCCTCTATGAAATCTAGGTCAAGTTCAAAATTGGGCTGCTTGGGGACAAAACTAAGCCAAATGAAAGGAAAACCTTGTTAACACTCTAAAGGTCACATTCCTGAAGTAATCACCATGAATCTTGCTCAGAATGTTTGTCTTTGTCTAGATGATTTCTAGGTCAAGTATGAAACTGGGTCATTTGGGGTCAAAAACTAGATCACCAGGCCAAATCAAAGGAAAACATTATTAACTCTCGTGAGGTCACATTGTAAAGTAACCATGAATCTTGCTCAAATGTTTGCCTCTATGAAATTTAGGTCAAGTTCAAAACTGGGTCACTTGGGCCAAAAGCCAGGTCACCAGAAAACTTTTTTAACTCTCTAGAGGTCACATTTTTAAGCTATCATCATGAATCTTGCTCAAATTGTATGTCTTGATGATTTTTAGGTAATGTGTAAAACTGGGTCACTTATGACTTATATTTCATGGTCCAGTGACTTTGGTAAGTTTTTTTTAGGTTTAGGTCAGTTTCTCAGTAACTATTGATCCTACAGCAGTGATGCTTCACACATGCATGCATTTTAACATGACCTCTTGAATGCAGTCATCCATATTTGATTATGCCCTATACTTCACAGCCCATTGGCTTTGTTGTTTTTTCTGTTCAGGTAGTTTCTAAGTAACTGTTGGTCCTTGGCACATGTGACTTGATGCACTTGGTAGATTTTCTGCCATTTTATATAAGGGAAACAACTTTTGTGACTTTCTGGTTGCTTTACTACTGTACACCAGAATCGTTCTGAAAAGCTTTTAAGGGATCTACCCTAAAACGAGGGAAGGAAACAAATTCTTTCCTTTTAGAGAACCCCTTTGCAGAAGGGAGCAGAACCTTTTTAACAGAGTTGCTTCCCCTTAAAAAGTATATCATTTGCCCTTAAATGTTAAGGATGGTCTCCCTGAGGCATCAAACATGTTTTTTTCCCCAATTTAATTGATATAACCAAGGCAAAAAGTTTGTCTATCCCAGATTTACATTTTTTTCATATTTCATAATCAGAAAATGTCAGTCTGTTTTGTGGTCTAAATAATATCTTGTCTGCCACTATGATTATTATTGCATACATACTTTGAGACAAGGAAGTTAACCCATTTTAGTCTGGAGACCCCAAAAGAGTAATTGGCAAACAATGCAGACCCAGATCAGATGCCGCAGAATGTGACATCTGATCAAGGTACCCACCGTTTGCAAGTAGTTTGGCCATTTTTCTCTGGAATATCTTAATCACATAGCATGACTTACCTCTAAAACTGAAATTGGACTCTTCCAATATATAATGTTGGGATGGTTATTCAGTATTATATATGAAGAGTGTCTAGAGGAGAGTCAAAAGAATCACAGATCTGTAGCTCTATAATGAAGCAAAATTCTTACAGTCAAATTTATATTTTTCTAACTTCTCAACCACATTCTAGCAGAGAAATAAAAATAATAAATAGTTAAATTGTCCCTTTTATCTGGAACCTTATGAATTAGTCTTACAGATTCCATCCTGCCCATCATAGATTCCCTAGATCCTTCTACCACACATCATCTTCCACCTCTGGCTTCGGTGGTTCATTCGGATGCACATCCGACTGGTGATCAGGAGGTCGCGGGTTTGATCCATACCAAGTTCAGCAACATTCCTTTGTGGAGACTGATCATGAAATATTTTCTATGGTCATTCTCCCCCTTCTGCCGATTCTAGAAGGGCAGTTGTCAGTTTCTGGAAAATAACAGCCATCAGACTTATTTTCTTTGAAAAAAAAAATAAATAAATAAATAAATAAATGAATAAAAATAAAAAATGTCTGCTGCACTTGTGATTGGCGCTTTATGGATTTATACTTTTTTGTGTGCACTAGACTTGGCTCCAAATATACCAGTAATCATTTTAACAGATAAATTCTGGCTTGTATACAGCTATTAACCCATTTTAGTCAGGAAACCCCCACAAAAGGGTAATTGGCAAACAGTGCAAAACCAGATCAGATGCCACAGAATGGGGCATCTGATAGGGTCCGCACTGTTTGCATTAAATACAGGAATTTCTATCAAATATAATTATAATAAAAACAAACCAGACACCCCACTGTTGGAAATAGACCAGTCCAAAGAGTTGTGGTAGAAGTCCACTCAACATTTATTGAAAATTGAGGTTTGAAAAATGCTGTTCAAAGTGGGTATAAATCACTGGTGTAAGGATACCTATGGGGTAGTTTAGTTATTGTGGCCTCTTTTTATCGCACCTGCTTGTAGCAGGGTGCGATATAGGCGTCCGATTTTCCGTCCGTCCGTCCGTCCGTCCGTCCGTCCGTCCGTCCGTCCGTCCGTCCGTCCGTCCGTCCGTCCGTCCGTCCGTCCGTCCGTCCGTCCGTCCGTCTGTCTGTCTGTCAACATTTATGTCGACGTTCGACATTTATGTCAAAGTTAGTATTCTAATCAACTACAAGACTAAACAACCATCAAACCTTGCATGAAACATCTCCCTGACCTCCTGACTTTGCGACATAGGCGTCCGCTTTTCCGTATGTCTGTCCATTCGTCCGTCCGTCTGTCAACATTTATGTCGACGTTCGACATTTATGTCAAAGTTAGTATTTTAATCAACTACAAGACTAAACAACCATCAAACCTTGCATGAAACATCTCCCTGACCTCCTGACTTTGCGACATAGGTGCCCACTTTTCCATTCGTCTGTCTGTTCGTCCGTCCGTCTGTCCGTCTGTTAACAGTTCTGTTATGTCGAAGTTCGACATTTATGTCAAAATTCATATTCTAATCAACTACAAAACTAAACAACCATCAAACCATTTATGAAACATCTCCCAGACCACCAGACTTTGCGACATAGGTGCCCGCTTTTCCATTCGTCTGTCCGTTCATCCGTCCGTCTGTCTGTTAACAGTTCTGTTATGTCGAAGTTCGACATTTACGTCGAAGTTAGTATTCTAATCAACTACAATTCTACAACAACCATCATACCTTGCATGACACATCTCCCTGACCTCCTGACTTGGCAGGTGTGTTGACCCATTGACCTTGACCTATATTTTGCGCTCCATTGACTTTGACACAATTTACGTTGACGTTCCAGATCTTCTCAATTATAAGGCGTACAACTACCAAACCTTGCATAGTGCTTCTCCTAGATGTACTGACTTGGCATATACCTTGACCCGGTGACCTTGACCTATATTTTGCGCTCCAGTGACTTTGATATATTTTGCGTCGACGTTCGATATCTCCTCGACTATAAGGCCTACAACCATCAAACCTTGCATAGTGCTTCTTCTCAATGTACTGACTTGGCAGATACCTTGACCTGGTGACCTTGACCTATATTTTGGCTGCAGTGACTTTGACATAATTTACGTCAGTGTTCCAGATCTCCTCAAGTGTAAGACCTCTAGCCACCAAACCTTGCATAGTGCTTCTCCTAGATGTACTGACTCGGCAGGTATCTTGACCCGGTGACCTTGACCTATATTTTGCGCTCCAGTGCCTTTTACACATTTTACGTCAACGTTCAATATCTCCTCAACTGTAAGGCCTACAACCATCAAACCTTGCATAGTGCTTCTCCTCAATGTACGGACTCTGCAGGTACCTTGACTGGGTGACCTTGACCTATATTTCACGCTCCATTAACTTTTACACCTTTTACGTCACCCTTCCATATGTCCTCAACTGTAAGGCCTTCAACCACCAAACCTTATATAGCACTTCTTCTCGATGTACTGACTCGGCAGGTACCTTGACCTGGTGACCTTGACCTATATTGTGCACTCCAGTGACTGACACATTTTATGTTGATGTTCGGTATCTCCTCAAATATAAGACCTACAACCACTAAACCTTGCATAGTGCTTCACCTCATTGCACTGGCTTGGCAGGTACCTTGACCCGGTGACCTTGACCTATATTTGACACACTTTACGTTAATGTTTGATAACTCCTCAACTATAAGGCCTACAACCACCATACCTTGCATTGTGTTTCTCCTTGATGTACTGAATTAGCAGGTACCTTGACCCGTGACCTTGACCTATATTTCATGCTCCAGTGACTTTTACACATTTTACGTCAACGTTCCATTATCATTGGGCTGTATGATACGAAAAGTCAGTGCTGAAGATATAACCATTAGCGGGAATGGGACTGGCCTGGAATATATGTGCCCCACTAGGCACTTTGTCTACATTTTTTTCAACCCAGTTTTCCAAGTAAGCACTGCTAAGAATGAAATAAACTTATTTAATAACCACGTTCTGATTGTGGCTCCCGTGACTTTTGCCCCAGCAGGTGCGATGACGCCTTCCGCGGAATTCTTGTTATATACAGCGATCGCCCTGGTGTCCGTCTGTTCATCTGTAGACGAAACCTTGTGTGGCCCATAACTCCTATACCCTTTAAGCTATTTTCATGAAACTTTGTCAGGTTGTAGAGGGCATTGGTTAGGTGTGTCATGTGCAAGAATGACAACTCTAATCGAATTGGTTCAGGAGTTATCTCCCATAGTCTCCCAAAATTGTAAAATTTTGTGCGGACCAGTACTCTGAAATCCTTTAAGATATTTTCATGATACTTCACCAATATGTAGAGAACATTGAGTAGGCATGTCGCGTGCAAGAAAGACAACTCCAGCTGACTCCGTTTTGGAGTTACCTCCCATAGTTGTTAAATCTTATGCGGCCTATAACTAAATCCTTCAAGTATTTTCATGATACTTCACCATTAGGTAGAGGACATTGAGTAGGCGTGTCATGTACAAGAAAGACAACTCTTAACTGACTGTGTTAGTTATAAAATCTTGTGCAGGCCATAACTCAATAACTCTTTTGAGATATTTTATGATACTTTATCAAATTGTAGAGGACATTGGGTAGGTGTGTCACATACAAGCCGGCCTCGGTGGCTCAGTTGGATGCACCGTCCGACTGGAGACCAGGAGGTCGCGGGTTCAACCCCCGCCGAGGTCGGCAACATTCTTTCGTGGAGATTGATCATGAAATATTTTCTACGGTCATTCTCTCCCTTCCGCTGATTCAAGAAGGGCAGTTGTCAGTTTCTGGCGAAAGAATGTGCACAATACTGGTTAACTGCTTAGAGGACTAAGCCTGCCCAGTAACCGTGTGGTTAGGTAAACTGACCGTGCTCGACATGACCCCATTGGGTTGACTGGGCCGTAAAACCTCAACACAAACAAAAAAGTCACATACAAGAACAACAACTCTAGCTGACTCCATTTTGGGAGTTATCTCCCATACTTGTTAAATTTTGTGTGGCCCATAACTCTAAAACCCTACAAGTTAATTTCATGATACTTCACCAATAGGTAGAGGACATTGAGTAGGGGTGTTGCGTACAAGAATGACAACTCTGACTGTGTTCTGGAGTTATCTCCCATAGTTATGAAATCTTGTGCAGGCCATAACTCAATAACCCTTTGAAATATTATCATGATACTTGATCAAGTTGTAGAGGACATTGAGTAGGTGTGTCACATACAAGAACAACAACTCTAACTGACTCATTTCTGGAGTTATCTCCCATATTTGTTAAATCTTGTGCAGGCCATAACTCTTAAACCCTTTGAGATATTTTTTATGATACTTCATCAGGTTATAGAGGACATTGAGTAGGCATGTCATGTACACAAAAGATGAGTCTGACTCCACTTTTGAGTTATCTCCCATAGTTGTTGACGGTCATAACTTCTCTACCAGTTGAGATTTTTTGGTGATAATTAATAGGGATGCTTAGAACATTAAGAAGGAGAGTTGCATTTAAAAATTGTAACTATGGGTTACTTGTTACTCCATTTATTTTCATTTATCTCCCCTGGTGGTAAAATCTTGTGCAGGCCATAACTCTTTAACCAGTGGAGACATTTTAATGATAGTTAGTAGAGATGCTAAGAACATAAACTAGGTGTGTCACAATATGTAAGGACAACTCTGACCTATGGAGTGTTCGAGTTATCTCCCTTACTTATACTGCGGATGCAGATTTATCAGCAATGCATGCAGCAGGCTTTATTTTTATCATTATTTTTGGATTCTTTGTTGAAAATCACTAACTAGCGAACACAAAATTGAGTTTCTCAGACTAATGGTTGAAGAGTTACAGGCCTTGCAGGCAAAGGGCTTTATATTTCTCATTATTTTTGGATTCTTTGTTGAAAATCACTTACTAGCGAACACAAAATCCAGTTTCTACGACTTACAGTTTGTGAGTTATAATCTTTGCAGGCAACAGGCCTTATTTTTCTCATTATTTTTGGATTCTTTGTTGAAAATCACTTACTAGCAAACAAAAAGTCCAATTTCCATGACTTACGGTTTGAGTGTTATAATCATTGCAGGCAACAGGCCTTATTTTTCTCATTTTCAGTTTCTTTGTTGAAAAAACACAAATCGCGTTTCCACAACTTATGGTTTTAGAGTTCTATGTCTGATTCACAGTTGTGGAGTTATCACCCACTGCAGGGTCAAACAAGTGTATCCCTTGATAAAATTACATCTCTAATGCCCTAGATTGAAAAAAGACGGCTGTTTGCGGTGCAGTCGGGGGATTTGCCATCTCTTCTGATGGCTGTTTTTTTTTCTGCAAGTAATCCCATGATTTCAGTCCATCCATTTATTGACAAGTTGAATTCTGCCCTGTTTGGTACAAATTATTAACTTTGACCTTGATGTTCATTTCAAGGTTTGTATGAGGAACCAAGGATAAACAAGTATTAGCTTTCACAAAAAGATTAGTCTACACTAACTTTTTGCAAATGCTGAACTTGGTTATAATAATAATAAGTTTGTCTATGTCCAGACAATCTACACCCATGGGCATGGACAATGATCCATGGTTTCAAAATCAAAGCGCTGAGAGTACTGATGGGGACATTTGCATAGTAAGATGCGATATAGAGAACAACGTAATTTTCTTTGTCTTTATCAAATATTTAAGTGTATTTACAAGATGTAAGAAAGAATTTTTCAGGTTGGTTTCGATTGAATTGTACTGAATTCTATATCTTGCATTTTTATGTATTTGAGTTGTAGCACAAATGTCATACTTGAACAGCAAATGTCCAGATCTCCACGCAATCTGCTCAGAGCTGTTTTTGCACTTCAATATATATCACAGTAGTTGGTGTTTGTAAGCAGACATGGAAGGCTTTGAGCAAACTGCACAGATGCACAGGTGATCTTCATCACGAAAACATGCCTATATAATTTTGACCCCCTTAAACCCCACTTTTATATAGTAAAACTGGGGTTTACAGGGGTATACATTATTTTTCATATTTCTGCTCAAAACATAGATTGTGGGTACTCGTTAGAACCGCCTCGGCGAGGCGGTTCTAATGAGTACCCACAATCTATGTTTTGAGCAGAAATATGAAAAATATCCGAATTTTTTTATCTGAAAATTTTCATTTTTTGGTGGGAAAATTTTCAGTATATTTAAATAGGCATGTTTTTGTGATGTGGTTTTTAGGTCTGCAACTACAAGGATTCTTTTCTTATGACACAGCTCCTTGATGATGTTTCTTTTTCATTTATCATCATTGCAATGTTTGTCTGTTTCTCAGTTTTCAGAGAAGGAACATTTTTTGAAATAAAATTATACAAAAAAGATTTTAGAAATCACATATTGCAACAATAAACAAATGTCCTGAATTATTTCTCAACTGATTCCGAGATGGTTTGTGGGCTAATTCAGTAGACAACAAATTGGTGATATTTTTTTTTTTTTTTTTCCCAGAAAACAGGATTTAACATTTCATTCAAACTGTCTTGCATGAAATGTCAAATCCTGTGTTGTGGCAAAAAACAGGAAAAAATATTTCTAAATGGCATCTGCTGAAAATTTTACCCAAAGTGCTAAGTGTTAATATTATGCTATTAGTTTTCCTGGAGCCTGCTAAAAATGGAATGATGTAAGAAGTTATTAAGAGGATAAAACAAAAATGTTTATCAATATGATCCTATTTCTGTGATATTCTTTGACATCAGTTTTTGCAAGGCAATTTTCACCTCATTAACAAAATGTTGAAATAGGCTTGTCATTTATTGATGAGCTTAATTTTCAGGTGCATTTCAACCCTGAAGCATCATATAAAATTGTAGCAGACAACATCCGGATTTTTTTTTTTATATATATATTTTTCTGTGAAAATAGGGCTTGATATTTCATGTGACGTGTCTGCCTAATAGACAATTCACATGAAATATCTAACCTTAATTTCTTTGAAAAATGATAATGAAAAATATAAAGTCATCTGCTGTTACAATTGTAGCTTCAAGGGTTAACTTATATGAAATCAGCAGACAAGGATTATTTATTTATTTGTTTATTATACATTTACGGAAAATATAGCGTGATACTTCATGCAAGATCAAGCCTTATTTTCACAAAAAAATAAAAAATAAATAAATAGACAAATAATAAAGTTGTTTGCTCATACGCCTTTATGTAGCCTAGTCTGGTCTCTAGCTCATTTAAAGTAAATAAGTGAAAAAAGTGAGGAAATATGTGGAGGAATAGACATCACACTTTGCTGGGGAGATTTTCCAACCCACCTCGTAGAATCTGGTAAATATTTTTTAATTCTTCCGCGTTTCATTTTAATTGTACCCTTCTATATAGTTACAAATTGTTGTTCAGCTATTTTATTACTGCCTTAATAAGACAGTAGACCGGTTGTTACTGCTTAGTACATAGATCAAGAGTATTCAGCCAGTAGTTAAATAACCCATTACAGAGTAAATAAACTCTCCCACACTGTATATTAGAAGAGTCCATTTCAATTTTAGGTATGTCAGGCTATCTGATGTAGATATTTCTAAAAAATGGTAGAACTTTTTTTTTGCAAACTGTGGAGCCCCAGATCAGATGCATTCTATTGCATCTGATCTGGGTCTGCGCTGTTTGCCAGTTAACCCTTTAGGGGTCTCCAGTTTTCAATGGGATAAGCTTGTTCAAACTTGTAATTGAATTAGTTTATGAAGATGTTCCAGGAAGGTTTACCCATGGATCTAGATAAGAGTAGGAATCAGGTAAATATTTTCCTTATATGTCCATGAAAACATATGTGTGGGGACTCATTAGCAATTTATCAAGAGCTATGTTTAAGCAGCAAAAGTAGAGGAGTGTATCCTGCCATTCATATTCTTTAAGCCCAAGACACCATGGGCTCTAACATTGTCCAAGTGGTACAAAGACTATGGGATGCCTTTATGGTATTTTAGGGATGTTGCCCCTATGAGCTAAAATATGAAAATAGTATGTTAATACCTGAAAAGGGCTCAACAAATGTATAGACAATCCAGGCTTCATAAAAAATGAAGGCAATACTTAACCAATCCCATTTTACAAAGGGGTAAAACATTTATATCTGAGAAACTCTGCTAGTAAGAGACCTGCTGAATAAGTGGTTTTTACAATAATAATTAGACATTGCTCTGCATAACAGGCAATAGACATGCAAGAAAAAACATGACAGACCAGACTGAAAATTCAAGACTTCAGATGAAGGTGTTATTCTAACAATATTTCTTGTTAATTTTGTACCCTAAACTATAAATAGATACTCATAAGATTCTTCTTAGTGAGGCTGTTTTGGCAAAGACCTGGGGCATGTGTTTAGGTACAAAAATAATAAGAATGATCTTAAATACAGCCACAAATATCATCTTAGCTAGAGCCTTAGAAAGGTTGCAACTAAGGAATCTCTTTAATACTGGAATGCCACAAGTGAAAAAGCAGTTTATCGCTTGCCCCATGCCGGATCCATGTTAGCCTGCTTGTCGGTAAAGTACTATCAGATATACACTATTGTATAGATTTCCACTTGGTCTGGATATATTATACCTGAATTGATCAGAAACTGATCAGATTGAGCAGACCCTGATCAGACTGCTTGATAAGGTACCATTTTGCTTATTATTCATTTTTTGCATCCTTTTCTGTGTTTGTGCCAAACTGTTTGCATAGCTCCAGATAAAGTGGTAATTATGTCAATAATTCACAATAATTTTAGCTGTTTTGAACCAAGACATATCTTGTGGATGCTCATTGGAATCGCCTTGCCAGGGTTATTCACCTTGGTAAGACGATTCCATTGAGTACCGACAAGATATGTTTTGGAGCAAAACTAGCTAAAATTACTTTCTCGTTATCCGGAGTTAGGTGAACAGGATTATGGGATTGTAATCAGCAGATGAAAGTTCTCTAGACCCTGTAGACACAACCACTTAGGGGAATTGATCTGAAATTCCTTCAGTTTTTGTTTCCTGCCTTTCTAAAGCAAAAACAAAGGTCATGTTTAAGGAGTCATCTATCATAATGACATTTTGGACAGTAAATTTTGCATTTCTGGGCTGTTTGGAATATTTTGTCTGAATCTTAGTACATATGTAATACATATATTCCAGGGCCCAGTTGCTCAAAACTAACGATGTCGTTAGTTAACATATGGTTAAAACTTTGATCATTAAATATGGCAAATACACTAATATTTTTGCTGAAAAAAATGTGGTGAGTAGCTTTTGCATTTGCAAAAGCTACCCACATATTTTCAGCAAAAATACCGATAAATTAAATATTGTACTTAGTAGAACAGTTAACATTTTGACCACTAACGAGCTTGTTAAGCTAATGATGCTTTGAACAACTGGGCCCAGGTTATTATTGGTTGTTCAGCAGCAACATACCTCTGGATGAGGTGCTTTTTTCAACCCAAAAGTAAAATGCATCACCTCTTATATCTCTATGAAAACATATGTTGTGGGTACTAGAAGTGGCTCGGCAAGATGCTTCTAATGAGTACCCATAACATACGTTTTATGCAGAACTGCAGCTCATTAGAAGTTCCTGACCCATTATAGGTATTTATAACCCTCTAGTCACTTGCTCTTGTTCACTTGGCATTCAGCATTAGGGAAAAAATCAAAGATTACTGGTGGTAGGACTATGTCATACTGTCTAAGGTTTGATACTGTAGTGAGGAGTTGGACATTAAGGTTAAGCCTCAACTGAAATTCAGACCCTTATCATATCTAGAGTTATGATAAAGGAAGATATTTTTTACCACAACACTTTATATATTTGTCTTATTGCAGCATTCAGCCACATGGCTGAGCTACCCTCCAACCATCACAGCCAGAGAAATGAATGTTATGTATCTACTCATAGCTTCTTGGAACTGAACATAGGTCTAGATAAAATTGGGTATCTGGGCCAAGTTGTTCAAAACTAACGACGTCGTTAGTTAATGTATCCTTAAAACTTTGATCATGAAATATTGCATATACCCTAATATTTTTGCTGAAAAAATGTGAGTAGCGTTTGCATTTTCAAAAGCTACTCACATTTTTTCAGCAAAAATACCTGTGAATTAGATATTGTACTTACTAGAACAGTTAAAATTATGATCACTAACAAGCTTGTTAAGCTAATGATGCTTTGAACAAATGGGCCCAGGTAAATAGTTTTCTTATTTCTCCATGAAAACATATGTTTTCGTGGAGAAATTATAAAAAATATCAATACTTTTGGATTGAGAGAAGCATCGTATCAAGAGCTATGACTGAAGTCACTTTGAGTTTGTCATTCCTAGCAAGTAAGGGTCCCACAAATTCAACAGCAGCATCTCAACTCAAACACCATTGACTAGGGACATTAGACCTCAACCCAACTCAACAAGGCTATGCTGCAGATTTAATGCTTTCAACTTAACCCTTCTCTTGCTTAACATGACATGCGCTGTCTTAGCAAACAGAGTAGATCCAGATCAGTTGGCTTCTTCAGAAGCCAACTGATCTGGATCTGCACTGTTTGTCATAAAATACATGAATTTCTGTCAAAAACTTTGATCAAGTAATCTGATTGGCTGGAAATTAGAAGTGGGCATGGCATTTTAATTTATTCAGCAGAGCAAGGGTTAAATTAGACTGGCTCCAGTCTCTAGTGACAAAATAATTTTTCTTATAATCTGTTTAATAATCCACTAAAATAAAACCAAAGTTATATCATGACTATAGAGGCTGGTGACCAGCCTTTACAGTCATGATATTTTTTGGGGTTTTGCTTGGTGGATTATCAAACAGGATTATGAGAAAAATATTTAGTCAATGAAGACTGGAGCCAGTCTAGGGTTAAATCATCATATCCAGAGCTCAAGTCTCAGTCCAGGAGATGGGGTGGTCGGGTGGTGCGAAGGTGTCGTGTAGCTTACGTCACAGGGGCGTCCAACTGATATTGGCTTACAGTTGGGCAAGGCCTGCTATCCTTGTAGCAGGTAAGGGTAGATGGGGAATATTTTTATTTCTTCTGTTTCTTCACTTTCATTCCTGTTCCTTTCTTCCCTGTCCCTCTCTTTAATGTCTTCTACTATCTCTTCTATCACTTTTCTCCCTTTCTCTGGGAGACGACACAAAATGACCCACAAAGGTTGACGTGTCGTTAAACCCCAACACAATCAATCAATCAATCAGTCCAGGAGATGGAGTTCAGCTCGTAACTGTATGGTGCTTCACTGTAAAGAGCCTTATTATCGCCTTTCAACCATCTGGATAACTGAAATATGAAAATAAATGTTAAACATAAATTCATTCATCCATAAAACTGAGTCCTACTAGTTAAAAATTAATATAAACCTGACATGATCAATAAAAATTGATTTAGTGGTAATTTGTACTAACAATATTCCTACATACTAGTAATAATGATTGATTTATGACTCGGTACTTCCAATCTTGGGTACATAGCTGGGAAAACTTGGAGCCAGGCCACATGAAGAAGTTCAGGGCCCAGTTGTTCAAAACTAACGATGTTGTTAGTTAACGTTGTTAAAACTTTGATCATTAAATATGGTAAATGCGCTAATATTTTTGCAAAAGCTACTCAATTTTTTTCAGCAAAAATACCTGTGATTTAGATATTGTACTTACTAGAATAGTGAACATTTTGACCACTAACAAGCTGGTTAAGTTAACGATGCTTTGAACAACTGGGCCCAGAATGTTATATATACAGATAGCAAGAAAAATTAAATACGGATACCATGATACTGGGTGGTTAGTGCACCTGACTTTGGTTTATGAGGTCTTGAGTTCGAATCCAGCTGGAGGTGCAATTTATTTCATGACTGTATTGTACTTCATTGCATAGAGCCTCTCATTATCATCCGTCCATCATCTCAACAGGACATAAATAATGTTGAGAGGGATGTAAAATACCAAATTATCTTCAACCATACTGGACATGAAATGACCATACAAAACAGTTCTACCACATTTCCCAGAATGTATTCAGACAGACAGGCCTGAGCAAACAATGCATACCCAGATGAGATGCCGCAGAACCTGGTGTCTCATCAGGGCCTACATTATTTGCCACTCATCCAGCAACTTTTAGACACAACATCGGGGAGTAAATTATTGTTCAAATTTTAGAACAAGTATGGTTAGGAGTTGAGGTGTCCGAATACTTAGGGCAAAGACAGTATGTCAAAAATAGAAGCGCAACGGAATTTTAAGATGTCCCAGTATTTAGGGTAAATAATGACCTCGGTGGCTCAGTTGGATGCATATCCAGCTGGTGATAGGAGATTGCGGGTTTGGCGAACTTGATCATGAAATATTTTCTATAGTCATTCTCTCCCTTCTTCTGATTCAAGAATGGCAGTTGTCAGTTTCTGGCAAAGGAATGTGCACAATACTGGTTTACCACTTAGAGGACTAAGCCTGCCGAGTAAAAGTGTGGTTAGGTAAACTCAGGCATGCTCGACATTACCCAGTGGGTTCTCCTGAGGAGACAATTTGCATGAAATGTTAAAGTCTATTTTCTGGGGGAAGTGATAAAAACTTTTCAAATTTTCGTCAGCTGAAGTTATAACCAGCATGGTATGCATTAAAGGTTGAACTACTTACCATAGTAAACTCAGGGAGAAAAAAATTAGATTGTTACCTGGGATAATGGAGCATCCAGGTGTGTAATCTGCTCCAGGTAATTTATTAGTTTTTCACCAGTGACTTTTTTTCGTCACCTTGGCTCAGGTAGCGCGGCAAATTTTGGCAGTTGATTTGAAATTTGAACTTGAGCCTCTGACAAGGTGTTGGTGAAAATGGTTGCCTATTTTCAGATTTTCATTCATTTATTTAGAAGTCCTGTGTAGTGTTAGGTCACCGGGTGTAAGGATAATTCACCCATGCTCTTTTGGCATAAAAAGTGACATAAACAGAATGGAACAATTTTATCACTGTTGTTACTGGCCAAACTACATGCTGTTAGCATAATTAATGATGTTGTTCCGACAAAGAATTGTGTTTAGAAGGAGGCGTGGAATTATGAATGAACGTGTCAGGTAAGTCGGAATCCTTTATTAGAAATGACAATACGGGCTTATGGGATTACAATAACCTTGGTGTACAGTATAAGGCTTTACATTGTAACTACTTAACCAAAAGCATGCTGGGTACAAATGTTGGCAGACAGCATCTTGAATTATTTTTCTTATTTTTCTCAGAAAACTGGCTTTGACATTTCATGCAAATTGTCTTCTTTGGAGACAATTTGTATGTAATTTCAAAGCCTGTTTTCTTAGAAAATTAAGAAAAGTATCATCTATTTGTCGTCTGCCGAATTCACCCAGAGAGTGGTAAAACTTAAGTCATTTCAACTCCAGTACTACATGATATTGTAAATTATGCATATTTAAATGGGATTTATCATATTTTCTGATAAGATCTTCAAATTATTGATCTTTTGTCCGTAAATCATCAGGCGCGTTAAAATCCAGCTCAAGTATTGGTGAGTGTTCGTTCTTTAAAGAATGTTAATCGCTTGTTTGGATGGATGCTGTTTGTCTTATTTTTTGTGAAATGATTTGTTTTTGAAATGTTTGTGAAAAAGGTATGTATTTGGAAACATTTTAAGAATAGAAGTCTTTCAGAATTGTAACAGACAACATTATATTTTTTTTCAGAGAAAATAAGACTTGGCATTCCATGTGAATTGTCTGCTAGACTGATGATTCATATGGAATATCAAATTTAAGCCATATTTTTCCCAGAGAAATAAAAATGTCTGCTACGGTTGTGATAGGCATTTTAAGGGTTAAATGGTGAGAACATTTCAGTGGATTAAAGGTTAATTGGTTTTTGCTTTTACTATGTATTTAATTGGAATATATGATTAAACCCCAGCTTAGAATTAGGTGAGAATTTAATTTCTTTTTTTTTTTTTTTTTTTCAATTTTACAGGAAAATAGGGTTTGACAATTAATTTAAATCACCTCAAAATGCTGTCTGCTAATATTTCAAAATGTTTAGTAATAAATTATTAAAGATCTTGTAAATAAAAGCTCTATGTTACGGTACTGCATTTATCTTATGTTGGACAGACAGTCCTGAGCAAATAGTGTAGACCCAGATCAGAGACTACATGTGGTGTCTTATAAGGTCTACACAGTTTGCCACTTGTCCAACAGTTTTTAGACGCAGTTCAAATTGTAAGGATTTTAGACTGGCCCCAGTCTCCATTGACAAATATTTGTTCTTATAATCCTGTTTGATAATCCACTGAAATAAAACCAAAATAATACGACTATAAAGGTCACTACTAGCCTTTACAGTCATGACATCTAATACTTTGGTTTTATTTTAGCCACTGGAGACTGGAACCAGTCTATAAGGATTAAAGTGTCCAAATAAATGGGACAGACACTGTTTTGCAACCCCACAGAGTATCATCAGCAGCATAATGTTTTTACAAAAAAAGTAAAGAAAAAATACATGTATTTATTTTTATAAGTACCCTCTCTTGTGTGAGGACAGGGCGTATAAAGTGCGTAAGTGCTAAAGGGCGTAAAATTAGTGAGTTCTTGAGAAATAAAAAAAATAGTGAGACCTCTATTTTTACATTAAACACAAAGGGAAATTTCTGAAAAAAATAAAATAAAAAAAATAGTGAGAGTACATAAACTGGGTGTTTGGAGCCAAACATTAGTGTATAGTGAGACATGCCTGAAAGTGTTCCTCCAATGCTAAGGTAACTAACTGTATGGCATGAAACCTTTAGGCAAAATCCTTGAGTTGATCCTGATCCCTAAATTAAGTTTTACACCTTCCATGGTATATATATTTGTGCTTTTTGTTATTTGGTTGATAGTAAACAAATGATAAATGGAGCGTTATTGTTTAGCATTCTAACTTTAAAAAAAAATCAGTAGACAACATTTTTAAATATTTTTCTTATTTTTTGTAGGAAAATAGGCTGTGACATTAAATCAAGTTGTCTCCCTAGAAGACAATTTGCATGAAATGTCAAAACCTGTTTTCTGGGAAAAATATAATCAATTTGTTGTCTGCTTAATTTGCCCAGAGAGTTTTAAAGGTTAAGAAAGCAGAAGTGCCCAAGGGAAAGCAAAGAGCTTATAGTATTTTATTATTTATTTATTTTACATGGACAGCTTGACAAATTAAGCTTAGTTCATAAATAAATATTTATTTTTTCTATTTGTATTTGTAATGTCTTAAAACCACAGGACAGAAAAGCAATGTCACCATAAGTTAGCAATTTGTCAGTCAGAAAGCGGTCATTTGATGATTTTTTTGCTACCCAGGGATTTGGTGGATTGATTATTTGTACATGAATTTTATTTATGATGATGGTCATAGAATTCTGTATTTAACCCTTAGTATGCATGCTGGATAAAAATGTCAGCAGACGATGTTGAAATATTTTTCTTATTTCCCCCAGAAAACAGGTTTTGACATTTCTCCATTTGAGACAATTTGCATGAAATGTCAGATCCTCTAGGAAAAATAAGAAAAATGTAATCAATTTGTCATCTGCTGAATTTGTCCAGAGAGTGGCAAGGTTAAACGTAAGTTAGATAATGGGATTTTTTGTTATTATGCTCCAAAACCTGTTTTGTCTGGTACTCATTAATGGAATTGCTTTAGCAAGGGGGTTCCAATGAGTACCCACAAAATATAATTGGTGCAAAATTTATCTTAAATCGTTCCTTCTGATTTCTATGCAAAATTTTATACTGCAGTATAAATTTGCATTTTGACCAGTTTGCAGGGCTCCTGATAAGAGAGCATAACAGTAAATAGTTTCTTATTTCTCCACAAAAATAACTGTTGTGGAAATGCAGTAGACATTGCATTTATAAAGGTGGATTCTGACACATACCACAGCATGATATTTCATGGACAAATAAGAAAAATAACATACTCTTGTGAAGTAAATTGTATTTCATCTAGAGGTCTGAATTCATATACAAAAGCAAGAAAAGAACTTTTAGAAAATGTGGAAAGACTGAATTGTTGGAAGATTCCATGTGGAATAATAAAAAGATTGATCTGTCTGACTGTGAAATGGAGAGTAAATATGAGAAGACACAAAATTCTTACACAGAATGGAGCAGATGCTTTTTAGAATTTATATTAGCTTGCTTTTCTGAAAACGGGTGAGTTTTTTTTTATTTTTGTCAATGAGCTTGTTTTTCCAAAAGCTGATGAGTTTTGGTTCTGTTCTTGTTTTGTCACTGGTCATTGCTTGCCGACTGATATCTTAACCCTAGTCCTGCTGAACCTGAATATGTCCTGCCCTTGCAAACAGTGTAGATCCAGATCAGTTGGCTTCTGAAGAAGCCAACTGATCTGGATCTGCACTGTTTGCCATTAAGTATGTGAATTTATATCAACAATCTGGATCAAGTAATCTGATTGGCTGAAAATTAGAAATGGGCTTGGCATCTTAATTTATTCAGCAGGACAAGGGTTAAAAAAGATCGGGATCACTGTAGAATCTGACCTAAGATTCACAACCATGAAGATCTATAGATCTGTGGTGTTGTCAACTCATCAGTGCTCTATAAATGGCATGGCTAGTCTGCCAACTTCCTGCCAGATTAGCGGGGCTCCATTGCGCAGTCAGCATATCCAGGGGTCGCAAATTTGAATCCAGGCTTGACCTCATAACTTGCATTGCGATTGATCATGAAATCATTTTTATGGTCAGTCTCTCCCTTCCATTGATTCAAGAAAGGCAAGTTGTCAGTTTCTGGCAAAAGTATACATGTGCACAAAGTACTTAGAGGACTAAGACGCAGCCCATAAAAATATGCTCTTAGAATAACTGACAGGCTCAACCTAACCGTAAAAGTGTTGACTGGGCCGTTAAAGTCCAAATCAAACATCCTGTCAGTAGAAACTCCAAAATACTGGCTGCAAGAATGTCAAGTAGATATAGCTGTCTAACTGTCTGTGCTAAAGAAGGGAAGGTGATCTCATGATGGTCAACAAAACCCACATTAACCCTAAAACTGCCAATCACAACAATTGTCGTCAGCTTTGTCACCTGCTTGTGATTTTAAAAGTCATTTTTGCAAACAGTGTGGACCCAGATCAGACTGCTCTGATCTGGGTTCACACTGTTTGCCAGTATGCAAAAATAGGTTTGAAAAGTTTCCAAGAATATTCAGCAGACGATATAAACAGACGACATTTTCAAATGCAGGTTTTCTTGGCGTTTTAAGGGTTAAAGAAGAATTAGACGGTTTCTTTCCCAACATACTGTGGTTTTCTTTAATGTTTAAGTAGAAGCTCTTGAAAAATCACTTGGATTATAATATAAACAATATAATATGTCATCTTCCTTTTATTATATAGATATTGTCAGCTGTATCCTTGCTTTCAATATAAAGTGCATATGAGCGTTTGTGTTGTCCAAATACGTATACAGGGATACAAGGATGGCTGTGGATGGTTTCTTGAAAGGCTGAACTTAGTGTGAAGATAGTGCTAGCTGTGTGCAAAAATGTCATATTGTAGTCTCTCTCACCAGATGCAGAAAATCCTAATTGTGCCCACCAGATGCAGAAAATCTTAATTGCGCCCACCAGATGCAGAAAATCCTTATTGCACCCTCAGATGCAGAAAATCCTAAATCAGATCATTATGGAAACACGCCTATTCAAATATACTGAAAATTTAACCACCGAAAAATGAAAATTTTCAGATGAAAACTTCTGATATTTTTCATACTTCTGCTCAAAACATAAATTGTGGGTACTTGTTAAAACCACCTCAATGAGGCAGTTCTAACAAGTACCCACAATATGTTTTAGAGCAGAAATAAGAAAATAATGCATACCCCTGTAAACCCCAGTTTTACTATATAAAAGCGGGGTTTAAGGGAGTCAAAATTATATAGGCATGTTTTCGTGATGTGCAGAAAATCCTAATTGTGCATACTGTATGCTTATGTTAGTGTTTCTTATGATTATTTTGATTTATTATAAAGATAATATACTTTTTTCATCCAAAAAATGTGAATATTTTACTTATTTAAACAAAAAAGAAATATGTTATGGGTACTCATTAAAAGCACTGCAGCGATGCACTTCTAATAAGTACTGGCTCAACAGACTGTGTTTTTGTGCAGAAATAAGACCACTAATTCTCTGCTACCCCATCATAACTAGAGCTTAACCATACTTTAATACATTACCATACTTGCCCTAGAATCTGGACAAACCCATTTCTTTGATCTGAATAAAATTTTCAGTTTTTCTTTAAACTTGCAAGCTAAGTCAGATTTTAGCAATATTTAAAAAAAAAAAATCCCTGAAAATAATGAGTTACTTTTTTGAGAAAACAAAGAAAATGTGGATTGGGAGATCCATGGTGCATTTGTATTGTTTTGCTGTATCAAGGCCAGCCATAGTTGACTAGCCATTTTACACTAAGCCATGTTAATCCTAGCTAAATGGTGATTGTTCTGGCCCTAGTTGACCCCTGGATTTAGAGTAAATGCTCTACAGTATAACACCTTCAGTAGCCACATTGTTGACAGATTTATCAAAAGCTATCTTAAAATCATCTTTATTGTGAACTCAGGCCTTTGATACCTGGTTTAAGGCTAAGTAATCTCAAGCCAAAGGTAAATCTACATTAAAACTGTCAGGGTACCATTTGCTGATGTGTTCAGTCGTTTGAAAAAAAAAAAGTAAAGAATATATTAACATGTAAGCTATAATATTTTTCATTCTATGTTCCTTCGCTTTTGGTCGAGCAAGCACTTGTTTGATGTCCAGTGTCTAAGGAGTGTTTCAGTAGATGGGGTAAGGGGCAGTTTTTGGGAGTAGGGGAAACGTAAAAAAACATGGAAGCCAGGATAAAATATAGGATCCTAGAGTATTCTAGACAGAATTTCTAGATTTGAAATCAAATTTGGTCTAGTAAACAGAATTAATGGCCAAAAATGCCAAGTTCTATGAAAAAGTGACACAAAGTTATTAGGATTAATATATAAATGTCTGCTTGGCAGACAACATCTTCAACATTTCATTATGTTCTGCAGAAATAAAGGTCTTGACATTTCATGCAAATTGTCTCCTCAGGAGACCATTAGTGCAAGGACTTAGTATAAGATATACAAGACACCAAATGTTCCTTTTGGTGATTAGTATGACATTATTTTCACAGCAAGTGACCTTATGAATATTCATGAATGCAAGTGAACCTGTGGACAAAGCATGCTTTTTATTATGGTATTTGTTTTTTTTTTCCTAAGAATTATTGCCTCACTTATACTCTCAGTTAGCCTAAAGTGAGCCGAGTTGGATGCCTATCCGACTGGTGATTAGGAGGTTGTGGGTTCAACCCCACCGGTTCGACAACATTCTTCGGTGGAGATTTGATAATGAAATATTTTCTTTGGTCATTCTCTTCCTTCTGCTGAGTCAAAAAGGGCAGCTGTCAGTTTCTGGCGAAAGAATGTGCACAAAACTGGTTAACCGCTTAGAGGATTAAGCCTGCCTCGTAAATGTATGGTTAGGTAAACTGACCATGCTTGACATGACCGCATTGTGTTGACTAGGCCGTAAAACCTCAACACAAACAAAATAACCTAAAGGGAACTAACCAAGAATGAAGGAGATGAAGGAATTGATACATTTTCATAGGAAGCAACTCTGTCCAAATTTTTTTGTCCCCTTCTGAAAACGGGTCGACTATTAAAGGAAAGAATTTGTTCCCATCTGGAGCAAATTCTTTCCTTTCAGAATAGAACCCTGTTCAGAAGGGAATCCATGCACATGAAACAAACAGAAAAATCACAAAAGTTGTTTTCCTTGTAAAAAAAATAATGGAAAATAAACAAAATGTATCCATTCACCTTAAATAAGATGTGGGAGCTGACCTCGAGGAGCTGACTTGGCAGTTTATGGAAGAGCAGATAGCTTTCCAAGCAGACTGGCAGATGGTTTTGTGCTGGATATATCTTTTGTCTTAGATCATCCTGCTCCTGTGTCGCCATGGTTATTACTATGGTATACCTTATCAACTCTAATTATTGTGATACCTTAACTCTTTACTGTACTTGTCCTTAGAATTTTAACAAGTCTCTTACTACCTGTAAATTTGTCTAAAATCTGCTAGACAAGTAGCAAACAGTGTAGACCCAGAATAGACACCATATTCTGTGGCATCTGAGCTGGGTCTACACTGTTTGCTCAGGCCTGCCTGTCCCAGTACATGTGGTTATTACACTATGATCTGTCCACTGAAGATGGTCTTGACAAAGTGTCACAGCTATCTTTGTCTTTTGACAAATCCCCTTTGGAGATGGTGTCACACAGGTGTTACAAAATACTGTTATCCCATTAGAGGTTGTCAGTGATGCTTGACTTGAAAATTATCATGCTCAGTTACTTTGAAAAAGTTTGATTTTGCTTACTGAAAGGCAAAAAGTGCAGACCCTCATAAAAGTTCTCTATTACATGTACTTTTTCATTCCAGTCAGACTCTTAACCCTTGTCCTGCTGAATAAATTAAGATGCCACTCCCACTTCTAATTTTCAGCCAACCAGATTACTTGATCCAGAATGTTGCTATAAATTCACATACTTAATGGCAAACAGTGCAGATCCAGATCAGTTGGCTTCTTCAGAAGCCAACTGATCTGGATCTACACTGTTTGTAAAAGCAGGGCATATCCGGGTTCAGCAGGACAAGGGTTAATATTTTTAGGCGAACAGTGAAATGAGCCAAGACATAGCATTTCCTTCAAGATTGCCAGAAGCCAACTGATCTGGATATGCACTGTATGGCATTCAGTATGTGAATTTGTATCAACTATCTGGATCAAGTAATCTGATTCACTGACAATTAGAAGTAGTGGTGGCATCCGTATTTATTTCGCATGACAAGGGTTAACATGCAGGGACTCGATTTTTATTATTATTATTTTATTATTATTTATTTATTTTTTTTTTTTTTGTTAAGAGTGGGTACACATAGGTCTAGATAAGAGTGGGTAGCAGGTAAATAGTTTTCTTATTTCACGATGAAAACATATTTTGTGGGTACTCATTAGAAGTGCCTTGGTGAGGCACTTCTAATGAGTACCCACAGCATATGCTTTCATCAAGAAAATTTAATAAGAAAAATCAAGTGGCATATAAGAAGCTTATATGCCACTTGGAAAATATATAGTTACTTTTTTTAGTTGAAAAAGCGCCTTATCAAGAGCTATGGTACACTTGGTACATTTTTTGCCATTTTTTATGAGGGAGATAAATTTTGTGACTTCTTCTCCCTTCTAAAAAAGGGGAGTATAAACAATTTTAACATATGTCTCCCTTGAAAATGTATCTCAGTTTCCCATATCATTAACCCTGGCCATGCTGAATATAGAGGATCTTACATGAGTGGTCATTTAATATGAAATTTATGAAACGAGTTTGGGTAATTTCTGTATTTTGCGAGCTTTAGCGAGCAAAATACAGAAATTACCCAACGAGTTTCATAAATTTCATATTAAATGACCACGAATGTAAGATTCTGTTTATCACATGGCCCTTCCGATGACAAAAAATGCACAAAATATATTTTTAAAGATAACGGCTTTCCATAGCTAAGCGGAACAAATCGCTACCAAGAATTCAATAGTACTACGCAACAAAAATAGTTCGCATAAGTACCGAAAATAACGAGAAACAAGATAAATATGCCATTTGTTAAACTGAAGAAATAATGATGATTTTTGTTTGAGCTAATAAATATTTCATTTGAATAAATCAATTCAAAACTAAATATTCCTTTGAACAACGTCATTCAGCGAGCCAATACGTCACTGAGAATGAGTAGGGAAATCCCCCACAGTCAGCTGTCGTATTTAAAGGTCACTGACCTTGATCAATATAGTTTTATGCCGTGGTTGACACACTCAAGTAAACGACAGATTTCAAAACTATAAAACATTTAACTGTAGTTTGGATTTTAATTTGACACATTTATTGACTATCTGAGCCATGTCACCCTCCAATGTTTTTTGGAGGAGGTGAATTTTTTTTTTTCATTGACGGTTTGACGATATCGATGTTGAGATCTCGAGTGCCTCCAAATATGTTGCGGGAAAACATCGAATTTTTACCACCATGAATATTTCTGGTAGTCGTGTTATTCGCGTTGTGATTGTTTTGTGTCTTCTCCCTCCATTGGTCTGACATTTATCGTTCATCTCAAAATCATCTCAAAACTGAAGGCAGGATCTCTTTCAAAAGTAAAAGTTGTATCGGCGAACGCGGACACCATCTTGGTTGCTATCAATAAGTGGTGTAATACGAATATTAATGAGGGTAATTAGGCTAACCAATGGGAAGCCTTGCAGGTGTTATAACACGTGTGGTTATATGATTTTTATGACATGGGTTATTTCACTGAATAACGTGACGGTCATGTGATAAAAATTAAGATGCCAGGCCCATTTCTAATTTTCAGCCAATCGGATTACTTGATCCAGATTGTTGATATAAATACATATACTTAATGGCAAACAGTGCAGATCCAGATCAGATCCTGCAGATCCAGATCAGATCTGGATCTACACCGTTGGCAATGGCAGGACATATCCAGGTTCAGCAGGACTTGGAGGGCTAATATACCGTCTTCCAGAGATTTTTCCTTGTATATGTAAGACCATATGAGGATCCACTCTTAACAGATTTTATATATGTGAAGACTGCATGAAACCATTGACCACTGATGAAGAACAAATAGTTAATAGATAAGAGCTATTAGAAGCAGTAAATATGTAATCTTTAATGGTTGACAGGGTTATGACAGGAGTGTTTGAAGGGAGAGCTGGTGAGGGGTCTAGAAAATTAATTCAAATGACAGCTGTTGATTGTATCAGTTCAGTGCATCATGATAAGAACTGATTTCTCCCAAAGGCATTTCTTTAATTTTGCAGTTTGGTCACAAGTAAAAACTTAATATAATTCTATTAGACCAGATGAACATAGTGGGGCATGGTGGCCAAATGACTTAAAGGTTGCTTGCTTGTCAAATCTATAGTTTGAAATACATACAGAGGAAAAGAATGCATACACTTTTAGAATCCAATGTTTTATATTATTTTTCATGCTAGGGTCCAAAAAATGCACTGTGTAGTTTTACTTTTGAGGCCACTGAAATTCTTATCAGGTAACCCTTGCACAGCCAGTCGTGACTAGTGCAATGCATTTGGTGAGCCACGTATTGCTTTGAGCTGCCAGTCTGTGCTTTTTTTTTAAACCATGGCCTTCCATGTTATAAAAATGGGAGTTAGTGAAGAAAATATCTTTATTAAGACCAATAAAATAGATGCAATGTAAAATTCTTATTGAAGTAATAATCAATTTTAAATGAAGGTCAGAATAAGTTAAAAAAGATTATCTAATAGTGTATACCCCAAGTAACCCAGTTTTAACTACCACTATATATTATATAGTAATGTAGGGTATACCTTACAGACCTGAATGCAATGCATCACAAAAACACGCCTATATAATTTTGACCCCCATATAGTATAGTAAAACTGGGGTTTACAGGGGTATACATTATTTTTCTTATTTTGTTAAAAAAAAACATAGATTATAGGTACTTGTTAGAATTGCCTCACTGAGGCAGTTCTGACGAGTACTACACTATGTTTTTAGCAAAAATATGAAAATATAGGAATTTTTTACCTGAAAATTTTCCTTTTTTGGTTGTAAAATTTTCAGTATACTTGAATAGGCATGTTTTCATATTGAAAAGTCTGAATGAAATTTCTGTAGATGTTGACAAAGAAATCCCAGAAGAAATGATATGCAGATGACAGACCATATGGGTAACAGGTAACTGTCATCTTCCCAGAATGATACATATTGTTGATGGGAAGTAAAGATGTGGTCAAAAAAGAAAATGAATTGTCATGGTTAATGACAGTATTATGGTCAAGGATAACAAGACCAGGTGACGGCTACCTTGTGAATCGTGATTTCTTTCTGTTTACCTGGTCACTCTATATACCATAATAACCCTAAGCCAGCGGAATTGTTAAGGAGGAGTATTTGGTGATAATTAAAGGATAAGTTTGTCCAGTTCTCCATAGAAACATATGTTGTGGATACTCATTAGAAGCGCCTCGCCGAGGCGCTTCTAATGAGTACCCACAACATATGTTTCTATGGAGAAATAAGAAAAATTATCCCAGAATTATCATCAATAATACTCTTCCTTAATAATTCCTCTGCCTAAGCATTAGGACAGGTAGCTCTACTGAAACAGTGTTGACCCAGATCAGATGAGGCAGAATGCTGCATCTGATCTGAGTCTGCATTTTCATCATTCATCCAGCATTCTTTTAGATACTTGAAGAGGTAGTAAAATGGATTTGTTCAAATTTTAGGACAGCTATGAAGTCCCAATATTCAGCATAGCTCCAGATAAGAAGAGCTATCGGGTAAATATTTTTCTGAATAAAAATGTTGTGGGTACTTATTAGAAGTGCCTTGCAGGCACTTCTAATGAGTACCCACAACATGTTTTCATGGAGAAATAATAAAACTAACAAAACTTTGGTTGAAAAAAGGTGTCATTATCTGGAGCCATATTTAGAGTGAATATGGTGTCATCTGTCCTTGTGGCTATGTCCAGCTATAATTAGATTTTTGGTCATTTCCTGAGCACACATACTGACAGGTGAAAATTTCCATTTGATTGCTTAGATATGGCTGTAATTGCAAAAATTGACATTTTATGAGTAAGGTAACATTCGGCTTATTCAGTTTTCTATGCGTTTAACCTGGTCATTCATATTTACAAAGGTGTTGGACAGAAGGATATTGTTCGACAAACTAAAAAAAAAGCTGTTATTGTTGGTATTAATTTTTAATGGAATATGGCATAACTTATAAAAAAAAATGAGAACTATGCAGGACTTGTTCTTGGATTTGTCAAGAGGGAAGGAGTGTGAAGCAAAAATAACATATTGAAGAGTTTGACAAAGAGATGTTTTATGGCGGAAGTAGGTGTCGAGACTTGAGTACAGCTGCTTCAGTAAACCCTTAAAGCGCCAGCCGCAACTGCAGCAGGCCACACATTTATTTTTTTTTTTTTTTTCTAATTATCATTTTTCATAGAAAATAAGTTTTGACATTTCATGTGAATCCTCAGGTTGGCAGATAATTCAGATAAAATGTCAGTATTTATTATCTCTGAAATAGAAAAAAAAAATTTAGAATGTCGACTGCTACAAATTTTGCTTGGTGCAAGACACTAAAATTGGGATAGGAAAGAAGACTTGACATTGTTGTTTTTATCAATGCAAGCAAAGATTATTTTAGTAACAAACATTAATTATTTAAGTATTAAATGGGTTGTAACAAATTGAAAGCACAGTGATGGGTAAATTGTGTGACAAAACTGTTTTAAAGTCATAACATGACAAAAAAAGATAATTAATAGATGCGATTTAAAAAATAGATATTTTAAAGAAAAATTGTACAGGAAGTTGCTGAAAAGATAGCTTTGTGGATAAAGAAGATAATCAATCTCGATTTCATGTGTCATCAAATGAATTATTTTCATTTTAACCTGTTGTAGAAAAAAGTCTCTGAGTAAAAAACTGTCACAAGAAATTTTACTCTTCCCTGAAATCTGGGCTTGAGACATTTCATTTGACATTACGAAAACAAGTCCATTCAAATATATTGAAAATTTTACCACCAAAAACTGAGATTTTTCAGATAAAAAGAAAAATCTGATATTTTTCATATTTCTGCTCAAAATATAGATTGTTGGTACTTGTTAGAACTGCCTCACTGAGGCAGTTCTAAGGAGTACCCACAATCTATGTTTTTGAACAGAAATAAGAAAAAATATGTATACCCCTGTAAACCCCAGTTTTTACTGTAATAAACTGGGGTTTAAGGGGGTCAAAATTATATAGGTATGTTTTGGTGATGAAATAACTCAAGGTATTCAAATGAAATGCCAAGCATCACATTCTCATAGCTCCAGATAAGAACTTTTTCCAACTGAAAAATTCTGATGTTTTTCTTATTTCTCCATAAAAAATATGTTGTGGGTACTAATTAGAAGTGCCTCACCGACGCGCTTCTAATAAGTACTCACAACGTATTTTTTTTGTGGAGAAATAAGAAAAATATGTGGATACCCACTCTTATCAGGAACTATGATTCTGTGGAAAAATCAGTTTGGTAATATTTGGAGGTTGCTGGTTAAAGGTTGGAATGAAAGTTGTAACTATTGAAAACAAGTCAAGGAGAGAAAAAGGTGATCGAAAGTTGATGTGATGGTGATGAATTGTATTTTGTCATGAACAAATAAAGACATTTTATCAAGAAATGGAACATTGAAAAGTAATCCTTTAGGCTGAGAAACCAAACACTAAGAGGGAAATGATGAATAGATAACAAAACTGATTAAAAATGTAAATGTAATGATGTTCCAAAGTCATTCAAGTACGACATTTTAGTTTGAAGAGGTTTTCATTCGTGATTGACGCACTTGAGTAAAGGTGTAAAATGACAGCGGAAATGTTCATTTCTTAATTGTTCGCCTGACAGTGTTTCGGTGACAATATTAACATGTTAACAATGCGAGGTATCATGTTGTCAGCTCTAAGTATTCATGTCTGTACAAAAGGGCATGAAGTTGAATCTCATTAAATTATAAATTGGTAGAACATTTTAATTACTAGGAAAAATCTATGAACAAACTGCAGATTTAGGAGTTGTTGAAGTAAATTTGAAGAAAAATAACATTGTATGTGTGAAATCATGCTGTGATTTTGAAAGATTAAAGCATTCTTTTTTTAACTCTAAAGTGCCATAAGGAAAGAAATCAAAATGGTTGTAGATCTAACAGTATTTGCAAATTTTGCTTCAACTCTTCGGATTACAAGGACAAAAAGAAGGTAAAAATCTCTCTCCTTTTCCATACTTTTTGCTCATGCTTTGTACTGCATGGGTAAAAATTTCATCAGACAACATTTTAAAATATTTTTCTTATTTTTCAGAGAAAACTGGTTTTGACATTTCAAGGGACAATTCACATGAAATGTCATGTATGTTTTGGGAGAAAAATGAAACATCAAAATATCGTCTGCTTAAATTCCACCTTAATAATTTTTTGCATTTGTAAAAATGTTTTGGATATTAGCCAAAACGTGCAAAGTTCCAATCATATATTGAGCAGCAGATAACGTTCTGATTTTTTCCCCCAGAAAATAAGACTTGACATTTCATGTAAATTGTGCATATGGCAGACCATTCACAGGCAATGTTTTTTTCTTCACAAAGACAAAGTAGAATGTTATTCTGTTGTTCATATGACAGGTTAACAGATGACAATTTTGTAGTTTTGTCCTTCCCTGCTAGTGGTTATTTTTGTTGTCTGCTGATACCTTTGCAAACAGTTTGGACCCAGATCAGGCCCGACAAACCTTATGGTATTTCTGAAAGATTTTATTGAAAAAGTTATTTTTAACCCTTAAAATGCCAAGAAAAACTGCAGCTGAAAATGTCGTCTGTTTATGTCGTCTGCTGAATATTCTTGCAAACTTTTCAAACCTATATTTGCATACAGGCAAACAGTGTGGACCCAGATGAGCAGTCTGATCTGGGTCCACACTGTTTGCAACAATGACTTTTAAGGCCAAAAAAAATTAATTATTAGATTCTCAGGCCATTTTTGGCAAAAACAGATGAGGCAGGCAGGAATTTTTTATTTTTTATTTTTTTTTAATACTCATGGAACAGGCGAGGGAACTTTTTTTTTTTTTATTTTTTTTTTTTACATGAACCCTTAAAAGGACTCATTTCATGAAATGCGTTTTATAATATTATTACCATAAAAATACTTAATTTTTGGACACCTAGACATAGCTAAAGATAAGGAGAAGTACTGAGGATAACTTTTTTATATGTCCCTATAATTATTATGTATAAAGGATACTATAAAAATCAGTTTGTGCAGCTCCAGTTTAAAATATCTACCAAAGGTTTATATAGCTTCAAAGAGGGATGTGTTGACAGAAATTCTGTCGAATGTGTCCACTGTGGGATGTCCGATCGACGCACTTACATCGTGGTTTGATAATTCATCCGAGAAGGACCAGAAGTAGATACTTCAGATCCCGATTTTATGCCGTTATACAACTCGGCAATTGTGCCGTCTTTTTCGTAACCGCCTATAATGTTCCAGGACAGATGCACCGTAGCCCCGGATGAAATCTGGGTGGAAATCTGAGACATCTGCTTTGAAAACAAAGGAAACACAAGTTTTGTTTACACAACTTGCGCTTCGGCAGACATTTTAATCAATGATGGTGCTAAAACGCTTACTCGCAAGGTTCAGTCCAATGAAAAAATCAATAATTCAAGCATTTACGTGACCGTGTATGCTACGGTTGCATCTAAAACCAGGATTTTAAAAACCGCGACACACCGGCATGCTGTATCTAGACGCGGATGTGTTTTTTTTATTGGACACAGAAAAAAAGGCTTATGCGCAGACTTTTTGGTACATGCGGGTGGGCCTGAGAATCTAATGATTATTTTTTTTTGGCCTAAAGTAACCAGCAGAAGACAAAGCAGACAACAATTGTTGTGACTGGTGCTTTAAGGGTTAAAACAAAATTCCAAAGACCACAAAAAAGCATGCAAAATTACCTAGCATGAAAGAGTTTAAGAACCCAATCAGATGCTGTATTCTACACCAGCATCTGATCTGGGTCTACAAAGATTGCTGCAACCTGTCTGTCTGAATATTTTAGGTAAATACAGTAACTATTTATAAGTTGATGAATGTTTACTGACAAGCTTTTGTCTCATTTGGGAATACAGAAATTTTAATGTAAAATGTGGGAATCCTGAGCCGTGACATCAGAAAAAAATCCTGCCTACATGTGCGCCCAGGGAAGATACAGGTCAGCCTTCCCATTTACGCAGTGATCAGAATATTCACTGGGCACATTTTGGATAGCCAAGAATGCAAAGATTCTTCAGTTGTGGACAACGAAGACTGATCAGACTGTGCAAATATGCAAGCTGATTTGAGTGTTCATTGGGTGCACATGTCAGAGTGTCCACTTTCTCATGTAACTCAAATGATTCCTGTGAGTATGGTAAATGTCCTAAGCTGGCCTCGGTGGCTCATTTGGATGTGCCGTCCAACTGGAGACCAGGAGGTCACGGGTTCAGCCCTCGCCGAGGTCGGCAACATTCTTTTGTGGAGATTGATCATGAAATATTTTCTACGGTCATTCTCTCCCTTCCGCTTCAAGAAGGGCAGTTGTCAGTTTCTGGCCAAAGAATGTGCACAATACTGGTTAACCGCTTGGAGGACTAAGCCTGCCCAGTAAACGTGTGCCTAGGTAAACTGACCACGCTCGACATGACCCCATTGGGTTGACTGGGCCTCAAAACCTCAATACAAACAACACAAACAAATGGTAAATGTCCTAAAATTTCGAACACCCTATTCCATACTATTTTGGTCTAAATTTTGCTTTTTATGCAGCTGTTTCTTAAAATAGAGGAATGGCAAATTGTGTAGACCCTGATCAGACTGCTCCTTCAGGAGCAGTCTGATCTGGATCAGCACAGTTTGCGTATGGCATTTTGTCAGACGCTTTGGTGTTTGAAATTTTAGGACATTTACAGTACAAGATGTTTTAGTGCAAAAATATAAGAATAATTATCTTCTTACTGCAGAATACATCCCTAAGCTAGCAGTATGATTAGTTTGACTGAAGGTGAATTTTTTTTTTTTTTTTTATCCCCATGATTTAACAATGGGGATATTTGTGTACACCTCCATCCATCCATCTGTCAATCACTCTATTTCCTCCTAAGCCACTAAGCAGAATTTAACGAAACGCTACATGATTTTCCCTCCTGGTAAGGGTGTGCAAGAGCAACATTAGCATGGAGCATGGGGATTTTGCGATGGCATGCCATCGACTGCATGATTTAGTTTTTTTTTTTTTTTTTTTTTTTTTTTTTTTATTTTGCAGGTAGCATATTTGAATTAATAGGAGAAAAAATTCAATGAGCTATGGTGTTTCTGTTTTCTTGGATAAAAAATTGGACGGATAAAAAGGAGTACTCAGAATAAAACATATTTTATGGATACTCACTAGAATCAATAGTTAACCCTTGTCATGCTGAATAAATTAAGATGCCACACCCGTTTCTAACTGTCAGCCAATCAGATTACTTAATCCAGAATGTTGATATAAATTCACATACTGAATAACAAACAGTGCAGATCCAGATCAGTTGGCTTCTTTAGAAGCCAACTGATCTGGATCTGCACTGTTTTCAAAAGCAGGACCTATCCAAGATCAGCAGGACAAAGGTTAATTAACACCTGATTAGGAGTTGGGGTGAATTCAGAATTTTGTCTCAGTGGTTATGCATAAATGAGATGGTTTTTGGTACTTGAAATGTTGAGACTGAATTTCCCTGAAAAATATAAAAGAAAATATATAGGATGTCGCCTGCTACAATTTAGAAAGGTGCCTTAAACCTTTAAGTACTATTTTCTTTTTTTTTTTTTCTTTTTTTTTTTCAAAAAATAGGGCTTGACATTTCATCAGGGACATCAAGTTTATGATAATGAAATCTCAAGCTCTAATTGTGTGAGAAAATTTTACCAAAAAATAATGTAAACAAAAAAAAAAAAAAAAGAATATTGCAAAAAAACAACAACTTTTGTTTGTCATCCAATTCTTATTTTATCCCCAGTGTACTAAAGAAGGTTAAATCTCTTAGAAAATTTTATGTCATATGACATGATAAATTGAAAGTTTACACCAATCTAAAATAAGATTATTTGTCAGAGTGCCTATCAGTATCATCATCTCATGATAATGAACACAGGAAATGTCTGTTGCTGTTATACCCTATTTGCCGTAATTACCGCAGTACCCCTATAAGCCCACATTCAAGCAGTTCCGTAGTCTTCAGATTACAGTCGATGTACTTTTTGTCTACTTCTTTATAGAGGCATATGTTGTGGATACCCATTTGAAATGCATCAACTTGTTGATTTCAAATGAGTACCCACAACAAATGCTTTTATAAAGAAAATAGGAAAAATAAGTCAAATAAATATCAAATAATTAAGTCCTTTACTGATCTTTTTGTGTACCCTTAACAGATAGATTCGTATTTTACAGCTCAACCACATGACTTTAGATTCGTATTTTACAGCTCAACCACATGACTTTCCTGGAGATTGATCATGAAATAAATTCTGCTATCATTCTCCACCCTCTGCTAATTCAAGGGGGCAGTTGTCAGTTACTGGCAAAAGTATGTGCACAAAGTACTGTTTGGCCAACGTGTCATGGAAAAGTGTGAGAAGGTTAACTGACTGGCACAATATGACTTAAAACTCCCAGCTCAAGCAAACTATAGCAAATCTAGGGAGTTAAAGTAACCAGACACATTGCTTAACCCCTAAAATGCCAAGAAAACCTGCATCTGAAAATGTCGTCTGTCTATGTCGTCTGCTGAATATTCTTTCAAACCTTTTTTTGCATACAGGCAAACAGTTTGGACCCTGATCAGACTGCTCCTAGAGGAGCAGCCTGATCTGGGTCCACACTGTTTGCAAAAATGACTTTTAAAATCACAAGCAGATGACAAAGCAGATGACAATTGTAGTGAATGGCAGCTTAAGGGTTAAGCAGTCAAGTACTTTGCTAACTTCATTTGATAAGTTGGTTAACTCAAATTTATTTATTTATTTTAGTTTTTTTTTGGATATATTTATGGTAAATGATACATAATCTGAATCCTTGAATTCTAACAAATACAAAAACACTTGAAATTGCACTTTGCAACATTTTATAAAATGTACCCATTGCACTCGATACTTAAGAATTTTCATCCTACAAGTTAAAAAGGCCTTTATCTTTAGTGTAGATAAAATCAGCGGACAACAGTTTGATGATATATTTCTCTAAGAATATACGCTTGACATTTCATACATATTTTCTCAAAGGCCAGTTTGCATGGAATGTCAACTGTATTTTCCTGGAAACAGAAGAAAATTATTTCAAAATGGTTTCTGCTGAAATTTCTACCTTTGATCTGTGGTCAATCAGTAGGCATAGCCAGTTTGTCAGATCAACTTACATTATGTTAGCGCATCTTAACCTTTGCCATGCTGAATAAATTACCGGTAAGATTTCAACCCCAGCCGAGGTCGGCAACATTTTTTCGTGGAGATTGATCATGAAATATTTTTTATGGTCATTCTCTCCCTTCCGCTGATTCAAGAAAGGCAGTTGTCAGTTTCTGTCGAAAGAATGTGCACAATATAGGTTAACCGCTTAGAGGACTAAGCCTGCCCAGTAAACGTGTGGTTAGGTAAACTGACCGCGCTCGACATGACCCCATTGGGTTGACTGGGCCGTAAAACCTCAACACAAACAAATCCACACCCACTTTTAATTTTCAGCCAGTCAGATTATCTGATCCAGTTTGATAATACAGATTTGCATAATTAATGACAAAGAGTGCAGATCCAGATCATTTGGTTTCTTCAGAAGCCAACTGATCTGGATCTACACTGTTTGCAAAGGCAGGGCATATCCAGGTTCAGCAGGACTAGGGTTAACATGTAATTAAACAAAACTTGAAGAATCAAAGTACTGACAGCACTGGTGGGACCGTCAATAATGTCTTTGAGTGTATGCTGGGAAAATAGTCCTGAATGGGGATTTAAAACTTTTTTTTTTTTTTTTTTACCATTCTTTTAATTTAAGCAAACAGTGTATACCTTGATCACTGAGATGCCACATTCTGTGGCATCTGATCTAGGTCTTTTTTACAACCATGATGATGTGTCTACAATACTGTTAGATGAGTGGCAAACAGTGAAGACCTGACCAGATGCTGCATTCTGTGGTGTCTGATCTGGGTCTACACTGTTTGCTCATCCTATCTGTCCAAATACTGACAGTAAATATGGTAGTGGTTTAACCTGAAGGCTCAGTGCCAAGGGTAGCAGATACAAATCAATCACTGTTCTATTTTCTTTCTTTGAACTCCTCTTTACCATTAACCCTTAAAGTGCCAATCACAACTGCAGCAGACGACAATTTTTTTTTTTTTTTTTTTTTTTTAGAGAAAACAAGTCTTGACATTTCATGTGAATCGTCACATGAAATGTCAAGACTTGTTTTCTCTGGAAAAAAAAATAAAAAAAAAAAAATGAAAAAAAAAAATGAATGTTGTCTGCTACAAATTTTGCTTGGTGCTTTAAGAGTTAAAACAATAACAGGATCTATCAGTTAATCACAAATGATTTTTTCTGGTCCATCATGATTATTCATCATAATCTGAAGGTGCTACTTTTATTGTTTTTACCTGAAAATGATGTTTTTGTAGGATTCATTGAACTGTCTGTTTTAAAGGGATTTCTTCTTTTGGTAGTTGCAGTAGGAGCAATGTTTGACTAAATATTTATTCTTATAATCCTGTTTGATAATCCATAAAAATAAAACCAAAATACTATATATAGGCTGGTCACTAGTGATTATAAGAATAAATATTTAGTCACTGGAGACTGGAGCTAGTCTATTGCTTTGGGTGCTACTGAAATTAGCTCTCTCAGAGATAAACTGAAACATATTCCTGTGCCATATTTGGTTATCACTATCACTCAAATGGTAACTGTTATGATTAGAAAAATCAGAAAACTTGATTTACCTGGTAAATCTTTGGTAAAATGTTTTGGCCATACATACCTGAGTGATGGAACAGATAGGTCTGAGCAAACAGTTTAGATCCAGATCAGATAGGGCAGAATGTGGCTCTGATCAGTGCCTACACTGTTTGCCACTCATCCAGCAGCTTTTAGACACATCAACATGTTGTTGTTGTGTGGATTTTTAACAGTACCAGGCACCCGAGGCACGTAGAGGCAGCGGCAAACATGTAGTAAAATGGACTTGTTCTTATTAACCCTTGTCATGCTGAATAAATTAAGAGGCCACACTCACTTCTAACTGGCAGCCAATCAGATTACTTGATCCAGGTAGTTGATACAAAGTCACATACTGAATGACAAACAGTGCAGATCCAGATCAGTTAGCTTCTTCAGAAGCCAACTGATCTGGATCTACATTGTTTACAAAGGCAGGGCATATCAGGATTCAGCAAGACCAGTGATAAACATTTACGGCATCTTAATAATTAGGGTCATAAAGTACCTTCTAAGAGTAAGTGTCCCTCTAAGAAAGCAGCTTAGCTTGTTGCAAATCATTCTGTTGTAATAATGTTTGTTTATTGTTTTCCAGTTGTCTTGAACATGCTGAAAGCTCATCATTATCATAGAATGCTGGATAAAATTTTCAGCAGACATTTTCAAACATTTTCCTTAACTTTCCCAGAAAATAGTCTTTGACATTTCATGCAAATTGTCTCCACAGGAGACATTTTGCATGAAATGTCAAAGACTATTTTCTGGTAAAAATAAGAAAAAATACAGATTGTCGTCTGCGGCATTTGGCCAGAGAGTGGTAAAGGTAATGAAGGTGTGTAGAAGTAATGATTTGTAGTGCATATTGCTTGTAACTCAGAAATACAAGAACTACTTTCCTGCATAATATGATTAATTATTTCTAAAAAATAAACACCATTGCCAAATCAACAACACCTTTGTGGTTTTCTCTGGTCTTAGACAGTTCCTAGTCATTCATGAGTGTCAAAACATGAAAAAAAGTTAGAAAAGCTGTATACTTCTTAAATTGAAACATTTTTGAACTAAATTGTTCAAACATTAGCTGAGCTGTGTATGCTGGGTAAAAATTTCAGCAGGTGACATTTTAAAATATTTTTTCCCAGAAAATTGACTTTGACATACAATTTGTAATGACAAAGCCTATTTTTGGGAAAAAATTAGAAAAAAAAATATCAGTTTGTTATCTGCTGAATTAGCCCAAAGACTGGTAATGATTGAAATATTTTCTTATTTTTCTGAGACAAAAGACTTGTCATTTCATGTGAATTGTCCCTTAATTAACATGAAAGGACAAACCCTGTTTGTTTTTGAAAAATGCGAACAAATTAATATGTCGTCGGCTACTTTTGTGATAAACATATTTTACTTTTGTGATAAACATATTTTTCGATTCATGAAGTACCTGTGAATTCATACCATTATCGTATGAAGTATGAAACTGTGTATCAACACCAATATTTCAAAAGTTTTTGGTTGACAAACATAGGTGTGGGTTAGATTATATAAACCGTGAAAGCAACCATAAAGGATTTATCATTATGACTTTTATATTTAAATTTCGTAATATGAATTCTTACAGGATTTCCTGCCTTGTTATATGCTGTTGTATATTTAAAGCCTAATTAAAAAGGATGCGTAAATTTTGTGTGGTTTATTTCATTTTAGTCTGGTTATAATGGGTGTTATAATGGCTATAAATTGGTATAAAATTTAACTCTTAAAATGTTAAGCAATTGTAGCAGATGGCATTCTTTTTCATTATTATTATTATTTGGAAAAAATAAGATTTGGTATTTCAAATGAATTGTCTGCTAGACAGGCAATTCACATGAAATGTCAAATCTTATTTCTCTGCCCCCCCCCCCCCTTCCCCCCCCCCCCCCCCCCAAAAAAAAAAAAATAAAAAAAATAATAATAATAATAATAATAATAAAATGTTTTCTGCTGCAGTTGTGATGATCACTCAAAGTATTTAGACTGAAAAAGATGCCAAAACTTTATATGGTTTATTTTATTTACTATCAGTCTTGTTAATGGATGATTTTTAAATCATGATCTAATGAATATTTTTGTTGTGACGTGTGTGACTTCAACATTACAAAGAAAACAAAAAGATTCGGATACATTAAAATATTGAGAGATTAAGGAAGTGAGATGCAGGATATATATATCGGTGATAACATAATGGAAGAATCTTATGAGAGAGACAAAGAATCTCTATGTGAAACAATTATGAGGATATCTAATCATTTTCTGTAAGTAGAGAGAATGTGGTCCTGGGTTAATAGTTAATAGTGATCCTTCCAAAGATGAATACTCATTTGATCAAACGAGCATGTTTGTGTGTTGTGCTTGAATGTCTCTTTCAGTCATTTCACAGTGGTACCTCAGCATGACAGGGTCTGGAATCTTGCAATAATGACATTCCAGTGGATCATATTATTATGCCATGGATTAGTCAGCCGGCCTCTGTGTTTCAGTCAGATGCCCATCCCGCTGGTGATCAAGAGGTAGTGGTTTGATCCCCACTGGGTCTGGATCTGGGAACATTCTTTTGTGGAGATTGATCATGAACCATTCTATGATCAATCTCTTCCTTCTGGGGGTGGTTGGGTGAGCCAAAGGTGTTGTGTACCTTACATCACCAGGGCGTCCATCTGATATTGGCTTACAGTTGGGCAAGACCTGCAACCGGCACAGTGGCTCAGTGGTAGAGCGTCCGCTTTGTGACCGGGAGGTTGCGGGTTCAATCCCCGGCCGGGTCATACCAAAGACTTTAAAAATGGTACTAGCTGCTCTTTCGCTTGGCGCTCAGCTTTAAGAAAGTAGAGCTAGGAATCGGAACTGGTCAGCTCAGTGTCAGTATAATGTAACTGGGTGGAATATCATGTCAGAGTGTCTGGGGCATGCTTTTTCAGTGAGGCAGCACTCTAAAAGTGAGCATTGAGCTCCCTGTCACATCCAGACACCGTCGCGATATGACTGAAAGATTGTTGAAAGCGACGTTAAGCCCAAATCAAACAAACAAACAAACAAAGCAAGACCTGCTATCCTTGTAGCAGGTAAGGGTAGAGGATAAAGGTTTTTATTTCTTCTGTTTCTTCACTTTCATTCATTTTCCTTTCTCCCCTGTCCCTCTCTTTTATCTCCTATACTATCTCTTCTATCTCTATTCTCCCTTTCTCTGAGAGACGACACAAAATGACCCACAAGGGTTGACGTGTCATTAAACCCCAACTAAATCAAATTCTCTTCTGCTGATTAAAAAAGGGCAGTTTCTGTTTCTGGCGAAAGAATGTGCACAAATAATGGTTCACAATTTAGAGGACTAAGCATGCACAGGAAATGTGTGGTTAGGTAAACTGACCGGCTGGACATGACCTCAATAGTGTTGACTGGGCCATTTAACTCCAAACCTAACCAAAAGCCATGGGTCTGTCAGTCCTATTTAGGTTTATGCTGAGCTCCAAACAAATCATTACCAAAACATGCCTATTCAAATAAATAGAAGATTTCACCTCCAAAAACACAAAAAAATTCAGATAAAAACCCCGATATTTTTCATATTTCTGCTCAAAACATAGATTGTGGGTACTCATTAGAACCGCCTCGGCAAGGTGGTTCTAACGAGTACCCACAATCTATATTATTTAGCAAAATAAGAAAAATAATGTATACCCCTGTAAACCTCAGTTTTACTATATAAAAGTGGGGTTTAAGGGGGTCAAATTTATATAGGCATGTTTTCGTGATGTGAGTAGCTGTTCCCATATTGTTCATGTAAAGCATAATTGAGAATTGTTATTAGGCAATTGATTTGCATGAATCACAGAAGCCTTATTTCTTGGATATATGTAAAAAAGGCTTTTGAGATTGTCCAACTACAATTTTGAGTGATGCTTTATGTGTTAAACATATCACAAGAAAAAATGTTTCACATTTTTCAGTGAGTTGTGTAGTGCTGTCATTACCCTGTCAAAATTCTTGTCAACATGTAACACTTGTCAAAATTTTGGTGATCTAATCTTAACCTGTAAAGTGCCAAGCAAAGTTTGTAGAAGACTGACTTTCTAAAAAAAAAATTGTATTTTTCAGTGAAAATAAGCCTTGACATTTCATGTGAACACATGAAATGTCAAGTTTTATTTACTCTGAAAACAAAAAAAAATTAATAATTAAAATCAAAAAGTCGTCTGCTGCATTTGTGGTTGGAGCCTTAACCCTTGTCATGCTGAATATTTTAAGATGCCACACCCACTTCTAATTTTCAGCCAATCAGATCACTTGATCCAGATTATTCATATAAATTCACATACTGAATTGCAAACAGTGCAGATCCAGATCAGTTGGCTTCTGAAGAAGCCAACTGATCTGGATCTACACTGTTTGCAATGGCAGGACATATATCCAGGTTCAGCAGGACTAGGGTTAATATTAAGGGTTAATTTGTCAATTTTTAATCTTTGATAGACTACTCTTTGATGTCTATAGATAGCCAGTGTTCAATACTGAAAATTTTGTTTGTTTAGGGAAGCTTATAATATTTAGGCTGAATATTTTGTCTGTAATAGTTATCTGGGATTTAGGATTAAGTGATTTATGACAGGATTGTTTACTTTTGTCCATATCATCAAGATTCTACCAATATTATATACATTTATAGTGGTCTTTCCTTATCAAGTTATCTGCCTTGTTGGGTTTAATCCTGAGACTAACAGTTCATAACAGTACGTTTTTTTTTTCTTGGAACTTGTGGGATGTTTAAGAATGGAATTTATGTCATGTTTATGGTAAAATACTGTTTTCTCAAAGTCAGGTCATACGCTTCTTTGCAGTTTTTGGTCTGCATTAACCCATTGTAGACTGAATGAACTCATCGATGTTACATATTGGAACAGTCCAATTTCAACTTTAGGTATGTCAGGCTATAAGATTTAGACATTCCTAGAGAAAAATGGTTGCACTATTTGCAAACAATGGAGACCCTGATCAGATGCTGCATTCTGCGGTGTCTGATCTGGGTCAGCACTGTTTGCCAGTTACCCTTTTAGGGGTCTCCAGTCTACAATGAGTTAAGTATGCTGAGTCTACAATGGGTTATGTATGCTGTAAAAGTGACTACCGTAATCCAGTTAGTATAGTCCTTGATATGCAGGGCTATTTCTTGGATGGGCCTGACCTGTTTTGTGAGAGATCAGTGATAGAATTATTCTTGGCTGGGCCCCTGTCATGAGCATTACAATTCTGGTGTTTATTTTGCTCTAGCATGGGCATTAAGGATTCTTAGGCCTATCCATTTTTCCTCAAGAGCCCATCAAATATTAACCGTAGTCCTGCTGAACCTGGATATATTCTGCCTTTGCAAACAGTGTAGATCCAGATCAGCCAACTGACCTGGATCTGCACTGTTTGCCATTAAGTATGTGAATTGGTAACAATAATCTGGATCAAGTAATCTGATTGGATGAAAATTAGAAATGGGAAGGCCATCTTAATTTATTCAGCAGGACAAGGGTTAAAATTTTGAAATATGCATTGAAAAGAATAGGACATCGGCCATTGGCCCATTTTATGCATCCAGTTTAACCCATTTATGCCTGACATTGGCAAACAGTAGTGCAGGTCAAGATCAGATGTTGCAGAATACGGCATCTGATCTGGACCGACACTGTTTACATTAAATACAGGAATTTCTATAAAACATGCTCATAATAAAAATTAGCCAGACACCTTTTCTACTGGAAATAGAGTCTTAGCTGGTCCAAAGAATTAAGGGAGAGGAGACGACTTGGCTTAAATGGGTTTTTGAGCCAGAAATATCCCTGGAAGAAGAGTATCTAAATAAATAGACTTCTTATTTCTGCTCAAAAACATTTTGAAAGTACTTTTTGTCAAGAAAAAACAACAACAACGAAACAATACCTTATCTGAAAGTCAAAGCTTGTAGGTTCTTGATGTATACTTGTGCTGCCGTCAGATTGGCTGACAAACCAAAACCATAGGTATTTAATTTAAGAAACTAAGGAAAATTTGTGGCAGACAAAATTGTAATTGTTTTGGTTTATATTTTTCAGAGAAATTAAGTTGACATTTCATGTGAATTGTCTGCTTATATGAAATGTCAATACTTATTTTCTATGAAATTTGAAAAAAAAAAAAAATAAATAAAATAAATGAAATGTTGTTTACTACAGATTTTGCTTGATGCTTTGCATACTGGCTAAAACTGTCAGCAGATGGCATTCTGAAATACTTATTTTTATAGAAAATAAGGCTTTTAACATTTCATGAAAATTATCTTCAGAAAAAAAAGAGAAAAATACTGTCCATTTGCTGTCTGCTGAATTTTCCAAGAGCATCCCGAAAACATACCTATATAATTTTGACCCCCTTAAACCTCACTTTTATATAGTAAAACTGGGGTTTACAAGGGTATACATTTTTTTTCTTATTTCTGCTCAAAAGCATAGATGGTGGGTACTCATTAGAACCGCCTTGGTGAGGCAGTTCTAACGAGTACCCACACTATGTTTTGAGCAGAAATATGAAAAATATCAGACTTTTTATCTGAAAACTTTTAGTTTTTAGTGGTGAAATTTTCAGTATATTTGAATAGGCGTGTTTTTGTAATGAGAGTGCTAAAGGTTAAGTAGATTTGTAAACTTAATTTTTCCATGACTAAACTACTGTGCCATTTTATCTTCGTTTTGTCAGCTTGTTATGAACAAATGTTTAAATTCAAATATCTAGGTGACTTACGGAAGAAATTGCTCTATGATACAGTTGAAAAACGTGTGAACTGTTTGCGCATAACAATTACGTTCGACTTAAATTGACAGAGGTCCTTATTTTGAATGAATTATGTATACATCTACTCATTGTTAATGTCAAAATTTAAACATTATGATATATATTATTGAGTGATGATTAATTTCAAAGTTAAATATAGGTTTTAAATACAATGAGAATTTTCTACATTACCCCAGTGCTCCAAACTGTTAAAAGGAATTATTCATATATGACCTCTAAAAAAACATTTTATTGTATTTAACAAGAAATTCTTGCTGAGGTCAGCCTAAACCACTAAGCAAAATTGTAGAAGTGGGCATTCTAATTTTTGCTTATTATTATTTTTCAAAGGAACTAAGATGACATTTCATATGAATCAACTGCTATACAGACAATTTGCATGAAATGTCAAGCCTTATTTTCTAAAAAAATACCAGAATCAGAATGTCGTCTGCTGCCGTTGTGATTACTATTATAAGGGATAGATGTTACAGCAAACTTTATTTACCAGAAGTATTAAGGCTGACGGGCTAAGCAAATATTGTGAACCAGGGTCTGCACTGTTTGTCATGCATCCAGCAATTATTGGACACATCAGTATGTGGTATATGGTATATGTTACTTGTTTATTGATAAAAAAGGACCTTTCTTTGTATATGGAAAATTGCTTAACCCTAGTCCTGCTGAACCGGACATGTTTTGCCTTTGCAAACAGCATAGATCCAGATCAGTTGGCTTCTTCAGAAGCCAACTGATCTGGATCTGCACTGATTGCCAGTAAGTATGTGTATTTATGTCAACAATCTGGATCAAGTAATCTGATTAGCTGAAAAAAAAATGGCATCTTAATTTATTCAGCATGGCAAGGGTTAAGTACAGACTTATTTCTATTTTCAGGTCTGTGATCAACTCCCGGTTAAAGAATTCCCAGTCCCATGAATCCCTACTAACGACAAACACCACGATGCATTCCATCGACCTCACATCAAGCGATGTAGAAATCAAGCCACTACACCGAAGTATACTCAGTCAGGATCACTGTTTTCAAGTGTCAACAACACATGGGAGCAAATATATATCCTGTCGTACTGTTGAAGAGAGGGAGAAATGGATAGAAAGGTTGGTTTGTTAACCCTTAAAGCATCTAGCAGAATTGTAACAGAAAACATTCAAAAAATTTTATGCCCATAACTTCAAAGAAGTTAACGTGGAGGGGCACATTTGCTTTTGGGTGGCTCTTCAGTCCATTTGTCACATTTAGCATACAGTCAAGAACAGTTATAGATAGGATCTTGAAATTTCATGTATGGAATAAGGATGGAAAATATTAAGCAGACCTAAATTTTGTTATTATTTTTATTTCCATCAGAATTGTAGTTCCAGAGTTGTATGCACCATTTTTGACTGCCTATGGGATATAAATGAAATCTTTTGAGCATGACTTCTTTGGCTGTTTAACCCTTGCCATGCTGAATTAATTAAGATGCCACATTCATTTCTAATTTTCGACCAATCAGATTACTTGATTCAGAATGTTGATATAAATTCCCATATACTTAATGGCAAACTGAAGCCAACTGATCTGGATCTACACTGTTTGCAAAGGCAGGACGTATCCAGGTTCAGTAGGATCTTATGAAAAACAAGTAAAGTTTAAGTTTGAATGAGTTAGAAACAAGCATCAACCATCCTTCTGTTTAGTCAGAAGCTTGTTTACAACACCCCAGCAGTAATCGTGACTGGAGTACTGCTGACACAGGTGATTAGAAGGTGGATGATGCCAAGAGTTGCACTTAGTGCACTAAGGGCAAATTCAGCAGACAATAAATATTTTTCTTACTTTCTTAGAAAATAGATTTGACATTTCCTGAGGAGGCAATTTGCATGAAATGTCAAATCTATTTTCTGGGACAAATAAGAGAAAAATATTTCAAAGTGTTGTCTGCTGAAATTATTACGCAGCATGCTAGGTGCTAAAGAGGCACTTGGTTTTTCCATTACATTGTACTTCAAGGTTCTCAGTCCCTGGTAGTTAACCCATAACCTGCTGTATTTAAATATTTAACAGTTGACATTATAATTAAGCTATTGTTCTATGAAAATTAAGGATTGATTTTGCATAATGCAACATTCAATATTTTCAGATTAAAAAATCCGTCATAGCTCTAGATCATTACGAAAACATGCCTATTCAAATATATACTGAAAATTTTACCACCAAAATATGAAAATTTTCAGATAAAAAATTCTGATATTTTTCATATTTCTGCTCAAAACATAGATTGTGGGTACTCGTTAGAACAGCCTCATCGAGGCAGTTCTAACGAGTACCCACAATCTATGTTTTTGAGCAGAAATAAGAAAAATAATGTATGCCCCTGTAAACCCCAGTTTTACTATATAAAAGTGGGGTTTAAGGGGGTCAAAATTATATAGACATGTTTTCGTGATGTAAAACGGTATTTGAAAAATATTTTTCTTATTTTTCCAGGAAAACATGTTGTGGTACTCATTAGAAGTGCCTCTAATGAGTGCAACAACATGTTTTCATGGAGAAATAAGAAAACTATCGATACTTTTTTTTTAAAAAAAAAGATCCTTATCAGTTTTTTTGTACAAAAAAAAAAGAAAAAAAAATGATATCAGGAATTATAGCCATCTTTTTCAGTCAGCTAATTTCAACAGCAATGTGCTAAGGGTTAATTTGGCAGTAGGTGTGAGTCTATCAAGAACTTCTGTCACACTATTCATACAGTGAACCACCTGTATATCATAATAAGAAACAGCCAGAACAAAAGAGCCATCTCATCAGCTATTAGTCAGCCTTTTTGAGTCAGCAATACTTGAACCCCATTATGAAAACATGCCTATTCAAATATATAGAAAATTTCACCTCCAAAATCCGAAGTTTTTCAGGTAAAAAACTCTGATATTATTTCATATTTCTGTTCAAAACATAGATTGTGGGTACTCGTTAGAACTGCCTCACTGAGGCGGTTCTAACCAGTACCCACAATCTATATTTTGAGCAGAAATAAGGAAAATAATGTATACCCCTGTAAACCCCAGTTTTACTATATAAAAGTGGGGTTTAAGGGGGTCAAAATTATATAGGCATGTTTTCGTGATGCACACCAAACTGCCTCAGTCAGCCTTGGTGGCACAGTTGGATGTGTATCTGACTGATGATCAGGAGGTCGCGGGTTTGATCCCTGCAGGGTCAGGCAACATTCTTTCATGGAGACTGATTATGAAATATTTTCCGTGGTCATTCTCTCCCTTCAGCTGATTCAATGAAATATTTTCTGTGGTCATTCTCTGCCTTCTGCTGATTCAAGAAGGGCAGTTGTCAGTTTCTGGCAAAAGAATGTGCACAAGTACTGGTTAACCGCTTAGAGGACTAAGTCTGCCCAAGAAAAGTGTGGTCTAGCTCGACATGATCTTTACAGTGTTGATTGGGTTGTTAAACTCCAAACATAAAAGAAGAAAAAGGGTTAAGAGTAGCCTCCAGTGAGTAAAGAATACAAAGAAACTCGAAGCAAAAGTTGTTGCCCTTTGAAAAATGGCACCAAAATCTCCAAGTGTATCCATTCATCTTGAGCTAGATTATATATTTAACCCCATTGGCATTGAATGGACTCGATCTTCTACCAAAACTCTTTGGACTTGTCTGTTTCCAATAGCAGGGTGTCTGGTTACTTTTTATTACAACTATGTTGTATAGAAATTCCTGTATTTAATGAAAATTGTGTAGATCCTGATCAGATGCCACATTCTGCAGCATTCGATCTGGGTCTGCACTGTTTGCAAGTTCCCCTTTTGTAGGTTTCCCGACTAAAAATAGGTTAACCATGCAACATTTCAGTAATTATATTGACACCCATATTTATGTCTTTGGCCTTACGAAATAGACACAAAAATGACCGAAATATTGTTTTATGCATGATTGGCTGATTGACAGTTTGACAGTGAGTAGGAGAAAAATGTTTCATAACATAGCTCTAGATAAGACATGTATATTTCTCCAGGAAGCAGAGCCTTTTCTCCACATTTATTCCATTCATCTGTGTCAAGTTTTCAGTCAGTTTTATTAATTTTTTTTATTAATTGTTGCAAGAATGAAATTCCTCCTTAGTTTTATCTTATGAAGTTATTAGAACATGTCTGTGTTAGTTTAAGATGGTTTTTCATTACTAGTAAACGTATATATGTAACTAGCAGAAATAAAAAACGCAAGTTTTCTTTTAGAGTAAATTAACAGAAATACTTAACCCTTGTCCTGCTGAATAAATTAAGATGCCATGCCCACTTCTAATTTTCAGCCAATCAGGTTACTTGATCCCAATTGTTGCAACAAATTCACATTCACATACTTAATAGCAAACAGTGCAGATCCAGATCAGTTGGCTTCTTCAGAAGCCAACTGATCTGGATCTACACTGTTTGCAATGGCAGGACATATCCGGGTTCAGCAGGACAAGGGTTAAATGATTTCGATCAAACATTTTAACGTAGATGTGCTTTGAACAATTTTGACCAATTTTTAATGAAAACTTCAATCCTAAACCAGTTAGTATGTCCACAGTGACATTTGTTGGATCCTCAATTAGAATGTTATGACACTAAAACTGAATTTGCATTTTTTATTTCTGCTAGTATATAATATTTGTAACTTTATAGCAATAACAAAAAAAAATTCAGAAATGTTGTGAGGGAGGAGAATTTGGTGATAATTCTGGGATGATTTTCTCTTGGTCTACTAAAATTATATGTTGTGGGTACTCATAAGAAGCGCCTCTCCGAGGCGCTTCTGATGAGTACCTACAACATATGATTTAATGGAGGAATAAGAAATATTTTCTTAGAATTATCGTCAAATATTTCTTCTTAAAGTTCCCTGGAAATGTTCTATTTCAGCCTTAGGAAGACTGTAAGTCCAAACCAAGAGAACAGTCGTAGAAGTGAAAGTTCATTGAAAGTTTGGGTTGTAGAAGCAAAAAATGTCGCTTCCAAAAAGAGGTAAGATTCTGGGATTCTCAGGCTTTTTGTACATTTATTGGTATGATTTTCTATATTTCAAGGTATGCAGGAATTCAACTTACCTGGATGTATGTTTCTGCTGGTAATATTAATAAAAATATTTCAACCAAAACAAATCAGTTATCAGTGACGGATTTTTTATCTCTGACCTTGACTTTAAGTTCTCAGAAAGCTTGGGTGGCATTAAAAGAAATACTGTAATGTCAATAAATCTGTTTACATTTACTGTAGGTATGTGGCCAGAGACAGGCTATAGCAAACAGTGTAGACTCAGATCAGATGCCACATTCTGCAGCATCTGATCTGGGGCTACACAGTTTACCATTCAACCAGGACTGTTTAGATGTGTACTCAGGTGGCCAAATGGACATTCAAATTTTAGAAGTTCGGTTAGGAGTTATATGTGAATTGTTAGGAATAAATAAGGTACATGAATAGGGTAGACTGGCTCCAGTCTCCATGACTAAATATTTTTTCTTATAATCCTGTTTGATAATCCACTAAAATAAAATCAAAATAATATCAAGACTATATATTAAGGCTGGTTACTAGAGTGACCAGCTTTTATAGTCTTTATATTATTTTGGTGGATCATCTAACAGGGTTATAAGAAAAAAATATTCACTGGAGACAGGAGCCAGCATAATGAATAGGGTGATGGTAAGGTCTTGCTGTACATGTAGTATATTGTCTGAAATGTTAACCCTTGTCCTGCTGAATAAATTGAGATACCACGCACACTTCCAATTTTCAGCCAATCAGATCACTTGATCCAGATTGTTGTTATAAATTCACATACTTCATGGCAAACAGTGCAGATCCAGATCAGTTGGCTTCTTCAGAAGCCAACTGATCTGGATCTACACTGTTTGCAAAGGCAGGATATATCCGGGTTCAGCAGGACAAGGGTTAATGTTTATAGCAAGATTAAACAGGCAGGTCCCCATATGGTACCAAAATAAATGTTGGTAAATAAGGGTTGGCAACATTTCATAGAGATTGATGTGAAATATTTTCTACAATCATTCTCTCCATTCCACTGATTTAAGATGGGCAGTTGTCAGTTTCTGATGAAAGAATGTGCACAATACTGGTTAACTGGGGCCATAAAACCTGAACTCAAACAAAGGAATTGTTTCTCTATGAAAACATATTATGGCTGCTCTTTAGATTTGTATTTACATGATGATTCTAATGAGGATTTTAAACTAGTGCCATAAACAAAGGTTAAGGAAAATGTCAGTGGCAGTTTTGTTTGACAAAAGACCTATTGAGTTTGCAAAATAAAAAACATCAGTAACAGTTTTGTGTGAAGAAAGCCCTAATCAAGTTGCAACATCCCACCAAATGGACTAATTATGCAGCTTTGTGGTCAGAAAAGTCCTGAAGGGATGCAGATATGCAGATTCAATTAATGAAGAAGTATTTGACATGTCAGATAGTCTCATGTTGGCAAAGCTATATTTACCCTAAATATTCAGACACTTTAATGCATAGCACTCTGGGTAAAATTTCAGCAGACGACAAATTGAAATATTTTTTTCTTGTTTTTTCCCAGAAAATGGGATTTGACATTTCATGCAAATTGTCTCCAATGGAGACAATTTGCGTAGTCAAATCTTTTTTTTCTGGGAAAAATAAGAAAATATGTCAATTTGTCATCTGCTGAATTAGCCCAGCATGTGGTAAAGATTAACTCCTTACCATGACTGTCCTAGAATTTGATCCACTCCATTCCACATCCTGTTTCTGCATCTGAAAGGTGCTGGATGCGTGGCAAGCAACGTAGCCCCTGATCAGATGCTATATTCTGATCTGAGTCTACACCATTTACACAGTCTTGCCTGTCAGAATACTTAGGATAATTACAGTACAGTAGGGCAGGTATTGATCTGGAACTCTTTAATGCTTAGCGTGCTGGGTAAAAATTTTGGCAGACGGCATTTTGAAATGGTTATCTAATTTTTCCCAGAAAACAGGCTTTGACATTTTATGCAAATTGTCTCCTAAGGAGACAATTTGCATGAAATATCAAAGCCTGTTTTCTGGAAAAATAAGAAAAATATAATTGATTTGTCATCTGCTGAATTTGCTAACAGAGGGTAAATGAGCAGCAAATGTGACAAGATTGAAGGGAGACTGATGTTAAAGTATATAGAGTTTGTTGGAAGAAATGTCTGAAACTCAGGGTAAACAGACTGTAGATAAAACCTGTCTTTTGTACCAAAATGAAATGTATAATGTTGTTTAACCTGAAAATACAGACACATTAACTCCTGGCCATACCTTCCTAAAATTTGGATAAGTCTTTTTGACTAGCTGTGATGGATCTAACTGTTTGCTCAAGATGTCTGTCATAACTTAAAGTGCAGTCACAACTGCAGAAGATGACATTCGAAATATTTTATGATGAAAAATATTTCATAGCTCAGATAAGACACAGTTTTCAACAACAACAAAAAATAATGATAATTTTCTTATTTCTCCATGAAAGCATACACTGTAAATTTCCTAAAATTTCGAATATTTTATTCCATACTTTTTTGCCTTAATTTTGCTTTTTATGCAGTTGTTTCTTAAAATACTTAGTGGAATGACAAACAGTGTAGACCCTGATCAGACTGCCCCTTCAGGAGCAGTCTGATCCTGGTTTGCACTTTTTGTATAGGCCATTTTATCAGAGACTTTGGTGTATAAAATTTTAGGACATGTATCATACTGTGAGTACTCAATACAAGTGCCTCACTGAGGCACTGCTAATGAGAACCCACAACATGTATTTGTAGAGCAATACACTTAAACCTCTTTATAACACAGTTCGTTATAACATTTTTTTGGATATAACACGGTTCAAAGATAGATCCCAAAAATGTATAGATTATATTGAAAAATGACCATAAATGGTCATTTTTCAATATAATCTATACATTTTTGTTTGGATATAACACGGTTGCTTAACTAACACTGTTTATGCTATGGACCCCAACAATAGTGTTATAAAGAGGTTGTGGTGTAATAAGATATTTACCTGAATAATCCATCCCTCTTACTCTAATCTGGACCACTGTACAGTAATAAAAGAGTTAACCCTTAAAAGTTATTGCACAGAGCTTTTCATTATTAGCCAACATCTCGGTGTGACTTAAACAATGTTGAAAGGGGTGTAAAACACCAAATCATCATCATTATGCTCCAGAAGTTGGGAGGGCATATTGCTTTGAGCTTGTCCATCCGTTTGTATGTCATGCTTTTCTTGTAAGCAAAAAAGCTAATAAGTATCCACTTGAGTTAGGCTCATGAAAATTTGCAAGCAGTTTGATATCAATGTGTAGATGACCTGATTAAATTTTGGTGAACTTTGGATTACATCTGTCAGAGTTATGCCCCTTTTCAACTTTGGCATTTTGTATTGACAAGCATATAGATGGGGGCACAGTGTTTACATACATAACTTGTGGTTTTATTCTTTTTCAGAGAAAGTAAGGCTGACAATTTTGAAATATTAAGCCTTATTTTCTCTGAAAAATAATAGTAAAAAAAAAATCAAAATGTCTGCTACAATTTTGCTTGACAGTTTAACCTTTACCACTCTCTGGGTGTAATTCAGGAGATGACAAATTGATGATATTTTCTTATTTTTCCCAGGAAACAGGGTTTGACACTTAATGCAAGTTATCTCCATTGGAAATGTCAAATCCTGTTCTTTTTTTTTGAAAAATAAGAAAAATATTTCAAAATGATGTCTGTTGAAAAATTTACCCCGAGTGCTGAGTGTTGAAGGTTAACCCTTGTCATGCTGAATAAAGATGCCACGCTCATTTCCAATTGTCAGCCAATCAAATTTCTTAATCCAGATTGTTGACATAATTAATGACAAACAGTGCAGATCCAGATCAGTTGGCTGGATCTACACTGTTTGCAAAGTCAGGGTATATCCGGGTTCAGCAGGACTAGGGTTAAGATCAGCAGAACTAGGGAAGGTTTGTAAAGATGAAATCAGAAATTTTCAAAAGAGGCCAGCTGCTGAGACTTACGTAAATGTTTATTACTAAACCTCTATCATGGAAAAATCAACTATACTCCACAACGCAAGCTCAAAATTCAGATGAAGAGAGTTGTAGGAAGTTAGTTTCTTTTCTTATTTTTGCATGAAAACATATCTTGTGGGTACTCATTGGGATTGAGTACCCACAAGATACGTTTTCATGCAAAAAATAAAGCATTTCCAATAAGCCCCACAAGATACGTTTTCATCATGCAAAAAATAATGCATTTCCAATAGGTACCCATAAGATATGTTTTCATGCAAAAATAATGCAATTCCAATAGGTACCCACAACATGTTTTCATGCAAAAATAATGCAATTCCAATAGGTACCCACAACATATGTTTTCATGCAAAAATAATGCAATCCCAATAGGTACCCACAAGATATGTTTTCATGCAAAAAATAACAGAACATTTCCAATAGGTACCCACAAGATAATGTTTTCATGCAAAAATAATGCAGTTCCAATAGGTACCCACAAGATATGTTTTCATGCAAAAATAATGCAAATCCAATAGGTACCCATAAGATATGTTTTTGTGCAAAAGTAACAACTTATCCTAATTTTTCACCTTATCTGGAGCTGTGACCTATCAATGTATGGATGTCTCAACCAGTCTGCATATGCAAACATACCAAACTATTTATTTTGGCAAAGCCAGGATCTGGAATAACCTGTTTCATAAACATTAAAGATCATGACCAGACTACATGGATGAGCAGGATAATATGGGTATTTGCTGCTCACTTATATAATCAAGATTCCAGATAAGGGAACATCTATATAAGTATTTTGCTTATTTCTGGATGAAAACATATGTTGTGGTTACTCATTAGAAGTGCCTTAGTGAGGAACTTCTAATGAGTACCACTACACATGTTTTCATCCAGAAATCAGCAAAACATTGACAAATTTTTGTTTGAAAAAATGCTCCATCTAGAGCTATTTTAATGTTGGTTTTTTTCCTTCCTGTAAGCCTGCCTCTGTGTATAATGTAAAACCTGAGAGCACCTGTAGGAATTTATAATTGGCAGTTAAGATTTTGATTATTGTAACTGAACCAAAGCATGGATATGGTGCACAGGTTAGGTTATTGTAACCACCCATTATCTATGTTGCTGCCAAATTTGCCATGATAAAGGTCTGTTTTCAAGACCCAGATTGGTATCCCATTTAATCCCTAGCAAAGGTAAGGCCACCAGGGCTTCAAAAGGAATAGAGTGGGGAGTCTGTGATTTTTGTCATATTCGCTACCAGGTGCTGCCCCTCACCTGGTAGCGTTTAAAAATCTGCACAACAACAATTTAAAACTGACACTAGAAACAAGAATTTAAAAAAAAAAAAATTAGCTCAGTCAGCAACCTTTAAAAGGAACATTATAAGAGCTAGTAATTATTTCAAGTTTTTTTTTTTATTTTTTTTTTTTTTTGTTTTGTTTTTTTTTTTTTTTTCCAAAGAAAAGCAATGTCCACCAAGCAGTTGTGATTCATGAAATGTCAAGACCCTTTTTCCCTAAAAAAAATAATAAAAATATCAAAAATGTCTGCTACACTTAACCCTTGTCCTGCGGAATACATTAAGATGCCGTGCCCACTTCTAATTTTCAGCCAATCAGATTACTAGATCCAGATTATTACTATATATTCACATACTTAATGGCAAACAGTGGCCAACTGATCTGGATCTACACTGTTTGCAAAGGCAGGATATATCCGGGTTCAGCAGGACAAGGGTTATGATTGGCATATGTGAATAGTCAGACCAAACATTATTATTTGAAAAGCAAACTGCATAACAAGACCACATAATATATGCATGCAGAGTGCATGTTTGCACAATCTGGTCAGGGCACAAGCAGAAGGTTTATGCCTTCAGACAGGTTTTGTCATGATATGGCTCAGGAGAGATAGCCAAATAATTTATCTTATTTCTCCCTTAAAACATTTGCTGTGGTACAGTGATTGGAAGTACCTCTTGGAGGCCCTTGTAATGACTACCTCAATTTATGTTTTTTTTGTTGTTGTTTTTTTTTTTTGAGAAATATGAAGAATATCAACACTTTTTGGTTAAAAATCTTACCTATAGCTCAGCAGGTTTGTTTTGTTCTTGCTGGCAAGATACCTGTAATCTAGGTGTGTTAGAACTCTAGATCAGATGTTGTTTTTCTGTTGTTTTTTTTACTAAAAGAAATCTCTGAATTTTGCTGATTTTTCCATGAAAATTTATGCAGTGGCACTTACTAGAACCACCTTGCTGAGTCAGTTCTTAAGTCTTCCTTCAGAATATAATGTTTTTCTTGGACAAATAAGAAAAAAAAAATATCTTGGATAACACCTCCTACCTGAACCTGATTGTTGGACATGGTATCTTTTGTTTCCAATAGACCTATCCAGATAGGGCACTTTTTTCAATCAAAAAGTATTTTTGTTATTTCTCTACAAAAACATATGTTGTGGGTACTCATTAGAAGTGCCTCACTGAGGTGCTTTTAATGAGTACACACAACATAACCTTTCATGGAGAAATAAGAAAAATATATCTTGGCATACACCCCCGCCACCCCCTCACACACACACACCCTCTTATCTAGAGCTATGTTTCCATCAGTAGGTTCAGGTGAGTAACCCCATTATCAGAAGAGAGAGATAATTCATTAATGGAAGTGTTATTCCATTGATTATTTTCACAAAGCATTTTGTGTGGTTTATGTAATTACAGATAGTTAATTATATGTGAACACTCTGGTTCAATTCAAAAAAATTGTATCACCATCTAGGAAAAGAAAAAAATTGGTCAGTTTGAAAAAAAAAAATATTATAAATAAATACAATCTTAAACAAAAAAAAAAAAGAAATAAATAAATAAAAAAAATAAACAACAGAATAGTTTTTAGCCCTGTGTGAAAGTACCTGATGTTAAATACTGGTCTGAACCAACCCAACCCACATGAGTGACCTAAAGGTCAAGGTCAGAGACTTAGGTCTCTACAAAAACATATGTTGTGGGTACTCAATAGAAGTGCCTGATGAGGGGCTTCTAATGAGTACCACAATATAACGAGGGTTGATCGCAAGACTATTGCAAGTCAGATGGTTGTTTTTCCCAATACTTAATCTCCTCACCATGAAGGCATTATGAAGATTACAACATTTCTTTCTGTAAACAATGGAAATTTAGGTGCCATTGCTCATATGAGCAATGGCACCTAAATTTGCATTGTTTACAAAGGAGTCAAAGTTGCCACTAAACAAGGGTTTCAAAAATATGTTTGAGTTACTATAGTCTTGCGCTCAACCCTCGATAAGTTTTATATGAGAAATGAGAAAATGTCAACAATATTTGATAAAAAAAAAAAACGGGACCTTTTCTGGAAGTGTGACAATATAACAGCCAAACATAAAACAGAATTACTCCATACAGTCATGAAAGTAATTCTGCTTTATGTTTGGCTGTTTGTGATTCAAACACATGGCCACAGTAACAGAACCAACTACTGCTGTGTTGTACATTTCTGATTTATAACTTAGCTCAGCTTGCTCAACAAATCCTCTCGCAGACACTCTATAATGAAAATTTAAACTGGAAAGTATTGTATTTATCCTAAGTATTAAGTGAGAGAGGGCTGGCCTCGGTGGCTCAGTTGGATGCGCGTCCAACTGGTGATCAGGTTGTGGGTTCAACCCCCGCCAGGTCGGCAACATTCTTTCATGGAGATTTGATAATGAAATATTTTACGGTCATTCTCTCCTTTGGCTGATTCAAGAAGGGCAGTTGTCAGTTTCTGGCGAAAGAATGTACACAGTACTGGTTATCCGCTTAGAGGACTAAGCCAGCCCAGTAAAAGTGTAGTTAGGTAAACTGACAGTGCTCAACGACCCCATTGGGTAGACTGGACCGTAAAACTTCAACACAAACAAAGAGGGAGAGGCCTAAGCATACAATATAGTCTTACATCACTGAGATGCTGCAGAATGGATCAATCATCCAGCAGCTTTTAGACACATGAAGGACTTGTTCACATTTTAGTACAAGTATGGTAAAGAGTGTTATTTAATGTTCAAATACTTAGGATTCTAAACTACAAACTGACTGCCTGTAGAGAAGGGGGGTAACTGTATTTTTTTGTTGTTGTCCCCCGCCTTTTCGAAGAAAAGTGGAGGGACACTGTTTTTGGTTTTCCGTGGGGCGTGGCGCGTGGTGCGTGGTTCCGAGTTTTTAGTGGGTACTTTGTCCCCTTAACTCCTCCCACAGTTTCTGTCCAATCCTTTTGAAACTTTACAGGTGTTTTAAGGATGGTATGAAGATATGCATGTGGTTTTTTCAGAATCCTGAAATAATTTTTTATCACTTTTTCTGCATTTTTAACTTAGACATTTTTTGAGTTCTAATATTACAGAAGTCTATAGGGAGTAGGTACCTTGTCCCCTGAACTCCTCCCACAGTTTTTGGCCGATCGTTTTGAAACTTTACATGGGCTTTTAAGATGGCCTGAAGATATGCATGTGGTTTTTTCAGAATCCTGAAATAATATTTTATCACTTTTTCCGCATTTTTAACTTAGACATTTTTTGAGTTCTAATACTACAGAAGTGTATAGGGAGTAGGTACCTTGTCCCCTTAACTCCTCCCACAGTTTTTGGCCGATCCTTTTGAAACTTTACATGGGCTTTTAGGATGACCTGAAGATATGCATGTGGTTTTTTCAGAATCCTGAAATAATTTTTTATTACTTTTTCCGCATTTTTAACTTAGACTTTTTTTGAGTTCTAATACTACAGAAGTCTATAGGGAGTAGGTACCTTGTCCCCTTAACTCCTCCCACAGTTTTTGGCCGATTCTTTTGAAACTTTACAGGTGTTTTAAGGATAGCCTGAAGATATGCATGTGGTTTTTTCAGAATCCTGAATTAATTTTTTTACTTTTTCCGCATTTTTAACTTAGTCATTTTTCGATTTCTAATACTACAGAAGTGTATAGGGAGTAGGTACCTTGTCCCCTTATCTCCTCCCACAGTTTTTGGCCGATCCTTTTGAAACTTTACATGGGCTTTCAGGATGGCCTGAAGACATGCATGTGGTTTTTTCAGAATCCTGAAGTAATTTTTTATTACTTTTTCCGCATTTTTAACTTAGACATTTTTTGAGTTCTAATACTACAGTATATAGGGAGCAGGTACCTTGTCCCCTTAACTCCTCCCACAGTTTTTGGCCGATCCTTTTGAAACTGTACAGGTGCTTTAAGGATGGTCTGAAGATATGCATGTGGTTTATTCAGAATCCTGAAATTATTTTTTATCACTTTTTACACGTTTTGAACTTAGACATTTTTTGAGTTCTAATTTTACAGAAGTCTATAGGGAGTAGGTACCTTGTCCCCTTAACTCCTCCCACAGTTTTGGCCGATCCTTTTGAAACTTTACGTGGGCTTTTAGGATGGCCTGAAGATATGCAGGTGGATTTTTCAGAATCCTGAAATAATTTTTTATTACTTTTTCCGCATTTTTAACTTAGTCATTTTTCGATTTCTAATACTACAGAAGTGTATAGGGAGTAGGTACCTTGTCCCCTTAACTCCTCCCACAGTTTTTGGCCGATCCTTTTGAAACTTTACATGGGCTTTCAGGATGGCCTGAAGATATGCATGTGGTTTTTTCAGAATCCTGAAATAATTTTTTATTACTTTTTCCGCATTTTTAACTTAGACATTTTTTGAGTTCTAATACTACAGGAGTATATAGGGAGCAGGTACCTTGTCCCCTTAACTCCTCCCACAGTTTTTGGCCGATCCTTTTGAAACTGTACAGGTGCTTTAAGGATGGTCTGAAGATATGCATGTGGTTTATTCAGAATCCTGAAATTATTTTTTATCACTTTTTACACGTTTTGAACTTAGACATTTTTTGAGTTCTAATTTTACAGAAGTGTATAGGGAGTAGGTACCTTGTCCCCTTAACTCCTCCCACAGTTTTGGCCGATCCTTTTGAAACTTTACCTGGGCTTTTAGGATGGCCTGAAAATATGCAGGTGGATTTTTCAGAATCCTGAAATATTTTTTTATTACTTTTTCTGCATTTTTAACTTAGACATTTTTTGAGTTCTAATATTGCAGAAGTATATAGGGTGCAGGCACCTTGTCCCCTTAACTCCTCCCACAGTTTTTGTCCGATCCTTTTGAAACTTTACAAGGGCTTTTAGGATGGCCTGAAGATATGCATGTGCTTTTTTTCAGAATCCTGAAATAATTTTTTACCACTTTTTCTGCATTTTTAACTTAGACATTTTTTGAGTTCTAATACTACAGAAGCGTATAGGGAGTAGGTACCTTGACCCCATAACTCCTACCACAGTTTTAAGCCGATCCTTTGAAACTTTACAGGTGCTTTAAGGATGGTCTGAAGATATGCATGTGGTTTTTTTCAGAATCTTGAAATTATTTTTTATCACTGGTTTCCTGCTTCAATACTTAGGTATTTGATACAGGACCAGTGGTCCTCTGGTTAACTTTACCATTTTTAACACCTCAAATAAAAATTAGGCGGGGGACATAAATTCCCCATGGAATTTGCTTGTTGTTTTTTTTTGGTTTTTTTTGCTAATGGTGAATTAGAAAAAACCCAATTTTCAAGGAGGCAACTTGCCAATTTGGTTTCTTCTCTTTCCTTATGTCATTAAAGTGAGAATTGACTTGTAGTCCTGCAGTCTGAATAGTAAGAGTATCTTGTTTACCCTTAATATTCGGACAACTCAACTCCTTACCATACCTGTTCTAAAATTTGAACAAATACAATTTACTACCTGATGTTGTGTCTAAAAATTGCTGGATGAGTGATAAACAGTCAAGACCCTGATGAGATGCCACATTCTGTGGTGTCTCATCTGGGTATACACCATTTGCTCAGGCCTGTCTGTCCACATACATATGGTAAATACGGTATTTATGGTAATATCAGATTCCTAACAGACAGACTCGCTGGTACAGACACCTCTTGAAACCTAAGATTTTAGAGCTCACTGTCATGTGGGCCATTTCACAAAAAAAGAGACATAACTGCAAATTCAGCAATTCTGATCAGGCATTAATTTGATTCTTATGTCTCTTCAAATAAGTTAACCCTTGTCCTGCTGAATAAATTAAGATGCCACGGCCTCTTCTAATTTTCAGCCAATCAGATGACTTGATCTGGATTATTGCTATAAATTCACATACTGAATGGCAACTGATCTGGATCTACACTGTTTACAAAGGCAGGGTATATATGGGTTCAGCAGGACAAGGGTTAAGGCAGGTACACTCTACTTTGAGTATTTGTAGAACAAATTCTCTATTTATGGTCTACATTTTTGTCCTGATCTTGTCCCAAAAGATTTTATAATACCGTTTTTACCGTGAGTATTTGCACTTTCTTAACTCCTTATTGTACTGATCCTAAACTTTTGGTAATTCGTTTTACCATATTTACCCCAAGTATTGGAACACAACTTATCCACTTGTCCTAAAATTTAAAATAGTCCATTCTACTACCTGTTGATGTGTCAAAAATATTGCTGTATGTAGATCCTGATCAGACACAGCAATCTGCAGCATTTGATCTGGGTCTACACTGTAGCAAATACTGACAATACTGTCCAATACTTAGGATTTTTACTGTACAACCTGTGGATGTCTCCAGAAAACTACTGGACAAGTGGCAAACAGTGTGGACCCTGATCCAGTGCACCAGAACATGGCACCTTAGCTGGGTCTATACTGTTTATTCAGGCTCGTCTGCCTGAATGATTAGGGTAAATACATAGCAACAGATAAGGCGCTTTTTTCATCCGAAAAATGCTGATATTTTTCTTATTTCTCAACAAAAACATATGTTGTAGGTACTCATTAGAAGCGCCTCGGCGAGGCGCTTCTAATGAGTACCTACAATATATGTTTTCGTCGAGAAATAAGAAAAATATTATGTGGATACCCCCTCTTATCTAGAGCTATGGTAAATACGGTACAGTGTACTCCTTATTCATGATAGATATTGTACATGTTCTTTCATTTCTTTCTTTTCAGTTATTTCTGCGAAATTTGTCTGGATAGAACTCTGTATGCCAAAACATCAATCAAGACTAAAACAGATATGCTGTTTTGGGGCGAACAGTTTGAATTCAAGTAAGTATTACACCCAACTAAAACCATAATGCATGATCAGCTAGAATCCACACCTTGACAGTTTTATCCTCGAATAATTAATAAGCAAACTGAAAACTCCCATTTGTTTGATAACATATTAACTTTAAAGTGCTAAGCAAAATTGTAGCCGATATCATTCTAAATCAAAGCACTGATAGCACTGGTGGGATGATTGTGTCTGAATGTAGACTGGAAAAATGGTCCTAAACGGTGACTTAAGACTTATTTATTTAACCCTTAACTTCCTGTAATTTAAGCAAACAGTGCAGACCCAGATCAGACACTGTGTTCTTTAACAAATGGCACTCTGATGCCACAGCCACAAGAATAGCATGGCTGTAAATAACCGTTACCTCAAAAGCGCAGCTTGATTTGATTGGTCAATGATAATCAGGTGGACAACTACCATAAGGAAATTTTGGTGTATGTATACTTTTGCTCGATTGTAAACAACCCAAAAATGTTTTATCATTTTCCAGAGTAAATAAGACTTGGCATTTCATGTGAATCATCTGCCTAACAGATGATTCACATGAAATGCCAAGTCTTGTTTTTTCTCTCAGAAAAAATCCCCCCCCCCCCCCCCCCAAAAAAAAAAAAAATAAATAAATAAATAAATAAATAATTAAATAAATAAAAATGTCATCTGCTGCAGTTGTGATGACCACTTCAGGGGTTAAGTATTTTGACAGGTGTGCCAGAGCAGATGGCATAGACCTAGATCAAACTGCTCCTGTGTGAACTGACCCTGCCGGTGTGTACTGAGTACAGCCTGCTCACCTGTCAGTTTTTCGACTGTATTTACCCTAAGTATTGGGACTCCTTATCTTCGTACCATGCTTGTGCTCAAATTTGAAATAGTCCATTCTGCTACCCGTTGATGTGTCTAAAATATTGCTGTATGTATGGCATTCTGCGGCATCTGATCTGGGTCTTCACTGTTTGCGAAGGCCTGTCTGTCCCAATACTTAGGGTTATTAAAGTAATTTCATAGATTCCTTTACACTAGGCATGCTGGGTAAAAATATCGGCAGATGACATTGTGAAATATGTTTTCTTTTTTATCAGAAAACAGGGTTTGTTGTTCCATGCAAATATCCCCCTAAGGAGACACTTTGTTCGAAATGTCAACCCTTTTTTATGGGAAAAATATATCACCAGTTTTGTCATCTGCTGACTTTGCCCAGAGAGTGCTAAAGGTTAAGATAATGTCTGATGGTTGATACTGGTAAGTAACTGGTCTTGAACTTAAAAAGTTTTATGTAAGTAAAAGTACTCGTAAACTGTTTTGCAGTGTAACTTTTAAGACTTACTATTACGTTGGCTGAAAAATTAGATGTATAGAAATAAACAACAAATCCTCCGGTTTCAAACTTGCTGTTTTTCGCACATTGAAAAGGCGTCGTAAGATTACGGGTGTATCTTACCTAATTGTATGGATACAGCTGAAGATTGGAGACAATAAGATCACATTTCACTTTAATTTATCTTCTGTCTCATCACTTAAAAAAACTTTCAGTCATTTCATAACAAATCTGCCTTACTGACATATTTTAACCTTTAAAGCACTAAGCAAAATTGTAGCAGACAACATTCTGTTTGTTTGTTGTTTTTTTTTTCAGAGAAAATAAGACATGGCATTTCATGTAAGGCAGATGATTCACATGAAATGTCAAGCCTTATTTTCTCTGAATTTGCCTATGAGAATGGCAAAGCCTGTTTTCTCAGGAAAACAATAAAAAAATATTTCAGTATGTTGTCTGCTGAAATTTTACCTTACCCAGCATGCTAAGCATTAATGGTATAAAAAAACCCTTACACTGTGGTCCTCATTTGAATCTTGCATTAATAAAAATTATCCCAAGTATCATATCTGGTTTTATGTTTAAACTTCCACCATCTGAGTTTAAATATTCACAGATAACATTTAGTTTTCTTATTTTCCACAAAGATAAGGGCAATTCATTTATATTATCTTGAAAGGAGATAAAAAAAAAAAATGAATAAAAATACTTGGCAAAAAAAAAAAAAAAAAAAAAAAGAAACAATAAATGTCACTCATTTGTGATCTGTAATTTTTCCCAAGACTGCTAAAGATTATATGTTGTGAAACAGGTTTTACTAATATTATAATGAGTTGTAAATTTAAGATCAGTTACCAATGTTATATGTATTACAACACCATAAATCAACATACTAATCTACAATTTAATTTACCTTTACCATTCTCTGGGCGTTTTTCCCAGAAAATAGGCTTGGACATTTCAGGCAAATTGTTTCCTTTGGAGACAATCTGCATGAAATATCAAAGCCTATTTTCTAGGAACATTAAGAAAAACACAAATCAATTTTTCATCTGCTGAATTCATTACGAAAACGCACTGATTTAAATATATAGAATATTTCATCTCCAAAAACTGAAAATTTTCAGATAAAAAACTGTGATATTTTTCATATTTCTGCTCAGAACATAGATTGTGGGTACTCATTAGAACTGCCTCACTGAGGCAGTTTTAACGAGTACCCACAATCTGTGTTTTTGAGCAGAAATAAGAAAAATAATGTATACCCCTGTAAACCCCAGTTTTACTATATAAAAGTGGGGTTTAAGAGGGTCAATATTATATAGGCATGTTTTTGTGATGTAGCCCAGAGAGGTAAAGGTTAACCCTTGTCCTTCTGAAGCTTTGCAAACAGTGTAGATACAGATCAGTCTGCTTTTGAAGCCAACTGATCTGGATCTGCACTGTTTGCCATTATGTGAATTTGTATCAACAACCTTGATCAAGAAATCTCATTATCTGATTGGCTGAAAATTAGAATATATTAAGCATGACAAGGGTTAATATACAATTTTATTAAGTGCATTCGGACTACCTGATGATGCCTCAAAAAGTTATGGCTGAGTGGCAGCCAGTGCAGACTGTGGTCAAACTGCTCCATTAGGATAGTTATCACCATCTTCCCAATCTAATTCTGATTTTCCGTTATGTTTGCCTTGCAGCAAATTGCCACCAGTGGAATACCTCATTGTGAATCTCTACAGAGAGGCAGACAAGAAGAAGAAGAAGGATAGAAACACATTGATAGGTCAGTTTTCTCAATAAAGCTACTGTAATCGATCCAATTACTGCACATACCCCTATAAGGGCACAGTCAAGCAATTCTGTAGTCTTCGAATTACAGCCAGTGTACTTTTTGTCTACTTTTTAATAAAGGCATATGTTGTGGGTACCCATTTGAATTGCATCAGCTTGTTGATGCAATTCGAATGAGTACCACACAACGTATGCTTTTATAAAGAAAATCAGACAAATCACATAAACATCAAGTAAGTCCTTTGCTGATCTGTTTTAAAAGTGTGCCCTCAGTAGGCAGATGTGCATTTTACCACAAGTTTTCACAGTAATTTTGAAAAACCTAAGTCAGGGTGTGGTAATTAGGTCGAACACGGTATTTGGAAATCGTGCTGGTATGAATTACTGTAATAACCCTAGATATTGGGACAGACCGGCCTGAGGGAACAGTGTAGACCCAGATCAGACGCTGCAGAATGTGTTGTCTGATCATGGTCTACACTGTTGCCACCATTCCAACACTGTTTTACACATTTTAGCAGATAGTAAAATAGACTAGTTCAAATTTTAGGACAAGTATGGTAAGGACTTAAGATGTCCCGATACTTAGGGTTAATATGGTATGTGATGCACTATTTAAAAAAAAAAAAGGGGGGAGTCTCATGTCATGTGCTGGCGGCCAAAGCCCAGCCTGAACATTGGAACAGTCTGATTGGCCCTAATCGGACTGTTCAAATATGCAGGTTGATCTGGGTGACAGGCCTTAGCCCAAGCTCTAGATATGAGGGCATATCTAGTAAATCCTTTTCTTATTTCTCCATAAAAACATACATTGTGGCTACTTTAGAAGTTCCACAAACTAGGTACTTGTAACAAGTACCCAAAACAAACATTTTGGTGGAGATATAAGAAAAATCTAAACAATTTTTGGTTGAAAAAAAGCACCTTAATATCTAGAGCTATGCTTAGCTTTCCACATACCGTATGTATTCTAATATACACCCAAGGGGCGTTGCAATTCATTGTTGCTAAAATGACAGTATGAAGTCTTAATTTTGGGCCAAAATAAGATATTTTGATGGCCTAAACTCAGTTTTGCGTGTGTTTACTAATGTTTTTCTCCTAGAAAAGTAGAAGGGGGCATTTATTAGAGAGGGGGCTTATATTAAGATAAATACGGTATTGCATAATGCCCTTTTTGCATGTCCTATATCATGTACTTGTACACTCACTGCTGTGCAAAAAAAACAGGTTAGGTGAGCTTTAACATGAAAGTAATTAATCATCCTTCATTTTACACTTGACAGTTTAGTATTATTGTGATAGAAAAGTTTATGACACAATAGGTTTACCTGTGATTGAGTTCCGTAGAAGAAATTATATTTCTTAATGCAGTTTTATTGCACCTGGTTTAGCTAGCAAGCGTGGCATAAGGGCCCATCTGTCTGTCGACATCTTTACTCTTGATGTACATACCTTTTTTACCCTAAGTATTCATGGACGAATATTCAGGGTCTACCACTTACCATACTCATCCAAAAATTCAAACACATTCATTTGTCTACTTGCGAAGTGTCTAAAAAAATGCTCAATGGGTGGCAAACAGTGCAGACCATGATCAGATGCCGCATTATGCGGCATCTGATCAGGGTCTGCACTGTTTGCTCAGGTTTGTCTGTGCAAATACGTAGGATAAACATGGTAACATGTATTTTAGGCTGCTGCATTTCTAGGGCTGTATGAAAAACTAAATGTTGCTAGTCTGATTATGAAACATTTCACCTATATGTTATTGATTCCTTCTCTCCAGACTGCAGCCATAAAACTGCAATAGATGAGAACTTGAGTGCAAAACAGATTTCTTACAGATTCCTGTTTGTCATTAGCATATGCCATATGAAAATCTGAAAATAGTGATCAGTATTACATTCAGATCTCCATGAGAGACCGTTTTAATAAAAGATTATGTCTCATTTTGAGTGTAAAACAAAAAAGTGAAAACATCACTTGTTAGTGACTTACTAATTTGTCCTTGAGCATGCTAAGCAAAATCAACAGAGGACAGACTTGTGATATATTTCTTTTTTTTTTTTTTTTTTTTTTTTTCTTCTCAGAACAAAAGGCTTGATGTTTTGCGCAAATGATCTTCTTAAGAGACCATAATCCTTATATTATGAGAATACAGTAATAACCCTAAGTATTGGGACAGATAGACCTATGCAAACAGTGTAGATCCAGATCACATGCTGCAGAACTCAGTGTCTGACCAGGGTCTGCACTGTTTGTCATATATACAATAATATTTTAGAGACATCAAGAGGTAGTAGTATGGACCATTTCAAATTTTAGGAAAAGTATGGTAACAAGATATTAGTGTCCAAATACTTACGGTAAATATTGTAACAAAAAATAATTAAACTCTAAAAGTGCTAAGCAAATTTGTAACAGATGACTGTCTAAAATCTTGCAGACAATTCACATGAATTGTCATGCATTAATTTCTCTGAAAAATTAAAAAAATCAAATGTCATCTGCTGTTAGTTTTGGTAAGTGGTTTAAGGATTAAAGTATCTGCCATTACTATTTAAATCTTTGAGGTTAAAGGTTATGCTCTGTGTGTCAGTGAGAGCATTTAAGGGGTAGATTCAAAGGGAGTTCTGGGGGTTTCAATTGAAACCCCCCTTAAACTCAATGGGAAATTTCGGATAAATATGGGATACTGTATTTACCATACCTATTCATCACACGTTACTTTTTACCTTACATTTTCCCTTTAACAAGTTCATTTTATTACCTACAAATGTGTGTAAAATTGCTGGGTGAGTGGCAAACAGTGTAGACCCAGATTAGATGCTGCATTTTGCAGCATCTGATCTGGGTCTACACTGTTTGCTCCAGCTTGTCTTTACGAATATGTAAAGAAAGTTCACAGATTTAATCAAACCCCCTCAGAAATCATCCTCGATCCAATCCTGCATTGTTTATAATTGAGTTATTGTGTAACCATATGTATTTTTTCAGGCTATACAAGAATACCAGTATCAGACATCAGTAACAGACAATATGTTGAGAAATGGTAAGTACTTTTCTTCTTGCTGCAATTTCCTAGATCCTGATGAATTGATAATTTTTGGCAAGAATTTGTGATGATAATTTCGCTTAAACGAATGATGTGGGTACATATTGCCAAAATAATTTTAATAGGCTCCCAGAATGTGTTTTTGGTGCAAAAATAATAAAAACTGTCGTTGCAGACCCTTTTTATACCTCGCCACACGATAGTGGTGGGGTATTACGGTTTCATGTTGGACATCCCTGTGCCTGTCCATCTGTCCTAACGTCAGTTGTACCACCCTCTGTCCATCTGTATTTTGTTTCTGGATTATAAGTTGAGTAAACATCTATGGATTTTCACCAAACTTTGTATGTGCATTGATATTGTGGAGATCAGGATTGCAAATGGGCAAATTTTTATCAAATTTTGACAGAGTTATCTCCCCAGACATGCCCATATTTTCACTTCTGGACAATAACTTGAGTAAATGTAAAGGGACTTTAACCAAACTTGGTACATGCATTGATATTAAGGAGATCTGGTTTTGGATTGCTAATGGGCAAATTTCGTCAGTTTTTGACACAGACATATCTGCCCACAACACGATAATGGTGGGGTATAATGGTTTTACATTTTTATTGTTAGGAACAATTTCATTACTGTGTATCATAAGTTCACAAATCTTTGGCTAAATATATTCACTGACATAACAAGTGTGTGACTGTCTGATGTTCGACTTCATGTTAGGAGTAGTTAGAACGGTGTCTACATTACTTACTCTAACATTTCTTTTTACTTAAGGTACAATAAAAATTCTTTTTATCGCACAGGCATTTATTAGAATCATTATCCTTCGTAAAGAGGGAGATGGGCATTTATTAGAGGCTGCAGTGCTTGAGAACTAGGAAAAACTTTGAAATATTCAAGTTTTCCTCCCAATGACAGCCCGGACATGCTAAGCATTACGAAAACAAGCCTATTCAAATATACTGAACATTTTACCACCAAAAAAATGAAAATTTTCGGATAAAAAAAAAACTCAGATATTTTTCATATTTCTGCCCAAAACATAGATTGTGGGTACTCGTTAGAACCGCCTCGCCGAGGCAGTTCTAACGAGTACGCACAATCTATGTTTTTGAGCAGAAATAAGAAAAATAATGTATACCCCTGTAAACCCCAGTTTTACTATAAAAAAGTGGGGTTTAAGGGGGTCAACATCAGATAGGCGTGTTTTCTTGATGGTATAGACTAGCATTACAAAAGACATGTAAGCCCCTCTAGGAGAATTGTAGTACCTGGGGAAGGACTAGAAATCCTATGTTATATCTATTATTTGGACCAAGAGAGAACAAGGGACTTGTTTGTTTGATTATTAATCTGTGGATTCAGAAACTAACTACATGAGGTAGTAGCAATATTTTTTTCTAAATTGACTGGTGGGCGTTTATTAGAGGCTGGTATTTCCGAGAAAAATGTAAAAAAAAAAAAAAAAAAAAAAAAAAATCAAGATTTTCAGGCCCAGATTGTGGGAATGGGTGTTTATTAGAATTTTTATGGGAAATGTAGTGTGCCATATTTACCCTAAGTATTGGAACAAACAGGCCTGAGCAGTGTAGACCCAGGTCAGATGCCACAGAATATAATGTCTGAATAGGATCTGAATGGTTTTCTACTCATCCAGCAGTATTTTTGTATACATTTTCGGGTTGTTCAGTAAATGGAGGACTTGTTCAAATTTTAGGATGATTTTAGTAAGGAATTAAGATGTCTCAGTGAACAGTTAGATTAAATATGGTAGTACCATTCTTTTTCAGGTTTACGACAAGTTCAGGAACTGTGGGTAAGGGTGGGAAAGAGAACAAAACAGAATTGCCTTTAATCAGATTGAAAGTCCGCTATCAGACCGTCCATATACTGCCAGTTAGCCGCTACAAGGAGCTTTCAGAGGTAAGTTTTTAGAGGAAGCTTGGAAACTTCCCAAAAGCAAATTAATGATATGCAGAAAAATAGATACAAGCTAATAAATAATAAGGGGAAAAAAGATAGTTTGAGAAGAGAACAGTGTTTTTTTTTTTAACCTTTACCACTCTGGGCTAATTCAGCAGAAGATCAGTTGGTCATAGTTTTCTTATTTTTCCCAGAAAACAGGATTTGACATTTTATGCAAATTTTCTCCATTGGAGACAACTTGCACGAAATGTCAGAACCTGCTTTCTGGAAAAAATAAGAAAAATATCTTAAAATGTCGTCTGCTGAAATTTTTACCCAAAGTGGTAAGGGTTTAACAGCATCTGTTCATACAAAGTATTATGCATTTAATCCATAAAGTGCTATGCAAAATTGTAGCAGACGACATTTTAAATTTTTCTCATTACTTTTCAGAGAAAATAAGACTTGGCATATCATGTGAATCATTTGCTAGCAGATGATTCCCATGAAATGTCAAGCCTTAATTTCTCTTGAAAATTAGAAAAACAAAAAATCAATATGCCGTCTGCTGCAGTTGTGATAAGTATTTTAAGGGTTAAGAAAAAACAGATCCCGTCATTCTCAATACATGTATTATGCAGTAGGCATTCCTGTCTTCATTTCTTTTATCATTTTATTGGCAGCCACTGCACAAGTGAGCAGCCATCCAGATTAAAAAAAAAAAATGATATTCTTTTACTTGTATTCTGATCATTTGTCATCACTGTTCTGCAGGGCAGAATTTCCTCTTAAGGGGAGGAATTTCTTTCCCTTTAGAATGGATTCCTTCCCAGTCACAGGGATCAGAAACACGTCTCAGAGTTGCTTCCCTTGAAATTGTATCAATTAACATAAAGTCCAGCAGGATAACAGTTAGGTAACCATTACCACTCGTCAGGCAAATTCGGTAGACAACAATTCATAGTATTCTTATTTTTCCCAGAAAATTGGCTTGGATTTTTCATGCAAATAGACAATTTGAATGAAAAAACAGGCTTTGACTTTTCATGCAAGACAATTTGCATGAAAAGTCAAAGCTTGTTTTCTGGGAAAAATAAGAAAACTTTCAAAATGTTGTCTGCTGAAACCTTTATATCCAGCATGCTAAGCAATACTATTTTATTGTTTGTTTATTATTCATTTACTTACATAGTGTAAGATTTTTTTATCTGTTTGACTATATATGTAAATAAAAGCTTTTTCTTTTCCAGTATTTAAGTGAAAATTATGTGATGCTGTGTGATGTTTTGGAGCCACTGGTTAATATCCGTGACAAGGAAGAGATTGCAACCACCTTGATCAACATCATGCAGAAGCTTAACAAAGCGAAAGATTTCTTGTCAGAAGTTGTCATGACAGAGGTGCTAAGATTAGGTAAGCTTTCATAGAAAAGAGTATTATTACCAACAATAATTCAGAATTATGGGGGCATTGAGTGTATAGGGTAGTTCACACCATCTGGTCTTTATTTTTAGCCAGTCAGGAAACTCTGATATTCTGCAGACAGTCATTCCAAGGCATGTGTGGTTTACAGCTTCTTAAAGTAGAAGATACTCAATTTATATAGTTTGGATCTTCTAAAATTAGAATATCGTGACATTCCTCTTCAGACTGTCATTACGAAAACATGCCTTTTCAAATATATAGAAAATTTTACCTCCAAAAATTGAAAATTTTCAGATAAAAAACTCCGATATTTTTCATATTTCTGCTCAAAACATAGATTGTGGGTACTCGTTAGAACTGCCTCGGTGAGGCAGCTCTAATGAGTACCCACAATCTATGTTTTTGAGCAGAAATAAGAAAAATAATGTATACCCCTGTAAACCCCTGTTTTACTTTATAAAAGTGGGGGTTTAAGGGGGTCAGAATTATATAGGCGTATTTTCGTGATGTAGATTCATGCTTTTCTCTTCTAAGAATGTTTTCTGTTTCAACTTTTGGAAGGGACGGAAGCAGACAGAAAAGCATATACTGTAGAAATACCAGCTATGCAATAACCACACCTACTTTTTTTTTTTTCAAATCATCGTGAAGTCAGAAGTATAATCAACATTAAAAAAAAAAGTAGTGAAGTTAACGCTATCCTGGTTATTTACATAGCGTTTGCTGCCAATAGTCGCAACAGTTATCAAATTGTTTTTGATTTCTTCACAAAAACTAGTGTTATTGAGGTAATTTTAAAGAGTACCACAACAAATATTTTCTTGTCAAAATAATTATTTTATCTGGGGCTATCCATTTTCTATATTTACAGTGGTGGTTGGGTGAGGCAAAGGTGTCGTGTATCTTGCGTCATCAGGGTGTCCAACTGATATTGGCTTACAGTTGGGCAAGGCCTGCTAACCTTGCAGCAATCTTCACTTTCATTCATTGTCTTCTTTCTCCCCTGTCCCTCTCTTTTCTCTTCTATCTCCTCCTTTCTCTGGGAGACAACACAATGGTTGATGTGTCGTTAAATCCCAACACAGTCAATTTATATATTTTCCAGTGACCTAATATCAATAGAAATGCTCGTCTGACTGAAGATCAGGACGTTACAGGTTCGACTCCCACAGGGTCAGCAACATTTTTTCATGGTGATTGATCATGAAATGCTTTGTACTGTCATTCTCTCCCTTCTGCTGATCCAAGAAGGGCATTTGTCAGTTTCTGGCGAAAGAATGTGCTCAATACTGGTTAACCGCTTAGAGTAAAAGTGTGGTTAGATAAACTGACCATGCTCGACATGATCCCAATAGGTTGACTCAGGGCCCCTAGGGGAACCTTTAAAACCTTTAAAAACCTTTAATTTTGTTGAAGTCCTTTAAAACCTTTAATTTGGCTGAAAAACCTGTAAATACCTGTATTTTGATGAGAAAACCTTTGTATTTGGCAATTTGTAAATGCAAGAGAAGGATAGAGTAAATATGTAGCATTTCATAACAACAAATTATAGTTCTGTTACTTAGATTCATATGTTTCTAAACAGAGATGCAAGTTAATAATGTCATTACCATTTAAAGATGAAAATATCAGACTTTCTCTGCAATTTTTCTCCCTATTTTGCTTGTGAGGCAATGATGACGGAATTCTTTTGCTTGGGATCTCCCAAGAAATTTAACCATTAAATGCTCTTTATTTTGTACAAAATTTATCCTCAAAAACCATTTTTGGCCAAAAATAACCTTTATAAAAAGCCTTTATTTTTAAGAGAGACTGCTAGGGGAGCCTGTTGACTGGGCCATAATATCAAAAGAAAGTGGGTATTCCAGAAATCCTGTTTCCAGTGGTGACAAAAATTGTTAAAACTGACATGCTATGTTTTATCATTTGTTTTAACTGAAACTTTGATTTTTGTTGCTTAAAACCTTGTTTTTGTTCTTGCAGACAATCAACATCTAACATTCCGAGGCAACAGTATAGCCACTAAAGCTATGGAAGCCCACATGAAGTTGGTTGGAGAAAGGGTAAGTTTCCTTTTTTAAAGGTTAATTCTTACAGTATTTACCCTTGATACTGGGCCACCTTATTTCACCATATTATATGACATAATATTTGAGCAAGTCCATTTAACTACCTGTCAGTGTACCTAAAAATTGCAGGATCTCTGCCAGGCAGGATAGACCTTGATTAGATGCTATGTCCAAATACCTTCAGTAAATATGATATCAGTTAGTACATGAAGTGTTTAATATTTTATGTTTTTTAGCCTCCAGTAATTGATTGTAACTGAAATTAAACTTTTTAATAGTTGAGCAATGAACAGGCACATGTAAAAGCCTGGGCCCAGTTGTTCAAAACTAACGATGTCGTTAGTTTTGAACAACTGGGCCCAGGCTTTTACCCCTTCATTAAAATTTTAATCGAGTGATACGCAAATATGCTTAAATTTTTTGCTGAAAAAATATCAGAATATTGTGTATTAAATCTGCTAAAACAGTTAATGAAATGACCCTTAACAAGCTTGTTAAGCTAACGATGCTTTGAACAGCTGATCCCTGGATGCTGTTGTTATTCCAAATATTTATACAAGCTATGTAGATGGAGATCAAACTGCTCCTGAAAAGTAAAATTACTCAGAAATAACTCATTGGCATAGCCAGAACAGAATTATTTTTACGCACATCCAGGAAAAGTCTTGAAAAAATAGCCCTAGAATCACTTCTAAAATAGGGGCTACTCTTAATGGAAAGAATTTGCCCCAGGGGGAGCAAATTCTTTCTTTTAAGAGCAGCCGCTATGGTTAAGAAGCAAAATGTTTATGTTAATGTCACTTTATTGAAAATTTTTTTCTAAGACATGTTAGGCACATGTAATATAATGTGCACAATGAGCATGACGCCTATGTTACTTCTGTAGACCTTTGAATTAGGAGTTTCACTATTTAACTCTTAGCATGCTGGGTAAATATGGGTAAAAATTTTAACAAGCAACATTTTGAAATAGCTTATGTTTTTTTCTCCCGAAAATATAGTATGATATCTTAAAGCATATTTCAACCGTAGGAAATAGTTTGCAGGAATGTAATTACTCAGAGAGTACTAAAGTTTAAGGCCTTTTGCAGGAAAATCAGTAAATTGAGTGAATCTTAGTAGTCTGCACAGAAAGGAGCCCTTGTATAAGTCCTGATATTATAAATAGTGTAGATGCTGGCTCAAACTGCACAGAGGCTGGCCTCGGTGGCTGAGTATGATGCGCATCCAACTGGTGATAGGAGGTTGCGGGTTTGGCCCCCACTGAGTCGGCAACATTCTTTCAGGAAATTGATTATGAAATATTTTCTACAATTGTTCTCTGTGGAATGCTTATTCAAGAAGGGCAGCTCGTGGAGATTGATCATGATATATTTTCTAGGGTCATTCTCTCCCTTCTGCTGATTCAAGAAGGGCAGTTGTCAGTTTCTGGCGAAAGAATGTGCGCATTACTGGTTAACCGCTTAGAAAACTAAGCCTGCCCAGTAAAAGTGTGGTTAGGTAAAGTGACCGCTCTGGACATGACCCCATTAGGATGACTGGGCCATAAAACCTCAGCACAAAACAAAAAAAAAAAAAAAAAAAAAACCACTGCACAGAGTCTGGTCTGGGTTTTTGTTGGTCAATTATGGAATAATAGTGTTTCTTTTTTATCTTAGTGCATTTGATTTTCAGCGTTTTCTTATTTTCAGTATTTGAATGATACTGTTGGAGATTTTGTTCGAACAATCATCGAGTTAGAAGATGACTGTGAGGTTGATCCTACACGGGTTGTAAGTCCTACTGTATTACCAAGTCAACAGACGAATCTACGCATGTATTGTGATATGGTGTGGACAAAGATCATCACTTCGTCTTCGTTCTTTCCTAAGTAAGTTTCTCACTAAGCTGTGGTAGGATTCAATGTCTTTTGAGTGGCCAATTTGTGGCACATTTGAGGGGCACATTTGCTCTATCCACAACATCTATTTTAACGTTGTATAAATTGTAAGGTGAATAGATACACACCCTGGGCCCAATTGTTCAAAGCGCCGTTAGCTTAACAAGCTCGTTAAGGGTCATTTCGTTAACTGTTTTAGCCGATTCAATGTACAATATTTTGATATTTTTTGCTGAAAAAATGTGAGTAGCTTTTGCACTGCAAAAGCTACTCACATTGTTTCAGCAAAAACTTTCAGCATATTTGCATATCACTCGATTTAAATTTTAACGAATCGTTAACTAACGACATCGTTAGCTTTGAACATCTGGGCCCAGGAGTTTTTACAACCATTTTTCACAGGAAGAATATTTTTCCAGGCTGGACTTACATCTGTCATAATTAAATCCTTTTAACCCTTAAAGCGCCAGTCACAACTATTGTCGTCTGCTTTGTCATCTGCTTGTTATTTTAAAAGTCATTTTTGCAAACAGTGTGGACCCAGATCAGTAGGAGCAGTCTGATCAGAGTCCACACTGTTTGCCTGTATGCAAAAATAGGTTTGAAAAGTCTGCAAGAATATTCAGCAGACAACATAAACAGACGACATTTTCAGATGCAGTTTTTCTTGGCGCTTTAAGGGTTAAAAATGGGGGCCATTCTGAAAAGGAAAGAATTTACCCGGAGAGAGCAAATTGTTCTCTTAAGAATAGCCTCCCACTCCCCCATGAGAAGAGAGGTAAGTCATAGGTCTAGATAAGAGTGGGTATCAGGTTTGTATTTTTCTTATTTGTCCACGAAAACATATGTTGTGGGTACTCATTAGAAGCGCCTCGGCGAGGCGCTTCTAATGAGTACTGACAGCATATGTTTTCATGGACAAATAAGAAAAATATCAATACTTTTGGATTGAAAAAAGCGCCTTTACTAGAGCTATGGTAAGTGGTTCCATCTTAGAATTATATATCTTACACTTCTAAAAAGGGTCTGCTCTAAAAGGAAAGACTTCTCTCCCCTTTGGAGCCAATGCTTTCCTTTTAGAGTAGACCCCTTTTCAGAAGGGGCTTGGCATGCAGTAAAGCAACCGGGAGTTCACAATATTTGTCTCACTTGGCAAAACATGGTGAAAAATTACTAACTGTTCTGGCCGGTTCCCTTAATTGTTATTATGCTGGGTAGGAGATTTATGTACTGTGGACACAACTCTAGTTAACCCGGGTCCTGCTGAACCCGGATAGGCCCTACCTTTGCAAACAGTGTAGAACCAGATCAGTTGAAGAAGCCAACTGATCTGGATCTGCACTGTTTGCCATTCAGTATTTGAACTTGTATCAACAACCTAGATCAAGAAATCTGATTGGCCGAAAACTAGAAGTGGGCGTGGCGTCTTAATATATTCAGCAGGACAAGGGTTAAATATGGTTTGATTTTGTTAATTAAATACAAAATAGTAGACTGTTTTGTCAGAAAAATCTACGGTGTTGCGGGGCCCCCATAGCTGCCTAATGGATAGGAGAGTCGACTCTTAATCCATTAGGTTTCTCACCGCTGTGGTTCGAGCCTTGCTCGGGTCACATGTGCAAAAGCTAAGTTCTGCTTACGGATGGTCAGGTGGTTATTCCCCGGGGTTCTCCGCTTTTCGCCCACCTTTGATGAACCATCGGCTCGATATAATTGAAATATTCTTGATAGGGCCGTAAACACCGAATAAAAAAAAATCTACAGTGTTATTAGTGCATAGCATGCCGAGAAAAAAATTTCAGACGACATTTTCAAAAAAATAATTTTCGTATTTTCTCCAGAAAATGAGCTGTGACATTTCATGCAAATTGTCTCGCTTGAAATGTCAAAGCCTATTTTCTTGAAAAATAAGAAAAATACCATCAATTTGTTGTCTGCTGAATTAACCCCGGGAGTGGTAAAGGTTAACTTCTGGTTTATTACATTCCTAGAACTTTAACATTAAAGCTTTATAACAAAGTGATCCCACAGATGTCTTGCACTAACACATCTAATTTTACATCTTTATATTTCAGTGAGTTACGTGATGTCTTCACCAGTTTTCGTGCCCGATGTGAAGAAGTCAGTAAAGGTGACTTAAGTGACAACCTCATCAGTGGGTCAATCTTCCTGAGGTTTCTATGTCCAGCCATTCTGTCTCCCAGTTTATTTCATCTCACACAAGAATTTCCTCCTGAGAAAGCTGCAAGGAATCTCACACTGATAGCCAAAACCGTCCAGACACTGGCAAATTTTTCGAAGTGAGTAACTTTCATTTTTTTAAATATGATCATATGTTTTATCGGGTAAATATTTTTTCTTATTTCTTCATGAAAACATATGTTGTGGGTACTCATTAGAAGCGCCTCACTTAGGCACTTCTAATGAGTACCACAACATATGTTTTCATGGAGGAATAAGAAAAATATCAACATTTTTTGATTGAAAAAAGCATTTTATCAAGAGCTGTGCTTCTCAGTTATTCATGCTGAAAATGCCTATCATAACACCATCAGATGACAGATAGAGTCCTAGCAGAAATCCATCACGAAAACATGCCTATATAATTTTTACCCCCTTAAACCCCACTTTTATACAGTAAAACTGGGGTTTACAGGGGTATACATTATTTTCTTATTTCTGCTCTAAAACATAGATTGTGGGCACTCGTTAGAACCGCCTCGGTGAGGCGGTTCTAACAAATACCCACAATCTATGTTTTGCGCAGAAATATGAAAAATATCAGAATTTTTCCTCTGAAAATTTTCGTTTTGGTGGTAAAATTTTCAATATATTTGAATAGGCGTGTTTTCGTAATGTATTCCTTTTATTAGTAACAGTATTAATTGAACACCTAAACTTTAGTATTTGGACAGAAAGGCATGAGCAAACAGTGTAAATCAGGTCAGTCTGATCAGGGTCTACACAGCCCACTCATCCAGCAGTTTTTAAGTAGGTCAGTAGCAGGCTTTCAAGCGTACCTTAAATTCCTAAAAAATCCTACTTTTTGGAGGCTTCCCTAAAATTCCTAAAAAATCAGTGGAAAAAAAAGTAAATTTTCCTGAAAAAAAAAAAAAAAGCCCTTATTTTTCATCATCATCATCATCCCTAATTTTTCTCAGTTTCCAGTCTTCACACCATTAAAATTGGGAAAGTGCTTTGGCTTCTGGGGGACATTGTCCACCAGACCCCTTTATTAACTTTTCATCACAGAACTTCTATTCATAAACTGACTCACTTGCATTCATATGTAATGTGACTATCAGTAAGTACTTGTCACACTTTCAAAGTGCTTAACAAAAGGCAGATATAGCAGATATTGTGTGTGTAATTTTGCTAGAAAAAGTCCTTTTATTCCTTATTTTAGCCCTAAAATTTTCTGAAAATAGCCCTATTTTTTGGACAGGTTTTTCAAAGAAACCGTCCTTTAAAATAGCGATGTCCAGGCAGATGGCAGGTGTCGGGCATGGTCCCAGGTTTACCTTTTGGTTAACCTTTTTTCAAAGTTATATGTTACCTTTATTCTTCAGTGGATTGCTTTCATATTTGGTAGAGATGAAGAGGAGGACCAGTAGGCATGTCTTGTGCAAGAGGGACAACTCTCACTTTCTTTATCATGTACTTATCCACCCTGACGTCCGAGGTTTACCATTTGTTAACCTTTTTGAAAAACCTGTCCATAATGCTGTTAGGCATTTTTCATGTTGCCAAGTAATGCTTTGAAGCCTGCAGTAGTAAAGTGGAGTTGTTCAAATTTTATATTAACCCTTATCCTGCTGAATAATCTAATTAGCCACACCCATTTCTGACTATCAGCCAATCAGATTACATCATATAATGTTTTCATTTAAATTCACAAACTGAATGACAAACAGTGTAGATCCTGATCAGATGGCTTCTGCAGAAGCCATCTGATCTGGATCTACACTGTTTGCAAAGGTAGGGGTTGTCGTGAACAGCAGGATAAGGGTTAAGTATTGTCAGGAGTTAAGGTGTCCAAATATTTAGGACAATACAGCAAATTAATGCCTTTTGAACACTCTCATAGCCTCACAATTATCCACAGCTGAAAGCATCTCAAGATTTATGGAATTTGCTAGCTTTCCATAAAAAAGACATTTTAATGCATACCGTAATTACCCTAAGTATTGGTACAAACAGGCCTGAGCAAACAGTATAGACCCAGATCAGATGCTGCAGAATGTGGCATCTGATCAGGGTCTACACTGTTTGGCACTCATCAAGCAGATTTTACACACATCAATATATAGCAAACTGGACTTGGTGAAAGTTTAGGACAAGTATATTGAGGAGGTAAGATGTCCCAATACTTAGGATAAATAAGGTACCTATCATCATTCCAAATTGATCATCAAGATACCAATATCTCAGTGCATGATTTCAGATTCATTTTGTTTGAATAGGAATCCTAACAATGCTATCTTTATTTCTTATTTATCTGATAGTTACCATACACAATACCAGATAAGGCATTTTCTTTTCTGCAAAAAAGTACTGATAGTTTCTTATTTCTCCATGAAAACATATGTTGTGGGTACTAGTTAGAAGCACCTCGGTGAGGCGATTCTAATCAGTACCCACAACATGTTTCGTGGAGAAACGAGGTAACTATTATGTGGATACACCCACATGTCTGGATCAGTGTCATTTGATGATTACCCATTTTACCCTAAGTATTCAGACAGACAGGCCTGAGCAAACAGTGTAGACCCAGATCAGATGCCACAGAATGTGGCATCTGATCTGGGTCTACACTGTTTTTGCTACTCAGCCAGCAGTTATAAGACACATCAAAAGATGCTAAAATGGACTTGATGCATTTTATGACAAATATGGTAAGGAGGTAAGGTGTCTAAATATTTAGGGTAAACCTGGTATTAACTCTGTTTTATCAACAACTGACACAATTTATTGGTAGACTAGTCAAAGGGAAATAACTCAGATTTCTGTGCTGCAACTTTGTAAAACATTAAAGATGACAGATAGGATAATTTCTGGTTATGTCTGCAAGCAGGGAATGAAGGTCCTAAGTTAAATGCTCAAATGTGCAGGCTGATTTTGGCTTTTATTGGCAGTATATAGTACTAGGGCCCTTTTTCTTGTGTGGTACATCCTATGGTGATGTTGGTTTTCATTTGTCAGTCCTCAGTTTTGCTTAATAAGACTTGTTAAAAAATATGGAGAGAAAAAAAAAGTCCATATTTATTCTAAAAAAATAATGCCGTATTTCCTAATTATTGTGACATCTTAACTCCTTACCATACTTGTCCTTAAATTTGAATAGAAATATTCTACTACCAGTTGATGTGTTTAAGATATTACTGGACAGGTGGCAAACAATGTAGACCCTGATCAGATGCCACATTCTGCGGCCTGATCTGGGTCTATACTGTTTGCTCAGGACTGTCTGTCCCAGTATTTACGGTTGTTATGGTAATTAAAAATGTGACATGTTTTTCATTTTCTTGTAGATTTGGTGCTAAAGAGGAGTATATGACATTTATGAATGATTTTGTTGAAGAGGAGTGGAGTAACATGAAAGATTTCTTACATAAAATCTCGGTGAGCCAAAGTTCTGTCAATGCTTCTATTCTTATTTACTCTCTTTACTTCTTTTTTACTCTGTGTGTGTGTGTGTGGCGTGTGTGTGTGTGAACTATTTTCTTTACATAGATTTCTAAAATCAGCTATCTAACTTGTGATCAGAAAATATGACCAAGTTGGAATTATAAGAAATGAATGTTGTTTTTATGGATTTGATCGATGTGTACAGGTCCAGCATATCATTCACAAACATGACATAAAGGCCTTTGACTTAATTATAATAATTATCATTTTTTTGTGGATTTTATTGATGTGTAAATGTAATTTACACATCAATAAAATCCACAAAAAAAGAGAGAAAATTACACAGTAGCAAAATAAAAGCACCTCACTGAAGCACCATAACAAGTTTTTGTGGACAAATTAAAAAAAAAAAAAAAAGTATTTCTATGTATATCCTCTTTATCTTAGTCTATGGATTCCTTTTGAAGTATCACAACTTCTCCTAACACAAAAAAATATTTTAGTAGCTAACATCTGAATCCAAAAAGTCACACTGAAAGGAATTCCATGAGTAAATGTTCTATTGTACTTTACAGACACCTGGCAAGAGTGAATGTTCCTCAGAGTTTGATGGTTACATAGACATGGGAAAAGAAATGTCAGTCCTTCATACACTCTTAACAGACACACTGGAGAAGGCTGATGAGGTAGGTGCTGAAGTGGTACTGCAGGATTTAACCTTTAGCCCTTAAAGCGCCAGTCACAACTATTGTCGTCTGCTTTGTCTTCTGCCAGTTACTTTAAAAGTCATTTCTGCAAACAGTGTGGACCCAGATTAGACTGCTCCTTTAGGAGCAATCTGATCTGGGTCCACACTGTTTGCCTGTAAGCAAAAGGTAGGTTTGAAAAGTTTGCAAGAATATTCAGCAGACGACATAAACAGACTTTTTCAGATGCAGGTTTTCTTGGCGCTTTAAGGGTTAACCTGCCAGATTTAACCTTTCACCCAACAGTTTCTGAAATGGAATCTTCCATGTCTGAATTCAGACGGATCTATTGTTGCAAATAGGGGTTTCAGTCAAAAATCAATAACAGAATGGCAAACAGTGTAGCTCCTGATGAGAAGGCTTGTTACAATCTGCCTCATCTAGATCTGTAGTGGTTGCAATGGTATTAGTATTGATCTGTAGGGATGAAAGGGTTGAATACCTGTAGATGGCATGTTAAAAATATTTTCTTATCTTTCCCAGAACATAGGGCTGATATTTCACTCTAATCACCTCTAGAGATGATTTGAATGAAATATGAGGCCTTATTTCTAGGAAAAAATAAGAAAATTGTCATGCAGCTCTGTTCAGTTTTAGCAATATATTAAAATATTTGCATATACAACTTGTACACACATACACACACACACACACACACACACACACACACACACACACAAACACACACACACACACACACATGAAAGGTTAAAAACACAATATTTCAAGTAGATTTTCATAGCTACAGATAAGAGGGGCTATCCACATAATATTTTTCTTATTTCTCGACGAAATTATATGTTGTGGGTACTCATTAGAAGCGCCTCGCCGAGGCGCTTCTAATGAGTACCCACAACATACCGTAATATACCTAAGTATTGGGACACCTAAAGTTTTGGGACACCCTTACAATTCGTAAAAATAATTATTTTTCGTCACCCTAAGAATTGGGACATATCAAAAATTGCTAAAATTTTCAGTAATTTTTTGTACCATATGAATTGGGACAGTGCATTTGGGTGAAAAAATGATCTAGTTAACAGGGTAAAACTGTTTTCTCGGTTTGTGTTTTGTTTTGTTTACAAGTAATGTCACGCAATATTTTACGTCTAAGCATACAACAGGGGGTTCCTACGGCAGGCTGGTTAGAAAGTAGAAAATAAATGAAACCTTTCTTTGAGAATATTAATATGAAATTTATTCAAGAAATCTGCAAAAACGAAAACGCACATGCGTTTGCATCAGTCTGGATGCGTCGCCATTTTGTGGTTGTCACGTGACACGTCACGTTTTAATTTGCAACTCGAGTGCATTAATAAAGTTCTACAAAAACAAACAAACAAACAAACAAACAAACACAACAAAAAAAAGAAGAAAAAAAACTATGAATAAATAATAATAATAAAAAGAAATTCGACAGAATTGTTTACCGATAACGTTTTAATGCAAAACAGCGTTGGGGGAACCCTAAAACACTGTTGAGATGAACCCCAAAACATCGTTGAGACGAACCCCAATAATAACGTCATCACCCGATGTAATGGCAGTATTTTTAGAACAGGTAGATTGTTCCCCGCATTGGCGGTATCGGTTATGCGCAATTAGCCTTTACAGCAGGGAAGCAGCATATGATTATTTTTTTTTCACTTGGACGCTTTCAACACATGATAGACAAATGAGGGGATTATAAATCAAAACAATAAGTGCCAATCTGTTTATTCAATATTAACAATAGATTAGGTTAACGAGACAGTGGTCTGAAAATACACAAAACAATAAACACAAATGACACATTTTTCATCATTAATCGGTGCCATTTTCAACTACGAGACTTAAGTATTGGGACACCTAAAAAAATAATTAATTTTCGTGTTTCTAAGTATTGGGACAGCCAGAAATTTAATTATTTTTTCCCGTCCCAATACTTACGTATATTACGGTATGGTTTTTTTTGAGAAATAAGAAAGATATCAGCATTTTTCGGATGAAAAAAGCGCCTTATCTGTTGCTATGGATTTTGCTGTATTATTTCAGGCTTCCATGGAAAAAGTTGGTGCTTTACCAAAGATCCTTTCACAGATAGCTGATGACCTGAAGGATCCTAATATAGAACAGAAGAAACAAGTTCACAGAAAAAGTCAACATTATGACAACCTTGTCAATATTCAGGCCCATATTGACAAGACCACATCACCAACAGAGTTGCTAAAAGACATGCTACGCCACTGTGGTGAATCAGCTGATGATTTACCTGTATTTGCAAGTGAGCAGGAGAGAAAGAGTAGTTCTAGGGCTGGAAGTGTAGATATTACGAGTGGTGTTAAACTGGCCGTGAAAGATTTGAATTCTAGTGATAGTTACTTGTCAAATAGTGCAATAAGTACACAGGATCAGGTGTCCAATGTTTCTGTGAGTTCACGGACTGTGAGTGAACAGAATGTGAACGAATCCTGGAACCAAATAGTTAGTGCTGCTGAAGTGGTTAATGGTGAATATATTGACCTAATTTCATTTATGGATGAAGATGCACAAAATTCTTCTATGGAAATGGACCATAACGTAAATGGCAGTCAAATGTCAATCAGTCAAGTTTCAACCGTTGCCTCATCTGGTTATCATTCATTTGGTTACAGCCATTCTAATTCGCCAATTGACAATAATAATCATGAACCACCCCATGATACCCCTAAATCTCCCAATAATAATACCCACCCCCACTCAACGCCATTGTCTTTCTCCAATCCTATGTATCGACACAATCACAGAGGGACATCTAGTCATGCTAAAACTTCGTCCCCAATTCTGCCAGCATCTAGCAATAGTTCTTTGAGTAGTGAAGAAGCCAATTCTATTAAACATTGTAGCCCAGTGAAACAAGACTTATCAGAAAAGCCAGTTCCTCGTGATCCACTGCGGAATATTGCACCGCGATTGTCAAGTTCTAGTAGCACTGACTCTGTCCAAGAAAAGGAGAAAGTAGAGCGGCCAACACATACACAGTCAAGCAATAATGTGCATACTAGTTCAAGACAGTTTAGTCTAGAGCTTGATCTAAAATCTTCTAGTCCAGTGTTAAGAAAAAGTGCTAGTGCTAATTCAGATAATGGGAATTATTGCAATACAATAGGGAGCACTCCTTTACGAAATCACGAACTATCGCACAGTGTGGATTTTTCTTTCATGACTAATCGCTATGGTGATCATTTAAGAAGAACTGCAACAGACTCCCTAATTTCACAGAGGAGTTCTTCCCCTTACAGTGATTCAGGGGCTGCATCTCCAAGGTCATCCATGTCTCCTAGAGGTCATGTGTCCCCAGATGATAGCTCCTTATACAGAAGGTTGTCAGCCCAGAATGCAGTTCATATGGGCATACGATCAGTTCAGAGGCGCATTCATGAACAAGAAAAGACAAAACAAGAGGTAACATCATATCACTGTTTGAAATCTTGGATATCAGAATTCACTTAACCTTTTCACAAGTATTGTCAGCCCTGACCATAAATTTTGTTTACTTGACCATAGTTCTGAAAAAGAGGGGCATCCTGACAGAGCTCTAGATAAGAGGGAGTAAAGGGTATTTCAGCATTGATTTTTTGAAAATCAGCATTGAAATTGAAGTTGAGGGGGTAAAAATACTGAATGAAATTTTGTGTTTCAGCATTGAAATCAAATTTAGTGGGTACTTTTGTCAGTGAACTTTACAGCTTCTAAATAAAAAAAAAGGTAATTTCCCTCACATTGATTCTTTTGTGAGCAGTAGCAGTACAATAGCTCAGAAAGGGTTTAACCCTTAAAGCACTAATGACAAATACATTTCTAGGTGTTTTACTTGTCTTTTTTTTTTCAGAGAAAATAAAGCTTGGCATTTGATGTGAATTGTCTGCTAGAAAATAAAATTTGGTATTTGATGTGAATTGTCTGCTGTACAGCAGACAATTCACATCAAATGCCAAGCTTTATTTTGTATATATATATCATCATAATTGGATATCAGAATTTGTATATATATATATATATATATATATATATATATATCTCGTCATGAACCCTCTGCATTTGTATGCTATACTTATGCTTGTTGATTTAAGGGTAAAGCATTGCAAATGGGCATGTAAGCATTGACCTTAAAAGCAGGGGGTAAAATCTCTTTGCATAAAACCCTTATCTAGAGCACTGTCCAGATAAATATTTTTCTTATTTCTCCATGAAAACAGTTTATGAAGGCAATTCCAATGAGTACCCATAACATTTTCATTCTGAAATTAAAAAAAAAAAAATTTGGTTGGAGGGAAAAATTAATCTTTAGCAGTATGCTTGACTGTCATTAGGCGGCTGAATTTGAAAAATATCCTTTAGCTTGAAGTTTGTGTCTACCTTCACAAATTCTGTCTGTATCTTTGACCAACAGTTCCTTCATACAAGCTCATCGGAGTCTGGACATTGCACATCTCTTGCAGTTTTGTCTGGCCTGTTTAAGAAAATTTAACATGTACCATACTTGTCTTAAAACTAAACATCTACAGTCAATTTGGATGGGGATGATTTGGTGTTTTACATTCCTTTCAACATTATGTTAGTCATATTGAGACGATGGAAGGGTGATAATAAAAGGCTCTGTACAATGAAGTGCTGTTCAGTCTTCACCTGAAATCTGCCTCCAGCGGGATTCCAACCCGGGACCTCGTGATCTGAAGTCAGGAGCAGTAACCACACTGCCATCTAGATGCTATGCATTCAGTTTGGAAACAAAGTACTTGTTAAGGAGGGGTATTCGATGATAATTCTAGGATCATTTCCTTAATTATTTTGTAACAACATATATTTGTAAGGAGAAAAAAAATCAGTTATCCCAGAATTATCACCAAACACTCCCCCTTAATAGTTCTCCTGAAAATAAAAAGAAAGATTATAGTGGAAATAGGTATCAACCTTAAATATCAACATTTATCATATGACGTCACTATTATTTGGTGGATAACGTTATTATGATATGACTACACGTTACATAACACTTAGTAACTAGCGTGTAACGGCATCATTCTGTTTGTGACGAGGTAGTGTTTTCTGTTGAAAAAATGGTTCGACCCTTCTGCAGCCATAAACTACAGTTTAAAAATCATATCAGAATCTTGCATTCATTTATGAAACTCGCCGAAGGCTCCTTTGATAAATTTCATATGATATTACCACTCATGTATCCTATATATCCCAGTGGGCACACAACGTTAAAATGACGTCATATCAACGTCGATGCGACGTGATCACGTCGCATCGACGTTGATACGACGTCATTTTGATATTGTATGCCTGCTGGGATATTACTTATCTGAAGCTTTTTTAGTAATATCTGCGGGAAATATAACATAATTCTCAGGAGGAAATATTTCCTTTAGAACCCTATCATGCCGCATGACAAATGTAGATGACGTAACATTACAAAACTTTTGACATCATTTGAAAGAGCGTAAAACAAAATCTGAAGGAAAAAAAATCATTTTTATGACATGTTATATATAAGTTAATACATATATTACCAGACATATATCAAAATGGTATCAAAATGGTCCCATAGGCCAATGACAGTGTCAGGGAAGTATGCAAATTGTACTAGAAAATTTTGATATGAAGTTCATAAACCAATAGAAGATTGATATTCTTTTTTTTTTTTTTTTTTCTAGTATGAGAGTGAAGTGACAGTATTGAAACAACAATTGGTTGAGGCCCAGCAACGATTACATCATGCCGAAGAGAAATTACAGGAACATGAACATGGTACCAATCAGTTGGTATCTGACTGGCAGGTCCGTCTTGCAGAGAGTGAAGAAAGAATGAGGAAACAACAGGCAGAGAAAGATGATCAGATGAAGAATATAATACAGAGGTGAGTACGAGGAAAGATGAGTGCAACACACGAGGACTGACATAAAATGTTACTTTTGAAAATACTTTGGGGAAAAAAGCACTCATATCTCTTGATATGATTTTTTCTCAGGAATGCCGCTGATATTCATAGCTGCAGATAAGGTGATAATTCATAATCTTCTTTGTTATTTTATCAGCAATACTTTCATCAGGAAAACATACCTATATAATTTTGACCCCCTTTAACCCACTTTTATATAGTAAAACTTGGGTTTACAAGGGTATACATTATTTTTCTATTTCTGCTCAAAAACATAGATTGTGGGTACTCATTAGAACCATCTCACTGAGGCAGTTCTAATGAGTAGCCACAATCTATGTTATGAGCAGAAATAAAGAAGGATATCAGACTTTTTTTATCTGAAAAGTTTCAGTTTTTTGGTAGTAAAATTTTCAGTATATTTGAATAGGCATGTTTTCGTAATGATGGGTACTGATTGGAATTGCCTTAATGAGGCAATTTCAGTGAGTATATTTTTAAGCATTTTGATGCAAAATAAGAACAAAAAAAAAGACAAAAAAAGACAAAAAAAAAAACAAACTTGATAACTTCCGTTACTTAGAGCTATGAATTATTGAAAAACATTGGACCCAGAGGTTGTTGATTTGAATGCTTTGAAAGAAATGGAAATATGCTGTTCTATTTCATACAGCAACCATAATGTCACCCTGTTGCCTGAAAATGAAAGAAAAACGGTTGATGGTGCATAATATCCTCTCGTTTGCATCTGAAGTGTGGTCTGTTTACTTCCCTCCCAACCCATTTTCAATGCCCATTCTTGGCTGCTGTAATAAGCCTTGCTCACCTATAGGTCCAGATAAAAGAGAGTATTTAGAAGATATTTTTATTATTTTTGTTAAAAAAACAAGACATGTGGCTACTCTCTGGAATCCATGCACTAAGACGTTTCCAGTGAGTGCCCATAAGATAAGTGTCAAATAATATGCTAACCCTTAAAGTGCTAAGCAAAATTATAGCAGAATACAATCTGCATTTTCTTTTTATATTGTCATAGCAACGGATAAGGCGCTTTTTTTTTTCATCCGAAAAATGCTGATATCTTTCTTATTTCTCAATAAAAACATATGTTGTGGGTACTCATTAGAAGTGCCTCTGCGAGGCACTTCTCATGAGTACCCACATGTTACATGTATTCGTTGAGAAATAAGAAAAATATTATGTGGATACCCCCTCTTATCTGTAGCTATGATTGTATTATTTTTCAGAGAAAATAAGACTTGGCCTATCATGTTGATCATCTGCTAGGCAGATGATCTAAATGAAATACCAAATTTTATTTTCCCTAAAAATACCACCAAAAAAAAAAAAAAAAAAAAATTCAAAAACCTTGTCTGCTACAGTTGTGATAGTACTTTAACTGTTGCCACCTTCCAGGCTTATTCAGCAGATGACAAATCAATGATATTTTTCTTCTGTTTATCCTGAAAATAGGCTCTGACATTTCATGCAGACAGTTTGCATCAAATGTTAAAGCCTATTTTCTGAGAAAAATAGGCATAATATTTCAAAAATGTCGTCTGCTGAAATTATTACCCAGCATGCTGAGCTCTAAGGGCTCAATTATCACCAGTTATCATGGTATCTGGAACTATTCTTGCATTGCCTTTTTCTTGGTATGGCTTATAACTAACATGGTGGATTAAAATGTCACGGTCCTTGTGCAGGGTAACATTACATTTTAGTGCAAGTTGTTAGCTATTCTTTTTCCTTCATTGGGAACACTGTAAATCCCATATCTCTTCAAATGGCATGCATCCTTAACTGAGTATTACATGCTGGCCTGAACTGTGTTGAGACTTGATGCACAGGGTTGATTTTCTGCCATTTTTTACAAGGGAGACAAATTGTGTAACTTTCTGTTTGCTTTCATGCGTGATAAGCCCCTTCTGAAAAAGGATCTACTCTATGGGGACAGAATTTGCTCCCAACTAGAGCAGCAGCACTTCCCATGAAATTCTTGTTCTATTACATAAAAATAAGAGCTTGATGCTCTTTCATAATTTACAATAGCAAAATGTTATAATTTGTTGCATCACATTGAAGGTTGTAAGATATCACACAATAATATCTCCTGTCTCATAATGTTACATAACATAAAAATGAAAAACAAATTGTAAAATAAGAGTATATTAATGAACATTATCAAGTTTCAGCAGGCATTTTGAAACATTTTTCTTATTTTGCCAAGAAAATTAGGCTTTGACATTTCATGCAGATTGTCTGCTAAGGAGATAACTTGCATGAAATGCTATAGCCTATTTTCCTGGAAAAATAAGAAAAAATATTATCATTTGTTGTGTGCTGAATTAGCCAGAAAGTGGTAAGGACAGAGTAACTATAAAAAGTCTGTGTATTTCAGTGAGTATTGGAGTAACTAAAAATAAACTGTGTACTTCAGTATGTATTTAGATACCAACTCATGACATGCAAAAATAAAGACATCACATTTTATAATAGGGAGGCACAACAAAATAATGACAGTTTTGCACTAAAATGTGACAGATACTCTGCCTTTGTGATTACTGCATTACATCCAATTAACATTTGTTGTGTGGGCATGACCTGATATGGTAAATAAAGCTTTGCATGCAGATGACATTATTTAATTTTCTTTCTTCTTTTTTCCCAGAAAATAGGCCTTAGTGTCTCATGCAAAGGAGACAATTTGCATGAACTGGCAAAGCCTATTATCTGGGAAAAATAAGAAAAATATTATCAATTTGTCGTCTGCTGAATTTGCTAAGTGTTAATACAATCTCAAGAACATTGCTGTTTTATGGCTGTTTAGCTTAACTTTAACCACACTGGGCATATTTAGCAGATGATAAATTGATGATATTTTTCTTATTTTTTCCAGAAATCAGGATTGACATTTCATGCAAATTTGCATGAAATGTCAACTCCTGTTTTCTTGGAAAAATAAGAAAAAATATTTCAAAATTTTGGTCTGCTAAAAAATTTTCCCAGAGTGTTAAGCATTAATGAGCATATCATAATTACCTTAATACTTAGCATTCTGTGTACAAAGTTCCACAGACAACATTCATACATGCCATACCTCACACAGTGAGATCAAATAGCACAGAATTTGGCCCGTCTGGAAGGCAATTCCCATAAAAATTCAAATCTCACAGAATTTCCAGACCATTTTACAACAGGTTTTATGAGGAAATAAACATACAAGTAAATCACACACTGTTGTGGTTTTCACAAGCTTCTATCATGAAAAAAAAAAGACTTTAGACTATATTGGGGGAGCCCCAAAGTGATGTTTAAGAAAATCTCACAGAATTTTGTCAAATCTCACTTAAAATTTTGACTCATCTCACAGATTTTAGTTCACAGCTTATTGGCATGTTTGAACATTTAATTTTTTTTCTCTTATTTTCCGAGAAAACATGGTTTGACAATTCATGCAGATTGTCTCCTTAGGAGACACTGCATGAAATTTCAAATCCTATTTACTCCAGCCCTGTTTACTGGGGAAAATAAGAAAATATGATCAATATGTTGTCTGCTGAATTTGTCCAGAGAGTTTTTAGGGATAAAGAAGGATGCTTAGTAAGTCATTCTTTGTGGTCAGTTTACATGAAACTAAATGAAGAAAAAACAAAAAACATCTGTTAGTTATATTAAGAAGGTTGTAAAATTTTCTTAGATTGACAGTACTGGCCTGCAGTTGTCTTCAGTAGAAGTTTTGTTGATGACGTGTGAATATTTTTTTCTCTGAATATTGGAAAAAGTAAGAAAAGTATGAGAGGTGTTTTTTATATTTCATTTAGAATTTTTTGTCAACTTATGGAAGGAGATGAACCAAGAAATTTCTGCCAAATAAGTCAATTCAGAATCACAGTTATTTCCCAACTGACAACTGACATCTGTGTAACTTCAGACTAAGGACATTTAGTAGGAAATTGCCTCAGTGTATATGTGGCACAAATTCAATATTTTAACAAAATCTGGAAGCAAGAACATGTTGATTTTTTTTTCTAAACAAATATGACATGTTAAACTATAGACAACATAGAATATAGAAATAACTGAAACCAATATCACATTAGAAAAGAAAGCATATTGGGGAGTATTTAAAAATGGCAAAACTCTTAATATATGAGATGTTAATCCATCCCTATCAACCCCTTTCACCCTTCCACTGGCAAAAAAAAAATAAATAAATAAAATAAAATGAATAAATAAAAAATAAGTTAATAAATAAAAAAAAACTGGAAGAAACAAAATACAGAATAGCTTTATAAGACATTTACATCAAATTCATTACGAAAACAAGCCTATTCAAATATACTGAAAATTTTACCACCAAAAAATGAAAATTTTCAGATAAAAATTCCGATATTTTTCATATTTCTGCTCAAAACAACGATTGTGGGTACTGGTTAGAACTGCCTCGCTGAGGCGGTTCTAACGAGAACCCACAATCTACGTTTTGAGCAGAAATAAGAAAAATAATGTCTACCCCTGTAAACCCCAGTTTTACTATATAAAAGTGGGGTTTAAGGGGGTCAAAATTATATAGACATGTTTTCGTGATGTCAAGGCAAACAATTTACCACTTCCTTAACCCATTATTTGTAGACTGAATGAACTCCCCCACACTATATATTGGAAGATTCTAATTTTGATTTTTGGTATGTCAGGCTATGTGATTTAGATACCCTAGAGAAAATTGGTTGAACTATTTGCAGACAGTGAGACCCTGATCAGTGCCGGATCTAGGTCTGCACTGTTTGCCAGTTACCCTTTTATGGGAACTCCAGACTACAACAGGATAACACAACAGAACAAGAATCATTAATTTGGGATGCAAAGTAATTTGAAAGCGACTTTTAATAGTACTCTTCATAGATTTTATGTAAAATGTTGAGCCAAATTATACAGGTAAGCAAGTTCTTACTTTCATTTTGAGATGCCAAATTAACCACAATGTTTGGCCTTTTGAAGGAAAAAAAAGTTCAGTATGTGAAGAGAAAAAAAAGAGAGAAAAAAAAAGTATGGATTTGTCTGTTGAAAGGGTTTGGGAGTAGGTCAGGGTGCAAATAGATAATTATTCTGTTATATAAAGATATTATGTGAATCCCATCTAAGATGTGCTTTTTTTACCACAGTTATTAAATCACTAAATATACAAGGGAGGTAACTATTTTAATGTTAAGCAGTCAAGTCTTCAGTTTAACCCTTTGTGTATTGAATTTAAGCATTAGCATACAACTTTGATTTTCCACTGAAATTAGGGTTTGTCATTGCATTCAGGTAATTTCTTTAGGAAGTGGTTTACATGAAATGTCAAGCCCTGTTTTCCGAGGAAGTAATAAGAAAAAAAGAACACTTTCATTTCATTAGCGGCAAACTAAGGGTTAAATAAATATAGCTACAGATAGGGTGATATTGTAGGATCATTTTTGTTTGTAAAATATATTTTGTGAGTACTCAGTGGAATCTCCTCATCGAGAATTCTAGTGAGTACCACTATGGCATATTTTGCTGCAAAAATAATCCTCTGGGTCCATTTGTTCAAAGCTAACGATGTCGTTAGTTAACGATTCGTTAAAATTTACATTGAGTGATACGCAAATACGCTGAAATTTTTTGCTGAAAAAATGTGAGTAGCTTTTGCAGTGCAAAAGCTACTCACATTTTTTCAGCAAAAAATATCAGAATATTGTATATAGAATCCGCTAAAACAGTTAACGAAATGACCCTTAACGAACTTGTTAAGCTAATGACGCTTTGAACAACTGGGCCCTGAAATCCTCCCTTTATCTTGACCTATGATCAAAAGACTTGTTAACAAAGGAGGAGTATCTGATGATAATTATGTGATAATTTTCTCCAGTTCTCCATAAAAACATACGCTGAGGGTACTCATCAGAAATGCCTCTTCAAGGCGCTTCAAATGAGTTTCCATTACATAGTTTTTTTTATGGACAAATAAGAAAAGTTATCCCAAAATCATCATCAGATATTTCTGAACAAGTCCTCTGCAATGATATATATATAGTATCCCAGAAAATGGTAGTACAGTAGTAATGCTAGAGGTCTTTCAGACCTAATTAACCAGTTTTTATTCCAGTTTTTCTGTGTACCAATTCTGATCGGTGCATTTTTAAGTTAGGCACTTGACACCCGTTTCCAGGGCAAAAAAAATAATTAAAGTAAGTAATTTTTTCCCTGCAGCAAATAAAAAAGAAAAATAAAACCTAAATGACACATTTTAGTCTTTGTTGTTGTGGAAATTTTGTTGCTATGGAAACAGCTTCATACCCTACTGCAACATATGGTGGCGAAGGGAAGTACAAACACCTACACAAGCACCTACACACAGGAAACAAGCACCTACACACAGGAAAGTAAAATAGTTTAGCATTTTCAGTCTTTGTTGCTATGGAAACGTTGTTGCCATGGAGACACATTTTTTATCCTACTAGAACAAATGGCTGATAACAGCAATTTGTAAGAAGCTATACACTAGAAAATTAAATATACATGAACAAAGAATTTATAAGCATACTCATTTAAAAACAGCAATTATAAAAAATGTGGCCATGGATACATTGTTGCTATGGAAACACACTTTTAGTTCATATAACACTACATGTACACTATTTGTCAGTCAGAACAGCTACCTACACAAACTAAAGACTGAAAATAACATCACAAATAGTTTTTGTTACCATAGAAGTATTGTTACTGTTAGAAACATATTTCATTTAACACTACAGTGCGTGCCAACGACAGAACAGTTACAAGCGAGCTGTAGACGGAGATATTGTATGAGAGAAGAGGGCAGAGAATTGTAGCATTAATTTATATGGTTTGTTTATTGTTCCTCCTTGCTTTGGCTTATCTCTTCATTTCTAACAAGCATGGAGTTGTGTCTCTTGCCTTTGTAATGAGTTTCTTGTGTTCACATTTTCTTTGTTATATTTGTACAAGGCTCCAGGTCATCGGATGTATTTTCTATTTATTTCTACATGAAAATGTTTATTCTCAGATAACATCATATGAGCTTCTCCAGATAGAAAACATCCTTGTTGTATGCAGCTGTCACTATAGACTCAGATCAGCCTCCACATTTTTGCAGTCTGATTAGTCACCACTGGTTACTAATGTAAAAATAAAATATGGATTTTATCCCTTAAAAGACCAATCACAACTGCAGAAGAAAACATTTTGATTTTTTTTTGTATCTTAAAAACTGAGACAGTTGTCTGCTACAATTTTGCTTGGTTCTTTAAGGGTTAAAGGTTCTACTAGCAAATTTGCAGGCTGATCAGTGTCTATACTGGTTGCATGTATCATATGACAATTTCTATCTGGAGGGGCTCATATGTATCTCTGGAGAAACAAAAACAAATCATAAGAAAACAAATAAACTGTATTTGCCCTTAGTATTCAGATACCTCAACGCCTTACCATATTTGTTCTAAAATTTGAACAAATACAATTTACTACCTGATATTGTATTGGATAAGTAGCAAACAGTTAGACCCTGATGAGATGCCGCATTTTGCGGCATCTCATCTGGGTCTTCACTGTTTGTTCAGGCTGTTTGTCTGTCCGAATACATATGGTGAATATGGTAGCTAGAGCTATGATGTGTCTATAAAATACAATCAAAGCTTATCTGGAGCCCTGTATGGTATGATAATTGTCCTTTTGATTTTATTTTTTTTTTTTTTTTTGTTATTTTATGTTCGGTTACAGCATGCAGAATCTGGCCTCTATTATAAGAGAATGTATGACCTACCAATTTCAACAACAGCAGATCTGTGTGTATTTTTTTTATTTCTGTGTAGAAATGGCCAAATTTGAGGTGTGGGGGTTAAGTGGGGTAGAGGGATAGAGAGGTCGGTGGGAAGTATCAGTAGAAGTAAACTTAAACACTGTAGACCAATATTCCATTTGGTATTTGGAAATGCATGTATGAAGCTGAGGTAGTTTGTACCCTAAAAGAAGCTGTCCCAACAGTAGCAGATGGTATAATAATTTAAATAAAAAAAAAAAATGAGGAAGTAAGGTTTGATATTTCTTGCGAAATGTCTGCCAAGCAGATATTTCACATGAAATGTCTGGCCTTATTTTTAACAGTATGTTGTTTGCTACATTTTTGAATGGTGCTTAAAGAGTTAAAATTAGGGTGGGGCTGTTTGTGCCCTGCCATGCTCTGTGGAACGTGCTGAAAGTGAGAGTCCAGATCAGCCTGTATTGTCTACTCTGGACATCCGCTGTTTACTTCAAGAATTGTTAGAATCTGTAGGATATGTGAACAACTTAGCCTTTATGTAGACTGAGACAGGATGATAGAATGATAGGAAAGTAGCTTCAATACGCATCATTGCATGGCATGGTGTATTTTATAAAATCTGAAAAGCATAAAGAAGATAGGTCAGTTTTGCAAACAATTTCCAAAATGTAGGGTCCAAAACAGAAAAAAACTGCAGTAATTGTAAGATTGTACTGTTTAGCTTGCGAATATTTGACAAAAGTGAAAAAAATAATGAAGTTTAACCCTTGTCCTGCTGAACCCAGATATACCATGCCTTTGCAAACATTTAGATCCAGATCAGTTGGCTCCTGAAGAAGCCAACATTCAGAAGCCAACAGATCTGGATCTGCACTGTTTGCCATTAAATTTGTGAATTTGTAGCAAAAATTAGGGTCAAGTGTTCTGATTGGCTGAAAATTAGAAGTGGGTGTGGCATCTTGATTTATTCAGCAGGACAAAGGTTAATATATTCTGGGAAAGGTGTTCGAGCCATATTATTCAGAAAATGCTCGCATTGTTGACCTTTTGTGAAACTAGAAAATAAAAGTTTGAATATCTTTGAGCAATAAATTTGGGTCATAGGTCTGGATAAGACACTTTTTTCAGCAAAAAGAAAATTGGTATTTTTCTTATTTCTCCACAAAAACATATGTTGTGGATAATTGATTTGAGATTAAATCTTAATCTTAAGTACATTTTGGTTTGTATCCTGAGTGCCTTCCCTTTGTGGTTTTGATTTGCTTAACAGTTGGGATTTGGGACGTGTAAAACGTAAAACTAAATGTCACTGTTTTTGTTGTCTCAGATTTTCCCCTTTGTGATTGGTTTTTAACAATGTGAGCAGGTCAAGAGAAACATGTTTTATTCTGTTTATTTTCTGTTTATTTTCATCCCTGTTGCTTTACATTTTGTAACGTCACAATATGTAATACACATCATGGGCTTTTAGATATTTCTAAATCTATGTGTCAGGTATATTACAATTAATTTTTACAAAACAGAATTAAAAACAATAAAATAAAATAAGCATATAAAGTAGAAAAGAAACAATAGTACCTAACTCCAAATAAGAATGGGTATGAGGAAAAGTTTTTTATTTCTCCACAAAAACATATATTGTGGGTACTCATAAGAAGTGCCTCAGTGAGGCACTTCTTATGAGTACCCACAACATACATTTTCAAGGAGAAATAAGAAAAATATCGACAGTTTTGGTTGAAAAAAAGTATCTTATCTGTAGCTATGGTAGTAAGAATTACTTTACTGTATTTACCCTAAGTATTCTGACACTTCACCTCCTTACCATACTTGTTCTAAAATTTGAACTAGTACAATTTACTACACAGTATTGTGTCTAAAAATTGCTGGTTGAGTGGGGGATGGGCGGATGTGGCAAAGGTGTCGTGTATCTTACATCACGGGGGTGTCCAACTGATATTGGCTTACAGTTGGGCAATGCCTGCTATCCTTGTAGCTGGTAAGGGTAGAGGGGGAATGTTTCTATTTCTTCTGTTTCTTCACTTTCATTCCTGTTCCTCTTGGGGGTGGTCGGAAGGTGTCGTGTATCTTATGTCACTGCAGTGTCCAACTGATATCGGCTTACAGTTGGGCAAGGCCTGCTGTCCTTGTAGCAGGTAAGGGTAGAGGGGGAATGATTTTATTTCTTCTGTTTCTTCACTTTCATTCCTGTTCTTCTTTCTTCCCTGGACCTCTCTTTCTTCTCTTCTATTATCTCTTCTATCTCTTTTCTCCCTTTGTCTGGGAGATGACACAAAATGACCCACAAGGGTTGACTTGTTGTTAAAGCCCTAACACAATCAATCAAATGCTGGTCAAGTGGCAAACAGTGTGGCATCTCATCTGGGTCTACACTGTTTGCTCAGTCCTGTCTGTCCCAATACATACAGTAAATAAGGTACTCAGACACACAGGCCTTAGCAAATTGTGTAGACCCAGATTCGAGACCGGCACAGTGGCTCACTGTTAGAGTGTCCGCTTTGTGACCGGAAGGTTGCGGGTTCGATCCCCGGCCGGGTCATACCAAAGACTTTAAAAATGGTACTAGCTGCTTTTTCACTTGGCGCTCAGCGTTAAGAAAGTAGTGCTAGAACTGGTCAGCTCAGTGTCAGTATAATGTGACTGGGTTGAATATTATGTCAAAGTGTCTGGGGCGTGATATTTCAGTGAGGCAGCACTCTAAAAGTGAACATTGAGCTCCCTGCCACATCCATACACTGTTGTGATATGACTGAACGATTGTTGAAAGCGACGTTAAACCCAAATCAAACAAACAAGACCCAGATCAGAGGTGCAGAATGCAGTGTCTGATCAGGATCTCCTCTGGCCCTTATCTAGCAGTGTTTAGACATCAGCTGGTAGTGAACTGAACCAGTTGAATGTTTAGGATAAGTATGGAGAGGAGTTAGGGTGTCGTGAGTATTTAGGGTAAGAATGGCTGTCAAAAAAATCTGTAAGTTATTGTTCTTACTTGAGCTTGCCTTGCAACATACATGTGCATAACAGCCTGGCACAATGCTTAATTATGCGATAAGATGCTTTTTTCAAACCCAAAACAATTAATTTTCTTTTTTCTCAACAGATTTATGTTCTTGTAGTCATTAAAATCACCTGAGAAAATTTTGATGAGTACCCACAACATATTTGTTGAGAAATTAGAAAAATTAGAAAAACATTTATTAGATTTAATCCTGTTATCTAGTGCTATGAGCATTGCAACTAATAAGCTTAGTAAGCCAGAAGACTTGATAAGGAGGAGTATTTGGTGATAATTCTGGGATATTTTTTTCTTTTTTCTCCATAAAAACATATGTTGTGGGTACTCATTAGAAGTGCCTCAGTGAGGCACTTCTAATGAGTACCCACAACATATGTTTTTTATGGAGAACTGGAGAAAATTATCCCAGATTTATCACCAAATACTTCTCATTATCAAGTCTTCTGGTAGGCCCTAATTTAGAAGCTTAATATATCATATAAACTGTGGGAAAATGATTGTATAAAAATGTGAACAGTGAAGACCTGGACCAGCCTATTTTTGTGTCTATTCTGATCAGAGATTTCTCTGTGTTTGCTCCTGGATACTGGTAAGAGGGTATCCAAGCTAATGTTTTGTTGTTGTTTTTTTTTGTTGTTGTTTTTTTTTTTTTTTTTTTTTTGTTTTTTTATTTCTTTATGAACAATTTGGTGTGGTATCTTTTAGATAGAGCGACTTTCATCAGATTTTAGGGATGAGCAGGCTGGTTTAGGTCTGTTTGCTCATGTATATATCTAGAATGTTCACATTCCTGCAGTTTCTCTCATATTCATCAGTTTAAAATAATGTACAACGGCAAAACGCTTAACAAATTACACACCAGCAGCCCTCTTTTTATAGCTTTCCACACAATAGCATATTCCCCTGGGTAGTCATACCTGAAAACCAGCCTTTAGTTAATACATAGCTCGAGATGAGAGGGTGTATCCGCATATTTTTCTTATTTCTCCACAAAAATATATGTTGTAAGTACTCTTTAGAAGAGCCTCACCGAGGCACTTCTAATGAGTACCCACAACACATGTTTTTGTAGAGAAATAAGAAAGATATCAGCTTTTTTCGGTTAACTCCAAAAGCGCCAAGCAAAATTTGTAGCAGACCACATTCAGAATTGTGTTTTATATTTTCTTAGAAAACAAGTCTTGACATTTCATGTGAATTGTCTGCCAAGCAGATGATTCACATGAAATGTCAAGACTAGTTTTCTCTGAAAAAAAAAAAAAAAATTGTCATCTGCTGCAGTTGTGATTGGGGCTTCAAGGGTTAAAAAAGGTGCCTTATCTGAAGCTTTGAGTTTGCATTTCCCATGCTTATTACAGTTTTAAAATCTATTCCAGATCATTTTAAAGGAGATGATTTGAATGAATTCAAGTTAGGAATTTTTTTTTCTTTTTCAAAATGTTCTGTTGATTTCAGTTATATTAACCCTTATCCTGCTGAACACGACAACCCCTACCTTTGCAAACAGTGTAGATCCAGATCAGATGGCTTCTTCAGAAGCCATCTGATCAGGATCTACACTGTTTGTCATGCAGTTTGGGAATTGAATGAATACATTATATCAAGTAATCTGATTAGTGGATAGTCAGAAATGGGTGTGGCTGAATTAATTTATTCGGCAGGATAAGGGTTAAATATTTTAGAAAATCTGGCATGAACCTTATAGCCACCATACCCAAACTTTTGTTCACATCTTGTATTAGAAGAGAAAGTTTGACGTGTTCTTACTTTATATGGAGTTTACATCTCTGCCCTCTGAACTCTTTCTTAAATATTTTGTGGCGGTGAACTTTCATACATAGATACTGTAGTGAATTCCTCCACACTTGAGCTCACTAAACAGATATCATCATAGTAACATGTGACCAGCATACATAGTACAGGCTAATCAGGTTCTGTGCTGTTCAGTACATAATGTGTGGATCTTTACACTTAGCATGTTGCGTAATTTCAGCAGACATTTTGATGTATTCTTTTTTCTTTTTTTTTTTTTTTTTTGTTGTTGTTTTTTCAGAAAATAGGGTTTGACATTTCAAACTGTATTTTCTGTGAAAAATGCCTGTTTGTCATCTGCTGATTTTACCTATAGTGCAAAATGTTAACCCTTGTCATGCTGAATAAATTCAGATGCCACACCCACTTATATTTGTCAGCCAATCAGATTACTTGGAACAAGTTTGTGATACAAATTCACATACTAAATACCTAATAGTGCAGATCCAAATTAATGGCTTCGTCAAGCCAACTGATCTGGATCTACACTTTTAGCAAAGTGCGGGCAAATCCAGGTTCAGCAGGACCAGGGTTTATGCTGGTTACATAAGTTTCTGAGCTGTGAAAAAGGGGTCTTTAGTACATGTACACAGCAAAAGGCTCAGATCAGCTGGTGTGTTTGTACAGTCTGATCAAGACCTTCACTGTTCCTGGTCAGACTCATTGGATACTGAAGAATATATGAGTGAACAATAAAGACTAAACCAAACAGCACAGATGTGCAGGTGTATCTATGTCTTCTTTGTATATATTCCAAAGACCCATTAGTGCACAAGGCAGCTCTCAGATCTTACCCTTAAATTGTTAACCCTTGTCCTGCTGAACCCAGATATACCCTGCCTTTGCAAACAGAGTAGATCCAGATCAGTTGGAAGCTAACTGATCTGGATCTGCACTGTTTGCCATCTAGTACGTGAATTTATATCAACAATCTGGATCAAGTAATCTGATTGGCTGAAAATTAGAAGTGGGTGTGGCATCATAATTTATTCAGCAGGATAAGGGTTAAGCAAAATTGTAGCAGACAACATTCTGAATTTTTTATTAAGCTTTCAGGGAAAATAAGACTTGGCATTTCATGTGAATTGTCTGCTAGGCAGACAATTCACATGAAATACCAAGTCATATTTTTGCTGAAAAAACTACAACAAAAAAAATCAACTTATCTGCTGCAGTTTTGATTAGTGCTTTAAGGGTTAAAGTCATGTGTTTTAATATTTGGAGGAGCTCATTGGATAAGCAGAACAGTAGCATTCTGGGAGAAATCTAAGCATATCCCATAAAATAATATGTGATGAGTGAAGAATCTAGATGTACCATGTCAGGATCAGGTGGGTCATGGCCTTGACACATATCTCCAAATGATTTGACAATTTTGGGTATCTTTTGTGGTTTTTGCACCAAAAAACACCTTGTGGATACTAGAGAACTTGTTATAAGAAAAAGTATTTGTTGATAATTCTGAATAATTTTTGTGATTTCGCAATAAAAACATATGTTGTGGAAACTTGTAAGAAGCGCCACACCAAGGTGCTTCTAATGAGTACCTACACCATAGTTTTTAAGGAGAAGTTGAACCTTATCCCAGAATTATCATGAAACACTCCTCCAAAATAAGTCTTCTGGGTACTTTCAGGTATTGCGTCTGTGATTCAATTCCAGTTAGTACTCGGAAGATGTTTTTTGGTGTAAAAATATTGAAAATTATCTTTGGAATAAAAGTGAATGTCCTCAAATTTCGAAAACTAAATTATTCCATATTTTTTTGCCATAAATTTTGCTTTCTATACAGTTGTTTCTTAAAATACTTAGTGGAATGGCAAACAGTGTAGAACCTGATCAGACTGCTCCTTATCTAGGTCTACACTGTTTGCATGTGCCATTTTGTTGTGAACTTTGGTGTATGGAATTTTAGGACATTACCGTATCCCATTATTTGGAGCCATGTTGACTCAAGTATTCTGCTAGACGCGTATGTTGTACTGACTATGAAAGTCCTGATCAGATTATGTGCCTGGGTTTTTCACTTGAACATGAGTGTTTTTCCTACAATGCTCTGCAATCATATTTTATGTAGGGCTTTATTGTGGTTTCAGGGCATAGACATGGGAAAGGAACAAACTTATTAAAGCTTTGCTATAGACTAGAAAAATGTTTAGTTTTTGTTATAATTATACAGAGATTTAGACAGATTTTATACATCATAAAGAACATATTTACAGCATTTACCTTAAGTATTTGGACACAGGCCTGAGCAAACAGTGTGATCTGACTCTGATCATTTTATCAGCGTTTGCACTGTTTGTCGCTCACCTAGCAGTACATTAGTAACCCAGCAGTGATTTGTTTGTTTGTTACATCAATAGGTAGTAGAATGGACTTGTTAAAATTTTTGGACAAATATGGTAAGGAGTTTAGGTGTCCTAATAATTTGGGTAAACATGTTATCAGGTTTAATACCAGTAATATCTTGTAAAATGGGAAAACAGAAGTCCAGGTCCCAGTTGTTCAAAGTATTGTCAGCTTAATGAGCTCATTAATGACAAACTGTAAACTCTTGTAGCTAAGGTATTTTCGAATACATTAATATTTTTGCTTCAAAAATGTGAGTAGCTTTTGCAAAAGCTACTCACATTTTTTCAGCAAAAATTATCAATGTATTTGCCATATTTCAAGTTAGAAATTTTAGTGTCACGTTAGCTAACAACTTCATTAACTTTTGAACAACTAGGTCCAGATTGTCCTGTATTTGCTAAAGTCTGAAATCTGTAAACTGTTGATAAAAAATGCTGATCAGACTGCATGGATGTACAGAACAGTTCTGGGATTTTGTTGTTCTCATTATTGTGTCATTTGGCCCCTCATCTGAGAGACACCAGTCAGTGTATTTATACAGTATACATATACATACATATACATATATTAGACCATTGGTGTATATTACATATGAATGGTAAAATTTTAACATGTTAAATGATTTCTGTACTTTGTTAATATTGAGAAGCAAAAAATTATGGACTACACATAAAGTAAGTTTAATTTAGAAGGAACACAAAATGAAAGATGACTGTATGTTTATCATACCCAATAACGCATCAAGATTTTATTTAACAACATTTTCTCCATTAGAACACATTCAAATATTGTGGACATCACATGATTTCACTTGACATAAGGATACTTAATACACATTACAGCATCTCATTCTGGGCCCAGTTGTTCAAAACTTAATGAATTTGCCAGCTAAGTTGACAATAAAATTTCTACCTCGAAATATGGCAAATATAATATTTTTGCTGAAAAAAATGTGCAGCAAAAATATCAATGTATTTGAAAATACCTTAGCTACAGCAGTTAACAAGTTTGTCATTAACAAGCTCATTAAGCTAAGAATGCTTTGAACAACTGGGCCCTGGATGTTAATACTATAATAGCCCAAAGTATTGGGACATCTAGGCCATAGCAAACAGTTTAGACCCAGATCAGATGCCGCAGAATGCGGCATCTGATCTGGGTCCATACTGTTTGCAGCTCATCCTGTAATATTTTTGGACAGGTTTAAAAAAAAATAAAAAAATACGCCTTTAAAATAGGGATGTCCGGGTGGGTGGGCAGGTGTTTGGCATCGGGCGTCGTCCGAGGTTTACCTTATTTTGGTTAACCTTTTGAAAAACCTGTCCATAATGCCGTTAGGTGTTATTCTTGTTTAGATACATGGTAGTAGAATAGACTTGTTCAAGACATATGATAAAGAGGTAAGGTGTTCCAGTATTAAGGGTAAATATGGTAGACTGTCATGAGAAGAAGGAAGTTTGTTTCCTTCTCTGTATTCCACTTAAGCCATTTACATGTACCAGTTACAGAATCTAGAAAACACACCTTACGACATTTCTGAATCATGCATTATCACAACAGATTTTATCCTTTTAAGATAAACAGTTTAAATAAATTGTAAATGAACTTAACTTATATACATCCTAAATGCTTTTGAAAATCGTAATAATCAATTTTATGGTAACCTTTTGATTAAACAGTATTTAAAAAAACAAACAAACAAACAAATTAGACACCAAATGACCACAGGTTGAGGTGTCTATAAGCGAAATATCACTCCCTCACTCATTTGCTCACTTGCTCGCACACTCACTCACATTTCATGTGCTCTAGATACCTTAAAAAGTCCTCTTGTTTTAAAAAAAAAAAAATAAATAAAATAAAATAAATAAATAAATGAAATGAAAAATACTACTAAAAAAAAACAAAAAAAAAACACAAATATTTTGCAACTAATTTGGAAGGGAGACAACTTTTGCAGACAGAAAATTGCCTCCTTAGTATTTGAGCCTTTTTTTTAACCCATTTATACTGAGTGGACTTCTACCTCATTTCTTTGGACAAGTCCATTTCTAATAGAAGGGATGTCTGGTTAATTTTCATCATTAAAACCTTTTATAAAAATTCCTGTATTTAATGCAAACAGTGTAGAACCAGATAAGACGCCGCATTCTGCAGCGTCTGATCTGGGTCTACACTGTTTGCCAGTGTCCCTTTTATGGGAAGCTAGGCTTGAATGGGTTAAAGTAGGGTAGACTCTTAAAGGAAAGGATTTGCTCCCAGCTCCCAGAGAGAGCAAATCCATTACATTAAGAGTAGCTCACATTGAGAAGAGAGGCAAAAATTTCCATCAGAGTTATTTATCCTTGTAGGCATCCATTCCACTTAGAATATTGTTTGCTGATATTTGAATTCAAAGGTTAAACGTAAAAAAATGTTTTAACCATGTTCTTCATTATTTTACAGGCTGATAAACGTTGAAGATGAATTACGTCATGAACAGGAAGAAATGCAGAAAGTGGTTAAACAGAAACAGAAAGTCATTGAAGCCCAAGAACGTAGAATACAAAGTCTCGACACAGCTAATAATAAACTGGTTGTCGCTCTTAATCAGCTGAAAGAACACTATCACGCAACTACGAGGAACGGTTTAACTGGACAGTTGAAAACCAAACTTACGTCAGATATTACGTCTTTTAAAACAAGTTCATGTTAAAATTTATTTTATTCTGGGGAAAGAGTCTCATTAGTCCCAAGAACAATAAGATTAGAAAGCAAATTTAATCTTTAAGCACCAGTTACAAGTGCAGCAGACAACATTTTGAAATTATTTTTTTTATACTTTTGGAGAAAATAAGTCAACATTTCATGTGAATTGTCTGCCAAGAGAAAATTCACATAAAATGTCAAGACTTATTTTCTCAAAAAGATCAGAAAAAAAAAAATTCGAATGTCTTCTGCTATAAATGAAATTTTACTTGGCGCTTTAAGGGTTAAAAGTTACAGAAAGTATTATGTGAACTATTTGCAGGAGAAAACAATTTCAATCATTTGATCAGTTTAACGCTTAGGGCACTGGGTAAAATTTTCAGCAGACGGCTTTTTGTGATTTTTATCTTATTTTTCCCAGAAAATAGTCAAATCAAATGTCAGATCCTCTTTTCCTTAGAAAAACAAGAAAAATATTCCAATATGCCGTCTGTTGAAAAATTTACCCAGGTAGCTAAGTGTTAAAGGGCTAATAAAGTTCCTATAATTAAGATATATTCTGTTCCTGTGCATTTATTTAAGAAAAGTCATTTTAAGAAATGGCATCTTATTTATGTAATCATTACAAAGTTTGCTTGTCTAAGGACTAAATAAAAAATATCAGTGGCAATAATAGTAGGTGTTAGAAATTTCAGGGTGTTTGAAATATTAATTTACAGTTTGTGCTTTTTTTCCATAATTTAAGCTCAGTTTTATGTGCTTTATACATATATGGACATTAAATAATTATTATTCATTTAGAGGTCCAGATAAGTTGTTTTCGGTCAGTAATTATCTGGGCCCAGTTGTTCAAAGCGTCGTTAGCTTAACGAGCTCGTTAAGGGTCATTTCGTTAACTGTTTTAGCGGATTCAATATACAATATTCTGATATTTTTTGCTGAAAAAATGTGAGTAGCTTTTGCATTGCAAAAGCTACTCACATTTTTTCAGCAAAAAATTTCAGCATATTTGCGTATCACTCGATGTAAATTTTAACGAATCGTTAACTAACGATGTCGTTAGCTTTGAACAACTGGGCCCTGATATTTTTCTTATTTCTCCACTAAAATGTGCCCACTAATTACAAGTGGAAGGGCTTCAATGAGGCACTTCTAATGAGTACCCACATGTTTTCATGGAGAAATAAGAACAGTATTTACAAGTATCTGGGTACCCCTCTTGTCTGGTCTAATACATACGCATCTCAAAATTCAAAGTGTTTAAAACATGGATCTTTTAATTGGGTCCAGTTGTTCAAAGCATTTTTAGCTTAACAAACATGTTAATGACAAACTTGTTAATGCGAGGCAGTTCCTAACGTGTACCCACAATCAATGTTTTGAGCAGAAATATGAAAAATGTCTGAATTTTTATCTGAAAACTTTCAGTTTTTGATGGTGAAATTTTCAGTATATTTGAATAGATGTGTTTTCGTAATGGCTTTAGGTTGATATTTTGGAGATGCTTTTCTTAATTCTCCCACAAAACCTGTATTTTGGGATATCACTAGTATTGTCTTGTTGAAATGATGATAATGACATTCCAGAATTCAAGGTTTCACTGGAAAATAAGAAAAAACATATCTGAATCCCATGCATATCTAGAGTTCTCGTACTGTATTTACCCTAAGTGTTTGGACATATTTTCTCATTACCTTACTTGAGCTAAAATTTCAATACGGTAAATGTCCTAAAATTTTAAACACTTCAGCCTATAATTAGCATAAATTTTACTCATCACGAAAACATGACTATAAAATTTTGACCCCCTTAAACCCCACTTTTATATAGTAAAACTGGGGTTTACAGGGGTATACATTATTTTTCATATTTCTGCTTAAAAACATAGATTGTGGTACTCATTAGAACCGCCTCGATGAGGCGGTTCTAACGAGTACCCACAATCCATGTTTTGAGCAGAAATATGAAAAATATTAGATTTTTTATCTGAAAATTTTCATTTTTTCGTGGTAAAATTTTCAGCATATTTGAATAGACTTGTTTTCGTAATGTTTTATGTAATTGTTTCTTAAAGTACATGTACATAATAGAATGGAAAACAGTGTAGACCCTGATCAGACTGCTCCTGAAGTCTGAACTGTTTGCATATGCCATTTTGTCAGAATATTTGGTGTGCAAAATTTTCGGACATTCACTGTAAGTCCATTTCACTGCCTGTTTAAGTGTCTACAATATTGCTGGGTGAGTGGCAAACAGTACAGACCCTGATTAGATGCCGCTGATCTGAGTCTACATTATTTGCTCAGATCTTTATGTCCAGATACTTAGTGTAATGTATTGAAATCCATTTCATACGATATTTACATTATGCATTACACATGTTACACAACAATGGTTATGTCATCTTAGGCCAAATAAAAAAATATGTGTGTTTAGGGTAACCCTATCTTACCTAATTTTCCTGGTGAAACCTAGCCATTTTTTTAATGTTTTCTCAAAAAAAAGTAGGTAGTACTGGAATAAAATATGCTAAACATTCAGACAAGGAGGGCTGAGCAAACAGTGTAGACCCAGATCAAACTGCTCCTAGAGGAGCAGTTTGATCAGGGTCTACACTGTTTGCCATTTGATCAGTACTTTTATAAACATCTAAGGATAATCAAACAGACTTGGTAAAATTTTATGCAAATTATGTGCGAAGTCCAAATGTATTGGTAATGATGGTACTATTCTTCATAAAAAAAAATGTAAAAAGAAAAAAAAAAGATAGAATACCTACCTACCCTACCTATTTTTTTCGAACATGTTACCCTAAACACACATATTTTTTTTATTTGGCCTTTCCATATTTTTGCCCAAAAAACTGGGACATCTTTACTCCCTACCATAGTTATCTTGAAAACTGAACAAGTCTGTTGGACTTTCTGATCAGCGCCCAGTTCTTCAAAGCATTTTTAGCTTAATGAGCTTGTTAATGACAAACTACTTAACTGTTGTAGCTAAGGTATTTTCAAATGCATTGATATTTTTGCTGCAAAAATGTGAGAAGCTTTTGCAATGCAAAAGCTACTCACATTGTTTCAGCTAAAAATATCAATGTATTTGCCATTTTTCAAGATAAAAATTTGAATGTCACATTAGCTCACAACTTTGTTAAGTTTTAAACAACTGGGCCAAGATGTCTAAAATATGACAGAATGGCAAATTATGTAGATACTGATCAAATTGCTTTTTTAGGAACAGTTTGATCTGGGTGTATACTATTTACGCAGCCCAGCCTGTTAGAATATTTAGGGAAAATAGAGTAATTTGACCCATTTATGTCTAGCATCTCATAATTGGGACCTTTGTGAACAGTGTAGACTCAGATCAGATGTCTTAGAATGTAGGGTCTGATCAGGGTCTATGCTGTTTGCATTAGGAATTTCTATAAAAGATGGTCATATTAAAACTTATCAGACATCCCTTTCCTTGGAAATGGATCTGTCCACTAGGCATAAATTGGTCAGTTGGTTTTGCAATAAATAATCATCATGGGTACCATGTGGCAAGACTTAGCTGGCAAATCTTAACCCTTGTCCTGCTGAATAAATTAAGATGCCACGCCCACTTCTAATTTTCAGCCAATCAGAGTACTTGATCTAGGTTGTTAATACAAATTCATATGCTTACTGACAAACAGTGCAGATCCAGATCAGTTGGCTTCTTCAGAAGCCAACTGATCTGGATCTACACTGTTTGCAAAGGCAGGGTATATCCGGGCTTAGCAGGACAAGGGTTAAAAGTCATGCTGAAAGCTTTATAGGGTTATATATTGATAAGAATCTTGGTAATGAAGGTACAAGAAACCAAGGTAATTAAATAAAAAAAAAATCCATACATTTTATCTGCTGTGCCTACATTACTGTCTTTATTTCTGTAATGTATGTTTTCTGTCTCATAAAATCATGCTATAAGTAGTGTTTTACTATCATTTGCTTATTTTATACCATAACAACCCTAAATCCATTTATTGGGACAGACATCACGAAAACATGCCTATATAATTTTGACCCCCTTAAACCCCACTTTTATATAGTAAAACTGGGGTTTACAGGGGTATACATTATTTTTCTTATTACTGCATAAAACATAAATTGTGGGTACTCGTTAGAACCGCCTTGCTGAGGCGGTTCTAACGAGTACCCACAATCTATGTTTTGAGCAGAAATATGAAAAATATCAGAGTTTTTTTATCTGAAAATTTTCATTTTTTTTGGAGGTGAAATTTTCCATATATTTGAATAGGCGTGTTTTCGTAATGCAAGCCTGAGCAAACAGTGAAGACCCAGTGTAGAATGTGGCATCTGATCAGGGTCTGCACTCATCCAGCACTATTTTAGACTCTTCAACAGGTAGTAAAATGGACTTTTTAAAATTTTAGGACAAGTATGGTAAGGGGTTAAGGTTTCTTAATGCTTAGGGTTAATACGGTAGCCTTGTTTTCTGCCAAATACACAGAAACATCTCTGTAACATGGTTCAATATAAAACACAGTTTCAGATATAACATGGCTTTGATATTGTGCCCCAAAATGTTGTATGTAAACAAAAATGTTTTGATTGTACAGAAAATGATCATTTATGGTCCTTTTTCTATATAATCTATACATTTCTGTTTTACATACATCAGGTTTATTTGCCTAACACTGTTTTGGCTTTGGATCCCAGCAAGTGTTGTAAAGAGATGGTATTGTATATTAATAATTTTCTTATTTCTCAATTATTGAAGGTACTGACCAGATTGCCTAATTGATGCAGTTCAAATGGGTACCCACAGTATATGTCTGTCATTGGGAAATACTGTCCCTCTTAAGGCCAGGAAAAAAAAAAAAAAAAAATACCCGTGTTTCAGGTGACCCTTGAAAAAAAAATATGGTTGGTAGTTAGGAAAAACTTTGTTTTTTTCTTTTTCAAATTAATGTAATATCAAAGAATTCAAGTTAATTTCTTTTCTGTTATAAATATATCATGTATAACAACTGTTTCAATACTTTACTGCATCATTTTCAGATCTTCAAAACTACACTAAATTAAACCAGACAGTTGTAAATGCCCCAAAAATGGGGACATTTTTTTTCTCATATACTGAGAATGTTGGTCAACAGTCATGCAGACGCTGATTTCAAGCATTTAAAGGATATAGGGGGGCGGTCACACTATTTACCAAAATAGAACAAAAATGCTAGGAATGAAGCACTTCGTGGGAAATTGGTAAAAATTGAAGCAAAGTTTACCCACCAGTGGCCATTTGGTAGGGTCCGTAGAGTCACATGAAACACAGTTTTTTTGGAGGGGGTTTTCTGGCCGAAGTAGAGCTATGATGTAATTTCTGTTCAGTAAGTCTGAAAAAGTCATTTTTTAATGCAACATAAAACAAGATTAAAACTCCAAAGACAGTTGCTGTTGTATAATTCAGTTTTTTTTTTATTTGAAAGTTAAAATGTATCTTAGGTGCATACAATTTATTATTTCCCTGTGACTGATGTTATTGGACATTCAGCTTTGAACTTCCAAACCATTTGGAAATTTAAGAATTAATATTAGAAGCAATCAGAGGGGTTAGGGAGATTTGTTGGGCTTTCATATATCGAGCCGTTAAGTAAATCAGAAACAGTTTAACGGTTATGATATATATAATCACTCTCGAATATCTGGACCTTCTCCTTTATCACTTTTTTAGCTGATTCAGCAGACTACAAATTTCTGACATTTTTTCTTATTTTCCCAGAAAACAGGTTTTGACATTTTATGCAAATTGTCTCCAATTGAGACAATTTGCATGAAATGTCGAATCCTGTTTTCTGGGAAAAATTAAGAAAAAATATTTTAAAATGCTGTCTGCTGAAAATTTTACCAGGTGTGCTAAGCGTTAAATTACAGTACCTCCAAAACATATTTTCTGGGGAAAAATAAGAAAAATATTACAAAATGTCATCTGCTGAAATTATTACCCAACATGCTAAGGGATAATTTAGTGCATCCATCATGGATCCACCAGAAGTGGAAACATCATATTATGTAAACAATGTAGATGTGAACTATGTCAAGTGCTACTGTTTTATTGTTATATTGTGATATTATTTCTCAAATGGCATTTTTTTTTCTCGAGTTACTTCAGCTAGCCTAAGCATTTTATCAGTAAAGTAATGGCAAACATGAGCTTCTTACCTTTCATTGCAAAACTGGGTGTACATGTTCTCTTGTATTTTTTGGTCATATTTTAAACTGGTAACCTGACCACTCAATGAAAAATAAGTCACTGAATGACATCATGAAAACATGCCTATATAAATTTGACCCCCTTAAACCCCACTTTTATATAGTAAAACTGGGTTTACAAGGGTATACATTATTTTGTTTATTTTGCTAAAAACATAGATTTTGGGTACTCATTAGAACTGCCTCGCTGAGGCATTTCTAATGAGTACCCAAAATCTATGTTTTGAGCAGAAATATGAAAAATACCAGAATTTTTTATCTGAAAATTTTCCTTTTTTGGTTGTAAAATTCTCAGTATATTTGAATAGGCGTGTTTTCATAATGACATGCTGTAGAAATGACGTTTTATCAAAAATGCAAGGCAAGGAAATGACAACTGTTCAAACTGTACCTCCATTTACATTTGATCACATTACGAAAACACGCCTATTCAAATATATAGAAAATTTCACCCCCCAAAAACTGAAAATTTTCAGATAAAAAAAAATGATATTTTTCATATTTCTGTTCAAAACATAGATTGTGGGTACTCATTAGAACTGCCTCAATGAGGTGGTTCTAACAAGTTCTCACAATCTATGTTTTTGAGCAAAAATAAGAAAAATAATGTGTACCCCTGTAAACCCTAGTTTTACTGTATAAAAGTGGGGTTTAAGGGGGTCAAAATTGTATAGGCAAATGTTACATTTTCTTACAAGGTACGCTGTATGACAGGCTGTGATATTTACCTTAATTAAGCTGCCTTTCTTGTTCATTGGTTTTCCAAATATGAAAGTTTTATGAGGTATAATAATCTGAACTGTGTAAAAACATTTTAACATTATGATAGCTGTTAAAGCCTAGGTACATATAAATGCAGGCATACACATCAAAGTGACAAGAAAGATCCACATTTGATCAATCATGTTCAAATGGCCTGTGTACTTTCAAATGACTTGGACAAAGTTCACCCTTATTCAACAAAAAGTCACAATCAAAACAAGGTCACATTCAACTTAATGTTCAATCAACAAAACATCTTATTTGATGATTTGTCATTTCAGCAGAATTCTTTTCAGTGAACACAACATTTTTCATGGTAGGAAATCAGTTGGAAACCCATTTATGCAGAAAACATCCCGCTATATGTATACAATTTAACTGCTTGAAACATTTACGAAAGTTTTGACATGTAAACTGAAAAATAAAGTATCTTGGTAGGCATAAGCTTTGTATAAAGCTATTAGATCTTGAGATTTAGGTGTTTGTTAATTTATTTTCACCTGTAAATAATCCATCCAGGTTTGTGTTATTATAGTGTCATCGTATGTAAATTAGCTCATGTTATTGTGTTCAGTCATGTGATCAATGAATTAAGTCATGTGATTGTGTATGTTGCATGAAAAGAACAATGACTTATGTGATATAGCTTTTTCTTTTGACATGTACAGGACTCCAGATAAGTAAAGTATTTGGGTGAAATATTTTGTTCTCTCCAAGACAATATAGGACAAGTGAAAAAATGTGTTTGAGCAGTTGCTAAGTGCAACATTCAAATCTTTCTGTTCATTTTCAGAGTCTCCTTATTGGCTCTGCTGTCCATTGATACATTCTACAGTGTTAGCTGATTCTGTTAGTGGGGACTGAAGGCCCCTGATCAAACTGTGCGGATGCACAGGCTGCTCTGGGCTTTCACTCTACATCCTTGTGTGTCTCAAAGACATCTATTTGCTGGGTTTGGCCTATGCTCTCACTGAAACAATCTTAACCCTTACCATGATGAATAAATTAAGATGCCACACCTGCTTCTAATTTTCTGCTAATCAGATCACTTGATCCAGGTTGTTGATACAAATTCATATAATGAATGGCAAACAGTGCAGATCCAGATCAGTTGGCTCCTTCAAAAAACGGTTTGCAAAGGCAGGGCATATCCAGGTTCAGTGGGACAAGGGTTAAGGGGAATGGATGCTATGTCATGGAAGATTCTGTCAAAACCATTCTTAATTCCTTTCTAAAGATGTCTACTGTAAAAGCAAAGAATTTGCTCCACTTGGGAGCAAATTCTATAAGTGGAGCAAATTCTATCATTTTAGAATAGATCATTTTTCTTCAGATGCTTGGCATGCAGAAAAGCTGAGTGGAAGTCACAAACGTTTTCTCCCTTGTAAAATGGTTGAAAATCTAATATTTGTTTGATTCCCGCTAAGGTATTTGCATAAGTATGTTGTTTTGGTAATAAGAACAATATTAATATTTTGTCAGAATAATTTTCAGCTTCTTATCTGGAGCCCTGTATATACAGTCATTTACCAGGTCAGTCACATGGTAGATTAGGTTCAGTCATGTGACAGATGGCACTGCCAGATGGTTAAGATCTGTACGGTTATATTCTTGAAAGAGATTAATAAAAGTCTAGAAAACATGTATGTTTTCTTTTTTCTTGTTTTACCTGAGCTCTTCAGTCAACTCTCGTTATCTCAAAGTCAAAGGGACTTTCTGAAATACTTCGAGACATCAGTACATCGACATATCAGAATTGTGGAAAAAATCAATCAAACTGCCACATTTCATGAATGAATATGTAATTTGACATCTGAAGTTACTTATATTGAAAATATTGTGGAAAAGAGGAGAAATTGCTCCTTAGGAGCAATTTCTCCACTTTTCCACAATATTTTGTTACTTGTTGTTAGATGTCCATGTTAAAACATGGACCAGATTTTCACTTCGAGATAAGCAGTCGAGATGACGAGTCGACTATATATACAATCTGCAACTGAGGAAAGTGTTCTTAAACCATTTTAGTCTGGAACCCATAAAAGGGGTAATTGGCAAACAGTGCACACCTAGATCAGATGGCAGCAGAATGTGGTGTCTGGGCTGGGTCTACATTGTTTGCATAAAATAAGGAACTTCTATAAAATATGAGCCTGCACGACAAAACCAACAAAATGACTGAGCGTATAGTATAGTAATAATAAAATTAATGACACCCTGCGATTGAAAATACACCTGCCCAAGAGTTGTGATTGAAGAGTCCACTCAACGTAAATGGGTTAACATCACATCACCAAAACTGGGGTTTACAGGGGTATACTTATTTTTATTTTTCTGCTCAAAAATATAGATTGTAGGTACTCCTTAGAACTACCTTTGCAAGGCAGTTCTAAGGAGTACCCACAATCTATGCTTTGAGCAGAAATATAAAAAAATATGGGAATTTTTATCTGAAAACTTTTTGGTGGTGAAAGTTTCCAATATATTTGAATAGGTGTGTTTTCGTAATGATGTATGCATAAATAGCAAAGTCTGGCCAGATTAGACCAAGCAGTTTTGATCATGTCTTCTACATCTGTCACTGTTCTATAGTATTCAATGATTCTAGTGAAGTGCAGATGCACAGTTTGATCTCCCTATCATTTATAAGTATCCATCAGGGGAATAATTTGTGTATATCTTAGCTCTAGCTAAGGCGTTTTTTTTTTTTTCAACTAAAAGGTATTGATTTTTTTCTTATTTCTCCTGGAAAACATGTGGGTACTCATTAGAAGCGCCTCACTCTAATGAGTACCCACATGTTTAAATGGGAAAATAAGAAGAAATATGTATTTGAGACTCTCCCTTATCCAGAGAGCTATGGTATACATTTGCCTAGAAATATTTCAAAACATGACCAAGATCATTAAGATTTCTCTAATAAGAAAGTTAAGTAGTTCTTACCAAAAAGTAGTTCCCCCCACATAAATGATGCTGGCTTGATACTCAATAGTTCCAGAATTTAACTATATATTGTATAAAGTGCATCAAATACAGGGCAAGTTTTTACTGTGTTTTGGCAGACAGGATCTTGATCGAATATATGACTTATCACAAAAGTTTCAATACTGAAGCAAGTCAATATACCATTTTGATGCAAATTACCCTCATTATCTTGTTCAAATAGAAATTGCTTTATTGAGCCTATTCCTGAAAAAAAAAAATATAGTACAAAGCTTTCCATCTTTTCAGCCCTTTTTTCAATGTTTTTTTTTTTTTTTTTTTTTTTTTTTTTTTTGCCATACGTTCTTATTTACTAATTGTGTACTGCAGCATGGTAATATTTAATCCTGTACTTATATGTACCTGCTGCAAACCATACGTTGTGTGCTTATAAACTGCAACAAGGTAATCTTTTATCTTGTTCTAATATTTCCCTATTGCAAAGGTTTTTGTATGCTAATCATTAACTGCAGGAAGGTAATATTTTATCAAGTACTAATGTTTCCCTGCCGATAGCCAGGCGTTGTTGTCTGGTTATAGTAAACTGCAGCAAGGTACGAGGGCAAGTCAGTAAGTAACCAGCCTATCCCATTTCCAATTGACCGAGACACCCAAGATTTTCATGCCTTGTTTCAATACATGTTTTAGGACTGAGGGCAAAATTGCACCCTTATCGTGTCATTCACTCATAAGATATTGAATGTCAAACATGGTTAGCGATGCAAAAGTAAGCTTTTCGTCAAAAGTTGAGTACTGTACTGTAATTCGGTACTTATATTTGAAAGGGAAAACGGGTCAGGAAATACATTGCGAGTTGATCAATGTTTATGGGTCTTCTGCACCATCGTATGCACAAGTTAAATCCTGGGTTGGGGAATTCAAACGCAGTAGAACGTCTTTAGAAGACGAAACCAGTTCTGGACGCCCATCAGATGCCACCGATGAAGAAATGTGTAACAAAGTATGGAATCTGGTGTACTCTGATAGGCGAATTAAGGTGGAAGAAATAGCGAATGCATTACACATTTCACATGGTAGCGTTTCAATAACTTTACATGATCGCTTGGGTATGCACAAGCTAACAGCCCGTTGGGTCCCAAAATCCCTTAGCGACGAGCAAATGGCAACCACAGCATCAGTATACAGCGCATTGTTGAAGCGGTTTAGGTCAAAGGAAGATGATTTCCTTTCACGTCTGGTGACTGTAGATGAGACCTGGGTCCATTATTATGAGCCAGAGAATAAAGCTCAAAGTCGCCAGAGTGTAGGGCCGGGGTCACCGAGGCCAGAGATGTTCAAAACGCAACCCTCTGCTGGCAAGGTAATGGCAACTGTATTTTGGGATGCACAAGGCGTTATTATGTTGGACTTTCTAGCAAAGAAAAGTACAATAACAGGTGCGTATTATGCAAATTTGCTTGACTGAGAATTGTGATCCGTGAAAAACGCCGAGGTAAACTCTCCAAAGGGATTCTGCTCCAACAGGACAATGGGAGAGTCCACACTTGCAAAATAGCAATGGATGCTGTTGAGCTGAATGGGTACGAGCTAATAACGCACCCCGCCTGTTCTCCGGACTTAGCACCTAGTGACTATTTCCTGTTCCCAAACTTGAAAAAGGATATCCGTGGACGTCATTTCCGGTCCAACGAAGAAGTCGTGGCGGCAGTTGAGGAGTGGGTCAGAGACAAGGACCCTGGCTTTTTCAGTTCTGGGCTGATGGCACTGGAACACCGTTGGTCCAAGTGCATCATTCTAGAGGGCAATTACATCGAAAAAGAAGAGATCGGTCTCACCCAGAAATAAGTTAGGCTGGTTTTTTATTGACTCGCCCTCGCCCTCGCCCAGCGGGCACATGACGTAAATATAACGTCGCCTCAACGTCGATGCAACGTCATGACGTTGCATCGACGTTGAGGCGACGTTATATTTACGTCATGTGCCTGCCGGGCGTAATCTGTTATCGTGTGCTAATACTTCTCTTCTGATAGCCGTACGTTGTTGTTGCTAATCATTACTGCAGCATGGTAATATTTCATCTGTGCTGGTATTTCCCTGTTGATAGCCATTCGGTGTTGAATGCTAGTCATAAACTGCAGCAAGGTTATCTTTTATTGTGTGCTAATATTTCTGATAGCCATATGCTGTTGTATGCTAATCATATACTACAGTAAGGTTATCTCATCGTGTGCTAATATTTCCCTGCTGCAAGCCATACGTTTTTGTTGTATGCTATTATAAATCATATACTGCAGCAAGTTAATTTGTTATCCAGTGCAAATTCTTCCCTACTGCAAAGCAAGCTGTCTGCAGCAAGCTAATCCTTAATCGTGTGCTACTATTTCCCTTCCACAAAGCTAAACGTTGCTGTATGCTTATATACTGCAGCAAGGTAATCTTTTATCGTGTGCTAATATTTCTCCTCTGATAGCCATACGTTGTGCTAACCATAAAATGCAGCAAGTTAATATTTTATCGTGCGGTAATATTTCCCTGCTGCAAGCCATACGTTGTGTGCTTAATATAAACTGCTCCAAGGTAATTTTTGTTGTGTGCTTATATTTACCTGCCGCAAGGCATACATTGTTGTATGCTAATCATGTACTGTAGCAAGGTAATCCCTTATCGTGTGCTTATGTATGGCTTACAGTAGGGACATATAAGCACACGACGATTACACAGACGTCACCCTACCAAGTCCATACACCTCACCCTCCCCTCCTATGTACACATCCATAAACGAATCATTTCGGTGGTTTAAAAATTTGGCCGAAAGGATCAACCAAATACTTGACCAAGGGCCGAAACGACAGAGACCCTTTATCTAATGTGTAGGTGGTGCTGAGGTACATATCTTAAAAGCTATCAATTATATAGTGCCATCTTTCACGAAAGATGGCAATAATAAGAAATCCATAAACGAATTGTGTCTGCGCGATTAGCTCAACCAGATAACTGACCTGGGACCAAAACAACAAACAAGAGGCCCATGGGCCATAACGCTCACCTGAGTTAACTGCTGTAAGTTAATCAGGTCATTTACTCGTCATTCCCTATCAGCCTGTCAAGTTTCAAGGCAATACCTTAAACAGTTTTTGAGATATCTTGCTGACAAGGTTAAAACGCTGAAATTTTCAAAGGGCTATATTTAGTAAAAAAAAAAAAAAGGGGGTGGGGGGGGGGGGGGGGAGGGCGGGGGGAGAGGGGGGAAAGGATAAGAGGGACATTTCTATGAAATCATTTTGAAATCAGGCCAATGGCCAAGGAGGAGATGTCGTTTAATGTTTTTTTGTTGTTGTTTTTTTCTGTTTTTAGCTCTGGTGGCAATTATGTTCAGCCGAGCGAAACTATTTTAGCAATGTTGGTGATGATGAGTTCAGGTTTAACGAGGCATCAACCCATGAGGGTCATTTGCATCAAAATGGTGTACTAACTTGGTTCTGTAATGAAACGCTTATAATGATAAGTCATATACGCATAAAATGTAAAACTACATCACGAAAACACGCCTATATGATTTTGACCCCCTTAAACCCCAGTTTTATGCAGTAAAACTGGGGTTTACAGGGGTATACATTATTTTTCTTATTTCTGTTCAAAAACATAGATTGTGGGTACTCGTTAGAAACGCATCGCCGAGGCGGTTCTAACGAGTACCCACAATCTATGTTTTGAGCAGAAATATGAAAAATATCAGAATCTTTTATCTGAAAATTTTCATTTTTTTGGTGGTAAAATTTTCAGTATATTTGGAAAGGTATGTTTTCGTAATGAGAACGAAATTAGCAATGATGGTAAAGAGCCATAAGAGAAACACTTCTGAGAAACTACTTTGAAATAAGGCCACTTGCCGTGGATGAGATGTCTTTTAAAGGTTTTTCTATTTTTAGCTCAGGCCGCTAAAATATTTTGTTCAGCCAGGCGGAACCATTTTAGCAATATTGGTAGAGGGTCATTGAAGGAACACTTCTGTGCGAATATTTTGAAATTAAGCCACTGGTCAAGGACGAGGTGTCGTTTGAAGATTTTCTATTTGTAGCTCTGGTGGCCATCTTGTTCATTGGAGTGGAACCATTGTGGCCATCTTGGTATTCTGATCAACAAAATTTTTAGCTCATTTCGTTCCTGTTGCTACAGAGCAAGTTTCGGCTCAAAGAGACCAAAAGTTTGGGAAGAGATGTTGAAAATTGATTTTCAAGATGGCGGCTGTGGCAGCCATCTTGGATTTTCTATCGGCTCATATAGTAGCTATTTTATGTCTACTAATTTCCCTAATGTTCATCAAGTTTTAATTCAAATGGATTATAGAGGAGATGTCCTAAATATGAATTCTCAATATGTTTCCCATATAAATGTATATGGCCCATACAAATGCATGGGGAAGCAAATTTGTCCTTGCGTAAAAAGGTCAAACATCAACATAGGACCATCATTTTAGCAATTTTGGTAGACTTTGTCCCCCATAATTTGTGCAAAGATTAGGACCCAGGGCTTATTTGGTTCTGGAGAAGAAGATTTTTAAAGGTTTTTACCACATATGGGCATGGCAGCCATTTTGATCAATGGACCAAGCACATTTAAGCAATCTTTCGTTGTTCTGCCCCAAGGAGGCGCCACATGAAATTTGAGCAATACAGACCCAGAGGCTTCAGAGAAGTCATTTGAAATTATCAACATTTTTTCCATACAAATGTATGGGGCCCATACAAATGCATACAGAAGCAAACTTGACCTCTCCGTAAAAAGGTCAAATGTCAATGTACGACAATCATTTTAGCAACTTTGGTAGACCTCCCGTCCCCGATGATTTGTGCAAAGATTCAGCCACAAGGCATCCTAGGTACTCGAGAAGAAGATTTTGAAGGGTTTTTGCCATATATGGGCATGGCAGCCATCTTTGTCAATAGATAGCAACTATTTGAGCATTCTTTCATTCCCCTGCCCCAGGGAGGCTCCAAATGAAATTTGAGCAACATTGGCCCAGAGGCTCCAGAGGAGAAGTCGTTAGAAATTCTCAACATTTTCCCATACACGCGTACGGAAGCAAACTTGACCTCCCTGTAAAAGGTCAAATGTCAATGTATGACCATAATTTTAGCAAGTTTGGTAGACCTCCCATCCCTGATGATTTCTGCAAAGATTCAGCCAAAAGGTATCCTCGGTTCTCGAGAAGAAGATTTTTAAAAGTTTTTACCATATATGGGCATGGCGGCCATCTTGGTCAATGGACGGCAACCATTTTAGCACTCTTTCATTCCCCCTGCCCAAGGGAGGCCCGAAATGAAATATGAGGAACATTGACCCAGAGGCTCTAGAGAAGAAGTCATTTGAAATTCTCAACATTTTTCCCATACAAATGCATAAGGAAGCAAACTTGACCTTGCCGTAAAACGGTCAAATGTTGATGTATGACCATTATTTTAGCAATTTCTGTAAACCTCCCATCCCTGATAATTTATGCAGAGATTCAGCCACAAGGCATCCTCAGTTCTGGAGAACAAGATTTTTAAATGTTTTTACCATATATGGGCATGGCGGGCATCTTAGTCAATGGACGGCAACCATTTTAGCAATCTCTCATTCCCCTGCCTCAGGGAGGCTCCAAATGAAATTTGAGCAAAATTGGCCCAGAGGCTCCAGAGGAGAAGTCGTTAGAAATTCTCAACATTTTTCCCATACAAATGCATAGGGAAGCAAACTTGGCCTCGCCGTAAAAAGGTCAAATGTCAGTGTACGACCATTATTTTAGCAATTTCGGTAGACCTCCAGTCCCCGATGATTTATGCAAGGAGCCACAAGGCATCCTCAATTATGGAGAAGAAGATTTTTAAGAGTTATTACCATATATGGGCATGGCGGCCATCTTGGTCAATGAACCGTAACCATTTTAGCAATATTTCATTTCCCTGCCCGAAGGGCGGCTCCAAGTGAAATCTGAGCAACATTGGCCCAGAAGCTCGTTAGGAGAAGTCATTTGAAATTCTCAAAATTTTCCCCATACAAATGCATAGGGAAGCAAACTTGACCTTGCCATAAAAAAAGGTCAAATGTCAATGCACGACCATCGTTTTAGCAATTTTGGTAGACCTCCCGTCCCCGATGATTTATGCAAAGATTCAGCCACAAGGCATCCTCGGTTCTGGAGAAGAAGATTTTTAAAGGTTTTTACCATATATGGGCATGACCGCGACGATCTTAGCAATCTTTCGTTCCCCCAACCTAAGGAGGCCCTATATGAAATTTGAGCAACATTGGCTCTCAGCTTCAGAGGAGAAGTCGTTTGAAAATGTTAACGGACGGACGCACGCACGGAAGGACTAACGGACGAAAAGTGATCACTATAGCTCATCCTGAGCACAGCTCAGGTGAGCTAAAAACCCGTTGGTATCAGCTTTTTACCCAATGTGCAGGCGGTGCTGAGGTATAGATCTCAAAAGCTATCAATTATATTGTGCAACACACACACACACACACACACACACACACACACGTTTGCTTTTGTGTAAATAATGATAATGTTATATAAAACACCATCACGAAAACACGACTATATAATTTTGCCCCCCTTAAACCCCTCTTTTATATAGTAAAACTGGGGTTGACAGGGGTATTTATTATTTTTCTTATTTCTGCTCAAAAACATAGATTGTGGGTACTCGTTAGAACCGCCTCATCGAGGCGGTTCTAACGAGTATCCACAATCTATGTTTTTAGCAGAAATATGAAAAATATCAGAAATTTTCATTTTTTGGTGGTAAAATCCTCAATATATTTGAATAAGCGTGTTTTCGTAATGGTATGTAAAAATAATAGGGTCAGAAAGGGGATATAGTGCCATCTTTCACGAAAGACAATTAGCCTCCTCACGCAAATGAACCCTTCTGTATGATATACTAGTTCGGATAGTGAATATGGTGAAGGCACAGGCAAGCCTGCTTGTCCACTTGGACGAGTCGGGGCCTTCGCTCTTCGTCGGCATAAAGATTGTGTAAGCGGACTGATATCAAAGCCCTGATCTGGCTGTGCAAATGCGTTGGATGATCTGAGTAGCGCTGTTCGCCTAACAGTTGCTGATAGTGCCTCAGCATATAGGCTAATGCAAGTTTTTTGGTGGGTTTAGCATGTCAGCGCTCGACAATATTCGAAATATGTAGTTTAATACTGAGAATTGTATTCACCACATTACAAAGATCAACTCACAGAAGCGTCTGGAAAAGAATGCGACATGTACACACGGCCAGGAACATTGTTCGAAAAAGAAAAAAAAAAAAAACGAAAAAAAGATGACGTTGTCGGCAGGATTCGAACCTGTGCGGGAAGATCCCAATGGATTTCTAGTCCATCGCCTTAACCACTCGGCCACGACAACGTTTCATTCTCGATTTAACTCGTATGGAGACCACAGGAACGCAAAGTACAGATTTAGCGAATGCATTTACCTCGGCATTTACAAGCAGTACTATTAAGTCCGGTGTGGTCTAGTGGTTAGGATTCCTGGTTTTCACCCAGGCGGCCCGGGTTCGATTCCCGGCACCGGAACAATTATTTTTATGCAAAGTTTCTTCATGTGTACGAGGACAAATCATCTGTGCCAAAAAGAAAGATGTGGTTGGCGAATCGGGTGGTGAAACCCCACTGAGTTCAGTTTTACTCCGGTGCATCTCATTTAATATTCATGAGGATTCAATGACGTCATTGATTCTTATCAGTTTTCATCACTTAAAAAATGTTAGTTGGAATATAAAAGTCTCAATACACAAAAGTAATAGAATATTTTCTATTTTAAAACTAGAAAATGCGTTTGTAAAACACTATACCCTCGTCTATATGCTTTCCCGTAGACATGCACTGACTGTAATACTTAGTACCAAAAATGGCTAAGTTCGAGAGTCGAAAAAAGTGACAAACATTAAATTGATGATAATGCAAAAACCACAGGCACATCTACAGACCATGACAAAAGAGCCTGCAAAGTTTCAAATTGATCGGTATAACACTGTCGGAGGTGTTCCGCATACAAGATACCCACGGGAATGCACTTTAATAGTATTTAAGCCCCAAAAATTGCTAAGTTCCAAAGTCGTTAAAAAAGTGACAAAAAATAAAATTGTCGATAATGCCAAAATCACATGTATATCTACTGTACATGACAACAAAAGCCTGCAAAATTTCAAATGGATTGTTATAAAACTGTTTGAGGAGTTGCTCACACAAGGTATCCACCGCCTGTCGTCAAATGCCTTAGTCAAAAAATGCAGTCGACTCTCGTTATCTCGAATTCCATGGGACTCCCTGAAATACTTCGAGATATCCGTACCTCGACATATCAGATTTGCAGAATTGAGAAAAAAATTATTCAATTAACCACATTTAACAGATATATATGTAATTAGATTCTTGAAGTTAGGGATATATTGAAAATATTGTGGAAAAGAGGAGAAGGAGCAATTTCTCCTCTTTTCCACAAAATTTTTACCTGTGTCAGATTTCATGTTTAGGCAGGGACCAGACTTTCACTTCGAGATAAGCGGTTATTCGAGATACGCGAGGTCGAGATAGCGAGAGTCAACTGTAGTTGGCAAAATAGCAGGATCCTATTCAAGCGGTTCTCTAGATATCATGTTGACAAGGTTTGCCAGCTGCTATAATGACAGTCCAAAAAATTGGCATAACCCAATATTTTACGGAATTTGCTAAAGGGTTAATCAGGTCATCTAAACATTGATCCTAAACTGTGTGCAGAATATTAGAATCCTTGCTCAAGCAGTTTTCTAGATATCGTGTTGACAATACATGCAAAGTCGAATGGGGCATCACTCTGCCAATTTTTTTTTTTTAAAAGTTAGGTTATCATCTAAACTTTGATTCTATTGTGCAAAATATCAGGATCCTAGCTAGAAAAAGACGAAAAAAAAAAGATTACGTTGTCGGCAGGATTCAAACCTGCGCGGGAAGATCCCAATGGATTTCTAGTCCATCGCCTTAACCACTCGGCCACGACAACGTTTCATTCTCGATTTAACTCGTACGGACACCACAGGAACGCAAAGTACAGATTTAGCGAGTGCATTTACCTCGGCATTTACAAGCAGTACTATTAACTTTTCTCTACAAGTCCGGTGTGCTCTAGTGGTTAGGATTCTTGGTTTTCACCCAGGCGGCCCGGGTTCGATTCCCGGCACCGGAACAATTATTTTTATGCAAAGTTTCTTCATGTGTACGAGGACAAATCATATGTGCCAAAAAGAAAGATGTGGTTGGCGAGTCGGGTGGTAAAACCCCATTGAGCTCAGTTTTACTCCGGTACATCTGATTTAATATTCATAAGGACATCTGATTTAATATTCATAAGGATTCAATGACGTCATTGATTCTTATCAGTTATCATCACTTAAAAAATGTTAATTGGAATATAAAATCTAAATACACAAAAGTAATAGAATATTTACTATTTTAAAACTAGAAAATGCGTTTGTAAAACACTATACCCTCATCTATATGCTTTCCCGTAGACATGCACTGACTGTAATACTTAGCACCCAAAATGGCTAAGTTCGAGAGTCGAAAAAAGTGACAAGCATTAAATTGATGATAATGCAAAAACCACAGGCACATCTACAGACCATGACAAAAGAGCCTGCAATGTTTCAAATTGATCGGTATCAAACTGTCGAAGGTGTTGCGCATACAAGGTACCCACGGGAATGCACTTTAATAGTATTTAAGCCCAAAAAATTGCTAAGTTCCAAAGTCGTTAAAAAAGTGACAAAAATAAAATTGTCGATAGTGCCAAAATCACATGTATATCTACTGTACATGACAACAAAAGCCTACAAAGTTTCAAATGGATTATTATAAAACTGTTTGAGGAGTTGCGCACACAAGGTATCCACCGCCTGTCGTCAAATGCCTTAGTCAAAAAAAAAAAAAAAAAAAAAGAAAAAAAAAAGATCAACACGACAAGGAGAACCCCGACAGAAAAAAAAAAAAACGAGAAAAAAAATAGGTCAAATTATTTTTCATGCTGATGCTATATATAAAATTTCAGGTTCTTAGCTCTAACCATACCTGACCGTTTGCAAGTGTAACGGACGGACGAACGGACAGACAGACGGACAGGCCCAAACCAATATGCTACACCCCCTCAACTGCTTCGAAGTTGGGGGCATAATTATGTCATCTAAACACTGATCCCAAATACAGTCGACTCTCGTTATCTCGAATTCCAAGGGACTCTCTGAAATACTTCGAGATATCCGTACCTCGACATATCAGATTTGCAGAATTGAGGGAAAAAAAATATCAATAAACCACATTTAACAGATATATATGTAATTAGATTCTTGAAGTTAGGGATATATTGAAAATATTGTGGAAAAGAGGAGAAGGAGCAATTTCTCTTTTCCACAAAATTTTTACCTGTGTCAGATTTTCATGTTTAGGCAGGGACCAGACTTTCACTTCGAGATAAGCGGTTATTCGAGATACGCGAGGTCGAGATAGCGAGAGTCAACTGTAGTTGGCAAAATAGCAGGATCCTATTCAAGCGGTTCTCTAGATATCATGTTGACAAGTTTTGCCAGCTGCTATAATGACAGTCCAAAAAATTGGCATAACCCAATATTTTACGGAATTTGCTAAAGGGTTAATCAGGTCATCTAAACATTGATCCTAAACTGTGTGCAAAATATAAGAATCCTAGCACAAGCAGTTTTCTAGATATCGTGTTGACAATACATGCAAAGTCGAATGGGGCATCACTCTGCCAATTTTTTTTTTTTTTTTTTTAAAGTTAGGTTATCATCTAAACATTGATTCTAGTGTGCAAAATATCAGGATCCTAGCTAGAAAAAGACGAAAAAAAAAAAAAAAAAAAAAAAAAAAGATGACGTTGTCGGCAGGATTCGAACCTGCGCGGGAAGATCCCAATGGATTTCTAGTCCATCGCCTTAACCACTCGGCCACGACAACGTTTCATTCTCGATTCAACTCGTATGGGAACGCAAAGTACAGATTTAGCGAATGCATTTACCTCGGCATTTACAAGCAGTACTATTAACTCTTCTCTACAAGTCCGGTGTGGTCTAGTGGTTAGGATTCCTGGTTTTCACCCAGGCGGCCCGGGTTCGATTCCCGGCACCGGAACAATTATTTTTATGCAAAGTTTCTTCATGTGTACGAGGACAAATCATATGTGCCAAAAAGAAAGATGTGGTTGGCGAGTTGGGTGGTAAAACCCCACTGAGCTCAGTTTTACTCCGGTACATCTGATTTAATATTCATAAGGATTCAATGACGTCATTGATTCTTATCAGTTATCATCACTTAAAAAATGTTAATTGGAATATAAAAGTCTAAATACACAAAAGTAATAGAATATTTACTATTTTAAAACTAGAAAAGGCGTTTGTAAAACACTATACCCTCGTCTATATGCTTTCCCGTAGACATGCACTGACTATAATACTTAGCACCCAAAATGGCTAAGTTCGAGAGTCGAAAAAAGTGACAAGCATTAAATTGATGATAATGCAAAAACCACAGGCACATCTACAGACCATGACAAAAGAGCCTGCAATGTTTCAAATTGATCGGTATCAAACTGTCGGAGGTGTTGCGCGTACAAGGTACCCACGGGAATGCACTTTAATAGTATGTAAGCCCCAAAAATTGCTAAGTTCCAAAGTCGTTAAAAAAGTGACAAAAATAAAATTGTCGATAGTGCCAAAATCACATGTATATCTACTGTACATGACAACAAAAGCCTGCAAAATTTCAAATGGATTGTTATAAAACTGTTTGAGGAGTTGTGCACACAAGGTATCCACCGCCTGTCGTCAAATGCCTTAGTCAAAAAATGCAGTCGACTCTCGTTATCTCGAATTCCATGGGACTCCCTGAAATACTTCGAGATATCCGTACCTCGACATATCAGATTTGCAGAATTGAGGAAAAAAATAATTCAATTAACCACATTTAACAGATATATATGTAATTAGATTCTTGAAGTTAGGGATATATTGAAAATATTGTGGAAAAGAGGAGAAGGAGCAATTTCTCCTCTTTTCCACAAAATTTTTACCTATGTCAGATTTTCATGTTTAGGCAGGGACCAGACTTTCACTTCGAGATAAGCGGTTATTCGAGATACGCGAGGTCGAGATAGCGAGAGTCAACTGTAGTTGGCAAAATAGCAGGATCCTATTCAAGCGGTTCTCTAGATATCATGTTGACAAGTTTTGCCAGCTGCTATAATGACAGTCCAAAAAATTGGCATAACCCAATATTTTACGGAATTTGCTAAAGGGTTAATCAGGTCATCTAAACAGTGATCCTAAACTGTGTGCAAAATATTAGAATCCTAGCACAAGCAGTTTTCTAGATATCGTGTTGACAATACATGCAAAATCGAATGGGGCATCACTCTGCCAATTTTTTTTTTTTTTTTTTAAAGTTAGGTTATCATCTAAACATTGATTCTAGTGTGCAAAATATCAGGATCCTAGCTAGAAAAAGACGAAAAAAAAAAAAAAAAAAAAAAAAAAAAGATGACGTTGTCGGCAGGATTCGAACCTGCGCGGGAAGATCCCAATGGATTTCTAGTCCATCGCCTTAACCACTCGGCCACGACAACGTTTCATTCTCGATTTAACTCGTATGGGAACCCAAAGTACAGATTTAGCGAATGCATTTACCTCGGCATTTACAAGCAGTACTATTAACTCTTCTCTACAAGTCCGGTGTGGTCTAGTGGTTAGGATTCCTGGTTTTCACCCAGGCGGCCCGGGTTCGATTCCCGGCACCGGAACAATTATTTTTATGCAAAGTTTCTTCATCAAATCATATGTGCCAAAAAGAAAGATGTGGTTGGCGAGTTGGGTGGTAAAACCCCACTGAGCTCAGTTTTACTCCGGTACAATTTAATATTCACACAAGGTATCCACCGCCTGTCGTCAAATGCCTTAGTCAAAAAAAAAAAAAAAAAAAAAAAAATGAATAACACTACAAGGAGAACCCCGACAGAAAAAAAAAACGAAAAAAAAAAAAAAAAAAATAGGTCAACTTATTTTTCATGCTGATGCTATATATAAAATTTCAGGTTCTTAGCTCTAACCATACCAGACCGTTTGCAAGTGTAACGGACGGACGAACGGACAGACAGACGGACAGGCCCAAACCAATATGCTACACCCCCCTCAACTGCTTCGAAGTTGGGGGCATAATTATGTCATCTAAACACTGATCCCAAATACAGTCGACTCTCGTTATCTCGAATTCCAAAGGACTCTCTGAAATACTTCGAGATATCCGTACCTCGACATATCAGATTTGCAGAATTGAGGAAAAAAAATAATTCAATAAACCACATTTAACAGATATATATGTAATTAGATTCTTGAAGTTAGGGATATATTGAAAATATTGTGGAAAAGAGGAGAAATTGCCCCTTAGGAGCAATTTCTCCTCTTTTCCACAATACTTTTTACCTGTGTCAGATTTTCCTGTTTAGGCAGGGACCAGATTTTCACTTCGAGATAAGCGGTTATTCGAGATAAGCGAGCTCGAGATAGCGAAAGTCAATTGTAGTTGGCAAAGTAGCAGGATCCTATTCAAGCGGTTCTCTAGATATCGTGTTGACAAGTTTTGCCAGCTGCTATAATGACAGTCCAAAAAATTGGCATAACTCATTATTTTACGGAATTTGCTAAAAGGTTAATCAGGTCATCTAAACATTGATCCTAAACTGTGTGCAAAATATTAGAATCCTAGCCCAAGCAGTTTTCTAGATATCGTGTTGACAATGCTTTCCCTTTACAATGCATGCAAAGTCGAATGGGGCATCACTATGCCATTTTTTTTTAAACAAAGTTAATCAGATCATCTAAACATTAATTCTAAACTGTGCGCAAAATATCAGGATCCTAGCTCAAGCGGTGTTTTAGACAACATGTTGACAAGGGATGCCCTCTGTAATAAAGGCAAGGTCGATAGGGGCATATCTCTGCCAATTTATTACAGAATTAGCTCAAAAGTTAACGAGGTCATCTAAACGTTGATCCCAAATAGTTGGCAAACTATCAGGATTCTACTTTATGCAGTTCTCTTGATATTGTGTTGACAAGGTTTTCCCTTTGCAATACATGCAAAGTCGAAAGGAGCATCACTGCCATTTTTGTTTTACGGAATACGGTCAAAAGCTAATCAGATCATCTAAACATTGTTTATAATCTGTTTGCAAATATCAGGATCCTAGCTTAAGCGGTTTTCTAGACATCTAGGCATAACGCTGCCAATTTTATTATAGAATTAGCTAAAAAATTAACCAGGTCATCTAAACGTTGGTCCTAAATAGTTGGCAAGATATAGGATTCTACTTTAAGCAGTTCTATAGCTATTTTGCTGACAAGGTTTTCCCACTGCTATAATTGCAAGGCATAAATGATCAATATTTCACGAAATTGCTCAAAGTTAATCAGGTCATCCAAACATTGATCCTAAACTCAGAATCCAATCGAAAGGGGATAACTCTGCCATTGTTTTCGCCCAAAACTAAATCAGGTCATCTAATCATTGATCCTAAACAATATGCAAGATATCAGGATCCTAAATCGAGCGATTCTCTAGACATTGTATTAACAATGTTTTCCTATTGGTACAATAAATAGTCCGAAAAGCGGCAAAATGCCGTCAAAATTTAATCGGGTGGTCTACAAACTGATTTTAAACTGTATGCCAAATGTCAGAATCCTAGCTCATGCGTTTTTCTAGATATTATGTTGACGTTTTCCCATTTTGATACAGGGAATATCGAAAGGGGTATAACTCTGCCATTTTACGAATTTCACTCCGAGGTTAATCAGGTCATCATAACATTGATCCTAAAAAGAAGCGGCAAAATACTAGGATCTTAGCTCAGGCGGTTCTCTAGATATCGTGTTGACAACTTTTTCCTACGGTTATAATAGCAATAGCCGCATGGTATCGAATTTCACTCAAAGTTAATTAGGTCATCTTAACATTGATCCTAAACAGTATGCAAATGTCAGGATTCTAGCTCAAGCGGTTCCCTAGATATCTTGTTGACAAGGTTTTCCATTGGTATAATAGCAAAGTCCGAAAAGGGGCATAACTTCCTCAATATTTTATGGAATTCGCTCAAAAGTTAATCAGGTCGTCCACACACTGATCGTAAACTATATGCCAAATATAAGAACCCCAGCTCAAGCGGTTCTCTAGATATTGTGTTAACGTTTTCCCATTGCAAAGTCGAAAGGAGCACAACTCTGCCATTTTTTTATGAATTTCGCTCAAAATTTAATAAGGTCATCTAAACATTGATTCTAAACAGAATGCAAAAGGATCCTAGCTCAAGCGGTTCTTAAGATATCGTGTTGACAAGGTCTTCCGATTGTTATAATAACAAAGTCCGCATAACTCCGTCAATATTTTCCCGAACTCCCTCAAAATGTAAACAAGTCGTCTACACACTGATCCTAAACTTCATGTCAAATACCGGAATCCTAGCTCATGGGATTTTCTAGATATCGTGTTGACAAGGCTTTCCCATTCTAATACAGGCAAAGTAGAAAGGGACATAACTCTGCCATTTTATACGAATTAGCTCAAAAGTTAATCAGGTTATCTGAACATTGATCCTAAACAGTATGCAAAATATCAGGAACCTATCTCAAGCGGTTCTCTAGATATCGTGTTGACAATGTTTTCCTATTGTTATAATAGCAAAATTCCAAAAGGGGCGTAGCTCTGTCAGTACTTTACGGAATTCACTCCACAGTTAAAAAGGTTGTCTACACACTGATCTTAAACGGTATGCCAAATACATGTATAAGAATCTAAGCTCAAGCGGTTCTCTAGATATCGTGTTGACAAGGTTTTTTTATTGCTATAATAGCGATAGAATAGAATGGAATAGTCGAAAAAACGGGAATAACACTGTCATACTAGGTCCAACGGAAAAAAATACGGAATCGCTTTTGTGCTCATGCCATGTATAAAATTTCAAGTTCCTAGCATAAGCCATTCTCGAGTTTCACAAACATCTAGATGAGTAACGCGCAGACGGACAAGGCCAAACCAATATGCCCCAAATTTTGTAACAGTTGGGGCACAATTAGCAGTCTGGAAATAAATTTATGGGGCTTTAAGTAAAATTTAAATTCAAAGTAAAGTTTAAAAAGAACCAAAAGGGGCGTAATAGAACAGTGCATTGTGGGATAAGTATTTACAAAGCAACACAAGTTACTATGACTTTGAAGCATGTAAATTTTGAACCAATTGTTATTTTTAATTGCGATTTTCAACACTATTGCCATCACAAAAATATCTTTAATTTGAAAAAGAAAATGAAATTTGGGGATGCCTCATCTTTAATGGCTATAGCTATACTAGTAGTGTGTCCTCCAAAGTTAAAAAGAACCAGTGACATAATAGAACAGTGCCTTGTGGGATAAGTATTTACTAAGCAACACAAAATACTATGACTTTGAAGCATGTATATTGTGAACCAATTGTTATTTTTAAATTCGATTTTCAACACTATTGCTATCACAACAATATCTTTTATTTGAAACAAAAAAAAAAAAAAAAAAAAAAAAAAAAAAAAAAAGAAATTAGGGGATACCTCATCTTTAATGGCTATAGCTATACTAGTAGTGTGTCCTCCATGATGAACCAGTTGGCATTGCCTACTCGATAGAAACGCAGAAAAATATGCCCTCTAGGTATGTAACCGTGGCGAAATACATAGTATTTTTTCCGTTCTGACCGGGAGGAGTTATATAACGCATCTCTCCTGGATGCATTCATTTTTTGAAATCGGTGTTTAGATTATAATTACTTTCTCACCTCAAACACTCCTTGGAATTGAGTAGAACCTACCTGATTCAAGAAACAGATGCCTGAAGTCTCTTGCTATTCTTTCTTTCGTCATTTCTTTCTTCATTATTCCTTTTAGTTGTGCAAGTGCATGGCGGTTCCAATGTCTGACTCGGAATCGAGTGGTCCTGAGTTTGAGTTCTGAGACAGGTGCTGAAACAAACAGCCAATGCATATCTGTAAATGCCATGTAACTTTCTTCTAGTTGAGCCACAGCAAATAGGACATAGATTGGACCGTGCTGTAAAAAAAGTCACACTTGGTAGACCTTGAGACCCCAGTGCTATATAGCAAGATTCAGCCTCTAATGAATTTTAGAAAGTTATATAGTCCATGTTGTCTAATCATTAGTCCTTCTTCCCACGGCAATTTGTGCTAAATGGGAAATAAATAGAAAATGAACCATACCATGTAAATGAAACTATTAATTAACTATCAAACAAATAAAAATAAAATACTAAACTTGCTGAAAATAACACAATAACTATGATTTATTTTTTTTTAAATAAAAACTCTTAACAATAATACTTTAAATTATTCAAGGGTGTGGTACAAATAAAAACTGTAATACTTAAACATATATAACAAAGGATTGCTACGAACCACTACCATATAAAAACCATATATGCTGAAAGTCTGTGTCTTGGTAATTACTTCATGGAATGTTGCTGTATACTTGTCATAAACTGCAACAAGGAAATCTGTATCGTGTACTATTATTTCCCTTATGCAAGCCATGCGCTGTTGTGTGCTAATCCCATACTACAGCAAGTAAATCTTTTATTGTGTGCTAATATTTCCCTGCTGCAAGCCACGCGTTGTGTGTAATCATTAACTGTGACAAGGCTATCTTTTATTGTGTGCCAATTTTCCTTGCTACAAGATGACGTTGTTGTGTGCTACTTTTATTGTGTGCTTATATTTCCCTGTTGCAGACCAAACGTTGTTATATGCTTATCATATACTGCAGCATGGTAATTTTTTGTCGTGTGCTTATGTTTCCCTGCACAAGCCATATCACAGTAAGCATTCTTTATAAATCTATAGTGGGCCGTTATCGGCCCGTCAGTTACCCTGACGGGCCGATAACGGCCCGCTATAGATTTATTAAGAATGCTAGCTGGGATGTTGAACACTGTGTGCTAATCATGAACTGCAACAAGGTAATATTTTTCTCGTATACTAGCATTTCACTGCTGCAAGCCACACGCTTAAATTGTATGCTAACCATAGATGCAGTAAGATAATATTTTATCCCGTGCTTACATTCTCTGCTGCAAGCCATACGTTGTTGTAGACGATTCATTCTCGGAAACTTCAGAAGGATGTAGATAGATTATGATGTTGGGCCAGAAAATAGGGTATGAGATTTCAGCCAGCCAAATGCAATATAATGCAGATAACTAGGAAACGAACAAATAAGATTGAGTTTTTTTTACACTTTAGAGAGTACGGTCCTCGAAAATGTGGATTCCATTAAATACTTAGGAGTAACAATCACACATGACTTGAGATGGAATACACATATCAGCTACATGTATACTAAGGCAAATAGAACTTTTGGTTTCCTGAGACGAAATCTTTATCAATGTCCTCATGATGTAAAAGAGGCAGCGTATAGCGGACTTGTTCGCCCCATTTTGGAATATGAAAGCTGTGTTTGGGATCCTCAAGGCGTGGTTCTTCAACAAGAAATCGAAAAAGTTCAGAATAGGACTGCTAGGTTTGTTACTAGCAATTACTGTTTTAAGACTGGAAAAACTAAAATGGGAGTCTCTCAAGAAAAAGGAGGAGAGACAATAGACTGATTCTTTTCTACAAAGGTCTAAAGGGTACTGCAAGCATTCCAACAGATGATCTTATCCACCCCCCCCCCCCCCTCCCCCGCCCACCCCCACCCACCCACTAGAAATCATCACTCACTGACTTATCAGACCTCCGCTGCAAGAACTGACACTTCCCTCAAACAATCAGAGATTGAAATGCCCTTCCAGATTCAATCATTACCTCTGCTGAAGGTGCAGGGGATAGTGTGGCTATGTTTACCTCTCTGGTGAGTGCTAGGGACTAACTTCCCATATCACAAGTCCTGGTGAATGAATGTCATTAGATGTATCACCACAGAAAATTCTGATTCTGATTCTGTATGCTAATCATAAACTGTATCAAGGTAATATTTACCGTGTGCTAAGATTTCCATGCTGCAAGCCATACGTTATTGTATACTAATCATATACTACAGCAAGGTAATCATTTATCGTGTGCTATTATTTCACTGCTGCAGACTCTGCCTTACTAAGTACGTTTTCATACATCCATTTGGCATAAAAGCTCAACCAAAATAAAGCCCCGTTCTTTGAATTCCTAGCTTAATCCGGTCGCTTGTTTATAGCAAACACACATTGTTATCCCATATGACATAAACCTTGCTAAGCCTAAGCCAAAAACTGCATGGCATCGCTCAGCCATCTTGAATTTGGCATCACGGTAAACATATCACGTGGTCAAATCTCATATGACGTCTGTTTGCAAACTATGTTTTATCTGATTTGCCATCTTGAATATGGCAACACGTAAGCGGACCAATAAATATTAAGCCAAACAAAATATGATAAATAACTATTGATACACAGGTTTAAAGTTGCTTTTGAATAAATAATAATAAGCTCTACTGAATTTAAACAAAAATATAAAAGCAAATAAAAATATACCGAACATATCACATGACCTCTTTTGACCCCGGTGCGTGAGGCCAACTGTTTGTAAAATCTTATTTATATCAGAAAAAAAATAGTTGGCTGGGTGTGTTTGCATCAAAGCCAGTGCCTTTATTTCATATTAATATTGGTACGAAACGACCTTGGCCATTTTGACCTAGGGCCGAAAATGGCAACCAAGTAACAGCTTATTTGGGGTAGCCTATACAGTCCTGAGTTATGCCGACAGGAATTACCCTGAACCCAGAAGCGGAAGTAACTACCAAGACTGTTGACATAGTAGTCGTGCATCTGATAACGAATAGAATAGAACTATATTTATTTACCACATGGCCTCTTTCGGGCATACTATTAACCCATTTATGCCTAGCGCCCCATAAAAGGGACAGTGGCAAACAGCAGACCTAGAACAGACACCGCAAACGCAGACGCAAAACGCGTGGATCTAGGTCTACACTGTATTAGGTACACACATTTCTATAATGAATGAAAATACAAAAAAAAAAGTAATTTAGATACCCTTTAACTCTAAATGAACCTGTCCAATGAGTATCTCTAATGACATTAAAATGAAAGCATTCCATTGTCGAATCAGCTTATTCTAGCCCAGGACTCCCATATCTAGTGATCTGTACAGTCACAAAACTCTCAGTATATCGTAAATGTGGCACCTACTCGTATTAATCATTCAGGTTAGTTCAGTGAACTTTGATACATTGCCATCATGTGTGGTATAAGCGCCATAAGCGTACATGCAATTGTTGAAGCTAAATGAACCGCTAGCTTCTTTGAGTAAGCTAATGCTTGTATTACATATCTGAAGCAGACGGTGCTAAGTATTTCGCGGCCCTGGCGGTGCTGAAGTACAGATCTCAAAAGCAATTATTTAAACAGTGCCATCTTCCATCAAAGATGGCAATAACATCCCTTACCATGCTTACGCCCTTAGCAACTTTGAGTAGAATTCTATTTTAACATATAATATATATATCATGGGCGTAGCCAGGAACTATTTGAAGATGAAGCTTGCTAATAGAATCTCTGAAATTTCAGCCGAGGCACAGCTTTTCCGATAAGATTGCATGTGCGCCAAGCGTTCGTCTGAAGAAAGATTGGATATTTGGCTGATTAGCGCAAAGCAATGACTCTGATCAGCCTGCGCATTTGCGCAGGCTGCTCTGAGTCATTGCTTAGCGGACATGTGGTCTTGTAGGAAATGATGTGACCCGGCCCATTTGATGCCATCTTAACGAGTTTGACGTGAAAATAAGGTTAAATTGCCAAATTTATGTTGAAGCCCGGGCTTCATAGCTTCCGCCTGGCTACGCGCCTGTATATAATGTATGAGCCCAGTAGTCCCAAAGCATGAGAAAATTTAATAACATCAGCACTATATCGAAGTACCTGGCAACGTTTTACGACCTCCTTACAAGCACAATGACAGCTTCAGAGATCAGCTTAACCTTTATCGCTCTCTGGGCTAATTCAACAGGCGCCTGCACAGGAATAAGTGTGGTTAGCTTTTTTAGCGCGCTCGACATAACCACAATAGGTTGAATGGACCGTAAATTCTCAACTCAAACAAACAAATAATTCAGCAGACGACAAATTGTTGACATTTTTCTTATTTTTTTCCAGAATACATACAGTATTTGACATTTCATGCAAATTGTCTCTAACACTTCAAATTGCCCAGAAAACAGCAATTGACGTTTCATGCAAATTGTCTCCAATGGGAGACAATTTGCATGAAATGTCAATTCCTGTTTTCTGGGAAATATCAATTTGTTGTTTGCTGCATTAGCCCAGAGAGTGGGAAAAATTAGAGAGTTTGGACTTTCCAGCCGCCCTTCACCTTTTTTGCAGAAAGTCATCTCGCCGCAGTATAATCTCTTCGACAGATGTTAGAACTCACATAAAAATGTAGACACGGTAAACACGGACATTTCAGTACTTCCGTGTCTGGAATCATATCACATAACCACATTTCCTTCCCTCATTCATACATTTCAAGAGAAAGAAGTCCGTCTTCTTGGAAGAGAAGTGCCATTTTGCCCATGTCTCACAACAAGGTATTGACTCACTGCTGCCTAATGCTTGCTATCTAGCGATAGTCTTTGCCGCCCTTTCTGGGTATAGTGAACTAATTATTTTTTACCACAGAGCTCCATAGTAATTCCACCCTTTTTGGTGGTTAAGGGTTCAGGGTATGGATGGGCTTCCAAATTTTGTTTTAATTCAAAGACCAGGCTTAGCACAGCAAAATAAATAAGGAAAAACGCCACTGTCACCAGCACTTTCTGGGACTTTTTGAATTGGCAGGTATCCAAAATTGAAACTTTGCAATTTCACCACTTCTTCTTTTGGCTCCAGCAAACAAAAACAGAAACATTTATTTCTTTGAAACAATCAGGAAATTACACACAAACATTTTTTTTCTTCAAATTAGAATGATGAGTTTTAATTCATCTTTATTATTAACCAATCACAGGTCGCCTTACACAAAATAACTACACCGGGCTTCCCTATACTTTTTTTTGCACCAATCAGCAGTCCTGTCACAATTGGTTCACTGTGCCATGAAGGGGTCTGGATACACTTGGTATATCAGGGAGACAACGTTTGTGGCTTCCTGTTTGCTTTAATGCACGCCAAGGCCCTTCTGAAAAAGGATCGTCTCTAAAAGGAAAGAATTTGCTCGACCCCTTTTCAGAAGGGAGCTAAAACAATTTTGAAAGAGTGCCTCACTTGAAATAGACTAGCTACAGTCTCCAATGACTAAATATTTATTCTTATAATCCGGTTTGATAATCCACTAAAATAAAACCAAAACAATATCTTAACTATAAAGGCTGATCACTAGTGACCAGCTTTTATAGTCATGATATTATAAAATAATGTCATTTTTTTTCTTTTTTTTTTTTGTTTTAGTGGATTATCAAACATGATGTAAGAATGAATATTTTTAGTCACAGGAGACTGGAGCCAGTCTGCACTTGAAAGTGTATTATTCCAGAGCCAACGGCTCTGATTATATAGTTTCCTACCCCTAATGAAGGACCGCTGTATCTAAATTATTCATCTTCTGTCCGAATCTGGAGGTTAAAATTCAGATGTAGTGACTTTGTCATTTCTTTCTAACACTCAATTTTATACGTCAATACAGTGGTGACCTATTCATATATTTGAGCCAGCGCACGACAAAACCCACAATAAAACTTGTGCAACCAGAGAAGACTCAGATCAGCTTGTGCATCCGCGCAGTCTGATCTGAGTTTTCGCTGATCGCATGTGCCTTCTACAGCCTCCAGTCTGTTCAAATAGGGATAAACGAGACCCTTACCAAACTGGGTGGACTGATTGACAGGCTGATCCGAGTATTTGCTGATTAAACCGTACTTATTGTAGGTTTTTGTCGTGCGTTGGCTCATTTTCTACTCTATATATCCAGTAATTATTAAATCAAGTAGTATTTACTGAACTATCGTCCTTTTGGGTATTCTAGAAATATTATTCACCATATAGAAGCCACATAATTACTCTGATATATATATATATATGTATATAGCATTCTCATATTAAACAGTCCTATTCTAAACAATCTCATTCAAGAATTTAGCCCTGTTCAGTTCTAACTACCAAATATATACATGTACACATAACATTAACAATGTGAAATTCCAGCCATTGCAGGTGGGACGGGAAAAAGTCTTGTCACCACTGTCATGAAAGCTATGCCTAAAGTTAGCGTTCTACGGTGTATGATCTGGGTCTGCACTGTTTGCAAATTACTCTTCAAGCTAGGGGTCTCCAGACTACAATGGGATAATTAAGCATTTTAATCTGAATTAAAATTAGTTTATTAAACTTCATCTTTGCAAGAGTTGACTCCTTGCAATGTGTCGCCGTGTGTACTTTTAAACAGAGTTCCTTGTAAGCTGTGAGGTCAGAAATAGCAATATCAACTTGTCACATGTTGGTCAAATTATGTGAACGAACAGTAAATTAGGTTCATAAAAAGCTTTTCTGCAAGTGACCTCTCATTTCAGTTCTGTTAGAACCCTGTTAGATTGTAGTATCTGAAAAAAATAACTAATACAGTATTTATCCCAAGTATTCGGAGAGAGACAGGCTTGTGCAAACTGTGTAGACCCTGATCAGACGCCGCTTTCGCGGCGTCTGATCAGGGTCTACACTGTTTCCAACTCATTCGGCCGTTTTGGGACTCATCGGCAGGTTGTAAAATGGACTTTTTAAATTTTTTACTCACAAGTTAAATAAGGAGTCAGGATATCCGAGCTTAAGGGTAAATATAATACCTAATTAGGTCAAAACCTGACATAATTGATTTCTTTCTATGGACCGTATGATTGCCAAATTGCCAAACGGAATCAATACATTGCCATTCACTGTCATTCTAATCGTCAGATAAAAACAAACCAAATATCTTTTCTGCTAGTCTGCCTCAAAACTCTATCTTTCCTATCATTTTCTCTTTTCTTCACTAAGTTATACAACCTTGTAGTTATATGATTTAATCAGTTATGTCCATTAGTGGAAAAGATAGAGTCGTTTCTGTCGTAAAACAGTGAAATGACCCAGACTCATCAGATTTTTATGTCTTAAGGAAACAAAATTTGCTACAGCTAGCTACAGGAAGTGATAAAGATTAACAAAAAAAACAAAAAAAAAAAAAACAAAAAAAAAAAAAACAGAAACGACTGGAGCTAGTCTACTTTTCTGCGCAAGCTTTAAAATTGTGTAGCGAAGGTTTCCAAAATAACCTTTACCACTCTCTAAGCTATTTCAGCAGACGACAAATTGGTGATATTTTTTTTTAATTTTCCACGAAAACATGATTTAACATTTCATGCAAATTATCTCCATTGGAGATAATTTGCATAAAATGTCAAATCCTGTTTTCTGGGAAAACAATTTCCTGAGTTGTCGAATCCTGTTTTCTGGGAAAAAAGAGGAAAATATCTCCATATGTCTTCTGCTGAGTGCGTTAGAAAATGGTGTGTTGTATATGCCATTAATCCCCAAAACGCTATTCATTAGATGAAGTCTTATAAGAAGCCTGTCAGAATTTACGTACCTTGAAGCGACGATAAATCTCATGAAACGGTTATTTTTGTGAAATACTTTGATTCAGCTTTCATTGTGTGCATTTCTTTTCAATATGATCTTCAAGTTCACGCCAAAAGTCGAGTTTTGAAAGTCCAAGAAAATCTCCTCTAAATTTAGAATAACAATTTGATAGACTTAATGATGTACATGGCGCGTAGATGCTTTCGTAAAACAGGATTAGTCCATTCAAACACACCTAAACACCACAAATAACCCCGAAATACCCCAACCCACGTTACCTGTTTACCGTTTCACACCAAACCGCATACTTTATCTATTTTTCACTCTAAATTACTTTGTTTATTTAATATCTCAAGAGGAATGTGGTATCAAAGATGTTTGATAGCTCAGTATAATGAGGAGCCATACAGTTTGATCTTGGTCTTTGCAGCAGATAAACGTAGGTGAAATGGGCAGGTCAGGAATTTTGAAAAAAAAAAATAAAAAAAAAAAAAAAAAAATAAATAAATAAAGGAAATATAAAGTGATGCCCAAGAAATATCTGACCAGCAAAGTTCTATAGATCAGCATATACATGCATGTGCATCTGCACAGTCTGATCAAGGTCTTTGGGTCTAAACAGTAGAAAAAGACTCACATGAAATATGAGACGGCGTCCAAGAAAAAAATATGACCAACAAAGTTCCAGATCAGATTTTGAGCAGAATTTTTGCAATAATTTTTGTTGTAGCATGTTTAGGACCCTAATTCAGACAAAAAGACATTTTTGATACTGGCAACTGTGCAATGTGACCAGACCTTTTTGTTGACACCAAGAAATATGTGGTCTGCGTACCCAAGCCATAAAGCATTCGTTGGTCAGTGGCGTGTCAGAATGTTCAGATGAACAGACACGGAGACCAAAAGAAAGGGTGCAATCAGGTGTTCTATGAATTTAAGGATTGCGACAGTCATTCCGTAGATTTAAATTGCGGCATGTCTAAATGACAATGAGAAGCTAACGTGCAAAGAAAAGCACGAACGGCCATCACGAAAACATACCTATATAAGGTTGACCCCCTTTTACCCCACTTTCATATAGCAAAACTGGGGTTTACAGGGGTATTCATTATTTTTCTTATTTCTGCTAAAAACATAGATTGTGGATACTCGTTAGAACCGCCTCGACGAGGCGGTTCTAACGAGTACCCACAATCTATGTTTTGATCAGAAATATGTAAAATATAGGAATTTTTTTATCGGAAAATTTTCATTTTTTTGGTGGCAAAATTCTCAATATATTTGAATAGGCGTGTTTTCGTAATGGATAAAATTCGATTCCAGCTTCGTATCCAGCGTTACATAGAGTGAGGTGTGACTTTGGCAAGGAAACTGTCAAAGTTTAAGGTGTAAAACTTGGACTTCGTTTTAAGAACCTCTATGCCACTGTGGATCTGTGGAAAATATAAACCAACCATTTTTTTCTCCAGTGTTCGTATTATAATGAGCAAAGAACAACGTTATTAAATTCCGTCGCTCAGTACCAGACAGTAACGCTCAAACTCTTATTATTTGCGGATGGTACTCTCCCTCCTGACATAAACATATCTATATTCAATAAACTTCAGAAGTACATATTAGATACAAAACGGTTTACATAATTTGAACAAATATGTTGTTACAGAGCCAGGAATGCGACGGTATTCAACATTATCACAGAACAAACCCTCGAAAGTCATGATGCTCCCAGTGAACAAACCCCTTCCACTGCCTCCCTAAAAGCAAACTCCCATTTTACTTGTTGTCATTCTGTTCATTTCTAGCGTGCAATTCTACTTATTTTTTTATTTTTTGTTCAAAATTTTGATTTATATTAATTTAATAGTCATAGAGTCTACTCTCATTGTCTCAAACACCAAGGACTTGACTTGGTCTACATTGGTTTGAGTTATCAGCGTTCGAGATAAATGCGAGTGGACTGTATTTATTTGCTCCATCAGGATTACTTCTAAATTTCGTAATGGACCATGTTAATTCTGTTTTTTCACTTAATACTTGCCATATACTTGCAATGTCGATTTTGTATAGAGAAGAACTATATAAGCTTGTATGCTTCCGTTCTAATCCTGTATTTTATTGTTTACAATATTGAAGTTTATATTGATAATTTTGAATAAAAAAATGTTTAAACCAAGAACCTGTATTATGATAGTGAAAAAAAAAATGCCAAAAAAATAGCTGCTATTCTTCGTCGCTTATCTTCCTTTTTGAAGATGGTTCTTGTTTTTATTATATTGCGAGAAAATAAGTTTGACATTCATATGAATCGTCTACCTAACAATCGATTCGCGTGAAATGCCAAAGTAATTGTCTCCGGGGAAAACAAACAACAGAAAATACATAAAAACAACAACAACGACAACAACAACAACACTAACAGAATGTTGTCTGCCACTGTTATGACTGATGCTTTAAAGGTCTAGGTCGATTTCTTGATTAATAGGTTCATCAGTTTATTTTAATTGCATTCTGTTCATTTAAAATTTAATTTGATAATTTAATTATTGTAACTTAATTGTCCGCAAACAGTAAAATCGATATGCTGAAATATTTCTCTTCTCTAACAAATAAATTCGAGAGACATCATGGTTTGATGGTTTGTTTCCAGAAGTACATCTAACCTGTCGAGAAACAACTTATCCCAGCGGGCACAAGACGTTTATACAGCGTCGCATCAACGTCGATGCAACGCCATGACATTGCATCGACTTTGACGCGACGTTGTCTCAACGTTGCGTGTCCGCTGGGACCTGTCCTCAAATCATCACACCCACCCGCCCACCTGCACACCCCATACATACGTACGCAAGCATACACGCCCATACATACGCCCATACATACACTCTGGAATATTTAAAAACAATGATAAATAACAAAACCCTCGAGGTTAGGAGTTTCGACCTTGTGAATACAAATCGTACAAAATTCAGAGTTTCAAGCAATGTTGTTGAAAATTTGAAAATACTATTAAAGATAGACGGGAACTTTTCTTGAGCTTTAGAATCGTCACCGGCCTGCCTATGGCTGTTTGTACCTTAAAAACAAAACGCCATGTAAAACCAGGATTTAAAGAGGTGTCGTTGAAACGTTGCAAGAAATTCAAAGAGAAACACAGATCCATTACGAAAACACGCCTATTCAAATATACTGAAAATTTCACCACCAAAAAATGAAAATTTTCAGAGAAAAAATCCTGATATTTTTCATACTTCTGCTTAAAACATAGATTGTGGGTACTCGTTAGAACCGCCTCGTCGAGGCGGTTCTAACGAGTACCCACAATCTATGTTTTGAGCAGAAATAAGAAAAATAATGCATACCCCTGTAAACCTCAGTTTTACTATATAAAAGTGGGGTTTAAGGGGGTCAAAATTTTATAGGCATGTTTTCGTGATGGAACGTCTTACTGGTTCATAAGCCCCATGCTGTGGCTAATGCATGCCAATAAATAAACAAAATTTCATATTTAATGAGACTTTGAAATTCTTGAGTGGACTTTACTTGAATAATAAATAGATAGAGGTACACTAGCTTCACTTGAACATAAAACTAAAGAAATAGGGGTCCCATTAAGGGGCAATGTAAAATGGAAATTGTATAATTTAGTCAGGATTTAAAGATATTTTGTTGAATATTTATTTAGATTTTAAAAAAGATAAAAATCCCAGCAGGCACATGACGTTAATACAATGTCGCTTCAACGTCGATGCAACGTCATGACGTTGCACTGACGTTGAACCGACGTTGTATAAACGTCCTGTGCCCACTGGGAATGCTCCCCTTAGAACCCCTATCCCGGAGCATTTTCTATGTGTTCCAGGAACGCATTCATATAGGCAACAAAATTTAATAAAAATGAAACTGAAATGTGGAGGCATTTTGTTCAGCCCATTTACAACGAGTTGACCCTTCTACCACAACTCTTTGGACCAGTCCATTTCCAGTCGCGGAGTGTCTGGTTGGTTATTATTATTACCATGCTTCATAGAATTTCTGTATTTATTGCAAACAGTGTAGACCCTGATCAGACGCCGCCTGGATAGATTTAGCAAATACTTAAACTGATGTGTAATATTCCAAGAGCTGGCCTCTGTAACTCAGTCGGATGGCGTCCGACTGGTGATCAGGAGGTCGCGGGGTCGATTTTGTTTGTTTGTTTTTGTTTGTTTTTTTTTTTATCAATTGTCTCTACTTTCAAAGAATTGTTACCTTGAGATTAGTGTGCTTGAATTACTTCTTCCCATTTGTGATTGCCTTAATTTTTTTATTTGTTTTAATCCAATCTCTTCAAGTCAGATGCTGCTTCAACTAAGTTATAGACCATTTGAGCAAGTTAAATAGGAAACTCATTTTCGAATTGCTGAATTGGCTGCAATTATTGCGTAGGTTAATTATTGAAATTGTTCTTGAAGTGCTTCAACAAATTGGGAGTCCTAATGAAAATATGGTGCTATAGTCTGCATGCTAAAGGCAAATTCAGCTGACAACAAAGACATGATATTTTTATATGGGCGGCGTTAAGCGAAACAGTGCCTTCGAGCATGCGCAAAATGTGCGGATTCACATCATCCTGTGCATGCGCAAAGTCTCATCCGGGCATTTGCTCTCCATTGATACATTCTGTAGTATCCGATGACTCTGGCAGCGGACAACGAAGGCCCAGATCAGACTGCGCCTCCGCGCAGTCTGATCTGGGCCATCGCTGTTCGTACATGCCCCGAAGGCACACTTTCACTTGGCGCGGCTAATGTAACCGTTTTTACCGTCTAAATATACGGACACCTTAACTTCATAATCCAGTAAAACCTTTCTGACTCGAACACCGACGGTTCTTTTACCATGGTTAATTCGAACTCGTTTTTGAGTCCCTAGGAAATCCTCGTCATAGCCGAAGAAAGCAAATATTTATGGATATTTTAGGAGAAAATTTCTTTTTTCATTATGAAATGTATGTTGTATTACTCATTAGAGTCACCTCATCGAGGTGATTCTAATAAATACACTCAACATACCATTATTATACAGAAGATCGAAGACATCCCTAAATTATATCCATTTGCCTCCTGATCGACCTGGCGTTATGATTAACCCTCAGTGGCTCGAATCACCCATGTCTATAACAAATTTGCATGGTCTCTAAGATGTTCCAGTTATTGAGGTTCGACCTTATAATTACCCTAAATATATGGACACTTTAACCCTGGACCTTAATCCTTACTGAACTTATCCTAAACTTTATCCTGATTGAACTTATCCTAAACTTTATCCTTACTGAACATATCATAAACTTTATCCTATGAACTTACCCTAAACTTTATCCTTACTGAATTTCTCCTAAACTTTATCCTTACTGAACTTATCCTAAACTTTATCCTATGAACTTACCCTAAACTTTATCCTTACTGAATTTCTCCTAAACTTTATCCTTACTGAACATATCATAAACTTTATCCTATGAACTTACCCTAAACTTTATCCTTACTGAATTTCTCCTAAACTTTATCCTTACTGAACATATCATAAACTTTATCCTATGAACTTACCCTAAACTTTATCCTTACTGAATTTCTCCTAAACTTTATCCTTACTGAACATATCATAAACTTTATCCTATGAATTTCTCCTAAACTTTATCCTTACTGAACTTATCCTAAACTTTTTCTTATTGAACTTATTCTAAACTTTATTCTTACTGAACTTATTCTAAAAATATCCTTGCTGAACTTATCCTAATCTTTATCCTTATTGAACTTATCCTAAACATTATCCTTTCTGAACTTATCTTAAGTTATATCCTTATTGAACTTATCCTTTACTTTATCCATACTGAACTTATCCTAAACTCTATCCTTACTGAACTTATCCTAAACTTTTGACATGCCCATTTTGGCTCTCTTGTGATGAATTTCTCCCAAAGGAAGCATTATTTTCCTTTTAGAATAGATCCCTTTTCAGAAGGAGGTTAAAACACATTTGACAAGAGTTGTCTCACCTGAAAAAGTATCATTTTACCTTAAAAAAGTACTAGCAGAATAACAGTGCAGACTGTTCAAACAGCTCCTTTAGAATATGAGTCTACACTGTTTGTTGGGGTATGTCTGTTCAAAGATTTAGGGTAAATGCGGTATACTAGGAAACAGTCTTTGCTCTCGTCGACCTGACAGTCATAAAATACTGAAATGACCATATCAAAACACTGACAGCACTGGTGGGTCTATTGTCTCTGAGTGTAGGCTGGAAAATGGTCCTGAACGGGGACTTAAGACTGTTCGATTTAACCCTTAACTTCCTGTAATTTAAGCAAACCGTGCAAACCCTAATCAGACGCCGCAGAATGCGGCGTCTGATCTGGGTCTGCACTGTTTGCCAAGGTCCCAGTCCAGGTTTTATAGGTAACCTCTTCACACGGCAATCTGACGTCAAAGCAACAAGACTAGTGCGGCTATAAATATTCGTACATTGGTCAATGATAATCACGTGGACAACAGCCTTAAGGAAATTTTTTTTAGTATGCATACTCTGGCTCAGTTGTAAGCAACAGACCCAAAAATAGTATAGAAATGTCCAGGCAGTGCCCCAGTCACAGAACACATTCTACCAATGACCCCAAGAGGAAGAACAGATCAACCATGACAGACAGTACACATGCCACAAACCAAAGAAAAACAAAGTGATCAGCTCCCTTTTCCCCATCGAGGTGATCACAATTCCAGACAGGACCCACAAAATGACAACAATAAGGCAACGAACAGGACAAATATGAAAACACTCCGCAGCGGGCCACCAAAGTAAAGAACAAACAATGCCAGAACCACCGTCTTACAACGGTCAGTAGAAAAACCCGCATGGGATTAAAAGGGAAAGACCCACTATATGCAATATTACGCCTTAAAATATTCAGGTTTAGAAAACAGTCATCTTGGTGCAAATTTGATCAAAATCGCTTAAAAAACAAGATAGGTATTGTAATTTGTACATTATGTAATTGTGAGCATGGTAGCCGCCATTTTGAATATTTAATTTGATATTAAATTTTCTAACGCTAAAATAAAAGTATCCTGTTGACAGGAATATGTTGCTTATGTGGGCTACCTGATAGTTTGTATACAGATGAACAGATTTACAGGAACATTACAACAAAATATTGTTTCAGATGTGATTTATTTAATATTTGCATATTTAATCAGGTTGTCATGACTTCATTAACTCACTAAAACGGTGGCTTGCATGACAGCATTTTCTAGTAATTCAAAGCTCAATAGTTTTCCTATTTCTAGAAAATTTTCATAATTTTTCGCCAAAATGTTCAGCTTAACAGGCTCATTATTTTCTAAGATGCTTGTCATTGGCTGTGCGTTTCCCTCTAAGGTGTTGGGACCCGATGAATTGCATTTTAGAGTCCTTAAAGAATTTGCAGGAGAACTTGGTCCTGTGTTTGCTCATTTGTTCCAACAATCTCTTGATAAGGGTGAAATCCCAAGGAATGGTCTTTGACTAACATCTGTCCACTTTATAAGAAGGGCGACAGAGCTTTACCAAGTAACTATCGTCCAGTGTCCTTGACATATGTTCCTTGCAAGATGTTTCAACACATTATACATGTATGTAAAAATACATATTATGGCTCATCTTGATGAGCATAAGCTTCTATCAGACAGGCAACATATACTTTCAGGAAGAACCGTAGCTGTGAAACTCAGTTGGCCACAGTAATACATGATTGGCTAAAATTTTGGATGCAGAAGGTCAAGTATATACATATACACTCATATTGGACTTCGAGAAGACCTTTGACACTCCTCCTCATGAACTTCTGAAATGCAAACTCCATAGATTTGGCATAAGTGGAAAATAAAAACAAAAAACAACAACAACAAAAAAAACTACAACAAAAAAAAAAAAAAGAAAAAAAACAACAACAAAAACAAAAAAACTTTAGTATGGATTGGTTCATTTCTGTGCAATATGCAACAAAGGGTTATAGTCAATGGTACAAAATCGCAGTGGGCACCTGTTTTGTCTGGTGAGCCAAAGGGCACTATTCTCGGTCCACTGTTGATTTCCTTGTACATAAATGACATCATGGTTGGAATAGAATCTGAAATTCGTCTGTCCGCTGATGTCTGTCTGCTATCGTCAGATTAATAGCATTGAAGACACATCGAAACTCCAAAAGAATATTGCTCAGCTGGGCAAATGGGCCAGGAAATGAGGTGTGAGATTTCAGCCCTTGAAATGTAACATTATGCAGCTTACTAGGAAGTGGATCAAAAAGATCAATGCAGTTTACTCCTTTGCGGGAACAGTCCTCGAAAATGTGGATAATATTAAATACCTTGGTGTGACAATTTCTAAGGATTTGAAATGAAATACACATGTAAGCAATGTTTGCACAAAAGCAAACAGAACTCTTGGTTTCTTAAGACGTAAACTATCGTCATGCCCCCAAGATGTTCAGGATATGCTAGCCGTATTTGGGACCCACATAGAATAGTTGTCCAGAAAGAATTAAGGAAAAAAAAAAAAAAAAAAAAAAAAAAAAAAAAACAAGGTTCAGAATCGTGCAGCTAGATGTGGGACTGCTAACTACAACTTTGAAACTGGAAGTATGACTAGCATTCTTGAACAGTTATGGTGGGAGTCTCTTCACAAGAGACACAAAGGTAGTAAACTCATATTACTATTCAAAGGTCTCAAAGGTAGAAAGTATACCTTGTGATGACCTTCAACCCCCAAATAGGCTCTGTAGGAATCAGCATCCAATGCCATTTCAAGTGTCATATGCTAGAACTGACATTTACAAGTACAGTTTCTTTCAAACACTGATTGGAATGCACTCCCTGCATCTATAAAATCCTCTGTTGAAAGTTCTGAGGACTCTGTCGCTAGATTCACATCACTTGTGGGATCTTGGGACTAGTCTTTGCAATCGTTGGTTTGGTGAATGAATGTGTGTTGATGTTTCACCAGTAATATAATCTGATTTTGATTCTTTAACATGGTTAAATCGATTTTACTGGCACCAAATCTTCACCCTTGGTTCAAATGTTGTTAAAATACAAAATGGCTGTTCGGCTTGCATAAAGGTTCTCTAACTTAATCAGTGAAACATCACAGAAAATATGTAAATCAAATCACTGTGATGAAAAAAAAAGAATGAGGGCTCGTGACAAACACCCCAAACACTGACAGTCAGAGCTAAAGAAAGCCACTAATATCCTTTCGACATCGCTCGGAAAGACGTTTTTGTTTGGCGTTTTATTTTAAATGAAAATATTTTGTTCTGATTGACCATATCTTATCAGAAACCATTTGTCTTTTCTATTTCTGTGTTTTGTTCTCAAATATGTATCTTAAAATTAAATTCTCGGCCAAAAATTGGTCTGACCTATACAATTTTTATAGTAAAGTGATTTTGTTTTCAATTTTTGTCTAAGAAAATACTTTTTTCTTTTCTTTACTAAATTTGATTACTGATGTTTCATAACAATATTGTGAAAAAATTAGAAAAAAAAAAAAAAAAAAAAAAAAAAAAAAAAATGAAAAACCGAAACTTGTTGAAAATCTGCCTCCAATCTACCGACCCTACAGATTTCTGCATAATTTGTGTTCATTTTTACTAAGGGAAACAGTGAAAGTATTTGATTTGTTTTAAAAAACTAATGACTAGAATAAAACTTTTTGTGCATAGGGTGTTACGACAAATGGGTTTGCATAAATAATGACAAAAGTTTGCAAATTTATCTCTTCTGTGGTAAGCGCCAAACAAAAACGACTTTCCAAAAGAAGTCGAAAGTAGATTAGGCTAGTTGAACCACGGACGGTCCGAACAAAAATAAGTGAAGATACCGTATTTACTCTAAGTATTCGGACACCTCAACTCCTTACCATACTGGTTCTAAAACTTGAACAAGTACACTTTACTACCTGGTGTTGTATTAAAAAATAATGGATGAGTGACAAACAGTGTAGACCCTGGTGAGATGTCGCGTTCTGTTTGCTCAGGCCTGTCTGTTCGAATACATATGGTATATACGGTACCCTGGAAATGCCACAGTCATGCAGCACAGCTTTCACACCCTTCTACAATGGACCACCAAACGCTTCATTCCAGAAAGAACAAGAAACTATTTTAAGAGGTCGTCTGCTAAAAAGTCTTATCGTCTGTGGTATGATAAGACGTCTAAGAATAAAATTCATTATCTATTACCCTTAAAGCGCCAAGAAAAACTGCATCTGAAAATGTCGTCTGTTTGTGTCGTCTGCTGAATATTCTTGCAGACTTTTCAAACCTATTTTTACATACAGGCAAACAGTGTGGACCCTGATCAGACTGCTCCTAAAGGAACAGTCTGATCTGGGTCCACACTGTTTGCAAAAATGACTTTTAAAATCACAAGCAGATGACAAAGCAGACGACAATAGTGGTGATTGGCGCTTTAAGGGTTAAATGAGCAAGCGCACGGCCAAAACCAACAAAATGGCATGTGCGTCCACAGAAGACTCAGATCAGCCTGGACATCCGCCCAGATTGATCAGAGTTCGCTGTCTGCATGAAGAAAGCTTGGGTCCTTAGCTACCCACTGAGCGCAGAGCGAAGACTCTGATCAGACTGAGCGGATGCCGAGGCTAATCTGAGTCTTCGCCGGGCACACATGCCATATCATTGGTTTTGTCATGCGGTGGATCAAATGTGGTTTGACTAAGCTTTGCCAAGGCCGTGGTAGTGTCACATTTACCCTAAATATTCGGACAGTCTTGCAAGAGCAAATTTTAGTGAAGATGCAGACCAGTCTGTTCCGAGTTAGCACTAGTTATTCAGCTACCGGTTTTTAGACACTAGGTTAAATTGTCGAGTGGACATATTAAACTTTTAGGATAAGGAATAAAGGGGAGTACTTATGTTCGAGCCGGCCTTCGTGGCCCAGTTGGATGCGCGTCCGACTGGTGATCAGGACGTTGCGGGTTTGACCCCCGCCGGGTCGGCAGCATTCTTTCGTAGAGATTGATCGTGAAATATTTTCTACGGCCATTCTCTCCCGTCCGCTGATTCAAGAAGCGCAGTTGTCTAAGAAAATTCTGGCGAAAGAATGTGCACAATACTGGTTAACCACTTAGAGGACTAAGCCTGCCCAGTAAAAGTGTGATTAGGTAAGTTGACCGCGATTGACACGGTCCCATTGGGTTGACTGGGCCGTAAAACCTCAACACAAAATGAGGTTTGAACATTTAGGGTATATATGGTTTCTTCTTTATACACAGATAGTAAATAAAAGTAGAAAAGACAGTATATAGAGACAGTTACTTTTGGGGCGCAAAAACTAACGTTGTTTGTTTTTAGCAAAGACAGTGTACAGAGGTAGTTTATTTCAGGCACAAACTCAACTCAACGTTGTTTCTGCAAAGATGCTGTTATTGCTCGTGGCCTTGCTTTTTTTGACATCATCGGTATGGTCGGAGACGCTGGACTGTACCGGTCATTACGTCTATAGTGCCAGAGGGACTGCTTATTACCCATCAGATGATCCAATGGAAGGTGGATTCTATGATATGCATGGTAATCGGCTCCATACATTGCAGGTAAAACCTTAACCACTTACAACTATAACAGATGACAGTTTGATTTTTTTTTTATTTTTCAAAGAAACTATGATATTTCATGTGACTCGTCTGCCTAGCATGACATGAAATGTCAAGTCTTATTTTTTCTGATAAGTAACAATATTATTTTTCAGAATGTCATCGTTAAATATCCGTAATTAATAACGGATAACTTCATTTACATTCAATCACTTGAATACAGATGTTGGCATATATGAAGCTAAACGATTTTGAATAAGCTTATAGAAGAGACCGTCATAAAGAAGATGAATTTGTTGACTGTTCCAAGGCGGTTCTTCTGTTGCACTTTGATTTTGGTTTGTATGTCTGTTATGTAGTGCCTTCTCAATGTTTGCTTCACACCTCTTCCCCTTCAGTGCATCGGGAAGTCTGTGCTTCGTGACTGTGGCTTTTCCGTGGTAACTGCATTTATAGTATTGTCAAAGCAAACGTTTTCTGACCTTGAAGAGCAAAACAGTGAACGTGTGTAGACACAAATATCCATAGTCGAGAAAAACTGCACACACACTCACGGGCGCGCGCACACACACGCGCGCACAGGGACACACACACACACACACACACACACACACACACACATTGAATGAATTGTGAGAAGTGATAAATTATGATGAGACAATGAGACCTGCTTTTAACAAATCATTAAACTATTTTCACATCTTTGCGTCAGGACTTTCTCGAGAGACGTTCTAATATTGTAACAGTCGCCATGGATGACCACGCCGGAATTGCTTACGACACGAAAGTCTGTATCCCACAGCTAAATAACAAGTATAACAGAGTGATTGATTTCAGAGTAAGATACGATTTTGTTTCATTTTATTTTGATATCAATATCTAAAGAATCGAGAGTAAGTCACCTGACGCCAGTAATTTCTTACAAGACCACTCAAGTTCTTTGTTTCCGAGTGCAACCGTTATGTTCTTTCATTGAACATATTGTTACTTTCTTCTTCTTTTTATTCCAAGTGATATGCAGGGCCCTCTCTGGAGCATCGCCGCATATTAAACTTTGTACAAGGTCGCTATGAGTCGAACCAGGTGCAGTTGAAAACAGATAAAAAGACAAGGATCCATCCTAGGGTAGCGTCTTCTACACCATAGTGTTGTACTTCAAAGAGAGACGTTGGTAGGGTACTTTGTCGAATGCCTTACTGAAATCTAGCAGTACTGTATCTATTTGTTATCCCTCATCCAGGCTGGCTGAAATGTCCTGGAATGTCGCAAAAAGCTGGCTTGTAATATAGCTTGTAAGCAGAACAGTCAATATTAAAAGCTTAAAGATACTTTCACAGTTTATAAGCAAGAATTACCGGTTTCCTTTAAAGTTTCAATTTGCAGTATTTCAAAAATACAACCAGAATACTGAAACTATGCTAAGCTTTTGGCGAGATGTATATATTACTCAGATTTTTTGCGTCGATGGTATGATGTAAATGGAAACATGATATTACATTATATATAAGCAAGGTATTCAAGACTTCCATATGAGGTATGTTTTGGTTCCAGGTGACAAGGCTGCAAACAACGTTGTCATTGTGTGACGTTTGCACTATGTCAATACTTTAAAAAAGGAACTTGGCAGTACTAAAACGTATACGCAGACTTCCAAAGATGAGAATTCTATTATAGATATTTATAGTATTCAGTCTGGTAATAATTAAAACTAACCAGACACCTTTTATATTGGAAATGGTCCAAAGGGTAGTTGTAGAAGAGTTCATTCGGCATAAATGGATTAAAAACAAATGGATATTCTTTGGCAAACTGCATGCATGGCTGTTAACCCAATTACGGTTGTAAACTTTTGCTTTCCTCTTTAATTGCACGGCGGTGGGTCATCAGACAAATGACGGCTCCCTCTCCAATCTGTTTCAGATGGTTGGTGCCTGACTATCAATGTCTGTGGTCGGGCTAATCGTGGTTCTAGTTGTGGTGTTCTTGTGTTCTGACTTCAGATTGCGCATCACGAAAACATACCTATATAATTTTGACCCCCTTAAACCCCACTTTTATATAGTAAAACTGGGGTTTACAGGGGTATACATTATTTTTCATATTTCTGCTCAAAAGATAGATTGTGGGTACTCGTTAGAACCGCCTCTGCGAGGCGATTCTAACGAGTACCCACTATCTTTTGAGCAGAAATATGAAAAATATCGGAGTTTTTTATCTGAAAATTTTCAGTTTTTGGAGATGAAATTTTCTATATATTTGAATATGGTTCCACTGTGATGTTTCACAGATGAGATAGAGGACCCCTATGCGGACTGAACACATATTTGTAATTTGGAGCTGCATCAGAATTAAAGGGGAACGCAATATTAGTTGAAAGTATATCTTGGAGTAAAGTACTTAACAGGCCATTTATTTTGATGCAAGAGTTTTCAAAATCGGCCTAGAAATAAGGAAGTTATGGTGGTTTGAATATATTTAAAATGGCTGTTATGGATGCCGCCATATACTGTAGGCTTTGTGACGTCACACAGCCCAAATTAAATATGCAAAACCAAATTATAAAGGGTTTTTAAGAATAATTTTGCTACAGATTTTTATAATCTTTTAATTCTAGTGACAAGCAATCATTTTCCTTAAAAATAAACAAATTTTTTATGAGAATAACTACCTTTATGAAACGAATTTTAATTTTTATGAAACCTCATTAAATATTCAAAATGGCGGCGCCCATTCCACCAATGTTGAAATATTCAACTGTCTTTAACTTACTTAATTTTCCACCGATTTTGATCAAATTTGTGTCAAAATTCATTATTTATAAAGTTCTTTATTTTAAAGCACAATACATTTTAAGGGTGCGTTTCCGGGTGAGGTTTCGCGCGAGTAACTGGTTTAAGCTCCAGTATTTTTCCTACTGAATGTTCAAAGGCGGTTCCTCTGTTCCAGTTCTTCTTTGTGCGTCTGTGGTTTCATATGTGACGTTTGTTTTGTCCTTATTTGTTTCCCATCTCTCCTTCTTTTGGTATCCTGGAAGGACTGTGCGTCGTTACTGTGGCATTTCCTGGGTATCTTCACTTATTTTTTTATAATCTGATATATCAGCTCATAAAGCCATATATAACACAATAACTGGGTCAGCGCACGACAAAACCTACAATAAGTCCTGTGTGCATCAAAGATTCAGATCAGCCTTTACACCCATCCAGTATGGCATGGGTTCCTTTTTATCCGTCTTTGGATAGCCCGGAGGCGGTAGAAGGCACATGCGATCAGCGAAGACTCTGATCAGCCTGCGCGCATGCGCAGGCTGATCTGAGTCTTCGCTGTTCGCACATTGTAGGTTTTTTCGTGCGCTGGCTCAGTTGTAATGTTTCCATTTTCCTCATTCATTATAACATCACGAGACAGAGAAGCGATTAACCACAGGTGTTTCACTATGTTTTTGATTTGTAGGTTCGTGACACAGCGCCCGAATTCTATCGTAAGGGACATTCCCGGATAAACATCTGTGTAAGGAACAGGTACGACTCCTACGACATCACCATAAATGGGCCACTCACCCTGGTATTCCACTGATATTGTTGTCATGACGCTATCGTTGTACATTATATTGCTTTTGTTAGATCTGACATAACGTAAAAGATGTGTGAATTAAAACATCCTTAGCAGTATTCAAGCTATGTACTATCTACAAGATAATCCTTCCGTCCTTCATTCTCTCTCTTCCGCTGATTCAAGAAGGGAAGTTGTCAGTTTCTGGGGAAAGAATGTGCAACTGGTTAACAGCTAGCCTGCCCAGGAAAAAGTGTGGTTAAGTAAACTGACCGGCTGGATATGGCCCTAATGGGTTGACAGGACCGTAAACTCAATCAGCTCAATCTCAACCCTTCCGCCCATCTGTTTCTTAAGTGGACTCTTCCATCTTCGAATTTGGATAAATTTGGATATGTCCACTGTCACAAATGTATGTGTCAGACAAAAATCAGAAGTAGATTCGCAAACAGTGTAGACTCTGATCATGCGTGTCTACGCTGTTTGCATAGGTATCTGCTTTAGTCTGCGGCGCTGAAAGGGATCAACGAGGTTCATTGAACATTCGCGTACGGGGCCAGGCAGGGTCTGTATTGTGTCTTAATATAAAACATTTTGCGCAGTTGAATGATTCTTTAATGCATAATAAATAAAATAAAGATTGAATTATATACAATGCAATGATGCTCTATCTGTCTCTGTCTCTCGCTCTCTCTCTCTCTCTCTCTCGCTCTCGCTCTCTCTCTCTCTCTCTCTCTCTCTCTCTCTCTGTATACTGTACATATTATAATATATTATAATAATCGTACAAGAACTAATTAATCCTTAAAGTGCAAAGCAAAATTGTAGCAGACGCCATTCTAAACCTTTTTATTATCATTTTCAAAGAAAATAAGACTTGGAATTTCATGTGAGGCGGACGATTCACATAAAATGTCAAGCTTTATATTATTGACTCAATTCTGAGTCAGTTGGCCTTTGCTTCAGGAGAATAAGTTCAAAATAGATTTTCAAGATGGCGGCCATCTGAATTACTGATCGAAACGATTTTTGCTACTAGTATGTTTTATCTACAAGCTCAAGATACGTACGTACACGTTTCGAGTCGATTGGCATTTCCTTTCAGGAGAAGACGTTCAGAAAAGATTTTCAAGATCGCGGCCGTGGCGGTCATCTTGTATTTCCTGTCGAAACGATTTTAGATCTTTTTGATCTACCGGTAGCCTCCATACTTCCTACCAAATTTTGTGTCAAGTGGCCTTTCGGTTCAGGAGAAGTTCAAAATACATTTTCAAGATGGCGATCATGACGGCCATTTTGGATTTACTATCGGAATAATTTAAGATTTACAAGTCACCATGATACTTCCTATCAGGTTCGAGTGAGTTGGCCTTTCGGTTCAGAAGAAGAGATTCAAAATAGATTTTCAAGATAGCCGCCGTGGCGGCCATCTTGGATTTTCGATCGGAATGGTTTAAGTATTTTTTATCTGCAAGTCACATGGCTACTGCCTGCCAAGTTTCGAGTCAATAGGCTTTTCGGTTCAGGAGAAGTAGTTTAAAACCGATTATCAAGATGGCGGCCGTGGTGGCCATCTTGGATTTCCGATCGGACAGATTTTAGCTACTTAAGTTCTACAAGTCATTCCGATACTTCCTACCAAGTTTTAGAGTCAATTGTCCTTTCGGCTCAGGAGCAGTAGTTTAAAATAGAATCTTTAAGATGGCAACCGTGGCGCCATCTTTGATTTTCGATCGGAATGATTGTAACTACTTTTTATCTCAGGTCACCTCAATACTTTCGAGTCAATTGGCCTTTCGGTTCAGGAGAAGTTCAACATTTTTCGATATGGTCGTCGTGGCAGGCATCTTGGATTTCCGATCGTAGCGATTTTAGCTATTTTTGATCTACAAATCACCCATATACTTCCTACCAAGGTAAGTCAGTTGGCCTTTCGGTTCAGGAGACGAAGTTCATCTACACGTTTATCTACAAGTCAGCCCGATACGTCCTATCAAATTTCGAGTAAATTGACCTTTCATTTCAGGAGAAGTTCAAAATAGATTTTCAAGATGGCGGCCATAGCCGCCAAGTTTCGATTTGAACCAACTTTCGAATCAGTTCACCCAGGGATGTAGGACGAATTGTTATTTAAAGCAAATTGTTGATGCTGCACGACGGACGACGGACTTTGACCGATCATCATAGCTCACCTTGTACATTTCGTGCTCAGGTGAGCTACAAAGGCAGCAACCAACTAAACACGTGTGTACTAGCAGAATAGCAAACAGTGCAGACTCTGCTCCTGTAGGAACTGTATGATATGCGTCTACATTGTTTGTACAGGTCTGTCTGTCCAAAGATTCAGGATAAATACACTATACTCTGTAAACAGTCTTTCCTATCGTCGGCCTGATAATCATGAAATACTGTTGTAAAAAACGTAAAACAATGAAATGGCTGTAAAACAAATGAAACGCCTAACAGCATTTATTCCAGAAATAAAAATCTGCTTTAAATGGGAGTGGTGCACTTTTAAGGGAAGCGAACTCTGTCAAAACTGCTTTTACATCATTACTGCTCAATAAAACCGAGACTTCCATTGTCTATCTGTTATGTGTTCTTTGTTTCCAAAAGCAACCTTTTAGATCTTGATTTTGTGTCCTTCTGAAAAGCGGTCTACTCTATAAGGAAAGAATTTGCTCCCTTGGGGAGCAAATTCTTCCCTTATAGATTAAAATCCTTTTCAGGAGGGGATTAGTGTAGCTTACCGTAAAGCAAACAGGAACTCAGAATAGTTGACTGACTTGTAAAAATGGCGAAAAGTGCATCAGGTGTATCTATATATTTAGTCCATTTAAGAGGTCGTCTGCTACAAAGTCTTATCGTCTTATCGTCTGTAGTATGGTAAGACTAAGGTAAACATTTACTATCTCTTATATAAATGTGGTTTGACTCAGCTTTGCTAAGGCCGTCCTATTGTCGCATTTACCCCAAATGTTCTACATACTTGGATAGTCTTGCAAGAACAAATAGTGAAGATGCAGACCAGACTCCAGTCTGTTCCAGGTTTTCACTAGTTGCCATCCAGCCAGCTGTTTTTAAACATCAAGTTCAGGGGCGGATTCAGAGGGGGTTCGAGGGGTTAAATCAAAACCCCCTTCAGCTCAAATTTCATTTTCATGGGGAATTTTGTATAAATTATATAAATTTGGGATACCGTATTTACCCTAAATATTAACATCCCTTACTTTTTATCTTATATTTCTCTTTAACAAGTCCATTTTACTACCTATAAAATTGCTGGATGAGTGGCAAAACGTGTAGACCCTGATCATACGCCGCGTTCCGCAGCGTCCGATATGGGTCTACACTGTATTCGCGGTCTTGTTTTTCCGAATACGTAGAGTAAGTATGCTAATTCAATCAAATCGAAACGCCCTCGGAAATCATCCTAGACCCAACTCTGAAGTTAAATTGTCAGATGGACATATTAAATGTTTAGAATGTGGAAGAAAGGGAATTATGAAGTTCGAATATTTTGGTAAATACGGCTTGTTCTACATGAACTCAGATAGTGTATAAAGGAAAAGGAAACGATAGCGTATAGAGGCAGTTACTTTAGGGACGCGATCCTAAAATTGTTTCCGTAAAGATGCTATTGCTGCTCGTGACCTTTACTCTCTTGACATCATCAGTATGGGCGGAGACGCTGGACTGCACCGGTCATCACCGGTATAGTGCTAGAGGTACGGCTTATTACCCAGCAGATGATCCAGTGGAAGGTGGATTCTATGATATGCATGGTCATCGGCTCCATACATTACAGGTAAAAAACTTAACCTGCAAAGCTTAACCACTAAAGAGTAAATCACAACTATAACAGATGACAGTTAAATATTTTTTAATTATTTATTTTTATTTTCATTTTTTTCAGAGAAACTAAGGTTTGATATTTCACGTGTCTCGTCTTCCTAGCACACGATCCACATGACGTCTTATTTTCTCTGAAAAAGTAACGATATCAATATTTGAATGTCGTCTGCTACAAATCGGCTTACCGCTTTAAGTATAAAATATCCGTAATTGATAACTGATAACTTTATTTACAGCCAGTCAAATCAGATTTTGGCATATATGATATGAAGCTATTAAAACTACTTTGAATTACCTTACAGAAGAGTCCGTCATAAAGGTGACGGATGAATTTGTTGATTGTTCCAAGGCTGTTCATCTGTTGCATTTATTAGCTCACCTGGAGCTTTGCTCCATGTCAGCTTATGCCATGGCCTGTTGTCCGTCGTCCGTCCGTCCGTCCATAGTCCGTCAATCGTCCGTCGTTAGCTTTTCACATTTTCGACATCTCCTCCAGAACCAAAGGTTGGATTGAGCTGAAACTAAGTGGGAGGCATTGTGCTAACATGGAGATTCAGAATTGCTAAAATCGTTCCGTTTCGATATCCAAGATGGCCGTCATCAATTCTTCAAACGACATCTCTTCCCAACATATAAGTAGGATTGAGCCGAAACTTGATGGGAGGCATCACAGTGACATAGAGATTCAGAATTGCTAAAATCGTTCCATTCCGATATCCAAGATGGCTGCCACGGTGGCCATCTCGAAATTCTTCAAACGACATCTCCTCCCAAACCATAAGTCAGATTGGGCCGAAACTTGATGGTAGGCATGGGAGTGACATAGAGATTCAAAATTGCTAAAATCGTTCTGTTCCGAAATCCAAGACGGCCGCATCTTGAAATTCTTCAAACGACATCTCCTCCAAAACCGTAAGTTGGATTGAGCCGAAACTTGATCGGAGGCATTGGAGCGACATAGAGATTCAGAATTGCTAAAATCATTCCGTTCCGATATCCAAGATGGCTGCCATGGCGGCCGTCTTGAAATACTTCAAACAACATCTCCTTCCAAACCATAATTAAGTTGGATTGAGCCGAAACTTGATGGGAAGCATCGGAGCGACATATAGATTCAGAAATGCAAAAATCGTTACGTTTGGCTATCCAAGATGGCTGCCTGGGCGGCCATCTTGAAAATCTTGAAACCACATCTGCTCCGGAATGCTTAGTCAGATTGAGACAAAACTTGGTGGATGGCATTGGGGCCACATGGAGGTTTAGAATTGTTAAAATCATTCCATTCCGATATCCAAAACGGTCGCCATGTCGGCCATCTTGAAAATCTTCAAACCGTCACCCAGCTAGCATTCTACGTAAATCTACATCGGGCCGTCATCGGCCCGTCAGCTACCCTGACGGGCCGATGACGGCCCGATATAGATTTACGTAGAATGCTGACTGGGCATCTCCTCCCAAACCATAACTTAGATTGAGCTGAAACTTGGTGGGAGGCAATGGAGCAACATAGAGATTCGTAATGGCTAAAATCATTCCGTTTCGATATCCAAGATGGCCGCCATGGTGGCCATATTGAAATCTTCAAACCATGTCTGCTCCCGAAATGTAAGTCGGATTGAGCCTAAGTGGGAGGCATTGGGTGACTTGGAGATTTAGAATTGCTAAATTCGTTCCGTTCCAATATCCTGGATGGCCACCATGGTGGCCATCTTGAAAATCTTGAAACGACATCTGCTCCCGAACGGTGTCGGATTGTACTGAAACGGTGGGAGGCATTGTGACGACATGGAGTTCAGAACTGCTAAATTCTTTCCATTCTGACGTCTATGATGGCTGCCAAGGCCATCTTGAAATTCTTCAAATGACATCTCCTAAACCGTAATGCGGATTGAGCCCAAACTTGATTGGCGGCATCGAAGTGACATTGAGATTCAAAATTGCTGAAAATTGTTCTGGTCCGATATCTGAGTGGTCCCGAGGTGGCAATCTTGAAAATCTTCAAACCTCATCTGCTCCCTAATGGCAAGTCAGATTGAACCAAAACTTGGTGGGAGACATTTTGGCGACATGGAGATTCAGAATTGCCAAAAATATTTTGTTACGATATCCACGATGGCCGCCGCAGCAGCCATTTAGAAGATCTTCTATTGTTAGCTCACCTGGAGCTTATGCCGTGGTCTGTTGACCATGGCCCATCCCTCATTCGTATGTCCGCCAGTAACTTTTCTCATTTTAGACATCTCTATCAGAATCGTATCCATGATGGCAGCCATTGAGGCCATCTTGAAAGTCTTCAATTGTTATCTGCTCCCAAGTAGTAAGTCGGATGGAGCGAAAACTTGGTGGAAGGCATCCGGGCAGCATGGAGATTTAGATTTACTTAAATTGTTCCATTCTGGTATCCATGATGGCCACTATGGCAGCCGTCTTGAAAATCTTCAAATCACATCTGCTCCCGAACGGTAAGTCTGATTAAGCTTAAACTTGATGGGAGGCATTGGGGTGTTATGGAAATTCAGAATTGCTAAAATGTTGTATTTTATTCCAAGATAGCAGCCATTTTGAAATTCTTCAAACTACATCTCCTCCAATACAGAAAGTCAGATTGCGCTGAAACTTGAAGGGAGGCATCGGGGTGACATGGAAATTCAAAATTTGCTAAATCGTTCAGTTCCAGTATACAAGATTGCAACCATGGTGGCAATCTTGATACTCTTCAAACAACACCAGATTCTAAATTGCTAAAGGCGATCTGATCTGACAGCCGAGATGGCCACCATGGCACAATGTAACATATCATGTATGATGGTCAGCCTAATCCAGGTGAGCGATTCTGGTCCTCTGTGGTCTATCAGTTTTGGTTTGTATGTCCGTTGTTGTAACTGTGCCGTTGTACCTTGTCATTGTTTGCTCCTAATCTCTTCTGCTTCGTGATTGTTGCCTTTCCTGGGTAACTTCATTTATGGTCTTGTCAAAGCAAACGTTTTTTCAAAAGCATCACGAAAACATACCTATATAATGTTGACCCCCTTAAACCCCACTTTTATATAGCAAAACTGGGGTTTACAGGGGTATACATTATTTTTCTCATTTTCGCTTAAAAACATAGATTGTGGGTACCCACAATCTATGTTTTGAGCAGAAATATGAAAAATATCAGAATTTTTATCTGAAAACTTTCAGTTTTTTGGTGGTGACATTTCCAGTTTATTTGAATAGGCGTGTTTTCGTAACGCGAGGCCTGACCTTGAAATTCAAAACACTGAATGTATGTGGACAGAAATGTCGAGAAACACACACACACGCACGCACGCACTTCTGATTTAAAATGTATTGTGAGAAGCGATAAATTATGATGAGACAATGCTAAGACCTGCTTTTAACATATCATTTAACTGTTTTCATACCTTTGTTTCAGGATTTTCTCGAGAGGCGTTCTAATATTGTAACAGTCGCCATGGACAACCACGCCGGAATTCCTTACGACACGAAAGTCTGTATCCCACAGTTAAATAACAAGTATAACAGAGTGATTGATTTCAGAGTAAGACGGCATCTTTTTTTAATATTTTCTTTTGATATTCGTGGGTTTATTAAATCAACGTATAAAAAATCGAAAATAAGTCACCTGACGCCAGTAATTACTTTCAAGATAACTCAAGTTCTTTGTTTCCAAAGGGCAACTGTTATAAATTTTGTTTTACTTCCCCAGCTAGCATTCTACGTAAATCTACATCGGGCCGTCATCGGCCCGTCAGCTACCCTGACGGGCCGATGACGGCCCGATATAGATTTACGTAGAATGCTGACTGGGTCACTACAATTGGTGTAAAGTGCCATGGTAACGACCGTAAAAATTCTCTCCGTACTTCATCATAGAGCAGCGTTTTGTTTCTATTATCCTTGGGATCATTGAGCCCAATCGGGTTTCTTGGAGAATCGAGTTCCAATTAAACCGCTGCTGGCGGGGCGTATGCCCAGTCAGCATTCTACGTAAATCTATATCAGGCCGTCATCGGCCCGTCAGGGTAGCTGACGGGCCGATGACGGCCCGATGTAGATTTACGTAGAATGCTAGCTGAATGCAGCCCTGCAAACTACAATGCTGTTACTTTAAGAGTAAAGAGCAGCCCATTCTGGCCCTGAGGTTATAAAACTTTTTTCATGCTCAGCTCAACCGAGCATGAAATTTCACTTGGTCATAAAAATAGAAACACCAAAAATTTAAAACTTTTTTCATGCTCAACTCAGCTGAGCTTGAAAGAAGTTTTAAAATTTTGTCAGTATTTTAAGTTTTATAAAGAAAACGAATTTCATGCTCAGCTGAGTTGAACAAGAAAAAAAATTATAACCTCGGGGCCTGGTTTCTTAGAGAATCAAATTCCAATTAAGCCGATGCTGGCGGGACATATACAGCACTGCAAACTAAAATGCTGTCACTTTAAGAGTAAAATGCCGTGTGGCATCATAGTCATAGTAATTGTGTGTGTGTGTGTGTGTGTGTGTGTGTGTGTGTGTGTGTGTGTGTGTGTGTTTAGGCGGGGGTTGGGAGGGGGATGGGGGGGGGGGGCATTGAGCCCAGTCTGTTTTTCTGTCCTTATATATTGATACAAATGTCAGCACGTAACCCTTTTACTTCTGGGTTAACACTCTTCCATCTTTGAGTTTCAACATGTCCATTGTTGCAGACAGGGTTGTCAAGTAAAAAATAAAAATAAAATGACAAACAATGTAGACCGTTACGAACCGTCTCATTTGGATCTACCCTGCTTGCAAAGGTATCTGTTTTGGTCTGTAGAGATGAAAAACTTTCAAGTGCCAGTATTTGAAGCAGACAACACGCTGCTCGTTTTTAATCTTTTTTTTTTCAAGAAAATAATGTTCTGGCTCTTCCATTCAAGCAAGGCAGACGATTAACACACACACACAGACACACACACACACAGACACACACACACATATATATATATATATATATATATATATATATATATATATATATATATATATATATATATATATATATATATATATATATATATATATATATATATATATATATATATATTTGTTTGGTGCAGTTGAGATTGGTGATTAAAGAGTAATTTGTCTGTGCTTTCGTTTTACTTTAAAATTAAAATATCCTCTAGGGGATCGAATTATTCTTATTCAGAAGTTTTGTGACATAAAATCATTTTCGCCAACAAGAAAGCAGTCCCATGCCTATTCTTCGCAAAATTAAAACACTGGCAGATTGTGTACTAGCAAATTAGCTTTTCTATACCAAAACTTTATGATATACGACTATGTGACCAGCAAAATTTCAGATCCGCATACGCACAGGCTGGTCAGAATCCACACTGATCGCAACAATGTATGTACTTTCACCAGCGAACAGCACTGTCTGTGGGTCTACTTTGGTCGCTTATATTATAAAGTCATGTTCCACTGGAGAGGTGGACAAATTGGGTTTATATTTATCTATTTTGCAAAGCAAAATTGCATTTCTATTTACTTTACGGGACTGAATACTCTCTCAGGGAAAGTAACACTTTCGCTGTTAAAATTATTTTGCCTCTCTTCTGAGTCTACACTAAAAAGAAAGCACCTGCTTTGAAGCAAATGCTTCCTTTCTAGAGCAGATCCCTTTCAGAAGGGAATTAGTGTACAGAACAATAAACAGGAAGTCACAAAAGTTCCATAATAGGGACATTGGCAAACAGTGAAGACCCAGATAAGACGCCACAGAACGCTGCGTCTGATCGGGGTTTACACTATTTGCATTAAATACTGGAATTTCTCTAAAACATCACGAAAACACGCCTATATAATTTTGACCCCATTAAAACCCACTTTTATATAAAAAAAACTGGGGTTGACATGGGTATAGATTATTTTTCTTATTTTGCTAAAAACATAGATTGTGGGTACTCGTTAGAACCGCCTCGCCGACAATTTATGTTTTGAGCAGAAATATGAAAAATATCAGAAGTTTTTATCTGAAATTTTTCCTTTTCCTTTTTGGGTTTTAAAATTTTTAATATATTTGAATAGGCGTGTTTTCGCAATGACATGGTAATAATAAAAATAACCGGAGACCTGTTCTAATGGAAATGGACTGGTCCACGGTGTTAAGACAGAATAGTCCATCCGGCATAATGGGTTAATTATAATGCGTTTTCTTAAGCGGACTGGGTACATTTGGTAGAATTTTCCCTATTTCTTCCAAGGGAGACAACTTTTGTGACTTCTTGTTTGCTTTACTTCTGAAAAGCGGCCTACTCAGTTAGAAAAGACTGAATTGCTCTCACGAGTTACGTAACACTTGGTTAGAGGCCTACTACGCGTTACGTCATCAAGCTTCCGTTACAGTTTTTTTTTTTCTGTTGAAAACGGCTCAACGTCTACGGCTATAACATACAGTTTAAAATGTCATATGATAAGCAGAATCTTACATTCGCCAGGGTCAACAACCTACGTCATCAACATGGTGATACGCACATAGCTCCGACTGTATCATTTGCTCGGATTTATGCCAACGTCAAGAAGTGTGCACAGTGCATTGAAAAATAACTTTTAGCACAAAGTATGTCCATTTTAGTACTACAGTCGAACTTCAATGGCTCGAACATCTTTTGGACCATAGAAAATTGTTCGAGACATGGGTAGTTCGAACCACTGAGGGTTAATCATGGTGCCAGGTCAGGAAGCAAACAGCGATAATTTAGGGATTTTTTTATTTCCTTCACAACAATTGTATGTTGGGTGTACTCATTAGAATCGCCTCGATGATGCGATTCTAATGAGTACACACAACATACAATTTCATGATAAGAAAATTTCCCTAAATATTTGTTTTCTTGAGCTAGCGGAAGAATTTCGTAGGGACTCAAAAATGAGTTCGAATTAGCCATGGTTAACGAGCCATCGGTGGTCGAGCTATTGAGGTTCGACTGTATCTTTCACCAAAGTCGCAATCTCCATACACATTCTCATTATCGTAGATTGTCAAAGTGTCTGAATATCCCGTGTGTTTCAGAAGCCCAGTTTTTCCAAATACAGACAGTCCATATATTACTGAATTTTGTGCCCTAAATGAATATACTGATTTCATAAAATCATAATTAGTCTAATAAGATTCCGAAAAACTAGTTACTAGCGAAAATAAGGATCCTCATCATCGCTGTGGTCATTTCATATAAAATTTAGGAAACTCTCCGAAGGCTCATTTCATAAATTTCATATGAAATGACCACTTATGTAAGGTCCTCCATTTATCATATACCTATAATATATGATTAAAATGTGCAAGAAACTCCCAGAAGAAAGCATGCAGAATGCTTACGTGATATATCGCACGCTTACTCGGATACCTTCGAATGTTACCTTTACATAACGTTGCTTTTGATTACATCTTAGCATTACGAAAACAAGCCTACTCAAATATATTGAAAATTTCACCACCAAAAAACTGAAACTTCACAAATAAAACTTCTGATATCTGTTCATATTTCTGCTCAAAACACAGAGGTGGTTCTAACGAGTACCCACAATCTATGTTTTTGAGCAGAAATAAGAAAAATAATGTATACCCCTGTAAACACCAGTTTTACTATATAAAAGTGGGGTTCAAGGGGATCAAAATTATATAGGTATGTTTTCGTAATGGGGCCATTTTGTAATGAAGCCACACCAAACAATTTGTCATCCAATCGTGCAGGCTATGAATCTTAGGTATAAAAATGCCAATTTTGGGGCTACAAACGACTAAAAATGATCCAAAATATTTATGGCTATCTAATAAAAGGGCCATTGTCACTGATATTAATGGATATTGCCCCGCGTAGGGATATCAAAGGACGCGAGCGGTATTCACCAATATCAGTGCAGTATCAGTGCAATACTAGATCTATAATGATCTATATTATCCCATATATATATATATATATGGTTTGGAGTCGAAGGTAGGATGAAATGGAAATAGGCCTATACTATTGTATTAAATATGATTTTGTAAGCTGGTATGAAATAGTAACATCAGAGAAGCGATATTTTCAATTTGATGAATCACTGATGTTCCACTGTGTTCTCTAATTTGTAGGTCCGTGATACAGGGTCCGCTTTCTATCATAAGGGACATTCCCGGATTGACATCTGTGTAAGGAACAAGTACGACTCCTACGACAACACCATAAATGGGCCACTCACCCTGGTATTCCACTGAAATTGTTATGATGTTGCAATTATCGTTTTTATTATACATTTGACCTAACATAAAATGAGTCGTAACGCTGAAAATGAACCTTCTAAAATGTGCGCCCAACGAAGACAATTTACATTCTTGACAATCACAACTGCGCTAAGTGAAGATTCTGATCAGACTGCATGAAAATACAAGCTGATCTGAATCTTCGCTGGGCGCATATATGTGTTTGTACGTTTTCTGACCTTGCGAGTCAAATATGTGTGAGTTAAAAGAAAAACACTCCTAGCAGTCTTTAGGTAAGTGCTGTCTACAAGAAACCCTGTATTTCTGAAGTGGACTCTTCCATCCTTGAGTTTGGATATATCCACTGTTACAAATAAAGTGCCAGTCGAAAATCAAAATCAGAATAGCGAACAGTGTAAATGTTACCGAGCGAACTGTTTCTCTGTCCAGTTAAGTAGTAGCAAATCACATAGGTTCACCCATCCAGGTACTAACCAAGAAAACTTTTGCTTAACTTCGTAGACTAGAAATGTGTCCAAAGGACACAGATGTCCCCGCCTGAAAAAAACTTAAACGCAAATTGCAAACGCCATCTCGGACGCGGACAGAGAAAAACGGACGGACAAGGGTAACTATATGCCCTTTCCACCATTCTTCGAATGCGGGGGGTGGGGGGGGTGGGGGTGCGGGGGGCATAAAAGCCAGACCACTATACCATGTTTCCATAAAAGCTAGCTCATACAGCAAAGCTGTATTGTAAAACCTGTTTATTTATATCTCTGTTTGCATAGGTTCTAGACTGGCTCCAGTCTCCAGTGACTAAACATTTATTTGTATAATCCTGTTTGATAATCCCATAAAATAAAACCAAAATGATATCATAACTATAAAGGCTGGTCACCTGCCTCTGAAGTCATGATATTATTTTGGTTTATTTTGAGCAGCCTTTATAGCCATGATATATTATTTTGGTTTTATTTTAGTGGATTATGAAACAGAATTATAAGAATAAATATTTAGTCACTTGAGACTGCAGCCAGTCTACATAGGTATCGGTGTTAGTCTGTGGGGCTAGAAGGATTAAATGAGGGTCTATGAACATCCAACATACTAGGCAGGACCTGTGTTTCCCAGAATAAAACATTTTGTACAATTGGTTGTTTCTTTTAATGTATAATAAATAATATAAATAATGAATTATATACAATGCAATGGTGCTCTCTCTCTCTCTCTCTCTCTCTGTACTGTACACATTACAGTCGAACCTCAATAGATCGAACATCGATAATTCGTTTACCATGGCTGATTCGAATTCGTTTTTGAGTCCGTACGAAATTCTTCCGATAGATCCAGAAAACAAATATTTAGGAAGTTTTCTTATTCGTCATGAAATTGTATGTTGTGTGTACTCATTATAATCGATTCTAATTACACTCAACATGCCATTCATTGTATAGAAGACGGAAAAGCTTTCCTAAATTATCGCCATTTGCTTTCTGACTTGGCACCATGATTAATCCTCAGTTGCTCGAAATATCCATGTCTCGAACAAATTTCCCAAAGATGTTTGAGCAATTGAAGTTCGACTGTACAATAATCGAACAGGAACGTTAACCGATTAACCGTTAAAGTGAAACGCAAAAGCGTAGCGACGACATTCTTAACATTATTTTTATCTTTTTTTTTTTTTCTAGAAAATAAGATTTGGAATTTCAAATGAAATGCCAAACCTTATATTCTCTGAAAAAAAAACAAAAAAACAAAAACAGACTGTCGTCTACTGCAGTTGCGATTAGTGATTTAATTAAGAGTTGACATGATAGAAGAAATGGGATAAGCTAAAGTTGTGAAATGATAAAACTAGAGAAGAATTACATATGAATGTCATACCACTAATGGGACTGTTCTTATAGAAAAGGACATTCACAACAAGAAAGCAAGAAATCTTTAAAAAAATACTGCTTATTAGATACCCTACGTAGAAACCAAAACGTAACGGACGGACGGACGAGCGGACAACATTCATCATTTTTAGACACAACATTAGGTAGCAAATTATACTTGTTCAAATTTTAGAACAAGTATGGTAAGGAGTTGAGGTGTCCCAATACTTAGGGAAAATACGGTAGTAACAAGAAAAGCTGATTTACCGTCTGTATCGTAAGTTTTCGGACCTGAGGAAACAGCGAATACTGGGGGTAAAATAAATAAAACGTGAAACGATAATACGAGGGTCCTGCAAAAAGTTTTGTTACTGGGAACGGATTACTTCAGTGCTACGTTTTATCAAACATATTTTTATTACAAACCTTCAAAGTATTCCCCCTTTACTGAAACACATTTTTGTAACCTTTTTACCCAGTCGCGAAAAGCAGATAAATAGTCTTCTTTTGGTATCTGTTGGAGACACTGATAAATAGCGCTGCCAAGAGAACTTCTAGACGTATACTTATTTTCAGAGCCTTGGAAATAAAAAGAAGTCACAGGGACTCAGGTCAGGTGAATAAGGTGGATGGTTTAAAACTTTCACCTTTTCAGATGCCAAAAAAGACTTAACAACCTCACACTTATGAGAGGAGGCTTTGTCATGTAAAAGGTGGACTCCTGACCATCCTTTGCTTGGCCGTTTCTTATTGTAACAAGTAAATTGGTCAGTGTATATGACTGCATCTATTTCAATTTGAAATAACTCGGTCAGTTAGAAAGCAATTTGAACGAAATAAACGGGTATCGTTAGCTATTCAACACACCATTCAATTGCAGTGAAGCATTTTAAAATATACCTGGGATAAAACCAAGGAAGCCTATTAGTGACAGAACGTTTTGCAGGACCCTCGTATCATGTCGCGGGCAGATAACTCTGTCAAAAACTGACGAAATTTTCCCATCAGCAATCCCAAAGCAGGTCTCCACAATATCAATGCACACACACAGTTTAGTGAAAATCAATTAACATTTACTCAAGTTATCGTAGGGAAACGAAAATACGGACGGACGGACGTACGACAGACGGACGGACACACAGACAGCCAACGTGATACCATAATACCCAGCCACTATCGTGTGGCGGGGTATAAAAACAATATACCACATGTCGGAACAAGAAAGGTAAAGGCCAGCTTGCGCATCAATTAGGTCTGAAAAACAAGGTTCGGCGACACCCGCAATACGTCAACAATCACAGAACATGGCAGTCTGATCAAACTTATTTGCTGGCTCCTATTTAGAAATTGCACAACCCAGTAACCAGGTAGCAGTCAGGTACATGCAACAAACTAGGGACCCAATCAAGAAGTGTTTCTATTTAATTTTGCCTACGGCTCCTGCGACGTTCAGAGTCTTCTGTATGCGAAAGGTGAAGGGTTTGAAGTTGGGTTGTGTTGTAGTTTAACAGCCTAGGTACTACTAATGAGGTGAGTTCTAGGCGGTCAGGTAACCTAACTACATTTTTCCTGGGAATGCTTAGTCCTCTAAGCGGTTAATTAGTACTTGTAAACATTCTTTCGCCAGAAACTGACGAGTGTCCTTCTTGAATTATGGAGAATGACCGTAGAAAATATTTCATGATCAGTCTCCACGAAAGAATGTTACCGGACCCGGTGGGGATCGAACCCGCGATCTCCTGATCACCAGTCGGACGCGCATCCGACTAAGTCATCGAGGCCGGCATGTGAAGGGTTTGAGAGTATATGCTACATTGGGTACACGGCGTTGGACATATTTACTGTTTCGCGAATTAGGCAAAAGGTAGGCCTAACAATATAGATCAATATACAAGCAGTACAGGTCCAGATTAGGCTGCGCGTCTCATCACGTTTCCTTTGGTTTTTGCATTTACAAATTCCAATAATTCTGCATGTGAAACAGTAAAGGCTTTGATTATATTAAATGGATGCGCAGGCTAACTGATCTGGGCCATCGCTGTTTTGCATACGATGCGCTACGCAGGAAAAGGGCTTTTACGCAGTTTGTGGATAACGCAGTCCCTGATCAGCCTGCGCATTCGCGCAGGCTGATCTGGGCCTTCGTTATCCGCTTATAGTAAAAATGGTTACTGTAGTATATGTCAACGAACAGAGAATGTCCAGATCAGACTGGCATACATGCCATGAGCTGGTGGCTAAAATCTGTGAGATAAGGCAGAATTTTAAGGCAGACTTGACAAAATTCTGTGAGATTTTCTTAAGCATCACTTAAGAGCTCCCCCAGTATAGTCTAGTAACAATGTGTTATTTATGTTTATTTCTTCTGTGAGGTTTGAATTTTTTAATGGAAACTATCTTCCAGATTGGCCACATTCTGTGAGATTTTATCTCACAGTATGTGATATGGCATGTATGATGCGCAATCTCATCTGGACCTTTGCAGTTCACATATGGCATAAGGGCATTTTTCCCACGATGCGCATCATATAGTGTACAACGCTAGTCATTAAGATTAATATTCAGTCCGCACAATAAGGGCCTTTGTTGCCCCTTTACACAATCAATGGATATTGAAGAATATAACAATGAAGTGAAAACCGTCCTAATCAGACTGCGCAGATTTACAGGTAGAGATCTCTTCAGTGCGCATAAATATGTCATAAGTGCCAGAGAGCACATGGCGTTTATATAACGTCGTATTAACGGCGATGAAACGTTGCATCAATGTTGATGCGAAGATGACATTGCATCGACCTAATTGCGACGTTGTAGAAACGTCATGACGTTGCATCGACGTTAATGTGATGTATAAACGCCATGACGTTGCATCGTCGTTAATTCGACGTTGTAAAGGGTGTTAAGAAAGTTCGTTCCACATTTTAACGGTATATTTCAATTGATTACGGTTTTCCAATCGCCATCAAATTTACAGCAGTTGCAGTTATACTTATGTGCTATAAACTGATGCAGTTGTTTCCCTTGTGCGTGACTCTTTTGTGTTGCTATTGGATTTTGTAAACAACTGTTCGCTGCAGACGATTCGCAATGCCGGCTGTTTTATCCAAAAACGGTGGTGTTACAAAACTGTCTCCTGAGCAAGAAAGAGCACAGGCTTTGGCCTTATTAGATGCTGGATATGTGTCGATATGTGTCGAAATACTTGCATAAGAGTCAGCGCTGGGTGCGAAAGTGGCGACAACGGCGGGATGAACAAACGGGACTGGCCGATAAGCGCCGAACCGGACGTCCGACGAAAGTGAGGGGAGGGGTAAAGAAGACCATCGAGAGCATCAAGTATAAGAGGGGGCGATCCACTAGGAAGCTGAGCAAAGAGCTTAATAACTCTGGTCATAATATCAGCCATGTTACAGTGTTTAACTACATTCGTAAGGTGAAGAAATGGAAATCCTTTAAACGGCCCCGAAATCAGTTACTGAACAAGGCACAACGGAGCAAAAGGCTGGCCTTTGCCAAGGAGCACAAGCATTTATCTGCCCAGGACTGGGAAAATTACATCTTCAGTGATGAATCTACCAAATATTTGTTCCATGTTCCAAATCGCAAGGATGACACTGTGTGGGGGTCTCAATCAGATAATGTACCTGACGTTAGTTGTGTCAAGTCGAGTTCAAAGGTTATGATATGGGGAGCCATGGGTGTAAATGGATTGTCACATCTCCATATTGTTCCCACCGGAAAAACTGTTACATCAAATTATTATGTGGACAATATTCTACAGAGAGAGCTTAAACCAGCACTGATGCGTACAAGATCTAACGGGAGAATCGATCAACGGAGACTGGTACCCTACCCCGGACAGGCGGTGTTTATGCATGATGGGGCTACCCCACATACGGCGGCAGCAACACAGAACTGGTGCACCGAGAACCTTCCGAACTTTATCAAGAAAGACATGTGGCCTGGCAATTCGCCTGATCTTAATTGCATTGAGAACCTTTGGAGTATACTGGACCGCGAGGCTTACAAAGACCCCCGCCCCTCGACTATGGCGCAGTTACGCCGACGTTTGCAGCACGCCTGGAGGACCATACCTCCACAACATGTTGCTTCTCTCATACACTCTATGCCCAAGAGAATTCACAATGTCATAAAGAATAAAGGTGGACCCTCTGGATATTGACTGTGTAAATTGTTCAGTGCTAGCTGCTTGTTTACGTATTAAAATTACCATTTGAAATGTGGAACGAATTTTCTTAACACCCTTTATAACCGTCATTATCTTCCTTCAACGTTAATGCGACGTTGTATAAAAATCATGAAGTTGCATCGACGTAAATGTGACGTTGTATAAACGTCATGACGTTACATCGACGTTAATGCGACGTCACTTGCACGCTTCCTACGTTTTCTTGCGTTGATAATCATATGTGTTAAAACGCTTTCTTTTTTTTTGCCTGACATGGCTCACTTATTGACCTCTCTGTGTTCGTTAAGCAACATTATGTTCCTCAGTTTTGTCCACCAGTTCTTCGGCACTGAAGTCTATGTCTGTGACACTGGTGTTTTGGTGCATTTTCCAAACTTTATACCTACTGAACTTGAAATATAATCCAGCTACTGCCTTGCCTGTAAATAGATGAAAATGATGGAGCAGTGTAATTATTTTATTGTCTACGCCCGTTACATTAGAGTTATATAAAACTCTGCTTTGGAAGCACTTTATGAAAGGTCATGGACTGGTCCAATGCTACTCAACGTACTATAACCAAGTATTAGCGTTCACAAACAAGCTTTGTCTACGCTTTGCACGATTTGTGTGCTAAGAGTATACCAAGCTTTTTGGGAAAAGCTAATACTTGTTGCACTGCAGTAACTATTAATCCATTTATGCCGAGTGGACTCTGCTCCTCAACTCTTTTTGACAGGTCCTTTTCCAGTAGAAGGGGTGTCTGGTTAGTTTTTATTATTAGCATGTTTTATAGAAATTCCTGTTTTAATGCAAATAGTGGCTACCCTGATCAGACGCCACGTTCTGCGGTGTCTGATCAGGTTCTACACTGTTTGCCAATGTCCCTTTTAGGGGACGTCAGGCATGAATGGGTTAGTACAATTTTCCTCCGTACAACAGTAATTGGGATAAACTTTGCCAGAAATGAACAGTTTATATAAGTGCTTAAAAAAACAAAAACACCCACAAAAAAAAACAACAAAAAAAAAAACATTGTTTTGGTAACTTGCTTTCAAAGCAACTCACCCAGGAATATTTTTTAACAAAGCTATAAAATATTTTTGTGAAAGGAATAGCATTACGTATTTACGTCAAAACCCAAAGAAACATTCAGATTTTGGTAAAATATTTTCAGATTATAGTATTTATTCACATTTCTCATGCGCTAAATAGCTTAATTACACAAACAATTGTAGTCTTTTAGTTTCAGAGTCTAAAACTGACTGACTGATCAATGTTCCGAACAATGGACAAGCAATGACGATGAAGTATGTATTTGGGGTGTAAGGTATTAACAAACCATGCACTTTGATGCAGATTTGAACAAAATCGGATGAAAAATAAGAAAGTAATCGAGATCTAAACGTATCAAAATTGCTTTTATAGGTGTGGCCATTTTGAATATTTAATGAGAATATATGAAGTCATAAAGCCTTACATTACGAAAACACGCCTATATAATTTTGACCCCCTAAAATCCCACTTTTATATAGTAAAACTGGGGTTTACAGGGGTATACATTATTTTTCTAATTTTGCTAAAAAACATAGATTGTACTCGTTAGAAAGCGGTTCTAACGAGTACCCACAATCTGTGTTTTGAGCAGGACTATGAAAAATATCAGAATTTTTATCTGAAAATGTTCCTTTTTTGATTGTAAAATTTTCAATATATTTTAATATGCGTGTTTTCGTAATGAATATGCAAAATCTAAATAAACAATATTCGCAATATTATTCCACCTATATATTTGTGTATATTTTGTTTGTTTGTTTGTGTTGAGGTTTTACGGCCCAATCAACCCAATGGGGTCATGTCGAGCGCGGTCAGTTTACCTAACCACACGTTTACTGGGCAGGCTTAGTCCTCTAAGCGGTTAACCAGTATTGTGCACATTCTTTCGCCAGAAACTGACAACTGCCCTTCTTGAATCAGCGGAAGGGAGAGAATGACCGTAGAAAATATTTCATGATCAATCTCCACGAAAGAATGTTGCCGACCTCGGCGGGGGTTGAACCCGCGACCTCCTGGTCTCCAGTCGGACGGCGCATCCAACTGAGCTACCGAGGCCGGCCATATTTGTGTATATAGCTACTTCTGTGGAAGTCGAGACGATTTTCAGATCATTAGTACGTCTACGTGCCCTGGGTTGAGTATAAAGTGGACAGGGCGGCGCTTGGTGACAGACAGCGGCACCAAGTGTGCATGGGTGATCCGTGAAAGCAAGGCCTTACAAATACTTGTACAGTCGAACTTCAATGGCTCGAACATCGTTAGGACTATAGAAAATTGTTCGAGACATGGATAGTTCGAGCCACTGAGGGTTAATCATGGCGCCAGGTCAGGAAGCAAATAGCGATAATTTAGGCATTTTTTTATTTCCTTAACAACGAGGCGATTCTAATGAGTACACACAACATACAAATTCATGATAAAATAAGGAAATTTCCCTAAATATTTGTTTTCTTGAGCTAGCGGAAGAATTTCGTAGGGACTCAAAAATGAATTCGAATTAGCCATGGTAAACGAGCCATCGGTGTTCCAGCTATTGAGGTTCGACTGTACATAACAATCGCCGCTGCCTTCATGTGCCTAGGGTGCCTGGTAGCGTTAAAACTCCGCACAACAACAACTTCTGTAGACATTTATTGGTTTTGCTTGAAAACCACATTGTTATCTATCAGAAAGTAGGTTTTATTTAATATTTTGAAAATTTCAGAACCTCATTAGATATTCAATATGGCGTCGCCCTTGATGATGGCTTTGAAATCTTCAAAGGTTTTTTTTTTTTCAATTTTTTTATGACGTTTATACAGCGTCGCATTAACGTCGATTTTGCACAATGTGATCAGTCTTGATGACGCATGTGTTGACTCAAGTTTAACCATGCACAAGTTGCCCATGCAGGGGTGAACTTGATCACACATGTGTAGTCAAGTCTAAGCATGCCGTGTAATTTATCCATGCACAAACCGGAAATAGGCGGTTGTCTTGACATGGCTAATTTTACTGAGCCTCGCTATGAGAAAAGATGTCTTGGACATAGACACTTGTGGTCAGTGGAGCATTATATGGTCCGAATGTGATCTCTTGCATTTTTTATCTTCACACGTATGTCTATACCTTTCCAGCAAAAATGTCAGTTTGTTTGTTTTTCTTTCTTTTTTTAAAAAACAAAACATTTTACATGGGAAAAATATAGTCTTACTTCGTATATTGTTCAATAAATTAAAAATGCATTGCTTAGAGGATGAACAAAATGCAAGAGATCAATTTCGGACCATATACACTCTACTGACCCCAAGCGTTTGCGGTCGGAGGCATATACGAAGAATCAAGATTCAGGTCCCGAGAAACATTTTTTCTTGCTCAACTCAGCTGAGCATGAAAATTTCTCTGCTAATAAAGTTGGCATTTTCATATTTATTAGCAGTGAAATTTTCATGCTCAGTTATATTTAGCAAGGAAAAAATGAAATTTTTAGTAATTAGAGATTTATAAGCATGAAATTTCATGCTCATTTGAGTTGAGCATGAAAAATGTTTTATAACCTTGGGGCCTGGTTAGCCAGCGAAGCGACTTGATTTGTTAAAGCATTTCCTGCACATCGAAATATTCTACAGTATCATCACGAAAACACGCATATATAATTTTGAGGCGGTTCTAACAAGTACTCACAATCTATGTTTTGAGCAGATATATGAAAATTATCAGAAATTTTATATCTGAAAATTTTCATTTTTTGGTTGTAAAATCATGTCAATATATTTGAATAGGCGTGTTTTTGTTATGCCAATGATTCTGTAAGCAGACAGCCAACTGTCCTTTCGACATTGCTCGGAAACACGTTTTTTTGCTTGGCGTTTTATTTTAAATTAAAACATTTTGTTCTGATTGACCACATCTTATCAGAAACCATTTGTCTTTTCTATTTCTGTGTTTGGTTCTCAAATATACACCCTAAAATTCAAGTTATGGACAAAAAATTGTCTGACCTACGCAATTTCTATGGTAAAGTGATTTTTTGGATTTTTTTTTCTCTAAGAAAATATTTTGTTTATATTTTCCTTTGCTAAATTTGAATTATTGATGCTTCACAACAATATTATGAAAATTTCAGAAAAATTGAACAAGCAGAACTTGTTGAAAATCTACCTCCAAGTTACTTACCTCTAAGAAAATACTTACTACATACTCGTAAATAACTTACCTACAGACTGCTGCATAATGTGCATACATTTTTACTATGGGGAAAAAGTAAAAATATTTTATTTTTTAAAAACCAATGACTAGAATAAAATTTTTTTGTGCATAGGTCGTTACGACAAATGGTTTTGCATTAAATTATGACAAAAGTTTGCAAATTTACTTCTGTTGAAAGCGCCAAGCATAAAAAAGACTTTCTGAAAGATATCGAAAGCACGGTAGGCCTTGATGTGCCCAAGGCACAGTTTCACATTGCGTGGCTCAAATGTTTGGACAGAGTGAAAACTGATTGCAGTCCTTCGTGGAATAGATATAGATTTGTGCTATAGCAGTCCTACCTTCTTCTGTATCATCGTTGGCAGCCATTACTTTAACCAGGTTTGGGTACATCAGACTTTGAAGCATACATACCAGCTGTAAATACAGTGAACCTTCGCATTACGAAAACACGCCTATTCAAATATATGGAAAATTTCACCTCCAAAAAACTGAAAATTTTCAGATAAAAAAACTCTGATATTTTTCATATATTTGCCTAAAACATAGATTGTGGGTACTCGTTAGAACCGCCTCGGCGAGGCGGTTCTAACGAGTACCCACAATCTATGTTTTATGCAGTAACAAGAAAAATAATGTATACCCCTGTAAACCCAAGTTTTACTATATAAAAGTGGGGTTTAAGGGGGTCAGAATTATATAGACATGTTTTCGTGATGGTTACAACGACAGTCTTTGTTTCAAAAGATTTTGCCATTAAAATGCATTTACTGTTGTAAAGAATCCTTTATGGACAGAGTGATATGTAAGAAAGGCCTTTTGTTGTTCTTTCTTACCCATAGAACATATGTTTTGGATATTTGTTAGAATCGCCTAAATGAGGCGATTCTAACAAATATCCAAAACATATGTTGCTAGAAGTTTTAATGCAATATTCTTGCATAATTTCTCATTAACTGTCACCGCTTGAGCGATGGTTTCGTGACATTTAAATTGTCATTATAACGAATTTTGTTGTTGTTTCTAGTGTCGTTATAAAGAGGTTTGTCTGTACAGCAAGCGAAAAAATGCCTTCGAGCATGCGCGAAATGTGCGGATTCACATCATCCTGCACGTGCGCAGTCTCATCCGGGCATTTGTTCTATATTCTGTAGTATCCGATGATTCCGCTAGCGGACAGTGAAGGCTCTGATCAGACTGTGCGGATGCGCAGGCTGATCTAGATCATAGCTGTACGCATATGCCAGAAGACACGCTTTCGCATGGCGCAGCCCAAATACAATACATGTATATAGATATCCGCGATTGAACTAACATGAACTAAGAAAACCTTTGACACCAAGAATCATTGAAAGTGTTTATGTTTACTAATATGAATTTAATAGGTGCTACCTATATCCGTGCGTCCAAATTATCATCACATGCTTCATAGGTGGGTTGGCCAGATATAACTGAATTTGATATCAGACCACGCTTGATTTCTGAATCCACTGCATAATTTGCGATATAACGTCCAAGTCAACAATATTTCAGTAATTTAGAGACATTGTCTCCAAATTTGTGGGACTTTTAGCCGACCCGATCACATGAATTCTGGTCCTGCTTAGTTACTAGCAGCTCTGCCATGGAGGCTTTAGGCAGCCCATCTATTTCGCGGCTCCCGATTGGCGGGGGCCATGCTTTCCGAATACCGAAAACTAGTGTATGCCGATGGTAGGTTCAACGACAATACACTTTCGTGCGCCCATCTGAAATCCATTTTACTGCTTCAAGATTTTGTATGTGTGTGCGTTTGTTGTCTTTGTTTCTTTTTGATCTTGTTTTTTTTATTTGTTTTTTTTTTGCGAGTCTACATATTATGAAAAGCAGAAAATAAATAATAATAAAAAAACATTAAAAATAACATAAAAATAACAACAACTAGAACAGTGTTTTCGGAGGAAAACGTATGTCCCCACCAGTTTGAACAGACCAATCGTTGAAAAAGGCTGTATCTATAATTTATCTTTTTTTTTGTGTGTGTGTGGTCGATGGGGCCGTTTTCCAAAATCTAAGCTCAAGCGTGACCTTGAAAATGGGGTCAAGTTCACCAAAATATAATGGGGTCAAGGTCACCAAAATCTAATCAGTTCTTGTCCCTGTCTCAACAATATAGCTGTACATGTTTGGTCAAAATCCATCCATTCATTCTGGAGATTGTGTGCAGAAAAACCATTTTCCAACAATCTGAGCCCTCCTGTGACTTTGAAAATGGGGTCAAGGTCACCAAAATCTAATCAGTTCTTTTTCATGTCACAGCAATATAGTTGTGCTAGTTTGGTCAACATCCATCCATTCCTTCATGATAGGGTGCAGACAAGCCATTTTCCAACAATCTAATCCCTTGTGTGACCTTGAAAATGGGGTCAAGGTCACCAAAATCTAATCCGTTCTTTTCCATGTCACATTAATATAGATGTACAAGTTTAGTCAAAATCCATCCATTCAGTCTAGAGACAGGGTGCAGACAAGCCATTTTCCAACAATATGAGCTCCCTGACCCACCATCCATTCAGTCTAGAGACAGGGTGCAGACAAGCCATTTTCCAACAATATGAGCCCCCCCACCCCCACCCCCCCATGACCTTAGAAATTGGTCAAGGTCACCAACATCTAATCAGTTCTTGTCCCTGTCTCAGAAATATAGCTGTACAAGTTTGGTCAAAATCCATCCAGTCATTCTGAAGAAAGGATGCAGCAAAGCCATTTTCCAACAATCTGAGCCCTCCTGTGACTTTGAAAATGGGATCAAGGTCACCAAAATCTAATCAGTTCTTTTTCATGTCACAGCTATATAGTTGTGCAAGTTTGGTCAAAATCCATCCATTTCTTCATGAGATAGGGGCAGATAAGCCATTTTCCAACAATCTAAGCCCTTGTGTGACCTTGAAAATGGGGTCAAGGTCACCACAATCTATTCAGTTCTTTTTCATGTCACAGTAATATAGTTGTGCAAGTTTGGTCAAAATCCATTCATTTCTTCATGAGATAGGGTGCAGACAAGCCATTTTCCAACACTCTGAGCCCTCCTGAGACCTTGAATATTGGGTCACGGTCACCAAATCTTATTAGTTCTTTTCCATGTCTCAACAATATAGTTGTACAAGTTTGGTAAAATCAATCCATTTATTCAGGACAGGCCATTTTCCAACCATCTAAGCCATCATGTGACCTTGAAAATGGGTTCAAGGTCACCAAAATCTAATCAGTTCTTTTACATGCCCCAGCAATCTAGATGTGCAGGTATGGTCAAAATCCATTTGTTCCTCCAGGAGATAGGGTGTAGTCAAGCAATTTTCCAACTTTTTCCAACAATCTAAGTCCTCGTGTAACCTTGAAAATAGGGTCATGGTCATAAAAATCTAATCATCATTTTCCCCCACCCAATGATAAATTTGTGTAAGTTTGGCCAAAATCCATCCATTCATTAAAGAGATAGAGTGCAGACAAGAGGCTACGCCGACGCCGACGCTGACGCCGACGGGATCTGCACTAAAAACATCTCCCCCCTGTGGTGGGGGACATGATTTACGAACCGGTCGAACACACACATTATTGTGTCGAAGTTTTTTACAGACTATCACGTGAAAAGAGCGTTAAGTCTATGTGTTATTTAAAAATCTACATCAAAGTGTACCGTATGCACTAAACGAATCATGCTTAGTTTGTAAATAGACGGAAATTGGATAGAAATAAAATTCGAAGTGGAGACAAAATTGAAAATGGCGGCGATCGCAAATTTTGTAGGCTGACGTGATTCAACCCCTTGCAATTGGGATACTTGGCGTTATTGGTTGTTTTGTTGCTATTATTGGCACGGCATTCGTGTCATTAGCCTCTGCTAAATCACGAAACGCTTATTGTTTTTCAGGATACGCACCGAACCACCCAAGCGTTTGTTGGATCATCACAGTTTTGGTCACACACATCACTGGACACATAGTTAGTCTATAGTAGTGCGTCTGCACGCCGGACCGCTCTGCGGTTCGGGTTGGACGCACTTAATATGAATTAAATAGTGCTACCTATATCCGTGCGTCCGAATTTTCATCACATGCTTCATAGGTGGGTTGGCAAGATATAACTGAATTTGATTTCAGACCACGCTTGACTTCTGCATTCACTGCATGAATTACGATATAACATCCGTCATCAATATTTCAGTAGTTTAGAGACATTGCCTCCAAATTTGTGGGACTTACCCGACCCGTTCACATGAATTCGGGTCCTGCTTAGTTACTAGCAGCTCTGCCATGGAGGCTTTAGGCAGCCCATCTATTTCGCGGGCCCCGATTGGCGGGGGCCATGCTTTTCGAATACCGAAAACTAGTGTATGCCGATGGCAGGTACAACGACAATACACTTTCGTGCGCTTACCTAAAATCCATTTTACTGCTTCAGGATTTTTTCTAAAGACTTATGACTGTTTGTGCATTTTTGTCTTTGTTTCTTTTTGGTCTTGTTTTTTTTTTTTTTTTTTTTTTTTATGCGAGTCTACATATTATGAAAAGCAGGAAAAAAAAAAAAAAAAAAAAAAAAAAATCTATTAAAAATAACAACAATTTACGAACCGGTCGAACACACACGTTTGTGTATCGAAGTTTTTTTTACAGATTATCACGTGAAAAGAGCGTTAAGTCTATGTGTTATTTAAAAATCTACATCAAAGTGTACCGTATGCACTAAACGAATCATTCTTAGTTTGTAAATAGACGGAAAATGGATAGAAATAAAATTCGAAGTGGAGTCAAAATTCAAAATGGCGGCGATCGCAAATTTTGTAGGCTAACGTCATGTCTCGTGATTTAACCCCTTGCAATTGGAATACTTTGCGTCATTGGCTGTTTTGTTGCTATTATCGGCACGGTCGCCGTGTCAATAGCCTCTGCCAAATCACGGAACGCTTATTGTTTTTCAGGATAAGCACCGAACCATCCAAGCGTTTGTTGGACCATCACAGTTTTGGTCACGCATATCGCTGGTCACATAGGTAGTCTATAATAGTGCGTCTGCACGCCGAACCGCTTCGCGGTTCGGGTTGGACGCACTTATAAACAGTGTTCAACATGATAAGAGACAAACGTTTGATATTCATTATGGAAGACTTTTTTTTCTAAAATATTCTATCTAAGTTTGCACACAAAATCTTGATCTGAAAGGGAAGAGAAACATAATCTTACCTAAAGTATCGGAAAGTCAGAATCTTACCCACTTTACATTTATAGTCAACAGTCTATCCTATTTTACCGTATTTACCCTAAGTATTAGGACCCCTTACCTGCTTACAATACTTGACATAAAATCTAAAATAGTGCATTCTACTACCCATCGATGTGTCTAAAATATTACTGTATGTATGCAAACAGTGTAGACCCTGATCAGACGCCGCGTTATGTGGCGTCTGATCTGGGTCGACATTGTTTGCAAAGACCTATCTGTTCCAAATACTTAGGGTTATTACAGTAGTTCTTGTATCTCACCCTTTTAGATGTACCGTACTTACCCTAAATATTGGGGCACCTTCATTTCTTACAATTACTTATTATGAACAAGATCATTAAACCCTTTAAGCCCTGTAGACATTGACATGTACTTTTGCAAATGTTAAGTTCCAGATGGGACGGATCATAACGAGTCGTCTCATCAGAATCTACACTGTTTACCATTCCGTTCCTAATTTTACATTATCGACCCCATTAACAACAATGGGAGTATCCAAATACAACACTGGAAGAGGCCATTTCAAAAACTCAGGGTTGAAATGGCTAATTACTTGATGATGTGTCTGCACACCGCTGAATGAATGACAAACAGTGTAGACCCTGATCAGACGCCGCATTTGCGGCGTCTGATCTGGGTCTACACTGTTTGCTCAGGCATAACTATTTAAATATTTAGGGCAATTACGGTTCATTCTTTGACTATCTAGAAGGCAAAATAATGGAATTGTACGCAGTTAATCTCCTTTGTATTGTCAAAGTACATTTGTGTTCTAAATCACATTTGCCGAAAAACATCCAATACTACTTTTAATGACTTGGCAAAGCTTAACCATAAGGGAGCAAGAAAGAGATGTTAGACAATAAATTATCTCTTTTAACCTGCTTGAATTATAGGCTGGTGTTCTATATTTGTGAAGAAACGAATAAATAAATCGAGTTTGTATTCCCAAGTTGAAGAAACAAGTACGTCAGAATCACGAAACTCTCTTTTTCTTAAACCCACCTACGTATTTACGAAACTGAGAGTAAACAGAACAGCATATTAAACAATTTGCATGCTGGGTAAAAATTTCAGCAGACGACATTCAGAAATAGTTTTCTTACCTTTTTCTAGAAAATAGGATTTGGCACGTCATGCGAATTGTCTCCTTAGGAGACAATTTGCAATAGGTGTCAAATTCGATTTTCTAGGAAAAAATAAGAAAATGTCACCAATCTGTCATCTGCTAATTTTCTCCATAGCACTGAGTTAACACTTCATATCGGTATAAGTAACAAACATACAGTCGACTCTCGTTATCTCGAAGTCCAAGGGACTCTCTGAAATACTTTTAGATATCCGTACCTCGGCATATCAGATTTACAGAATTGGGGAAAAAATAAATAGAACAACCACATTTAACAAATGTATATGTAATTTGACTCCTGAAATTAGAGGTATATTGAAAAATATTGTGGAAAAGAGGAGGAATTGCTCCTGAGGAGCAATTTCTCCTCTTTTCCACAATATTTTTTACCTGTTGTAAGATTTTCATGTTAAGCCAGGGATAAGATTTTCACTTCGAGATTAGCGGTTATTCGAGATAAGCGAGGTCGAGATAACGAGAGTCAACTGTATAAGTAAAGACACCCAGGAAATGCCACAATCATGACGCACATTCTTCCCGAGACAAAAAAAGAAGGAGAGATTAGGAACAAATAAGGACAAAACTAGCGCCACATATGAAACCACCGATGCAAAACAAAGAAGAACTACAACAGTGGAACCGCCTTGGAACAATGAGTAGAAAAACTACACCCCACAGGGCACAGTCGGGGGTAGGGGTGGCAGGAGACGGGGGAGGCTTTAACCAGTTTTACTCGCGCGAAACCTCACCCTTAATTCTGATGCCGCTCCAAATTACAAACATGCGTTTGTTCTTTACAGGGGGTCCTGTCTGTACAGGGATCCTCTACCCCTGCATGAAACTTCACAGTGAAATACATATAATCATAATCACTGTGATGAAAGAAATCAAATGGTTCAATTGCGATCTGAAGCCAGAACACAAGAAAACCACAAACAGGCTCACGACGGGTCCGACCACAGACATAGATAGTCCGGGACCAACCATCTGAATCTGATTGAGAAGGGTGCCGTCATTTAGTCTGAGGACGAGCCGTCTCATCATCAGGATCTACACTGTTTGCCATTCATTTTTTTTATTTTAGATTTGAAACCCTATTTGCATCGGTGGGTTATGCACTTGTTATATAGCCGGCTTACATACAGTGCATTCAATCAAATGGGTTTAATTTTTGTGGGGTGGATTCAAGAATGGAAGAGTCCACTTCAGAAACTCAGGGATGAAAGGGTCAATGACATTCGTAACCCAACTGCCATCATTTACAAGGGACATTAAAACTGAATCGTGCCCATTTACTTATAAGCCACTACAATGAAATGTTAGCTAGATAAATGAAACAACATTGATTTTCCAGTACCTTGGTTCCTTGGTCTGTGCCTGATAGATGAGAACCAAAAATATGAATAGCAGCATCATTAGAATCTATTTTACTGACTTGGTTGCCAAGATTCTTCCAAAATCTATAAAAAAACAAATCAAATTGGTATGTTCACAAATCATCTTTTAGCAAATCATTATACGGGCCACGCAATGCGAAAACGAGTCTTCGGGCATTTGCGGACAGCTAAGGCCCAGATCAGCCTGCGCATCCGCGCAGTCTGATCAGGGCCTTAGCTATCCGCGAATAGAATCATTGGATACTGCAGAATGTTTCAATGGCGAGCAAATGCCCTGATAAGATGTTGCGCATGTGCGGGATGATGTGAATTCGCACATTTACTCATGCTCGAAGGCATTTTATTTTTTTCGCTTGACGCGACCCATATTTAGTATTCTCTTTGGAATTTCAAGAAATCATGACTGAATGAATGTTTTGTAAATGACGCAGTAAGATGTTTACCGCTGTTTAGCAACATGTAATTTTTAGAAAACAATTTAAGATTAAGAATATAGGCAAAGAATCCGTCATATGAAGCCTGCAATATATCTGATCTGTATTTTGTTTATGATAAGACCCTTAAGCAGAAAAGTTGATTAAGAAAAGAGAAACTTACTCTACAACTCTTCGATAGGAAGGCTTCGTCAGTTTTTGTGGAGTTATCACGTAGTTTCTCAGCAAATATATATAGCCAGGACCACCCTAAAAAATTAATAAATCAGCATCTCATGTCTATCCAACGGACAATGAAATAACGTCGAATCAACGTCAATGCGACGTTGTATAAACAGCATGTGCCCGCTGTGTATGATGGAGAGGATGAATAAAAGTGGTCTTCAAATATCTATTCCGGAATCATCAAAATACATGCATTTTATGATTACACCTGCGAACGTTTACCCATTAAGTTGAATGGATACAATTCCAAGGTTATATTTACATACCTTCTCAATGGGGTGGGGGTGGGGGGGGGGGGGGGAAGGGCAACTTTTAAAGGAAAGAATTTGCTCCCTCTGGGAGCAAATTCTTTCCTTTAATAGTAGTCCCCATATACAAATGGTTTAAAATACTTTTGCAGTATGTCTGCAAAAGTTTCCTCCATTTGCAAAATGGTGAAAACTATCTTAGGTCTTTCAGGTCGTCACCCTCTGGGAGCAAAGTCTTTCCTTTAAGAGTAGCCCCCATATACAAAAGTTTTAAAATACTTCTGCAATACGTCTGCAAAAGTTATCTCCATTTGCAAAATGGTGAAAACTCTCTCGGGTCTTTCAGGTCGTCACCCTAGCACAAGAACTCAACAACTCCATTAATATGTATGATTTCTTGACTTTTTGCGCTAAGATGAAGAGGTGTGTCCAAAATTCTTGCTGCCTAGCGGCCAAAAATGTGCCTATGCAAGCAATGTAGGGTTAGACAAGACACAGCAGATCTATCTAAATTGTTCAGGCATGAACAGCGTTGTTTACTTGAAACTTGCATACCGCATAAAGACTTTCAGGGTGCTGGGCACAAGGTCAAGGAGAATCTGTTTATCTTCGTCACTGCTGGTGTTAGAGCCTTAAGGAGATCGTTAAATCTAACCCCGTACATCACTAAAGTGTAGTTTGTGGTTTCTGGTCAATAATCTCATTCCGAGATATTTTGTTAAATCTATATGAGAGTCAGAGATAGGCCTAATTGGCTGAAACTAGCTTATCTGGCCCAGAAAACTTCAACACTTCAGATATATATTTTTTTTTTTTTTTTTTTTTTTTTTTGCTGTGTGTTCATTGATCTCAAGGTCCATTTCCTTTAAATTCTATTCCTGAATTATTTGACAGTCTTCAAAAATGACGGCTACTCTAAATAAAGTCTAACCTCAATGGCTCGAACAGCCTTGGGACCATGAATATATGTTCGAGATATGGATAGTTCGAGCCACTAAGGATTAATCATGATACCAGGTCAAGAAGCAAATGGCGATAATATAGGGATGTTTTTATCTTCTAGACAATAATGGTATGTTGAGTGTACTCTTTAGAATCGCCTCGGTGAGGCGGTTCTAATGAGTCACGCAACATACAATTTCATAATAAAATAAGAAAATTTCCATAATTATTTGCTTTCTTGAACTATCGGAAGAATTTCGTAAGGACTTAAAAACGAGTTCGAATTAGCCATGGTAAACGAGCCATCGGTGTTCGAGCCATTGAGGTTCGACTGTATAAAAAATATGCTCCAAGAGTGAGTAAATTCTTTTCTTAAATAGTAGACACAGTAAGAAGAGAGACAAATATTTCCATGTCAGTGATAGGGAAGCCATTACATTAACATACCTATATGAAAGATTCAAGAAGGGCAGTTGTTAGTTCCTGGCGAAAGAATGTGCACAATACTGGTTAACCGCCTAGAGGACTAAGCCTGCCCAGTAAACGTGTAGTTAGGTAAACTCACCGCGCTCGACATGACCCCATTGGGTTGACTGGGCCGTAAAACCTCAACACAAACAAAAAAAAAACTATATGAAAGGTATACTTCGAAGCTATTGCTCTAGATATGGAGATATTTTACCATAGTGTATTGATATTATTTTTCTTATTTCTCCTCGAAAATATATGTTTTCGTGGAGAAATAAGAAACATATTTGAGCCAGCGCACGACAAAACCTACAATAAGACCCGTGTGTAACCAGCAAAGACTCAGACTAGCCTGTATATCCATCCAATATGGCGAGGGTTCTCGTTTGTCCCTCTTTGGATATCCTGGAGGCTGTAGAAGGCGCATGCGATCAGCAAAGACTCTGATCAGACTGCGCGGATGCGCAGGCTGATCTGTCTTCGCTGATCGCACAAGTCTTATTATAAGTTTTTGTCGTGCGCCCTCTCATTTGTCTTTAACCCCTTTTATCTAGAGCTGTGTCAGCTGTGACATTTCTATCACATAATATGGAGAAAGGAAAGAGAATTTTATTATTAAGTCAATTAGGGCATATTTATACAATACAAAAGATTGGAGAAGCTGTGCTGTTGTGCGGATTTTTAACGCTACCAGGTACCCAAGGCACATAGAGGCAGCCGCAACTGTTATGTACATGTATTTGTACAGGCTTGCTTTCATGGATCACCCATGTACACTTGGTGCCGCTGTCTGTCACCAAGCGCCGCCCTGTCCACTTTATACTCAACCCAGGGCACGTCGAGTATGAGCTAGGCGTAATAATGGTCTGAAAATTATCTCGACCGGAGCGGGATTCGATCCCACGATATCCCGTTTGAAAGTCGAGTGCGCTAACCACTATAGGCAACTCAGCCCACAGATTGGAGAAGTAATAAATCAAATGAAATTCGGTTCGCATTGGAGTCCTCTACATCACTAGTGAAACATCACAGTGAAACATATATAATAACAAACATCATGATAAAACAAAGCAAGTGGCCCTATTGCAATCTTGAAACCAGAATATAAGAAAACCAGAAACAGAACCACGGTGGGCTCGACAGCATACACTGATAGTCAGGTGCCAACCCTCTGAAACAGCTTGAGGAGGCAAGCCTTATTTTATTTGAAAAAAAAATATTAAAAAAGAAATATCGCCTGCTGCAGTTAAAAGGAAAGGCAATACAGAAAAAAAAGTATCTCTTTCAGGATAGAACTTTCCAAGCGAAAATCTGATAAACATTTGATCAAAATCGACCTGCAAAAAAAGAAAGTTATTGGAGTTTAAATATTTGAAAACGAACTGTCATGGAGGCCGCCATTTTTAGGCTTTGTGACGTCACACAACCCTAATTAGATATGCATAATTAAAATAAACAGTATGTAGACGGATATTTTGTCTTAATGTTTCTAAATATGTTTTCCTAAAATGGTAAGCAACTTATTTTCTTAAAACAGTGCTTTGGTTATAAAAACAATACAAAATTTTAAAGTTGAAAATTCTTGAAATTTCATAAAATATTCAAAATGGTAACGTTAATGTCAGTCATATTAAATACTTCAAACAATATTAACTTTGTTATTTCTTGAACGATTTTGATCAAACTTGTATCAATTTTAGAGTTTATTAAGCTCTTTGTTGTAAAATATATTTAATATTAGGGTTCGTTCCCCTTTAACTCTTGTCATGCTGAACCCGGATATACCCTGCCTTTGCAAACAGTGTAGATCCAGATCAGTTGCCTTCTTCAGAAGCCAACTGATCTGGATCTGCACTGTTTGCACTAAGTATGTGAATTTTTATCAACAATCTGGATCAAGTAATCTGATTGGCTGAAAACTAGAAATGGGCGTGGCATCTTAATTTATTCAGCAGGACAAGGGTTAAGATACACAGTACCTGACAGAGCACCATGATAGATTTGGCTTTACAACGTCTTCTGTGGCGATCCAATCGTTGAGCAACTGCATCTGAAGAACAAACAATAGAGTGTTGAAGTTTTGCGCTGTGAAGTCCAACTTCGAGACTAAAGGAATTTTCTATTCAATGATTTGCTCTGTTTATTTTGATTTGTTTGTTTTGATTAAAAGTAAAAACCCACCTTTGGGGAGTAAATTCCTTCCTTTTAGAGCAGACCTATTTTCCAGATTGGAGGCAAACTTTTCTAACAGAGTTGCTACCCCTGAAAGTGTATATAAGTGGACTGTGAAAACTAGCCATATAATGACTAGAAATGGACTAGGAAACAAAAAAAAAAAAAAAAATAAATAAATAAAATAAAATAAAAGAAACTGCAAACTAAACCGTTAAGACGTAACGCCACATTATCGATATTAGATTTCGTAGTAAAAGCTTGTTTATCGTTATATGATGAGGATACTATTCGAGTTTCGTACGTACGCCCAAATGTGTTGCTATTAATAAAAAAATTCACAAACGCACAATATTCATGCATCTATAGGATACTTCACTTACCAATTAGATCGGAGAAGGTCCAGGTCTCAAAATCCTGAAAACAGATAATGTATTGCTTAAAGAGACTTAATACACTTGACAAATTTTACGCCACTGTTTACAAGGAAATAATTTTGCTGACTTCCTAGTCGCTTCTTTGCATACTAAGCCCCTTTAGAAAAAAAAAAGTCTACTCCAAATATTTTCCTTTTAGAATAGACCCATTTTCAGAAGGGAGGCAAAACAGTTTTAACCGAGTTGCTATCACTGAAAGTGTATCCATTTTCCTTAAAATGTACCCCGTAGAAAATATGTCAATAAATAGTACATGAAAACCTCAATGGCTCAAACATCTTTGGGACCATGGAAATTCATTCGAGACGGGGAAAGCTCGAGCCAGTGAGAGTTAATCATGCATCAGGTCAGGAAGCAAATGGCGATTAAGGAACATCTTATCGATGTTCTAAACAATAAAGGTATGTTGTGTGTACTCGTTAGAATCGCCTCGATGAGGCGATTCTAATGAGTACACACAAAATACAATTTCTTGATAAAATAAGAAAACTTCCTTAAATATTTGTTTTCTTGATCTATCGGAAGAACTTCGTAGGGACTCAAAAACGAGTACGAATTAGCCATGGTAAACGAGCCATCTGTGTTCGATCTACTGACGTTCGACTGATTATGTGCTTTAAAGGTAAATATATACTAACATGTATTCTCTCTTCGTATTCTCATGTTCAATGATGATTGATCAATAAAATAAAGTAACATTTATGGAACCCGGGAAGGGATATAGTTTGTTTTTATTTCAAGTCGTTTCATCAAAATAATAACTTCTGGCTTCAGTATTGTATTTTATCCCCTTAAAGATGATATATTGTTACCTAGAGAGAGTGATAATATCTGGTAGCCTCAAGATTTATCTTGTTGCCTCAAGATAATATATTATTTTCGAAAGGAAACATCTTGTTTCCTGAAGCTCGATAATGTGGCCTTAAGATCGTATCTTGTGGCCTCAAGATCGTACTTTGTTGGCTCAAGATCGTATCTTGTGGCCTCAAAACTGTACCCTGTGGCATCGATAGCATCTTGTGCGCTCAAGATCGTACCCTGTGACCTCAACATCACCTCCTGTGGCCTCAAATTCGTACTTTGTGCACTCAAGATCGTACTCTTTGGACACAAAATAGTATCCTGTGGTCTCCATATCGTTCCTTGTGGCCTCAAGATCGTACCCTTTGGTCTCAAGATAGTATATTGGTTGCTCAATATCGTGCTTTGTAGCTTCCAGATCGTACCTTGTGGTCTCAAGATCGTACCCTGTGGGCACAAGATCGTAACCTGTGGCCTCAACGCGAAACCGGTGATCTCAAGATCGTACGTTGAGGGCTAAATATCGTACTTTGTTGGCTGAAGATCGTATCTTGTGGCTTCAAGATCGTACCGTGTGGACATCGTACCCTGTGGGCACAAGATCGTACGCAATGGCCTCAAGATCGTACTTTATGGACTCAAGATCTTACATTGTGGCCTCAAGATCGTACCCTTTGACCTCGATCGGACCTTGTGGGTTCAAGATCGTACCCTGAGGCCTCAAGATCGTAGCCTGTGGCCTCAAGATTATAGCCTGTGGCTTCAAACTCGTACCCTGTGGGCTCAAGATCGTACATTGTGCGCTCAAGATCATACCTTGTGGCCTACCCTGTGGGCTCAAAATCGTACATTGTGCGCTCAAGATCATACCTTGTGGCCTCAAACTCGTACCCTGTGGGCTCAAGATCGTACATTGTGCGCTCAAGATCATACCTTGTGGCCTCAAGATCGTACCCTATGGCCTCAAGATTGTACCCTGTGAGCTCAAGATAGTACCATGTGGGCTCAAATCGTATCTTGTGGGCTAAAATCATCTTGTTCCCTGAAGACAATAGCTACTAAAAAGAGGACGTGTTTACAAACGGTATCGAAAAGAGAGTAGTGCCTCGAGATATTCTCTTGCGAGAACGATTAAAATGGAGAGAAGTGATATCTAGTCTTGCCCGGGGATCCGTAATAGTGGATACACTGCTTACAAAAAGTAGCCTTTAAAATATATGGATGAAACACAAACAGATCAGGGGCGGATTCAGAGGGAGTACGGGGAGGTGGGGTGGGGGCGGGGGGGGGGGGGGGGGAAGGATCAAACGAACACAGCTTAAACTCAAAAATTCATTTTCATGGGTGATTTGGGATAAATTTGATAAAATTTGGGATACCGTGTTTACTCTAAATATACACACCGCTTACTTTTTACCTTATACTTCTCTTCAACATGTCTATTTTATCCCCTTGTGTTATATATAAAATTGCTGGATGAGTGGCAAACAGTTTAGACCCTGATCTGGGTCTACACTTTTGCTCAGGCTTGTCTTTCCGAATACATAGGGTAAGTACGCTAATTTAATGAAATCGACTCCCTCAGAAATCCCCGGCCCCGTCAGAAATCATCCAAGATACCTTGCAGATAATAGTAAGAAAAAAAGGAACAGATAATAAAACTCGGAAGATTACTTACATAGATAATGTGAAGAACATTGTCGTCCAACAACACTTTCGATAATAGATGACATTTTGTAACTTTGGATGAAATTAACTGAAAGGAAGAATAATGCAGAAAATGCAGAAAGCTAAGCGTTATGTAACATTTGATAGCATATGCGAATGACGTAGACTCTTATCGACATAAACACTTTTTGTATATTAACCTTTACCCCTCTCTGGGCATTTTCAGCAGCCGACAAATTGATGATATTTTTCTTATTTTTTCCAGAAAACAGGATTTGACATTTCATGCAAATTGTCTCCTTAAATGTCATATCCTGTTTTCTGAGAAAAATAAGAAAAAATATTTCAAAATGCCGTTGCTGAAAATTTTACCCAGAGTGCTAAGCGTTAAACAAGGTATCTATAAAATTGACACGAAACATAAATCAAAGCACTGACAGCACTGGTAGGTCGATTGTCTCTGTGTAGGCTGGGAAAATGGTCCTGAATGGGGACTTTACGATTGTTTTATTTAATCATTAACGTCCTCTAATTTAAGCAAAGAGTACAGACCTTGGTCTGCGGGAATGCAGCGTCTGATCTGGGTCTGCACTGTTTGCACATGTCCCAAATGTCCAAGCCCAGGTTTTACAGATAACCCTCTATCAACACTACTCTGACGTCGCAGCTACATGAATAGCGCGGCTATAAATAACCGTTTTATGGATTTCTTCTGACGCATTGGTCAATGAAAATCACGTGGACAAGTACCTTAAGGAAATTTAAAAAGGAGTCTCTATGCCATATGCAGAAAACGAAGGCCCAGCTCAAACTGCGCTTTCGAAAAGTCTGATCAGGACCTTCTCTGTTCATTGCTCTCCGTTGATTGTGTAAGCGTTTTTAATCTACAGTATTCTGTACGCGGACAGTGAATGTCTAGATCAGACTCCGCGAGTGCGCAAGCTGACCTTGGCCTTCAATGTTTGTATGTGACAGAAGGTTTCTCATCATATTTAAGTATATAACAATAATGACATTTCAACATCTTTCGTTTCATATTAACCATTAAAGCGCTAATCACAGCAAACGCAGAAGACGTTTTGGAACGTGTATTTTTTTCCATTTTTCAGGGAAAATAGGGCTTGACATCTCATGTGAATCTTCTGCCTGGATTCATATGCCAAGTGTTATACTACCTGATAAATAATAATAATAAATAGAATATCCTCTGCTTGAAGTTTGCTTCGCGCATTCTTTTTAGGTGAAATTTCCGGTATAACTAATACATGTTGTTACCTATTTGCAAATATTTGTAATCATAAAAAGATACTCTAATAAAAACATACTTTCCCTTCCTAGTATCCTATACCAAATGTTCGAATTTCAATTTCCCAGTAAATTATATCTAACCCTTAAATCGCACACACGCCATTCTACAACTGCACACGACATTCTAAAATATTTTTGTTATTGTTATTTCCGAGAAAATAATGATTGACACCTCATGTAAATTCACATGAAATGTCAAGTATTATTTTATTACAGAAAAAATAAAATGACGTCTGCTACAATATGCTACAATATCTAATGGCACTTTAAAGATAAACTACTCTAAATAATAATTCTCCTGTTCTCACTTATACTTTCGCCTCTATTCTCTTTTTTCTTGCAATTCACTGTCATTTTTATAGCGTTATTGTAGAAAAATGAAGAGAGAAAGAAAGAAAGAAAGAAAGAAAGAAACAAACAAACAAACAAACGAAAAATGAATAAAGTATCTCCTTGTATAGAAAGAAATACAATAAATACTCTGAGAGAGAAGAAGAAATATCGTACCACTATTCTTGGTGGAACAAAGTTTCTTCCGGAAAATAATTTTTCTGCATGTTGATCTGACTTCCACATAGCTCTATCTATATCCATTTGAACACTGTCAATACCCTCCTGAAATCCTCTTCCTGTGGGATCACAAAACTAATATTTACCAATAACAATATTAACATTTACCATTCCCTGGGCTTATTCAGCAGACGACAAACTGATCATATTTTCTTGTTTTTCCCAGAAAAAAAGGTTTTGACATTTCATGCAAATTGTCTACGCAGGAGACAATTTGCATAATATGACAAAGCCTATTTTCTGGGAAAAATAAAAGATGTTACAAAACGTCGTCTGCTGAAATTTCTACCCAGCATGCTAAGCTGAATACAGACGCAAATTGAATGCGAAAACGTGTCTTCAAGAAAATGTTAAATGCCCCAGTTCAAATCATCTTCCGCATCCGCAGAGTTTAACTAGGTATCCTCTCACTATATTTATGTATTTTACAGTTACCAAGGCTGCGTAAGTAAGCAGAGAAGACCTTTATCGGCCTATACGAATGGGCAGACTGGCCTTAGCTTTCGCTGCCTCGATGACATATTTTTTTTCACAAGACGCGGCCCAGTTATAGAGGACGGGGATATTTATTGGAATTCTGTGCCACAATGGTCTGTAGGATTAATGTTCAATAATTAATTGAAATTTTTGACAAATTTCCATTCTATGTCAAGCCATCTAATAATTACAAACCCGATTCTGGATTAACGTAATTACCCTAAGTATTCGGATAGACTAGGTCTGAGCAAACAGTGTATTTCCAGATCAGACGCCGCAGAAAGCGTCGTCTGATCAGGGTCTACAGCAGTTCTTAGACAAATTATCCGATAGTAAAAAAGATTTGTTCTATTTAAGGCAAGGCAAGGATATAACCTTTACCACTCTGTGGGGTAAATTCAGACGGCATGATGTTACTTTATTTATTTTTCCCAGAGAGCAAGTTTTGAAATTTCATGCAAACTGTCTCCATTTTTCCCAGAAAACAGGATTTTACATTTCATGCAAATTGTCTCCATTGTCCAATTTGTCGTCTGCTGAAAATGTTACCCAGAGTGCTTAGAGTTAAATCAAGGGAAGGGTTTAAGGTATCCGTATACTTAATGTATATATGGTAAGTGCCTCCGTTCAATATAGTGAAATATAATCGTGTTTGTTATATTGGTTATTCTCCTAGCGTGATCTATTTAATAGTTGTCTTTAATATAATTACTTTCTCCGTCATATTTACTATAGTAATATAAACAATTTACCATTTTGCTTGCACTGTTAAGATAGTTAAACATTCTTTCACTTTCTTGGCTAATTTAGCGGACGATAAATTGGTGATATTTTTCTTGTTTTTCCCAGAAAATAGGATATGAAATTTCATGTAATTTGTCTCCACTGGAGACAATTTGCATGAAATGCCAAATCCTGTTTCCTGGGAAAAATAAGAAAATTTGTTTGTGTTGAAGTTTTACGGCCCCGTCGACCAAATGGGGTCATGTCGAGCGCAGTCAGTTTACCTAACCACACTTTCACTGGGCAGGCTTGGTCCTCTAAGCGGTTAACCAGTGTTGTGCACATTCTTTCGCCAGAAACTGACAACTGCCCTTCTTGAAAAATAAGAAAAAAAAAAAAAATTCAATATGTCGTCGGCTGAAAATTTTACCCTGACTGCTTTAAATAGCGTTAACTTTTTTTTTAACATATGTATGCCTTTACGTCGATATATACGTAGTACTCAGGTTTAGCCCTTAAAGTGCTATCACAACAGCAGCAGACATTTTGAGTTTTTTTTTTCAGAGAAAATTAGAATTGACGTTTAGAAAATAAGGCTTGACATTTCAAGTAAAATAATAAAATATTTCAAAGTGCCGTCTGCTGCAGTCGTGATACACTTTAACCCATTTCAGTCTGGAGACCCCCAAGAGGATGATTGACAAATAGTGCAGAGCCAGATCAGACGCCGCAGAACGCGGCGTCTGATCAGGGTCTACATTGTTTGCATTAAATACAGAAATTTCTATAAAACAGTAATCATAAAAAACTATCCAGACATCCGGCGAAATAGACCGGTCCAAAGAGTTGTGGCAGAAGAATCCACTAGACGTAAAAATGGGTTAAACGTTAGTTTGGTGTGGCTGTAGACTGGCTCCAGTCTCCTGTGACAAAATATTTATTCCTATAATCCTGCTTGATAATCCACTAAAATAAAACCAAAATAATATCATTTTAGTTTTATTAAAGTGGACGTATCAAACAGGATTATAAAAATAAATATTCAGTCACTGGAGACTGGAGCCAGTCTAGTGTGCATTACGAAAACACGCCTATTCAAATATATACTGAAAATTTTACCACTAAAAAAATGAAAATTTTCAGATAAAAAAAAACCCTGATATTTTTCATATTTCTGCTCAAAACATAGATTGTGATATTCGTTAGAACCGCCTCGATGAGGCGGTTCTAACGAGTACCCACAATCTAGGTTTTGAGCAGAAATAAGAAAAATAATGTATACCCCTGTAAACCCCAGTTTTACCATATAAAAGTGGGGTTTAAGGGGGTCAAAATTATATAGGCATGTTTTCGTGATGGGATGCAGCACGTACCTATATTTAACGGTTTGTCAGTAGAATCAACAGTATTCGAAGGTGCCTTAGCGATAGAGCCTCGGCAGTTATCCGCCTTCTCACCACTGCCTCCATTTAGAAAGGAAGACGAACCCACTGCCGCGAAGAAAGGAACTTTCTGCTCACTGATTTTTGGTAGTATCGATTCTTGAGGTTTCTCCAATAAGAATCGTTTCTCCTTCATCCTGAAACATTGGACCAAATGGGCTGTGTCAAGCGAAAAAAAATGCCTTAGAACATGCACTAAATGCGCAGATTCAGATCACCCTGCGCATGCGCAAAGTATCATCCGGACATTTGCTTTCCATGCATACATTCTGTAGTATCTAATAATTCTGTTAGCGGGCAGTGAAGGCCCTGATCAGACTGAGCGGATGCGCGGGCTGATCTGGCCCCTCGCTGTCCGCATATGCCCACCGAAGACACGTTTTTGCATGGTGGGCCCAAATATCGGAGAAAGACACAGTAAACCTTCAATGACTCGAACACGGATGGCTCGTTTACCGTAGTTGATTCGAACTCGTTTTTGAGTTCCTTGGAAATTTTCCCGAAATCTCGAGAAAACAATACGGTCGAACCAATAGCTCGAACACCGATGGCTCGTTTACCATTGCTCATTCGAACTCGTTTTTGAGTCCCTTCAAAATTCTTCTAGTAACTCAAGAAAATAAAAACTAAGGGAAAATTTCCTATTATACATGAAATTGAATGTTGTGTGTTCTCATTATAATCGCCTCATCGAGGAGATTCTAATGAGTACACTGACATACCATTATTGTATAGAAGATCGAGAAGACTTCCCTAAATTATCGGCATTTGCTTCCTGACCTGTTAACACTCAGTGACTCGAACTACCCATGTCTCGAACAAATTCCCATGGTCCAAAAGATGGTCGACCTATTGAGGTTCGACTGTACTTAGGGACATTCTAGGGCAATTTCACTTACATTATCATGAAAATTTATCTTGCATGTGTTCATTAGAATCGTCTCATCGGAGCAATTCTAATGAGTACACTCAACATACCATTATTACAGAAGATCGAGCATACATCTCTAAATTATCCCCATTTGCCTCCTGACCTGGTGCTGTATTTACATGTAACTCTCTATAGTTCGAACTGCTCATGTCTAGAACTTCCGTGGTACCAAAGATGCTCGAGTTGTTGAGGTTCGACTGCATTTGTGGTGCACATCATCATGAAAACATGCCTATATAATTTTGACCCCCTTAAACCCCACTTTTATATGGTGAAACTGGGGTTTAGAGGGGTATACATTATTTTTCTTATTTCTGCTCATGAGTACCAACAATCTATGTTTTGAGCAGAAATATGAAAAATATCAGAGTTTTTTTTTTATCAGAAAATTTTCAGTTTTTGGTGGTAAAATTTCTATATATTTGAATAGGCGTGTTTTCGTAATGTGAACAGAGAGTGTCCTGCACATACTAACAGTTTGTTAAGCGCTCTACAGTAGACCTTGAAGACTCAGATTAAACAATGCGCATGCGCAGGCTGATATATGTGTAGTTAGATCTTGGCACATATGCTACTGTACATTTTCCTGCCTAAGTTAAACGCTTAAGCACTCTGAGTAAATCTTTCAGCAGACGACATTTAGAAATATTTTTTCTTATTTTTTCCAGAAAATATGCTTTGACATTTCATGAATATTGTCTCCTTTGGAGACAATATTCATGATATGTCAAAGCATATTTTCATGAAATGTTAAAGCATATTTGCATGAAATGTCAAAGCCTGTTTTCTGGGAAAAATAAGAAAAATATTATCAATTTCTCGTCTGTTGAATTTGTCCATAGAATGGTAAACGTTGAATTAGATTCAACGAAAACGAACTTTGCGATGTTATTTTCTCCTCGATTGGATTTTTTTTTTCAAACATCCGAGAAATCAAATAATTAATCAGATTTCCTTGCAAGATGGGATAGAGTTAATTCAATTGTATTGTCTCTTTTTGACATTTGCTTGAGTAAAAGGATATCAAATTGAATCTTACCACTGCCGGGAAGTCGGATATACCGACTTCATTTTTTCCCCTCTTATTAACATTTCTTAGGTTACCGTATTTTTTTTCACTCTTAGCATTCTGGCAAATATGCCTGAGCAGTATTGATTTAGATCAGACTAGACCACTGTTTTCAACTATTTTTTTGGAGACAATTTGCATGAAATGTCAAATTCTGTTTTCAGACAACACATTGGTGAAATTTTCTTATTTCCCAGAAAACAGGATTGGACATTTCATGCATATTGTCTCCATTGGAGATAATTTGCATGAAATGTCAAATCCTGTTTTCTGGGAAAAATATGAAAAATATTTCAATAAGTCATATGCAGAAAATATTACCCCGAGTGCTGAGCGATAACATGACAACGTCCATTTCAAAATGATTGAATTTTAAAGATGGTATTGCCTGTAATTTCGTTTTCTAATGCATAACAAGGTTTCATTACTGGAACTTTTCTTAAAAAACTTTCAAAGACAAGCGGAAAACGCTTTGGCACGGTATGACTGACAACCCCCCTTTATACCGACACTCGATACAACGACAAAATTCGTTCTAATGACAATTTGACTGTCACAAAACCTTTACTAGTCTGGCCCCAGACCCTTTCTTTATTTTTCTTTTCTTTCTTTTTCTTTTTCTTCTTTTTTTTTTTTTTTTTTTTTTGAGGGGACACAACACTTGTATAGCTTGTAGAATTTTTGTTTACTTCAGTCCCTTGGCTAGTTCAGCCATAGGTAACTTGAAGTTGGATTAAAGAGGATCATGATAAAAAAATAATGTAGAGAAAGAGAGAAATAGATATAAAACAAAAACGACTGGAGCCAGTCTAAACCTTTACTTAAGAGGTAACTATTAGTCCCAATTTATGCAAGGATATTGTACTTAATACTTTAAAGAAACATATGTTTTGGATATTTGTTAGAATCGCCTCATTGAGGCGATTCTTACAAATATCCAAAACATATGTTCTGTGAGGATATAAGAATAAAACCTTTCTTACATATCAGTCTGCTTATTAAAGCTATAAAAAAGATGAATCTGGTCATTAGTCATATCTCTGACTGGGTGCAATACAGCATGAAAGATAGACAGGTAGAGGGTCAATATGGGGACTTTAACATTGGGGAATTTAGTATAGGCTTAATTATCTAATCCATGGGTAATGCCATATGAGCCGGCGCACAGCTATTGTCCTGTCACTCGATAAGCACAGTATGATTAGAGGTTTTACAGCCACTAATATTTCAGATGAAACAAAACCGGAGATCCCTTCATTGGAAATGCACACTGATCTTGACTTTTATGGCCAGGTCCTCAACAATATTTGTCATGAAGAAATAAAAAGTGATGTCGCTAGAAATGCACATGCTGATCAGAGGGTTTTTGGGTTTAGTTAACAGTATTTCACTCACGAATGAATGAATGTAGCGATTTTTTTCTTATTTTATCATGAAATGGTATGTTGTATACTCATTAGAATCGCCTCATCGAGTCGATTCTAAAGTACACTCAACATACCGTTATTGTATAGAAGACAGAAAAGACTTTCCTAAATTATCGCCATTTGCTTCCTGACCTGGCACCATATATAATCATCAGTGGCTCGCACTGCCCATATCGCGAACAAATCTCCATGGTCCCAACAATGTTCGAGCAATTGAGATTCGACTGTATAATTATTGGAAGTGCAAAAGGTTTATATTGCCTCCTACCTTGATTCTTCTTCCATCTTTAAGTGAAGTTTCCTATATTTTTTCTCGTCACTTGATATGGCATTATTTATGACGTCATCTTTAAGTCCCTCTGATTCTAAGACCTCACGAACACGGTTTGGCATCATGAAATCTTGATCGAAAGTCTCCTCCCGCGTCCATATTGCTTGAGCTATGTTGCTGTTATAGCGACGACCATCCGGAATGCCTCTGACAGTTGGAATACCCTTGAGGTTCCATCGAGAATCAAGATTTTTCGATTGAACATTAAGAAAAGAAAAATATGATTTTCTAGGTGTCTTCTTTATTTGAGCATCTCTTTTATATACTGCATTAGGCTTTATAATTAATTTCGAGAGTGCATCTCCACCGATCTCTGTCACTGAAACACGCTTTGACTTTTCATCAGAGGTTATGTTCATTTGTATGCAAATTTGTTAAAGCATTAAGTTGAACTTTAAATCCATGTTAAAATTCGGCATTAGATTAATTGCAGAAATATTCATTATCCATAATATTTTGTGTTTGTTCTTCTCACAGGTCACTCAGAGGCGGATCCAGGATGATTTAATTTGACCAAACTGTATCTAAGTATTCGGACAGACAGGCCTGAGCAAACGGTGTAGACCCAGATCAGACGCCGCAGAACGCGGCGTCTAATCAGGGTCTACACTGTTTGCCACTCACCCAGCAATTTTACGCACATTCCCAGGTAGTAATATGGACTTGTTAAAGAGAAATACATGGTTAAAAGTGAGGAGTTTGACTATTAAGGGGAAATAGTTAATATGGTATCCCAAATTTATCCAAAATTTCCCATGAAAATGAAATTTTGAGTCAAAACGGAGGTAAAGGAGGCGGGTTCGACAGAATCCCTCAAACCTCCTCTGAATCCACCCATGTCCCGCTTTTTATCCCGCATTTCCCCTAAATAAAATTTTCACAAACCATACCCTTACCCCCTATTTGAGCTACAACGTGAGAAAACGTACCGTCTTGCATGTGCATCCAACGAAGACTCAAATCAGCCTGTGCATCCGCTCAGTCTAATCAGAGTCTTCGTTGTCCGCATGAAGAAACTTGCATGCTTTGCTATCCAAAATGCACCCAGTAAGATTCTGTAAAGACTGCACGAATGCGCAGGCTGATCTGAATCTTCGCTGGGCGCATATGTCCGAAGGCACGTTTTTTTTGACGTTGCAGCTTACATGTTCTAAACTTTCAACAAGTCCATTGAGCGAAAGCGCAGGCTGACCTGGGCTTTCATTACCAACACATGGCATAAAAAGTCCTTTTCGCGCAACGCGTATTATACGACATTTCTATAGTGGCCTCGCAGTTGTGCAATAAGCTTTATATTGGTACAAGAAGCTTTTAACGCTTAGCATGCTTGGTTACATTTTCAGCAGGCGACATACTGAAATATTTTAATTTCTTATTTTTTCCAACAAAACAGGTTTTGACATTTATTTAATGCAAATTGGAGACAATTTCCATGAAATGTCAAATCCTGTTTTCTGGGAAAAGTAGGAAAATTATAATCAATTAGCCCATAGAGTGATAAAGGTTAAAGTCTGAAAGCTTTCTCAAGATATATTTTGGATGATGTGAAGTGCGAATATATTCAACCCAACACTTTATAAACAATTCCGGGCGTTGTTTTTATTCAAGTCTATAAAATCCATTTCTACTTTCACAGCTTGAGAAGTTTTGCAATGCCCATGACGACTCTGAAAAGAGAGGAAGATAAGATAACATTAACATGGAATGTGATGTAATAGCAGCGGTACTCTTGTTGTTGTTGTTGTTATTTTCGTTGTTTTGTCTCTGTGACAAATAGGTTTTCACTGCTAAAATAAATCGGACCCCGCCGTGCGAAATCGTGTCTTCGGACAGATACGGACAGCAAAGGCCTAAATAAGCCTGCGCATGTGCGAAAGCGATTTTGTCACCTAACACTTCCTAGGTTTGACAAACCTGTCAGTAGCAATCTGTATGCGAAAAATTATTAGATATTCCAAACGGTTCAAGAATTATGGTCATTTTCGCTAACAGACCACGGATGGACGAACGAACTCACAATTCGATTATAGGATATACTCCGAAAGTCAACTGTACTGTCGTTTGGTCGGTCGACATTTTTTCGGGTTGTGAAATACCTTGTACTTCCTTGAAGTCAAACATGATACAGGTTTTCTTAGAACTTACGTCGTTGTCTGGAAAGACCATCCCTATTGTTCCCTTTGTGGCCAAATAATACGTCAAATGTTAATCCTCTCCTAGATCTAATTAAATTATCTCTGTAGATAATTGTGTTAAAATATAAAAAAAAAAAAAGCCTGACAGCGGAATTCAAAGCAATGGATTACTATTTATAGCAACTCAGCGCTATATTGACTCCGGTGAGAATCAGAGAAACGAACCTTTGCAACCTGACAGACCAAAACAGAAACCTGTGCAAACAGTGTAGCCGTCTCATCAGGATCTACACCGTTTGCCATTTTGTTTTTAACTTTGATTTTACATTGAAACTTCTGTTTGCATCAGTGGACATGTCCACATTCAAGGATAGAAGAATCCACTTCAGAAACGCAGGGGTAAAATGTTAAACAAGTGTATTCTTACATATGCGATAAAGCAATCAGATATTTCCACTGGGTAAAAAAAATCCTATCCTTCCCAACCTAACCAGGGTAAGATAAAAAGGAAAAAAAATCACGTGTGATCGAACAGTGCGTTGGTTATATAGTACGTCAAGTAACTCTGTTACGAAGCTGATGTCATCGCGGCTTGACGAATGACGACAACTTTCAAGATGGCGGACGTCAACTATATATTTGTACAGCGGAGGCAGTACTGCGTTTAAAATCAGTACTAGAAATATTGAAAGGTATACAAGAAAAAGAATTTACCCAAAAAGGCCCTCTAGCTAAAGCTACATACCAAATATCAAAGGTACGGTCCTTCTAGTTTTAAGACAAGATGATTTTAAAAGCTTTTCCTTAAATGACACTATATAAAACAAGTGAACCCTGGTGTTGGGCCATTTCTGACCCTTGGATTATAATTTGAGCAATCTTGGCAGAGGTCCACTGGATAAAGCTACATACCAAATATCAAAGGTCAGGGCCTTCTAGTTTCAGACATCAAGATTTTCAAACTTTTCCCTATATTTGTCTATACAACAAGTGACCCCGGGGCGGGGCTATTTTTGACTCCAGGACTATTTAAACAAGCTTGATAAAGGCCTACTAGATGAGGCTACACACCAAATACCAAAGGCCTGGGCCTTGTAGTTTTTTTTAAGTTTTTCCCTATATGGGTCTATGTAAAACAAGAGATCCTTCGTGGCGGAGTCATTTTGACCCCGATGCTTTAGTTTGAACAATCTTGGTAGAGGTCCATCAAATAAATAGTTGTACCAAATATCAAAGGCCTGGTCCTGTTATTTCAGGCAAGGAGATTTTTTTTAAAAAATTTTCCCTATATGAGTCATTGTAAAACATATTGGTCAGGGTCAACCCAGGGACATCATTTGAACAAATTATAATGGGCGCGATGATACATACCAAGATTCAGACAATCGGCCATGTGGTTCTGAAGAAAAAGATTTCTAAAGGGTTTTATCATATATGAGCATGGCAGCCATCTTGGTCATGTGACCTAGACCATTTGAATAAACTTTCCTTCGCCAATCCCAAAGAGGCTCTATAAGATATTTGGTTTCAATTGGCCGGGTGGTTTCAGAGGAGAAGAGAAAAAGAATCTTTAATATTGACATTTTAGTGACCTTTGACCAAGGTCAAAGAATGACCTTGACCTTTGGTATTCATGTAGCTTAATTCATTTACTCATTTAGCTGACTGCGTGTACCAATTTTTGATAACACAGAGTACAACAGTTTCTGAAAAACCCATTGTTTTCGCTTTTTCCCATGTAAAAGCATAAGGGGCCAAATTTGACCTTGCCGTACAGCCCAGGGTCATCATTGAGCAAACTGTGATTGGGCTGAATTCCCAGCTACATACCAAGCTTCAAGACATTTGGTCAACTGGTTCCAGAGAGGAAAATTTAAAAGAGTTTTAGAATTTATGGTCATGGCGGCTATCTTTGTCATGTGACCGTAACCGTTTAAACAAACTTTCCTTCCCCCATCCCATAGAGGCTTTGTAAGAAATTTAGCTTCAATCAGCCGGGCGGCTTCAGAGGAAAAAAAAAAAAAAAAAAAAAAAACAAGCTATAATTTTGAAATTTTAGTGACCTTGGGCCAAGTTCAAACAATGACTTTGACCTTGGATACTCATGTAGCTGAATTCATTTACTCTCTTAGTTGACTGCATCTACCAACTTTCAGATCCATTGTTTTCACTTTTCCCCCATACAAAAGCCCAAATGCCAAAAATTTGACCTTGGCCTAAAATAGGTTCGAATCAACCTAGAGTCAACATTTGAACAAACTATAATGAGCCCGAGGCCTCGATGCTACATACTAAGTTTTAAGGCAATCGGCCCATTGCTTCCGGAAAAGAAGATTTTGAACGGTTTTTACCATATATGTGCATGGCAACCATCTTAGTCAAGTGATATAGACCCCGTTAACAAACTTTCGTTTCCCCATCCCATGAAGGCCACGTTTGAAATTTGGCTTCAATCGGCCCAATGACTTCAGAAGAAAAGACGTTTGAAAATGTAAACAAACACAAATAGACAACAGAAGCCTGTCTATACTTTAATCTCACCACTGAGCAAAAGGCTCAGGTGAGCTGAAAATTCAAAAAGTAGAGGATAAAATTATGCAAGAGGTCAGTTTTAGACTATATACACTCTAATAACCCAACACGAAAACATGCCTATATAATTTTGATCCCCTTAAACCCCACTTTTATATAGTAAAACTGGGGTTTACAGAGGTATACATTATTTTTCTTATTTCTGTTCAAAAACATAGATTGTGAGTACTCGTTAGAACCGCCTCACCGAGGCGGTTCTAACGTGTACCCACAATATATGTTTTGAGCAGAAATATGAAAAATATAAGAGTTTTTTATCTGAAAATTTTCAGTTTTTGGAGGTGGAATTTTCTATATATTTGAATAGGCGTATTTTCGTAATGCCCTAAGTATCAGTGTTTTAAAGTTCCTATTTTGAAGTCTGAGCTATGTACGTAAAGACTGATACGCTTTCTGCTTGCAAATTCACAGAGAATGTTTAAATAATTTATTCGTAGCAAGTCTGAAATACTATTTATGGCGCTGTTTCTATAAAGGCTAGTAGGCTTTTATTTCCTTTCAACCAAACTGTTAATTAATTTAATAGATTGATAATTTCAAATAACGAATCAATATTTCGAAACGACAAACTGATATTAAAAAAAAAAAAAAAAAAAAAAAAAATAACAAAATAAAAATCAAAGCACTGAGAGTGCTAATGGGACGGTTGCCTGAAATTCTATAGGCCTCTATTAAATTGACTGGGATTTATGCTGAAACAAAAAAAAAAAAAAAAAAAAAAAAAAAAAAGAAAAGCAACACATAAACAGTATATGAATTTATTTGTAAAATGTAATCTGAGAGCAGAAAGTAAGGCATGTACCACTGTCATTGGTGGCTTGGTATAGTCGGCTCTTTTCAGTGGAAAAGGTCCTTCTCGGATTTTAATAGGACCGCGGCTCGTGTTACACGTTTTGACCCAACGCTGTAGATTTGACCTGTTTTATTGCAAAATTTCATATTCGTCCGCCGATATTGTACACAGTATGATTAAAGTCATATTTCTTCAAAAGTTTATTTACTCGCTATTTCTAAGCATCAATATGTATAAGGCAAATACGTTTGAATGCAGAATTTAGCGTTACTAGCATTAGAAGGAACTATTTGTTAGGTAGGTTTTAGGTTGGTAGTAACCGAAAAACGGATTGTCGAAATGTGGTGGTGATTTGGCAACCTCCCCGCAAAATGAATTGCTGTATGAGTCAGTGCATGACAAAACCTAAATAAAAATGGCATATGCGCCCAGCGAAGAGACCGGCCTGGGGATCCGCCCAGTCTGATCAGAGTCTTCGCTGTCCGCATGAAGAAAGCTTTGGTTCTTAGCTACCCATTGAGCGCATAGCTAAGACTGGTCGGACTGGGCGGATGCCCAGGCTGATCTGAGTCTTCGCTGGGCGCACATGCCACTTTGTAGGTTTTGTCATGCGCTGGCTCAGTTATCACTTTACGGGCTCCGCATCACGAAAACATGCTTATATAATTTTGACCCCCTTAAACCCCACTTTTATATAATAAAACTGGGGTTTACAGGGGTATACATTATTTTCTTATTTCTGCTCTAAAACATAGATTGTGGGTTCTCGTTAGAACCGCCTCATCGAGGCGGTTCTAACGAGTACCCACAATCTATGTTTTGAGCAGAAATATGAAAAATATCAGAATTTTTCATCTGAAAATTTTCATTTTTTGGTGGTAAAATTTTCAGTATATTTGAATAGGCGTGTTTTCGTAATGGTAGTACGTGACCACTGAAAATTACCACTCACTGAGTATTCGCCGTAAAACTTGTTTGTTTATATCGGAGTGCCAGGAAGTCCAAATCATGCTGCTATATTACTACCAGATAAATAGACTTTCTATAAGTACAAAAATGTCTCATTTTGGAAAAAAATGCGAAAATGGTTAACTTGCGTTATGAGTAATGGGAAATGATTAATTGTAATACCATTTTAAAGTAGTTTATATGGAAGTGAATAAGACGGCGGTTCATTTTCCGGCACGTTACAGCGAAAAAACGGTTTGAAAGGAAATAAACGGACGAAAGAAATAGCTCTATATATAGTTTGAACCGATTAAACTGCTCCAGTAGGGATAGCTTCGCAATAATGGTTTCTCAGTATAATAGTTACCCCAATAGTAAACGACCATAAAGAGCCTACGCAGTTCTTTTTATTTATTTATTGTTATTGTTTAACCCATTTTGGACTGGAACCTCATAAAAGGTAATTGGCAAACATTACAGACCCAGATCATACGCTGCGAATGTGACATCTGATCAGGGTCTACACTGTTTGCATTTACTACATGTTTTTCTGTAAAACAGTAATAAATTAAAACTAACCAGACACCCTGCCATTTGAAGTAGACTGGTCCAAAGAGTTCGACGTAATAATAATAGTCTTTATATTTAGAGGGCGACACATTTAGCAATACAAGCTAATCTTCCATGGGGCCCTCTATTATGTACATCATTTACAAGCAAAGCATAAAAACAAAACACACACACACATACACACACACGGAATTACATACACACTAAAAAGGAAACAATGAAATCTCTAAATATATCATCACGAAAACAGACCTATATATTTTAGACCCCCTTAAACCCCACTTTTATATAGTAAAACTGGGGTCTACAGGGGTATACATTATTTTTCTTTTTTTTTTTACTCAAAACTATAGATTGTGGGTACGCGTTAGAACCGCCTCTCCGAGGCGGTTCTAACGAGTACCCACAATCTATGTTTTGAGCAGAAATATGAAAAATATCAGAATTTTTTATCCGAAAATTTTCCCTTTTTTTGGTGTAAAATTTTCAATTTATTTGAATAGGCGTGTTTTCGTAATGTGTACAGGTTGAAACACAACTTGTGCAACATTGACCTTGATAAACAAGATCAATTACTAGATGGATTAAAATAAAAAAAAAAAAAAAAAAAAGCATGAGCACGTGGGGCAATCAATAAAGACACGAATTTTCTTCACAATAACTTCGTTTCTAAATCGCGTTTCATAATTTTCCAACAAAATAAATTATGATCCATACAAAATTAGGAATGAACGAAGGTTTGGATAAACTTATGACATTTTCGTTGACATCATGTATCGGCCACGTAGTCGAGAAACAAAGTCTTGCACAATTCTCAGGCATTTGTATTTCAGCTTTAAATATGCAAACTTTTCACAGTCAGGAGCGTTTAATTACAAACTTGAGGATATTATACAGACACTGAGAAACGACTTATTTCTGACTATACATAACGTTAATGAAACAAGCAATGCATTTAGGGCAATTGGATAACACTTGGTTAACTTTCTACATTTTTTTAAGAAGACTTGTAATTTTACGACTTTTTGTTTGCTTCTTTGCACACCAAGCCCCTTCTGAAAAGGGATCTACTCTAAAAGGAAAGAATTTACTTCACATTGTAGCGAATTCTTTCCTTTTCGAGTAGAACCCTTTTCAGAATGGTGTCAAAAACCAGTCTGACATAGTTTTCTCCCCTGTCAGTATATCTGATACCATATTCAAGTTCTGTCAATATGATGTAGACACACGCATCCAAATTTTGAAATTCTAAAATTTCTTAAAACGGGTAACACTTTTGTGGTTTATTCTGTAGTCTTTTGTTGTCAAGAGAAATATAAATTATTTTAATATCAGGACAATAAGACACATGGATAAATGAACTATTCTGTCACAGAACAAAATTATCTTAAGCTTTGAACTGGCTGTTTCACTGAGGTAGAGGACCCCTGTGCGGACCAAACGTGAATTTATCATTTGGAGCTGCATTAGAATTAAAGGTGAGGTTTCGCGCAGGTAAAACAGATTGACCCCCCCCCCCCCCCCTCACACACACACACACACCTATCCACCAAACGCCATCACGGCACACACAGAGTAGTTTTTCTGTTGGTCGTTCCCAGGCGGTTTCTCTGTTGTAGTTTTTCTCTGTTGGTGGTTTCATGTGTGGCGTTTTTATTTATTTTATTTTGTTTTTTTGTTGTTGTTGTTGCTGTTTTATTCTAGTTTATTTTATTATTTTTTATTATTTTTATTTATTTTTTTTTTCTATCTTTTTTTTTTTTTTTTTTTTGTCATTTCTACTTCCTATTGGTACCTTGGGGGCTATGCTTCCTGATTGTGGCATTTCCTGGGTAACTTCACTTATATTTTAGATGAAATCGATTGAGACAGCAGGCAACTGATGAATTTGAACGACGGTCTGAACCCATCCATTGTCTGGTGCAAAAAGTTTCTATAATAACTCTTCAATGAACTTTTTTATCAATTACTGACAACTATTGATAGATTTTCTGCCGAGAATGCATTCAGACTGCATAACTAATGAACGATCGATATTGCTCAGTTGCATTTTATGATTTTCAAAACGAGAAAATCGCATATGAGGAGTGTTCCAAAAGAATTGCTTATTTTGACAGGGAACATCCAAAATGTTAGCAATCACAAATTATTTCATGTCCTCAAAGTAGTCCCTATGACTAGAAATGCTTAATGTTAGTCGATGAATTCACTTCCGGAATGCGTCACGGTACTCTGACTGAGGTACACTGGTAAGGTACTGGTATACGGCAGATCCAAGCGCCTGTCTGGACCGATATCTCCGTCCAGCGAGGAATGTTTTAAGTTTTGGAAAAAAATGAAGAAGTCACAAGGGGCAAGATCTAGTGAATAAGGGTTTGGTAAAACTGTTACCTCCTCTTTTTGCAAAAAAAAAAAAAAAGGAACAATAACAGACGTATGGGCTGGGGCATTATCATGTAGAAATTGGACATGTTTGAAACCCGTGACCGGGTGCCGTTTCTGACAGATTTTTTTTTTTTTTTTTTTTTTTTTATTTCTTCAATACCACATCTTTCATTACGAAAACACGCCTATTTATAAAGAACTCTGATTTTTTTTTATATTTCTAACGAGTACCTACAATCCATGTTTTTGAGCAAAAATAAGAAAAATAATGTATACCCCTGTAAACCCCAGTTTTACTATATAAAAGAAAAAGGGGGTCAAAATTACATAGGCATGTTTTCGTGTTGGTAGTATTTTCCAGTAACACTTTTGCCGTTCTTCTCTGCCACCTGTATTGCAACGCCTTCACCAGAGCAGACGATTACATACAAAACCTTCTTTGCACTTAACCTGCATTTAGCAATTACTGGCCTTCTGCTGATTTGATGGTCAATATTTTATTGCTTAACTTCCTAATAGGTTAAAAAAAATGAACCCAATTTTCATGGTCAGTGACTTCATTTGCAAATATCTTTATTTTGGAAATATTTTGAGGAATTACTTGGCTATTTTAACTTACTGCTTCTTTAGACCATCAGTCAACAAATGAGGCACCCATCTGGCAGAAATCTTCCTAACATTCAAGATATTCTTTAGAATGTAATGAAATCTTTATAGTGAGATGCCCATCACGAAAACATACCTTAATAAAGTTGACCCCCTAAAACCCACTTTTATATAGTAAAACTGGGGTTTACCGGGGTATACATTATTTTCCTTATTTCTGCTCAAAAACATAGATTGTGGGTACTCGTTAGAACCGCCTCAAGGCGGTTCTAACGAGTACCCACAATCTATGTTTTGAGCAGAAATGTGAAAATATCAGAATTTTTATCTGAAAATTTTCATCTTTTTGGTGGTAAAATTTTCAGTATATTTGAATAGGCATGTTTTCGTATTGCCTGCCATTCGAGCTACATCATGCACTGTATATCTAGCATCTCTTTCAACAATGTCTATTACTTTTGATACAATTTCGTTAAAAGATGCAGATTTTGGCCTTCCAGATTTGGGTGCAATTTCGATCGACTCTAACCCAGAATAGAATTTCTTTTTCCATCAACTAACCGTGCCATAAGACACATAAGTAGATCCGCAAACACAGAAATTTCAACAAATATTTGTTTCAAAGAATAACCTATCTTAGAGCGAGCTTTTTGTAGGCCCGTATTTCCTCCTTCTTGGTAACACTTTTACCAACCATTTAACTACGTGTATAAAACGGCAAGTTATCTATCTTTCAATTAGATTTATGGGCACATGTACATATCATTGAAGTTGCACGTGAACATCGAGCAACGACACAATAAACAAAATCTTTTGGAACACCCCTCGTAAGTGAGCATTCACCCAGGTTGGTCGGGGCCTTCTACCTATCTATCTCTCGATACACAGTCGATCAATCTCGCTTGGATAAGTGGCTAAATTTAGAACGCATATAAAACCAAATAGACCATTAAATCTATATACATGCAGTACATAAGGCATATGCTAATGTTATCACTTACAGTGCTATGGGCAAATTTAGCAGACGACAAACAAATTGACATTTTCCTAGAAAATAGGATTTGACATTTCATGTAAATTGTCACATAAGTAGACAATGAATGACATGTTAAATCTTATTTTCTGGGAAAATTAAGAAAACTATTTCAAAATGTCGTGTGCTGACATTTTTCCCAGCATGCTAAGCGTTTAACTCCTCTGTAGTCTCAACCAACTGCAGCAGACTTTGTCATTGTGGTATAGTTCTAGGATAGAATTAATACCTCAGTGCATCGTTAGAGGTCTGTTACCGTGTGTTCTGTGAGTTAAGAGATGCACTGTCAACGCAAAATGCAGAATTTCTAAAGTTTGAATTGATAGATACCATATATAGTTCACTGCATTTTGCTTTCGGACGACTCAGTGAAACTTGTTTCTTCTTCACAGTCCATAGACACGCTGCTCATCAAAGATAGCTCATTTACGTACCCGTTCTTATATCTCCAAACTAGGATGGGGAGACAGAATGTTTATCTATACTGTACAAATTAAATGTGACTGTTCGTCCTTGTCCGCGTACGCGACTGATTCACATGCGATAAGTTTATTACAAGCTTCTTAAAAATGGTATTGTCTCGACAACTACTAATCAGAAAGTATTGATATTGGGTGCATGAGTGCCTGAGAGGGTCTGCCTTCATTATATGACTCCTGGGTTAATGGGTGTGAAGATGAAAGTCAAAAGATAGGACTCATCTAAAAAGTTCGTTCATGCAAACATCTGCTCAAGACAGTAGGCAAGAACTGTCATCTTTACAATTTATTTTTGTCACGAGGTCAAGGTCAGCATATTTGGTTTAAACATATTTTATTTCATATATTTCTCAATACATCAATACATCTACATAGACATTACATGAGTATGTTAATATATAAAAGGGATTCGAAAAAAGCTATATAGCTTATGTGAATTCGTTTCCCTCGGTTCATGAGCATCAAATCAAAACGTTGTGACCATGCATGTACAAGTAGTTAACTTGCTAACTAACTAAATAAATAACGAAGAGAAAGAAAGGTGAAAGAAAAGGAGCGAAATGAGAGTGCAGTTTAAGAACTTTGAGAGTAGTGGATGTATAATAGAGACGTATTAGAATACGACTTATAAAAAATAATATTTTCCAGGCACAAGCACGTAATATAGGCGAGAAGTAAAGAGAGTGGTGTGGGGACCCTACTTAAATAAATAAAAATCAAAACCTTTCAAGCATTGAGACTTATGGATTAAAACCGATTTTAAACTACAAATGTATTGTTATATTAGAAAACTAAACAATATTCAGACAACATATTATGTTACTAGCTATATGGAAATTGGTATTGATATATGTCAGTTTGTAGGACAGTGGACAGTTCAAGAGGAGATTTCAAAGCGTTTGCTTCTTTGAATAAACTTATGTACATATTTAAAAATTGATTCATTCGCTTCATCTGTTAAAGCCATGTTCCCGAACAGTAGGGTATGTAATGTTGGTTGGCAGAACTGCGATACTTCATGCAACATATCCATTCTTATAGCGTTATATTTTCGGCATTCTAACAGAAAATGTTTGTTGGTCTCGGGTAGTCCACACGTGCATCTCGGGTCTTCAATGATATTTTTATGGTATAAATAATAGTTTAGAGAGCTACAGTTAGTTCGAAGTCTTGCATGATGTATTTGACCTAGTCTGTCACCGACATAGAAATAGGATGGTGTTTCACGTGAATTAGTACTCAGAGATCTTTTAAAAGATTCTACTGTGGGGGAATTTCTTGATAAAACAGGTAGAGCATTCCAGTCTCTGACTACTGAAGGTAGAAAGGATTTGTAATATAGTTGAGTGCCAGCATGGATGTTTTGCAAGTTCTCAGCGTTTCTTAGACTGTATGAAGACGCTTGACCGACTTGATCAGGAACTAACTGTGTCAAATAATTTGGTGAAAGTCTGTTAATCATTTTGTAAAAAAGAACAAGTTTATGTTTTCTTCGTCGAGAGCTAAGCTCTTCCCATCCCAATTCATTATACAGTGAAGCAAGAGAGACTAACTTAGTTGTTCCAGATACTATTCTACCGGCTTCCAGTTGCACCTTCTCAATCTCAGTTTGATCAAACTGAGTGCAATTATCCCATACGACATCTGCATATTCCAGTATGGGTCGTATAAATGTAAAATAAATAATCTCCAAAGTCTTGTGATCAAACTGGAATTTAAGTTTTCGCATTATATTTATTCTTGCCCAAGCTTTGGATGTGATAAGCTCGATATGATTATGCCAAGTTCCATCATTTGACAAAACTAAACCAAGGTGTTTATGGGAGGTAACGTTTTCAATCGACTGGTTATTTAGGATCAGTTGAGGATGCTGTAGATCAGTACGTCTTCTTGTAATTAAGAGAGATTCAGATTTAGCAGGGTTGAAAGTGACAAGCCATTTTGTTGCCCAAATATTAATTTTTGAAAGGTCGTTATTCATAACAGATGCGGTATTTTGCGGAGTATCGACAATAATATATAGACTAGTGTCATCAGCAAACAATCTGATATTCGAATTAATGTCATTAACGATGTCGTTTATAAATATAAGAAATAGCAGAGGACCAAGTATCGAACCTTGTGGTACACCGGCTTTTAGATAAGACCAATCAGAACAAGAACCAGGAAGAACAACTCTTTGTCTTCGGTTTGTTAGGTAATCGGAGAACCAGTCCAACAAGCGTCCTCTGATACCCACATAATTTAGTTTATGAAGAAGTCCCCGATGCCAAACTCTATCAAAAGCTTTGCTTATGTCAAGAAAGACCGCCCTCACCTCTTTACCTTCGTCTAATGCCTTACAGAAAGTATTATACATGTTTACAAGCTGATTTACAGTTGAATCGCCCGTAACGAAACCTGATTGAAAACTGGAAATTGTATTGTTAGAAAGAAAGAAGTTGAATACATGTTTGTGCACAAGTTTTTCCATGACCTTTCCTATAGTATTCAAAAGAGATATTGGTCTGTAATTCGAAACATTGGATGCATCATCTTTTTTAAAGATCGGAGTCACGTTAGCTTCTTTCCAGGAAGAAGGAAAGGAACCTGAGGACAGAGATGAATTGAACAGGGAACATAATGGGTTGGCTAGTTCAGAAGAGAGCTCTTTAAGTATTCTGTTATTTATTCCATCGGGTCCGGAAGACTTTCCTAGCTGGAGATTCTGCAGTATATCTTTGACTTCATTAGGGTTCAATTTGATACCGTGGATTGAGGGTGTATTATCACTGCATATTTTGCGGTACAGTGACTGGCCTTATATCTCCAGTATATTTAATCGATGATTTGTCATAGTTTTTACCTAACCCCCCTTCCCCCCCCCCCCCCCCCCCCCCACACACACACACCCACCCACCCACACCACCACCAAAGGACCCTGGGATAGACATTGCGGTTGCCAGACACGAGGTATAATCACATGTGCGGTATAAGGTGCATTGTTAACTTTAATATGCGCTGCTATTAAAATTTGTCGTGGCTTATTATGTTTAGTTTAAAGGCAAATAATCTAACTCTTTATCGTTAAGAACCCTGAAGCCAAAGGACGCTGTTTAATGTTCAATCGTCTAGCCAAGTGGTCACAAAAAGTTTCATGCATAATAGGAAACCGAATTAGCCAGCGCATGACAAAACCCACAAAATGGCATATGCGCATAGCGAATACTCAGATCATCCTGGGCGTCCGCCCAGTCTGATCAGAGTATTCGCTGTGCGCTCAAAAGATAGCTAAGGACCCCAGCTTTCTTCATGTGGACAGCGAAAACTCTGATCAGACTAAGTGGAAGCCAAGGCTGATCTGAGTCTTTGCTGGACGCCCATGCCATTTTGTTGATTTTGTCATGAGGTGGCTCAAATGTTTTCTCTTGCACGCGCTTTTTCCCGTCAACATTTCATCAGCACTGGTATTAATCAACCATTCTCATTTTACACGGATACTTGATACACTGTGAATAATGTGTAATCGACAAAATACAGTCGAACTTCGATGGCTCGAACATCTTTGGGACCATAGAAAATTGTTTGAGACATGGGTGGTTCGAGCCACTGAGGGTTAATTATGGTGCCAAGTCAGGAAGCAAAGGGTGATAATTTAGGGATTTTTTTTTCAATTTTCTATACAATAATTGTATGATTGTATGTTGAGGCGATTCTAATGAGTACATACAACATACAATTCCATGATGAAAAAATCATTAAATATTTGTTTTCTTGAGCTATTGGAAGAATTTTGTAGGGACTGAAAAAAGAGTTCGAATCATCCACGGTAAACGAGCCATCCGTGTTCGAGCCATTGAGGTTGTACTCTCTCTCTCTCTCTCTCTCTCTCTCTCTCTCTCTCTCATTGCTTAATCGTAGAGTGCCGTGTGTATGATGGTGCCGGTGTGCAGTAGAGAGCTTGTATATTGCCACGGGCGCCGTCACGAGCAGTTCTTAAATCTAATAAATGCAGACACTCTTGCTTTCTAACTTTATTTTCTAGACGTTTTGTCGGTCAACTGTCAAATTATGGATGACGCTTGCATTTTATTGCTCTTTTGTTTTCTAACATCCATCCGTCCATCCATCCATACGTACGTGCGTGTGTGCGTGCGTACGTACATCCATCCATCCATTCGTACGTGCGCACGTACATACATACATATTGTAAACTTGAGAAATATACATAAATGGGTGTAACGAATATTTCGTTGTTAGCGTGCATGAAGGCGCGTGCATGTTTTTGATTCAGTAAAATAAAAACAATATGATGTTATCTGATCACTAGAAAGAAATTATATATGCTTATTTGCCCTTGACACTTGTCTTGTGTTTCGTTTCGGCAAAACAGGGTTTGGTAGACATGAGTGTTGGACTATCCTTGTTCGTGAAACAGGACGATCATTTGTATCAGTTTCATGTAATTATAGAGGAGTGTATATACTTATGTTACATGCGTATATTTTATGATAATGGGTATCAAATATACCTAACTGTTTAAGTTGTTCCTCACATTAAATTTGCAGCAAGTTTATATAGTGACATCCACTCTCCACCCTGCCGCCCCCCACCCCATGACCCCTTGAAAAAGAGTAAAATATAAAAAGAAGGAAAGAAAAAAGAAATGCAACACATCTGAACTGCAAAGAAAAAAATACTAATACCTTTTTTCTGTTGTAATTAAAAATTATCTGTATATGTTGGTCTACAATTTTTTGCAAGTATACTTTTTTGTAGAGCAAACATATCAAATATACCCTCAAGTGTTGATATCAATGTTCGTTTTACAAACATGTAGTACACCAGTTTTACAAAACCAAAGTAGAAGTGTTTCATTTCTTCTTCTTCTTTATTTTTTTATTATTATTTTTTTTTTTCATTTTAGGGGTCGGGGGTCATATACTTAATTCAGAAAGTTGTCTTATGACAGGGTTGGTATGTATAAAAGCATGGCACAATTTTCCACGTGTTCCATTGTTTACCTAATGTTATGCTACAATTTCTTGTTTAATGTTACTTGCCCCCTTCCCCCGCCCCCCCCCCCCCCCCCACACACACACCGTAGTTACAATATATGCGTTCTGGAGTAAACGAAAATATGATCAAAGCACTGAGAGTATTGAGTGGGCGGTTGCCTGAAATTCTACGCTCGTATAAGCTTGTAGACCTGATAGGGATTTACACCGAAATCAAATAAAAAAAAACAACAATACCATCACAAAAACACGCCTATATAATTTTGACCCCCTTAAACCCCACTTTTATATGGTAAAACTGGGGTTTACAGGGGTATACATTATTTTTCTTATTTTGCTAAAAACATAGATTGTGGGTACTCGTTAGAACCGCCTTGTTGAGGTGGTTCTAATGAGTACCCACAGTCTATGTTTTGAGCAGGAATATGAAAAATATTAGATTTTTTTTATCTGAAAAATTTCATCTTTTGGTGGTAAAAGTTTCAGTATATATGAATAGGCGTGTTATCGTAATGATAAATAGTATACAAATTTATTTGTAAACTGTAATCTAAGAGTAGAAAGCCAAGCATATGAATGTAATCGTTTGCGGTACTGGATATCTTCTTTTCAACTTAAAAATCTGCTTTTCCGTGTCAAAAGTCATATGTAATTCATATTTACGAAGTCCTTTTCAGTACCCGATAGCCCGTTTTTCGGTGGAAAATGTCCTTTTCACTGTTGAGCAGATCCGCGGTTCGGGTTATATTTTTCACCCAACGCTGTAGATTTGGTGCGTTTCACTGGAGTATTCATATTCGTCCGCTAGTATTGTATTCAGTAAAATTATTTTGGTTTTGTTTATCTCTTTGCTAATGATAAGCATCAGAGTGTATAAGGCTAATATGTTTGAATCTAGAATTTAGCGTCATAAGCGTTAGCAGGGAACTATTTGTTAGGTAGTTATTAGGTTGGAAGGTTGCGCAACCGCCCCAAAAACTGAAATTGCTTTCTACAGTTGTACCTGTGCTGAAAGAGAACATTGTCACTTAACCCCACAGATGAACAGTCGGTATATAATAATTCGAACGATTTCATTGGTTTGACTGCAACTGATTTTTTTTTTTTTTTTTTTTTTTTTTTGATTGGCACGTTAGCCCTTTAAGTGACACAGGGCTGGCATTTTTCCAGTGTCTTGGCCAACTACGCCGTCCAATGAGGCGTTTTGAACGGGTTGGAAACAATCTGACCTTTCTTATTTTCTAGTTCATTAGATTTCCTTTCTACGGGAGAAAAACTGAAACACTACTCGACCAAATTATATCACTTAAGTTCATTATCGTTTGTCTCTGATGTTACTTTCGTCGCATTGATTCAATGACCATTTTAAGAGTGGCGGAGGTGTGGGGTTCATACACTTTTAAGGAAGACGAACCTCCTTTCAGAATTGTATTACTCCTACTGACAAGGAACTGAAAGGAATGAATTCACTTCCATTTTATTTTTTTCACCACGAAAACACGCCTTTATATACTCAGTAAAAATGAAAACTTAACATGGTATTATACCGATTTATACATGTTTGCTTTTATAATAGAAACTCTAGAAGTACATTATCTCATAAGCCGATCAATACATAAGACAATAGCAACAGTCTCGCTCTGATGAATTGCGCACGAGGAAGTCGAGCTTAGGTTTCTGTTTTTCACCTCTTCCCACGCTGTGGTAAATTTCCATTCACTTCATGTACGCATTCTACAGATAAACTCTTACTGTGTAACAGCGATAAAACAAACAAAAAAAAAAAGATGTTTCATTCATCGACGTTGTACAGAAATGCCACGTCTTTCTGAAAATCAACGTAACCAGGCCATTATTATGCTGACGTTTCACAACATTTTGGATGCTCTCGTCAGACTATCCATAACCTCTTTTGAAGACCATGTAAAGTTTTCAATTTTACTCAGTAGTTTTGACCCCTTTAAACCCCACTTTTATGCAGTAAAACTGGGTTTTACAGGGGTAAACATTTATTTTCTTATTTCTGCTCAAAAACATAGATTGTGGGTACTCGTTAGAACCGTCTCGCCGAGGCGGTTCTAACAACTACTCACAATCTATGTTGAGCAAAAATATGAAAACTACCAGAATTTCTCATCTGAAAGCTTCATTTTTGGTGGTAAAATTCTCAATATATTTGAATTGAAATAGGCATGTCTAAGAAAAGCTTTTATAATAGGGACTTGAAGTGCAGGAAAGCAAACAGGAAAGCATAACATTTTCTCCCCCGTAAAAAAATAGCAGAAGATCAACCAAGTGTATCAATACTCCTTACTTGTGGGTGGCTGGGTGGTGCCAACTGATATTGGCTCACAGTTGGGCAAGGTCTGCTATCCTTGTAGCAGGTAAGGGTAGAGGAGTAATGTTTTTAATTCTTCTGTTTCTTCACTTTCATTCCTGTTTCTCTTTCTTCCCTGTCCCTCTCTTTCATCTCTTCTATTTCTTCTATATCTTTTCTCCCTTTCTCTGGGAGACGACACAAAATGACCTACAAGGATTGACGTGTCGTTAAACCCCAACACAATCAATCAAGACTCCTTACTTACATTACGAGAACACGCCTATTCAGATAGATAGATAGATAGATAGATAGATAGATAGATAGATAGATAGATAGATAACGAAAAACAAAATGTAAATAACATTAAGAAAACACGCCTATTCAAATATGTAGAAAAATTCACCTCCAAAAAACTGAAAATTTTCAGATAAAAAAATCTGATATTTTTCATATTTCTGCTCAAAACATAGACTGTGGGTACTCGTTAGAACCGCCTCGGCGAGGCGGTTCTAACGAGTACCACAATCTATGTTTTTGAGCAGAAATAAGAAAAATAATGTATACCCCTGTAAACCCCAGTTTTACTATATAAAAGTGGGGTTTAAGGGGGTCAAAATTATATAGGCATGTTTTCGTGATGAACAAAACCAAAACACAACACAGAACGCTTAGCATGCTGGATAAAAAGTTCACCTTAAGAGAGTTTAATTTATTTTTTATTATTATTTTCCAGAAACTAGGGTTTGAATTTTATCAAATGGTCTCCTTAAGAGATGATTTGCATGCAATTTCAAATTCTATATTTTAGGAAAATTAAGCAAATATCATTGTTCTGTCGTCTGCTTAATTAACCCGGAGAGTGCTGAAGATTCACTCGTTAATACCGAGTCTTGACAACAATGTAGAATTCGACGTCTGATCAAGGTCAACTCTGTTTTCTTTTACAAAACGAGAACTATTTTATTGCTTAACACCACTTTAAACAGATAATACATCTTTCCAAATTGCAGGATAGAAGAATCAAGTAAAGATCTCCAGGCATTCATCCGTTTATGCCTAGTGGACACTTCTACCCAGTTCTTTGGACATGCCTATCAACAGTCAATGTATTTATTTATTTATTCATTAGGATCATTTAAAACAAAATTTCCTGTATTTCTTACAAACCGTGCCATCACGAAAACACGCTTATATAATTTTGACCCCTTTAAACCCCACTTTTATATTGTAAAATTGGGGTTTACAGGGGTTTACATTATTTTGTTTATTTCTGCTCAAAAACATAGATTGTGGGTACGTGTTAGAACGGCCTTGCAGCAGAAATATAAAAAATAAGAGATTTTTTATCTGAAATTTTCATTTTTGTGGTGGTAAAATTTTCAGTATATATGGGTAGGCATGTTTGGTAATGCAGGCCCTGATCACTGAAAAAATACTAGTATTTTTTTTCAACTTAATTAGTATTTGAATGGACAAAATCCACCAACCCCCAATAATATAGTAAAACATGATAATAATAACAGTAAAATTAAAAATAGTAATGACTAAATTTGCAGTTATGATAATTATAATAATAGAAATAACAATGATGATAATGTTTACTACAACAGCTACAACTATTACTATTGATGATAATAATGCTAATACTAATACTGAAGATTACAATCCTACTACTACTACTACAGACTATAACAACAGCAATGAGTATTGTTAGAATTATATTACGTATGTAGCAATGTTCAAAAGTATTATGTTTACTAATATTATCATTATTAATATTATCGTCATTGAGGTTTTGTCCATTCAAACACTTATTACCTAGTAAAATTACTACAGTTGACTCTCGCTATCTCGACCTCGCTTATCTCGAATAACCGCTTATCTCGAAATGAAAATCTGGTCCTTGCCCAAACATGAAAATCTAACAACAGGTAAAAATATTGTGGAAAAGAGGAGAAATTGCTCCTCAGGAGCAATTTCTCCTCTTTTCCACAATATTTTCAATATATCCCTAACTTCAAAAATCTAATTACATATATATTTGTTAAATGTGGTTAATTCAATTATTTTTTCCTTAATTCTGCAAATCTGATATGTCGAGGTACGGATATCTCGAAGTATTTCAGAGAGTCCCTTGGAATTCTACATAACGAAAGTCGACTGTAGTTATTTTTTCAGTGATCAGACGCCGCGTTCTGCGGCATCTGACAAGGGTCTACATTGTTTGCAAATGTGCTTTCGTGGGACTCTAGGCATTAATAGGTTAATGAGTTTAATGAGTTATAAAACAGTTTTACTTACTATAAATATAGTAGTGTATAGTTTCCGATAGCTAATACAGAACTGATATCCTGAAAGAACCAATACAGTTTGCATATACAGTGGGTGTTCTTAGAAGTTTGTCTACTAGATTTGATTGGATGGAAAAAGAAGCTTTGAGTCGATTTAACCTGCATGGAAGTAAATAAGGAAGGAAGAAACACAATTTATTTATTTTATGTTATTATCAAAATTATTATTCCATTCAAGTTTTTATTTTTCCCCAAACATGGAGAGTTAAATTACATATTACAAAACGCAAAACATAACATATAAAACAATATATGTGCATACATTGATATTTGAGGGCAAGCCTGACATTATTGACTTGCATTCGTCCAATTTTTTAGTTACTTAGATCTTTTAAGACTGCCTAATAATTTATTTTTATTTACATTTATGCCATCACGAAAACACGCCTATATTGATCCCCTTAAACCCCACTTTTATACAGTAAAATTGGGGTTTACAGGGGTATACGTTTTTTTTCTTATTTTGTGAGAAAAACATAGATTGTGGGCGCTCATTAGAACCGCCTCGCCGAGGCGGTTCTAACGAGTACCAACAATCCATGTTTTGAGCAGAAATATGAAAACTATCAGAATTTTTTATCAGAAAATTTTCAGTTTTTGGAGGTGAAATTTTCTGTATATTTGAATAGGCGTGTTTTCGTAATGGAGTTAAATAACATAGTACAAAACACAAAACATAACATATAAAACAACATATGCGCATACATTGATATTTGAGGGCAAGCCACATATTGGCTTGCATTCGTCCAATGTTTTAGTTACTTAGATCTTTTAAGACTGCCTAATAATTTATTTTTATTTACATTTATGCGTTTTCCTGATTTCTGATTGGTAGAAAAAATCATTCATTTCCCAGTGAAATTTTAAACATCTGATACTTTTTACCGTTTCTGAAAGCGAATTTGTTAAAATTTCAAATAGAAAATTTATTACAAGAATTGATTTTGTTTTCGTTTCATCGAGCCATGAATGAAAAAAAAATAAAAAATAAAAAAAATAAAACAACCGAAGGACGCTGTTGTGCATGAATGTGCTACGTGCATCATGCATAGCGTCCTTTCTTTTTTTTTTTTTTTTTTTTTTCTTTCTTTTTTTTTCTTTTTGTTTCATTCATGTTTCGATGAAACGAAAAAGAATATAAAAATCAATTCCTAAATGAGTTTGTTTCAAATTATTTTCTTTGATATTGGAGAGACGTGCTTACGGTGCATCGAAACGAGTTTTAACAAAGAACTGCTACATCGATTGTAATAGAACATCTTCTTTTTGAAGATGATGCCATTAAGACTTTGCTGGAATTCTTTAAAGACGTCATTTTCGGCTTCTTCAACAGAGGATGTGAATTGGGTATTATCTCTATGACTTCATGCATCAATATTTTGGTTCAATATTGGTCTATTTATGGTTTACTCCTGCTGTGTGCTTGCAATTTTCAGCCAAACCAAGCTTCAACAATGAAGCTAAAAATGCTGATATGGAATACCAATGGTAGAGATATAAAAATGTTAAATGATAAAAAGAAGACACACAAAATAACGTGAGCCACAATGTAAGAAAACATACATTCAGACATGTGCGCCCAGCGAAGATTCAGATCAGCCTGAGCATTCGCGCAGTCTGATCAGAATCTTCCCTGGGCGCATTCTGGGTACCAAGGATGCAATGTCTCGTTATGCGGACAACGAGGACTCCGATCAGACTGCGCGGATGCGCAGGCTGATCTGAGTCTTCGTTGTACGCACATTTCAGAAGGTACATTTTTTACTTTATTATTCAATGTGATTTACAAGCAATGACTTCCATTTGGTAGTAATGTGCGAGTTCACAAAATAACATTTTTTTTTTTTTTTTTTTCAAATTTTCGGCCTATGGCCTTCTTCAGGAATGGAATACTTCATTCATCTAGGTGGCATCAATCTCTGCTTCAAGGAAGAAAGTGATGTTGATCCTCCATGATGAGGATCAACATTTCCCAGCTAGCATTCTGCTTAAATCTAAATCGGACCGTTAGCGGCCGACAGGTTTCCTGTCGGGGTCTGGTGTATATTTCAGTAGAATGCTAAATGGGATTCTTCCTTGAAGCAAGATGGATGCCACCTAGTTGAATGAAATGTTCTATTCCTGATAATGGTCATAGGCCGAAAATTTGTAAATAGACTAGTTTTTAATTTATAGAATATTGTGTTTTTCCCTAAGGAGAAATAATTTAAAAGAATTTGCACAAAATAACTGTTGCGCAGCAACCAATCAAATCATAAACAAAGCATAAAAATCTTAAAGTAACACTTAAAAAGCCCAATTCACAACTGCGGAGGACATGTTTTGGTATTTTTCAGAGGAAATAAGGTTTGGGCGGGCCCATTGTGGTCCTGTTTCTGGTTTTCTTGTGTTCTGGCTTCAGATCGCCATTGAGCCCTTTGCTTTGTTTCATCACAGTATTTGTGATGATACATGTTTCACTGCCCCCAGGGGCGGAATTAGAGACGGTTCGAGGGGCTCAGTCGACCCCCCCCCACCCCGCCCACTCCAAATGACTCAAAATTTCAATATTAAAGGAATTTTGGATGATTTGGGACATTTTACCTTATACTTCTCTCCAACAAGTCCATTTTACTCTCTGTGAGTGTGTGTAAAATTGCTGGGTGAGTGACAAACAGTGTAGACCCAGATCAGACGCCGCCTTCTGCGGCGTCTGATCTGGGTCTACACTGTTTGCTCAGGCCTGTCTGTCCGAATACGTTGAGTAAGTAAGGCAATGTGATTAAATCGAATCGAACCCCCTCAGAAATCCTCCTGGATCCACCCCTGGTCACTGTGATGATTCACTGATGAAGTAGAGGCCCCTATGTGTACCTAACATATGTTTGTAATTTGGAACTGCATCAGAATTAAGGGTGAGGTTTCGCGCGAGAAAACTGGTTTAAGCACCCACCATCCCTCTCCCCAGAAGTGTTTCTACTGACCGTTGTTTGTGCGTCGGATGTTTCATCTGTGACGTCTGTTTTATCTTTATTTGTTCCTCATCTCTCCTTCCTTTGGCGTCTCGGAAAGGCTGTGCTCCATGAGTGTGGCATTGTCATTTCATATGAATCGTCTTCCCGGACAACTTCTTTACTATGGTCATACAGTCATTAACTTAGAGTGAATTCACATAATATTGGTTATTAATAAAGTTCATTAACTCTTTTACTACCACAGCCAATAATAATAATAGGCTTTTGCAAACAGCACAGATTCAAATGAGACGGCTCATAATGAACCGTCTCATCTGGATCTACGCTGTTTGACCATCAGTCTTTCAACTTCACATATAAACTTCTTTCCAATCGATAGATTGTTTAAAAAAAAAGCAGACGACAAATATCGTCTGAAATTTGGCACCGAAAGAGTTAAAAAAAAAAAATGAAAAATAAAAATGCACACCACCTAAATCGCGAATACCTCTTTCTTCCATCTTCAGCACTTCCGACTTTCAACCTTTCAACTTTCATCTTCCTACAGTAACATCAGTCTATTAACCTCCAACTTCATACTTCCAACTTCTGAATTCTCTGTTCTTACTGTTGAGGACCTCTAGCTCCCAGTTTCTTATTTTTTGACTTCTTCCATCTAACTTTTGACGTCTTTCTTCTGCTTTCCAATTTCTCACTTCTAATAAGAAGTCGGAAGCTAGAAGAAGTTAAAACTGAGCAGGGAGAAAGGAAATATCTTAGACTGGAAGTTTGAGGTACTGAAGTAAGAAATTGAAAGTGGTCAAATCAGAAGTCTCTACAAACTACAGTCGAACCTCGATGGCTCGAACACCGATGGCTCGTTTACCATGGTAATACGAACTCGTTTTTGACGAAATTCACCCGATAGCTCAAGAAAACAAATATATAAGGTAAATTTTCTTATTTTATCGTGAAATTGTATGTTATGTGTACTCATTAGAATCGCCTCATCGAGGCGATTCTAATGAGTACACTCAACATACAATCACTGTGTAAAAAATTGAAAAGAATCCCTTAACTTATCGCTATTTGCTTCCTGAACTGGTGCCATGATTAACCCTCAGTGGCTCGAACTACCGATGTCTCGACCGAATTTCCATGGTCCCAAAGATGTTCGAGCCATTGAGGTTCGACTGTAAATTGCTGTCATATGAAGAGTCTCAGTGAATCCGAGACTCTGAACTTTTTTCTTTTATGTGTTCTTTGTTACTAAGGACAACCTTTATCGATTTTTTTCCATTACTACCTGTGAATGTTGATTTGTCAAAACACTAGTCCAAACTATTCTGCACTGGTAAATTAGAGATCAAAATTTCTCAGATTTAAGTTTCTTTCTTTCGTTCTTTTCTTTCAAGATCATTCGAAGTCAACATCGTTATTGATTGGTTTTAATTCAGTCTTAGTCTAGTGCAGACGACAAATGACTGATGTTGATTCTTATTTTTCCCCCATTGAAACCATTGTAATGAAAAGATAAGCCTTGCATTAATGGAAACATTAAATATACTGAAATGTCCTGTGCCAATTACAGTCTGTCCCATACTACTAAAAGTTATGTTTGTCTGTGGCATTTATCTCTGTCCGACAGAACCGTATTTTCTCTAAGTAATCGGGCATACAAGCCTGAACAGTGTAGACCTAGATCTGACGCCACAGCTACTTAACCATTATGACGAACCAATTGGTAGTATTAAACAGACTTATTCAAATTTTCGGACATGTTTTGTAATGAGCTAATGTGTCCGAATTTTTAGAATAAATACGATAAATAAGAAAAAAGGAGGAGCATTGACCTTCCTGGAGATCTATAAGAACAGATCGCTTTTTATAGTTTCTTAAAAATGCCAATAAAATGAACGGTATGTACCTGGTGAGTTCTGTGGTGAAAGCCCTGCTGAAATATTCCAAACACTTACAGAGTTATTGAAATTTGCTCATTTGAATCCCATTAATATTCATCAGAAGCCCTCACGTCATTAGTTCTGATGAATATCTTTTCAAAATGGCTATTGCCAGTCGACTGGCAATAGCCGATTTACGTTAAAATCGGTATTGACAGTCGACTGTCAATAGCGATTTTAACGTAAATTGGCTATTGATAGTCGACTGGCAATAGACCTTTCCTTATTTTTTCAGTTTCAAAGTATTTCAGGGGCGGGTCCAGGATTATTTAATAAGGGGTTTAAAATTTCCGAGGATGTTTGCGTTGATCCAGTTACCCTAAGCATTAGAACAGAAAGATCTGAACAAACAATATAGATCCAGATCAGACGCCGCAGCATGCAGAAACGTTCTTATAGCTAGTAAAATAATTATGTTGAAATTTTAGAATTATAAGGTGAAAAGTAAGGTGAGTGACTATTTATAAGGGTAAATACTAGTACGGTGTCAAAGATTTATCAAATTCAAAATTTCTGAAAATGAAATTTTGAGTCAAACTGGGGTTCGACCGCTTCCGCCCCCCCCCCCCCCCCCCCTCCACACACACACCTCCTCCCCTCGAGAATCCCTTCTGCATCCGCCCCTGTATTTAGTACTATATACACAAATAATATATATTTCCATATAGACATAACACATTTTCATAATTAGTTTGATTTTAAAATGCAAATCTAATTTAAAAACAAATCTAAATAAAATTTCATAACTAATTTGTATTCAACTTCCTGGTAATTTTATTGAAATGTTAATTGTGACCTTATGGGATGTACTTTTCAACAATTTATTTGTTTTTTGACACATGCACCTTGATTCCAACCTTGCGTTTTAATATAAAGAAAATATGATTTGATTCAGTTTATTTTGTCATCACAGTTGAAATATGCTATTTTCACCCTTACAACCTACGTTATCAACACGACGATACGTACATAGCCACGATTATAACATTTGTTCAGATTTATGATAAAATCATGAAGAGTGCATAATGCAGCAAAAAAAAAAATACCGAGTAAACAAAACATGCCTATTTAAGTCTTGCATTTTACCAACAAAAAAAAAAAGAAAATTGAACGCCACACATATTATAGTTATTATAGATACCTATACCAACTAAGCTTAAATCATTAGTGCTACTGAATATCAACAAAGAAGGTCGAAGTGTCTGACTATCCATTGCTCTTCAGAAGCCCGATGTTTCGAAAGACAGACAAGTCCATATGACAGTGAATTTAATGCACTTGAATATTCTGGGCCCGGTTGTTCAAAGCTAACGACGTCGTTAGTTAACGATTCGTTAAAATTTACATCGAATGATACGCAAATACGATGAAATTTTTTGCTGAAAAAATGTGAGTAGCTTTTGCAGTGCAAAAGCTACTCACATTTTTTCAGCAAAAAATATCAGAATATTGTATATTGAATCCGCTAAAACAGTTAACGAAATGACCCTTAACGAGCTCGTTAAGCTAACGACGCTTTGAACAACTGGGCCCAGATTTTCATAAAACCCTAGTTAACCCTAGGTATATGTTCCAAGAGGCAGTGGGAAATTACTTGGGAGTCTTCAGGTAACCGCAGCAAACCTTTAAAGTGTTCAGCACAATGCAGCAGACGGCATTTTTATAGCCTAAAACTAAGGTTGGAATTTCAAATGAATCGTCTTTCGATCAGACGATACACATAGAATGACATTTTTATGTATTTTCGCTGGAGTTTACATTCTCTGGACTTTTTGTAGTCACTGAACCCATTCTGGGATTTTTGAAACATTTGATGGGAGTCACTAATGGGGGTCACTGATGTGGACTGATGGGCTGAAACTAGCTAGTCTGCTAGACAACTTCAGTTTTCGGTTTTGTGAGTGTGACCATTATTTTCAAGGGTCATTCTTTTTAGAATTAATTTGTTTCATCCAAGTTAAGTAAAGATATTTTGGTGATATTTTTCTCTACCATAGACCTCACAGCGTTCACTAACACAGAATCTGTGCTCACTGTTCTAGTATCGTTCCGATTCTCTCATTACGATAACACGCCTATTCAAATACATGTATATGGTAAATTTCACCTAAAAAAACTGATTTTTTTTTCAGATAAAAACTCTGATATTTTTTATATTTCTGCTCAAAACATAGATTGTGTTTTATGCAGTGATAAGAAAAATAATGTATATCCCTGTAAACCCCAGTTTTACTATATGAAAGTGGGGTTTAAGGGGGTCAAAATTATATAGGCATGTTTTCGTGATGTGCTGAGTGGTTTTACTGCATTTTTGCGAGCATACTGTAACAGTGCCAGATGTGATTGAATAGTTAACTAATGCTACAAGTCATATTTACAAACCCAGTGCAAACATCCATAGAAACGTGCAGCCTTATAAAATATTCATTACAGATGGTTGGGTCATAGAATTGTTCTGTCAGTATTATAAATAGAGTCTGTGCCATAGTCCTGTAGCAGCTGAATATTCTCTCTCTCTCTCTCTCTCTCTCTCATTTCCTATAATATTGCATATGCGCCCAGCGAAGACTCAGATCAGCTTGCGCATCCGCTCAGTCTGATCAGCTAGAGTCTTCGCAAGGCGCTCTTTGCAAGATGCTGAACAATGTTGTGAAGGCTCTGAGTTGCGTGGGTGCTGCGCCAAATTTCAGACTACGTTTGTCGTCTGCTTCGTTTTTTTAACAAACTAAGGATTAGAGAGAAATTTATATGTAAAGTTGAAAGACTGAATATCAAACAGCGCAGATCCTGATGGCTCATTATGAGCCGTCTCATCTGGTTCTACACTGTTTGCAAAAGCTATTATTATCGTCTGTGGCATTGAAAGAGTTAAAGCGTCATGCAAACACATTTTGTAGCAGACGACATTCTATTATTTTTATTGTTTTAAGAGAAATTAAGTCTTGCCATTTCATGGCGGACGATTCCCATGAAATGGCAAGCTTTGATTTATTTGAAAAAGTAATAAAAACTAGACATATATGCAAAGTACACAAATACCCCTACCATTTGGTTTTTTGCCCATATGGCAACATCTGGATACATAAATTTCAATAAATATTTTCCAGCTGTTCGATCTGATGTTATATATTTTGACCCTTAGCCCCTACTCCACCCCCGGGCAAGACCCAGGGTCAACTATAAAAGTTACCCATTATGACCTGCAAGAGAAACGCGGACGAAAATGTTGATGTAAATTTGAATGTAAACTTAAATTTTTGTTAGACTCTGGTTACGAACGTGACATACGCACGTACACACGTACGGACGTAACATCACGACGAAATGTTTTTGCTCCAACACTGCCTTCGGCAAGAGGGTGGAGGGCGGGGAGGGGGTTAAAATATTTGAAACATTTTTTTTGTCTGCTGCAGTTGTGACTGGTGCTTTATTAAGGGATAAGAAGCTGAATAAATAACTATAGGACCGGTGTGTGTGGACGATCTAATCTTATCAGTAAAGTCTGATCAGGTTATTTTCTATTGACTGATATATTCTACAGCATAAACTACTCCGTTAAAAGGACAGTGAAGGTGCAGACATGCGGACTGATTTGTTCGCCTATAGCTCTGTGTCGGTCAGGTACTGTTGTATTTCTCTCTAAGCCACGATACACAGATACTTGGGGTCAGTAGAGCGTACCCAGCAAATACACAACGTAGCAACAACGTCGTTACAACGTCGCTGCAACGTCGTGACGTTGCAGCGACGTTGTAACGACGTTGTAAAAACGTTGTGTGTTTGCTGGGTATATGGTCCAAATCTGATCTCAGATTTGGACCATATACGCTCAACTGACCCCAAGTATCTTTGCCACAATTTATCTGTGCCACTATGTGGGACAATGCACCAGGTGATATTTACGTCCAGACCTGTTCTTGTATTCCCAGCAGTCTATTCAGTCCCTTATATTAACTTCTCCGAAAAGAGCTCGACATATGACATATGCGACTAGTGTCTACCCAGATAGTGCCAGTTGTGTACTGGTCGCAAACATAATGTACAGACTTTAAAGATTCCATCAACGAACTGCGAACTCGGATCAAAACCGTGGATGCACAGACTGATATGCGTTTACGCTGGTCGCATATGTCATGAGGTGGTTTTCTATTCGGAAGGCCGGACTCTACAGCGCAGTCGGTAATGTGTGTGACTGCAGATCCAGGACTTGAAAATTCGAAGCCCTGCTCGGCCACTTTCCTAAGGACTAATCATGTAATAATTTCTTTTGTCATTCTCCCCCATCTACTGATTCAAGAAGGGCAGTTGTCAGTTACTGCATAATGAACGTATGTGCACAAGTACTGGTTAACCGCTTAAGGGATTAAACTTGCCCAGGAAAAGTGCGAGTAGGTTAACTGACCTTAACGGTGTTAACTGGGCCGTAAACTCAAATTCTATTCGGTGGGGCTCATATTTACAGTTTCTAAAGTTTATGCGAACGCTTAAACGTATGAACTAAAAGTGGTCGACATAGGCTTTTATTGTCCCTATTAGCGATACTAGCCATCTTCTCATATTTCAGCACCATTTGGTTTTCATAATCTATAATTAGCAATGTTCAGGACAAAAAAAAAAAAAAACCAAACTATTATTTATGTTACCCAGTAGATAATACATTTTGAGCAATCATACGCAGTCAGTGACAATACCTTCCCAATAAGCATTCTACATAAATCTATAGCGGGCCGTTATCGGCCCGTCAGGGTAGCTGACGGGCCGATAACGGCCCGCTATAGATTTATGTAGAATGCTAGCTGGGTTCCCTTTCTTCTAAACAAGTTTTTCAATAAAGTCAGAAAATTGCATGTTACAAATATTGACTACGAAACTTTTAACAGAAGCTCCTTTAACTTTTTCGGATAATCTAAATCTTTAATAAATGTCTTATAATAAACCCCATGACGAACGTTTCTTAAGCTCTGTCGACAAAGTTCCTGTAAAGATTTCACTTGCGACAGATGACGTACAACCATCCATCTTTTCAGTATTCCAAAGTGTCTTTTCATAGAGATTCGCATTCCCATCAGTTCTAATTCTCTCTCTGTTAATTCATACCCACATTCCACTAGTTTCAAAGAAAAAGAATTGCTCGGTGTTACTAAAGGTTTGGAACTGTGAACATTCATCAGCCACAAGTCTTGAAAAATTGCTTCCTCAAACAGTTTCCAGTGCTGGATTAGGGGTTTTCTGTTAACAAACAACAGAAACCAGCATAATTAGCAGATTTTACAGCAGACATAATGTGATTTATATCTCTCATATTCTGTCTTCTAATATGAGTTTTGCTCTCATTAGCCGGTGGTAGATGAATGATTGAACCGGCATCTTCTATTACCTTTGCTTTACTTCTGTAATTAAAAGCTTTCCGGGCTTCGTCTACTTCTGTATGCGAGTGTCCTGTAAGTTCCGTTGTCTTGTTCTGTTTTGAATCGGAAGTTGTAAACGTTTTATTTCCCATTATAATCGGTCCGACAGTAGAATGCTGGCTGGGCAGCTCCCTTGAATAAGATGCTCCGACGCTGAATAAGAAGCTACCGTAATGAGGCTGAATAAGACGTTAGCACTTTCAGCCACGAGTTTCTGAAATGGACTCTTCCATCTTTGAACTTAAATATGTCAACTGAAGCAAATCGGGTTTCTATTTAAAATAAAAAACAAAATGGCAAACAGTGTAGATCCGTCTCATCTGGACTCTCTCTCTCTTCACAGGTATTTGTTTTGGTCTGCCGGGCTGAAAGGGTTATCCTTGGTAATTTTTAGTCTGAATATTAACCCTTGCCTTGTAGAAGAAATTAAGATGCCACGCCCACTTCTAATTTTCAGCCAATGAAATTGCTTGATCCAGATTTACATACTGGATGACAAACAGTGCAGATCCAGATCAGTCGACTTCTTCAGAAGTCGACTGATCTGGATCTACATTGTTTGCAAAGGCAGGGTATCTCCGGGTTCAGCAGGACCAGGGTTAACGTCAATAATTGATGCTGACTTTTAGTCCATGTGACGCTTTCAAGTCAGTCAGAAAGTCATGCCAATCACCACAAACTATAACTTTGAATATTTCCAACATAAACAGTGAATTTAGCTGAACTGTGTCGGTTATGTTTTTAGATGCATATAAACACTGGTGTGAGTAATAAATATATCCGTGTACACATTGGTTTGTGTATGACATGTAAACACCTGGGCTGTGTTCATTAAAGCAGAACACCCACACAGGTCCGCTGGCGTTTGCAAACTATCCGTGGAATTGTCAGATGGATGGGCTGCGCGTGTCCGCGAATCATTCTGTCTTTTGGCTCAACCAAAATAGCGGCTCACTGATATAACTGGTCCCAAGGTTATAAAACTTTTTTCATGCTCAACTCAGCTGAGCATGAAATTTTCTCTGCTAATAAATATGAAAATGCCAACAATAGTTGACATTTTCATATTTATTAGCAGAGAAATGTTCATGCTCAGCTATGTTTAGCAAGAAAGACTTTGCAATTGTCACAATTTGAGATTTATTAGCAGGACAAATTTCATGCTCAGCTGAGTTGAGCATGAAAAAAGTTTTATAACCTCGGGGCCTGATTTATAGGTGTATATATTCGTTTTTTTTTCGGTTTGCTTAAAACAAATATACAAAACGTTTTACTACGTCAATATTATCCCAGCGGGCACAATGCGTTTTAACAACGTCATATTAATGTCGATGCAACATTGATATGACGACGTTGTATATATATATATATATATATATATATATATATATATATATATATATATATATATATATATATATATATATATATATATATATATATATATATATATATATATATATATATATATATATATACGTGGGTGAGTCAATAAGTGACCAGCCTAACTTATTTCCAGTTGAGATCCACCTCTTCTTTTTCGATGTAATTGCCCTCTAGTGTGATGCACTTAGACCAACGGTGTTCAAGTGCCATCAGCCCAGAACTGAAAAAGTCAGGATCCTTTCCATTGACCCGCTCTTCAACTGCCGTCACGACTTCTTCATCAGACCGGAAATGAAGTCCACGGATATCCTTTTTCAAGTTTGGGAATAGGAAGAAGTCGCTAGGAGCTAGGTCAGGCGAATAGGCAGGATGTAGTATTAATTCATACCCGTTTCACTCTACAGCATCCATTGCAACTTTGCAAGTGTGGACTCTCGCGTTGTCCTGTTGCAGCAAAACACCTTTAGAGAGTTTACCTCGGCGTTTTTCACAGATGGCGGTTCTCAGCTGATCTAACAAGTTTGCATAGTACACTCCAGTTATTGTACTTCTCTTGGGTAAAAAGTCCAACATAATAACGCGTTTTGCGTCCCAATATACTGTGCCAGCAGATGGTTGCGTCTTGAACTTCTTTGGCCTCGGGGACCCAGGCCCTACCCACTGACGACTCTGCTTTATTCTCTGGCTCATAATAATGAACCAAAGTCACATCTACAGTCACCAGACGCAAAAGAAAATCATCTTTTGACCTAAAACGCTTCAACAAGACGCTGCATACTGATGCTCTGGTTGCCATTTGCTCATCGCTAAGGGATTTGGGGACCCAACGGGCTGTTAGCTTGCGCATATCTAAACGATCATGTAAGATTGTTGAAACGCTACCATGTGAAATGCCTAATGCCTGCGCTATTTCTTCCACCTGAATTCGCCTATCAGAGTATACCAGATTCCGAACTTTCTTACACATTTCTTCGTCGGTGGCATCCAGTGGGCGTCCAGACCTGAGTAGTATAGGGTGCAACCCTATACTACTGACCTGGCTTCATCTTCTAAAGATGTTCTATCGCGTTTGAATTCCCCTACCCAGAATTTAACCTGAGCATAAGATGGTGCAGAAGACCCATAAACATCGGCTAACTCGCCGTGTATTTCCTTGCCTTGAACAAAGCATGAAAATCGTGACCGTCTCGGTCCATCGGAAATGGGACAGGCTGGTTATTTATTGACACGCCCTCGTATATATATGTTGAGAGTAAATCATTAACAGTGTAAATGATTTGTTTACCTGAGGCCTTTCGGCTTTCGCCTTCTTCAGAGGTTTTCTATTTTAAAAATGACATAAAAATGTAAAATTTACAAATAAAAGTTCCATAAGTTGAAAAACAGATTATGCCCTTTTCAGGCCCATGTTATCTGGTGCGCAGCAACTTGATAACTGATCGTGCTTAGATATATGTGAAATGTAAACAATATGCGTAAACACAACGTGCAAAAAGTATAAAGTTTATCTTTACTATCAACACAACGTGCAAGAAGTATAAAGCTTATCATTACTATCAACACCACTGTGCCCATATACGCAAGGTATACAATGCACATAAACCTTACACCGAAAAGGATATACACCAAACTGAGTGTTTCTCACCAATACGTAAGGCAAATGGGCCCAACTTACGTAAAATCACATGAACAAAAGTTCCAGATGAGCTGTTGCATGCCCTGACTTAGGACGATGATTCCCTCTACTGGTCGCCCTTGTTGATCCCATATGGCCGTAGAGTGTTCAGACGTCGGATCCAATAGCTCTCTCTCTCGCTTTCCTGGTTCGATTTGTCCACCCCGGGTGATGATCTAAGCAACAAAGCGTGGTGTGGTTGAGGAAATCATGTTCTGGTGAACAGAAGCGTTCTGCGAGAGGAAACCTCTCGAGCCGCTTGTATTTCATCTCGGTGGCCGTTCATCCGTTGGTTCACATGATCTCCGGCCTCACCAACATATTGTTTTCCACACTTGGTGCATGTTATAAGGCAGACAACGCTGGTCGTCTTACAACTAGTGTTGCACCTAAGCTTGATTGTTGCCCCAAACGCAGACCGCGATCTGTGTGGGGGTTATCATTTTGCAGGTTTTGCATATTGCTTTGCCGCAGGGTCGTGTCTCCCCAAGTGGTTCATCATCACGCATGTCTGGTTTGAACTTGGCACGTACAAGAAGGTCCCGCAGACTCTTGGGTCTTCTGTAGGCCATGGACGGTCTTTCTGTAAAGATCTCGCTCAAAGTGCTACGCGTATTGTGTTTACGCGAATTGTTTACATTTCACATATATCTAAACACGATCAGTTTTCAAGTCGCAGAGGGCCAGATAACCTGGGTCCGGAAAGGGCATAATCTGTTTTTCAACTTATGCAACTTTTATTTGTAAATTTTACATTTTTATGTCATTTTTTAAAAATAGGAAACCTCCGAAGAAGGCGAAAGCCGAAAGGCCTCAGGTAAACCAATCATTTGCACTATTAATGATTAACTCTCAATATATAGTTAAACGCCTAACATTTCAACATCCTTTCTAGATCCAGTGCTACCAAAAAGCTAAAAAGATTTTTTGTTAGATGTTATGCTCCTTCTCCCTACATATATAATCAGCTTATTCAAGTTTGGCGTATATCTCCCTCGGAGATAACTCAAAGAGGAAAGACAAGCAGACGACAAAATTATTGTTATTATTAATGTTCAACGTTGGAATAAAGCTTAGCATCTTAGTAAAAACGAATGAACTATGTATGAATGTTTATCCTTACTTTCTGGAAATACTAATAAAACAATGAAATGTGGAACAGACCCTTTGATACTCGGAAGTGGTAGTTGGAGTGATATACAGTCGACTCTCGTTATCTCGAATTCCAAGGGACACTCTAAAATACTTCGAGATATCCGTACTTCGACATATCAGATTTCCAGACTTGAGGAAAAAATAATTTGAACAACCGCATTTAACAAATATATATGTAATTGGACTCTTGAAATTAGAGATATGTTGAAAATATTGTGGAAAAGAGGAGAAATTGCTCCTTAGGAGCAATTTCTCCTCTTTTCCACAATATTTTGTTACCTGTTATTAGATTTTCATGCTTAGGCAGGGACCTGATTTTCACTTCGAGATAAGCGGTTATTCGAGATAAGCGAGGTCGAGATAACGAGAGTCAACTGTATATATGACAAAACCAACAAAATGGCACGCAGCGAAGACTCAGATCGGACTGGGCTTGGGTCCTTAGCTACCCACTGAGCGCACAGCGAAGAATCTGATCAGACTAAGCGTATGTCCAGGTTGATCTGAGTCTTCGCTGGGCAAACATCCATTTTGTTGGTTTTGTCATGAGGCGGCTCAATATATATTAATGGTCAAAAATAAGAGGATAACAAGAAAATGGTATAATCACGAAGTACAGCTTTCCCAAGGCAACAAAAGAATCAGAGATGAAGAACAAACAATGACAAATCAAAAGGCCATCTATGAAACCACCGAAGCACGAACAAAGAGTTGCAACAGAGGAATCGCTTTAGAACGGTCATTACCAAGAAATGCGAATAACATAATTTATGTGAGTTTGCTTAGGGATTAGGGAGCTTTAACTAGTCTTACTCGTGCGAAAATTTGCCCTCAATACTGATGAAACTGCAAACATATGTTCGGTCCGCATGGGGGTCCTCCACCTGATCAATGAAACCGCAAAGACAGGCCAAGATTTTTAATTGCTATAACTTTATGCATTTATAATTAAAGCAGTGGCTGTTTTCAGCCTTGTATGCTTCATATGTTTACTGTGATTCGGCAAACAAAACCGCATTGCTATTGAAGTAGCAGAAACTTTAGGTAGAAAACACAAGGGAGTATCAGGTAAATATTTTTGTGTCGATTGTTTACAATGGAGCCACAGTATACAAAAGTCAAAATTTCCTTTTGGCAGTTGTCCACGTGAATATCATTGACCAATGTAATCAAAGTCCAGGCAATGGTTATTTATAGCCGCGCTATTCTTATCGCTGTGACGTCAGAGTGCAGTATAAAGAGGTCGTGGACTGGGACATTGGCAAACAGTGCAGACCCAGATCAGACGCCGCAGTACGCGGCGTCTGACCAGGGTCTGCTATGTTTGCTTAAATTACAGGAAGTTAAATTAAACAATCTTACGTCTCCAGTCAGGACTATTTCCCAGCCCAACCCAGAGAATCGACAAATCAGTGCTGTCAGTGCTTTGATTCTTGTTTATCCATCAAAACATATGCTGTGGTACCGCCTCAGCGAGGCGCTTCTATTGAGTACCACAACTCAATGTTTTGTGGAGAAATAAGAAAAATATCAATATTTTTTGGACGAAAAGCACCTTTAACTAGACTTATGATTTAATGAAACGTGTAATGCTACATGAATAATTGGAATAGTTTTGTGCATGATATGCCGATACTAAGTGGAGCTCTTATGTGTCACTTTAATTGGCTGCAACCACATTGCAGCGTGCTTCTATTAAAACAGATGAAGACGCTTCAACAGGAATACCCAAGATAAAAAGGTCTACATGTCCCAAACTCGTATGCCTCAGAACTCATTCTCGATATTAAGGAAGAATCACATGGTAGCAGTAGTAGCAGGCCAAATACAGAAGTAGAGAAAAAGAAGAAGGGGACGCAAACTACGTAAGTAAGTTTTCGAGGTTTCGCACCAGTAAAACTGGTATAAGCTACCCGCCCCTATTTTTTTTCTACTGACCATTTCAGGGCGGTTCATCTGTTGCAGTTCTTTTATGCTCGTGCGCCCATAATTGCATACGTGATATTTGATACGTGATACAGTCGACTCTCGTTATCTCGAAGTCCAAGGGACTCTCTGAAATATTTCGAGATATTCGTACCTCGACATATCAGATTTGCAGAATTGAGGAAAAAATAAATCGAACAACCACATTTCACAAAAGAATATGTAATTTGACTCCTGATGTTGGAGAAATATTGAAAATATTGTGGAAAAGAGGAGAAGGAGCATTTTCTCCTCTTTTCCACAATATTTTGTTACCCATTGTTAGATATCTATGTTAAACAAGGACCAGATTTTCACTTCGAGTTAAGCGGTTATTCGAGATAAGCGAAGTCGAGATAACGAGAGTTGACTGTATTTGTTTGGCCATTGTTTGTTCCTTTTTTCGCGTGCATCGGGATGTCTGTACTTCGTCACTGTGGCATTTCCTGGTATCTTCACTTATATTTTTATCTAAATTAAATTGGAACGGTTTGACGTAAGCAGGAATTGTTTTCTCATTTTTCAGGACAGGTCTAGAACCTGTCCTGAAAAATGAGAAAAAAAAATCTGCTTACATTACACCTTTTCCCGTTTTCCCCGTCTGATTTCAAATTGTTTTTACGGTCCTTTTCTCACAGTCAAACATTTTACGGCACTAATACAGTCGACCCTCAATAGCTCGAACGCCGATGACTCGTTTATCATGGCTAATTCGAACTCGTTTTTTAGTCCCTACGAAATTCTTCAAATAGCTCAAGTAAACAAATATTTAGGGATTTTTATCTTATTTTATCATGAAATTGCATGTGTGTGTACTCATTAGAAATGCCTCAGCGAGGCAATTCTAATGAGTACACTAACCATTATTGTGTAGAAGCAGCGAGGCAATTCTAATGAGTACACTAACCATTATTGTGTAATAGATCGATTTCCCTAAATTATCGCCATTTGCTTCCTAATCTGGCCCATGATTAGCCCTCAGTGACTCGAACTACCCTTATCTCGAACAAATTTCCATGGTCCCAAAGATGTTCCAGCCATTGCGGTTCGACTGTACCTTGGATTCCCTGCTCTTCGATACACCCCGTCCCTCGCCCACCAGTTTCTCAGTTAATCTTTTGATCATATTTATTGTTCAATCCTGCCAATAGAGCCTCACTTTTTCTTGCTTAGTGGTAAGCATGCAACTGAAATCGGGATTTTGTTTGATATATTCAACTAAGACACAAGTAGTAAATAGTCTTTCAGTTTCTCTGGATAATTCAAATCCATCACAAATGAAAAGTAGTTGTATACATATGCCTTCTTCAAAGTCTCTCGACACAGATACTGTAATGATTTGACTCCTGAAAGGTAATGCTCAATTATATACTTCTTAAGCACCATAAAACGCCGTTTATTAATATACACACGGTGCCCTATATTTTCCAGTTTTCTTTCAGCAATCTGATACCCATGTTCCATCAGTCTTAGAGTATACAAGGGCATGTCTGGAGTTATTCCTTCTGATTCTAAATTGATACTTAAATCGCGTTGAAGAGCCTCTTCAAACACTTGCCAATGGTGGATGAATATGTCAGTTTTTAATAAGTCACAGAAAGCCTTGTAATCGAATGCCTTAATAACATCTACAATTTTATCTACGTCTCTCCTCTTTCGTTCTGCTTCTACTGGATCTGGCTTATATCTGGGAATTGCTGCTAACCCATACTTAGGTTGAGGTTCGGAAGGAAGTTGACCTTTCCCTCTTGAGTTGTAAGAAAATGGTTTTCCCGTGTTAACCAGTTTTGATTTTTTGTTTCCCATTTTTTATGTTACACCAAGTGCACAGTTCATATATATAAAACGACAGTCAATTTCAGCAGTGGCTAGAATCAACAATATTAACCCTTAAAGCGCCAGTCACAACTATTGTCGTCTGCTTTGTCATCTGCTTGTGATTTTAAAAGTCATTTTTGCAAACAGTGTGGACCCAGATCAGACAGTCTGATCAGGGTCCACACTGTTTGCCTGTATGCAAAAATAGGTTTGAAAAGTCTGCAAGAATATTCAGCAGACGACATAAGCAGACGACATTTTCAGATGCAGATTTTCTTGGCGCTTTAAGGGTTAAATAAGCCGGGGTACAGCATTTCCTACAAGATGGCATAAGCACCCAGCGAAGACTCAGATCAGACCTGATCAAAGTCTTCACATGGCACTCTGTCGGTAGCCAAGGATCAAAAGCGTCTTCAGGCGGACAGCGAATACTCCGATAAGACTGCTCTGATTGGCAAGCTGGGCGCGCATGCAATTTTGTAGGAAATGCTGTGCCCCGGCTCGTTAATGTTATTTAATTTGAATGATAAATAATTGTCTGGAAGATCCAATCCATAACGATAAATTCTTACAGAGACCTTATAAAAGATCACTGATTCTCATTAGGCAACGAGTTTAGTCTTATATTTCAATCGATTGTCCGTACTTGAATTTTTCTTCAAATATGGTCAATTTTGATAATAGCCTTCTAGGCTTAAAACCCTAAAATACATGTCATGGAAGCATCATAACCGTATAAGTTCCAAAATGTCGGTAGAATAATTTCACTGGATTTTGAAATCAACTGTATATATGTATATCAACTGTATAATTGTCTGTCCATAAAATATAAATTACATATTACATCTGTGTTACACTATATACACGTTTTAAGCTTTACTACTCTTTAGGCAAATTGAGCAGACGACAAATTGATGATTTTTGGTCCTTATTTATACCCCAAAATGGAATTTGACATTCAATGCAAATTGTCTTACAATTTGCATTGAATGTCAAATCTATTTTCTGGGAAAAACAAGAAAAAAAATCAAACTGTCGTCTGCTTAAATTTTTTACCCAGTTTAACCGTGTTGCTCACTTGATAATCGTATGTATAGTAGATCTACTCGTAATAATGTTAATCAAATGTTAAAAACGTGATTCTTCTATACTCTAAGTAACACTCATGATATTATTTACAATGCGTCATGTTCGTGTTATTTACTATTTTTCTTCAGTATCATCGAATTAGGTAAACCGAGAGGAAAACAGAAATGTATCCGGCTTAAGTAATATGCATCAGCCATTTGTAGTCCCGCCCCTACCCGTATTGGCCAGGGAATAGCGGGGCTTTTCAGTTGTTGTTTTTTTTTTTTTTTTTTTTTTAGAAAACTAAAGTTTGGGGATGATGTGGCTCTAATTTATGTATGCAAAGCATTTTGGCGGGAAATTAATACCTTGGCACATCTACGGCACTGCCAGGACTCATCGGAGGTTAAATCACGGCACTTACGCCCCGCTATGGCCCTGCTATTCCCGGCCCAGTAGGAGCCGGAGTTTCAAATGACTGGTGCATTACAGCGGGACTATCGAACGCTCTAAATCTGCCAGGTACGCCAAACAACTCAGTAAAAAGAGTATTATATGGAGATAAAGAGGATTTTATGGAAATAAAGGGTAAATTACATGGAGTTAAAGAAAATAACATGGAAACATTCTACAGGTAGCATTCTAATTTAATCTATATCGGACGGTTATCGGCCTTGAAGGAAACCTGTCCTGCCGATAAAGGGACAATTTAGAGATTTAGTAGAATGCAAGCTCTGCTGACACATGACATTGATTATAGGATCACTTGACTGTTCAATACGTGACGTCACAGTGCCTGGTTTAACCCCGAGCTTAAGCAGCTGAAAGGTTATAGTTCTGTTCTTAAACACAAAACAATGTGTAACGTCCCTCTGTTGGAGATGGTGGTGGGGTAGGGGTTTCATACGTCTAGAGTTTTATAACTGTCCTTTTTAAAGCAGTTTTCTGAAATGGTTTCAGTTCATTGAGCGTCACCATTAAAATGAGTTTCATAAAAAAGTAGCCGCTTCAAGATCTGAAACCTCTGTCCAGCCAAAGTATTGACCTTCATCTAGAAATTATCGAACATGCTTTATAAAGAGACGAACATGTCCCTATGTATCCAAGCTGACTACAGAACATGATGTAAGCACATATACACAATGAGAAGGCTCAGATCAGCACGTGCACCTCCTCGGTCTGTTCAGGGTCTTCTGACGTAAAGTCAGCTGTTGTACACACTAGCATAACGTCAGAAATACGATAATTGACACTAAAACAGATGCTCAAATAACTCCATTTAATATGATACAAATGGGGCGCGCCTTGGGAAAAGATGTCTGTGTGGTATATGTAGACAGTGAAGGCCCATATCAGCCATCGCATTCTGATCTGGACTTTCGCTGCATGATTACATTATCCAAGCTAGCATTCTTTATAAATCTATAGCGGGTCGTTATCGGCCCGTCAGGGTAGCTGACGGGCTGATAACGGCCCGCTATAGATTTATAAAGAATGCGTACTGGGGTAATTAGGTACTGTTGAATACAAGGACGTGAAGCAAAGTTTCTGATCAGATTACCATGGTTTTCTGACTGATCAAGATCTTTACTGTTCACGGCCAAAGAAACATTTTTATCCTAAGTGCGGCTCAAATATGTGGCAATTCAAAGTCACGCCAATCGAAAAGGTGTCTTGATGGAATCGAAGGCCTGGTTCGTGCAATCTGATCATGGCGTTCGCTTTCAGCTTACAGAGTCTGTGGTTACACAACATAACAGCAACGTCCCAGATGATAGAGCTGATCACTTTTCAGAAGGGGGACAAAACAATTTTGATAGTTGTAGTCCAGAAAGTGTATTAATTCCTCGACAACACTAGCCTCCAAATGTTTGAATGAAATGCAGGCAGTAAGCACCCCACTGCATCTAATTGGATCGCCGTCACCTACCCATTTACGCTACCTCAAATCTTTATACAATGTCTTTTACCAATAGAATGGGTGCCTGGTTATTTTTTTTTATTGCTATGTTTCATAGAAAGTCCTACATTTAATGCAAACGGTGTAAACTCTGATCAGACGCCTTGTTCTCTGGCGTCTGATCTGTGTCTACACTGTTTGCCAATGTCCCATTTACAGGACGCTAGGCATAAATGGGTTAACATACACCATTTCAGCAATGCGTTTTTCCTGTTACTACCAACCCAATAACTACCTAACAAATAGTTCCCTGCTAACACTGACTACGGTATATTCTGCATTCAAACATATTAGCCTTACACACTCTGATGCTTATAAATAGCGAATGAATAAACAAACCCAAACAAAACTTCAAACTTTAGCAAAAAAATAAAAAGAAGAAAAAGTTTTTAATCATATTGAGTACAATATCAGCGGATGAATATGAATACTCCAGTAAAACGCTCCGAATCTACAGCATTAGGTAAAAAGTGTAATCCGAGCCGCAGTTCTACTTAACACCGAAAAGGAATTTTAAACCGAAACGGGGTTATCTATATCAAGTCACCATATCTGCAAAATGTAAAAAAAAAAAAAAAAAAAAAAAAAAAAAAAAAGGGTCAGTGGCACATGCCCGGCTTTCAACTTTCAAACTCTCAGTTTACATTTTACAAATAAATTTGTATCTTGTTATGTGTATGCGTGTGTATGTTTGTTTTTTTTTTTTTTGTTTTTTTTTTTTAATTTTCAGCGTAAATGCCAATCAGGCAGCCGTCCACACCAGCATTCTCAGGAGATGAGTATATACTAATGTAAACTTTTAGTGAAGTCTAAAGTTTATATACAGTATATATACTAAATATGCATATTATAATTTTAATAAAGATCAAATTCCAAGTTCTTGTTTTAAATTTAATTCCCGTCTAGTTTCGGTTATTACAACCTTTTTCAAGGGACATTATTGTAAACAATTAAACCTGATGACATCAACGTCGCATAACGTCAGTGGCAACGACATCAAAAAATGGCAATGACTTTTGTGTAAAAACCTGATGATTCAACTGTGTTAAGCTCATTTAACTATAATAGGATCTTAGAAGATGCAAACAATCAGTGAAAATATGCAATTTTAAATCTTAATATTAAGACGCCTGTAATAACTGTCATATTAAAGGGGAACGCAATATAAGTTGCAAGTATATCTTGAATTAAAGTGCTGAACAAGCGATTTATTTTGATGCAAGAGTTTTCAAAATCGGCCTAGAAATAAGGAAGTTATGGTGGTTTGAACATGTTTAAATTGGTTGTCATGGATGCCGCCGTATTGTAGGCTTTGTGACGTCACAGAGCCCAAATTAAATATGCAAAACCAAATTATAAAGGGATTTTAAGAATAATTTTGCTACAGATTTTTTATAATCTTTTAATTCTAGTGACAAGCAATCATTTCCCCCAGAATAAACCAACTTTATGAGAATAACTACCTTTATGAAACGAATTTTAATTTTTATGAAACCTCATTAAATATTCAAAATAATGACGCCCATTCCACCAATGTTAAAATATTCAATTGTCTATAACTTACTTAATTTTCCACCGATTTTGATCAAATTTGTGTCACAATTCATTGTCTGTAAAGTTCTTTACTTTAAAGCACAATACTTTTTAAGGTTACGTTCCCCTTCAAATGAAAACTGAGCCACAGGACAGCAATGCCTACAAAACCACATAAACAGCCAGCGAAAACCCAGACCTGCCCGCGCAACCATGCAGTCTGACTGGACCTACAGAAAGTGGCATGAAGAAATAAGGGTTCCCAGTAACTGCAGTAAGGCTCAGATCAGCCAGTGCAGATGCGCAGGCTGATCTGAGTAATAACTGTGGATACAGGCAAAGGTTATAGAAAACACTGTGCCAGGATAAAAAAGGCATAAGTTATTAAAATAACACTCTGGAATTCATGCCTTTTGGAGCAATCGTACCAAAAATGTTCATCCAAGATGTTTTCTTGAAAAGTCTTTTCCAGTTATTTGAAACTTTCTCAATAGGCATAAATGAAAAATCTTGAATGGTATGCCCAGGAGAATTGAAATGTTCTGAAACATGGTAAACATATCAGGAAAATGCACAATGTCAAATTTATGATTATTCATGCGATTAGCACAATTCTGGCTTGTCTGTCCAACATGCTGAGCTTTACATTTCTTACATGTAATCACCCAGCTAGCATTCTTTATAAATCTATAGCGGGCCGTTATCGGCCCGTCAGCTACCCTGACGGGCCGATAATGGCCCGCTATAGATTTATAAAGAATGTTGACTGGGCAAACATATAACATCAGTAGAAGTGCATGAAAGGTTCTGCTTTATTTTATGAACACATGATGTAGTAGTATATACTCGTAAAACAGTCACTCGCGAATAGCTGAACAATGAGAACAACGGCGTCTGTCATATTTGGTTACATTGTAAGAAACCACAGATTTACTCAATTTTGTGTGAGTTAGCCCCTCATGAATATTAGGCGGCCTTTTATAAGCGACAACTGGCTTAGATTCATACAAATGACGCACATATCTTAACCCTTCTCTCGCTGAACACGAGTAGATCCAGATCAGTTGGCTTCAAAAGAAGCCAACTGATCTCGATCTGCACTGTTTGTCATTATATAAGTGAATTTCTATCAAAAACCTGATTGGCTGGAAATTAGAAATGGACGTGGCATCTTAATTTATTTAGGGTAGTTACGCATTTGAAATAAGTCTCTTTTTTTCTAGATTTTGTTTAAAATCATATTTGAAGTAATGCAACGATGTCGTTTAGCTTGACTAAATGGTATTCCGTTTTACAAGACAGAGGATGACAAGATGAGAACTCAACATACTGATAAACACTGGTGTTCTTTTCATATACACTAGTATACAAGATCCCAGCATAGGACTTTTTCTAGTTCACATCCAGAAAAAATAGCATCTGTTTTTGAGTAACTGTTTGTAAATCTTATAGCTTCATGACATTGATTAAGCTTATCAAGAAACCTTAATAGTTGCTCTTCACTGTCAAGAAATTCCTTCTCCATGAAAAGTGAGGAATAGAAAGAGGCACACGCATCCCCATGGCAGTGCCTAGTTTTTGAAGGTAATGAGTTTCATTAAATTGGAAATGGTTTTTAGTTAAAACTAGCTCAATTGATTCAGAAATGCACTGGATGGACTTTTCTGATTTGCAACCATTTTTCATGAAATACCGACATGCTTAAATGCCCTCTTTGTGCGGAATGTTACTGGATAAAGAACTGACATCCTTAGTAACGCGAAAGCTATTCTTAGATAACTGAGGAAGCTGTCATATTTTGTTTATGAAGTCGGCAGTGTCTTTGATATACGAGAGTAAGGATTCCATATTTGACTTTAAGCTGCTATCAATAAAAGCAGACACATTCTCAGTCAAAGAACTATGTTATGGCATTTGGCACCGACTCCAATGACAAAATCTAAAATCTAACAACTAACATTAATTGTTTTTTTTTTTTTTTTTTTTTTTTTTTTTTTTTTTTTCAACCATCTTTTCGCAATATCAATCTTCTAATACAGAAACACGATATAATCCTTTTAGATAGCACATTTTCTTAAGAATCGGACAGACAGCCAGTGTAGACCCAGATGAGATGCCGCTAAACGCGGCGTATCATCGGGGTCTACACCATTTGTCACTCATCCAGCAATTTTTATACACAACATCGGGTAGTAAATTATACTTGTTCAAATTCTAGAACAAGTATGGTAAGGAGTTGAGGTGTCCGAATACTTAGGGTAAATACGGTATTTGAAAATAGAATATCGCTCAGCCAGGAGCTAGGAAGCGTGAACAGTGTTGAACGCTACGTTAATGTCCATGAACAGAATCGGTAAAACTGTGTCTTCTGTTCTTGATTAATTGATGTGTTTTTGCTGTCAAATAGTTCCGTCTTGTCAGATTTCATATACAGTAAAATTCCGCTATAAAACCATCTTTGGTACTATCTAAAAGTGATCTCATTAGCGGGGAGGTCTTGATAGCAAACAAACGAAGTGTTTGCATTACTTAAGAGAGACTGACAACATACATAGGCACCCAAATCTCGTATGACGTCTCGTAGCAAATTTCGTTTTATCTCGTTCGCCATCTTGAATTTGGCATCACGGTAAACATATCACGTGACCTCATTTGGCCCGGCATGTGAAGTCAACTTTGTAAACAAACTGCTGTCAAATCTTATACATATCAGAAAAAAAAAATAGTTGGCTAGGTGTGTTTGCATCAAAGGCTGTGCCTTTTTTTAATATTATTTAATAAAGAGTAAACTTCAGATAAGGCGCTTTTTTCAGTCAAAACGTACTCATCACGAAAACATACCTATATAATTTTGACCCCCTTAAACCCCACTTTTATATAGTAAAACTGAGGTTTACAGGGGTATACATTATTTTTGTTATTTCTGCTCAAAAACATAGATTGTGGGTACTCGTTAGAACCGCCTCGACGAGGCGGTTCTAACGAGTACCCACAATCTATGTTTCGAGCAGAAATATGAAAAATATCAGAATTTTTTATCCGAAAAATTGCCATTTTTTGGTGGTAAAATTTTCAGTGTATTTGAATGGGCGTGTTTTCGTAATGGATATATTTTCTTAACTCTCCATAAAAAATATGTTGTGGTATTCATTAGTGGAGAAATAAGAAAAACATTATGTGGATATCCTCTGTAACCTGGAGCTATATAGAATACAAAGAAAACCCCATTTGGGACTGGCAAAAGTTGGTCTTGATAACGGAGTGGTCTTGTTTTCGTGCTGTGTTAATTGCGGAATTTTACTTAATTGTAATTTGTTCATTGTAGAAACTTACTCATTCCAAACTGGAACTGGAACTATTATTTCAGGAGAACAAAATCGCGAAAAAAGCCAAAAAACATCGCACTTTACCATTCCTAGGGTTTCGAGGGAGACGAGTGGACTTTATATATGCAGTCTGACAATTGAAATTGACTTCGAAATTCCATGTACTTGAAAAAGGATGACTCCATATTTAGTATAGATTTAAGCAAACATGTATAATAGGCTGGGTGGCCTTGCGGTTATTGCTCTCGACTTGCAAGCGGAAAGTCATGGGTTCGAACCGCGCTCGGGTCGTGAAAATTTTCAGACCATTAGTACACCTAGCTCAGTCACACCAGCATTAGTACACCTAGCTCAGACAAACACGACGTGCCCTGACATGCTCTGGGTTGAGTATAAAGTGGACATAGAAGCGTCTGGTGTGAGACAAACGCATGCACATAACGCATACGCTGCTTCCTCCATGTGCCCCGGGTGCGCAGAGCGCAGTTAGGTAAGGTTGAATATGACTTCCAGGCATAACGGAATAAATAGCATTCAAGGGAGACAATTGAAAACATAACCTAATATGCAAATTTGGGCTTTATTCCGTTATGAAATTTAATAACTATAAATCAAGAAAAGCCAGCGGGTGGAGGCGCTTCCTTTATGTGACTCAGTTTCCTGGTAGCGTTAAAAATCTAAAAAAAAAAAAAAAAATCTGAATAGATAGATAGGTGGAGGTTGGTAATATTGGTATTACACGCGTATTGAAACTTTTCTTTTGACCGAACATCCTAAATTCTGTAACTTGACCTTTATGCATATCGTCCGATCAGGCGAGGTAGTACACGCATGAATTATGCGTGCACACCGTTTCAAGCCAAGGTCAGGGTAAAACTAATCCAGATTTTTCTGGTGCTGGTTCTATATGCCTATGATGCCTGGTAGCGTTAATAATCTGCTTGATTGATTGATTGATTGATTGGTGGAGGTTTGGGACATCGACTATTCTTCCTAGAAGTCATATAGAAACTGACCAAACTGCGCTCCGCCCCGGATGCCTGGTAGCGCTAACAATCTGCATATGTGTACGCAAAATAAACGTGTGTCAGTCAGTTAATAGTGCTGTCCCCTGTATGTTATCAAACATGATACTATGTACCATTTTCAAACATAATATTGTCTCCGTATCATACAAAACATTTTTGTTACAGGAATAATAGTGCTAATAATATACGAACCACTTAAAAAATTCCAACAAAACATGACATGTGCGACCAGCAAAGGCTCAGATCAGACTTGCTGGTCGCTTGGGGAGTCTCCAAGCTAAAAAGAACTGCTGCACAGGCTGATCTTAGTCTACACTGGTCAGAATGCCAAATTGTTGGAAATTTCATGCTGTGGCTCATATCTACATTACCTGTGGAAATTAATTCCGTTATTAGCTATTCATAAATTGTTGAAATCACGAGATTAAAGCATATCTACATTTCAGAAAAGCACTCTTATCTAAAACATTACAGTTAACAATTTGTCACATTGTTATTTTGAAAGTAAGACCTTGTAGAGAAGACAATTATTATTATTTGATCTGCACTAAAACTGAAAACAATAGAATTTGACACCTTGCCTTATTGATTTTCTTATTAAACTTAATCAGTCTTAAAGGACAGTGACTACATGTGGCGTAGCCCCTATGTGACTGTCGACCGGCTACGTTAAAAATCTGATAGATTGAGTGACTACATGTATTGATAAAATTATTTTTCAGTGTTTGTTTCCCTATCTATCTATCTATCTATCTATCTATCTATCTATGGCAAAGTATATTTTCTGGGGAAATTAAGAAAAAAAAAATCAAAATGTTGATTTTCTCAGAAAATAGGTTTTGAGATTTTATGCAAATTATCTCCGAATACAGGGGTGTGAATAGACTATTACTTTCAGCCTGAGGATACAATTTGCATGAAATCTCAAAACCTTTTTTTTTTTTTGAAAAAAAAAAAAAAAAAAAAAAAGAACATATTTTTAAATGTCACCTGCTGAAGTTTTTTTACTCAGCGTTAATTGGATGGAAAAAAGTCTGTTTCGGAGACTGAGGTGGATATAATCATACTGAGCGAGCAAATCAGTCTTGAAGCTTGAAAAAAATCATGCTCCGCTTAAGCCGGTGCTGGTGGGAGATGGGGGCGGGGTGAAGTGGGGGATGGTGGGGGCGTGTGCAGTCCTGCAAACTACATTCACGTTGTATGAAGAGTCTCGATGAAACCAACCTTCGTTCATTTTGTGCGTTTCCAAGGCAACATTTATAGGTTTTATTTCTTACTTCATTGTAGTGTATTTTCTGGTCCTTTAAGGACATGAAACCCATTCTGAGAATTTATATAAGGATAACTGATGAGGTCTTTTCGTTTCCCACTTGTGTGGACAGTGCTGAAGAAAGTAGCTAAACCTTTAGTGGGGTCATTAGCTTTGTAGCCTTTGGGAGGAGTCCACGTTATTTTGGCACGTCGTGACACACTCTTAACATTACGAAAACACGCCTATTCAAATATATAGAAAATTTTACCACCAGAAACAAAATTTTCAAATAAAAAAATCTGATATTTTTTACAGATTTCTGCTCAAAACATAGATTGTGGGTACTCGTTAGAACCGCCTCGGCGAGGCGGTTCTAACGAGTACCCACAATCTATGTTTTGAGCAGATATAAGAAAAATAATGTATACCCCTGTAAACCCCAGTTTTTCTATATAAAAGTGGGGTTAAAGGGGGTCAAAATTATATAGGTGTGTTTTCGTGATGATGAGTCCAGTGAGAAGTTCTAGTCCTTCTGGGAAGCTTCTAGTTTTCTTTCTAGTTTCTACCATGTCTTCTGTCGAACATATTTCGACCGATTAGTTCTCAACAGAAAACATTCTGTGGCAGCTTTCATATAGACTGGAATGGGATGCCTATCACGGCAGATATTTCAACAGCTATTAAATGTCATGAACCGCACAAGTTCACTGCACAGGAGAAGTGTCTGCATCAAGATCTGTTTGAAGAAATGAAGTCCTTTGTTTTACTTGTGTCATCACAAAGTACCGTATTCGACCTAACTACCGTACTCTCTCTGTGTGTGTGTGTGTGTGTGTGTGTGTGTGTGTGTGTGTGTGTGTGTGTGTGTGTGTGTGTGTGTGTGTGTGTGTGTTTCAAAATTACTGGGAACACTTGTAATAAATAATATGTATCCACTTACTAAAAGTACGCTTTAAAAACACGATCAACAAATAACTTGTCTATGCGATTTTTTTGCGATTTTTTTATGTTTTTTTTTTCCTGATTTTCTTTTGGAAAGCATAATTTTTATGATGTTGGTACTCATTTGAATTGCACCGACAAGTCGATGCAATTCAAATGGGTACCCACAACATATGCCTTTACATCACGAAAACATTCCTATATAATTTTGACCCCCTTAAATCCCACTTTTATATAGTAAAACTGGGGTTTACAGGGGTATACAATATTTTTCTTATTTCTGCTCAAAACATAGATTGTGGGTACTCGTTAGAACCGCCTCGGCGAGGCGGTTCTAACGAGTACCCACAATCTATGTTTTTGAGCAGAAATACGAATAATATCAGAATTTTTTGTCTGAAAATTTTCAGTTTTTGGTGGTGAATTGTTCAATATATTTGAATAGGCGTGTTTCCGTAATGTAAAGAAGTAGACAAAAAGTACACTGGCTGTAATTTGAAGACTTTGGAGTTGCTTGACTGTGCGCTTATAAGGATCTGTGCGGTAATTAGATCGAATACGATATATCTAAAGGTCATGCTCTGTTTCAGGTAATTTTTACTGGGATGGAAGTAAAATTAGTAAAAAGTATGAGCGACAAAACCAGTAAACACGAGTCGCAATGTCAGAAAACATAACTCCGAATTCAGTTCTGCCTGCGCATTTGTACAGTCTTCACTGAGTGCATTTTGGATAGCCAAGAATGTAAAGTTTCTTCATGTGGACAACGATAACGAAGACTGATCAGACTGATTTGACTTTTCATTGGGCAAACATACCAGAAAATACGTTTTCTCACGCTGTCTGTCACATATATGAAATACGTACGTCATCGCTGTCATAGCAGAATGCATTAATCGGTTATCGTTCGAAAATAAGCAATCTATGTTGAAAATTGCATATGCGTAGCGCTCATTATGCATATGCGTAACATGCGTAATATAGTAGGAGAATATTTACAATAAAGAGGCATCAATTTAAAAAAATATTTTGCTTGTTTACCATATAGGGCTGCTTGTTTACCATATAGGGTTGCTCTTACTTTGCTTGTTTACCATATAGGGCTGCTCTTATTTTGCTTGTTTACCATATGGGGTTTCTCTCTCTTACTTTGCTTGTTTACCATATAGGGCTGCTCTCTCTTACTTTGCTTGTTTACCATATAGGGTTGCTCTTAAAGGAAAGAGTTTATCGCTTCCAAAATAGGGGACACTCTTAAAGGAAAGAATTTGCTCCCTCTGGGAGCAAATTCTTTCCTTTAAGAGTAGCCCCTATTTCGGAAGCGATACTAGGGAGATTTGTTTGGGCAGGCTTAGTTTTCTAAGCTGTTAACCAGTATTGTGCACATTCTTTCTCTAGAAACTGACAACTGCCCTTCTTGAATCAACGGAAGGGAGAGAATGACGGTAGAAAATATTTATGATCAATTTCCACGAAAATAAAAATGTAGCCGACGTGGCGGATGTCGAACCTGCAACCTTCTGATCACCAGTCGGACAAGCATCCAACTGAGCAACCGAGGCCAGTTACTAGTAGGGATTTTTACAAGATTTTTCCTGGGTGTGTGTAACGATAATTCCCTTCTCGCTACGCCTCTAACAGCCAGAATTTTTTATGGTTTCTATTTATATATATATTGTATTGGACCAATAGTCCCAAATGACCATTCTTTTCTAGAATATCAGCACTATATCAAGGTACAGGTGACGTTTTACGGCCTCCACACAAGCACTTAATGACACCTGCTGCAATCACAAAACATTCAGAAATAGGTACCCTTTGGAAACATAGAACAAATCAAACCAGAAAATAGCAGGCTTTGTTTTATTGAATCTATTCATGAGGAATAATGAAATATACCATATTTAACGTATGTATTTGGACAGACATGAGCAAACAGTATAGACCCAGACGAGACGCCACGTTCTGCGGCGTCTCATCAGGGTCTACACTGTTTGCCATTCATCCAGCAATTTTTAGACACAACATCGGGTAGTAAATTTTACTTGTTCAAATTTTACACCAAGTATGGTAAGGAGCTGAGGTGTCCGAATACTTAGGGTAAATACGGTACAAAACATTATTTTCAGAGCTTATAGGCCTCCATCCTGGCACTATGAATGTTTGCATATTGATAATTTTATAATCAGGAGAACAATTCAGGCCCACAGGATTCTTGAATTTACATCCATATTCTATTAACTTCAACATTTGACTGAAAATTTGAATGACATCTTGAAAGTTTACAGACGCCGGAAAAATATTGCAGAATGTGGTGCTATTTTACTACGGACATGCTGCTTAGATTACCTTCTGTCTCAAAATGTTAAACCACAGGCTTAAGAACTGGGGGATTATATGTCTTAATTTTACCGCACTAAGGGCTAATTCAGAAGCCTACAAATTGATGATATTTTTCTTATTTTTCCCAGAAGAAAAGGCTTTGACATTTCATGCAAATGGTCTCCTAAACTATGCTAAGCATTAAAAATGTTAACCCATTTAAGACTGAATAGGCTCCCCCACACTATATATTGGAAGAGTCCAATTTCAATTTTAGGTTTGTCCCGCTATGTGATTTAGATATTCGTAAAGAAAAATGTTTGAACTATTTGCAAACAGTGGAGACCCTCATCAAAAGTAGCATTCTGTGACATCTCATCTGGGTCTGCACCTTTTGCCAATTACCCTTTTAGGGGTCTCCAGACTACAATGGGTTAAAGCAGACTGAAGGATTCAGTGTCTTAAACAGGAATAAAAGAAATACAAACAAATAATGAATGCAGTAATAAAATTATATTCTTTTAACATGAAATTATTGGCACATACCTTTATCATCATCACTGTGACAGTTATTGTAACAAAATTAGATTTGATGCACAACATGCGAAAAAGGCCCATATGCCATATGCAAACAGAGCAAGTCTGTACGAGGGTGCGTATCCGTGCAGTCTACGCTGGACATTCTCTTTTCTTCAACATATACTACAGTAGCCATTGATTCTGTAAGCGGACAACAAAGGCCCAGATCAGCCTGAGCATTTGCGCAGGCTGATCAGGGCCTGCGTTGTCTGCAAATTTCATAAGAGCCTTTTTCGTGCATTGCACATCATTTTATTTCTATAAATACAGTGTTACAAATACAAAATTTTGGTGGTATATTTGTCCAACATATAGGTAAAATTTCACATTTAACTCTTAAAGTGCCAAGCAAAACTGTAGATGTCTGATGACAGTCAAACTTTTAGTATTATTTTTTAGAGCACTTAAGACTTGACATTTCATGTTCATTATCTGCTTGGCAGACAATTATCTGAAAGGTTAAGACTTATTTTCTCTGAAAATTAATAAAAGATGATTAACATCAAATAGATTTATTTTCTCTGAAAAATAAAACAAATATTTCAAAATGTCATCAGCAACATTTGTGAATGGTACTTTAATCCATTTATACCTAGAGTCCCATAAATGGGACATCTGCAAACAGTATAGACCCAGATCAGATGCCGCAAACTGTGGCATCTGATTAGGGTCTACACTGTTTGCATCAAATACATGCATTGCTATAAAACGTGGTAATAATAAAATCTAACCAGATGCCCCTTCTATTAGAAATAGACCAGTCCAAAGGGTTATAGTAGAAAAGCCCATTTGGCATAAATGGGTTAAGGGTTAATTAATACAATAAGCTGTGACATGTAAAATGGGTCCTTACTGGTTTATGTGGACAATAACAGCCAGAACAGCCTATATACTGGATCATCAGATACATAAATGATCAGAGACAGTCTGATCAGATAGTTCAGATGCACAGACTAGTATTGCTATTCTCATATGGCAATAAGGACACTATTTTCACTATTATTCAGTAGCATCGGATCTGTGTCCACACAGTTTGTTCAGGCTGTCTGTCTGTCTATCTGAATACTTAGGACAATACAGTACATTAAAGCAGCAAATGCTGTGATTCAACTGTGGGTAATTCTCTGTCCTGGTACACTTTAACCCTGGTCCTGCTGAACCCGGACATGCCCTCCCTTTGCAAACAGTGTAGATCAAGATCAGTTGGCTTCTGAAGAAGCCAACTGATCTGGATCTGCACTGTTTGTCATTAAGTATGTGAATTTGTTTCACAACCTCAAACAAATAATCTGATTGGCTAAAAATTCGAACTGGGTGGGCATCTTAATTTACTCAGCAGGGCAAGGGTTAAGAGCCCTTTCCTCATTACATGGCTCATTTTCTCATGTACTGCAAGGGTCCAAAAAATTTGACAATTTTTTGGACCCTTGCAGTACATGAGAAGAGCCATGTAATTTTAGGATAATTATCACAAATTCTGAAAGCATGTTTACAAAGTCTACTCTTATTCTTCTCTATCTTCAATTTATTGGTCGTCTCATAAGGAACCTCATTAATACAGTAAATGTGTCTTTTTAAAGGCAGTAGTATTTACCAATCAATTTACCCTAAATACATGTACATGCATGAGTAAACTTTGTGGGGCAGTTTGATCGGAGCTTGCACTATTTGTGCTTCAGCCAACATTGTTTAGACACATTACCAAGCAGACAAGTGGACATAAAATTTTTTGGATAAGTATGGTAGGGAGAAACACAGCTCCAGACAAGACATTGTTTCAACAAAAAAAAGTATGTTTTTCTTATTTCTCCACAAACATATACATGTATGTAGTAGGTATTTATCAGAAGCACCTCAATGAGGCACTTCTAATGAGTACAGACATTATATTTTCATGGAAAAATAAGAAATATGCCTTTTATCTTCAAATACAGAAACAGATATGAATATTTATGTATTACAGTAAAATGTTGTTGTTTTTTTCCTTGTTTTTTTTATTTTATTTTATTTTTTATTAGTTGCCAAAGAGTACCATAAGAGCAGCAAACTACACCTAAGTGGCATCAAGCAAAAATTTGCTTGAACATATGTGAAATGTGTAGATTCAGATGAGGCTATACATCTATACAACTGCACTTTTTCATAAGGTCATTTGCCTTCCACTGATACCTTCTACAATATTCATTGACTTATATAATAATCATGTTCATCTGTCATTACTGATAATGACCAATCCTAATCAAATACGTGAAGTGTTATTATTTGTGTGTTCTAAGATGGCTGATGAGACCAATCTTAGCTCTAAACTGCCTGTTGCAGATAGCACAAGAGAGGTCTGAGGAAGAAAGCTCTGTTGGTGATACCTTAGCTCTGGCTTTCTGCTGTGCATGTTTCTGCTCGGCTTCACTGATTCTTTTTGCTTCGTATTCGCCAGCACCCCTTCTTATGAGGTCTCGCCACTTTGTACGATCTTGTGCAATCTGTTCCCACAACTCTCTTGGTATGTTGAAGTCCTCGTATTGCTTCTTCTGACCACCATGGGAACATTTTCCAACTTGTAGTTCTCCATGGAGGATTTTCTTTGGCAAACATTCATCATGCATTCTGGTAACATGGCCTGTCCATTTTAACTGTGCCAATTTCAGAAGAGTATGTACACTTTGCATCCCTGTCCTTTTCAGGACTTCTGTGTCTGGAATCCTGTCTTGCCACTTGATCTTTAGAAGTTTTCTAAGGCAGCTTGTATGGAAGTGGTTTAGTCTTTTGGCATACTGTTGGTAAACTGTCCAAGTTTCGCATGTGTATAATAGTGTTGGCAGCACCACGGATCTGCATACTTTCTGCTTTGTGTCAAGTCTGATTCCACTTTGGTCCCAAACACTTCCACATAGTCGCCCAAATGCTGCACTAGCTTCGGCAATCCTGGCATTGACTTCATCATCAATATGCACAACTCTAGAAAATGTGCTCCCAAGGTAGGTTGTCTACCACTTGCAATCATCGACCTTTCACTGTGATGGTAGGCTCCTTGTAAGGCTTTCCAGGTGCTGGCTGATATACTACCTCAGTATTTTTGATGCTGATTGTGAGATCATAGCTGTCACATGAATGAGATACTTGATCCACACCTTTTTGCATTTTCTCTTCTGTTGGAGCACCCTTTGCCATGTCATCAGCAAAGAGGAACTCGTCTAGCACCTCTGTCTGCACCTTAGACTTAGCTTGCAACCTTCTTAGGTTGAAAAGTTTCCCATCAAAGCAATACCTAATAGGTATACCACTGTCACCATCCTGGAAAGCATTTGTAAGCATGGCAGAAAACATCATGCTGAACAGTGTTGAAGCTAGTAGACAGCCTTGCTTAACTCCATTTGTCACCATTTGTCACAGGGAATGGATCAGAAAACTCGCCGTCATTTTGGACCCTTGCAAGCATACCATCATGAAACTGCCGCACCATTGATTTATCCAATGACTTATGTGGACAGTGAAGGCCTTGAACAGTCTGTGCAAATCAGCAGGCTGATCTGGGTCTTTGATGTCTTCAAATGCCTTGAAGACATCTTTTTACCAGAAGCAGCTCAAATAAAAGGAACAAAAAAATTAACCCTTGTCCTGCTGAATAAATTAAGATGCCACGCACACTTCTAATTTTCAGCCAATCAGATTACTTGATCCAGACTGTTGATGTAAATTCACATACTAAATGGCAAACAGTGCAGATCAAGATCAGTTGGCTTCTTCATCTGAATCTACACTGTTTGCAAAGGCAGGACATATCCGGGTTCAGCAGGACTATGGTTAAAGGTCATCATGACCAAGTTAACTATAACAGAATTTTCAGAGAAAACAGATGTCCCCACAGGGAATATTCAGTTTTTCTACTGCTGTGACCTTGAAAAGTGGATCAAGGTCACCAAAGCCTAATCAGCTCTTTGTTATGTCCAAATTATATATCCAAGAAAACTTGGTAAGAATCCAACCACTAGTTCACAAGATATCCTGCAGACAAGAAAGTGTCCCACCAACACCAATGCCGAAAAGTGTCACACCAACACTGAAACTGACGCCAATGGGATCTGCACCAAAAAATGTCTCTCTGTCCCCATCCCCATAGGCGGGGGACATAATTAATATTTCTGTAACACTGACTCTAATGGTTACAAGAGTATTAGCTATTAATATTGGTCTTGATATTAGATTTTTACAAAAATAACTAGACAAATAATACATCCCACATACATCAATCCCATAGTTTCAGATAAGGTGTGTTTTTCACCTAACTATGGTGATATTCTATTTTATAGGACCATAAAAACATGTTTTGTACTCATTAGAAACACCTCTGTAGGTGCTTCTAACGTGTCCCCAGAACAAGTCTTTTTATGGAGAAAGAAATACAAGGGCAGATCCAGGAGGATTTCTGAGAGAGTTCAATTTAATCATATTATCATACTTACTCTAGGTATTCAGACAGACATGCCTGAGCAAACAGAGAGGACCCAGATCAGATGCCACAGAATGCGGCATGTGATCAGGGTCCATACTGTTTGCCACTTACCAAGCAATTTTACACACATTCAAAGGTAGTAAAATGGACTTGTTGAAGAGAAATATCAGGAAAAGTGACCAAAATTTATCAAATTTATCCAAAATTTCCTATGAAAATGGAATTTTGAGTCATGGGGGTTAGTGAAACCCCAGAACCCCCTCTGAATCTGCCCTTAATATACTTATTTATCTGGATACCCACTTCTTATCTGGAGCTATGGAACCTCGTAAGGATCTGAAATATATCAGTTGTTGTGCATAACTAACTAAAGTATTAACTATTCAGATAGACATGTCTGAGTATATCCAGATCAAACTGCAGTCTGACCATTGTCTGTGCTGTTTGCCATTCAGCCAACACTAAGTAATCAGATGGTCTTGCTAAAAGTTTTGGATAAGCACCATACTTAGTTTTACATGTTGCAAAGTTTGGGAAATTATGGTCTAATGTTACATGGATCATGTTTTGTGAAAAAGTGGCTTCAAGGAATACTCAATTTATTATAGTGAAGGCCAAGCACCGCATGTCATAAATCCCTGTGATATGACAGGATCCTTGCTGCTGCCTTACAGAACCATTGTATACTACAGCAGAATGTACCAGTGGAGCGTATTGATACTTGTAAAGGTTAAGCAAAAAGCATAAAGAGCAAAAAATTTCAGCCAGATTTCTTCAACTATCAATGATGTCTAACCACAGGTGCTTGAAGTGCCATCTCAATAATGCAATTTAGAAATCTAAAACACCAGGGCCCAGTTGTTCAAAACTAACGATGATGTTAGTTAACGATTCGTTAAAATTTACATCGAGTGATACGCAAATATGCTGATTTTTTTTTGCTGAAAAAATGTGAGTAGCTTTTGCAGTGCACATTTTTTCAGCAAAAATATCAGAATATTGTATGTTGAATCCGCTAAAACAGTTAACGAAATGATCCTTAACGAGCTCGTTAAGCTAACGAAACTTCGAAAACTGGGCCCAGCTGTTCAAAAGCAATATTGTATCAACCTGGAAGCATTACAAAACCAAACTGTTCTCAACATTCTCAAGTGGTGCAATCACGATAGAAGAAAGACAACTCCTGCAATGCAATTTTTAATTAAATCCATCATTGCTGGTCCTTCCTAAACAGCAACTTTATGTTGCATGGATCCAAGATCAATGCATGCTAATCCCATAGACCCTGATCAATGTATGCCAGTCCCATAGACCCTGATCAATGTATGCCAGTCCCACAGACCCTGATCAATGTATGCCAGTCCCATAGACCCTGATCAATGCATGCCAGTCCCAAAGATAATACAGACATTTTTTTTTTTTTCAGGAAGATCGAAATATTTTTTTTTTTCTTTTAATTTGGAAAAAATATTCCTCTTGATGCAATTTCAAACGTTTTATTCTATACTTTTTTTTTTGCCTTTATTTTATTTTATTTTTTATTTGTTTCACAAAATACATGTACCTGGTGTGGAAAGGCAAACAGTGTAGACTTTGATCAGATGTTGCTTGAGCAACAGTCTAATCTGAATCTCAATTGTTTGCATATGCAATTCTATAAGCCTTATTTTCTCAGAAAAATAACATGATATGTATTTCAGAATGTCTTCTCTGTTGTTGTGCCTGGTGCTTTACAGGTTATGACAGTAATTACACCACTACCTCTTTATAACACGATTTCTGGGATCCAAAAGGAAAACTGTTAGCTAAAAATCATGTTGTGTCCAAACAAAAGTGTCTAGATTATACAGAAAAATGACCACAAATCGTCATTTTTCTATATAATCCATAAAATAATTTGTTTGTATACAATCCATCATTGCTGGTCCTTCCTTAACAGCAACTCTATGTTGCATAGATCCAGGATCAATGCATGCTAATCCCCTAGACCCAGATCTATGTATGCTTTTAGGGTCCACCTTTAAACCATCTTATATTCTAATCGTCTCAAAATGAACCAGCTTATAAAGAGATTCCAGTGTACAATGAAGACAGCCTTGTCAGGTAAATATCATACACTACAACCTCTTTATAACACAGTTCCTTATAACACGGTTTTGGATACAACACGGTTCAAAGATAGATCTGAAAAACGTATAGATTATATTGAAAAATGACCATAAATTGTCATTTTTCAATACAATCTATACATTTTTGTTTGGATATAACACGGTTGTTTAACTAACACGGTTTATGCTATGGACCCCAACAATAGTGTAATAAAGAGGTTGTGGTGTACTTACCCTGAATATTAGGTCACCTTAACACCTTACCATACCTGTCCTAATATTTGAACAAGCCTGTTTGTTTATGTTGAGGTTTTACAGCCCAGCCAACCTATGGGGTCATGTAGAGCACAGTCAGTTTACTTAACCACACTTTTACTGGGCAGGCTTAATTCTCTAAGTGGTTAACCAGTATTGTGCACATTTTTTCATCAGAAATTGACAACTGCCCTTCTTGAATCAGTGGAAGGGAGAGAATTAGCGTAGAAAATATTTCATGATCAATCTCCATAACAGAATGTTGCCAACCCGGCGGGGGTCAAACAAACCTGTTCTACTACTAAATGATGTGCCTAAAACATTGCTGGATGAGTGGCAACTAGCACAAACCAAGATCAGATGCTACATTCTGTGGCATCTAATCTGCATCTACACTGTTTACTCAAGCCTGCATGTCCTTATACAATATATACTGTAAGACAGACATGCCTGAGCAAACAGTGTAGACCCAGATCATCAGGGTCTACACTGTTTGCCACTCATTCAGCAATTTTTAGACACAACAACGGGTAGTAAGTTGTACTTATCGTATTTCACCTAATTACCACACTGTTCGCTTAGATTCTTCAAAACTGCTGGGAAAACGTGTGATAAAATATGTATCAGCCTACTAAGAAGGTACACTTTAAAAAAAGATCAGCAAAGGACTTCTTTGATGATGTGTTTGTGATTTTTTTTCTGATTTTCTATAAATCATATGTTGTGGGTACTCATTTGAATTGCATCAACAAGTTGATGCAATTCAAATGGGTACCCACCACTTATACCTTTATCAAGAAGTAGACAAAAAATACACAGGCTGTAATCTGAAGACTGAAATTGGTTGACTGTGCACTTATAGGGGTATGTACAGTAATCAGGAAGAATACAGTATTCAAATTTAAGAACAAGTATGTTAAGAGTTGAGGTGTCAAAATACTTAGGGTAAATAAGGTAGATATTTTTTGTTTTGATTTAGTAGTAACCCAGATCTACCTGCATACCCATGCAGTCTGATTACAGTATTTATGTTTTGATAGTAAATTTCAAATAACTTCTTTATCCAAAATATCAATACGAAAATGCATTTAATCAAATATATTGAAAATTTCACCACCAAAAACTTTAAGTTTTCAGATAAAAATTCTGATATTTTTCATATTTCTGCTCAAAACATAGATTGTTGGTACTCCATAACATGAGTACCCAAAATCTATGTTTATGAGTACCCACAATCTATGTTTTAGAGTAGAAATAAGAAAAATAATATATACCCCTGTAAACCCCAGTTTTACTACATAAAAGTGGGGTTTAAGGGGGTCAAAATTATATGTTTTCGTGATCTTTGGACTGACATACCAATACAAATAGTGCAGACCCAGATCAAACTGCTCCTATAGAGCAGCTGGATCAGGGTCTGCTCTGTCTGATGTTCAGCCAGGATAGTTTTTAACACATCGCCAAACAGTCAAATGGACTTTTTCAAGTTTTCAGGTAAGTACACAATTAATTAAAATACTTAGTGAACAAATATTTTTGGGTTAATATAATGTTCTTGTAGGCAACAGGTAAAGTCCTCATCAAGCCAGTTGTTCAAAGCATCCATAACTTACTAAGCTCGTTAATGACAAACTAGATAACTGTTGTAGTTAAGCCATTTTCAAACACACTGATAGTTTTGCTGCAAAAATTAGAGTAGCTTTCACAATGCAAAAGCTACTCACATTTTTTAAGCTAAATATATCGATGTATTTGCCATATTTCAAGATAGAAATTGTAATGGCACGTTATTGTTAGCGTCGTTAAGTTTTGAACAACTGGACCCTGCCTGCAAAATGGTTACTTACTTCTCATTCCTTCTGATGCTTGAAAATGGTTAACATTTCAGCAAACATCTACAGAAGCGAACTATTATTGCCAGTTTTTTTAGCACTTCTACTATTTAACCCTTCTCTTGCTGAGCACGACATGCCCTGTTTTAGCAAACAGTGTAGATCCAGATGTTGGCTTCTGAAGAAGCCAACTGATCTGGATCTGCAGTGTTTGTCATTAAATATGTGAATTTCTATCAAAAACCCGGATCAAGTTATCTGATTGGCTGGAAATTAGAAGTGGGCTAGCATCTTAATTTATTCAGCATGACAAGGGTTAAGAGGAACTGGGAGACTCTGACTTTACTACTGTTTAACTCTCAAAGTGTTAAGCAAAATTGTAGCAGACAACATACTCATTTTTTTTATTACTTTTCTGAGAAATAAGATGGCATTTCATGTGAATCATATGCCTACCAGATGATTCACATGAAAAGTGATGCCTTCTTTTTTCTCTGAAAAGTACAAAAAAAATTAAAAAAAATAAATAAATAAAATTAAACAAACATGTATTCTACTGCTGTTGCAATTAGAGCTTTAAGAGTTAAAAATCATACAAAGGAAAAGAGGGAATAATTCAGAAATGGTTTAGAACTGGCCATAGTAACTAAACTAAGTACAAAGTGTTCCTTCTAACTACCGTATTTATATATTCGGACAGACAGGTTTGAGCAAACAGTGCAGACCCATATGAAATGCTGCAGAACTCGGAATCTCATCAGGGTCTACACTGTTTGGCACTCATCCATCAATTTTCAAACACAACAGGGGTAGTAAATTGTACTAGTTCAAATTTAAGAACAAGTATGGTAAGGAATTGATGTGTCTGAATACTTAGGGTAAATACGGTATATGGACTCCATATCAGCTGACTACTTAGTAATCATATGAAAATTATATAGCTCTAGATAAGAATAAGAAACACGAAACATACCCTTGGACCCTTGTCCAGACATTCTTTTAACTTCCACACACATGCACCAGGGACATTTTTAGGCTTAGCAGGGGCAAACAATGAGCCTAATTTGCAACTGCAATTTCTTTACAATCTGAATCATGAAGAATTCCCAGAATTTGAACATTACCTCCAGAATTTTCATTCCAAATTTGCATTAAAAATCTCTAAATGAGTACAAAAGATCCACCTCCCCCCACCCTCCCCCGACCCCCCCACGCACACATATGTCGTGGGTATGCACTGGAATTACCTTGTTAATACCAACAATCCATATTTTTTCAAGAAAAAAATATCAATATTTTTCATTAAATATCATCTTATCTGGAGCCATACAGCTGCTTATTATTGCCACAAAAGCATCTGTTCTGAAATCTCAGCACATATGTTTTCATGACAAAATAAGAAAATTTCAAACATTTATATTAAAAAAAAAAAAAAAGGCCCGCGGGCCACAGCTCGCTCACCTGAGTGACATAGCCACTGCAGACATGCAGATGTTCTGCAACATTTTTCCAGTCCTATCACTGCAACTAATGAAAAGATAATAATTTAAGCAGTTCTTAGTTTTGAAGAAGAATATATGGACATGACAGCATGATCATTTGAACAAACTCTCAATCACATTTCAACAGTAGGATCAATGTGAAATTTGGTGGAAATGGGCTATGTGGTTTCTGAAGAGTTGTTTAACAATAACATGATTTTATACATGTAAACAGTACAGGGGCAGGGAAATATAATAACGTCAAAAAGATTGCCTTTGGAAACAAAGAATTCACTACGGGTTAGAAAATGGGAGTCTCGGTTTTATTGAGATTCTTCATAAGCAGTAATGAAGTTTGCAACACTACTTACTGTGATTTTGGAGGAGCTGTCATTTAAAAAAAAAAAAACATTTTATAAAATTTAATGTTGCCATGGCAACCAAACAAAATGGTCACTGGTCATAAAACACACAAACTGGGAAGACAATCATCCAATGATCATAACTACCAAATATGGTTCACATTGCTTCATTGGTTATGGAGAAAATGCAATTTAACCATTTTCCCATTATAAGTCTAAGGGAGTTTTCTGTTGCCATGGCAACCAAACCAAGAGGTAGATTGGCAAACTTTTAGCTATTTTCAATTGCCTTTACCCATTTAAGATTTGTACCAAATTAGAGTCCTACTGCTTCAGTGGCTTTGGAGGAGTAGTCATTAAAAAAAAAAATCTTTTTTTTTTTTTTTTTTTAAATTTAATGTTGCCATGGAAACTAAACAAAATGGCCACTGGTCATGAAATGCACAAATTGGGTAGACCATCATCAAATGCTCATAACTGCTTAATATGGTTCACATCACTTCACCGGTTATGAAGAAAATGCAATTTAACCATTTATCCATTATAAGCCTATGAGAGCTTTCTGTTGCCATGGCAACCAAACCAAGTGGTAGACTGGCAGACTTTTACCTATTTTCAATTGCCCTTACCCATTTAAGATTTGTACCAAATTAGAATCCTACTGTTTCAGTGGCTTTGGAGGAGTAGTCATTACAATTTTTTTTTTTTTTTAAATTTAATGTTGCCATGGCAACTAAACAAATGACCATTGGTCATAAAACACATAAACTGGGTAGACAATCATCCAATGATCATAACTGCCAAATATGGCCATTCTCCCATTATAAGTCTATGGGAGCTTTGTGTTGCCATGGCAACCAAACCAAGAGGCAGAGCACCATAATTTTAGCTATTTTTAAAGACCTCTTAGCAAAATTCTGACCAAGTTAGGGACAAATTGCTTCAAAGGCTTTGGAGGAGTTGTCATTTGAAAGTGTTAACGGACAGACACACAACAGACAGACGGACGGCGGACAAAAAGCGATCACTATAGCTCATCCTGAGCATAGCTCAGGTGAGCTAAAAACAACAACAACAGTTACCTGGAGCTCAAAACTACACTGGAAACCTGCTACCATATAAACCCTATCTAACCAAGCATACAGCTCCAGATAAGAAAGGGTATTCAGGTTATATTTTTCTCATTTCTCCATGATAACATGTTGTGGGTACTCATTAGAAGTGCCTCATTGAGGCACTTCTAATGAGTACCCCTCTACATGTTCTCCTGGAGAAATAATTAAAAAAAAAACAACAACATACTTTTCCACTGAAAAAAGTGCCTTATCTGGAGTTATGCAAGTTTTTAGGGTAAATAAAGTACCTTTGTTTACAGATAAATTCAAGATCCTGAAAATCATCATTAGCTAGGTTTGATTCGTTGTTGTTATATTTTGTACAGTTTTAAATCTATCATTTCTGTTTTGCTCTGGTTTACGTAATATATGATTACTAGGGTGTACATTTGATTCTAAACTAAACTGCACCTCTTTTGAACCTGTAACTGACTGTACGTCTGTGGGTACTTCACCATTTACTTTCTCAGAAATCTCATAGTGTAACTGGTTTTCAATACCTTTCATATGACAGTTTCCTGCAGACTGGTTCAAAGTTACTGCATCATGTTTTGTTTCACTATTCCCATCAGCAGACTGGTTTTCACATCTTGTGTCATTTTTATCTATATTTGCACTATTTAATTCATAACCAGTCTCAGATGAAAGATCAACTTCCCTGAACTGGCCTATTGCACTATTTTCCAAAGTTTCACCTGCATTTTCTAAATCACAAGTCACTTCAGGAATTGAACTTATATCTGAACCATTGGTTTTTGAACTTAGACTTGGAGTTCGTATAAGACGTCCTTTGTTTATGCTACTCGAGTTTTCTGATGAACTACTTGAAACAATGCTTTCACTGTCTGTATCCTCTTTATTCAAAAGAGCAAGAAGGCTTGTACTGCTTCGTTTGCCATCAATAATTTCAGTTAATGTTCGATTTAGTGTTTCTGGATCTTCAATATCATTGTCATCATCATCCTCTTCAAACTCTTCTTCTTTGGCACGACTATTTGCACTTGTAGAAGAAGAGTTACGAGGAGATTTTGGAGAAGCTGAGAGTTTCAACTGGAGCACCTGTAAGACAGAATACAATATTACTTTAATTTCCATAAATATTCTGATAAACACTCACCGTTCTCATTTTAAATTTGATCTGGCCCTACACTGTAGGCATGCCCGTCCAAATATTTACAATAAATACGGTGGTTCTCTTTCTATGAAAGTATGTGTAATAAAAGCATCTGTTATTGTTTGTTTTTTTTTCTTAGATATCTGAAGGACAGTTATTAGCTAAAAAAACAACAAAAAAAAAAAAAAACAACAAACAAACAATAATTAAATTTTGACATCAATTGAAAACTAATGGACTCGGCCAATTTTCTGTCTGTAACTTGATCTAGTGAAATCAACGTGTACAAAAAATTTGATCAAGATCAATTAATTTGTTCTCAAGATATTAACAGAACCCAATTTTTCAATACCCAAGGTCCATAACTCGGATAACACTATTTACAGTCCTAAACCACTCCTCCACAATATCTATGTCTATATGCCTGCTGGCCTCGGTGGCTCAGTTGGATGTGTCGTCCGACTGGAGACCAGGAGGTCGCGGGTTCAACCCCCGCCAAGGTCGGCAACATTCTTTCGTGGAGATTGATCATGAAATATTTTCTACGGTCATTCTCTCCCTTCCGCTGATTCAAGAAGGGCAGTTGTCAGTTTCTGGCGAAAGAATGTGCACAATACTGGTTAACCACTTAGAGGACTAAGCCTGCCCAGTAAACGTGTGGTTAGGTAAACTGACCGTGCTCGACATGACCCCACTGGGTTGACTGGGCCGTAAAACCTCAACACAAACAAAATGTCTATATGCCTATGCAAAGTCTAAAAAACCCATAAATAAACGTTAAGACAGTTGGTTTGAGGGCTAATGGCCAAGTCAACACTATGAAGATCATCTCCACGAAAGAATGCTGCCGGACCCAAAGGGATTCAAACCTGGACCTCCTGATCACCAGGCGGATGTGCATCCAGCTGAGCCACCAAGGTTGGCTAGATAAACACAGCATAACATAATATAAAATATCATGGTTTTATTTGGCATTAAACATAATACCCATAAGTACAGACTACTTCCATGAATAAATACATATTATCTCCCCAACTACAGATCACACTGTATTTAATGGTTTTAACAAATGGATACAACATAAGTTTGTCTTTGAATAATTGACAGAAGTGATAGGAAGATTGTCACATTGCTAGAATAGAGTTGTATTACCTGCCAAATGTGAAATATAACAATAGTTTGGAATGACCATTAATCCATATTTTCCTGTGCTAATCCAGACTATGATTTTTGAAAGAAGGGATGTCTATTTTTAAACAAGGAAACTTCCTAATAGTTCCAGATAAAAAGAGTATTCACTTGTATCACACAAGCAACACCACATAGGTACTCACAAGAGCTGCCTCAATAAGACAACTGAGCCTCCCAATGGCACCACGCCCCCATCCCCACTCCAACTTGCTGCTTAGAAAAATAAAATCAATCTGTCAACTGCTGAATTTGTCCTGGGAGTTCTGTTCACCCTTACAGCCTGGCAGAACCAAAATCAATACATATGCAAACAGTGTAGATCCAGATAAGCTGGCTCATAAGCAGCCATCTCATCAAGATCTACACTGTTTGCCATTCTGTTTTTAATTTTAGACTGAAATCCCTATTTGCATCAGTGGACAAGTCCAAATTCAAGAATGAAGAGTCCACTTCAGAAACTCATGGATGAAAGAGTTAAAAGCAATACCTAAGCATATCAATATTTACCTCTTCTTGTAAATCAAATATTGTGTTTGCAAGTTCTTGTGTTCCACCTTTTGACTCAAGTCTGTCAGCAGCAAGCACCTCTTCTTTCTGTATCTCAATGGCAGCCATCTTCTGTCTTAATTCTCCAATCATCTGATCACTCTCAGCCTCTCTTATCCTTGCCATCATTGTTTCTTCTCGCCGCTGTAATAATCCAATACCATCTTCTTAACCACCATTAACAGCACTCCAGTAAAAAATATTTTCACATTCAAATGCTCCAGTATTTCCATTGAACTGAGACATGAGGAAAGATGTCTTAGGGGAATATGAGGACAGTGAAGGCCCATCATCAGCCTTCATGTTCGTGCAATCTGATTACAGCCTTCTCTGTGTCTTTATAGATTCACTGGATACTGTAGAATTTACTAATGTACAGAAAATGCCCTTATTAGATTGAACAACCTTACTGGCTGATCTAAATGTTTACTGTTCACATATACCCTGAAGATCCATTTTCTCATGGTATGGTTCCTTTTTGTCCCAGTAAGGCATGTTTGAGTTGATTCTCAGGAAATGCCCATGTATCAAACATGGTGTCATATTTCACTAGAATCATCATGTAAAGATTATTCTGAAGAGAGTTCACAAGAAATATATGAAAGTACCAACAAGAAAACCATGAAATTTTACATTACATGGTTCATTATAAGACATTTTTAGATATAAGACAGTTTCGAGATGGACCCCATCAATGTATCCAAACAAAAAACGTCAAGATTATATAGAAAAATGAAAATTTCTCGGCAGTGATTTAATTTCTTTCTGTAGTTCACTCTCTCCCAGCAGAATTTTCCTTTGACTGAACATCAGCAACCTTTCTCTGAAGTGATTTGATTTCTTTCTGTAGTTCAAACTCCCTCCCATCAGAACTTACCTTTGATTCAGCATCAACCTGTCACAGCAGTGACTTGATTTCCATCAGTAGTTCAGACTCTCTCCCAGCATAGCTTACCTTTCACTCAACATCATAAACCTGTCTCAGCAAAGATTTGATTTCCTTCTAAAATTCAGACTCTCCCTGAACAGACCTTACCTCTGACTCAACATCATCAACCTTTCTCAGCAGTGATTTGATTTCTTTCTGTAGTTCAGACTCTCTCACAGCAGAACATACCTTAGACTTGACATCATCAATTTTTCTCAGCAGTGATTTGATTTCTTTCTGTAGTTCAGACTCTCTCACAGCAGAACTAACCTTTGACTCAACATCATCAACCTTTCTCAGCAGTGACTTAATTTCTTTCTGTAATTCAGACTCTCTCCCAGTAGACCTCCCTTTGACTCGACATCATCAACCTTTTCCAGCAGTGACTTGATTTCTCTGTTGTTCAGACTCTCTCACACAGAACTTACCCTTGACTTGACATCATAAACCTTTCTCAGCAGTGATTTGATTTCTTTCTGTAGTTCACACCCTCTCCCAGCAGAACTTACATTTGACTCAATATCACCAACCTTTCTCAGCAGTGACTTGATTTCCTTCTGTAGTTCAGACTCTCTCACAGCAGAACTTACCTTTGACTCAACATCATCAACCTTTCTCAGCAGTGACTTAATTTCTTTCTGTAATTCAGACTCTCTCCCAGCAGCTTCTTCTAACTGCTTCTTCTGCGACTTGTTTTCCTCATCCATACGCCGAATCTGGTTAGTGCAAATCTGGTTCTGAAAAGTATTAATCAAAGTATTGAGACAGTCAGGCCTGAGCAAACAGTGTAGACCATATCATATGCCACAGAATGTGGCATCTGATCAGGTCTACATTGTTTGCCACACATCTCTTAGTTTTTAGATACAGCACAAGGTAGTAAAACAGTCTTCAGGTCATGTTCAATTTTTTAGGATAGGTATGATAAGAAGTTAAGGTGTTCCAATATTTAGATTCAATATGGTTGTTTTACTTATCAGCAGAAGTTTAGATGTATTTACACTGTAATAGAATGCCAACTGGTCACGAAAGTCAGGAAATGGTATGATGATTATCAGTAGGTCTGTGTAATGCAGGACCAAGGCTAATACAATACAGAATGTGATACAGATCTTGTAATACACAATACAGTAAACATGAAAGTACTGAGACAAATGTTCCCTTCATAGCAATATTGTTTTGTTTGTATTGTGATTTATGGCCCAGTCAACCCTTTAGGGTCATGTTGAGCACAGTCAGTTTACCTAACCACACTTTTTTCTGGGCTGGCTTAGCTCCTTTAAAAGGTTAACCAGTACTTGAGCACATTCTTTCACCAGAAACTGACAACTGCCCTTCTTGAATCAGCACAAGGGAGAGAATAACCATAGAAAATATTTCATGATCAATGTCCATGACAGACAGTTGCCGGACCCACGACCTCCTTCTCTCCAGTCAGACACACATCCGACTGAGCCACCAAGCCCCTTTCAGAGCAATATACCGACTAAAAGTAAACTCAAGTCTCTAAGCCAACTGAAAGTCAAAAAAGACAATAGTTTTATGTATCCATTATAACTGGCCAAGTATACATTTTTCATATATTAACATGTTATGGAGATTAGTACCTACAAGTTATACTTTGGCAAAGCAGACAATTCATATAAAATGCCAAGTTTTGTTGCCTCCTAAAATATACTTAGTGCAAAAAAAAAAAAAAAAAAAAAAAAAAAAATAAGTATACAGGTAACTTTTTTTTTTTTTTAATGTCACCGGATTTTTATATTTGTACATAAATCATTGTTATCATAGTTAAGAACAATCATTTACGCATAATTTGCAACAATTTCCAGGAAATTCTATCAAGAAGTAGGGAAATGACATTTACGTAAATAAGGGGTCTAAATCAACATTTGCGTATAAGTAGCTGCCCTTTAAAAGTGCATTTTGGACAAAGAAACTTACATTTATGCATTCGTATTGCATTCAGTCAATAGAAGCATAAAAATGCTGTAAGCATGTGTTTCAACTTCAAATGCATAACAGAGTACACTGTCAAATTTCTATACCAAGGACATGACCTTTTTGACATTTTCATTCCTCTTCTGACAGAATGAACTGAATTTCTATGGGACATTAATTGACATTGTTCTGTTAAATAAACGGTTATAGATTTCATCTATATGTGGTACAAGGAGGCTAAGCCAAGCAACACTTTCTCAAAACATTCAGGTCAAAATGGCCAATGCCATTTCAGATATAGACTCTTTAAATTCCCTATATTTTTCATTCAAAGAGAGATAATTTGAGATGGGGAGAAATTCAAATTCAGCTTAACGTCATCTGATGGAAATTTCAAATTAAAAGAACATTTACTCACAGACATTTGTGCAAGACATTAAAAAGTAAAAAAGTAAAATGACATTTGTTTTATGTTATGACTGGAAATGTTGTTTTTAAGAATGGGTTCATAACTCTATAATTTATGACTGTGAAAGAATTGCCTTTGTGATTTTCAAAGACAGATGTTTGACAAAAAATGACAATTGAAAACATTTTAAGGAAAAAAATACAACACCAACTGGTACTCAAAACTCGAAACTGTATACTTTTTATTGCCTATACTTTAGAATGTTGTATGTTCAATTTTTATTGTTGCTCATGGGTTAAGATGAAAATATATTGATGATGACTATACTAACTTTAGTACCCTGATGGATGCCTGATAATGGAAACAAGACTAACCAGAACAAAAGACCAGGGGATTAGGTCTACCACTGGCTTGTGACAACACAGACACACACATCTGCACACACACACAGACACACACCACTGTAAAAATTTCTAAGTCATGTAATGACTTTCAGAAACATAAGCAAAGCAAAATAACTTAATGCCAAACTCCTAAGAACATTAAGTTCTTTTGCTTTGCTTATGTTTTTGAGTCGTCACATGAAGTTTGCAGCCTGTGACCTTGACCTTTGGTTTGTAACAACAGCAAGATGATGCCAATAAATCTGTATCCATGCAGACTACACATCAACAAATTAAAATTAAAGTGAAGACTTTCAGAAATATAAAGAAAACAAAAGAATGTAATTCAAAGTTTGGCACAAATGCTAACAAAATTTCTGTGACCTTGACCTTTGGTCTGTAGCAAGGCTAAAATGATGTGAATGGACCTGCATGCACCCTGTAGTATTATTTACCATATATCAATAACTTTAGGTGAATACTGTAAGAAAAGAAAAGAACTTAACACACAAACTTTGATAACAAAATTTCTAAGTTTATGGCCTTGAACTTTGGTCTGCAGCAGCAGCAAAATAATACCTGTATCCATGTAGTACCTGTAGCCATCTAGTTGTAATACTAACTACATATTAACAACTTCAAATGAAAACTTTCAGAAATGTGGACATGCAAAAATTTTGAGACAAAAATTAACTGATGTATGGATGGCTAGGCATTCCAATGGATTGATAGATGGACAGAGAAACTAAAATTACTAAAACCATATATCTCCATGGCATATGGAGTATTTTTTTGTTGTAGATAGAGAGCTCAAGTTACGAATTTTGATTGTGTTGGGGTTTAACGACACGTCAGCCCTTGTGGGTCATTTTGCGTTGTCTCCCAGAGAAAGGGAGAAAAAAGATAGAAGAGATAGTAGAGGAGATGAAAGAGAGGAACGGGGAAGAAAGAGAACAAGAATGAAAGTGAAGAAACAGAAGAAATAAAAACATCCCCCCCTCTACCCTTACCTGCTACAAGGATAGCAGGCCTTGCCCAACTGTAAGCCAATATCAGTTGGATGCCCCAGTGACGTAAGATACACGACACCATCGCCACACCCAATCACCCCCATCCACCCCCATCCAGTTAAGAATATTTTTGTCTCTTTTACTCTACAATAATAGCTGCTCCATGATATCATCAGAACCATAAAAAATATCAAAAACATAGGGTCTCATCAGAATTATCTCTCTAAAAACTAATGTAATAAGAAATGTCGATAAGCAGTGCTTATCAGATACCTCCCACTCAAAAATCAAGATGTATTGGATGGACAGATGGACAACTTGAAAACAGTATACCCAACACCCCTCAGAAACTTAGTTTGTGGCGGGGTATAAAAGAACACACAAGATAATTTTCACGGTGATTCAACACGGTCAGGAAACTTCATAATCTGAGCCAGTGGCTCTGATAAGCAAATGTTATGTGCATCTTCCGGAGCACGTACGGCTCTGAATATTGCGGCTGAAAAAAGTAAACAAAAGAGGTAGGTCAGTCACTCGTCAAAAGAATCTGTTTTTGTGGGGTAGTTTTTCTCAAAAAGGAGAATTACATGCTGCTCTCTAGTTTTTTAACAGTTTTCTCACCTAATAGATAGTTTGTAAATGTGTACGATCTCCTCAGAATTACTTGTGGCGTGGGCTGATTGTACTGAATAAACTGATCGTCGAAGGTTCAGCCACACTATTCCCAGTTATTTTTCATAAAATGCATATGCGCCTGGACTGTTTGGCATTTTTTATGTGTGAAATGATTGTTTGACCTGTCTCACTTACCCAAAAATAACTAGAAAAAGTGTCCATAGGACACGGATGCCCCCGCCAAATGCCATTCAGAAAAAGGGTTTATATGTCTTCCTTGTTCACGACACATCGTCGCAATGTGATGCATGCACCTGTAAAGTTTCATGAATATATTCCATATGGTTTAGGAGTTATGGCCCGGACACGGTTAACTATATGCAACTAAGTCAAGGGGAAATAATTCAAAAACCAAAAATGCCAGAGTTGTCTTCCTTGTTCATGACACATCGTCTCAATGTGATGCATGCACCTGTATAGTTTCATGAATGTATTCCATACGGTTTAGGAGTTATGGCCTGGACACGGTTTCCTATATGGAACTAAGTCAAGGGAAGATAATTCAAAAACAAAAAATGCAAGAGTTGTCTTCCTTGTTCACGACACATCGTCTCAATGTGATGCATGCACCCATAAAGTTTCATGAATATATTCCATATGGTTTAGGAGTTATGGCCCGGACACGGTTTACTATATGGAACTAAGTCAAGGGGAAATAATTCAAAAACCAAAAATGCAAGAGTTTTCTTCCTTGCTCATGACACATCTTCTCAGTGTGATGCATGCACTGGTAAAGTTTCATGAATATATTTCATACAGTTTAGGACTTATGGCCCGAACACAGTTAACTATATGGATCTAAGTCAAGCGGAAATAATTCAAAAACCAAAAATGCAAGAGTGTCTTCCTTGTTCATGACATATCGTCTCAGTGTGATGCAGGCACTGGTAAAGTTTCATGAATATATTTCATACGGTTTAGGAGTTATTGCCCGGACACAGTTAACTATATGGAATTAAGTCAAGCGGAAATAATTCAAAAACCAAAAATGCAAGAGTTGTCTTCCTTGTTCATGACACATTGTCTCAGTGTGATGCAGGCACTGGTAAAGTTTCAGGAATATATTTCATACGGTTTAGGAGTTATGGCCCAGACACAGTTAACTATATGGAACTAAGTCAAGCGGAAATAATTCAAAAACCAAAAATGCAAGAGTTGTCTTCCTTGTTCATGACACATTGTCTCAATGTGATGTATGCACCTGTGAAGTTTCATGAACATATTCCATACGGTTTGGGAGTTATGGCCCGGACACGAAGTGGGACGTAGGGACGGACAGATGGATGGACGGGACGGACAGGGGTAATACTTAATGCCCATCCGCTATTCTTCGAATAGGCGGGGGCATAAAAATTGACAACAAACTAATGGAAATGGAGGGCAAATAAACAATGGCTCCGATGTTGTAGGGCGGCTCTGAATATATCGGTCAGCTCTGATAGTTGAGGGCTAATGTTTGCAGAACTATTATTATAAAAGACAGCCTCTATCCAGTTGCGAGTATTGAAGCCTTGCAGCGACGTTTGTCTCTTCCGATCTTTGGACGTCTATTCTGTGCTGTAACAGTTGATTTTTGCTCTAAAATGTCTTGACGGGGACGTACAACCTTATCAAAACAAGCACAGAAACTGATTATGGCCTCTGGTAGTGGATATACGTGGAGTTTTCTGTTTAAGATATGCAATGAAATCGATCATGTCACAGGTGCAATTTTTGTGGTCTCGTTTCAGCTGTAGGGGTAACTATGTATGTTAGGGGATAGAGACATACATAATGTTTTAAATCTCTGAACAAGCCATCTAGACGTAGACACTTTTCTTCCATAAACACTCAGAATGAAATCTAAGGTGATAACCAAGCACTATAAATAATTACAAGAATGGCATTTGGAAGAAGTTTTAGAGTATCATATCAACCAATTCATGTTTCAAGATTTTTTGTCTCACAAATTTATTTGTGTTTTAGCTTTCTAAGGAATTGTTCTTGCTAGAAGCATGCCATATGGGTTATTTCTTCATTTTGCAAATTTTCACCTATTGATACATTCAAAATATGAATTTGACCTAATTTCACACACCAATGAACTCACCTATATAATTGAAAAACAGGTATATTTCACAGTTTTGGTCCATTTTGATTTTAAGAGACTTTAGAGCAGCATGTAATTCTCCTTTTTGAGAAAAACTACCCCACAAAAACAGATTCTTTCAACGAGTAACTGACCTACCTCTTTTGTTTACTTTTTTCAGCCGCTATATTCAGAGCCGCACGTGCTCCGGAAGACCCACACAACATTTGCTTATCAGAGCCACTGGCTCCGATTATGAAGTTTCCTACCCGTGTTCAAGCAAACCATGAAACTATTTCTGTCTGACCAAAAGAATTAAGATCATCTGTCGTCTGCTGATAACCTTTGCAAACAGTTCGGACCCAGATCAGGCCCGACAAAATGTCAGGTCTGATCTTGATCAAAACTGTTTTACACTCTGATGGAAGACTTTTTTGAAAAAAAAATTAATTTTAAAAAGAAATCCACAGACGACAAAAAAGGCATGCAAAATTACCGGGCATGCAAAGAGTTTAGAAATTTTACTAACCTGGGTTTCAAGCTCCATCACTTTCTGTTTTGTGTCTTTGAGATGAGACAAACAAGCAGCTTCCCGCAGTTTGGTTGACATTAACTCTTCCTGTGTTTTCTTAAGTTCAGATTTTAGCTCACTCTTACTGCTCTTGTCACGTGGAGAATTTGTTGAACTTGACTCAGATAAGTGTCTCTGAAACAAAGAAACTTTTTTGAAATTCTGATTTTGCTAATAAGTATTCATATCTAAAAACTTCCTGATACTATGCAAGTAATCTTAATAATCTTTTAATCGATTCACCACCATAATTATCCTAAATATTCCAACAGACTGTCTCAGTAGACAGAGAGTGTAGCAGTCTGATCAGGGTCCACACTGTTTACTACTCTACCAGCATTCTTTTATTTACTACTAGATAAGATAGTTGGTCAATGGACACACATGAAAGATTGTTTGTTTGAGTTGGAGTTTTATGGCCCAGTCAACACTGTTACGGTCATGTCAAGCCAGTCAATTAACTTATTCACACTTTTCCTCGGCAGGCTTATAAATGTTGTCCTCTAAGCAGTTAACCAGTACTTGTGCACATACTTTCACCAGGAACTGAGAACTGCCCTGCATGAATCAGCAGAAGAGGAGAATGACAATAGAAATGATTTCTTGATCAATCTCCAGGAAATTTATGTGGCTGAGCTGGGATCTGCCGTTAGATGTTTAACCGATTGCACTCTGGAACCCATTTATGAAAGACTGTACTCCTATGTTGCAATGAGAGACAACTTTTGCAGACAGGAAGCTGCCTCCCTAGTATTTGAAATCTTTCAAAAATGGGGTTTACTTTTAAAGGAAGAATTTGTTTCCAGGGGCAGCGAATTCTTTTCCTGAAGGGTAACCTCTATTGAAAAGGAAGTTGTTTGTTTCCATGTCTGAGTAATCTCCCTTGAAACTGTATCCACTCCTCTTAACACTGTGTCCAATGAAAGGTCTAAGTCTACACCACTTTATATGAGTCTAAACTCATAGCTTAAGTTAAGGAGGGTTTTTTTTAACCAAAAAATATTGATATTTTTCTTATTTCTCCACAAAGACATATGTTGTGGGCACTCATTAGAAGCACCTCATCGAGGTGCTTCTAATGAGTACCCACAACATATGTTTTCGTGGAGAAATAAGAAAAATATTTACTTGACTTTCCCTTATCTAGAGCTTTGTAAACTGTTTGCTATAGTAAATACTTTCCTGCTTAATTTTTTTCTTAAGCTGTAGGAAACCATTAGCATTTCATCAGCAGTTAGGGGTTGAAAGACATGTTTACCTGCCAGTTTGTCTCTAGATCTGTTATGACTTGTCTCATTTCTTTCAACGAGAGATTAGCCTCAGCCTCACGAAGCTTTACAGCTATAAGTTCTTCCTGTAGACACTGAACATCATTACTGGGGGCTTGCTGTAGTTTGGTATTGAACTACAAAGAAAGAAAGAAAGTATTATGAAACAGCATGTTGTGTTTACTTTAAAAATTCTGATATTTATTCCTGAGCAAAGAGTGCAGAACAAGATCAAATACCACTGAATTTGACATTTGATCCAAGAATACATGGCTTATCACTCAGCCAGTTATATTACCAGGCAGTCTAATGTTCTTGTTAAAATTTTAGGATAAGTATGATAAGAAAAGGTGTCCAAATATCACAATTCTTTTTTAAAACAAAAAGAAGCATGCATTATATTATATATTTTATGGATAATGCCCAAGAATCACGGGGAAAATAGAGTTGGTATTTCCTACTGGCAAATATTTCCTAGAGTGAAATTATCAATGCATATATGACATCATGTTATAGCATTATATGACATCATGTAATGTACGTTTGAAGCTACATATGACATCATTTAAGTAAGTAACTGAAAGTCATTTACAGTATACCGGCATGTAATATAATACTTAGTCCATTGTTGTTTCAAATTATCAAAAATAATTCCCACGTGCATTGAAAGTCCTGATAAAAACTTCATGCTGAAGCACTTGATTTTAATCATACTTTCAATACTCTAGGGAATTATCCTGTATTTCAGAACAACTGTGGACTAATCTCTATTTCCAGTTTGTCTAAATGTTCCTAAATCTCATTGTCTTCTTAGGAGACAATCTGAATGAAATGTAGAAGCCTTTTTTTCTGGAAAAAAAAGTAAAAATAGTTGAAAATGTCATCTGCTGAAATTTTTATCCAGAGTGCTAAGCGTGAAGCACACTATATATTCAGAATTATTTAAAACAGGCTAGAAAGATCCTGAAGGACCAGAAAATATAAACTACACAGGAGTGAAGTACATGGAGACACTTTACGGCCATTTTATTATCTGCTGACATATCTAAAAATGGCATTCTGTAGCATCTGATCTGGGTCTACATAATTTCCTCAGGCCTGTCTCTCCCAACACTTAGTGTAACTATGGATATTATTCTATGAGATGACTGAAAGACGAAATCCTATTTTCAGGAATTCAGAAAAAGCTGTACAAGCTGATCTATACCTTCATATGGGCTGCGCCACCTGTCTTCAGACATATGCAGACAGTGTAGGCCCAGATCAGAATGCGCATCCAGAGTCTGATCAGGCCTTCACCCTTCACTGTCTGCTCACAGAATTATTTAACAGTATAGAATGTATCAATGAAGAGCACATGCCCGGATGAGACTATTCATATGCCTGATATGACTCTGAATCTGTGCGTTTTGCACATGCTTGAAGGCATGTTTTCACTTAGAATTGCCCATATGCTATACAGACTTTTTTCTCTGGGCACTGCTCATTTGAACTCACAATCTTATGATCTACAATCATCCACTCAGACACTTCACAGACATATTATAGGATTTAGGGTAAATGTCCTAAAACTCCATACACCAAAGTGTCCGACAAAATGGCACATACAAACAGTGCAGACTCAGGCCCCTTAGCATGGTCACGTTTAGTTCTTTGACTGAAGTTTCCCCTTGGCCTACCGCTAATTTGAGCGTACAGCACAGATTCTGGTGAGACTCATAGCTACAGATAAGAGGGGGTATCCACATAATATTTTTCTTATTTCTCGACGAAAACATATGTTGTGGGTACTCAATAGAAGTGCCTCATTGAGGCGCTTCTAATGAGTACCCACAACATATGTTTTCGTTGAGAAATAAGAAAGATATCAGCATTTTTCGGATGAAAAAAGCGCCTTATCTGTTGCTATGATCTGACTGCACAGATGCACAGGCTAGTCTGAACCTTTGCTGTTGGCATATGCTATAATGTTGTTGTTTTTTCCATAAAACAGCTCATGTGGAGCTAGGATTTTCTCCATTGGTCATACAACCTAGAATCATAAAGATTTGTAGAATGTATAGGGCACATAGCAGAGGCCTGGTCAGATTGTATGGATTGATTTTGGTCTACATTTCTAGCATAAAACAAAATATTAGTTTTTCCATATTATGGTAAATGTCCTAAAATTTAGAACACTTTGTTCCACACTCTTTTTTGCCTAAATTTTGTTTTATGCAGTTGTTTCTTAAGATCCTAGTGTTATGGCAAATTGTGCACAACTTGATCAGACCGCTCCTTCATTTCATGTCAAAGCCTATTTTCTGGAAAATTATGAAGTTATTTCATCGCTTTTTGGAGTGTAGTCAAAACTACTGGCCTGAGGTGCTGTGGACAACCTGAAGTACTATTGCCCAAGGTTTTATTACCCAATCCATCCAGTACACACTATATTAGCCACAGAACAGAATTTAGATTTATACAGCTTGTAAAGGTCATGTGAGCTGGTCATGTGAGTTGGGTCTCTACTTTTAGCAAAGTAAAGTCTAAAAACAGTACCATACTGACCAGCCAGTAGAACTGACCAATAGTAAAAAATATTGGCCATTATAATACACTTGCGGTTCCTGTCAACAAAGCCGTACAATAGCAAAAACGAAAATACTTTTATAATGTTGTATAAAGTAGACTGGGTAATAAAAGAAAATATTTCATAGTGTGATCTGCTGAAATTTTTATCCAGCCTGCTGAATGTTGAAAATGGACCCCCTCTAAAATGTTGTATCCAAACAAAAATATATAGATTACATAGAAGCATGACCATTTATGGTAATTTTTCTATATGAAGTGGCTAATTGGTTAGCACTCCCGACTTCAGATCACAGGGTGTCAGGATTGTAGAATTCAGCTCATGACTGTATGGTACTTCATTGAACAATGCCTTTCATTATCGTCCTTCCATCATCACAATAGGAAATACATAATGTTTGTTTGTGTAGGACATACATAATAATTGTTTGTTTGTGTTGAGGTTTTACAGCCCAGTAAATCCAATGGGGCCATGTCAAGCACGGTCAGTTTACCTAACCACAATTTTACTGGGCAGGTTTAGTCCACTAAGTGGTTAACAAGTATTGTGCACATTCTTTCACCAGAAACTGACAACTGTCCTTCTTGATTCAGCAGAAGGGAGAGAATGACCATAGAAAATACTCCATGATCAAATCTCCACGAAAGAATGTTGCCGACCCAGCTTGGGTCGAACTCGCAACCTCCTGATCACCAGTTGGAAGAGCTGCCAACTGAGCCAATGAGACCGGCTTACTTTATGTTGAAAGAGACATAAACCATTAAATCATCATCATCAAATTTTGACTGTTCGTGGATATAACAGGGCTGTTTAGCTAAAACTGTTATTTATTTAGATCCAAGCAACAGTATTATGAAGAGGTTGTAGTACACTACATGCAAACACTGATTTTTTCTGTCCTTCCACAGAGGGTCTCAAAGGTTTCTATTCATGCAAACCTGTTCTAACTCTTCAATTTTATTCCTCAGATTTTTTACGACGGCTGAGTTCTCGGCTTCCTTCAGTCGGACCATAATTAGTTCTTCTTGAAGACTTTGAACAACAACCTGTGCTTCACCTTCCTCCAGAGAGTTCGCCGAATTAATACTGTCAGTCTGAAGCAAACAGAAATCATATGTCATAACATCAGAAAACGTACCTTCGGACATGTGTGTCCAGTGAAGATTCAGATCAGACTGTGCATTCGCGCAGTCTGATCTGAATCTTCACTGGGAATATTTTGGACAGCCAAAGATGCATGGTTTCTTCATGCAGAAGAAGAAGACTGATCAGACTGTGCAGATATGCAGACTGATTTGAGTCTTCATTGGACACTTATGTCAGAAGGTCAGTTTTCCTCTAAATTAATCCCAAAGTAATTATCTTGGGCTTTGACTTTGAATAGTAAAATGGCTTACAGTCAGAAAAGGCAAAATCCTTAAAATGTATGTGACCAGTGTAGACTCAGTTCAGCCTGTGCATTAATGGGGTCATCCTCAAGGTCTCCCTGCCACACTTAAATTTTGCCACCTAGTGTTTCATGGTAGCATATGAAGGAGCATCCTTCCCCAGTGCTGCTACCATATCAGCATGAATAGCCTTAGGTGCTAGACCCTATTATGTCCATTTTGCATGCCCTGTTTACTTTAATGTGTTACCACTTCGGCATAAACTGACCAAAATGACATGGGGTGTTGGTTACATAATTGTAAAAAGTCAAAGAATAATAGGGCTGAAAATAAGCAGTTCTCCTTCAATACAAGGCTCAAAATTTATGGATCATCCCTTATACACTATTCAATGTTTGAAATAATACATTGCATTTTTATTTTACAGACAACCTACAATGGTGATATATAGGATAATGGAAAATAAGAAATTGTAATTGTCTTGCAACATGATATAATGGACCTTGTGATCTTGGCACAGTGCATACTTGATTCAGACTGTACATTTACAATCTGATTGATGTCTTTACAGGACACTCTGTGGATAGCTAAAGATCCAAAGCTATCTCAGACTGGGTGAATGCACTGCCTGATCCAGGTCTTAGCCGGGCACACATTACGTAAGGCACAGAGTTTGTTAAGGAAGAGTATTTGATGATATTTTTGTCTTATTTCTCCTTGAAAACATATGCTGTGGGTACTCATTAGAAGTGCCTCGGTGAGGCGCTTCTAATGAGTATCCACAGCATAAGAGTACCCACAAAATATATTTTTATAAAGAACTGAAAAAAAAATTCCTCAATAAGTCCTCTGATAAGGTGTATTTTCTCATGTTGAAACTCAATTCTTTCATGTCTACAGCATCTGCATCTGCACTAACTTCAATTGCTTTCACAAGTCAAAGAACCTGGTAGACAAAAGTTCAGACCAGAGCTCAAGATAAAATGTTTACACAAATTCACCGTATAACTTCAGCACAAAGCATACAATTTGTAACAGATTGAATGCAGTACAGGCCAACAGCACAAACAAAACCATATTGCACTAAAAGTGCAGTATGGCTTTTTTTGCGCTGATGGGCTGTAAAGTCTAAATCACTCACTGACTCATTCACTCAGTGTCTGCATAACCATAAACTCAATTTTCACAGAGCAGCGTTCATTTAACTATTAATTAAGTTTAACTCTTTGCATGCTGGGTAATTTTGCATGCTTTTTTTGTCATCTGTGGATTTTTTTTTAAAATTAACTTTTTCGAAAAAGTATTTCAGAAATACCATCAGAGTGTCAAACAGTATGGATCCAGATCAGGCCCAACCTTTTGTCGGACCTGATCTGGGTCCAAACTGTTTGCAAAGGTTATCAGCAGACGACAAAAGTCGCTACGGGGCTACTGAGTTAATCAGTAGTAGATGACATTCTAAAAATATTCTGTTAATATTTTAACAGAAGAAAAGTCTTTCAGACTTCCTTCAAAATTGTCTTAAAATACATTTCACAGAAAAAAGCTTGCTGCCATTCAAACCATTCCCTTTGTAAACTGTTTGAATGACACCTAAGGTAATGATCAGAAATTGATAGACCAAATACTGAGAGACAGATAAAGGTCAAGCTTTACTCCCAGTGAAAAATTAGATTTATCATCTTCTGAATAAGCCTATAGTGAGCAATGGATTAACATCTTATGATCAATTCAGGGACTGGATACACTTGGTAGATTTTTAGCCATTTTTTACAAGGGAGAGAACTTTTGTGACTTCCTGTTTGCTTTCCTGCAGACAAAGTCCCTTCTGAAAAGAGGTCTACTCTGAAAGGAAAGAATTTGCTCCAAATTCTTTCCTTTTAGAGTAGACCTCTTTTCTGAAGGGAACTAAAAACAATAGCCAGTTATCTCCCCTTATATGATATATCATTCCCCTTTAAAATAGAAATCTACATAAATACTAAGATTTTAAATCAAACATAACTGTTCACACTACAGTAGGTTCAAATTAAAATCTCTTTAAATGTTACACCCACAATGTAGAATAAAATTTCTAATTCCCTCATTCTTCATACCTTGCACAATAATTTAAATATTTCTGCACTGCTAATTACATTTTACCAATGACTGATGTTGAAATAGTAGGAGATTAAGAGTGATAGAGTTCACATTCTCATGGTGAAAAAAATGAGCTATATAAATGATTAAACACAAATTTTTCCTTAATATAGTATTTATACTGCATATGCAGACAGATAACCAGGTAATAATTTTCTCAGCAAGGGGCTTCTCATGAGAACACACAACATATGTATTTTTATGGAGAAATATAAGGAAAATATCAATACTGTTTGATTGAAAACAGAGCCTTATATAAAGGTATGTACAGAAGCACATTGATGAAGCCAAACTGAGGAAACCTTTCTTGTCATATTACACCAAAATACAGAACAGTTTAGATTTTACGTATTCAGGCCTAAAGCAATAAACAACTCTTTACAAAAATAGGGAATAAATATAACGGGTGTTCGAAAAGATCATCGCTAGTGCTTTCAGTTATTTTCTTATATTTGTCTTGTTTTCATTGTATTTGAACATTAGTAAATGTCCTAAAATTTCTAAAAATTTATTCCATACTGTCTTTGCCATGTTATTTGTTTCTTAGATATTTGTTTCATAGAACACTTGGTGGAATGTCAAACAGTGCAGACCCTGATCAGACTGCTCCTTCAGGAGCAGTCTGATCTTGGTCTACACTGTTTGTATATACCATTTTGTCAGAATAGTGTACAAAAGTTTAGGACAATTACAATAACAAGACCTGTCGCCAGACAGGATAGCTCACCTGATATTGTACATTTTGCTTCTGGAAAAATCTAAGTCCATGCCCTTGATTTTGACATGACGGTGGTGGTGGGGGTAAAGGGGAGGGGGATGGGGATTGCACTGTGCAAAATTTTCATCAAACCAAAGATGAATCAATTCGGTGATAAGCTTAGGAAATAATGGTCTTTGAAACTTAAATGAGAACTTTAACATTTTTAAAATTCTAAGTCTTTGATCTCAACCCCAAGGTCACGGTCATGAGTGCTGTAAAAACTTTGGACCAGTATATATCATGACACCAAATATAAATTAAATCCATCACTTGGTTTAGAAGTAATGAGGTCTTAAAACTTTGACGTAAAATTTTAACATGAAACTTTTGACATTGTGACCTTGACCTTAACATGAACTAGGGGGGAAGGGGGGCAGGGTGAGGATGGAACTGGGCAAAATTTTGGACCAATATGTATCATCATACAGGAGATGAATCAAATAGGAAATAATGAGGTCTTAAAAACTTAAACAAAAACTTTAACATTTAACTTCTAAGTCTGTGACCTCGACCTCAAGTCACGGTCAAGAGAGCTGATGGTACTGATAACAACTTTTGACCAGTATCTATCATGATGTCAAATAGGAACTAAATACATCATGTAGTGTAGTAATGAGATCCTAAAAACTTTGATGTAAAATTTTAACATGAAAATTCTAAGTCTGTGACCTTGACCTTGACATGACCTAGGAAGGTGGGGATTGTACTGCACAAAATTTTGAACCAATATGCATCATCATACCAAAGTCTTTCATTCTTGAAATGAAATGATTTATTATGCCAACATTAATTCAGAGATACGATAAAAAATCATTACATTTTTTATCCAGTTCAAAAACGAGAGACTAACTGAAATTTTACAGGCTGTCAGATGCCACATTTTATGATTGTATTAATACTATATATCAATTTATTAAACCTTTCTTGGATAAAAAAAAGCCTATTTTTGAAGAAGCACCAAGCAAACTTTGTAGCAGATGACATTCTAATTTTCTTTTTTTTTTTTATTTCAGAGAAAATAAGTCTTGACATCTCATGTGCACCACCTACTTTGCAGTGATTCACATGAAATTCAAGACTTATTTTCTTTGATAAAAAAAAAAAAAAAATCAAAATGTTGTCTGCTGCAGTTGTGATTGTCACTTTAAGGGCTAATCAATCAAAAGGATGCTGCAACAGACAGTCTTTGCCATCCCAGACAGATAAAATATGATAGAAAATCCCATTCCCCAGAGGTTTGCTTACTTTCAAATCCATACTACATCGCTGTCAGCACAAAATATCTCACCAAATTTCACAAAATAGTTACTTTAAAACCACTTAATAAAAATTTCATAAGAGTGTGAAATATTCAAAGATAGTACAGAATACTTTTCTTTATTTCACACCTTTAGATAAAGGAGTATTCAAAGCATATCTTGTGGCATCCTCAACGAACCAGTCTTAATGAGGCAATTCCAATGAGATTTAACCTTTACCACCATCTGGGCTAATTCAACAGATGACAAACTGATTATATTTTTTCTTAGTTTTTCCCTGAAAACAGGATCTGAAATTTCATGCAAATTGTCTCCACTGGAGACAATTTGCATGAAATGTCAAAACCTGTTTTCTGAGAAAATAAGAAAAATATTTCAATATGTTGTCTATTGAAAATTTAAACCAGTATGCCAAGCAATATACTGGGGCAAAAATAGTCAAATGTATTCTAAATTATTACACCAAAACCTCTTTATAACACTACTGTAGGGGTCCATAGCATAAACTGTCTTAGTTAAACAACCGTGTTATATCCAAACATAAATGTATAGATTATATTGAAAAATGACCATTTATGGTCATTTTTCAATATAATCATACATTTTTTTGATCCATCTTTGAACTGTGTTATATCCAAAACCGTGTTATATTGAACTGTGTTATAAAGAGGTTGTAGAATTTGAATGGATCAGGGATGAGAAAAGATTTTAGTGAAAAGAACTGGAACTTCCTACACACCCTTGCAAGGGATCAGACTGAGTCTGAAACTTTTTAAAACCATGTATAATGCTTAAAAGAACTGAAATTTGCCAAAAAGTTGAAGATTATCATCCCTGGATACAAAACTGAAGTTATACAAGGATGGCTTACTGCCGACTCTTCTACATGCCTGTGAGACATGGATATTCTACCAGTGACATGCCAGAAGGCTTATCCACTTCCATACAAGCTGATCATGAATTTACTAAACATCAAGCTAAGATAACAGTCCAGAAGAAGACATAAACTGGTAACAGTGTTTTCAGAGAAAACAGATGTCCTCCACCATGAGTTTTCAGTTGTTCTACTGCTGTGACCTTGAAAATTAGGTCAAGATCACCAAAACCTAATCAGTTTTTTGTTATGTCCCAATTATATATCCATAAAAATTGGTAAGAATCCAACCAGTGCTTCACAAGATATTATGCAGACAAGAAACTGTGATGCCGATGCCAACACCAACACCAATGCTAACATGATTCGCACCAAAAACAATATGTCCCCCTCCATGTAGGCAGGGGACATAATGACAAGCTTGAAGCATTTAAGATGGCCTGGCCATGTGAACAGAGTAACAGATGATCAGATGCCAAAGAAAAATATTTATAACTGGATAGCCACCTTATTTAGAGCTAAGAAGAAATCTAGAGGAAGTAGTGAAGACTCTGATTAGACTGCAGATATGCAGGCTGCTCTGAACACAGGTTTTGTCCTTAAACCCTCTAAAATGCCCTTTTAGGAAAACTGAGTAGTGGTATGACATGCTAATTCTTTGATTTTGCGGGTATAAAGAGTAACTGATGGACAAAATTTCATGCTCCTGTGGTCTGGATCTTTGCTGTTCACATACATGTATATGAAAATACTGGTTTCCTAAAGGAGCCATACTGTATTTACCGTATGTATTCAGACAGACAGACCTAAGCAAACAGTGTAGACCAAGATGAGATGCGGCTAAACGCAGCATCTCATCAGGGTCTACACTGTTTTCCACTCAATTTATAGACACAACATCTGGTCGTAAACTGTACATGTTCATATTTTAGAAAAAGTATGGTATAGAGTTGCGGTGTCCAAATACTTAGGGTAAATATGGTAGGCATATTTAAAGTACATATTCTGACACCAAATTCTTTCTGATACTTAACCTATAATATTTACCTTAAGTATTCGGATAGATAGGTCAGGCCTGAGCGAATAATTTAGACCCAGAACAGACACTGCAGAATGTGGCAACTGGTCAGGGTCTACACTGTTTGCCATTCATCCAGCAATTTATTTGATACAAGAACTGGTGGTAAACTGACTTTGTTTAAATATCATAACAAGTATGATAAGGGGTTAAAGTGTCTAAATACTTAGCATATACCTGGCAAAAGGTATATGCTATATCAGGTGTACCTGATGACATTCTTAAAAAGTGCTGGCAGCATGGCAAACATTGTAGAACCAGTTTGATCTGGGTCTTGTTTGTTTGTGTTGAGGTTTTACAGCCCAGTCAACCCAATGGGGTCATGTCGAGTGCGGTCAGTTTACCTAACCACACGTTTACTGTGCAGGCTTAGTCCTCTAAGCAGTTAACCAGTAGTGTGCACATTCTTTCGCCAGAAACTGACAACTGCCCTTCTTGAATCAGCGGAAGGGAGAGAATGACTGTAGAAGATATTTCATGATCAATCTCCACGAAAGCATGTTGCCAACCTCGGCGGGGGTTGAACCCGTGACCTCCTGATCTCCAGTCGGATGGCGCATCCAACTGAGCCACTGAGGCTGGCTTGATCTGGGTCTACAATGTTCTCTCATGCACATAAATATTTAGGGTAAATATTGTAATTACCCTTTCTTTAATATCTCCTATAAGCGATTCTGCTTCTTTCAGCTGTTTCTGTGTTCCAGCAAGTTTCTGTTTCGTTAGGGACAGTTCATTCTTCAGTGCGTAGGTTTCCTCTGCTTCCTGTGCCCTTGTCAACTGGTACTGGATCAGTCGGTCGGCAAGTGACGCAGATTCCTGAAATAAACATATAAACATGTCTGCTGTCTTTTGGCAGCTTTTGCACAATCACCTGGTGCTTTATTCAAAACATGAAAGTGTGCAAACAATTTATACTTAGTCATTTAATAAAAAAAAAGTAATAAAACTACTGAAGTTCTATATGAGTAAAATTTGCAACCTAAACACACATATACCAATATTTTCCTTACACCCCTAAGAAAACATAGGATGTGAATAATCACTGGAATTGCCATGGATAAAAATTGCAGAAGATGACATTGTGAGGGTTTATTTTTTCTTAATATGGAGACAATTTATGAAAATTGTGGGGAAATAAGAGCACCATCATTTGCTGAATTTGCCCACAGAGTTTGTTTGAGCTGAGGTTTCACTTCACTGGCAACAATCTTTCTGCCATGTTCTGATGGTATCTGGATCTGATGGTTGGAACTGATGCCCCTTTTATAGTGCTGCCTCACTCTAGTATCAAGCATCAGACACATTATGCAATACTTCAATTAGTTATATTATACTAATACTGGTGCAACCAGTCCTAAATCTTCTACCGAATGCTAAGCACCAAATGAAAGCGCAATTCGTGCTAATTTTAGAAAGTCTTAGGTATGATCCTAATGGAGATCAAACCCACAATATCCTAATCTAACAGCAAATGTGCTACCCGATGAGTCACTAGGATCTGTCTGCCAAGAGAGAGCTCATGGCTAAACACAAGCACTTACTTTTTCTAAGTTGTCAATTCTCTGTCGTAACAAGCGGTTCTCTGTTCGTAATCTCTGAAAAAAGTATTTACATGTGTTTACATTTCCAAAATCTAATGCAACAATTACCTGTACAAACTCTTTTACAATGATAATATTTCATCATAGCAAATAATAAATAGGATTTAATTATTGTACTCAAATAAGGATTGTCTGTATTTCCAACACTGTTTACTTCACTCTAGACATTTATAAATGGGCCAGGGCACCGCATTTCCTACAAAATTGCATGTGTGCCCAGCAAAGACTAAGATCAGCCTGTGCAGATGTGTAGGTTGATCTGTCTTTGTTGTTTGCCTGAAGACACTTTCGATATTTATCTACCAACAGAGTGCCATCAGCCTGCAAGGATACATAGGCTGATATCTGTAATCTCTCCAAGAACTGGAGTTTTACATACCTGTCTGTCAACAAAACGGCAAAAATCTGACCACCATTGCTTGGGAGAAAAATGATTTATGTTCAGTATTCACTTAACTACAATTCCCATCTGATTATATGGGAGACTAAATAAGAGGTTAAATTACATCACCCGATTTTGGATATCAACGATCATGCCAAAATGTCAGCCTTATTTCAACTGACACCCACCTTCAACGCTACCTAAACTGACTCTATGCAATCCCCTCCGGAAGATCTAGTTACTATTTTCTTTTCAAAACACAGTGTTACCCTTGTGGAGATAAGCAGCCATGTAGAGAGGTATACTATGGTCCTAAAATTCTGAACTCTTTATTCCAAACGTTTTGTGCCTAACACATGTAATTTTAGCAAAATGGCAAACAGTGTAGATCCTGATCAGACTGCTCTTTCAGGAGCATTCTGATCTCAGACTGCACTGTTTGATAATGCCATTTTGTCAGAAACTTTGGTATAGGAAATTTTAGGACATTTATCGAAAGCAGTATTTGAAGAAGCAATGAGAAAGTTCTGACTTACTCTCAGCTCTATTTGATCCTCGTTCTCTTTACTCTTTAATGCTGTATACTCTTTTTCTAATCTGAAAAACACAAATGGAAAAACATTTCTTAACCCTTGTCATGCTGAATAAATTAAGATGCCACACCCACTTTTAATTTTTAGCCAATCAGATACCTTGATCCAGGTTGTTGATACAAAGTCACATATCTAATGACAAACAGTGCAGATCCAGATCAGTTGGCTTCTAAAGAAGCCAACTGATCTGGATCTACACTGTTTGCAAAGACAGGGCATATCCGGATTCAGCAGGACCAGGGTTAATATGGAATGAGACCTGAATGTCCTTTGTCACCTGGACCAGAGACTACCATATTTACCCTAAATAATCAGGAAGACAATCCTGAGCAATCAGTATAGACTCACATCAGAATGCAAGTCAACCACCACAGTTTTAGATATACCACCTGACAGACTAACTGCCTTTAGAATTAAGGTGTCCAAATATTTAGTTAGCTAAATATGGTATTAGGAAACATAAAGGTTGATTTGGAATTTAACGGACCAATCTACACTTTTAAGGTCATGTTGAGCCAGTCAGTTTACCTAACCATGCTTTTCTTCGGCAGGCTTAGTCCTTGAAGCAGCTGACCAGTACTTGTGCACATTCTTTTGCCTTAAACTGCCAATTGCCCTTAAATCAGCAGAAGGGAGATAATGACCATAAAAAATATTTCATGATCAAATCTAAACTAAAGAATGCTGCCATATACAGTAAGTATGGAAGTCACGACCTCCTGATCACCAGTTAGACACACAACTGACTGAGCCACCGAGGCCAACTATGAAACATAAAGACAATATGGATAGCCTAATGTACTAGATTAAATGCATAGCCAAGTCCTGGGCTGGCCTCGGTGGCTCTGTTGGATGTGTCGTCCGACTGGAGACCAGGAGGTCGCGGGTTCAACTCCCGCCAAGGTCGGCAACATTCTTTCGTGGAGACTGATCATGAAATATTTTCTACAGTCATTCTCTCCCTTCCGCTGAATCAAGAAGGGCAGTTGTCAGTTTCTGGCGAAAGAATGTGCACAATACTGGTTAATCGCTAAGAGGACTAAGCCTGCCCAGTAAACGTGTGGTTAGGTAAACTGACCGCGCTCGACATGACCCCATTGGGTTGACTGGGCAGTAAAACCTCAACACAATAGCCAAGTCCTGCACAGAAATAGCTTCTATCTAGCTAAGATCTGAAAACTGGATATGCATAGCTTCAGGTAGGGTGGTAATTCAGGATATTTTTGTTGATGATTCAGATTTTTTTTTTTTCTAATTTTTTACATCAATTTACATGTAGGTACTCATTCTAATTGCCTCACTGAGGTGATTCCAAATATTTCTCACAGTGTGTTTTGGTACAATTTTTTTTTAACCCTTGTCCTGCTGAGCCCGGATATACCTTGTTTTGCAAACAGTGTAGATCCAGATCAGTTGGCTTCTGAAGAAGCCAACTGATCTGGATCTGCACTGTTTGCCATCGAGTATGCAAATTTATAACAAAAATCTGGATCAAGTAATCTGATTGGCTGAAAAACAAAAGTGGGCGTGGCATCTTAATTTATTCAGCAGGACAAGGGTTAAAACTATCTTCTTAATGCTTATTCTTCAGCAGATGACATTCTGAAATACTTTTTTTATTTTTCCCAGAAAACAGACTTTGAGATTCTATGCAAATTGTCTCCTTAAGGGACAATTTGCATTAAATGTCAAAACCAGTTTTTTGGGACAACAGGAAAAATATCATCAATTTGTCTTAATATGCATTTTATCTGGAGTTATGATGTCTAAATGGCCAATATTTCATTTGTTTTTGTATATAAAGTGATTTTTCCAATAAAAACCCAGAGACTTTTCTGTAATATTGTCTGTATTGCATATTTCTAATATACATTTCATGTGGTAAATCAACAAATCAATTTGTCCTGGCAATACACAGCAGAGCTGATAAAAACAGACAATGCAACAGAAAACCCATGATATATGCATGTCCAAAATGCTAAAATACATGGGGACACCTTAACTCCTGATCATGTTTGTCCTAAACTTTCAGTAAGTCCATTTTACTACCTAATGGTGTGTCTAAAAAGTTATTGGATGAATGGCAAACTGTGTAGACCCTGACCAGACATCACATTCTGTGGCATCTGATCTGGGTCTACACAGTTTGCTCAAGACTGTCTGTCCCAGTACTTAGGATTATTATGGTACTTGTTGTTTTAGGATCAATAAATCCACATGCCTATAATTTGTCTTGAGTCATAATATAGGAATGAATTTCATTTCTGTGGATTTTATCGATATTTGTTTGTTATATTCAGGTTTTAAACCTCACTTTCAACAATCTTTCAGTCATATTGTGAGGGTGTCTGGATGTGGCAAGGAGCTCAATGCTCACTTTCAGAATGCTGCCATACTGAAATATCACACCCTGGACATAAGACATAATATTCCACCTAGTCACATTATACTGACACTTGGCTGACACATTCTGGCTCTTCTTTTTAATGCTGAGCACAGTGCAAAAGTGGTATTTCAGTCATTTATGGATACTCACAAGACGATAACATGACAAAATGTGCTGTGTAATTCAACAATTAAAAACACAAGACAGATTCCATTCCAAGCTGGGTGTGAACCAACAACCATTGGGTTTGCGGGTAAGCACTGAGTTAACAGCACTAACACAGATACCAACCATATCACATGGTACGATCTTTACCCTTAGTATTCAGGGCCCAGTTGTTCAAAACTAACGACATCGTTAGTTAACGATTCATTAAAATTTACATCGAGTGATACGCAAATATGCTGAAATTTTTTGCTGAAAAAATGTGAGTAGCTTTTACAGTGCAAAAGCTACTCACATTTTTTCAACAAAAAATATCAGAATATTGTGTATTGAATCTGCTAAAACAGTTAACGAAATGACCCTTAACGAGCTCGTTAAGCTAACGACGCTTTGAACAACTGGGCCCAGACATACAAACCTGAGCAAATAGTGTAGGCTAAAATCAAATGCCACAAAATATCTTTCCTGTTAGAATAGACCCTTTCCAGAAGGGGCTTGGTATGTAGGAAAGCAAACAAGAAGTCATGAAAGTTACCTCCCTTGTTAACAAGAAATTCGCTAAGTGACTATATCAGGACTGCAGGTGGTGTTCAAAAAACAGAGCTAAATGTACAGACTAAACACTGTTCAGCCAAGTTTGAAAAAGAGGTCAAGGTCAAAAACAGTTTACAGCACTGGACAGGATGCATCACGAATTTGGATAATCATCATGGATTTGTACGAGGATCCTGCAAAAAGTTCTGCCACTAAAAGCTTCCTTGGTTTTATCCCAGGTATATTTTAAAATGCTTCACTGCACTTGAATGGTGTTTGTTTGTGTTGAGGTTTTACGGCCCAGTCAACCCAATGGGGTCATGTCAAGCGCGGTCAGTTTACCTAACCACACGTTTACTGAGCAGGCTTAGTCCTCTAAGCGGTTAACCAGTATTGTGCACATTCTTTCGCCAGAAACTGACAACTGCCCTTCTTGAATCAGCAGAAGGGAGAGAATGACCGTAGAAAATATTTCATGATCAATCTCCTCGAAAGAATGTTGCCGACCTTGGCAGGGGTTGAACCCGTGACCTCCTAGTCTCCAGTCGGACGACGCATCCAACTGAGCCACCGAGGCCGGCACTTGAATGGCGTGTTGAATAGCTAATGATACCCCTTTATTTCATGCAGATTGCTTTCCAACTGACTGAGTTATTTCAATGAGAACTGCAACGTCTGAAAACATACCTTCGGACAAACATTAGTTCAGTCTGATCAGAACTGTCACAGGATGCATTCTGGACAGACAAGGACACAGTTTCTTTATGCAGACAATGAAGATTCTGATCAGACTGTGTGGCTGCACAGGCTAATTTGAGTTTTCATTGCACATGTCAGGAGGACGTTTTCTTACGTTGTTGCTCATAAGATTAGACCCTAACTATGGTCACATCAATTTGTCAAACATAATAAACCTATTCTAGTTTTGTCATAGTGTCACCAATATCATAACCATCTTAGGTAAATAAAATTAATAGCTAAACATGCCTAATGTAGCAAGAAGTCATTTATGTGTGTGTGGCACAAGGCAATACAATCAAGATACCATCTAACATTGCTCCAGATAAGACATGTATTAGGAAAATAATTTTCCTATTTCTCCACCAAAACATATGTTGTGGGTACTCATTAGAAGCGCCTTGTGCTTCTAAGGAGCACCCCAACATATGTTTTGAAGGAGAAATAAGAAAAATATCAGTACTTTTCAGATGAAAAAGCTATGATCAAATTATCTGAAAAAAGCCATGCCACTGATGGAAAGGGGTATTTGGGGCATATGGGACAATGGCCCAAATCAGCCTACATGGTCATGCAGTCAGTTGTCAGCCTTCATTATTTGCTAATAAACTCTATAAAATTCTATGATTCTACTATCAGGCAGTAAATGCCCTGATCAAACTTTAAGATGCACACACTGATCTGAGCCTTCATTTTATATATGCCCCAAAGACCCTTTTTCTCATAGCAAGGTCATATATGAAGATGGGACTAATTTATTGTGCTCATTTAACTAGCATTTCACCCTTCAGTAATCATTACTTTTAAAATTAGACAGCAAAAATAAATAAAAAAGACATTTATACAACATGTCACAAATAGCAGCAGGTGTGATTGCCATCCTGCTGTATGAAGTAGCGCATCCCTTTTAATGAACCATATTTTTGCTCTAGCTGGAAACAGTATCAAGATATTCATAACCATGTCATTCTTGAACCCCAGACATATCTATCAAACTGACGAAGCTAAACCAATACAGATAGTTCATGGGATCAAATCCCACTTGGATTACTGCATAGTACATGTACTTTTATAATGCTATCACAATATCACCATCCTTCAACAACCAACATACTATTGGTACATCACAAAAACATATCTTTATAATTCTGACCCCCCTTAAACCCCATTTTTATTTAGTAAAAATGGGCTTTACAGGGGTACACATTATTTTTCATATTTCTGCTCAAAAATATAGATTGTGGGTACTCGTTAGAACCGCCTTGGAGAGGTGGTTCTAACAGGTACCCACAATCTATGTTCTGAGCAGAAACATGAAAAGTATCAGAATTTTTATCTGAAAACTTTCAGTTTTTGTAGCTTCCTGTTTGCTTTACTGCATGCCAAGCCCCTTCTGAAAAGGGGTCTACTCTAAAAGGAAAGAATTTGCTCCCTTTGGGAGGAAAAAATTTGCTCCCTTTGGGAGCAAATGCTTTCCTTTTAGTGTGGAATCTTTTTGCAGAAGGAAGCAAAAACAATTCTGACAAAGTTGTCTCCATTGAAAAAGAACCAATTCCCCTTAAAACTGCAACAATCAAAAGCTGCCATGTAAACATTAATCAGTATGCCTGTATCAACAATTACTACACTCCTGCAGTTGCAGTTATAATAGTTCCTACCAATGGCAGTTTTGTTTTGGTTGTAAGTTTTGTTTTGGTTGTAGTTTTTTTTTTTTATTTTATTTATTTATTTTTTTTTATTGTTGTTTTCTTTTTGCTGAGGTATGATTGGTATCAGAATCTGTTTACATTAATATGCTCTAAGTGAAATTCTGAGATATAAATAAATGTTATACTGGCCTACAGAAATTCAGTTATAGTTATATGTATGGTATTTATCAAGAGTTATATATCTTAAGGCAGTTTTTCTGGTTAGACCATGAAAAAGTCCTCATGTGGGCAACAAGCATGTGATCCGACTGTTCCTTTTTTTTTTGTGTAACAAACATTTTCATCTGAAACAGCACCATCAATTCAGGAACCAACATGGAGTAAGATCATTCAACCCACTGAGGCATAACAGATCTGATGCCAAACAGAACCTCTGAATTCAAGGACATTAAGCACTTGTTTGCAATCCTTGGTTTAAGTATTTTTTTTTCAGACATATACAAGTAATGCTTAAGTAACAAGTCTACAAAGCTCTGGCATGGAGCTACATCATAGACAAAAAAAAGACTGCTGCAAAAGAATATTTCTTAGTATCTGGGTCTCAGTGGTGAAACATTAACCTCTTTATAACACGGTTCATTATAACATGGTTTTGGATACAACCCGGTTCAAAGATGGATCCCAAAAATGTATAGATTATATAGAAAAATGACCATCATTCTATATAATCTATACATTTTTGTTTGGATATAACACAGTTGTATAACTAACACGGTTTATGCTTTGGACCCAAACAATAGTATTATAAAGAGGTTTTGGTGTATATACATTTTATGGTTCATTCTTTTATAACATTGTACGTTTCACATTTGAGATTTAACATACCCCACCTCAAAAATTAATAAAGCTACAGCTGTCAAAACCAGGTAGGTGCTTATAGCATTTGTTTTCTTTAGAACAAACACTGCATTTCAGGATTTCAATAAACAATTGTATACTTACTCTTCCTTGTTTTCAAAGACCTTGTTATATCCATCATCAGTGTCATCTCCAAAATCCACAAAATCCATTGGTCCCTGATATCACATATATTTGATTGCTTCTATGGAATTCTGTCTCTACTGCACCAAAAACGGCTTTCATTTCATCAGCCATTTAGAACTTTTCTATCAGTACATATTCCTTTACATTTAGAATTGTAAGTTCCTTTTGTAAATATGTTCTTTGTATCTCTTTTAAGTTCTTTAACAGTAACTATCACAACAAAAGATACTATTTTTTCTTGTCAGTTTATTTCTTTCATTAAGTTTTCACTGCCTAATGAGTTACAGAAAAAAGATTATTAAGAAGACTGGGTACGTCTGAAATTTTTGCAAAAAGCAGAATTGGCTTTACTAGTATATGAATTCATTCAAGAAAGGGGGCAACCATAATAACTGGGACAGACAAGCCTTTGCAAACAGTGTAGACCTAGATCAGACGCCACAGAACCCAGTGTCTGATCAGGGTCTACACTGTTTGCCATACATACAGCAATATTTTAAACAGATCAACGGGTAGTAGAATAGACTATTTCAAATTATAGGACAATTATGGTTAGTAGATAGTGTCCCAAACTCCCAATACTTAGGGTAAATACAGTACTTGTGCAGGATGGTCCCAATGAGAAAAGAGGTATATTTTCATGTTACATCTGTTTCCTTTGCATGTACCCATTCCTCTTAAAAAGGCCTGCATTTTTATCAAAACTTATGTACCATATATACCCTAAGTATACAGAGTATTCAGAGAATTTTTTTTATTTTTTCACTTTCAAATTATAACTTATCTTGTGGACAGCCAACAGGCAAAATTCAACAAGTATCCGCAAAAATATAATAATCATAAATGCAGTAATGACAGACAGATAGATATGTTCTAGTGCAAAATTAAAAAATATTCCAAAATATCATCTTAACGCTTTAAGCGTCAAGCGAAATTGCAAACAAGTTCTAAATTTATTTTTGATATTTTTCAGAGAAAACAAAACTTGTCATTTCATGTGAAATGTCTGCTTGGCATAGAAAGATTTTCTATGAAAAATAATAAAAAATTACAGGTTAAAATACTGGATTGGTAGATAGATTTAGATCCAAGAACAATAATAAATCCTGCACAAATAAAACTAATTTATATACAAATGCTTGGCAAATGGTGGACAAGGTGGTCCTGGTGGTAAGTTTTCTCAACTTGTAAGCAGAAGGTTGTGGGTTTGAACCTGCTGGGCTGAAAAATGGTCAGACCACTAGTACACCAAGCTCATACTCAACATGCTAGGAGCTGAGTGTAAAGTGGGCAGACACATGCTTGTTGATTGACAGCAGCACCAAACATGCAAGGGAGATCCATGGAAGCAAGGCTGTACAAATGCTCACGTAACATTCATCGCTGCCACAGGCCCAACAGTATTAGACAAGTTGCCATGCTGATTAAATTAAGATGTCATGCCAACTTTTAATTTTCAGCCAATCATGCTGATTAAATTAAGATGTCATGCCAACTTTTAATTTTCAGCCAATCATGCTGATTAAATTAAGATGTCATGCCAACTTTTAATTTTCAGCCAATCAGATTACTTGACCTAGGTGTTAAAACAAATTCACATACTTAAATGTTGAACAGTGCAGATCCAGATCAGCTGGCTTCTTTTGGTGCCAAAGGATATGGATCTACACTGTTTGCAAAGACAGGGCATATCCAGGTTAGGCAAGACCAGGGTAAAAATTCTGCACAATAACAAAGCACTGCAACTTTAAATTCTTCAGAGGGTACATTATCTTGAAAAGAGGGCAAAAAGATGGCCCTGTATCGCTCACCTGATTACCAGACAAGTTTCCAGTCAACTGGCCTTCTGGTTCAGGAGAAGAAGCGCAAAATAGATTTACAAGATAGCAGCCATCTTGGATTTCTGATAGGAATGATCTTAGCTACTTTTGATCTAAAGGTCACCCAGATGCTTCCTACTAAGTTTTGAGTCAATTGGCCCATGTAAGAGGAGAAGGCTTTTAAAGCAAATTGTTGATACCACACATTGGATGATGGATATTGACTGATCAAAATAGCTCACCGAGCACTTTGTGCTCAAGTCAGATAATAAACATTATAGTCAAAATAGCAACTGAACAGATCAGACGGATCAAGTTGTCACAGTACCAGAGGCAAAGAAAAATCCTGCCACAGGTAGTTTTCAACTTATTAAACTGCCTTTCAGGTTACATGAATTATGTGAGGTGTGTCAAAACAAATCCTACACAAAAGTATATATACCCAAAAGGGATTTATATGTAAACAACAAAATGACAGATCAGCTGTTTAGCTTTGCTGTTCATGTAACACAGATAAAGAAGTTAGTATTCAGAAGACATTTTTTTTATGTTGATTTTGGTACTAAAAGCTAACCAGGGTTCTTGTTGGTGAGGCAATTCCCCATAGCTACAGATAAGAGGGGGTATCCACATAATATTTTTCTTATTTCTCTATGAAAACATATGTTGTGGGTACTCATTAGAAGCGCCTCGTCAAGGCACTTCTAATGAGTACCCACAACATATGTTTTCGTTGAGAAATAAGAAAGATATCAGCATTTTTTGGATGAAAAAAACCGCCTTATCTGTTGTTATGAAATTTCCAGTAAGTTTGCAGAAAGGGACGGTAGGAGAAGGGGGAGTTATCCTAATCTAAAAGAATAACTACTTCATCTGGAGCTACAAAAAAGTTAAACATCCCATGATTTTGCTTCTAAGAATTTCTGAAATCAGAGTGAATATTGATTCTTAAATTAATATGAAATCAAAGACCAATACCAGAGAACTAAGTGACACTGCATGCTATTACTATCTCCTCTTATTGGCTTAACTTTCATCAGTCTCGGGGCTAATTCAGATGACGACAAACTGATGGTATTTTTCTCATTTTTCCAAGAAAACGTGTTTTGACATTTCATGCAAACTGTCTCCAAAGGAGACAGTTTGCATGAAATGCCAAAGCCTGTTTTCTATGAAAAATATTTCAAAATGTTGTCTGCTGAAATTTTTACCCAGCATGTTAAACATTAACAACCTAACATGTACATAACCTGATCATTTGTTTCACAATACACCTATTCTAACTGAATCTGTAATGAATAACCTTCCTGAGTTAAAATACCAGAAAATCCATAAGACCACCAGAAGATGGATTATTCCAACAATCAATACTGTACTGTCATTACCATCTGTCACGAGCTGCAGTATGCTTAATTCCAATTTTCTTCCACATTCTTGAATTTATGCATAAACTCACAAAAAAAACTCACAGAAGCATACAAAACACTTCACTGTTTTAAGCTATCTTAATAAATTTTTGCCATCTGTGGTAAACATAGATCCAAATAAATTTAAGAAATACTCGTCATTCTTCGCATATGTCATAAACTTGTATGAAGACTTGCTTCCCTGTGTAGTCTAAGTGATAAAATAGTATGCTTGGCCAATCTGAACAAAAGATGAAATTTTATACAACCTAAATTTACAAACAAATTGTCAAGTAGTACTAGATAGGTATCCGCTTCAAAAGGTAGCCACAGGTATAGGCCAAAGGTGGAGGTGAAAATGTAATTTTGATACAAAAATGTAGCTCAGGTAGCCACCTGATGAAAATGTGGACCTGAATTTATATGTATTAAATTAAATGACAGAAGAAACATATCCGCTAACAGTCAAATATCCATTTCCAGACAGTGTTTAATGCTTATAGCATGCTGGGTAAAAAATTTAGCAGACAACATTTTGAAATATTTTTCTTATTTTTCTAAGAAAATAGGCTTTGATTCAGAGAAAAAATAAACATTTCTTTCTAAATATTTCCTTTAAAGTCAAACTCTATTTCCCATAAAATACTGTTTAAGAGAATTTAACCTGAGTTGAACATATGAGAATGCATTAACTAACTTAGCTGAAGTGTTAAAATACAAATTGAAAAATATTCTGATTAAAGTCCCGATACACCCTTAAACAACCAAACACTTGATCTTAAATCACCATTAATCAAATAACACACATAGCTGAATAAGTCTTACAGTGAAAACACTCTAATATTTTAGTCAAATATTTTTATTTGCTTCTACAACATTTCTAATGTGGTTTACAACTGAACAAATATCATTAGCCAGAAACTTTTTCGATACTTGGTCTGTTATCTGAAGGCCAAACACCTTGATCTGCTACTAAATAACTGACATATTTAAAACTGTCAAGGTAAATGTCCAGTTAGTAAGTCCTGTATCAGAAAGTCCTTGCCGGAAATCTCTTTTGATATGAAGAAAAGATTCAATTTCCAAATTTGATTGTGTTGAGGTTTAATGCCACATCAACCCTTGTGGGTCATTTTGTGTCATCTCCCAGAGAAAGGGAGAAGAGAGATAAAGAGATAGTAGAGATGAAAGAGAGGGACAGGGGAGAAAGAGGAAAATGAATGAAAGTGAAGACAAAGAAGAAATTAAACATCCCCCCTCTACTCATACCTGCTGCAAGGACAGCAGGCCTTGCCCAACTGTAAGCCAATATCAGTTGGACGCCCTGGTGACGCAAGATACACAACACCTTTGCCTCATCCAACCACCCTGTCAATTTCCAAAACGTCCATGTCTTATCTAAACAGATTTCTGTGTTTCAGCTAACAGTTCAACTTGTATTCAGAAAAGTTTCAACAATTTCCATCATTAAACTGAACCACAATCTCAAATGAACCACAATCTCAACTGAACCTGAAATTCAAAGCCCACTCTAAATGACAATCTCAATTCAACCTGAAATTTAACCCTTGTCCTGCTGAACCCGGATATACCCTGTCTTTGCAAACAGTGTAGATCCAGATCAGTTGGCTTCTGAAGAAGCCAACTGATCTGGAGCTGCACTGTTTGCCATTAAGTATGTGAATTTATTTTATAGCTACAGTCCGGATCAAGTAGTCTGATTGGCTGAAAATTAGAAGTGGGCGTGACATCTTAATTTATTCAGCAGGACAAGGGTTAAAGACAGGAGATTGGATCTAAACAATGTAACACCCTATCTGGACCACCTTCATGAGTGTAATTGCTAAAAATTCTTCAAAATGCCCATTTAATTGCTTAAAACTCTTCAAAACACTATTTTGTTCAGTTCAGTTATCATTGTCCTAAAAACAGCATGACAGCAGGACAGAGACACTGCTAATGATGCAAACTTCAATAGCATGATCCAACAATATGTTTGGCTATTGTAACCAAACCAAGAAAAAATGTCATCCTTCAGATCAAAACAATCCCAGGCAACAAATCTATTCAACAGTGAGGTGTTACCATACAAACAGTCTTGTTTAAAAAAGGAGAACTACCACTGACAACCTTTACAATGTTGACCTAAATGTTATTTAATCAAAAGGACTGGTTTTCAATGATGATCCAACAAGTTCATCTTAAAATGTGCAATTCATCACAAAAATTGAGTCACAAATTTGGGCAATAAACTCAAGAATCTACCATAAAATTAACTACCGTATTTACTCTAGGTAATCTGACATCTTAATCCCTTATCATCATTGTCTTATGAACAAGTCAATTTTACTACCTGTTTATTTCTAAAAACTGCTGGTCAGGTGGTAAACAGTGTAGACCCAGATCAGATGCTGCATTCTGCAGCATCTGATCTGGGTCTACACTGTTTGCAGAGCCTGTCTGTTTGAATACTTAGGGTAGTAATGGTATCAAAGATGAAAGGGTACAATACAATGAAGCTGCACTAGGAAACAAAATTGCTCAATTTTGACAGTATGAATTACTTAACCCTTGTCCTGCTGAACCCGGATATACCCTGCCTTTGCAAACAGTGTAGATCCAGATCAGTTGGCTTCTGAAGAAGCCAACTGATCAGGATCTGCACTGTTTGCCATTATGTATGTGAGTTTATAGCAATAATCCAGATAAAGTAATCTGATTGGCTGAAAATCAGAAGTAGGCATGACATCTTAATTTATTCAGCAGGACAAGGGTTAAGAAAGAAAAATAAATGATAGTTGTTTTTAACGTTACCAATAAATACTTTTATATACTGTTACCAAACAGAGTGACAAGGAAAATGGGGTTTCATTATAATACAATTTCAGCGAACATGAAACAAATAGAACTCTGGTTTAGATAAATCAAAAATCTTTGCAAATTACCTAAATATCCTGTAATTGCAAGATCTTAGAAACTAAAATATCATATTCGACCTAATTACCACACTTTACTTGGAAGGGTAAACTTTTAAAAAAAAGATCAGTGAAGGACTTATCAAATGATTCTAATGCAATGTTTTTGTGTCTTTTTTTCTGACTTTCTTTGTAAAAATCATATGTTGTGGGTACTCATTTGACTTGCATCAACAAGTTGATGTAATTCAAATGGGTACCCACAACATATGCCATTATAAAAAAGTAGACAAAAAGTACACTGGCTATAATCTGAAGACTACAGAATTGCTTGACTGTGCACGTATAGGGGTATGTGCAGTAATTAGGTTGAATACAGTATATAATTTTAAGGAGCCACTTTATGGAATAAAATGGATTAGCTAAAGCAACAAAATGTTCCTGGATTCTTCGAGTTTATACAAACTGTGAAGCTCCAGATCCCCCTGTGCATCTGCACAGACTGATTAGGGCCTTCTATGTCTGGTTACGGTATTATCTGATAAACAGTATGTATAAATGCAGGGCAAAGAACAAATATAACTGTGTGGCTGAGCAATCTGTTCCAAATCTGTGCATTATCTTCTCAATGACTTATTTTTGCTTGATAAGGCAAAACTGAAGATTTTCCCGCCATCAAGGTGACAGATGCTGCAAAAGGGTGCATTCTCACTTGCAGTCGATAATAAAAACAGCTAACTTTCTGTACCTTTCATTATAACTAAAATTTCTGTGACTCAGAATAAAGACACAAAAATGATCTGGATGTCAATTTCAATATAATATGATCCTATTTTCTAATGATACTGAGCATTCATTAGGCTTAAAAAGTATAGTCTTGTTTCCGATTGCACCTTCATTTCAAAGGAGGCCCAGCAGGTTGGAACATTTTTTTTTATTATTACTGTTATTTTGTTGACTCATTTGAAGTTGGTAATAATCTCATTATTAACCCTTGTTTTGCTGAACCTGGATATACCCTGCCTTTGCAAACAGCTAAGATCCAGATCACTTGGCTTCTGAAGAAGCCAACTGATATGGATCTGCACTGTTTGTCATTCAGTATGAGAATTTTGTATCAACAACCTAGATTAAGTAATCTGATTGGCTGACAGTTAGAAATGGTTGTGACATCTTAATTCAGCATGACAAGGGTTAATATGAAACAAATAATAAAAACTTAATGTCCAAGTTTTCTCTAATCTAGGAATTGGATAGACAAGCTTCTCATAAGCAAACAGTCTACACCAGGATAAGACATTGCAGATATAGTCAGGGTCTATGGTTTTTTCCACTCATTCATATAAGCAGTTAGCTAAATGACTTTGATATTAAACACCAAACCAGTTGTGAATGCCCTAAAACTAGCATCAAAATATGTAACTCCATCATATTTCAATCTTGGGATTGATCAGGGACAACTGAATATAAGGTCTAATTTTGGCTCAGCTTGTCTGGAATATTTCAGCCAAACTGTGCAGAGAATGAAACCTAATGCTGACATAGCACACACTCTAACCTACAGAAGCAAAGACAATGTTAGGGGACATGAAGAGTTTCAGTTCTGTAGTGCTATGCCAGTAAAGTTTGAGCCATGCCCAGCCATAAGAACCACAAGTAGTATGCAGCCCTTGACTGATACAGAAGGTCAAATCAACAGCATTGACTTAAAGGGTAAGAACAAGTAACCAAGTTTTGCCAGACTGTAGTTACGAGGGGAGTTCAATAAGTTCGTAGAGCTCGGGGTTTAACTCACAGATTGGAAGATGGTTTCAACATTATTTTTCAATATAATCCCCCTTTACTTCAATGCATTTGGCCCACTTTTCTTTTAAGCAGTCTATGCCTTTGAAATAAAAGTCGTCTATTTGGTCCTCAAACCAAGCCTCTGTAGCAGCCTTGAGCTCATCATCGTCCCGAAATCTCGTTCCACGCAAGTGGAACTTCAAATTTCAAAACAGATAATAATCACTTGGGGCCAGGTCTGGACTGTATGGCAGGTGATTTTACTGCTCGAGGAATAGCCGCTTGTGCAACTCTGGACTTGTGCACAGGGGCATTATCATGCAAAAGAAGGACACCAGCATCTAGCTTTCCCCTTCGTTTTTCTTTAATAGCAACCTTAATTGTATAATGACATTGGCATAGTATTCTCCCAGCAGGCTTGTAATCTATCAATATAATCCCTTCGGAGTCCCAAAACACTGTGGCTATTACCTTGCCGGCTGATGGTTGGGTGAGCCAGGGCGCTTCCATTGCATGGACTTTCTTAGTATCTGGGTCCCAGTGGTGAAGCCAAGTTTCATCTCCTGTTACAAGACGAGTGTGAAAGTCTTCTGGATTGGCATTGTACACTTCCAGAAGTTCTTGACTTGACTCCACCCTTTGCTGACGATCTTGCATGTTCAGGTTTCTGGGTACCCACCTGGAAGATACTTTTGACATGCCTAAATGTTCATGGATTATAGTGTAAACACTTCCATTAGAAATACCACATTCTGAAGCAAGTTTGGCAACTTTGATTCGGCGATTGTTTAGCACAAGTCTCTCAACACGGTCGATCATCTCCTGGCTGATGACATCAGCAGGGTGACCTGGCCTTGGGTCATCTTCTAAGGAGTCTCGCCCACGTTTAAATTCTGCTGACCACTTTGCCACTGTGGAATACTTTGGGCTACTATCGCCATACACATCAGCCATGCGCCAATGGATTTCTTTGGCCTTTGCACCCTCCTTAGTGAGGAACTTTATGACTGCTCTGAACTCAATATTCTGACTTTGCATTTCTGCCTATGGGTATAGGTTTTCAAACAAAAAGTAAGAGCAAAAAATGTACATGTACGTGTTGACTGAACGGCTGTTATAATTCAACTGACAAAGGTTTACACTGCACAAAAATGAAACAAGAGGCCCACGGGCCACAGGTCGCTCACCTGAGTGACACAGCCACTGCAGATACGCAGATGTTATGCAACATTTTTCCAATCCTGTCATCGCAACTAATGAAAAGATCATCATTTAAGCAGTTCTTTATTTTGAAGAAGATATATGGCATGCCAGTTAATTGAGCATGATCATTTGAACAAACTCTAAATGGCAGCCAGCTTGGATTTACGATCGGCACAATTTTAGCTATTTTTGATCTACGAGTCACCCCAATGCTTCCTACCAAGTTTCAAGTCAACTGGCCTTTCAGTTCAGGAGAAGAGGCGAAAAATAGATTTTCAAGATGGCTGCCATGGCGGCCATCTTTGATATCCGGTTGGCACAATTTTAGCTTTTTTTTTGATCTACAAGTCACCCAAATGTCTCCTACAAAGTTTGGAGTCAATTGGCCTTTCGGTGCAGGAGCAGAAGCCAAATATAGATTTTCAAGATGGCGACCATGGTGGCCATCTGGGATTTCTGATCAGAACGATTTTAGCTATATTTGATCTACCAAGTCACCCTGATGCTTCCTACTAAGTTTCGAGTTAAGTGACTTTTGGGTTTAGGAGAAGAAGCGAAAAATAGATTTTCAAGATAGCTGCCATGGCGGCCATCTTGGATTTACGATCGGCATGATTTTAGCTATTTTTGATCTACAAGTCACCCAAATGCTTCCTACCAAGTTTCGAGTCAACTGGCCTTTCGGTTCAGGAGAAGAAGCGAAAAATAGATTTTCAAGATGGCTGCCATGGCGCCCATCCTGGTTTTACGATCGGCATGATTTTAGCTATTTTTGATCTACAAGTCACCCCGATGCTTCCTACCAAGTTTGGAGTCAACTGGCCTTTCGGTTCAGGAGAAGAAGCGAAAAAATAGATTTTCAAGATGGCTGCCATGGTGGCCATCTTGGATTTCCAATAGGCAGGATTTTAGCTATTTTTTATCTATAAGTCACCCCAATGCCTCCTACCAAGTTTGGAGTCAATAGGCTTTTGGGTTTAGGAGCAGAAGCGAAAAATAGATTTTCAAGATGGCGGCCATGGCGGCCATCTTGGATTTCCGATCGGTACGATTTTAGCTATTTTTGATCTACAAGTCATCCTGATGCTTCCTAGCAAGTTTGGAGTCGATTGGCCTTTCTGTTGAGGAGAAGAAGCAAAAAATAGATTTTCAAGATGGCCGCCATGGCGGCCATCTTGGATTTCCGATCGGCACGATTTTTGCTACTTTTGATCTACAAGTCACCCTGATGCTTCCTAGCAAGTTTGAAGTCAATTGGCTGTTCGGTTCAGGAGAAGAAGCGAAAAATAGATTTTCAAGATGGCGGCCATGGCGGCCATCTTGGATTTCCGATCAGCACGATTTTAGCTATTTTTGATCTACAAGTCACCCTGATGCTTCCTAGCAAGTTTGGAGTCAAATGGCTTTTCGGTTCAGGAGAAGAAGCGAAAAATAGATTTTCAAGATGGCGGCCATGGCGGCCATCTTGGATTTCCGATCGGCACGATTTTAGCTATTTTTGATCTATAAGTCACCCTGATGGTTCCTAGCAAGTTTGGAGTCAATTGGCCTTTTGGTTCAGGAGAAGAAGCGAAAAATAGATTTTCAAGATGGCGGCCATGGCGGCCATCTTGGATTTCCGATCGGAACGATTTTAGCTATTTTTGATCTACAAGTCACCCTGATGCTTCCTACCAAGTATCAAGTCAATTGGCCCAGGGGTACAGGAGGAGTAGGCTTTTAAAGCAATTGTTGACGCCGCACGACGGACGACGCTGGACGCACGACGCACGACGCACAAAGCACGACGGACGACGGACATTGACTGACCACAATAGCTCACCATGAGCACTTCGTGCTCAGGTGAGCTAAAAAGAAATCTTAAATTGTATAGAAAAATACCGAGTCCTATGAACTTATTGAACTCCCCTCGTACTTGTGGGGAAAATGCATTTAACTTCTGATGGAAATTAAACGAAATCCCCTTTTTCTTTTGGCATAATTCAAATATGTTAAAGTTCATACCACACCAAAGAAAGTTTTGCAATAAAATATGACCTAAATTAAATTTGACATTTTCAATATTGACAAATCCAATTATTTGTCTTGCAGCTACACTGTATATAACCTAAAGATCTGGACAGACAGGCCTGAGCAAACTATGTAGATCCAGATGAGACACCACTGAATGTGACGTCTCATCACGGTCTACACTGTTTGCCATACATCCAGCAATTTTAAGATATAAATCGGGTAGTAAATTGCATTTGTTCAAATTTTAGAACCAGTGTGGTAAGGAGTTTAGGTGTCCAAATACTTAGGGTGAATACAGTAATGCTTTAAAGGTCATTTAAGGTGTCCAAATATTTAAGATAATTTAGGTATGGTAGAGTTGATAGCCCTTCTGACTTCTCCAATATCAATAGATAGTCTAAACACTTTCAGAAAATTTTCTTCATGTTATATGACATCTACTGGGTGATGACTGAGTTTTGAATGAATTTGAAACAGATATGGCAAGTAACACCATGATATGAAAACATTAGCATTGTGTGGGTAGATATTCCTTGGGAATTAATTTCAACTCTATCAGTAGAAATGGAGACCTCATGTCGGCAGTCACCAAAAGTGAAATTATACTGTTAAAGACACCATTGTAGAAATATGAAACATAGTACTGTAGGTAAACTGATAATTTTTACAAGTGGATATAAAATCATTTGTTTGGCCCACAAACTAAACCAGTAGATACAATTTATTGTATTTACTCTTATTCAGACAGAGGAGGGCCTGAGCAAACAGTGTAGACCAAGATAAAGCTGCTCATAACCCTTACAGCACCAAGCAAAATTTGTAGCAGATAACATCAGGGTTCAAATTTAACTTTTTTGACAGCTTGCTAAAATTAGCAAGTGGCATTATTTTTTACTTGCTAAGCCTTTCAGCCAACTTGCTTTTTCACACTTATAAACACTGTTAAATGTGACTTTAAACCTTAGCACTCTGGCTAAAAATTTTGGCAGACATTTTAAAATATTTTTCTTATTTTTCCCAGAAAACAGGTTTTGACATTACATGAAAATTGTCTCCTATGGAGACAATTTGCATGTAATGTCACAACCTGTTTTCTGGGGAAAATAAGAAAAATATCATCATTGCTTTTGGAAAAGAAATTGCAAAACTTCAGCAACAATGCATCAGGTTCTGCCAATTAAAGAGAATCTTTCCAACTTGCTAGAATTAGTGAGTGATGGAAATTGCAGTTTGCTTTTTCAGGAAATTAACCAGCATTTAGCAAGTTAGCAAGTGCTAAAATTGATCCCTGAACATTTTATTTTTTTCTTCTTTTTTTTTTTTTTTTTTTTTGTTTTTCAGAAAAAAAAAACAAAAAAAAAAAAAACAAGTCTAGACATTTTAATGTGAATGAGCTGCCAAGCAAATAATTCACATGAAATGTTAAGACTAGTTTTCTAAAAAAAAAATGTTGTCTGCTGCAGTTGTGACTAGCACTTCAATGCTTTTGATGCAGTTTGATCTTGTTCAAATTTTCAGCCAGTATTTATCTGGGTATACATCAGATGTTATAATGGTCTCTATTAATGTCATCAAATAAATAAATTTCTTTTTCTTCTTGCAAACACTTTCAATAATTCTTCAAAAGATTCATTTCGCTGAATAATAGAATTTAGAGGTCAGTAAATATGACCAATCAAAAAAAAGTTGCTTTTGACTGGTTTTATTTCTGCCCATAATTTTGCTCTCAAGTCTTTCATGCTTTCAGGCTTGCTGTTGACTACAAGAGACTCCATCTTTCAGGTTAGCCAACACACCACTTTCCTTCCTGTCTCGCCTGAGTGGCCTTTGATAGCCATTGATTTCAAATACCGTATTTGGATATGCAAGATTTAGCTTCATTTCACTTATTCCTAAAATGTGATTAGACTTTGTTCAGCTTAAGTGATCTATTACTGAGCCCCTGAATGTTCAGATGCCTAATTCTACAGCCTTAGTCTGTCCTTCAATTGTAAACTTAACCCTTTCAACCCAGTAGACCAAAACAGATACCTATGCAAACAGTGTACATCCAGATGAAATGGCTCATAGTGAGCAGTCTCATCAGGATCAATACTGTTTGCCATATTATTTCTGATTTTAGACTAAAACCCCTTTTGCAACAATGAACATGTCCAAATCCAAGAATGGAAGAGTCCACTTCAGAAACACTGGGGTGAAAAGGTTAAAGCATAATTTGCATCTGACTGATTCTACCCATTTACCTGACCCACTGGGACTTGTTCAGAATCTTGCATGGAAGAGCTCAAGTGACAATTTGAAGTGATAATTGGAAAATGAGGGTCATGGTCAGTCACCTGGATGGCTGAGACCTGCTGAGAATCATGTACGAGGGTCCTGCAAAAAGTTCTGTCACTAACAGGCTTCCTTTGTTTTATCCCAGGTATATTTTAAGATGCTTCACTGCACTTGAATGGTGTGTTGAACAGCTAATGATACCCATTTATTTCGTGCAAATTGCTTTCCAACTGACCAAGTTATTTCAAACTGAAATAGATGCAGTCATATACACTGACCAATTTACTTGTTACATTGGAACATGGACCAGGAGACTGAAATTCGTAGCTATATTCAATGCCGCATTAGGCTTAATATAGATTCAAAGCAGACATTTAATGAATTGTGTGGTATATATGGACCTCAGACCATTTCAATGCGCACATTTTTTAGTTGGGTTAAAACTTTTAAAGCTGGGAAATTTTCTGTTGAAGATGATACCCGTCCTGGAAGGCCTAACACCTCTGTTACCAAGGCTAACATCGCTGCTGTAAAGATTGTGGTCGAACAGGATGCGCGATTGTCTGTCAAAGATATAGCTAGTTGTACTGGCATATCAGAAGGCAGTGTGCAAACAATTCTGAAAAAGCGTTTGGACCTGAGAAAGGTTCGCGCTAGGTGGGTACCTCATTTGCTCACTGAGGAGCAAAAAATGTGCCCTGGAACTTTTGAAAACATACAAAGGCTGTAAAAGTCGGGTTATCTCTAACTTGCTAACAGGTGATGAAACCTGGGTGCACATGTTTGAGCCACAAAGAAGGGCTGATAATAAGCAATGGAAGCGAAAAGATCAAAAACGCCCATGTATTGCCAAGAGAACCATAAGTTCAAACAAGATGTTGTATGCAATTTTCTTCAATTCAAGTGGGCCAGTCATTCAAATGCCTTGTCCATCTGATCATATAGTCACTGGCCGATTCTACAAGAATTCTATACTGAAGAAAGTGAAAGAGCTTTACAATAAGAAAAGACCAAGCAAAGGATGGTCAGGAGTCCACCTTTTACAAGACAACGCCTCCTCTCATAAGTGTGAGACTGTTAAGTCTTTTTTGGCTTCTGCAAAGGTGAAAGTTTTAAACCATCCACCTTATTCACCTGACCTGAGTCCCTGTGACTTCTTTTTATTTCCAAGGCTTAAGAAAATGCTGTCTGGAAATAAGTATATGTCTAGAAGTTCTCTTGGCAGCGCTATTTATCAGTGTCTCCAACAGATACCAAAAGAAGACTATTTATCTGCTTTTCACGGCTGGGTAAAAAGGTTACAAAAATGTGTTTCAGTAAAGGGGGAATACTTTGAAAGTTTGTAATAAAAATATGTTTGATAAAATTAATGTAGCACTGAAATAATCCGAACCCAGTGACAAAACTTTTTGCAGGACCCTCGTACAGAAGAGATTTAGCTTGAAAGATTGATAGACATGCCTTCAGTCATTAGAAAAGTAGATGTGTTTTAACATTTACTGGAAGCTGGGAAAAGTTTGACAGAAATCAGAAGGACCTGTCTTGACAAATACCGAAAAAATGGGTATGGCCTGAAAGACATAACTATAGACTGATAGACAACATGAAAATAGAAAATGCTTGAATACAGATATGAGCTGAACAACATCGGGATGTAGACATGGCTTGAAAGAAAGTAGGATGGTGGAGATATGCTGACAGACATAAGAATGAAGACATGGCTTGAAAGAAAGCAGGATGGTGGAGATGAGCTGACAAACATCAGGATGGCTTAAAAGAAAGCAGGCTGATGGAGATGAGCTGACAGATAACAGGATGTAGACATGGCTTGAAAGAAGGCAGTATGACTGTGATGAGCTGACAGATATCTATCAGGCTGTAGACATGGCTTGAAAGAAGGCAGGATGATTGCGATAAGCTCACAGCAGGATGTAGACATGGCTTGAAAGACGTGCTGACAGATATCAGGACATATGTCTGATACTAATATCCAGATGGTGGGTAATATCCAGATGGTGGGTGCAAGCAAATAATCCAATAAGAGAAAGGTGTCAATGGTGTTTTACTATCTGCTGATTTTAGTGCTAAAACTTTAGCTTCAATTAAATTTTTTTGTGAATGGTGATGAATGAGGACTGTGAAATATTGCAGACATGCAAAATTTAAAAAAAAAAAAAAAAGTGGTTCTACAATCTGTGTAAAAAATTAATGAAGTCCTTATTTTTACATCCGGTGACTGACTGAGTTGAGGTTTTATGGCTCAGTCAAACCATAAGGGTCATCTCCAGCCGGTCAGTTTACCTAACCACAACATTTTCCTGGGCAGATTAGTCCTCTAAATGGTTAACCAGTATTTGTGTACATTCTCTCTCGCCAGAAACTGCTCTTCTTGAATCTGAAGAAGGGAGAGAATGACTGTAGAAAATATTTCACAATCAATCTCCATGAAAGAGCTTTTTTTGTTGTTTTTTTAACATTAAAAAAGAAGGAAATTTCTAATATTTTTGGGGGAGACAGTGCTTAAAACTATGTTTTAGAGCCAAAAATTAGTGAAACCCACTAAGAATAAGGAAAACAATGTGTCTCAGCTGTTGTTATACAACTATAACTATGCATACTCTATAGGGTTTATGTAATTTTACTTTGAACAGTACATACAGACAGCTTCTACTTTATCTACCTTCAGGAGTTGGATATGTAAATTATCACATTATTACAATAAATATGATCTTACAGTAGTATTTTTCATGACCCACTTGTTAATGTTATTTACATAAGCTCTCATTTCAAATGTAAATAGCTGTCAGAAACCCTATCTGTACCATCACTCATGAATACCAAATTTTTGTATAATTATTATTGTACAAATAAAAAGATTTAAACTTACAGATTTTACTAGTTTATATTCAAAATAAGGTCATATTTAATATGACAATAAAGTCTTCACATGAGAAACATACAGCACAAAACTCTAGATAAGATCAATATCCAAATAAAAACTTTTCTTATTTTTGCCATGAAAAACATATTTTGTGGGTACCCATTAGAATGAGGCACTTCTAATGAGTACCAAAACATATGTTTTTCATGGAAAAATAAGTAAAATATCAATGTTTTGGCTGAAAAAAAGTGTCTTATCTAGTTCCACATATCACCAAAGAGGTATAAGCTGAAAACACAGAAATTACAAAATGCCATATGGGAGAGTCTAAGATTTAAACCAGCATATGCAACCTAGCCAGGATCTTCATTATTGGCAAGTTACATGATTCAGAGTTCAAATATTTGATGCAGACGTAGCAAAGGATCTGACCAGACTGCATTGATCTAACTAGACTGTTTGGATTTACAGACTTTCCTGGCCCTTCAAAATTTGTGTATGATATTATGCAAATGTAATTTTACTTTTCCTGTCTCCAATTCAGATGGATGAGCTTTGCATTCTTAAACACTTCAGCCATGAAAGTTCTTTTTTACTGATTATTCAAAATAAGACATAGTTCAAACTAACTGATAAATGATTGTTGTTTTTTTTTCTATTTTTTTTTCCAGAAAATAAAATCTGACATTTCATTTATCCCAGTCCTGCTGAACCTGGATATACCCTGCCTTTGCAAACAGTGTATATCCAGATCAGTTGGCTTCTAAAGAAGCCAAATGATCTGGATCTGCCCTGTTTGTCATTCAATATTTGAATTCGTATAAAGAAAGCTTGATCAAGCAATCTGATTGGCTGACAAATAGAAGTGGGTGTGGCATCTTAATATATTCAGCATGACAAGGGTTAAATCACCATGCAAATGACATGATTTCATGCTAAAATACAGCTCTAGATAAGGGGCTTTTCTTTCAACCAAAAAAGCATTACCCATTTCTCCAAAGAAACAGACAGTATGGCAAGTTACATTCAATAAGGTGCTTTGGGAAGTGCTTCCAATGAGTACTCAGAACCTAAGTCTTTGTGTAGGAAATCTGGCTATCCCTCTATTCTAGAGAACTGTTCTAATCATAAAGCCCCTTGGACATTTAATGCCATCATTTGAGTTGGAGAGAGAAGTGACTGTCAGAACAAACTCAAAAAAACTGATTCTCCAAAAAGCAGGATAATTTTAGCCCTCTTCAGAACTATTCTTTTGATTCAGAATACCACTGATTCAGAAAGAAAATATTCAGAAAATGAAATTATGGAGGCCACAGATGGTATCTATGGTATAAACAATTTTCATCAATTGTTGACTACAAGGTAAGTCTAGTTCAAATTTTCAATAAAACAACTAAGCTCATAAGAAAACGTGATACCTATGTGCTTATGTTTGCAATAATTCAACTCAACCAATAAATTCAAACCAAAGTTCTCAACATTATCAAAGTGACCAGATGAGGACATGTCAAACAATTTACATTAAGGATGAAATGATTTCTCTGGGTGTGTGCCCTTACATACAGAAATTAATTAGCTAGGCAGAACATGACATAATTACATAAATCCCACAGCTCTAAATAAGAAGGTGCATTTTTCTTATTTCTCCATGTAAACATATATTGCGGATACTGATTGGAATTGCCTCTATAAGGCAATTCCAATCAGTACCCACAACATATGTTTTCATGAATAAATAAGATAAATATCAGTGTTTCTTTGTTGAAATGCATCTTATCTGGAGGTATGAGGACTCTGTGGCCAAGACAGAAATACTTAAAAGGTCATAGCATCCTTCAGCTTACCTTTACCCTTATCAAAAGAAAACCTGTCTTATTCTATAAGTAGACAGAAATTTAAGACCCAAAATCAGGCTGTGCAGAAGCCCCTGCTCCACTCCAGGGCCAAAAATTTATCAAATTTTAAAATTCTTGTTGACTTCAGTGTATTTCTTGTGTAGTTAAAAAATTACATTGCTGGTTCTCATTGCACAGAAGTTAATAAAACAGTTTTACCATATTTAGCCTAAATATATAGAAGTTATTTTTGCTATTATACCACTCACAAATATACAGCAGTTATTTTTGTTACTATACTGCTCAAAAATATACAGCAGTTATTTTTGCTATTATACTGCTCACAAATATACTGCAGTTATTTTTTGTTATTATACTGCTCACAAATATACATCAGTTATTTTTACTATTATACTGCTCACAAATATACAGCAGTTATTTTGGCTATTATATTGCTCACAAATATACAGCAGTTATTTTTACTATTATATTGCTCACAAATATACAGCAGTTATCTTTGCTATTATACTGCTCACAAATATACAGCCGTTATTTTTGCTATCATATTGCTCACAAATATACAGCAGTTATTTTTGATATTATACTGCTCACAAATATACAGCATTTACTTTTGCTATTATACTGCTCACAAATATACAGCATTTATTTTTGCTATTATATGCTCACAAATATACAGCAGTTTATACAGCTCACAAATATACAGCAGATATTTTTGCTATTATACTGCTCACAAATATACAGCAGTTATTTTTGCTATTATACTGCTCACAAATATACAGCAGTTATTTTTGCTATTATACTGCTCACAAATATATACTGCTCTCAAATAAACAGCGGCTATTTTTGCTATTATACAGTGATATTTTTACAAATTTGAAAATGTGAGTCCCAGGACTCGCTAGTTTCAACTTTTATGAGTCCTGATCAGAATTTACGAGTCCCACTTGGAGACTCTCAGAAATCATGCTATATGGTTACTGAGAATTGCTGTACTGGATTTAAATATGTTACGTCTACTCAAATTCAATGGTAATAAAATGTAATAAAATTAAACAACTAGTTCTAGTGTTTTATATCTTTGTATTACCAAATCCTAGACCTTGACTAGCTGAACACAAGACTAGCACATGGCTTCTAGACTAGAGAACACTAAAAAAAACTAAGCTCAGTTTGAACTATTCTTTCCAGTCTAGGACTATAAAGTCTGACACCACTGACACTCACTGAATGTGCTCAAAGTAAGACTGAAAAAATCAGGAGTGCCACAACCAAGGCCTCAGTAGAAGGTCTGGCACAGATAAATTTATGTTCACTGTCATATTCAAGCCAGCTATAAAGGGTCATCCAATTGGGTTGGAAAATTCTGACTTTTTTAGAGTCAGAATGACCAGAATCTGTCGAGCATGACAGCAGCCTCCGAGCGACTGGGAATTATCTTGGTCCTGGGAATCCTGGGTCTCTGAAACGGGTTCACTTGCGCGACTGGGAAATATCTTGGTCCTGGGTCTCTGAAACGGGTTCACTTGCACACAGAGTTGGCTGAGTCTTATCAGTATTAACAGTTTTTGTTTTTTTTTTTTCTTGGGGGCATCGCTGGTTAAGCCTTAAAACAATTTTAAATCGGCTTTAAACGAGAAACGTCTACTTTCGTTTTCAACACGTGCGACGCTCTTTCCGTAACACCATTGCTGATTGGCTGAAAAACCTAAAGCCTCCAATCAAAATCCATTTGACTCTCAGTGCGACTGGCACTCAGTAGTCAATATTTTCGCAAATAGTCTCGAAGCCGAAGCAGGGTACCAGTAAGCTGGTGTTATAGTAAACAATTACCGGTGCGGTGATATCCCGTGATAAAAGACGGAAGAGGAGTATTTTTTTGGAAACGGGACTCGCTACCCGGAAAAAACATGCGTCCGGGGGTCTCACGTCTTTTAAAACTTTGCGTCCTTGGCGAATTTAATGCGAGATTCTCACAGGACGCGCAGATAACTGAAAGACTGATTATACTGCTCACAAATATACAGCAGTTATTTTTGCTATTATATTGCTCACAAATATACAGCAGTTATTTTTGATATTATACTGCTCACAAATATACAGCAGTTATTTTTGCTGTTATACTGCTCACAAATATACAGCAGCTATTTTGCTATTATACTGCTCACAAACGTATGTTATGGATACTCACTGAAAAAATTTTAATGAGAATCTAAACCACACAGTGTAAAAATACTGTACAAGGTACGTTCAAGAAGTCTGTGAGGACCAGAAAGAAGGCTTCTATTTTTTGAAGGGAAACACAAAATAGAAGAGCACTGAGGCAAAGGGAGATTATATTGAGAAATAATGACACAATTTCTACTCTTGGTCATTCCTAAAGTACATGGGCCGAGAACGTTTTGATCATCCCTCTTCTGTACCCTTAGTTTTGGGACAGATAACTATGTAGTCTCTTAACAGATGTCGTAGAATGCAATTTATCCTCAACAGAAAATTGCCCAGTTGCCCTAAAATTGGAGAGGCTCTCTGTATGATGCTATACATTGAGGTAAATAAGAAACTAAAGGAAATTTACCTCCAAATTCAAAATGCATTGGTGACTCTGCACATGATCAGAATCTACCATACTTGCCACTCATCCAGCAGCTTGTGCAAGACACATCAACAAATAGTAAAATGAACTTGTTCAATTTTTTTTATCATTACAAAATATGGAAAAGAGTTAAGGTGTCACAATATTTAGGATAATTAAGGTACTAAAAGGATCTCCTTAAGGGGCATGGATACACTTCCTGTGGAAATAACTATGTCAGATTATTTTGCCTCCCTTCTGAAATGGGTTCTACTCTAATTGGAAAGAATTTGCTCCCATGGGGAGCAAATTCTCTCCTTTTAGAGTAGACCCTTTTCAGAAGGGTCTGGTGTACAAGGATGTAAACAGAAAGTCACAAAAGTTGTCTCCCTTGTAAATAAAAACATGAGACAATAATATCCAACCACTATCATATTGCAGGCAGATAAATCTGTCAAAAATTGAAAAAATGAGCCAATTAGCAATTCCAAAACAGATCTACACAATATCAATGCACTAAATAGCAAGTTTGGTGAAAAGTCATTGATATTTACTCGAGTTATCATCCAGAAACCAAAATACTGATGTGTGGTGGGCAGATAACTGTCAAAAATTGACAAAATGAGCCAATTAGCAATCACATACCAGATCTCCACAATATCATTGCACAAACCAAGTTTGGTGAAAATTCATTAGTATTTACTTTAGTTATCATCTGGAAACAAAATTATAGAGATGTCACTGGCAAGTAACTGTCAAAATTTGATGAAACTTGGCCATTAGCAATCCCAAACCAGATCTTCACAATATCAATGCACAAACCAAGTTTAGTGAAAATCCATTGATACTTACTCAAGTTATCATAGGGAAATGAAAATACCCGTATGTGGCAGACAGATAACTTGTCATAAATTGACAAAATTTGCACATTAGCAATCCCATACCAGATTTCCACAATATCAATGCACCTGCCAAGTTTGGTGAAAATCCACTGATATTTACTCAAGTTATCATCCGGAAACAAAAAATACAGAAGGAGGCATGACAGACAGGCAAACAGACAGACAGACAGATGGACACACGTACAGCCAATGTGAGACCCTAATACCCAGCCACTAACACATGGTAGTGTATAAAAATGGCAGAAAATCTACAAAGTACCCATTCTCCTTAATCATCTGGACCTATGCAGCCGGGTCTAGTACATTTTTCTGTGCCCTGACTTGATCAACTGTTGTGTTTTTGGTAGCTTGTTAGCCGAGATTGCCTGACTGCTGATGGGAGTTTAAATGCAGATATTGCATTGATTGGGTGAATAATAGAAAGACATAAGATAGGTGAAGAATGCAATCAATATGAAAACCACTTGGAAAGGTTATACGAGTATTCTGTATCAGACATAGAGACCATGGCTTCAGATAAGGCACTTTTTTCAGCCAAAAAGTATTGGTATTTTTTTTATGTCTCCACAAAAGCATACATTGTGGGTACTCATCAGAAGCACTTCTGTGAGGCACTTCTAATGAGTACCCACAATTTATGCTTTCTTGGAGAAACAAGACAAATAATATGTGGCTACACCCTCTTATCTGGAACAATGATGGTGACTGTGGTGACTCACACAGTATGGCTAAATAAATAATCGGTAGGAAGAAACTATCTTCACACCAATCAAAATACAAAAATGTCTGAAAAAACATTAATGCCTTACTTGAACAGCAAATGCCCAGACAAGACTGCATAGCTGATTATTCTGGACTGGGCTTTCATTAGACTCATCTGTATTCACCTTAAGTATTCGGATTGGTCTGAGCAAGCAGTGCAGACCAAGCTCCCACACTGCAGAACAAGGGCTCTGACCAGGTTAAATAGCAAACAGATCAGACCCTGATCCGACATTGTGTTCTCCTGCATCTGATCTGGGTCTGCACTGTTTGCCCAAGCCTGTCTTGCAGAATACTGGAGACAGTTTGTATGAAATTTCAAAACCTGTTTTCTGATCAGAAAAATAAGAAAAATATTCCAGTGTGTCGTCTGCTGAAAATTTTACCCAGTAAACTAAGCATTACAATAAAAGTAATCCACACAGCCATACAGAATCACATCACTGGAATTCCATCAGGGTGGAGTTCCACCAGGTACAATTGATCATTGTTAGAAAAGGACACTTGTAATCAATAGCTGAGGTTGACATATAGAAAGTATGTAAATATGATTCCTTTTCATATTACCTGCTTATTGAATGGACACACTGCAAAAATACTGCCACCATTTTACAAAGGAAGATAACTTTTACAGGTAGGAAGTTGCATCTATAGGGACTGAAACCTTTCAAAAACAGGGGCTATTCTTAAAGGGAAGAATTTGCTCCCAGAGGGAGCAAATTCTTTCCTTTAAGAGTAGCTCTCAATTAGAAGAGAAGTAAATATTTTCACACTGGAGTTACTTCCCTTGCAAATGTATTCATTCTCCTTAAAAGCAGTCGTGCTTTACAATCACAGGTTTTGGGTTTCATCTGAGCATGGATCAGGAATTTTCAGAAAATTAGAACAGGGTTATAATCATATTCAACACGACCAAAGTTGAGATTGACTGTTTTACAAAAACTAGTGACTGAGTTGAAATCTGATTTAAGCTTGATTTTCTGGGTAGGCAGATATTAGGTAGAAAGACTGTCACTCCAACATTTTCCATGCTACTCCAATCTCATGTGTTAATAAAAACAAAAGGACAAACTCGTTCACATCTTCCTTATCATAACCTCATAAATCAGGCTTTTGTTGTCGTTTTTTTTTTTTTTTTTAGTGTGAGTCTTGTCTGACTATATATATTTTTAAACTTGAAGAATACAAAAGAAACAATGACAAACATTCACTAATATTTCCTCATCCCACTTTAACCCTTAACCTGCTGAACCAGGATATACTCTGCCTTTGCAAACAGTGTAGATCCAGATCAGTTGGCTTCTGAACTCATCTGGATCTCCACTGTTTGCCATTCAGTTTATGAATTTATGTCAACCATCTCGATCAAGGCATCTGATAGGCAGATATTTAGAAGTGGGCGTGGCATCTTAATTTATTCAGCATGACAAGGGTTAATACTCCTGAGCCCCAACATCAGAAAACATACCTACAGATATGCACACCCAGCAAGGATTTAGACCAGGCAGTGCATTCGCGCTATCTGATCAGAATCTTCACTCGGCACATTTTGGATACCCAAGTATGCAAAGGTTCATGCCGACAATAAAGACTTCAAGTCTGACCAAACTGCATGAATGGCCAGGCTGAATTGAGTCTTCATTGGGAACACATGTCAGAGGTACATTTTGTCACGTTGCAGTTCACCTTGTTTGAATTACACAGGTCGCTCCACTAACAAATGACTAAGAAGATTTTCCACTATAATATAACCGAATTTTTTTTTTTCACAACAAAAAAAAAACCTTAGGCTGTTTTCTCAAATATCGCATAAAAATCTATCCATTCTAATCATCAATCTTTACTCAAATGTAAATCAAGAGTTATATATCCATCACGCAACACTATTTCTTTACAAATCTTTATGATATAATTTACATATTTCAAGCATGACCTATCTGTCACACTGCATCTTTAAATCTGACAACAAATAACCTTCCTTAACTTCATTACTGAAGAGATGCTGAGAAAGGGGACACTACTTGAGATGGCTTAATCCAATCAGATATGGCTGGCTATCTTGCAGTTACGAAACTAAATAATTGATTATAGGTTTCAAGGCACATTATATGACCTCCTCAAATAGTTTCAAGCTCCTTTCTTGAATTTGATAAATTAACTAAATCTACCGAAAGATCACAGCGAAATACAAATAATCCTATTGCTACCGTGTACTTATTACAGGACTCCATAAATCTTCAAACCACAAACTAGCCTTGATTTAATCCTAAAATCACCTTTCCTTAAACAAAATTGCTCTAATCATAATAAGGCCAAATAAAAGTAATATGTATATTTGTGTTTAGGGTAACATGTTAGATAAATGTAGGTAGGGTAGGTAGGGATTTATTTTATTTATCTATCTTTTTTTAACATTTCTTTATATAAAATTATACATGCACTATTTTTATCAAATATATTTGGACTCTGCATGCAGTATAATTCACATAAAATTTTACCAAGTCTGCTTGACTACCCTTTGATGTGTCTAAAAAGTACTGATAGATGGCAAACAGTGTAGACCCTGACCAGTTTGATCTGGGTCTACACTATTTGCCTCGACCTATTTGTCAGAATATTTAGCATAAATGTTTTATCCCAGTTACTCCTTTTTTTTTTTAGAAAACATGAAAAAATTGCTAGGTTTCACCAGGAAAATTAGATGGGGTAGGATTAACCTAACTCGCATATTTTTTTTTTATTTGGCCTAACTTATCCTTATTAATAAAAAAAAAACCAAAACAACACAGACTTTTATTTCATAAACTAAGCAAAAAAACAACAACAAATTCTGATGATAATTTAGAAGAGACACAAACAATATTATAATGATGGTGATGACAGTATTGTATTAATCATGGACAGTCATGGATTCTTCAGGCTGGTCTTTGCTTAGAACATGTCATAAAGTACACTGTCTACCATATGTATTTGGACAGACAGGCCTGAGCAAACAGTCTAGACCCAGATGAGACATCGCAGAATGTGGCATCTCATCAGGTCTACACTGTTTGCCACCCATACAGCAATTTTTAAACACATCGGGTAGTAAACTGTACTTGTTCAAAGTTTAGAACAAGTACGGTAAGAAGTTGAGATGGCTGAATACTTAGGGTAAATATGATACATCTTAACCCTTGTCCTGCTGAATAAATTAAGATGCCACACCTACTTCTAATTTTCAGCCAATCAGATTACTTGATCCGGATTGTTGCTATAAATTCACATACTTAATTGCAAACAGTGCAGCTCCAGATCAGTTGGCTTCTTCACAAGCCAACTGATCTGGATCTACACTGTTTGCAAAGGCAGGGTATATCCGGATTCAGCAGGACAAGGGTTAAATTGAGGATCATGTCAGAAAATGTATCTTTGGACATAGGCACCTAGCAAAGACAGATCAGCCTGCACATTCATGTAGTCTGATCAGAGTCTTCAATGGGTTCATTTTGTATAGACAAGGATGCAGATTCTTCATGCAAACAATAAAGATGCTGATCAGACTGTGCAGATGCATAGTCTGATCTTTCATTGGGTGCAACCATCAGAAGGAACATTTTCTCATGTTGCAGTCCATCTCATCCAGAGCCCAGTTGTTCAAAGCTTCGTTAGCTTAACGAGCTCGTTAAGGGTCATTTCGTTAACTGTTTTAGCAGATTCAATATACAATATTCTGATACTTTTTGCTGAAAAAATGTGAGTAGCTTTTGCACTGCAAAAGCTACTCACATTTTTTCAGCAAAAAAATTTCAGCATATTTGCATATCACTCGATGTAAATTTTAACGAATCGTTAACTGACAATGTCGTTAGCTTTGAACAACTGGGCCCAGGTGTTTGGCAGCAAAAATTGTATTTTGTATTAAAGTTTGGATGTAATAATAAAAAATTTTTTTCCGCTATTATAAAACACAGTAAAAACTCCATAACTAACTTTGTTACCAGTATATCCCTGTGTGATTCAAATTGTGTGTTTTTTTGTTCCATTGTTGTTGTTTTTTTTGTTTTTTTTTTGTTTTTCTTTCCTAAATATATCTAGTTTCAACACATTTTTTATACATGCACTTATTTTAAAATAAATCAACATTGAACATCAACTTAATCCAAAATCTGAAGCTACTTGTATCCTCAGGCTTGTATCCTATATTTTTCAAGAATAATAAAGACTTGACAACTGTCCACTAGGCATAATATGTATGAATTGTGAAAATGAATTTTAGCTCATTGTTTTTCCTAATTCCCCACTTCAACATGGTGGCCCTGTCATCTACCTGTATATGTACACCTGAGTGAGTTGTAATTCTAGGCCAGGGCAAACAATTAATTGGTGCATTAAATGAACCACAAACTTGAGAAAACATACCTTCTGACATATGCACCCAACAACGACTCAAATCAGCCTATGCATCCGTGCAGTCTGATCAAAGATCAAAGTTGTTCGCATGAAGAAACCTTTGCATCCTTGGCTATCTAAAATGTGCCCAGTGAAGATTCAGATCAGACTGTACAAATGCGCTATCTGATAATCTGTCACTGGGTGCACATGTTCGAAGGTATATTTTCTGACGTTGTGTGTCAAATGTTATCTAGTCACTACATGTATGTCAGCTGAAGAATAATTGTTTTTCTTTTCACTAAGTTTTCTCCTCCCTCAACATGTCTGATGATAGGTAATTAGTGCAGTACAGACACAGGTGTAAAATAAGGCTAATCAAAACAAATGTTTGCCCTGATTGGATGATAATTATATTGTCGAAAACAATAGACGTTTTTACCATTATCTTTGGATCAGTCTACTGACAAAATTGATGATAATACAATGACATGAGCCATGCTATGTCTTCTGGCATATGCAGCCAACAAAGGCCAGGATCAGACTGCGCAGAGACTGCGCATCCGTGCAGTCTGATCTGGACCTTCGCCGTCCACTAACAGAATCACTGAATACTACAGAATGTATGAATGCCATTGAATGGCGAGCAATTTAGGCCCTGATGATAATTTGCACATGTGAAGGATGATCTGAATCTATGCATTTTGCTTGAAATGACAAAATAAGAAAAATATTTCAAATTGTTGCCTGCTGTAATTTGTACCCACAGTGCTATGCGTTAACAGTGTTCTGAGTTACAGTAAAACCTCAATGGCTTGAACATGGATGGCTCGTTTATTGGGATAACTCAAACTCATTTTGAGTCCCTAGGAAATTCTTCCAAAAGCTCAAGAAAGCAAATATTTAGGGATATTTTTAGGAAATTTTCTAATTTTATCATGACAATGTATGTGGCATGTACTCATTAGAATTGCCTCATTAGTGATTCTAATGAATCAGCATACCATTATTGTACAGAAGATCGAAAAAATTTCCCTAAATTATCATCATTTTCTTTCTGACCTGGCACAATGATAAACCTTTCGTGGCTCGAACTACCCATGTCTCGAACAAATTTACAAGGTCCCAAAAAAGTTTGAGTTATCGAGTTTCTACTGTACTCAGAAGCTGCTAAGTTCAATTCTATATTTGTATGCTAGAAGCGGACCTAGGATTTCAGAAATGGAGGGATCCACTTTTCAAACAGTGTTTGATTAGGGGAACAGAACACAAATTGTGCAGATTTTCTCCAGCTTTTCACAATATTCCTCATGGAAGTGGAATCATGTACAGGAAGAGGAGGGTGGTGTTAATTGAGGCTTACCTACTATCCCTTCTGGATTTGCCACTGTACACTCAGTATACCAAGTAGTCTGGCTCCAGTCTCCAGTAACTAAATATTATTTCTTACTGGTACATGTTTTTTTTTTGTGTTTTTTTTTCTGATTCATGTAGTTTTAGGTTTAAATGCATGTCCTTGTGAATTTCAGAATATGTACATATTTGTATTTAGTGAGGGCCTCATGGAAGATCAGTTGTTGCTAAATGTGTCACTCTCTTGAAATAAAGTCTATTATTATTATTATTATTTATAATCCTGTTTGATAATCCACTAAAATAAAACCAGAATAGTATCACAACTATAAAGGCTGGTCACTGGTGACCAGCCTTTATAGTCATGATATTTTTTGGTTTTATTTTAGTGACCAGCCTTTATAGTCATGATATCAATTTGGTCTATTTTACTGCATTAGCAAACAGAGCCCAGTTGTTCAAAGCTAACGACATCGTTAGTTAACGATTTGTTAAAATTTACATTGAGTGATACGCAAATATGCTGAAATTTTTTGCTGAAAAAATGTGAGTAGCTTTTGCATTGCAAAAGCTACTCACATTTTTCAGCAAAAAATATCAGAATATTGACTCCGCTAAAACGGTTAACGAAAATGACCCTTAACGAGCTCGTTAAGCTAACGACGCTTTGAACAACTGGGCCAAGGATTATATGTTAGTCACTGGAGACTGGAGCCATTCTATATACCAAGCAAACCCTAAGATCTCCAGTGACATGAACCACAACCCTCATTCCAGTTTGCCTATTTCTACTTACAAATTAATTTGATCTTTATGCCAATCAATTCACAATTAACCTTGCCAAAAGCTCAATTTCATTACAAACTTGCTAAAACCATCCACATGAAACTTTTACATTCTACAATATGCATTATTGCCTAATGCTGTTTCAACCTTTACCACTTTCTGGGCTAGTTCAGCAGATGACAAACTGATGATATTTTTTATTATTATTATTATTATTATTTTCCCTAGAAAACAAGATTTAACATTTCATGCATATTGTCTCCATTGGAGACAACTTGCATAAAATGTCAAAACCCGTTTCTAGGAAATATGAAAAATATTTCAAAATGCTGTCTGCTGAAATTTTTACCAAGCCCGCTAAGGACTAACCTTTATTCAGCTCACAACCAAATTGGCAATATTTTTCTTTCTTTTTTTTTTTTTTTTACCAGAAAATAGGGTTGACATTTCATGCAAACTGCCTCCTATGGAGATAATTTGCAGAGCCTTAGATTGGTATTTGGATGAGGGATTTTCTGCAGAATCCTGTTTTTGTCACATTCAATTTTAAGGGAATTTTTTCGGATAAATTCTGCTCCGCAAAACAAGAAGAAATCCAAATTTTGACTTGTCTTGTTGTAAATCATCTGACTATAAATAAAATTTGTGTTTGTATTGGCATTTTGTTGCAATGCACCATTCTTTTTGTGGATAAATTTTGCAACTCCATGCCTTTTGGCCAAAAACTACAAAACTGCCATTGTCTGGAGCTCTGAATTTGCATGAAATGTTAAGCCATATTTTCTGGAAATTTAAGAGAATATTTTAAAATTTCACCTGCTGATATTTAAATACAGCAGGTTAAAGGTTGATTTGGGAAACACTATTTAGACTAATGCAATAAGTTTAATTTCCAGTTTCTGTAATATCAAGGGAAAATCAGCAGACCATTGTAACTGAAGATAATTTTACTTATTTTACAAAAAACAGGTCCAACATTTCTTTCCAATTGTCTCCAAAGATGACTGGATGAAATATCAAGCCTAGTTTGAGAAAGTGGTTGGGAAAAGAAATTTTGAAATGTTGTCTGTTGATGTTTAAAATCAGCATGCTAAAAGAGATATGTCAGGTAGGCATATTTATAGTAGATAAAAGTCAAACTTGTAGGACTTCAAAGAATTTTAAATAATATATAACAGGAGCATATAAGAGCTGTCATACGAGAGTGCAGTTCATCTGTCCATGATTGATTGTGTTGGGGTTTAATGACACATCAACCCTTGTGGGTCATTTTGTAACATCTCCCAAGGGGAGGGAGAAAAGAGATAGAAGAGATAGTAGAGGAGATGAAAGAGAAGGACAGGGAAGAAAGAGGAACAGGAATGAAAGTGAAGAAACAGAAGAAATAAAAACATTCCCCCAATACCCTTATCTTCTAAAAGGACAGCAGGCCTTGCCTAACTGTAAGCCTAAATCAGTTGGATGCTTGGTGACGTAAGATACAAGACATCTTTGCCACATCTGTCCATGTATGAAAGCAGTAACTCTTAAAGCACCAATTATGATTGCAACAGACATTTTTTTTCAGAGAAAACAAGCAGATGATTCACATGAAATGTCAAGACTTTTTTTCTCTGGAAAAAAAAAATTAGAATGTTGTCTGCTACAAATTTTGCTTGGCGCTTTAAAGTTTGTACTGGCATTTTGCAGACTTGCACCTGCTTTGATCCACACAAAAATATTCATAAGACTTGCAGAATCATTAGCATACCGGAAAAATAAGGTATTTGCTGGTCATACACAACAAACAAAAATGCAGGAACAGACCCTTTTCTCATGCAGTTTATTTCAAGATAATTAGGCTTTTTTGGTTTCAAAATATCGCCAGAATCCCAAAGGCAGTTCTTGAGAACATGACTGTCTTTTTAACAGTTTGAAGGCAGAAACAGTTGAGGGTTGTGCATCCATTCCCAAGATCTGAAACATCTAAGCTACATTTGTATCTTCTTAAATGCCATTGTTTGAACACACTTGGAAATCTTCATATGTTTATACCTGTCTTTAAATTGTATAAGGTGAGTACTACAACTAATAAATTTCACACACATCACTCCTAATCTTCCTAAGGGTCAAAGCAAGTATATATTTACATATTTTAAAATTTCATTAAAATCAACATTTAGTTCAACCCAAGAAATGTCATTCATCTATCAATTTGAAAATTCTATTTGACTATTCAATTTCATACAAGCAATTGTGATGCAGTATAAATAGACAGATAGATAGGTGTCTAAACTGTTTACCACTCATCCAGCAGTTTTCAGCTGGCCTCAGTGGCTCAGTTTGATGCACATCCCACTGCTGATCAGGAGGTTATGGGTTTGACCCCCACCAGGTTGGCAAAATTCTTTCTTGGAGATTTGATCATGAAATATTTTCTACAGTCATTCTCTCCCCTCTGCTGACTTCAAGAAGAGCAGTTGTCAGTTTCCGGCGAAATAATGTGCACCATACTGGTTAACCGCTTAGAGGACTAACCATGCCCTGAGTGAGTAAAAAAGTGGTTAGGTAAACTGACTGTGCTAAACATGACCCCACCGGATTGACTGGGCCATAAAACCTCAACACAAACAAACAAAGCAGTTTTTCAGACACAGCAAAAGGCAGTAAAGAGGAGTTGTTCCAAGTTTAGGCCAAGAGTATGGTAAGAAATTAAGCTGTCAGAATATTTAGGGTAAATATGCCATGCTGGTAGAAAAGTTTATAGATCAAACTAAATGAACTGATAATGTTTATATGACAGGTCAGCAGTTTACTTTACTAGGTTTCAGGTAATAACAATTTAATGTCACAAGTGAACTGTAAACAGGTAAACAACTGGTCAGGGCTTCGGGCAATTTGGCAAAATCATCAGAAAAATAAATCTTGATATAACTATAATGTCTTAACCCTAGTCCTGCTGAACCCGGATAAGTCCTGCCTTTGCAAACAGTGTAGATCCAGATCAGTTGGCTTCTGAAGAAGCCAACTGATCTGGATCTGCACTGTTTGCCATTAACTATGTGAATTCATATCAACAATCTGGATCAAGTAATCTGATTGGCTGAAAATTGGAAGTAGGCGTGGCTTCTTAATTTATTCAGCATGACAAGGGTTAAGTAAAGGACAAAAAAAAAAAACAAAAAAAATTGGCTAATTTTCATAATACAAGGCTAGGCTATCTTTTGACAAATTATTAACTACCTTATTTACCCTAAATATTCAGACACCTCAACTCCTTACCATACATGTTCTAAAATTTGAGTTAGTACAATTTACTACCCGACGTTGTGTATAAAACGCCGCATTCTGCAGTGTCTCATCTGGGTCTACACAGTTTGCTCAGGCCTGACTGTCCTAATACATACAGTAAATACGGTAATCTATGTAGGTAAACATCTTAAAATTTCATGCACCAAAGTTGCTGACAAAATGCATATGAAAACAGTGCAGATCCAGATTAGACTGCTCTTTCAGGAGCAGTTGAAGGAGCAGTCTGATCAGGGTCTATATTGTTTGCCATTCTACCAAGTACTTTATGAAACAAATACATAAAAGGCGAAATTATGAAAAAAAGTATGCAAGAAAGTTTTTGAAATTTTAGAACATTTACTGGATGTCTTAATTCAACCTGTACATAAAAAGGGATCTTTGAAAGACAACAAAGGCCACAGATTAGTCTGCCCAGTTTTAATCTGTCTGCCCAGTTTTAATACCAGGTAGTATGGTCAATACCTTTCTTACACTGAGGACGGACAAACCAACGGAAGGATGGATGGACAAGCCGAAAGCAATACTTTGAAGTTGTGGGCATAAATACGGTATTTACCCTAAGTATTGGGACAGACAAGCTTGAGCAAACAATGCACACCTAGATCAGAATGCTGTAGTATGTGACATCTGGTCAGGGTCTACACTGTTTGCCACTCATCCAGCAGCTTACTGAGGCATCAACACTTAGTAAAATCTACTTGTTTCAATTTTAGAGTATGTATGTTAAGTATGGTAGGTATTTATGGTGTCCAAATACAGTTGACTCTTGTTATCTTAACTCCAAGGGACCAGAAGATTTGGTTCAAGAAAACAGTAATTTCACCTAAACGGAGTTGGAATTTAAAGGCTCATTTTCCTCAAAAATAGACATTTTTATTCATGAAAGGTTTAATAAATTGATATATGGTTTTAATACAATCATAAACTAGAAATTGTGTTTGTAAAACACTATGCCCCCAACTATATGCTTGCCTCTAAAGATAAAACAAGGTAAAAATGGCCCAATCTACAAAGGGCCCTCACTCCTGAAATATTTTTCAGAATTTATTCAAAAGTTAATCAGGTCATCTTCTCATCACTACCAATCTATTCATCAAGTTTTGAGGCTCTAGCTCCAACAGTTTTTGAGACACGTTGCTGACAAGGGAAAATGCTCAAATTTACAAAGGAACATTACTCATGCCCAGAAGCAACAGGCCCCTCCAACTTCCTTCTCATCACTACTAATCTATTCATCAAGTTATGAATCTCTAGCTCCAACAGTATTTGAGATATTTTGCTGACAAGGGAAAAAAGCCCAAATTTACAAAAGGCCTTTACTCTTGAAATATTTTTCTGAATTTATTTAAAAGTTGACCAGGTGATCTACTCGCCATTACCAATCAATTCAACAAGTTTCAAGGCTCTAGCTCTAACAGTTTTTGAGCTATTTTGCTGACAAGGTAAAAATGCCCAAAATTACAAAGGACCGTAACTCATGAAGTATTTTTCAGAATTTATTCAAAACTTAATCAGGTTGCCTACCCATCACTACCAATCTATTCATCAAGTTTCAAGCCTCTAGCTTCAAAAGTTTTGAGATAGTTTTCTGACTAGGGAAAAATGCCTAAATTTACAAAGGGCTATTACTCATGAAATATTTTTCAGAATTTATTCAAAAGTTAATTATGTCATCTACCCATCATTATCAATCAATTCACCAAGTTTCAAGGCTCTAGCTCCAACAGTTTTTGAGATTTTGCTGACAAGGTAAAAATGCCCAAAATTACAAAGGGCCTTAACTCATGAAGTATTTTTCAAAATTCAATCAAAGTTAATCAGGTCGTCTACTCATCAATACCAGTCAATTCATTAAGTTTCAAGGCTCTAGCTTTAATAGTTTTTGAGATATTTTGCTAACAAGATTGCATCCATATTTTTTCAAAGGGCAATAACTCAGGAAAGGGGCATAATCCTGTCAAAAAAAAATATGTGTCAGCTATCTTTTCATGAGGAATCCACATAAGAAATTTCAAAATAGTAGCATGCACGTGTCTAAAGTTATGCTATGCATTAAAAAGCATGACAAACGGACGGATGGACTGACTGACGGATGGATGGATGGACAAACACCCAAGGAGCAATATGCCCCTCCAACTTCTTTGCAGTTGGGAGCATAAATATGACACCTGGCAGCCTGTAAAATTTCAGTTAGTCTCTCATTTTTGAAGTGGGCTAAAAGTGAAATGATTTTTTTTTTTTATCGTATCTTTGAATTAACTAGAACAGTGTTTTCGGAGGAAAACATTATGTCCCCCCACCAGTTTGAACAGACATATTGTTAAAATAGATTGTATCTATAATAAACTCAAGGTCACAATGTACCTATATGTAAGTTTGGTCAGAATTCATCCATTCCTAAATGATATAAGGTGCTGAGAAGCCATTTTCTAAAATCATAGCCCTTGTGTAACCTTGAAAATGGGATCAAGGTCACCAAAATCTAATCAGTTCTTGTCTCTGTCTCAACAATACAGCTGTGAAAGTTTGGTCAAAAATCCATCCATTCATTCAGCAGACAGCGTACAGATAAGCCATTATCTAACAATCTGAGCCCTCCTGTGACCTTGAAAATGGGGTCAAGGCCACCAAAGTAAAATTAGTTATTTTCCATTCCACAACAATTTGGCTGTGCAAATTTAGTTAAAATCCATCCATTCCTTCAAGAGATACTGTGCAGACAAGCCATTTTCCAACAATCTAAGCCCTAGTTTGACCTTGAAAATGGGGTCAAGGTCACCAAAATCTAATCAGTTCTTTTCCATGTCCCAAAAATATAGCTGTGCAAGTCTGGTCGAAATATACACATTCCTTTAGGAGACAAGGTGCAGACAAGCCATTTTCCACCAATCTAAGCCTTAGTGTGACCTTGAAAATGGGGTAAAGGGTGTCAAAATCTAACCAGTTCTTTTCCATGTCTCAACAATTAAGATGTAGCAGTTTGGTAAAAATCCATTCATTCTTATAGGAGAAAGGGTGCAGACAAGCAATTTTCCAACAATCTAAGCCCTCCTGTGACCTTGAAAATGGGGTCAAGGTCACCAAAATCTAATCAGTTCTTTTACATGTCCCAGCATTGTAGATGTACAAGTTTGGTCAAAATCTATTCATTCCTACAAGAGATAGGGTGCGGACAAGCAATTTTCCAACAAATCTAAGCCCTCCTGTGACCTTGAAAATGGGGTCAAGGTCACCAAAATCTAATCAGTTCTTTTACATGTCCCAGCATTGTAGATGTGCAAGTTTGGTCAAAATCTATTCATTTCTACAAGAGATAGGGTGCAGACAAGCCATGCAAGTTTGGTTAAAATCTATTCATTCCTTCAAGAGATATCCTGCCGACAAGCCATTTTCCAACAATCTAAGCCCTCCTGTGACCTTGAAAATGGGGTCTAGGTCACCAAAATCTAATCAGTTTTTTTTCCTCTCCCAATGATATATTTGTGTAAGTTTGGCTAAAATATGTCCATTCAATAAGGAGATAGAGTGCAGACAAGAGGCTACGCTGACGCCGACGACGACGCCGACGCTGACGGGATCCACACTAAAAATAATATGTCCCCCCCATGGTGGGGGGACATAATGATGCCAACATTAATTCAGAAATATGATAAAAATCATTTCATTTTTTTATCTACTTCTAAACCAAGAAACTAACTTAAGATTTACAGGCTCTCAGATGCCACATTTTGTGATCTTATTAATACCCTATATCAATTTATTAAACCTTTCTTTCTTGGATAAAAATGTTTATTTTTGAGGAATACGGAGCCTTTAAGGAGCATATAGCAATCTAACAAATATTGCCCATTATTGGGTCGATTGTTTACAATCAAGCCATAGTATACAAACACCAAAATTTCCTTAGGGTAATTGTCCATGTAATTATCATTGACCAATAAAATCAAACCGCACGTTTGTACGAAATCTATGTAACAGTTATTTATAGCTGTGCTATTCTTATCACTGTGATGTCAGTGTGCTGTTGATCTGTAAAACCTGGACTGGGACATTAGGGACATGGGCAAACAGGGCTCCGGAAAACTGGAAAAATAGCAGGTCTGGACCGAAATTAAGAATTCTGGACCGGTTTCTAACACCCCAAAACGCCACTAAATCGGTCCAACAGGTTTGTGCCTTGAACCCCATTTTTTCCCCAACCAACCAATTTTCACGAATCAATAATGTCTAAAAATCACAAACGGTCAAGTCTTCCCAAACTGACAATGTCCGCGCACCTTTTAAATGCGATATTATGGTAGTTAAAAGGCTCTAAACGGCCATTTGACATGTATATTGGAGAGACAGATGAATAACGTCAACCTACCGCAGCACAAATTAATTACGTCATTATCCAAACATTGTCAAAAAATCAACACTGCACTGTCCTTTGTGTGGTAAACAAGCGATTAACACGAATCATCAGTAACGGTAGTCTGATAATTAATTTGTTTGTGTGACACGTGTGAATGCACTGAGACTGTGCAGTCGGCATTTACAAAAGATCAAAGGTCGCTTTAACTGAGAGTGATAAAAGAATGCATCGCTTGAACGCACCCGTTTTCTTCCTCTTCTTTTTTGTTTTGATCAACATGGTTTGTCGGTCCCAGATTTGATTAATTAATTCCAAAACCGTGTACGTCCTGATCAGATGTCGCATACAACAGCGTCTGATCTGGGTATTATTGTTTGCTTCTTTTATTTTATTTATTTATTTATTTTTTATTTTTTTAATTTTTTTTTTTTTTTGTTGATGGCCGTAACACACGAGTGTAATTCAAGGTAGATTTCACGGTAAAAATAAGTAATGCACCACTTGCGCTAGACAAGATTGGTCAGTGCTTAAAATTTAAGCAGTCTGGTCAAATCTTGAAACATTGAAAACTGCAAAACCGCCCGTGGCCCAGGCCTTTTTTATTAGACCTAATTAGGTCCATGAAAGTGGTTTCGTTCCGTCTCTCCTGTTTCCTGCCGTCTTTGGGCTTATTCAAGACAGGTTGTTTATAAATAGTTATCTAGGAAAACCCTGCGGAGGTGGAAATAACAACAAAATCGTCTTTTTTCTTTTTTTTTCTTTCTTTTTACATACCTGATTGTATTTATTGATGATGCCAGCTTTGATCATGCTCGTTATACCCGGACTTCCGTCATATAACGGAGTTGAGGTGTATTATTTAAAAGGAGTTATAGGACTGCCAATTGTCATTAGTGACAGGTGATATTATATATTTTTTTTTTTTGGAAATGGGCTCACTGATGACGTCATCGTCATCGGCTGGACCAATTCAGATTTCAGAATTTCCAGAGCCCTGGTGCAGACCCAGATCAGATGCCATGTTCTGCGGCATCTGATCTGTCTGCACTGTTTAAATTACAGAAAGTTGTGTTGAAGGAAACAGGCTTAAATCTCTGTTCAGGACCAGTTTCCCAGCCTACACTCAGAGACAATCGACCTACCAAAGCTGTCAGTGCTTTGATTTTGTTTGATGTAAGCAGCAGTTTGAGTTATGAGTGTTTGAGGAAGTGGGTGGGGAGATAACATGAGTCAATTATATGTAGGGTTAACAAGGAAAACATGAAAATACACTAGCTTACCTGAGTCTATTCAGGATGCGTATGCTTAATTCTTTTTCACGCGACATGCTTTATCTAATGTTAACAGCAAAGACCCAGACCAGTCCAAAACAGTTTTATCCAGTTACCCTTAAGGTCTTTGTGTTTGACACACCACATCAAAACCTTGAAAAATGTGTATGGATGAAGAACAAAGCCCCTCATCAGAGCGGTATGTTTGAAATGAAAAACCATTGCAACCCAATACCTTATCCAAAATCTAACACACACATCCACACACAATATGGGCTGCACCAAGTAAAAAGGTGCCTTCGAACATGTGCAAAATGCACAAATTCAGATTATCCTGAAATGCGCAAAGTATCATGAGGGCCTTTGCTCTCCATTCATATATTTTGTAGTATCCAATGATTCTGTTAGTGGACAGCAAAGGCCCTGATCAGATTGCTCAGATGTGCCTGACAACAGGTTTTGGCATGGCGTGGCCCATATATGTTATGATAGCCAAAGATTAGAGGGGTTATCCACATACCGTATTCGACCTAATTACCGCACTGTGTGCTTAAATGTTTCAAAAGCACTGGGGAAACTTGTGGTAAAATATCCACCTAATAAGGGCACACTTGAAAGAAAGAGCAACAGAGGACTTCATGAGGAGCGTATTTAATGATGCTTATGCAATGTTATTTTCTGTTTTCTTTATAGAATCATATGTTGTGGATACTCGTGCAATCAGGAAAGATTGATCAGACTGCTCAGATGCACAGGCTGATCTGAATTTTCGCTGGCTGCACAAGTCTTATTTTAGGTTTTGTCATGTTCTGGCTCAAATATCAGTACTTTTTGGTTAAAAAAAAGGACCTTATCCAAACACCCATGGAACACTATACCAAACAGTAATGCCCCAATCCATGTTAATGGTGGGATAAATTGAGGGCAATATGTATAGTTGCATGATCACAATCAAGTAAAATGATGGAAAAGTACCACAATGCATCAATCATTTGTAACCAAGCATCCCACAATCCCCATTTCCAACCATCACGGAATAATAGGAACTCTGTAGGTACTAGGGGTCTTGCACTGTGATTTTTGTTCCTCCCCATGAGAACTGCCCTTCTTGAATCAAAAAAAGGGAGAGAATGACCGCAGAAAATATTTCATGATCAATCTCCACAAAAGAATGTTGCCAGGGTCGAACCAGCAACCTCCTAATCACCAGTCGGACACACATCCAACTGAGCCACAGAGGCTGGCGAGTTAAGGTTTTGCGGCCCAGTTAACCCATTACAGTCATGTTGAGCCAGTCAGTTTACTTAACCACACTTTTACTGGGCAGGCTTAGTCCTCAAAGCAGTAAACCAGCCTTTGTGCACATTCTTTTGCCAGACACTGACAATTGCCCTTCTTGAATCAGCGGAACGGAGAGAACGATCGCAGAAAATATTTCATGATCAATCTCCACAAAAGAATGTTGTCAGACCTAGCGGGGATCAAACCTGCGACCTGATCACCAGTCAAACATGCATCCGACTGAGCCACTGAGGCAGGCCCCCCTGATAGTATGGGGCCTGCTATTACAAATAACTGGTGCATAATTATTACATGATTCTAAGTTGTTATTATGAGATTTAATTACTATCTTTTCCAAGGGAAGAGAAGTAACCAATTCTGAAAAGGGAAACAATTCAACAGCCTTCCTTTGCAAAAGCTGGTCAGTTCCCATCTTTATATTGGTAAGGATACATTTCTAGGTACATGTAATTGTCAGGATGAATGGAGTTAAAAAAGTCACAGGAAAAAAATCACAGAAAAAAATGTCACAGATCTAGTTAGGAAAAAAAGTCACAAGATGCACAAAATATTTTGTGAATTGCTATAATCTTGCTTTTTCATGTTATGTGAGATAATGATTTGGTAGTCTATAATTTTGCAAAGAATGGCAAAATTATGAGTTTTCACATTTTTATTTTGAAAACAAAGCTCATTTGCAGATAAAAGAACACCCAACTAATTGACAAGACACCATCTTTAAGTGCCAAAGTCAGCTATTTTTCACACCTCTAGGTCAGGTATATGCATCAGGAAAATTGAGAACAGAACATCATTTACCCTAGTCCTGCTGAAACTGGATATGTCCTGCCTTTGCAAACACTGTAGATCCAGTTAGCTTCTTCAGAAACCAACTGATCTGGATCTGCACTGTTTGCCATTAAGTATGTGAATTTATATCAACAATCTGGATCAAGTAATCTGATTGGCTGAAAATTAGAAATGGGTGTGGCATCTTAATTTATTCAGCAAGACAAGGGTTAAGTGACAGAGTGTGCTATATACAAACTCCCTACTTTAATTAGCATATGTGCAAAGAAATAAATAAATAATTTAGCTGCCTACTTTTTTTAGTCTGTAACTTTTTTTTCTGTGACTTTTTTCTGCAACTTTTATTCTGTGACTTTTTTCCAAGCACCCTTTAGACAGCAGGTGTGATATAAGGTTACTGGTATCCCTTATGATGCATGGCTTTGTATCACTATGTCACAAAAATATGGTTGTGTGTTTGAGCTCTAATCAGGCTTAAATGAGGAAATGTCTTATGCTAAGACTGTTTTTCCTGTGACATGCTATGAGAGACATGCATCAACTTATTTTAGCAAGTTGGTCTAAGATACAAAATCTCCAAGCTGACAGTAGGTATGTCATGATATCCTAGAGAACAGCATTAAATCTTCACCACAACAAGGTTATTCATTATAAAATGACCCTGACAATAACTTGAACAGTTTATCTGTCAAGTATTTGAAATCTCTCACAGCTCCAGATAAAGGGAATCTTTGGAAATTAATTTTTGTTGCTTTTGCATTAAAGCATATCTTTGTTGGCATGCAATGGAATCAGCTGGATAAAAAACTTCCAACAGGAATCCAAATGGTAAGTTGTGGTACAAAAAAATCCTCAACTATCACCTCAATTCTTAGAGCTATGGGAAGGTACTGAAATGTCTATGATATCTCTCCTCAGATAAGATCAGAGGGTATTAAATTATATTGATGGTGTCACCTTACCATTTCAGATATTTATCTACTTCATTAGGTGTGACAGTATAATCATGGGTTATGAGATTTTTAATGTGTTTAAAGTGAGCAACTACTTTTTTTTACAGTAAATTATTACATCCTTCGCAGTTAATCTTTGACACACATGTACTTTCTAAAAGACCTTTTAAACCTTCAACCACCAAGCATAAAAGCAGCTAACAATATTCTAAAATAACTTCTATGCAAAATAAGGCTTGGCATTTCATATGAATCATCTGCTACACAGACAATTCACATGCTTTATTTTCTCTGAAAAGTAATATTTATTATGTTGCCTTCAAAAATACTGAATGAAGCCTTAAGAATTAACATATTACGTTCATTTTTTTTCCATTGAAACAGGACAAACTTCTCAAATAATTTCTTTTTAAGTTGACTTAAAGCAATGCCAAGAATTATAATAAAGCACTCTAAAAGGTACAACCTAATGCATGAAAATGCCAGAGCAAACTTCTATACAGAGGTTCCTAATGAAATTTCTACAACAAGAGTTTCTCAATAAAATTTTTATCAAAAAGGTTCCAAGTGAAATACCTATCACAGATATTCCCAATTAAATTTTCGATCACAGAGATTCCCAATAAAATTTCTAACGCAGAGATTCCCAATGAAATCTCTACACAGAGATTCCCAATGGAATTTCATACATGCCGTATCTCACATTGTGAGATAAAATCTCACAGAATTTTGCCCACCTGGAAGGCAATTCCCATAAGAAATTCAAACCTCACAGAATTTTCAGACCATTTTACAACAAATTTTATAAAGAAATAAACATAAATCACACACTGTTGTGGTTTTCACAAGCTTCTTAAATGAAAAAAAAACAAAAAACACCTAAGACAATATTTGGAGAGCTCCAAAGTGATGTTTAAGAAAATCTCACAGAATTTTGTCAAATCTCCCTTAAAATTCTGCCTTATCTCACAGATTTTAGTCCACAACTTATGGCATGTATGGAATTTCTATCACAGAGATACCCAATGAAATTTCTACCTCAGAGATGCCCTATGAAATTTCTATCTCAGAGATTCCCAATGAAATTTCTACCACAGAGGTTCTTAATGAAATTTTCTATCATAGAGGTTTCTAGTAGTAAAATCTGACAGAATTGTAACAGAAAAACTACATACACATAAAACAAAAACTGCAGAAAATATAAATTGAACAGACAAGCTTTCATGAGCCACTGTTTTGTGGCATTGTTTGGTTAACATCCTGGGTAAAAGTAAAAATTTTAAAAGATATATTTTTTTTTCTCCTATTTTACCCAGAAAATAGGGTCATTATAGTCATTATAATGGGTTCTTTTCAAATATTAATAATCAGCTATATTAAACAACAATAAAAATTTGGATATTGGTTCTATGTTTTGTTCATTACTTTATTGTATTTGTTTGTGTTGAGGTTTACAGTCCATGCAACCTATTAGGGTCATGTTGAGTGCAGTCAGTTTACCTAACTGCATTTTTTCTAGGCAGGCTTAGTCCTCTATGTGGTTAATCAGTACTTGTGCAGTCTTTCATCAGAAACTGACAACAACCCTTTTTAAATCAGCAGAAGGGAGAGATGTCCAAAGAAAACATTTCATGATCAATCTCTACAAAAGGATGTTGCCTGATCTGGCAGGGATTGAAACCGCCACCATCTGATCACCAGTCAGACGCTCATCTGACAGAGCCACTGAGGCCATACTTTATTGTAATTTTTTTGTCTTCAAAAATTCTAGTTCATCTATCATATTTCTCTGTGAAACAGACACTTGCGGAAACAAAGAACTGTGTTCACTTTGTTGTATATTTAAATGGTTTAATAAACAGTCAAAATTAATTCAAAGCCCAGAAGAACATATTTGAAGGGAAACAACTTCTGCAGGTTTCTTTTTATTTATTGATGGGTGAAAACTGATTTGTTTCCCTGCAAGCAGTTAATCTATCTTATAGTCTCTCAAGCTGTTTGCTGATGGAGTTAAAACAAGCATTTTAGTTCAATATCAATAAAATTTAGAATGGCAATGTCAAGTGAAGTTTTCTTTGGACATATATAGAAAGTGTAGACCCAAACCAACACACATAATGGCATAGTCAGGACTTTTGCTATTCGCTTACAAGATCATAGGATGGACAGCAAAGGTCACAATGAGATAATTAACAGGACTATCTGAATCTGCACATCTCACATACCCATAGCTCTTGATAAGGTGCTTTTTTCAACTAAAAAGTATCTATATTTTTCTTATTTCTCGACAAAAAACGAGTACCCAAAACGTATGTTTTTAACGAGTACCCACAACATATCTTTTCGTTGAGAAATAAGAAAACTATTCACATAATACCCACTCTTATCTAGACCTATGATACCTGTTCAAGATGCATGTTAGTACACACTGGAGCCTCTTTATAAGACTCTTCATTATAAGATGGTTTCAGATATAAGACAGTTTACAGAAGGAGCCCAAGAGCCTTGTACCCAAACAAAAATGTACAGAATATGTAAAAAAAGAACAAAAAAAAACCCTTAAGATTATGTATCCAAACAAAAATGTGTAGATTATATAGAAAATGACCACTTAAGGTCATTTTTTGGTCATTTTTCTATATATTCTATATATTTCTGTATCCAACAAAAATGTATGGATTATATAGAAAAATGACCATTTATGGTCTTTTTTCTATATAATCTATACATTTTTGTTCGGATACAGGACAGTTGTTTAGCTACCATGGATTTTACTTTGGATCCCAGCAGTAGAGTTATAAAAAGGTTGTAGTGTATACAAATATGGTACAGGGAACCACCACTAATGGACACATCTGAACAACAGTTACAGTCCTGTAACAATTACTTTTTGATTCCTGATTTTACTAAAATATTAAAACTCTCAACAACAGCAACATCCTTACAAAAGCCAACTGTTTGCCTTCCTAAGGGTGGGTGTTGCAGGGAGGTTGTACCATATATGTATAGTAAGAAAAATCATTGGATTAAAGACAAGTCAAAATCCTGGCTGAACAGAAATGATTTCACTTCAAACTTTTCATTATATACTAAATTAACCCTTAAAGTGTCAATCACAGCAGACAAGTTTGAAATAATTATATTTTTTTTTTTATAACTTTTCAAAGACAATGTCTGATGTTTCATGTGAATCATCTGCTGAGCGGACAATTCACATGAACTCTCAAGACTTATTTTCTCTGAAAAATAAAAAAAAATAGAATGTCGTCTGCTACAAAATTTTGTTTGGCATTTTAACCCTTAAAATGCCAAGAAAACCTGCATCTGAAAATGTTGTCTGTTTATGTCGTCTGCTGAATATTCTTGCAAACTTTTCAAACCTATATTTGCATACAAGCAAACAGTGTGGACCCTGATCAGATTGCTCCTAGAGGAGCACTGATCTGGGTCCACACTGTTTGCAAAAATGACTTTTAAAATCACAAGAAGATGACAAAGCAGACGACAATTGTTGTGATTGGCAGTTTATAGGGTTAAGGGTTAAACAACCTCTGATAACAGGAACAATCAATTACTAAGACTTCTTAGTCCCCTGACTTTCGAGTTCTCAAACTTAAACTGTATTGCTATAAAGCATACTGTATGTACCCTTAGTATTTGAAGAGATAATATGGTATATACAAAGATCAGATGCCACTCATCCTGCCAATTTTAGACACATCAACAAGTAGTAAAACAGCTTCTTCCTGTTCAAATTGTAGGAGACATATTGTAAAAAGGTTATGGTGCTGGAATGCTTAAGCAGGCTTTCAAGTGCCCTCCAGTGAAAAAGTAGGGATAAAGTAGGGCTCAAAATTTTGAAAAAGTAGGGCAAAAGTAAGAATTTAAATCATGAAAAGTAGGGATAGTAAGGATGTTCTGAGTGTTTTCAGACTTAGAAAAAGATAAAATAAGAAAACAGTTTTCTCTGAACAATAACACTCTATCACCATGGTAAGGAAATACCAAAATAAATGTTCCAAAAAAGGAGTTACAACTGAAGTAAAAATATATCATAAACTTTTGCATCGTGACTGCTCTGATTAAGTTGATCCGATTTTTACAAACTTCGAGCGAGCGAGGAAAAAAATTACAATTTTTGGTTACTTCAAACATTTTTGGACTAAAAAGTAGGGATAGTGGGGCATTTTCAGAAAAAAGTTGGGAAAAGTAGGAACACAAAAAAAAGTAGGGAAAAGTAGGAATAGTAGGAAAAGTAGCGCCCGCTGGAAAGCCTGCTTAAGGTAAATACAGTATATTCACAGCATTCTGGTTGTCATGTGATTCTACTGACAACACTTTTACTCTCATAAGTGCCAGCTGTTCATTTTTATATATATATATACACATGTATATATATATATATATATATATATATATATATATATATATATATATATATATATATATATATATATATATATATATACTGTTCACATTTCATTACTACACATGAACAGACTCAGTTATACCAGAGTTTGCTATTTTCGATTAATACTGTTAATGTGTTTTGCAGAATAGATTTAAGGAAAAAACTCAGTGTGAAATTTAAGCCCTAAACAGTAATAAGTAAATGGCAAAAGCCATGATAATACTTCACAGGTATCCAAACTGGTCTCGGTATTCGTTGTGAATTAGGCACTTCAAATGTGTACCCACAACATGTTTTTAGTGGAGAAACAAACCATAAAATCAACATGTTTTAAGTTGAAAACAGTGCCTCATATTTAGTTATGGTATGGTATGATCAACAGTTGTTCTACACCAGTTTTCACACAATTCTATTCTATGCCCCACTGAAAGTCAAACTTTCACTTACCGTTTCAATTTCTTGGTATTAAATCGTATCTGATAGGCTGTATTGAAGAAACTCTCCTCATCTGCCTCAAACTTGGCGGCTATCTCTTTCTGGAAGAACTGCAGCATCAGCTCCATGTCTTTAGACAGAAGCTCGCTTTGACTAGTTTGTAATATGGCAATGCCGATACGAAATATCACATCCATACCCTGCAAGAAAGAAAATCATTGTTTTAGGTAAGAAAAGTAGCCAGAGAAATAGTTTTCATATTTCTCAAAAAAAAACAAAAACAAAAAAAAACAAAAAAAAACAATAGTACAGTCAACCCTCTTTATACCGACACTGGATACAACGACAAAATTCGTTATAATGACAATTTGAATGTCACGAAACCTTCGCTCAAAAAGTGAAGGTTAATGAGAAATTATGCAAAAACATTGCATTAAAATCTTCGAGCAACTTATGTTTTGGATATTTGTTAGAATTGCCTCAAAGAGGCAATTCTAACAAATATCCAAAACATATGTTCTATGAGGAAATAAGAATAAAACAAGGCCTTTTCATACATATCATTCTGTCCACTAAGGATTCTTTACAACAAATTCATTATAATGGCAACATTTTTTTAAACAAATGCTGTCGTTGTAATGAGGGTTCACTGTAAAAATATTTCTATGGAGACTCCTCTTACCTAAAACTATGGTGCGCATATTTTCAGGTGACACACTTCTAGTAAGTGCTAACAACAAATATCTTTGCCATGGAGGTGCTTCTAATGAGTACCCATAACAACTTATATGTTGTTGCTGTCAAAGATAGAAAATGAAAAATCCAAACTCAGGTGCCCGTCTTCTGATCGTCAAAATTTTAAAAGAATCCTATGAAAGATGTAGTGAGTTGCATGGAATTTCTAAGCCCAAAAGACCACGACTGTCAGATATAGCCAAGTCAAAAATCCAAAACCGGGTGCACATTTTCACATCACAGGAAGAAATCTGCAAATTTCAAAAGAATCTAATGAAAGATGTAGGAGGAGTTAATGATGCAAGCTGTGCTGGCAGAAGTTTTTGAGTCTGAAAGGGCCATTACTGTCTCAGAAATAGCAAAATCCTAAATCCCAAACCAGGTGCACATCTTCATTGAAAGGAATATTTGCAAAATTTTAAAAGAATCCAATGAAAGATGTAGATATGTAGGAGATATGGACACAATATTGGATGGACACACTATTTCTATAGTCCTTTTTCCCTACATCGGATGACTACAAAAAATACCCCTGGTCAAACTGCACTGATGTGCATGTCGGTCTGGTTTAATTATTTTTGGTAATACCAGATGATGAATCCTTAAACAAGAAAGGTAATAAGCTGTCCTTATTAGATTCCTCCACCCCACTTCCCCCCACCCCACCCCTTCCCCCAACGCAACATACAACACACAAATGAAACCAATATACCCGAAACAACTCAGTTTGCAAGGGATATAAAAAGTGTCAAAGAAATCATAGCTTTAGATAAAGTCCTTTTTTTTAGCTAAAACAAATGACAGTATTTCAATTTCTACACAAAATGTATGTTACAGGTACATATTAGAAATGTGTTGCCAAGGTGTTTCTTTGTGTAAAAAGCTATGTAGCTAGCTGATCAGGCTGATAACAGAACATTTTCCAAGATCAGATTTCTTTTTCAAGGAAGTAACACAGTGACTATCACAATAATACAAAGATGTTTAGAAACCATTCTAATGCACTTGCATATGTAACGCAACATCTGATTGGTTAACGTAAAAAATTTGCAATGGTATATTCTGCGATATACTGTCGAAAATCCAGCGTCTTCAAGCATCACTTTTCATTGACTGGCATTTGGTTCTATGCAGCTAACAACACTTGCCGCTTTGTGCAATTAGTAAATTTTTTTTTTGTTGGGTTAGGGGGTGGGGGGGTGGGGGGGTTGTCTCATGGTGCTTTTTACTTGTGTGAAGTTTCATGAAAATATCACAAACGGTATCAGTTATCGAGCGGTTATCAGTACATGGTAGAAATGGCTATTTTCATTATTTATGATGTTCAATGGGCCACAACTCCAAAAGTAGAGTTACCAGAGTTATGGTTCTTATGTTCTGCATGTCACCTCATGGTGTTCTACAATTGTGAGAGATTTCATGAAAACATCTTAAACAGTTTTCAACTTATAGAGCAGACAGAAGTACATGGTGGAAATGACTATGTTCAATTTTCAAAGGGCAATAACTCCAAAAGTATGCAAATCAGAGTTACGGTTCATAAGTTCTGCAAGTTGTCTCATAGTGCTTTATATTTGTGTGAAGTTTCGTGAAAATATCACGAACTGTATCAGAGTTATGGAGCGGACATGAGTACATGGTAGAAATGGCTATTCTCAATATTTATAATGTTCAAAGGGCCGTAACTCCAAAAGCAGGTTAACCAGAATTATGGTTCTTATGTTCTGCACGTTTTCTCATGGAGCTTTACATTTGTGAGAGATTTTATGAAAATATCTTAATTAGTTTTCAACTTACAGAGCGGACAGGAGTACATGATGGAAATGATTATGTTCAATGTTCAAAGAGCAATAACTCCAAAAGTAGGCAAACAGAGTTATGGTTCATGTGTTCTGCATGTTGTCTTATAATGTTTTATTTTTGTGTGGTTTCATGAAAATATCACAAACTGTATCAGAGTTATGGAGCAGACACAAGTGCATGCTAGAAATGGCTATGTTCAATGTTCAAAGGGTATAACTCCGTAAGTAGGCAAACCAGAGTTACAGTTCATGTGTTCCGCACATTGTCTCATGGTGGTTTTACATTGGTGTGAAGTTTCGTGAAAATTTCTCAAACGGTTTTAGAGTTATGGAGCGGACACGAAATTATAAAGCGCTGACTAAAGGACGGACACTCAAAATTTCGGATGGTATAACATAATACCTCACCACTCATGTGGCGGTGCATAAAAAGTACAAAATTCTGGAAATCATCCCATTAATGTTGACCTATGAGGGACCATCAACATTCTCTGTATTTTGGGAATGACCAAGAGCAGAAATTGTGCCATTATTACTCAAAATTATCTCCCTTTGCCTTGATGCACTTTCTCCAATGCTGTTCCAGTTTGCTTATCCCTTCAAAAATAGAAGCCTTCTTCCTGGTCACCCAAGCAATAATCTACAGTATCTATGACACCTTCATTGCTTCAAAATTCCTCCCAAGAAGGTTAGTTTTCAAATTTGGAAACAGATAGAAGGGGCTAAATCTGGATGAGGTAGGACATCAAAGCTGCATTTAGTCACAGCATCCATAGCAACGTGATAGGTGTGTGCTAGTGCATTATCTTGCAAGAGCAGAACATCTCAGGTCAACTTTCCTCTTTTTTCTTCACAGTTGTGTTAGATGTAGCTTCTTAGTTCTGCTTATCATGCAACCTTCCTCAAGATAATCTACCATGATAATGCCCCAACTATCCCAAAAGATAGAGGCCATCACCTTCCCTGCTGAAAAAAACCCTTTAATTTCTTAGGAAGGAGCAAGCCAGGCTGCTTCCATGGCATACTCTGCATTTTGGTCTCAGGATCAAAGTGATGGACCCGTCTCATCTTGGGTCACAGCTTGACGCATGAAATTTCTCATGGTCATCATCATAGTGAGACAGGAAGTACTTAGAAATATCAAGCCTGCTCTTCTTCTGATCTTTGGTCAAAATTCTGGGGACCCTTCTAGCTGAAACCTTGGACATTCCTAAGATATTGGTCAAGACAGACGGGACTGCCCCAAAACTTTTGCCTATTTCTCTAGCTATATCATGGCTTCCCCTGTCACACATGATCAGACTGTGCACAAGTTCAATGTTTTCATCTGCAGTAGCCTCTTTAGGGTGCCCAGACAGTTCATAATCCTTCATGCTCACCCTCCCTCTCCTAAATTCAGCAGCCCATTTTCTTCACTGTGCTGTAAGAAGGAGACTCATCCCAAAGGGTTTTAACCCTTAAAATGCCAAGAAAACCTGCATCTGAAAATGCCGTCCGTTTATGTCGTCTGCTGAATATTCTTGGAAACTTTTCAAACCTAACTTTGCATACAGGCAAACAGTGTGGACCCTGATCAGACTGCTCCTAGAGAAGCAGTCTGATCTGGGTCAACACTGTTTGCAAAAATGACTTTTAAAATCACAAGCAGATGACAAAGCAGACGACAATTGTTGTGATTGGCAGTTTAAGGGTTAATAAAGTCGTCATAATAAAGTCCCATTTTCACTGTATAATATGGAGTAACATGCGTGCACACATTACATACACATGTTAAAGTAATAAAAGATCACAATGCCTGGAAGAAAATGTGACATGACAGGTGGCTGGTAGGGTTGGAGTTTAATGGCCCAGTCAACACTGGTATGGCCATGTTGAGCCAGCCAGTTTACCTAACTAACTACACTTTTCCTGGGCAGGCTTAGACCTCTAAGAGGTTAACCAGTATTTGTGCACATTCTTTCACAAAAAAATGATACGACAAGCTATGAAAATAAAATAACAACAGTTGTCATGAGATGGTATAGTTTGCCTGTTAAGGCACAAAGCCTGTGGGTTACAGTTTCTGAAATACATCTTATTCAATATAAAATTTGATCTTTTGGGTACTTACAATGTTAAAAATAGATAAGATAGATTCGCTATAAAAAAGACAGATAACTCTGTATAGCTTATAATGAAAAGTCATGGTACCTACCTCTGAAATAAATAAATCCATGACACGACAAGCAACAGACATTGGAACAACAGTAGCAAATAAGGTAAGAAACCACGATGAAGCATACATAGATGTGTGAAAGCTCTGACTTTGAAAATGTTGATATAGATCTGGTAAAAATTCCTGAAACAGACAAAAGAATATCATATTTAGTATAAATATTGGGACAGACAGGCCTGAGCAAACAACACAGACTAAGATCAGACACTGCAGAATAGGGTGTCTGATCAGGGTCTGCACTGTTTGCCACTCAGCTTTTATGTAGGTATGTTTGTTTGTTGAGGTTTTAGGGCCCAATGGGGTAATGTCAAGTGCCATCAGTTTACATAACCACACTTTTACTGAAAAGGCTTAGTCCTCTAAGCTGTTAGCCTGTACTGTGCACATTCTTTTGCCAGAAACTGACAAATGCCCTTCTTGAATCAGCAGAAGGGAGAAATGACCATAGATAATATTTCATTATCAATCTTCACGAAAGAATACTGCCGCCATATAGGTATGTAAAATTTTTTTATGTAAATCATATAAGCATTCACTTCCTTCTATACTGATACAAATTATTTTCTTTCTTTCTTCCTTTTTTAATTTTAACTAGTAATGGTGTTTTCAGAGAAAACAGATGTCCTCCACAGTGTGAGTTTTTCTACTGCTGTGTTCTTGAAAATTGGGTCAATGTTATCAAAATCTGATCAGTTCCTTCTTATGTCCCAATTATATATCCAGGAAAATTTAGTAAGAATCCAACCACTGGTTCATACTAGGGATGTTCGAAATGAATTGCTTATTGTCCTCTAGCTCGATATCCACGTGGGGCACGATAAAAACCAATACATGCCTGTATAGGGCTATTCAATATCTACACAATGGTGTATAAATGTATATGTTAGACTAAGAGTAAGACATAAAATTTGCCATTTGAATACACGTAGTCATTGACCACTGCAGTAAAAATGGTTGGTAGAAGCTTCGACAAAAAAGATGAAATAAGGGCTAACATGTCCTCCACAGTGTGGTTGTTCTTTGAAGAAGCTGATGACTGAAATTTTTACTGCTTTTGGACCTTCTTGTGTGTCTTATGACACAGTTCAGTGGTGGAAAAAAGAAATCTGAGTCTGGTGTAGAGTCCATCAAAAATGCACCGAAATCAGGTAGGCCAAAACCTGCATCTCATAAAGAAATCGTTTCCAAAATAAAGGAAATCATTGAAGGAGATGCCAGATTTACAGTTCGTGATATTGCACGAAAGGTAGGCATATCACTATCAACGGTTCACCTTATTTTGAAGAAGCATTTGAAAGTCAGAAAGATTTCTGCTAGATGGGTGCCACATCTGTTGACTGACGAGGAAAAGAGGCAACGGGTTAAAGTGGCCAAAAAGCTGCTTCAAATGTTTCCAAAATATGACAAAAAGCAGTTTGCCAATGTCGTCACAGGTGATGAAACCTGGGTCCATTATTTTGAGCCCGTCAAAAAGGTTAGCAATAAGATCTGGGCCACTTAACACAGCAAACGTCCAATAATTGCCAAACGTTCTTTGAGTACAAAGAAGGTTTTGTATGCGATCTTCTTCTCTGGTGAAGGAGTCGCAATAAAAGTGCCAGTGAAAAAGGGCAAAAGCATCACCGGAAAGTACTACAAAGACGTAGTACTGAAGAAACTGAAAAAGTATTATCAAAAACGACGCCCTGCCACTGGTTTTAAACATGTCCGTCTTCTACATGACAATGCCCCACCTCATACCTCCGCAATAGTTACGGCGTTTTTGAAGAAATAAAAAGTAACTGTTTTTCCTCACCCCCCGTATTCCCCAGACCTTGCCCCAGTTGATTTTATTTTGTTTCCGAAATTGAAAGCATTCCTTGCTGGGCGGGAATACCAGTCCCGACAGGCACTTGGATCTGCCATTCATCAGTACCTTATTACTGTGCCCAAATCAGCGTACCGTGACGCTTTCAAGAAGTGGATACATCGGCTGAAACTTTGCATTTCTAGCCACGAGGAGTACTTCGAGGGCATGAAATGAGTACTTTTGGGCTAACTTGAAATTTGAAGTCTCCAGATAGAAATAAGCAATTCATTTCGAACATCCCTCGTATGATATTGTGCAGACAAGAAAGTGTCACACCAATGCCAACCCTACGCAAATACCCACGCAAAGGGGATCTCCACCAAAATCAATGTCCCTCTCCTCATAGATTGGGGGGCATAAAAAGTGTTGAGTGTTGGCTACAGCCAAACCAGGATCAAGGACTGCCTACAGATAAAATACTGGTATAGTCTAATAAGAAGCACTACCAGAACAAAGAGGCTCACTGGGTAAAGTGAAACGTCATATATTAGATTTAGATAGCCATCCTGCATGTTTATATCAACACTTAGCATGTTGGGTAAAAATTTCAGCAGACAACATTCTGAAATATTTTCATTTTTTCCAGAAAATAGGCTTTGGCATTTCATGCAAACTGTCTGTCAATTTGCATGAAATGTCAGTCTATTTTCTCAAAAAAAAAAAACACAACAGAAATACAGTGGAACCTCGGTAATTTGAATGCCAATTTTTCAAAACTACCGGATTTTTCCAAGACGACTGATGGTCCGGATTTTTTTCACTATAATTTATTGCAAAAATATCACCGATTTTTCGAATTTCAACTTTTTGAAAAAAAAAATCAAGTTTTCGAGCAGATTCGTCGGTCCCAATCGAAATAATTCATGCTAAATTCGAAATTCCAAACTGCCAATCAAGGTCACACATGAAGATCATGATTTCTTTGTGCGGCGAGTTCGATTGTTACACTCCCAAGTGACTTCAGTGGTTTATTCACTATAGGTAATTGACACCGGATTAACGGTGGATATTCCGAACAGATTCGTAGGACCCAATCAAAGAAACTCTTTTTAAAATCCCCTGCTTAATTCGAAATTCCAAACTACCAATCAAGGTCTTGCACGACGATCATGATTTCTTTGTGCGGCGAGTTCGATTGTTACACACCCGAGTGACTTCATGGGTTTATTCACTACAGGTAATTGACACCAGATTAACAGTCACACTACTGAGTGATGATCCTTGATTGAGTAAAGGGTGTCTTTATTTGGGATTGTTAGCCATGATGTCTTATTTGATGGATTTTTTGTGTTTTAATAACGGGTCATTAATGAACTTTAATGATTTTAAAGATCAGTGATTCATGTAACGTTTAAATACAAAAGATCTGTAATGGTACGGTTACAGCAAAAATAACAATTCTGAGACGAATTTCCTGCATGTTTATGGACGTTTTTTAAAGTGAAAGTATGGGGCAAAAGGGCGAAACAAAATTGGCTAGAAACGTGGAGTTAGCCCTTTCAGATCTGTATCAGCCAGTTTTTTGCAGACTGATACAAAACTTTGCTAGCTGTCAACTTTTGTCTTTTCTGCACCGCGTTTGCAAGATTAAATATTTCGTCAGTAAATTGGTTCGTTACTTTACATTTAACCTTTATTTTCGTTATTGTAAATGGTTGTAAATAAAAATGTAACTTTAATGTTGAACTTTTTAATTTCTGGTTCCGTACGTAGGCCTGTCAAGTGTAAAAGATGATTGGCTCAACCTTCAAGCAGCTCATTATCTTTGATGCTTAGGCAGATGTTCCCATTACTTCAATGATATTGAATAAAAAAAATCCGAACATATCTGAAAACTACCGATTTCGGAAATTCGAACTACTGATAATTTGAAGAAATTCCTGCAGTCCCTTGCACTACGAATTATTGAGGTTTGACTGTATATTTGCCCAGAGAGTGGTAAAGGTTAACCACTCAGTGTATCTCAGAATAGCATACCTGTATTAGACATTCTAGTTTATACATGCACAAGCCCAGCTCGGCCATACTAGGTTTAAATAGTTCTCTGAGACGATAGTCCTGCATCAGTTTAACTAATACAGCAAATGCTTCTTCCTCTGGCATCTAAAAATATACAAGCAGAATAAAGTTTTTGAAGACATGCATTTCGGCTTCTTGTGCAAAAAGTATGTGGTTCTCAAAATCTTTAAAGATTATGTGGTTCTCAAAATCTTTATAGATTATGTGGTTCTCAAAATCTTTAAAGATTATGTGGTTCTCAAAATCTTTACAGATACACAGCACTTACTGTATTTACCGTGTGTATTTGGACAGGCAGGCTTGAGCAAACAGTGTAGACCCAGATGAGATGCCACAGAAAGTGGCATCTCATCAGAGTCAACACTGTTTGTCACTCGTCCAGTACTTATTTAAATTTTAGAACAAGTATGGAAGGGAGCTGAGGTGTCCGAATACATAGGAAAAATAAGGAATAGAGTGGAAATAATGTCTTTGAATCAGACTATAGACAATAAAACAAAATAACAAAGGCTAGCAAAATGGTTTCTTACTATATATATATATATATATATATATATATATATATATATATATATATGTATATATATATATATATATATATATATATATATATATAGCAGCAGACAAGAGGGATATGCAGATAATAATTTTATCTTTTTTACTTCTCCACAAAAACATGATGCATGTACCCACAACATGTTCCTGTGGTGATTTAGAAAAATATCGGAACTTTTTGGCTGAAAAAGGTGTCTTATCTGGAGTTATCTACAGACGCTAAGTATACTGACCAAAATCAATCAGTACATCAGCAATCTGGGCCCAGTTGTTCAAAACTAAAATTTACATCGAGTGATACGCAAATATGCTGAAATTTTTTGCTGAAAAAATGTGAGTAGCTTTTGCAGTGCGAAAGCTATTCACATTTTTTCAGCAAAAAATATCAGAATATTGTATATTGAATCTGCTTAAACAGTTAACGAAATGACCCTTAATGAGCCCGTTAAGCTAACGGCATTTTGAACAACTGGGCCCAGATCAGGATACATTCGGACACCTTAACTCCTAACTATACTTGTCTTAAAATTTGAATGTCCAATTTACTACCGTATTTACCCTAAGTATTTGGATACCTCAACTCCTTATCATACTTTTTCTAAAATTTGAACAAGTACCATTTATTACCCGATGTTGTGTCTAAAAATTACTAAATGAGTGTCAACTAAAAATGTTTAACTGTAATACCCCACCATAATCCTTTTGCGGGCGGATAACTGTCAAACTTTGATGAAATTTGCCCATTAGCATTCCCAAACCAGATCTCCTTAATATCAATATATGCACTAAGATTGATTAACGTGACATTTACACAAATTATCCTCCAGAAACAAAAATATGGGCGTGTCTTGGGCAGATAACTCCGTCAAAATTTGACGAAATTTGCCCATTAGCAATCCCAAACCAGATCTCCACAATATCAATGCACATACCAAGTTTAGTGAAAATCCATTGATGTTTACTCAAGTTATCATACGGAAACAAAATACGGACGGACGTATGACTGACGGACGGATGGATACATGGACGTCCAACCTGAATCATAATACCCCGCCACTATCATGTGGCGAGGCATTCTTTGGCACCTCATCTGGGTCTACACTGTTTGCTCAGACCCGTCTTTCCAAATACATATGGTAAATATCGTATCTGCTGATATGTCTATGAGGATGAGTGGCAAACAGTGTAGTGTCTGATCAGATGCCACATTCTGCAGCATCTGATCTGGGTCTACACTGTTTGGTTAGGGCTGTCTGTCTGAATACTTTGTACAAATATGGTAACCACTAAGTATGAAATTTCTTCTTCTAATATTTCAGACTGTAAAAAGTAACATTGAACACAATACCCCAAATTTACATGTGCAAGCATCCTTATTACATATTTAGAGGATCTTATGTTCATGGTCATTTCATATGAAATTTATGACACTCATGTTTCATAAATTTCATATGAAATGACCACAAATGTTCTGTTTATCATATGACTTTTAAACTGTATTTTATGGCCACAGAAGGTGAACTATTTTTCAACAAAAAATGTCATGACATTACGCACCAGTAGCCAAGTGTTATGTAACATGGTCATATCATGTCTATGACATGACATTATCCACTGAATAATAGCAACTCCATATAACTAATATAATTTCATATTTATCCAAGAAATCTACACCACAACCTCTTTATAACATGGTTCGTTATAACACGGTTTTGTATATAACACGGTTTAAAGATGGATCCCAAAAATGTATAAATTATACTGAAAAAATGACCATAAATGGTCATTTTTCAATATAATCTATACATTTTTGTTTGGATATAACACGGTTGTTTAACTAACACGGTTTATGCTATGGACCCCAACAACAGTGTTATAAAGAGGTTGTGGTGTACTCCCCTCCTAGGTATGTTTTGTTATATATATTAAAATCTTATTCTCTATCATATTTTATATAAATTTTGTCTAGGCCTTCTAGAACCTATATGATGGACAAAAGAGACCCTGATCAGACTGTAGTTGCCCTCTGATCAGGTTTCATGCTATTTAACACAAAGATCTAGGACTGCACTGCTAACACATCCTCAGATCCTGTATACTGCTGACCATGATAGTAATGAAAAAATATGGTAGTAATGATAAACATACGGCATACCTGCATAAGAAGAAGCCCAACAATAAATCCACTACCCTGACAATATCCTACTTCTCTGTCATGTAAGGAATAAGCCTGAAATTATAAGAAACAGTAATTATTTCCTGCAAAACAATATACGCTTGACAAAAAATGGGTAAGATAAGATGAGCTCCTGGTGAGTAAGTTTCAATGAATGTGGTTTTACTGTTGTCTTCAGAAGCATGCATGAATGCACGCACACACGCACATATCTGGAGTCATGTATTATCTATAGCTGAGATGCACCATGTTAAAAAATAATACTGACTGCAACTGTTACTGGCAAAGTCCTAGATCAGACCATGCATCTGTGTACTGCCCAGGCTCTTTGCTTTTTCCTAACAGATTCTGCATTATCCAGTCTTTAACTTGAGGCAAACAGTGAAGGTCCTGCTAAGACTGTATAGATACACAGACTGATCTAGGCCTTTGTTGCTTTCATTACCTAGTTACCCTAAATCACGGTTGTGGAATTATCAAACTTTATTACTTGTTCACAGACAAATAAATGGTCAAAATCCACTTGTCCAAGGAAGATTTACTTGCCCGAAAATTGACATTTTTTCTTATTTCTTGAAGAAAACATAAGTTGTGGGTATTCATTAGAAGGGCCTCATTGAGGCACTTCTAATGAGTACCCACAACATATGCTTTCTTTGAGAAATAAGAAAAATATATATCTCATAATCTGGATACTCTTCATAGCTAGAGTTATGAAGTCCTCGTCCCAGGACAAGTAAATTAAAATTTCTTACTTTCCCTCAGGGAAATGGGACAAGTTGGACAAGTTGGACACGGTATTTTCACAGCTCTGCCTAAATATTTAGAAACTTTACCATACTTGTCCTAAAATTATACAAGTCCATTCGACTTACTTGATGAGTCTAAACACTTGACGAGTCTAAAAATCATGATAGATGAGTGGCAAATAAAGTAGACTTTGATCAGCTGCCACATGATTCTGTATACATAAACCACATTCTGTGGCATCTGATCTAGGTCTATACTGATTGCTCAGGCCTGTCTAAATACCTAGAGCAAATACAGTATCTCTTAGGCCTCTTTGCCGGCATTGGTGGCTAAGTTGGATGCGCGTCTGACTGGAGACCAGGAGGTCGCGGGTTAGACCCCCCCACGAGGTTGGCAACATTCTTTCGTGGAGACTGATTGTGAAATATTATCTGCGGTCATTCTCTCCCTTCCGCTGATTCAAGAAAGGCAGTTGTCAGTTTCTGGCGAAAGGATGTGCACAATACTGGTTAACCGCTTACAGGACTAAGCCTGCCCAATAAACGTGTGGTTAGGTAAACTGACTCGCTCGACATGACCCCACTGGATTGACTGGGCCGTAAAACCTCAACACAATCAAATCTTAGGCCTCTTTGCATGTTGTTTGATATATATGCTCACAAAATTCAAAACTGTTACACTAAGAGCTGTTAGGGCATTTTGATTCAAACAGAATAGTTAACAAATTCAGAAATACCTACAAAGAATTGGGCATAGCTTTGAAGTATAAAAAGATTTATCTGGATCTGTGACAGCTTACATAGGCTCAGATCTCTTTAAAAGGAATACTAACTTGAACCCTTCTGAGGTAGGATATGTGAGACCATGTCCCCTGTTAAGAATCTAAATTACTAACAGTATCAATTGTCATCATCTCGGAGATAATAATAAGAAATAAAATGTTTAACTTTACCATGCTCTGGGCTATTTTAGCAGACGACAAATCGTGGATACTTTTCTTATTTTTTCCCAGGAACTAGGCTTTGAAATTTCATGCAAATTGTCTCCTAAGGGGATAATTTGCATGAAATGTCCAAATCTATTTTCTTGGATAAATAAAAACAAAAAATTAAAATATTATCTGCTGAAATTTTTATGCAGCATGCTAAGCATTAAACATCATTCATCATTTCCACAGCCTGCCTTAGATAGATTATATTTTCTACATGTATCAGTTACAATGTGCATGTAATCATAATATGAGACACTTCATGGGAAAACTTGCTCTTTTCTACTTGCAAACAACACACACAAGAAAGGTTAATAAGCAGTGCTTATTTGATACCCTGCAAGGACCAAAACATAATGGACAGATGGACAGACAATATGAAAACAGTATACCCTGCTCCTACAAACACAGTTTGTGTGGGGGGTGGGGAATGGGGGTGGTGGTCAGGGGTGATGGTATAACTATCCATAGCTCCAGATGACCATATCCATATAGTTTTCATATCTTTCCACAGAAAACATATGTTGTGGATACTCATTAAAAGTGCTGAGTGAGTATCCACAACATATGTTTTTGTGGAGAAGTAAGAAAGCTGTCAACTAGTAATAGTGTATTCAGAGAAAACGCATGTCCCCCCACCAAGAATTATCAGATTTTCTACTGCTGTGACCTTGAAGATTAGGTAAGAATCCAACCACTGGTTCACAAGATATTGCATAGACAAGAAAGTGACATGTGGACACCGACACCAATTCCAATGGCCAAAGAGATATACACCAAAATCAATATGTCCCCTCCCCTTAGGTGGGGGTGGGGGGCTAATATATATTTTTTTGTCAAAGAAAGTGTCTTATCTAGAGATATGGAAACCCAGACCAGTCTCAGCATCTGTGTGTTATGTTCAGTTTCTTCAGTGACATATAAGGCCCTGATCACATATTACAGTCTGAACTCTGTCTCTGTCTTTGCCATTTACAAATGTGCAGCACTGTGATTGACTGATTGATTGATTGTGTTAGGGTTTAACAACAACGTCAACCCTTGTGGGTCACTTTGTGTCATCTCCCAGAGAAAGGGAGAAGAGAGATAGAAGAGATAGTAGAGAAGATGAAAGAGAGTTACAGGGTAGAAAGAGGAAAATGAATGAAAGTGAAGAAACAGAAGAAATAAAAACATTCCCCCTCTACCCTTACCTGTTGCAAGGACAGCAGGCCTTGCCCAACTGTAAGCCAATTTTAGTTTGATGCCCCAGTGACGCAACATACACGACACCTTTGCCTCACCCAAACACCCCCCAATGCTGCACTGTGGAAAATACACCTTATGACAACATAAGACTCAGATCAGTTTGTGCAGTTGGATCAAAAAGATACATATAAATTAAGTAAATGAAAATATATGTGCATTAACAGTCAACAAATTAACAATTATCCTGGCCAGACAAATCTAATTAAACAGAGACCACATATATTCAAGGAGAAACTGGGATTTGTTCATTTGAATATTTCTTCTTATCTGGAGCCTTAATGCATAGCATGATGGGAAAAAATTTTCAGCAGACGACATAATGAAATATTTTTCTTAATTTTTCCAGAAAACAGGTTTGACATTTTGTGCAACTTGTCTCCTAAGGAGATAATTTGCATAAAATGTCAAAAAATGTTTTCTGGGAAAAATAAAGAAAAATACCATCAATTTGTTGTCTGCTGAATTAGCCGAGAGAGTGGTAAAAGTTAAGGTATCTTTCTTCCATTAAAAGTAGATAATTGAGAAATTAAATCAAAATTTCCAAACACCATATGAATACTTCTTCCTGCTTGACACAGACCTGTTACTCAAGGACAAAATTTCAAAGCATCTCCAATATAAAGATATGCATACTTAAGCAGTATATCAAAGTTTGTAGTCCTTTTATTTACAAGCACTTCTTATCAAACACTACACAGTAACAAAAATCACAAATACTAAGTATAGGAAAAGACAGGCCTGAGCAAAAGTATAGGCACAGATCAGATGCCACCAAATGAGACATCTGATCTGGGTCTACACTGTTTGCCACTTATCCCACAATTTTAAGACTCCTCAACAGGTAGTCAAATGGATTTGTAGTCAAATGAACGTTCAAATTTTAGGGCAAGTATACTAAGATTATATAAATTGTCCTAATATTTAGAGTAAACACAGTAGTTCTGAAATTTTCTTTCAAGGCTCATAAGGTGTTATCTCTTTACTTTTTTTTTTTTTTTTTTTCAATAGACTCTTCATAATCACTCTCAGTGTAGTTAATGTTAGGGGCTGAATTCCCTTTATAATACATAACTGGAAGAACATATATAAGAACTGTCACCATACAGGACAACTCACCTGAGGTTGTGCATTTTCTTTCTAAAGTGCTTAGAATAAATATTATGTATTTTATTTCACTGAGGTCAAGGATGACAAACTTTTGGTCATTATGTTTTTTGGGGAGGCAGATGTGAACACCATACACAGTCTGGAGTCTTATGGATATCAATCCTCCTCATTTATTATGGTCAGCTAAAATACTTATTTCAACACAATGAGAATGGTAATTAAAACCCCTCATGATGTTTAGAATGACCTGCTAAAAATGACATGAAAATTCTAAGTCCATGACCTTGACCTTGAGGTCAAGTAGGATGATGGGGATGGTACAGAATATATCATCATACCTTATAGGAATCAAATCCATTAAAGGGTTTGGAAATAATGAGATCCTAAAAACTTTAACTGAAACTTTTAACACAAAAATTCTAAGTCTGTGACCTTGACCTTGAGGTCAAGTAGAGGGGAGAGGATGGTATTGTGTAAAATTTTTGCCCAATATGTATCATCATATAAAACATGAACAAAATCCATTAAAGGGTTTGGAAATAATGAGGTCCTAAATACTTTAATGTTAAATTTTAAAATGAAAATTCTGTGACTTTAACTTTGAGGTCAAGCAGGTTGGTAAGGATGGCATTGCGTAAAATGTTTTGACTAATATCTTTCATCATACCAAAATGGACAAAATCCATCAAAAGGCTTGGAAATAATGAGGCCCTAAAAACTTTAATGTAAAACTTTAACATGAAAATTCTGTCCATCACCTTGACCATGAGGTAGCCGGGTTGGTATGGTATTGCATAAAATTTTTGACCAATATCTATCATCATTCCAAACATGACAAAATCCATCATAGGGCTTGGAAATAATGAGGTCCAAAAAGTTGTAAAATGCTGACATGAAAATTCTAAGTCCATTACCTTGACATTGAGGTCAAGTGACGGGGTTGGGATGGTACTGCATTTAATTTTGGACCAATATCATACCAATCATGAACAAAATCCATCAAAGGACTTGGAAATAATGAGGTAATAAAAACTTTAACTCCAAAGCCAGGGGTAGAACAATAGCTCTTCCTGAACATTTGAACAAACTTTCAACACCACTTGGACACAAGACTTCACTTGAAATTTGGCAACAATGAGCCCAGCAGTTTCAGAGATGTTTAAAGATGCAAACAGAAGATGGAAGGACTAATAAATCAAGTTATTGAGCAGAAACCAAAAACTGTGTTTTTTGGGGTTTTTTTTTTTTTTTTTTTTCAAGACTGTAAGGGGCCATATCTCTGGTCAGAATGCAGGAATAACTTCCCTTTTTGAGCCTGTGTTTTGGTGTAAATAATCTACATAATAAATCTGATTTAAATCCAATCATGAATAACCAAATTATTGAGAAAAAAACAAAACAAAACAAATTCTGATCAAAACTAGGGTGGTTCTAATAAGTACCACTGGGAGAAATAAGAAAATTATCCCAACTGCCGTCTCATCTGAACAATTGAGAACTATCAGAGAAGATCACTAGCAAATATCAAAGAATTGAATGCAATACATAACTACCTTCATGACATTAAATAAACTCTCTTGCCCGACACCATTTTTCTCCTTGAAGAAATCATGTTCTGGGAATGTCCTTGTAATGTCCCTACGGATCATGCGCTCACTAGGAGATTTCTGTTTCAAGTAGTCAACATACATCTCTTTCATTGGTGAATCATTGGTGCCAAGTAACAGCTGCCAGGCCAGTCCTCTAAATGGGTGTGGTATGCCACGACGTACAAGTTGCTGAAAGGTATACATGAAGAATATGAAACTTGTGTATCTACAAGAACACTGGAACCTCTCTATAAGATGGTCCATTATAAGATGGTTTTGGATATAAGACTGTTTACAGAAGGACTAAAAAAAAAAAGGTTGTAGCCTAATAAAATGTATAGATTACATAGAAAAATGACCATAAATGGTCATTTTTCTATATAATATATACATTTTTGTTCGGCTACTAAACAAAAATGCTGTAGCCAAACATAAAATGTATAGATTATATAGAAAAAAGATCATTTATGGTCATTTTTCTATCTAATCTATATATTTTTGTTTGGACACAACACAGTTGTTGAGCTAACACTGTTTTTACTTTGGATCTTAGCAATAGTGTTATAAATAAATAAAAATGTTAAACTATAATACCCCCACATTATCGTGTCGCAGGCAGATAACTCTATCAAACATAACAAAATTTGCCCATTACCAATCCCAAACAAGAGCTCCTTCATATCAATGCATGTACTAAGTTTGGTTAAAATCCCTTGACATTTACTTGAGTTATCGTCCAGAAACAAAAATATGGGCTTGTCTTAGGCAGATAACTCCGTCAAAATTTGACGAAATTTGGCCATTAGCATTCCCATACCAGATCTCCACAGTATCAATGCACATACCAAGTTTGATGAAAATCCATTGATGTTTACTCAAGTTATCATCTGGAAACAAAAATATGGGCGTGTCTCGGGCAGATAACTCCATCAAAATTTGACGAAATTTGTCCATTAGCAATCCCAAACCAGATCTTAACAATATCAATGCACATACCAAGTTTGGTTAAAATCCATTGATGTTTACTCAACTTATCATCCGGAAACGAAATACGGACAGATGGACGGACGGACAGACACACAGACATCCAACGTGAAACCATAATACCCAGCCACTATGGTGTGGCAGGGTATAAAAAGCTGTGTCCAATAGCATTCTATGAAATGTCACCACTGTGATTTTTTGTGTACAGTCCCATGGGTAAAGCGAACAATACAATATGTGAATAAAAAATACCCAGATTAGCAGACAGTCTTTGACCATCAGGTGAAAATCTTACAGACTTTAGTTTATGTAAAGAACACCGATCAGACCACAAAAAGTCAAAGGCTAGTGTGGACAAACCAATATCTGATCTCCAGAAAAACATTTCAAATTTAACCTGTATTTCTCTTGCAGTTTCTCTTTATTTGTTCACCCTGTTTCTGTTTAAGGGGACTGAATGCACTTTGGTTTATTTTATAGCAAGCAGTGAAATCACTGTTTATCCGAAATAAATAAAATGATATTTTCACACAGTGAAAGGATACTGTATTTTCACTTGTGAAAAATAACATGGTAATAGTATTTTCACTTCTCATTTCGGATTACTTACTCAATCTAGTTATCGCAATGTGCGCCAAGAGTTTTCAAAATTATTCAAAAACTTGTAAAATTTCCACATAATAAGGGCATGCTTTAAAGAAAGATCAGCAGAGGACTTCATGAGGGGTGTATTGAATGATGCTTATGCCATATTATTTTCTGATTTTCTTTATAAAAGTATATGTTGTTGGTACTCAGCTGAATTGCCTCGACTTGCCGAGGCTATTCAAATGAGTACCAACAACTTATGTTTTTATAAAGAAGGAGATGAAAGAACACGAGTCGCAATCTTAAGTCTACAAAATTGCTTGACTGTGCGCTTATAGGGGTGTGTGTGGTAATTAGGTCGAATACGGTACTTCAGTTGTCCTTATAGTTTCCCTAACAGATGCCGATCCTTTTTGAACACCCCTAACTTCTCTTTTTCTGAGCAAAACTATCAAGTGTTGGTATGCATTTTCTAAGTTAGAATGTAAGGAACATTCTGGTAACAAGTTTATTTTGATATGCAAAACTTTTTGTTTTTGTCGCCCCAGTGCTTCAAGTTAAGTACTGAATGTCGATGGCACGACGTTCACTTTTTGTTTGCCGAAGTTAGTTATGGAAGTTAATTTTGACATCAGAAGCATGCATTGGCATGTAAACAATAAAGAAGATTTACTCTTTTTCAGTAAATACCATAAAAATTTTCATCTTGTGTAATGAAAACAACCAAATTTTCACTCATGCTTCATACTCATGGAAATACTGATATTTCATTACACTCAAAAATATTTATGGTATTCACAACAAAAGAGTAAACAGCAGATTCGACCCCATTACCACACATACCCCTATAAGAGCACAGTCAAGTGATTCCGTAGACTTCAGACTACAGGTCATGTATCTACTTCTTTATAAAAGCATTATGTTATTGGTACTCATTTGAATTGCCTCAACTTGTCCTTTGCTGATCTTTTTTTTAAAGTGTACCCTAGTAAGTAGGTACATACATATTTTACCACAAGTTTTCACAGTAATTTTGAAAAAAAAAAAACAACAAAAAAAAAAACCTAGGCGCAGTGCAGTAATTAGATCGAATACGGTATTTTCTGTATATTTTCTGCCATGTTGTACTCAATGGAAAGTAATTCCAATGTGTACTGAAGAAACAACAAATATATCAATAATTTTTTATAGAAAAAAACAATTCTTATCTCAGGCTAGGTGCATAAATTATAAGTGTCCAGATAATCCTGCATATTTATACATTCTGATCAGAGTTTTCATTGTGGAGACAAATGTGCGATGACTAACAACAACAACTGCTTAGACTGGGTTATTTGGTATGTGTACAAAAGAATGTCTCAATACTTGAACATTATTTTGATAGTAATTTGAATTCTTGATAGTCAACATGGGTCATATTCCCTGCCTGCATATCACCTGAACCACTAGATGAGGGTAAATATACTTCTCAGGCAGAGAATATGACCCATGTCCACTGTCAGGAATCCAAATAATAATTTTGTTTATACTGCAAAGCTTTTATTGAGTTTTGTAACTTACTTGTCACAGAGTTAGCAATGGTACTCAAGATCACAAGACATCATTGAAATGCTTGTAATGTCACGACAGAACCCTAATTAGCTCATGTTTTCAAGGCAGTAGTACCAATGACACTGGATGTAGTGGTGATGTAAAATTGCTTTTAGGAAGTTTTGGAAGTGCTACAAGCTGTATTTGAAAATATCTCAAAGTTCACTCACCTTTACAAAGGCCGGCTTTTTCTTTGCACTTGCCCAGTCATTGACCAATTTGCCCCAGATCTCCCACAAGTTACCACCAGGGTGACCTAGGAAAAATATTATGAAGTTATCCAGAATATATGCTATGAATCAATATCATGCAATAAAGGCTGGGTGGGAAAAATGTGTGATGGCATGGTTAGAAGACAGGGCAGAGCAATCCTAAAAGAACTTTCAACCACAAGGTAATGGAATAAAAATTGTACTGCCTGGCTTTAAAAAGTATTTAATGTCTGATTTAATTTGATGAAAAACCACTCAATAAAATACTTGCATTTTTTTTTTTTTTTTTTTTTGATAAGGGTTTTATGGCCCTTTCAAGAATAGTTCACTTATATTGAGCCAATTGTTCATCAAAGGTGGGCGAAAACCGGAGAACCCCGGGAAAAACAACCTGACTATCCGTAAGCAGAACTTGGCTTTCCCATGTGACCCGAGCGAGGCTCGAACCACAGCGGTGAGAAATCTAATGGATTAAGAATCAACTCCTATCCACTAAGCTATGGGGGCTCGCTGCATTTACTAATGCTTGAATTCACAAGAAATGTGAAAATAAAAATATTTTAAAATGTTGCCTACTGATTTGTGATTTGAACTTTAAAGTGTTCACATTTAGAACTCTCTACACGACATGAGCAGGAGAAAATGATGCACACCTTTTCTTACTTTTCATAAAAAGTCAGTCCGAATAAGAATTGTCAATACATAGTGCTTATTATATATCCCCAACAGATGGATGAATGGATATATGGACAGACAATATGAAAACAATATACCACCCAATAAACACAATTTGCTGGGGGTATAATAAAATCTGAAGGTTTTTTTTTTGTCTGTGAAAAATTAGAAAAATATCTGAGAATGCCATCGGCTGACATTTAATTTCAGTAGGTTAAAAGTTAAAATTTGAAGACTTAAGGGCTTTGTAATTTGGAGCTGCATCAGAATTAAGGGTGAGGTTACATGCCAGTAAAACCTGTTTAACCCTTGTCCTGCTAATTAAATTTAGATGTCATGCCCACTTCTAATTTCCAGCCAATCAGATTACTTGATCCAGATTGTTGATACAAATTCACATTCTGAATGACAAACAGTGCAGATCCAGATCAGAAGCCAACTGATCTGGATCTACACTGTTTGCCAAAGCGGGGTATATCAGGGTTCAGCAGGACTACGGTTAAGCCACCCAGTAGTTTTCCTAGTGACCATTCCAAGGCTGTTCCCCTCTTGCAGATTGTCTTTGTTTGTGCATCTATGATTTCATATAGGGCGTTTGTTTTGTAATTATCGTATTCGACCTAATTACCACACTGTGCGCTTAGGTTTTTCAAACTTACAGGACACACTCATTTGTGGTCAAATATGTATCTATCTACTAAGGCTACACTATAAAAAAGATCAGAAAAGGACTTATTTAATGATGACTATGCAATTTTTTCTGACTTTCTTTACAAAGGCATATGTTGTGGGTACTCATTTGAATTGCATCAACTTGTCAATGCAATTCAAATGAGTACCCACAACATACGCCTTTGTAAAGAAGTAAAGAAAAAAGTACACTGGTTGTAATCTGAAGACTACGGCATTTCTTGATTGTGCGCTTATAGGGGTATGTGCGGTAATTAGGTCGAATACAGTATTTGTTCCTCATCTCTCCTTTCTTTTGGTGCCTCAGAAGGCTGGGCTTCATGATTGTAGCCTTTCCTGGGTATCTTACTTATAGTTTTGGTTCTATTGTACTGAAGATACATGTACACTCACTTGGTTCATCTTCTGTGGGCTGACTAGTGACTGAGTTGGAAGACATAATACTGGTCTGTGAGGCATTTCTTGAATGGGTTGGTTTAGTCCCAGGAATGATACTGGAGCCATTCTTGGGTACACCAGAAATGGGTGACATCGCTCGCCCTAGAGAGCTGTTCCGAGAGTGTCCTGGAGTAAGACATGACTTCTTGTCAGCTTCCAGCAATCTGCAATGACAGCAACAAAATCACATCAGGTAGCTATAGTTTCCCTTATGATTTAACCCTTAAAGGACTGATCAAAATAGCAACAGATATCCTAAACTATTCTTTCTTTCCGCTTTTTATTTATTTCTACATTTTTCTTTTCATAGGCAAATTATTCACACAAAATGTCATGCCATATTTTCTTGAAAAAAAATCATATAAGGTTTATAGAATGTCATTGCTTCAATTATGGATGGAACTTTAAGGTTTAATTATCTTTAACAATGCAGGGAGGAGCAGTAATCAACTATGCAAAGGGAGCTAAATGCTTCCCTTTGCAAAGGCAGGTCACTTTTCTTCCCTATACTGATAAAAAATAAGCCACACCATGTCAAAAGGTATAGACTACTACAATGTTATTGTTTTCATCAGGGCTACTGACCACATGATTACAATGTTTTGCCATATGACCAACAATTATGGCTGGTACAATCATTTCTGCAGCTGGTTCCATTGATACCAATTGATTCAAGCCAGATTATATCTGGACAAATAATTCCTTTTGGTTAATATTCACTCTTAAAAATTTTATTTTTTGTTTCTTTAAGAAGCAATTTGACTGCTTTTCCAAAGATAAATACAACTGTTTCAACTGTTTCAATGATATTTTCCCAATATCAGCAAGCATGCATGCAACCGTAATACTGGCTTTATGGTGACCATTTTAAGGCCTAGTTTTAGCTATGTTAATATTTGACATTAATATATAAATATATGACATTTAAATGATCAGTTGATGAGAATCTCTTCTGAAAACAAACTTTTGATGAAAGAAAGCTGCTTTATTTTTCTGAAAAACATCAGCCTTTCACTGTCCAATAAACATAAACAACAAGTTTCTGCCAACCACTACCAGAAAGAGGCTAGAACCTACTCTCTGTTAAAGACCGAGAAGTTTTGAATGATTTTTTTTGTGTGACATACCGTAAAAGCCCTATGTATTGGGACAGACAGGCCTTTGCAAACAGTGTAGACCCAGAGCAGATGCCACAGAATGCGGCATCTGATCAGGGTCTACACTGTTTGCCATACATACAGCAATATTTCAGACAAATCAAGAGGCAGTAAAATGGAATATTTCAAATTTTAGGACGTATGGTACATAGATAAGGTGTCCAAATACTTAGGGTTATTATGGTAGCGTCTGTATTGGCCTTTAGGGAATATGCAAACAGTAATGGTCCAGATTAGCCAGCTAAGCTGCACATTCGGATAAAGGTCTTCACTATAGATCAATATATCTTACAGTATCTAATGATCCTATAAGTTAACAGCAAAGACTGTGATCAGACTGCACAGATGAACAGGATGCACCCTATGTGTTTGCTGTTAGCATATGCCCCAAAGCACTAAGCTACACCATGTCAAAAGGTGACTATAGACCACTACAATGTTATTGTTTTTATCCGGGCAACTGACCATGTGATTACAATGTTTTGCCACTTGACCATTAATTATGGCTGGCACAATCATTCCTGGTTCCATCAATATCAATTGATTCAAGCCAAATTTTACCAACACAAGTAATTCCTTTTGCTTTTTCAAGCAAACTGATTGGCTGACAATTAGAAGTGGACATAGCATCTTAATTTTTTTAACATGACAAAGTTTAATTAAGTAAATTATCCCACAGCATACACAAAGCTTCAATTAGTGCCCTAAATTAATGTATTTATACCAAAGTGGGATGAGTATTGAAAGTGTTGACTGACTGGTAAACAGTGCAGACTATGATCAAACTGGAGCAACAGATGCAAATCTGCATTGGCTATCTTTCCAATCATTTAGGTTAAATACAGACAACCCTCCCCCCTCCGAGGTCGGCAACATTCTTTCGTGGAGATTGATCATGAAATATTTTCTACGGTCATTCTCTCCCTTCCGCTGATTCAAGAAGGGCAATTGTCAGTTTCTGGCGAAAGAATGTGCACAATACTGGTTAACCGCTTAGAGGACTAAGCCTGCCCAGTAAACATGTGGTTAGGTAAACTGACCGCACTCGACATGACCCCATTGGGTTGACTGGGCCGTAAAACCTCAACACAAACAAACAAACAGACAACCCTCTTTACACCAACACTCGATACAATGACAAAATTGTTATAATAACAATTTGAAACCTTCGCTTAAGAGGTAACAGTTCAAATTATGCAAGAATATTGTATTTAATACTTTAAAGAAACATATGTTTTGGATGTTTGTTAGAATTGCCTCTATTGAGGCAATTCTAACAAACATCCAAAACATATATTCTATGGGGAAATAAAAACAAAACAAGACCTTTTTTACATATCAGTCTGCTTCTTAAGTATTCTTACAACAGCAAATTCATTTTAATGGCAACATCTTTAGGAACAAATGCTGTCGTTGTAACGATGGTTCACTGTATGGTAGTGGAAAGAGTTCATATCCATGAGTTTTGGATTATGAATGACTTTTGACATCCTTTACTCACTTTACCCATCTTACTGGAGGCACACACACACAAAAAAAAATGTTAACTATCTTACACCATCACTCTAACAGGCTGAATATAACCTATTTCATTACAACTTCTTCCATGATCAGCATCCCCACCCAGTCTTAGCAACTATATGATATACATGTACCAATGTATAAATGAACAACAAAGATCCTGCTCAGACTGTCTAGAATTGATCACTTAGCAAGCTGGCCCATTGCTCGGTAAAAATTTTTGATTACACATTTTGAAATATTTTTGTTATTTTTCCCGGAAAACAGGCTCTGGTATTTTTATGCAAATTTAGGAGGCAATTTGCGTGTAATGTCAAAGCCTATTTTCTAGGAAAAAAATAAGAAAAAATATCATCTATTTATTGTATGTTGAATTAGCCCAGAGGGTGGTAAAGTTTTTCCACAAGTCACCAAGAATACCAAAAGTCCAGGGCCCAGTTGTTCAAAGCATTGTTAGCTTAATGAGCTCGTTAAAGGTCATTTTGTTAACTGTTTTAGTGGATTCAATACACAATATTCTGATATTTTTTGCTGAAATAATGTGAGTAGCTTTTGCACTGCAAAAGCTACTCATATTTTTTCAGCAAAAAATTTCAGCATATTTGTGTATCACTCGATGTAAATTTTAACAAATCGTTAACTAACCACAGTGTTAGTTTTGAACAACTGGCCCCAGTCTGTTTAGGCTACTATACTGTCTTTGAAGTCAAAGGTTTGAATCTTATTTGCTGCAGACTGCGTGTACAGCAACTCTGGCTATCTCAAGCACTCTTTGAGCAGCATCGGCAGGTTGGTGATATTTTTTCCAGATAGTAAGGTTTCACATTTTATGCAAATTGCCCCATAAGTGTATTTCAAAATGCTGTCTGCCGAAATTGTTACCCAACATGCTAAGCATTTAGTGTTTATTTGTGAGCAACCATCATCACCCCTAAAAGACAATAAAACCCAGAATAAAACTAAACAGAATACACCAAAACCTCTTTATAACACTTATTGCAGGGATTCTGATAGCCAAAACCGTGTTAGCTTAACAACTGTGTTATATCCAAATAAAAATGTATAGATTATATAGAAAAATGATCACCAATGGTCATTTTTCTACACAATCTATACATATTGGTTTGGATACAACATTTTTGGGGTCCATCTTTAAACCATCTTGTGCTATAATGAATCATGTTATAAAGAGGCTGGTATAAACAATGTAGCCACAGACTTCTACCTTTCAATAGCAACTTTTCTCTTTGTAAGTAATCCTTTCATTTCTGAATTCTCATCATCACTAGAATCCCCAAACCTTTCATCCAGCCATGTCATCATAGTTTATACTGTCCACTTATAACAGTCTATACATTCATTATATCTTGCCCTACTTTCCCAAATAAAAACACTTAAAATCAGTAAAAATTGACTTCCTGAATACTCTCTTCACAAAATCAGAAGACAGAATTTTCAAATATTTTTCTTTTTTTTTTTTTCCTAAAACAGGATTAGACATTTCATGCAAATTGTCTCCATAGGAGACATTTTGCATGAAATGTCAAATCCTATTTTCTGCAAAAAAAAAAAAAAAATATATATATATATATATTTCAAAATGTTGTCTGCTGAAAATTTTACCCAGCATGCTAAGCATCCAGCTTTACTAGAAACACTTAAGGCAATACTTATATACTATGGCTCCAAATAAGCTTATAAACATTGCAAGAATTTAGGACAGCTTTTGCGACTTGTGCACCAAAACATATTCTGTGGATACTCAATGAATCACCTCATAGATACAATTCCAATGAATACCCACAAGATATGTTATGGTATAAAATTAACAAAAAATTATCATCTGAAAAAATCTCTTTATCTGGAAGTACCGTATATACCCTAAGTATTCGGACACCTTAACTTCTCACCATACTTGTTTTAAAATTTGTATAGTGCAATTTACTACCTGCTGTTGTGTCTGAAAGTTGCTGGATGAGTGGCAATCTGTGTAGACCCTGATGAGATGCTGCATTCTCATCTGGTCTACACTGTTTGCTCAGTCCTGTCGGTCCGAAAACTTACGGTAAATATGGTATGAGTGTACCATATTTTGGGTTAATATGTCATAATAACTTCAAATATATTGGACTGAAATTCCCATTAAAAGCATGTTTCACATTCTTACAGTTCACTGTACTCAAAACCAACACTATTTATATATAACACACATCACAGCAAGTTTTAATTGACAGAGAAGAGAATTAACATGAACTGCTCTGATGATCAAGACTGGTTCAAAAAGTACAGGTTTTTTTTTCCCCAATTTGAATACATTAAACCTCAGTGTTTTGCAAAGGCAAATTACTTTTGTTATTTAAGGAAGTGACACAGTACTGAATAAACCTTAAGCAAGAAAAAGGATGTTTGTTTTTGTTTTGTTTTGTTTTTTACTGTATTTTTTTTTTTTCAACCTTTAACATACTATAGTTGACACACACAAACACACACACACACACACACACACACACACACACACACACACACACATTAAAGAATCAAGTCTCGAGCTCCATATATATACTTGTTTGTATTTCAATTTAAACAAAAGCTGTCTCTTGACACCTTAGCTATACTGTATTTACCCTATCTTTTAGGACACCTTATCTACCGGTACTTACCATATGTAAAATTTGGAATCGTCCATTCTCGTACCTGTTGATGTGTCTAAAATATTGCTGTATGTATGGCAAACAGTGTAGACCTGACCAGATGCTGCAGAATACAGCATCTGATCTGTATCTACACTGTTTGCAAAGGCCTATCTGTCCCAATACTTAGGGTTATTATGGTAACAGTTTACTTTCCTTGGCAGCCATAACAGTCTTTTGACTCAAACCAAAGTGGTCAGTTCTCCATTTAAAGTCTATATCAGTTGCTTCAAAGTGTTCAAATTTCAGGAGCAGAAACACTACGAAAAGAATAAGCTAACAGACAGAAACTAATTATTTGTCTGACACTTTGTGAGGCTCCAGGAAAGTACTGTGGCAAAACACTTTGATTCCTAACAACATATTCGTCTGGTCAATTGACAAAGTATCCCTTGCAAGCTAGCTTTATTATTTGTTTGTAGACAGCAGAAGAGTTCAATCCTTGCTCATAAATGTCTGCTTCTGGTCAGGAAGAATACCATTTTTACTCCACATAATAATAACAATGTATTTACCCTACAATCAAGGCCCAGTTGGCATATATGCTAATATTTTTGCTGAAAAAAAATGTAAGTAGCTTTTGCATTTGCAAAAGCTACTCACAGTTTTTCAGCAAAAATACCTGTGAATTTGGTATTGTACTTACTACAACAGTTAATATTTTGATCACTAACGAGCTTGTTAAGCTAACGATGCTTTGAACAACTGGGCCCAGATTGCCACAAAATGCAGTCTATAGTGTTTGCCACTCATCCAGCAGTTTTTGGGTCGATTGTTTACAATCGAGCCATAGTATACAAGCACCAAAATTTCCTTAAGGTAGTTGTCCATGTGATTATCCCTGTCCAATGAAATCAAACCGCTCTATTGTACAAAATTCAGGTAACACTGTTCATTGTTGCTGTGACTTTAGAGTGCTGTTGATAGAGGGTTATCTGTAAAACCTGGACTAGGATATTTTGGGACACTGGCAAACAGTGCTGACCCAGATCAAATGCAGCATGTAGCATGCAGCATCTGATCAGGGTCTCTCTGTTTGCTTAAATTACAGGAAGTTAAGGGTTAAATGAAACAGTCTTAAGTTCCCATTCAGGACCATTTCCCAGCCTGCACTCAGGACAATTGACCCACCAATGCTGTCAGTGCTTTAATTAGAGACATATTAACCGGAAGTAAAATAGACTTTTCAAATTTTAAGACAAGGAAGTTAAGCAGATATGGTGTCCAAATATTTAGGGTATGAACATTAAAGATGGCAGCAGACAGACTGACTTTGCACTTTTCTCATTTCTTAAGAGTTTTATTTTTTCTTTTTCAAAGTCATCCGCAGCTTTCTGACACCTGTTCATGTTTTATAGGTCTAGATAAGAGTGGATATCAGATCAATACTTTTCTTATTTCTCAACAGAAACATATGTTGTTGGTACTCATTAGAAGTGCCTCGATGAGGCACTTCTAATGAGTACTAACAACATGATTTTTTTTGCCGAGAAACAAGTAAAATATAGCTTTTTGGTTAAAAAAAAGCACCTTATCAAGAGCTATGTAACAGTTATGTTAAAGTATCATTAACCCTTGTCCTGCTTAACCCAGATAGACCCTGCTTTCACAAACAGTGTAGATCCAGATCAGTTGGCTTCTGAAGAAGCCAACTGATCTGGATCTACACTATTTGCCATTCAGCATATGACTTTATGTCAGCAATCTTTGATTTTTGATTTGGGTTTTACGGCCCTTTCAAGAATATTTCACTTATATCGAGCCGATCGTTCATCGAAGGTGGGCGAAAACCGGAGAAAAACCACCTGACCATCCCTAAGCAGAACTTGGCTTTCCCACATATGACCCGAGCCAGGCTCGAACCACAGCGGTGAGAAACCTAATGGATTAAGAGTCAACTCTCTTATCCACTAGGCTACGGGGGCCCGTTCTATGTCAGCAATCTAGATCAAGTTATCTGACTGGCTGAAAATTAGAAGTGGGCGTGGCATCTTAATTTATTCAGCATGACAAGGGTTAAAGGATCAACTGGGCACATTTCCTGCATTTTAGATGGGAGATTACTTTTGTGACTTCCTAATTGCTTTCCTGCACACCAAGCCCTTCTGAAAAAGGGTCTTATCTAAAAGGGGCAAATTCTTTCCTTTTAGAGTAGACCCCTTTTCAGAAGGGAGGCAAAACAATTTTGACAGAGCCAAGTCCCTGAAAGTGTATCAATTCTCCTTAAAGTCCTTTGGGAGCTTTCAGAATGTGCCTGTGTACACTAACTAGCTAAGGTCGGTCCTGAATTCAGCAATGACTGTACATCATGCACACTTTTCTTGATGATTTCAATTCACCTTACAATACAAACATGGCCCAGGAAAAGGGAATATTCAGATAACTTTATTTTTGCTTTGTTTTTGTGCAAAAAAGTTATCTTGAGTACCGTATTTACCGTAAGTATTTGGACAGACGGGCCTGAGCAAACAGTGTAGATCCAAATGAGACACTGCAGAATGTGGCATCTCATCTTGGTCTATACTGTTTGCCACTCATCAAGCAATTTTTAGACACAACGTTGTGTAGGAAATTGTACTTGTTCAAATTTTAGAACAAGTATGGTAAGGAGTTAAGGGGTACAAATACTTAGGGTAAATACGGTATACTTATTGGAATTGTCCCAGTGAAAATAAAAAAGTTATCAACTCAGTTGTAACTTTATACAGATCTACCATGTATGCTATGCATATATCAAATACTTCCTTGCATTTCAAATACCGCAAACAACAACTCAATGATTTTCCTACTTTTCCTGAAAACAGGATATTGCAGGTGAAGCTTTAAGGAAATTAACAAAATATTCCTTACTTTTTTTAGTCTATTAATTGTGTGTTCAACTACAAATGGATTAAAATGTTAAATATAAAGCCTACCTATTTTTTTTCCTGAATACATTTATACCCGACATTTTGAATGCTGCACTTTATTAAATACTGATATTAAATTGCAAGATGAAACTCTAGTGTCTAGTGTAGATAATTTAACCTGTGTAATGAGAAAAAGGCCCTTTCTGTATATGCAGACATTGACAGGGAAGATCAAGACCAGGATATTGTTGAACATATCAACAAACAGAGAAAGCTCTGATTTACAGTCTACCTAACCACACTTTTTCCTGGACAGGCCTAGTCTTCTAACCAGTATTTGTGCACATTCTCTCACCACAAACTGGCAACTGCTCTTCTTGAATCAGTGGAATGGAGAGAATGACGATAGAAAACATTTCATGATCAACCTCCACGAAACAATTTTGTTGGACCCAAGGATCAAACCTGGGACCTCTTGATCACAGGTTGGATGCATATCCCACTGAGCCACAGAGGCCGGCTGCATTCTCTTGGAAAAATCAGCAGATGACAGATGATTTTTTTTTTTTAATTTTCCCAGAGAGAAGGTTTCAATTTATTTGAAGTTTAACAACCCTGGTAACAATATTTCAGTCATGTAAAGCCATCATCCAGAGAGAGGGAAAGAGAAACAAATGGGACAGATTAAAAAAGGCCCCAACCCAAGATCATGCTTCAAGTGAGGCAAGGACCTTCCTGCCAGAAGCCAATGATGGGATGGCAGAACCAACTTATCCAATCCTCCGAAAGTTTCAACAGGAGGTCACACCACCCTATCAAGCATAAAACAGGATCTGACATTTTCAAGACACTGCTTCAGAATTATATGCATGAAAAAATCTTGATAAGACTCATATGGAAAAAATAAACACAGCATTTATGTACCCTAAAATATTCTGACATTTTAACCCATTGTAGATTGAATAGACTCTCCTACACTATTATACTGTAAGAGTCTAATTTCAATTTTAGATATGTCCAGCTACGAGACTTAAATATTCCTAGATAAAAATGGCTTAACTAATTGCAAACAGTGGAGACCCTGATCAGACGCCGCATTTTGCAGCATCTGATCTGGGTCTGCACTGTTTGTCAATTACCCATTTAGGGTTCTCAAGACAACAATGGATTAACTCCTTACCATGCTAGTCCTAAAATTTAAACAGCTTCATTTTACTACATACAGGTGTGTTTAACCCTTAAAATTCCAAGAAAACCTGCATCTGAAAATGTCATCTGTTTATGTCATCTGCTGAATATTCTTGCAAACTTTTGCATACAAGCAAACAGTGTGGACCCTGATCAGACTGCTGATCTGGGTCCACACTGTTTGCAAAAATGACTTTTAAAATCACAAGCAGACGACAAAGCAGACGACAATTGTTGTGATTGGCAGTTTAAGGGTTAAAAACTGCAGGATGAGTAACATACAGTGTAGACCCTGATCAATGGCCTCTGATCTTAATACCTAGAGCAAATATGGTACTAACTGCCTATAAATAATTCATGAAATTGTGGCTGTATAAATGCATTCAGGGTTCTCATTGATTCCAAATATGGAGCCTTGGACTCTTCTTTTGGTAGCCGGGACTCTTGTTTTTCAGACCAATTCAGAAAAATTGCATAGTGGAATTCCTAAATCTTGAAGAAAATGGTTTTTGGCCTTGTTTTGTTAACCTGTTGTAGACTAATGTACTCCTCCACACTATATGCATGTATTGGAAGATTCTATTTCCAATTTTAGGTACGTCAGGCTATGTGATTTACATATTCCTAGAGAAAAACGGTTGAACTATTTGCAAACAGTGGAGACCCTAATAAGATGCAGCATTCTGTAGCATCTGATCTGGGTCTGCACTGTTTGCCAATTACCCTTTAGGGGTCTCCAGACTATACTGGGTTAAAATCCTTATGACAACCCTGCCTTGCAGCAAGCACTGATACGCATAAATTTTCCTGGATGGGCCACCAAGAAAAGGTACCTTACAACATATTTACCAGCCTGCATATCTGCAAAAGTTAATCTGGATCTTAACTGCCTGCATGGCTCTTAAGGACAATGGATACACCTCAAAGGGAAATAACCATTCACAGGGAAATATTTGCCTCCCTTCTCATTGGGCGGCTACTCTTAAAGCAAATGATTTGCTCCGTCTTTTTTCTTATTTTTGCACCATTACCTATCTTGTGGGCACTCAACTCCAAAAAATAATAAAAATAGAGCTTCTGAATATTTCTAAGCTTTTACCACTCTCAGGGCAAATTCAGCAGATGACAAATTGATGATATTTTTCTCTTTTTTTCCAAGAAAATAAGGTCTGAAATTTCATGCAGATTGTCTCCTATTTTCTGGAATAAAACAAGGAAAATTATTTCAAAATGTCATCTGCTGAAAATTTTACCCAGAATGCTAAGCAGTAAGGTACCTTTTCCTGGCTGCCAGCCCAAATACTATGATCTTCAACACCATAATAACTACCTAAACTGGCCTGTCATATGATTGGTGATCCAACTGCCTAAAGCTCTGCATGTGGATAAACATTTCTTATTTTTCCCAGAAAACAGACTTTAACATTTCATGCAGACTGTCTCCTAAGCCTTAGGAGACAATCTGTGTGAAATGTCAAAGTTAAAGGAGACAATCTGCATGAAATGTCAAAGCTTAAGGAGACAATCTGCATGGAATGTCAATTAAGGAGACATCTATATGAAAAGTCAAAGCCTAAGGAGACAATCTGCATGAAATGTCAAAGCCTAAGCAGACTATCTGCATAAAATGTCAAAGTCTATTTTCTGGGAAAAATAAGAAAAATATCATTTGCTGTTTGCTAATTTGCCCAGTGAGTGGTAAAGCCCTAAGGTAGTAATGTAATAGTAATTATTGTGTTGTATAACTATTATATCTCATAAAAACTTCCTTCATGGAGGTGACAGGAGAGTGACATGATAATCACCACACCATGGAAATTGACTCTAGATAAGGGTGCTTTTTTTCCTAAACCACAAGTACTGGATTCTTTTCTTATTTTTAGATGGAAACAAATGTTGTCTAACTCACCAAGAGGCTCTTCCAGTGCGTACTCATAACATATGGTTTAGTAGAAAAATGAAAAAAATACTAATTTGGACCTCTCCTCAGCTTTGCATTGCTGTGTCAAAGATGCTTATGGTTTGTTGTTCTTTCTTTTTTTTTTTCTTTTTTTTTTTTTTTTTTGGATGGGGGGAGGGGGGGGGGAGGGAGGAGGAGGGTTGTTGTTTATCTCAGACGATATGAGAGCCATATTCACTCAGATCAATGAAGACCACACCAGATGCTATAGAATGTCTGATAAGGGTCTACAATACCATTAGTCCAGCATTTTTTTTTTTTTGACACATTAACATAAAATGGACTTTTTCAAATTCTAGGGCAAGAATGGTAACTTCTTCTTTCTTCAAGAAAACTGTTATGGCATCTCGAAAGAAACTATCACCTGGCTGTAATTCTAAAGTAATGTCACAAAATAGTATATTTATTCTAAATAGCAAGACACCTTAATTTCTCTTACTATGTATGTCCTAAAATTTGAACAACTCCAATTTTCCTATAAACTACTGGGAGAGTGGCAAACAGTGCAGGCACAAATCAGATGCAATATAATGTGTCATCTGTTATGGGTCTACACTGTTTGCTCAAGCTTGTCTGTCCCCATACTTAAATACATTAATATGAAATATCCAGACCTCGATCCCTACTGATTATTTTGAGTTTCATAAAATTTCCTTAGGGAGAGCAATAAATAGCAATTCCATCAGAATCTATTCAAGCCCCATATAGGGTAAACTATTGCATATTTAATACAAGGGTCCACTCCTAATCCAGTGGGGTCTACAAAGGGTACAGATCTATCTGCACATTTGCATCTACAATGTGTAATGCTCCCTATTTCTGGTCCAGGTTATAAAACTTTTTTTCGTGCTCAACTCAGCTGAGCATGAAATTTTCTCTACTAATAAATATGAAAATGCCAACAATAGTTGGCATTTTCATATGTATTAGTAGAGAAATTTTCATGCTCAGATATGTTTAGCAAGTAAGCATCTGTGACTGTTAGTAATCTGAGATTTATTAGCATGAAAAATATCATGCTCAGCTGAGTTAAGCATGAAAAAGTTTTATAACCTCAGGGCCTTACTGCATTACCATATTTACTCTAAATATCAGAATACCTTACCATACTTGTCCTAAAATTTATACAAATCCATTTTACTACCTGCTGATGTATCTTAAATAAATAGTGTAGACCCTTATCAGATACCACATTCTGAGGCATGAGTCTACACTGTTTACTCAAGCACGCCTCTAATATTCTATAGGGATCAAACATGGTTTTTCATGCATTAACATTCGCCAGGTCCTGTGGGAGTGTTGAAAACCAAGGCCGAAGGCTGCAGTTTTCAACACCTCCCAAGGGACTTGTCGAATGTTAATGCATTGAAAAATCATGTTTGATCGCTATTATTGCATAAAAAACTGAAAACGCTATATTTCGCATTATATCTTGCACTATTTTGTTTCACCTTTTCACCGATGTCTCGCGAACGTAATTTCCACGGACTATGCTCCTTCTAGGGCTGGGCAGTACACATCTCATAACAGCAGCAAATCTGTGGCCCCAGTACAATCATAATGAAAGTTGTGTAGCCATGCATTAACAGCGTGTGAATTGCCTTGTTAATACTCGGCTTTTCGACGGTTAATGCATGGCTGTTATTAACATGCGACACTACTTTTTATGCAATAATTAGGGTTACGTCACTCTAAAATAATGGCATATAAAAAATATTCTGTTCAGATGGACATGAATTTTTTATTTATGTAAAATAACCCTTTTTCATAATGGCTTAGTGTTTTACATCCCTTTCAATATTATTTAAGTCATATGGTGATGATGGAAGGCTGATAATGAACGATTCTGTCATGAGCTGAATTCCACCTCTACTCTAGCTAGATCTGAACCCAGAATTCATGATCTGGTCGGGAGTGCTAACCACTCGACCACCAGGAAGCTTCAACCCTTTTTCAATTCATGAAGCAAACTAAAAATAAAAATAAAAAAAAAAAATCAGTTACAAACTTTGTACCATAAACATAACATATCAAAAACTGCCCTTGGACTCTGACCAGACTGTCATTTGATAGGCATCAACACTATATTCAACTGGACCACACATGAGTTGTGTAACATAAAAAAATAATAAAATGCCAATCAAAACTGCAGCAGTCAACATTCTGAATATTTTTACTATTATTTTTCAGAGAAAATAAAACCTGACATTTCATGTGAATTGTCTAAGCAGATAATTCACATGAAATGTCAAGTTTATTTTCTCCGAAAAAAAAAAAAGGAGGATGCCATCTGCTGCAGTTTAGCTTGGCATTTTAAGGGTTGAACTGTTTAAGGAACAATTTGAACTGAGTCTACACTGTTCACATATGCACGTCTGTCCAAATATTTATGGAAGATATGATAATTCACCCATGGTGTATTTTGGCAAACAGATAGCGAAGTAACACTTGGAATGAATAATAATAGGAAGTTTAACCCACTTTAGGCCGGAAACCCCCAAAAGGGTTATTGGCAAACAGTGCAGACCAAGATCAGACATCAAAGAATGCAGCATCTGATCAGGGTCTACACTGTCTGCATTAATACAGGAATTTCTATAAAACATATATTAATAATATCAAACTAACCAGACACACTACCACTGGAAATAGACCAATCCAAAGAGTTATAGTAGAAGAGTCCACTTGATGTAAATGGGTTAATGATACTTTTATTTTCTTAAATATTAAAAAATGAGAGTGAGCCCTATTTTTTACAGGTAACTTGTTAACAATTTTTCTGAGTATGGCAAACATAAACCTGTACAAAGTCAGCTGTGGTTTGTGATAAAACAGTACATCAGGTCATTTTCTTGCAATGTCTATCAAGCTCAAATTAACCCTTGAAATGCTAAATAAATTAAGATGCCACTCCCATTCTATTTCAGTCAGTCAGATTACTTGATCGCGGTTGTCGATACAAAGTCATATATTTAATGCCAAACAGTGTAGATCCAGATCAGTTGGCTTCTGAAGAAGCCAACTGATCTGGATCTACACTGTTTGCAAAGGCAAGGCATATCCAGGTTCAGCAGGACCAGAGTTAAACAGACACTTCTTAACAAACAAGGCCTGTTGACAGAACAGGGCAGCTCACATGAAATTGTGCTTGCTCAACATATGAAAAAATTCTTAAGTCAGTCACCTTGACTTCCAGCTCATTGAGAGGGGCTTGCAATAAATGTACTTTGGACCAACCAACATGTCTCCCGATTCAACTCAATACATCCAATCATTCACAAGATATAAATCTTTAAAATTTAACATGAAAAGTTCACGACCTTGACCTCTAGGCCATGGGCAGGGGTGAGGGTGGTACTGTATAAAATTTTGGACCAATATCACCGGCATGCCATATAAAAACTATATCCACCAAACAGAAATTCCAAGTCAGTGACCTTGACTTCTAAGTCACAGGCAGGATTACGGTGGTACTGTATAAAACTATAGACCAAGATCTATTTATATTGCCATGCCTATTATGAACCAAATCCACTAATGGGTTTGAATGATATTAATTCTAAACCCTAGTTCTGCTGAACTCAGATATGCCCTGCCTTTGCAAACAATTTAGGTCTAGATCATTTGGCTTCTGAAGAAGCCAACTGATCTGGATCTGCACTGTTTGTCATTTGGTATGTGAATTTGTATAAAAAAAATTGAAATTAAATAATCTGATTGGCTGACAATTAGAAGTGGGTGTGGCATCTTAATTTATTCAGCATGAAAAGGGTTAAACACTTTAACATAAGATTTTAACATTTCTGAATGCCAACACTAATGTCAATCCTAACTCTACCTGAGGTAGTGTCATAGCTTTCCTTTGCTGATATTTTTTTTCTATTTGTCCTAAAAACATCTTTTGTGGATATCCATCAGAATTTCAACCAAACAGTATTCTAATGAGTACTCATAACTGGTGGAGTAATGAAATAACTAATAATCTAGATACCCAACATATCTGAAGCTATGATTGATTGTGATGCAGTTTAATGACACATCAACCCTTGTGGGTCATTTTGTGTCATCTCCCACAGAAAGGAAAAAGAGAGACAGAAGAGATAGTAGATGAGATGAAAGAGAAGGACTGGGAAGAAAGAGGAAAATGAATAAAAGTGAAGAAACAGAATCTGAAGCTATGAAAATGTATGATCAAGAGATTCAGAACTACAGCCATCAAACTCTGATCATGTCGTTTGCAAATTGAACATTAGCCTTAGGTCTAGATAAAAGTGGGTATCAGGTAAATATTTTTCTTATTTCTCCATGAAAATATATGTTGTGGTACTTATTAGAAGCACCTCTCCAAGGCATTTCTAATAAGTACCCACAACATATGTTTTCCTGGAGAAATAAGTAAAATATCAATACTTTTGTATTGAAAAAGCATCTTAACAAATGCTATGATTAACTCTTGCAGGATGGAGATGAAATCAACAGATGACAAATGAGTAATTTTCTTCTTATTTTACCAGAAAACAGGGCATAACATTTCATGTAAACTGTCTCCCGAGGAGAGCCCTCGGTAATACCTCACCTATACAATAAAGAAAACCTAAAAAGGGGATATAAATCAATTCAAACAACTTCATATTTGGTAAAGGAAGTTAGATCCCCTGATTTAAGAGACTCTACAAACTATCAAATTATTTACGGTGGATACACAATCCAACCAGAAAGCAGCGTTGCACATTAAGCCATTTCCCCACAAATGACCTTTTCAGCTCAAGATTTGGGTCCTACAGTCCTTCAAGAAATCATGTTTATTTGTTCATAAATTTAGGCTACTGGGGCCTTTTAGTCTATTAACCCTTAAAGCACCAATCACAACTATTGTCGTCTGCTTTGTCGTCTGCTTGTGATTTTAAAAGTCATTTTTGCAAACAGTGTGGACCCAGATCAGACTGTTCCTTTAGGAGCAGTCTGATCTGGGTCCACACTGTTTGCCTGTATGCAAAAATAGATTTGAAAAGTCTGCAAGAATATTCAGCAGACAACATTTTCAGATGCAGTTTTTCTTGGCGCTTTAAGGGTTAAGTGACTCTTTTAGAACTGTCAAATATGCCTTCAGTACAACACTAAGAAAGTACTTGCCTCCCTTCTCAAAGGTGGCTATTCTTAAAGGAAAGAATTTGCTCCCACTGGGAGCAAATTCTTTCCTTTAAGAGTAGCCTCCATTAAGCAGGAATTCAATACCCCAAGAGGCAAATTCTTCACTGTTGGAGTGGTCACCCTGTGGAAAGGAAGATAAAAACTTTCCACTTGGAACTGTGCACTCTCTTTGAGGCATATCCATCATAGCTCCAGATAAGACATACCGTATTCGACCTAATTACCGCACATACCCCTATACGCGGACAGCCCAGCAATTCCGCAGTCTTAGATTACAGCCAGTGTACTTTTTGTCTACTTTATAAAGACATACGTTATGAGCACTTATTTGAAATGCACTGACATGTCAATGCAATTCAAATGAGTACCCACAACATATGCTTTCAGAATGAAAACCAAAAAAAGAAAATAAAAAAACGTCACGTAAGCATCATTTGATAAGTCCTTCCCTGATTAAGTGTACCCTTAGTATAGATGGATACATATTTTAGCACAAGTTTTCCAAAACATTTTGAAAACCTAAGCGCATGGTGTGGCATTTAGGTCAAATACAGTATGTCAGCTGAAATATATTGATAATTTACTTATTTCTCCAGGAAAACATATGTTGTGGTACTCATTAGAAGCTCCTCACTGAGACACTTCTAATGGGTACCCACAACATATGTTTTTGTGGAGAAACATTATCTGGATAACCTGCCTTATCTTGTGCTATTATCCATCACCTGAGGTGTAACATGATCCCATATCATGGTGATGTTGACAATATGTCACTGTAGGCTGATACATGAGCAATTTGTATCCTTAAGGTATCGTGTCTATGGTTTTTGCCTCCTCATAATGACACTGCAAATGAATTATTAACATCTTTCAAATAGGGAAATAAAAGAAATAGGAACAAAAAGAAAAGAGGATGATAGCATATCTACTGCGATACTTAATAGAAATAGAATAGTATGATTGTAGATGATGATTTGCTGTTTTATACCCATTTCAACATTATTTAAGTCAATGGGAGGGTGACAATGAAAGACTGTGCAATGAAGTGTACTACAATTCCGCCTCCAACAGGATTTGAATCCGTGAATTTGTGATCCGAAGTTTGGAGAGCTAACCACTGAACACTTCCATGATGATAATGAAATGGTCAAGTTCCATGTAATAGCAATGTCACAACAAGGTTGTGTGTTGTGTGTTTCGAGTGTTCAGTACTAATCTCAGCTACCATATTACCCTAAATATTTGGACAGGCATGTCTCAGCAAACAGTGCAGACCCTGACTGAACTGTTCCTTTAGGAGCAGTTTGATCTAGGTCTACATTGTTTGTTATTCTCTCACAACATTTTAGACACATCACCAAGAGGTCAAATGGATTTGTTCACCATTTTAGATAACATGGTCAGCTACCATGTTACCCTAAATATTTGGACAGGTAAGCCTCAGCAAACAGTGTAGATCTTTTAGGAGCAGTTTGATCTGGTTCTATTCTGTTTGCTATTCCCTCACAACATTTTAGACACATCATGAGGAGGTCAACTGGATTTGTTCACGATTTTAGATAACATGGTCAGGAGTTATGGTGTCAAAATATTTAGGGTATGGTAGGGAGGGAGGTCAAATGGATTTGTTCACCATTTCAGATAAGATGGTCTGGAGTTATGGGGTCAAAATATTTAAGGTATGTTTGGGAGGGATTCTCAACAGTGTACAGTGTTTCCTAGCTTTTGTCATTTCTCACAGTATCCCACATAGCTTTTTTCAATCAATAAGCATTGATGTTGTTTTTTATTTAAAGAAGAAAACATATGCTGTGAGTACTCACTGCAAGGGCCTCAGTGAGGTACTTCATAACCCTTGTCCTGCTGAACCCAGATATACCCTGCCTTTGCAAACAATGTAGATCCAGATCAGCTGGCTTCTTCAGAAGCCAACTGATCTCGATCTACACAGTTTTCCATTCAATATGTTAATTTATATCAACAATCTGGATCAAGTAATCTGATTGGCTGAAAATTAGAAGTGGATGTGGCCTCTTAATTTATTCAGCAGGACAAAGGTTAATGAGTACCCACAACATACTTTTTCTTGGAGAAATAAAAGAAATATTTAGTTGGATATCCCCCTTAACTACAGATATGGTATCAGCTTTTCTAAATGATAAAAACAACATTGACAGGATAAGACACTTTAACATCAGAAACAAACTAGATCCTTGAACTAATACTTGCAAAATGGGCAAAGTAGTCAGCATCTATACAAAGAAGCTAAGATGATTCAGAGCTACAGAAATGTGCAGAGAGGTCAAAAGTGAACATGTGCAGAATTGTTGTCCTGTCCGATCAACTGCCCCAATGTATGAAATAGTTAATAACGAGCTTAAGCGACCTGCGAAGCTTAAGTTTGTTCTATAGGTATCGTGAGTCTCTCACATACTATGCAGAAGAATTCGCATGCGGCGGCTGACTGGTTTCCCAAATCTACAGCGGAGTGTATCGGCTTAATGTTGAACCCGAATACCAACGCTAATTTATGTCCGTTGCCAGCCTGGTTTCCGAAAAATATGATGATCAAATACGCTCTGCTGCAAACATGGAAAGCCAGTCAGCCACCGCAAGCGTTCTCATTGGCTGTAATGAATCGTATAGCCAATGAAATAGAAGGATACATTTTTTACGACACTGACACGGATAAATGCGTGACTGATCTGCATATTAGCCGCCATATTTAATCTGTGACTTCTCGCGCATTAAACAACATTTTTGCGAATTTTAAGGGTAAATACTGAAGTTTTGCCATAAAAAATGGATTACATTCCTACAACACATAACAGGAATTATGCATGGAGAAGAATTTATCCCTGACAACATGATAAAGGTAGGATATGCGGGATTTCAATTGACTGGCGATCAGCTGATCGTTCGCGGTATAGCTAAAAGGAGAAATCAAGTTTTTTGGGGGTTTTTTTTGATGAAATCAGCCTATAAAAATAAATTTTCGGGGTACATGCATAATTTCTTTTTACTATAAGACTAAATAGTTATTTATACACTTGTAACAGGTGAGAAAAATGTTTATGCCATGACCGGGGATTGAACCCGGGCCGTCCGCTTGACAGGCGGACACTCTACCACGAGGCTATAAAGGCCGGCTTGTACCTCAGGGAAGTACAAGAGTATCATATACCTATACACGGTAACACACTAATATACAAAATTTCATGGAAAAAAATTGTTCGATGTTGTGCACTTTGCCTCGGACCTACGTTTAAACAGATTTTGTCTGGTCCGCGATTTTGCATACCTGATGAAAAAAAAAAAAAAAGTGTATAAAATGCTTAAGCTCGTTTCATAGGTAACACCTATTTATTTAATATTATAGATCAATATCTTCTAAGTTATTTTCCTGAAAGTATAGCCTTAAGGAAAGCAAATTTTTTTCAACTTATTACCCTAAATATTTGGACACTTTGACTCTTTACCGTACTTATCCTAAAGCTGAACAAGTCCATTTCACTACAAGCTGACATGTCTAAACTTTTGCAACAGAATTATAAACAGTGTGGACCCAGATCAAACTATTCCTTAAGGAGCGTTTGATCTGGGTCTACACTGTTTACTCAGGCAAAATATTTATTGACGAAAATTTAGGATAAATTGGGTAATACCAAACTATCCCAGATATTACTGAAACGGTAAATATTTCAAAACAAGTATGTGATAAGATCAAATGAACCAATGATTAATTTCACACCGTGACATGACAATCCTGAGGACAAAATATATCTTAAGGCCAAAGCTGTACTATTTAGCCACTACCTTTTAGCCATTTCCTGGTTGACCAATAGCCATGGTTTGACACTTCATTTCTTATGATGCTACTTTTTTCCTCCACACATAAAAGAGCCACACCACAGGAAAGGGAGTCTTAGGCATATGCAACAATGGCGGCTCCATCCTGACTGTGCTTCCATGCAGTCTGATCTGGGCCTAGCACCAAAGGATCAGAAAGGGTGGTTGTGCAGTCTGATTGAGCTTATGCTGTTCTTATATGCCAAAAGACCTCTTTTCTCAGGGTACAGTTCAAAACTATTTGAAGTGCAACATAATGAAAAGGGCCTTTATCAGATACTGGCAAAAAAGGCTTCCAGGGCCCAGTTGTTCAAAGCTAACGATGTCGTTAGTTAACGATTCGTTAAAATTTACATCGAGTGATACGCAAATATGCTGCAATTTTTTGCTGAAAAAATGTGAGTAGCTTTTGCAGTGCAAAAGCTACTCACATTTTTTCAGCAAAAAATATCAGAATATTGTATATTGAATCTGCTAAAACAGTTAACGAAATGACCCTTAACGAGCTCGTTAAGCTAACGACGCTTTGAACAACCGGGCCCAGAACTATTCCATATACAATGTAGCAGCAAATACTGATACTGCTTGGGAAGCCTTTTTTTTTTGTTTGTCTTTTTGCTTTCTGTTTTATAATAAATGCAAAAATTTCTTTAACAATATCTCATCAGGTACTAACCTTTACCACTCTCTGGTCATTTTTAGCAGATGACAATTGATGATATTTTTCTTATTTTTTCAAGAAAACAAGGATTTGACATTTCATGCAAACTGTCTCCATTAAAGACAATTTGCATGAAATGGCAAAACTTGTTTTCTGATAAAAATAAGAAAAATATTTCAGCATGTCTTCTGCTGAAAATTTCACCAAGAGTGCAAAGTGTTAATCATAGATTGTTCCTGTCTCTGAGCTTTTCGTACAAATATCTAATCCTTAAAGCACCAAGCATAATTTGTAGCCGACAACATTCTGAATGTTTTTAAATTATTTTTCAATGAAATGTCAAGACTTATTTTCTTTGAATAATAATTAAAAAATATATATCTTTCAAAGTGTCTACTGCAGTTGTAGTTGGCACTATAAGGGTGAACTTAAAATGAAATATGTGGCAAAAAAATTGGTTTGATCAAAGCCACATGTTGAAAATGTATCTCCAAACTACCTACTCTATTAGTTTTGACATAATATGAAGCCTTTTTTTTTCATAAATATTTTTTTAAATATCTGGGCCCAGTTGTTCAAAACGTCGTTAGCTTAACGAGCTCGTTAAGGGTCATTTCGTTAACTGTTTAAGCGGATTTAATATACAATATTCTGATATTTTTTCTGAAAAAATGTGAGTAGCTTTTGCACTGCAAAAGCTACTCACATTTTTTCAGCAAAAAATTTCAGCATATTTGCGTATCGCTTGATGTAAATTTTAACGAATCGTTAACTAACGACATCGTTAGCTTTGAACAACTGGGCCCTGATTTTTTCAATTTAATTAATGAAAAGAATATAAGCTGCTGTTGCATACATATACTGCACAAAAACCACGCAGGTTTTTTTTGGGCACGTTTTTTTCTCCGTAACAGAAACAGATGTAACAATTAAAATATATAAGGAATACTCTAAAATGGACTGAAAAAGAATGAAACAAATGAAACAGACCAATAGCAGTTCTCACTGATGGTCTGTTTCATTCATTTCATTTGTTACGAAACAGTATGAAACAGTTCAAACACCTTGGTCAGTGCTTGTTACGAAACAGGGTGTAACGTAATGTAACAATGAAACAGATACTTTTTTTTTATAAGCCCATTTCTGTTTCGTAACAAATGAAACGAATAAGATATAGAGGAAAATCTCTGAAACAGGATGTAACAGACCAAACAATCTGAAATATGCTCGTTACGAAACAGAGTGAAACGAAATGAAACGATGAAACATACATCTTTTTTTTTTTATAAACCCATTTCTGTTTCGTAACAAATGAAACGAATAAGATATAGAGGAAAATCTCTGAAACAGGATGTAACAGACCAAAAGACATGTTCAAAGCTCGTTATGAAACAGGTTGAAACGGAATGAAACGATGAAACATACATTCTTTTTTTTTTTTATACACCCATTTCTGTTTCGTAACAAATGAAATGATTAAGATATATAGGAAAAACTCTGAAACAGGATGTAACAGTGCAAAAGACTTGTTCAAAGCTCGTTATGAAACAGGGTGAAACGAAATGAAACGATGAAACATCATCTTTTTTTTTTATAAACCCATTTCTGTTTCGTAACAAATGAAACGAATAAGATATAGAGGAAAATCTCTGAAACAGGATGTAACAGACCAAAAGAGATGTTCAAAGCTCGTTACGAAACAGGGTGAAACGGAATGAAACGATGAAACATACATCTTTTTTTTTTATAAACCCATTTCTGTTTCGTAACAAATGAAACGATTAAGATATATAGGAAAATCTCTGAAACAGGATGTAACAGACCAAAAGACATGTTCAAAGCTCGTTACAAAACAGGGTGAAACGAAATGAAACGATGAAACATCATCTTTTTTTTTTTATAAACCCATTTCTGTTTCGTAACAAATGAAACGATTAAGATATATAGGAAAAACTCTGAAACAGGATGTAACAGACCAAAAGACTTGTTCAAAGCTCATTACGAAACAGGGTGAAACGAAATGTTTCAGAGTTTTTCCTATATATCTTAATCGTTTCATTTGTTACGAAACAGGAATGGGTTTATAAAAAAAAAAGATGTATGTTTCATCGTTACATTTCGTTTCACCTTGTTTCGTAACGAGCTTTGAACAAGTCTTTTGGTCTGTTACATCCTGTTTCAGAGTTTTTCCTATATATCTTAATTGTTTCATTTATCACGAAACAGGAATGGGTTTATAAAAAAAAAAAAGATGTATGTTTCATCGTTACATTTCGTTTCACCTTGTTTCGTAACGAGCTTTGAACAAGTCTTTTGGTCTGTTACATCCTGTTTCAGAGTTTTTCCTATATATCTTAATCGTTTCATTTGTTACGAAACAGAAATGGGTTGTTACATCCTGTTTCAGAGTTTTTCCTATATATCTTAATCGTTTCATTTGTTACGAAACAGAAATGGGTTTATAAAAAAAAAAGATGTACATTTCATCGTTTCATTCCGTTTCACCATGTTTCGTAACGAGCTTTGAACAAGTCTTTTGCACTGTTACATCCTGTTTCAGGGATTTTCTTATATATTTTATTCGTTTCATTTGTTACGAAACAGAAATGGGTTTATAAAAAAAAAAGATGAATGTTTCATTGTTTCATTTCGTTTCTCTCTGTTTCGTAACGAGCATATTTTAAATTTTTCATCCTGTTTCAGAGATTTTCCTCTATATCTTATTGGTTTCATTTGTTACGAAACAGAAATGGGCTTATAAAAAAAAAATGCTTGGCTAAGAAAAGTATCTGTTTCATTGTTACATTACGTTACACCCTGTTTCGTAACAAGCACTGACCAAGGTGTTTGAACTGTTTCATCCTGTTTCGTAACAAATGAAACAAATGAAACAGACCATCAGTGAGAACTGCTATTGGTCTGTTTCATTTGTTTCATTCTTTTTCAGTCCATTTTAGAGTATTCCTTATATATTTTAATTGTTACATCTGTTTCTGTTACGGAGAAAAAAACGTGCCCAAAAAAACCCTGCGTGGTTTTTGTGCAGTATCTAGTTGCATGGGTGGTTGTGACAACACATTGTGAGTACTCAATAGAAGCATGCTGGCAAAACATATATTATGCATACTCCTTGCACCTCGCCAATACTTCTTGCACCTCGCCATGGAACTTCTAATGAATACAGACAATATGTGTTTTCATGGAGAAATAAGAAAAATATTTATCTGGGTAATCCGCTTATCTAAATAAACATCAAAACGATTGCCTTTGGAAACAAAGAACACACTACGGATCAGTAAATGGGAGTCTCGGTTTTACTGAGACTCTTCATAAGCAGTAATGAAGTTTGCAACACTGCTTGAAGCTTTTGCCTTTATCATACATCCACCTAATCTTCGATCTGAAATGACTGAAATATCGTTGGAAATTCAAATGCTGAATTTTTCCAGTCTATTGTCGAACCCAAAATGACTGAAATATTGTTGAAAGTTCAAAAGCTAAATTTTTCCAGTCTACTGTCTAACAAATTCTGATGGAAATGGCGTATATAATAACACTCTATCAGTCTGATAGAAAGTCTTACTAAGTTGTCTGGGCCCAGTTGTTCAAAACTAACGATGTCGTTAGTTAACGTATCATTAAAACTTTGATCATTAAATATGGCATAGACACTAATATTTTTGCTGAAAAAATGTGAGTAGCTTTTGCATTTGCAAAAGCTACTCACATTTTTTCAGCAAAAATACATGTGAATTAGATATTATTCTTTCTAGAGCAGTTAAAATTTTGACCACTAACGAACTTGTTAAGCTAACGATGCTTTGAACAATGGGCCTTGGTGTTTGAGATTACCAAATTAACCCTAAATACTGGCACACCTTAAATCCTTACCATACTTGTCCTTTGATTGATTGACCGACTGAGTTGAGATTAAACTGCCCAGTCAACCCATAAGGGTCATGTCAAGCATAGTCAGTTTACCAAACCACACTTTTCCTGGACAGGCTTAGTCCTCTGTGAACCAGTACTTACAGGATTTAACAGTGGAAAGGAGAGAATGACCGTAAACTAGAAATGTGTCCACAGTACACCGCTGTGGGGTACCTGACTATAAAACTGCAAAATTGTGACCAAAATTCTCATGGCAAAACGCTATATGCCCCACTCCTGCCAAAGGCAGGCGGGGGCATAAAAATAGTTCATGACCAAAGTCCATGAAAGAGGGTTTCCAGACCTTAGTGGGGTGTTCGGGGGTGGGGGGTGGGGGGGTGAGGTGCATCTGACTAAGCCAAACCTAGACTCCAATTTACTACCCACTGATGCCCCTAAAAAGCTGCTGGGTTAGTGGCAGACACTGCAGACCCCAATCAGATACAGCATTTTGTGGCCTGTGATCTGGGTCTAGACTGTTTGCTTAGGCCTGTCTGTCTGCCCAAATATTTAGGGTTATTATGGCAGTTTCTATTTACATTTTGACAGCAAGATATTGAAGGTTTGCACCTTATTGATTTCTTCCATACCTCCAGATAAGAGGCGGTATTGGGTAAATATTTTTTCTTATTTCTCCATAAAAACATATGTTGTGGATACTCATTAGAAGCGCCTTGCCAAGGCGCTTCTAATGAGTACCACAACATATGTTTTTGTGGAAATATAAAAAATATATCAATATTTTTTTTTATGATAAAAGTGCCTTTTCTGGAGCTGTCTCTTCTCTGCATGTGTCTCATATATTATCTCCAGATAAGGCACTTTTTTTTTTACCCAAAAAGTACTAATACTTTTCTTATTTCTCCAGAAAGAACATAGGTTGTGGGTACTCATCAGAGGTGCCTCAGTGAGACACTTCTAATGAGTACCACAACATATGTTTTCATGGAGAAATAAGAAAATTATCAATTTTTTTTTGGTTGAAAAAAAAAGTGTCTTATCTAGAACTATCTCTTCTCTGCATGTGTCTCACATATTCATCAACCATTCTTCTCTTCTCTGTGAAGTATTAGAGTAATAAGCATTATTCCAGATAAGGCACTTTTCTTTTTCAACCAAAAGGTAGTAATATTTACCTTATTTCTTCACAAAAAGCATATGTTGTGGTACTCATTAGAAGCGCCTCAATGAGGCACTTCTAACAAGTACCCACAACATATGTTTTCATCGAGAAATGAGAAAATTATTTACCTGAAATTATTTACCTGATACCCCCTCATGCATAGTGGCAATGTCTCGATAATTTGCAACTATGTGTATTTGACAAAAAACTTATGAGCATCATACAGCAAAAGTCCAAGTTTGCCTGCACATTTTGCACAGTTCGATCAGGTCCTATGTTTTCCAATGTTATATTCTTAACCCTTAAAGCACCAATCACAACAATTGTCGTCTGCTTTGTCATCTGCTTGTGATTTTAAAAGTCATTTTTGCAAACAGTGTGGACCCAGATCAGACTGCTCTGATCTGGGTCCACACTGTTTGCTTGTATGCAAAAATAGATTTGAAAAGTTTGAAAGAATATTCAGCAGACGACATAAACAGATGACATTTTCAGATGCAGGTTTTCTTGGCATTTTAAGGGTTAAAGTGTTCCACGATTTAGTCAAACACATAGCGATGATCCTGGTTAGAATGCATGGATGTTCAGGGTACCATAATTACCCTATGTATTGGGACAGACAAGCCTGAGCAAATAGTGTAGACACAGATCAGACATAGCAAAACTGGGCATCTTATTAATGTTCATGTTTACCACTCATCCAGCAGTTTTGTAAACACAAAGATGCAGTAAATGGGACTTATTCAATGTTTAAGACAAGTATGGTAAGGAATTAGGTTGTCCTAATATTATGGGTAAATATGGAAATCTAGGCCTTTGTGGTCCACATATGGGTACTTATCAGAACTGGCTCAAAGAGAAGATTCTTATGAATATGGAGGTAGGTGCTTTGTGCAATTAAAGCAATGACAGCACTCGTGGGTCCATTGTTTCTGAGTGTAGGAGGGGAAAATGGTCCTGAATGGGGAATTAAGACTGTTTCCTTTTACCCTAAACTTCCTGTAATTTAAGCAAACAGTGCAGACCCTGATCAGATGCCACATTCTGTGGCATCTGATCTGGGTCTGCACTGTTTGCCAATGTCCCAAGTGTTCCAAGTTTTACAGATAACTTTCTATCAACAGCACTCTGACATCACAGCGACAAGAATAGCGGAGCTATAAATAACCATTACTTGAATTTCATCTAACGCGCGGTTTGATTACATAGGTCAATGATAATCACGTTGGCATTTGTATACTATGGCTTGAATGTAAACAATCAATTCAAAAATAAGAAATGGTATCTTTTGAATAAAGCCTGGGAATATGATAGATATGCCTAGATGGAGCAATCAATGGCAGCAATTTCTGCACTTCATTGTTGAATAGTCTGTTTTCAGTGCAAACTTGTTTTACTCTTCATCTCAGTAAACCTGATATGCTACATGACTATATTCTGCAAAAGTGGAATTCTCATCTCCCACCTCTTCAGTTGAAACAGGGCAAAGAAAATTTCCTTGCTCAAAATGGCCCTGTCTGGCTGGGCTTGTGCAGTGTAGAACAAAGACTAATACAGGACCATCCAATGCACAAACTGACCTAGGGCTTTCCTGTTCTCCTATGAAATAAGGGCAGTTTTCTTCTATATCGCAGCTACTTTGTTATGGACTGTATGAAAAGGCTGGAGATAAACAATGCATGTCTCTGAAATAATTACTGAAAGCTATCGGAAATAATTACTGAAAGCTATCGGAAAAGGAGAGGCTTTTTAATGAATTAAATTTGAGCTGTAATGATTATCAACCATGTAATTTTCATTCCTAGACTGAAATCAGAAAATCAATGCTACATTTAGGAAGGCTGATTGACAGTGAATAACAAATCCTTTGGGTGATTATGCTGAAACATAGTCTAATACCATGCTCTAGACACACCAAAATTTTGACCCATTTACGTCGAGTGGACTCTACCACAATGCTTTGGTTTTGGTTTGTGTTGAGGTTTTACGGCCCAGTCAACCCAATGGGATCATGTCGAGCGCGGTCAGTTTACCTAGCCACATGTTTACTGGGCAGGCTTAGTTCTGTAAGCGGTTTACCAGTATTGTGCACATTCTTTCGCCAGAATCTGACAAATGCCCTTCTTGAATTAGCGGAAGGGCAAGAATGACCGTAGAAAATATTTCATGATCAATCTCTACGAAAGAATGTTGCCGACCTCGGCGGGGTTGAACTCGCGACCTCCTGGTCTCCAGTCGGACAGTGCATCCAACTGAGCCACCAAGGCCAGCACAATGATTTGGGCTGGTCTATTTCTGATCGGAGTAGGTCTGGTTTGTTAACACTAAGTTTTATAGAAATTCCTGTAGTTAATGCAAATTGTGTAGACCTGATCAGATGCCATGTTCTGTGGCATCTGATCTGGGTCTGTACTGTTTGCCAGTGACCTTTTAGGAGATTTCCAGACTAAAATTGGTTAAGGGCTGAAGTTATAACAATTTTCTTAATACTCCGCTAAATATATTCTGTGGGTACTCAAAAATAGCTCAATTAAAAAAAAAATGATAAAATACTCCGCTTATTTGGAACCTTGTCTGACAATCCTAGTGGCAAGGTTCATCATTAGAATACTGTAATTGCTCTAAAAATTTGCATGCTACAATTCCTTGCCATACTTATCCTAAAATTTGATCAAGCTCATTTGACTACCTGATCATATGTCTAGGATGTGCTGACTAAATGCTTAACAGAGCAGATCCTGATAAATCTACTCTCTTTATGAACATCCTGATCAAACTATTCTCCTTACGGAGACCCTGACGAACACCCTGACCCTGATGAAATTGTTCTCCTTTAGGAGACTCTGATTAAACTTCTTCAGGGGACCCTGATCAATCTATTTTCCTTTAGGGACCCTGATCAATATATTCTCCTTTAGGAGACCCTAATCAATATACTCTCTTTATGAACATCCTGATCAAACTGTTCTCCTATTGGAGACCCTGATGGACTAAAATTGGTTAAGGGCTGAAGTTATAACAATTTTCTTAATACTCCGCTAAATATATTCTGTGGGTACTCAAAAATAGCTCAATTAAAAAAAAATGATAAAATACTCCGCTTATTTGGAACCTTGTCTGACAATCCTAGTGGCAAGGTTCATCATTAGAATACTGTAATTGCTCTAAAAATTTGCATGCTACAATTCCTTGCCATACTTATCCTAAAATTTGATCAAGCTCATTTGACTACCTGATCATGTGTCTAGGATGTGCTGACTAAATGCTTAACAGAGCAGATCCTGATAAATCTACTCTCTTTATGAACATCCTGATCAAACTATTCTCTTTACGGAGACTCTGACGAACACCCTGACCCTGATGAAATTGTTCTCCTTTAGGAGACTCTGATTAAACTTCTTCAGGGGACCCTGATCAATCTATTTTCCTTTAGGGACCCTGATCAATATATTCTCCTTTAGGAGACCCTAATCAATATACTCTCTTTATGAACATCCTGATCAAACTGTTCTCCTATTGGAGACCCTGATGGAACTATTCTCACTCAGGAGATCCTGATGAAACTGTTCTCCTTTAGGAGGCCTTGATCAATTTATTCTCCTTTAAGAGACCCTGATCAAACTAATCTCCTTTAGAGGACCCTGATCAAGCTATTCTCTTTTAGAGGACCCTGATCAATCTATTCTCCTTTAGGAGACCTGTATCAATCTATTCTCCCTTAGGAGATCCTGATTAAATTGCTCTCTTTAGTCTATACATTTTGCTTAGGCATGTCTGTCTATTTAGGATAAAAATAGGACTACAGAGTTCCTTCTGTATTCTTTAACTCCAAATATCCCCTGAGTGGGCACGATTTTTGTATCAAATTGATGGAAAAAAAGTTCCAAATAAAATACTTTTGCTAAACAGGCTATAAAGCAATCATCAAATAACTTTCCAATCAATAGGCTAGGTTCCCTACTGTTATAATACATGCTGTGGGCCTCTCTGGTTTCACCAATTGGCTTTCTCTAGTTTTAGCAGGAATCACACTGCTTACTATCCTCCTCTTGTTAAACAAGGCATCTTCTAGTAATCTCCTTTAGTTAAGCAGAGCCCAGTAGTTCAAAGCATCGTTAGCTTAACGAGCTCGTTAAGGGTCATTTCGTTAACTGTTTTAGGGGATTCAATATACAATATTCTGATATTTTTTGCTGAACAAATGTGAGTAGCACTGCAAAAGCTACTCACATTTTTTCAGCAAAAATTTTCAGCATATTTGCGTACATGTATCACTCGATGTAAATTTTAACGAATCGTTAACTAACGACACCATTAGCTTTGAACAACTGGGCCCAGGTTTTCAACCCTTTAACCTTACCATTCCATAGGTAAATTCAGCAGATAACAAACTGATGATATTTTTCTTATTTTCCCCAGAAAACAGGCTTTGACATTTCATGCAAATTGTCTCCTCAGAAGACAATATGCATGAAATGTCGAAGCCTATTTTCTGGGAGAAATAAGACAAAATTTTCAAAATGTTGTATGCTGATTTCTTTTACCCAGCATGCTCAGCATGGGTATTAATGCACCAATTACAAAGCAACAGACAGCATTCTAAAATATTTATTTTTTTTTTTTTTTCTGAGAAACATCAGACTTTACTTTTCATGTCCAGGTGGATCATCTGCTTTGCAGACAATTCACATGAAATATCATGCCATACTTTCCCTGAAAAAAAAAAAATGAAAAAAAAAAAATAGACTGTCCTCTGCAAAAGTTCTGAATGGTGAGGATCAACCTCTTCTTCTTCAACCAGGAGCTTTCATGAATCTAGTTTCCTCCAATTTAGTAAGAAACTGTCACTCACCTGTTAGCAGCTTCTAGTTTAGCAAGAAGTTCTTCTTCAGTCGGTGGGGTTGTAGGTGTTTGCTTCTCTAGCAATCTGAAATGAAATAAGTCAAAACAGCTCAGAAGGTTGGAAATGATAATTTGGTGTTTTATGCCCCTTTCAACATTATTTAAGTCATATTGAGACAATGAAAGGGTGATAATGAAAGACTCTGTGCAATGAAGCACCATACAGTCAGGAGCTGAACTCCACCTGCAGTAGAATTCGAACCCCAGACCTCATAATCCGTATGTGTCGTTAAAATTCAGTGTAATTGCCTCGCTTTCGAAGGCATACGATTGGCCTTGTAGAAAGGTGATGGGTGTTGCAAAGACGTCCAAATTATAGTATAACAGCACTCTGGGAAATCTGAAAAGTGAGGTTACAGGAAGGGGGCTTTTCACATCACCAACACAATTCCAGTACCCATAACAATATCTTTTTTTGATGAAAAAAAATATAAGGCAATAAATCGAGGACATGTAAATATGAAAACAATAAGCCACTGTTCCTACCGATTGTTCAACTTCACAAGCTCTCCATTAAAAACTGCATAAAACTGTCTGAAGAGAAGTATGCTACAAGTATTTCTTTTTATCCTATATATTTGCTTGCTCAAGCCATTTACCCTTAAAGCGCGGCAATCACAACTGCAGCAGACGACAATTTGATTTGATTTGATCTTTTTTTTCTGAGTAAATAAGACTTGGTATTTCATGTGACTCATCTGCTAGGCAGATGATTCACTTGAAATGTCGTCTTATTTTTTCAAAAACAAAATAAAAATTGAGAATATCATCTGTTGCAAATTTGCTTGGCACTTTATGGGTTAACTCTTGTCCTGCTGAACCCGGATATACCCTACCTTTGCAAACAGTGTAGATCCAGATCAGTTGGCTTCTAAGAAGCCAACTGATCTGGATCTGAACTGTTTGCCATTAAGTATGTGAATTTAAATCAACAATCTGGATCAAGTAATTTGATTGGCTGAAAATCTGAAAAGGGCATGGCATCTTAATTTATTCAGCAGGACAAGGGTTAACAATCAAAAGTGTTTACAAACTGAATATACTACAAGAATACCAAACATACACTTACTCATGCACTAAGCATGACAGGTAAAACTTTCAGCAAATGTGGTGATATTTTTTCTTATTTTTTCTTAGAGGTTTCCACACTCCAAACACTCTGTCTTTGCATGAAATGTCATGATTTAATACTTAGCATGCAGGGTAAAAATTTGAGCAGAAGACAATTTTAATCATTTTTCTTGTTTTCCCAGAAAAAAAGGTTTTGTCATTACATGCAAATTGTCTCCTAAGGAGACAATTTGCATGAAATGTCAAAGCCTATGTTCTGGGAAATATAAGAAAAATATTAACAATTTTCCATCTGCTGTATTTGACCACTAGTCTGAACTGTATTTGCTAAAGCCTATTTTCTGGGGAAAACTTGCATGTAATGCCGAGGCTCATTTTCTGGGAAAAAAAAATTATTAATTTGTGGTCTGCTAAATTTGTCCATAGATGGGTAAAGGTTAAAAGGATTAAGAAGCCAGTTTTCAGCTCCAGTAAAGATTTGTTTTGACAGCTGCAGTGCCTCTAGTAATGTCAATGTTTGTGTAGCAGAAAACTTTCCCACATCATTGACCAAAACACATATTGTCTTATCTCTTATGTTTACCTTTTTCTTTCCTTTTTTTTTCTACTGAAAGCTGACATTCTGTCTTGATAAGACCACTCTGTACTGTACTTTACCTAAGTATTTGGATAGACAGGCCTGAGCAAACAGTGTAAACCCAAATGAAAAAATTCACTATTTGCCTCTGGCATCCGTTCTGTGGCTCCTATTGATACGAGTCCAACTGGTGATCAGAAGATGGCGGGTTCAATCCCCGCCAGGTCCGGCAACATTCCTTCTTGGAGATTGATCATGAAATATTTTCTAGGGTTATTCTCTCCCTTCCACTAATTCAAGAAGGGCAGTTGTCAGTTTCTTGCGAAAGAATGTACACAAATACTGGTTAGATCTAAGCTTGCCCAGAAAAAGTGTGGTTAGGTAAACTGACCGGTTCAACATGACCCTTATGGATTAACTGACTGTAAAACCTCCACTCTATCAATTCACTATTTGCCACTCATCCAGCTGGGCCCAGTTGTTCAAAGCGTTGTTAGCTTAACGAGCTTGTTAAGGGTCATTTCGTTAACTGTTTTAGCAGATTCAATACACAATATTCTGATATTTTTTGCTGAAAAAATGTGAGTAGCTTTTGCACTGTAGCTTTGCTTTTGCGCTGCAAAAGCTACTCACATTTTTTTCAGCAAAAAATTTCAGCATATTTGCGTATCACTCGATGTAAATTTTAACGAATCGTTAACTAACGACATCGTTAGCTTTGAACAACTGGGCTCAGATTTTTATACACATCATCATTTTTTTGACACATCATCAGTTTTTATACACATCATCGGTTTTTTGACACATCATCAGTTTTTTGACACATCATCAGTTTTTTGACACATCATCAGTTTTTATACACATCATCGGTTTTTTGACACATCATCATTTTTTTGACACATCATCAGTTTTTATACACATCATCGGTTTTTTGACACATCATCGGTTTTTTGACACATCATCAGTTTCCTGACACATCATCGGAATTTCGACACATCAGCAGTTTTTAGATACATCATAGGTTTTAAGACACACATAGAGTGGGTATCAGGTAAATATGTTTCTTATTTCTCCCTGAAAACATATGTTGTGGGTACTCGATAGAAGTGAGGTGCTTCTAATGAGTACCACAACATATGTTTTTGTGATGAAATAAGAAAAATATCAATACTTTTGGACTAAAAAAAGCACCTTATCAAGAGCTAGGAGTCATATCATGGGGTTGTTAAATGGAGTTTTTCAAATTGCTGGACAAGTATGGTAAGGAGTTAAGGTGTCCAAGTATTTAGGTCAACACTGTACAGTGCATTACAGTAGGTTTTGTCAAGAGATTATTACTGTGTTTATCCTAAATATTGGGACACCTTATCTACTTACCAAACTCATCCTAAGATTTGAAATAGTCCATTCTACTACCTGTTGATGTGTCTAAAATATGGCAGGCAGTATAGACCCTGATCAGATGCCATCTTCTGCGGCATCTGATCTGGGTTTACACTGTTTGCAAAGGCCTATCTGTCCCAATACTAAGGGTTATTACAATAGATGCCTAACGGGATATTTCATTTTGCCAATATTTTCTAAATGTGAGAATGAAAAAGATTTCCATGAATCTGTACCATTGGGTCAGTGACTCTATACAGGGCAACCTGGACAGTGATTTAACCTGCTAGTCAGTGTCCAACTTACCCAGTTTTAAGAAGTACTTTCTCTTTTCTTTCACTCCAATAATGCATGCTGAATACTAAGAATTCTTTCATATTGCACACATACACTTGATAAAAATGTTACTGAACAGTTTCAAACTTAAAAAAACTTCCATTTTATTATTTATTTTAAAGTTATGAACAAGAAGAAAAGTTGCACTAAGCCAACATAAGGCAGTCAGGCATAACATTTCATGGGAATCGTCTGCTAGGCAGATGGTTAACATAAAATGTCAAGCTAAAAATTCTTGGATATGCTGCTGTGACTGAGGCTTAGACTGGCATCCGTCTAACTGATACATAAATCAACATAAAAAACTATTTATATTTTACAAAAAATCCAATCATTTAGAATGTCCTTCTCTCTGATTTGGCTGATCAGTTATGAGTTTCTGACTGGTAAGGGTGATGCTATGTGTAGAAAAATAGTCTAGGAGGAGTATTTTACATTTGTTAATTTAGAAATGTAAAACTCATAGCGTGGTGCCAGGCCAACTGAGGCTTTAAGGGCTAAACCATTTTATTTCCCCCTAAAAATAAGGCTCAGCATTTCATTTATATGTAAATGAAATACCAAGCCCTATTTTCAAGGCAAAATAAGAAAACAAAATATCATTCAACTGGCAACTCACCAGGTATCTGAAGCAGGTTAAATCCATGAAAAAATGTTGATTTTATTTTACAAGAATATTGTCACAGCATTTCACAAATAGTAAATTGTAAACAATTTGTATTTTGACAAACAAAGAGCATAGTCTTTATTCCAGTGAACCAGAATTCCAAATAATTATAAAAATTTTCATTTTTTTTTTTCTCTCCATGAAAAATCAGGACTCCACACATGATGTTTTTCTAAACAAAATTACTGGTATTTTTTCTGGTATTTCTTTTTTCCAAATATGACATGTGGTGCCATCCGTACTTCCAGAAAAGAGAGGTGGGTATCCAGATACATACTTTTCTTATTTCTCGATGAAAATATATGTTGTGGGAACTCATTTAAAGCACCTAGGCTTCTAATGAGAAAAACACAATAAATGTTTTTGTGGAGAAATATTCATGCTTTTGTTATCTGGAATTATGGGGCCAATCTCATCAGACCAACTGACATGCAATTCTAAACCATAGTAGACTGAAAAGACTCACCCACACTATATATTGGAAGAGCCCAATTCAATTTTAGGTATGCCCTGGTATGATATTTAGATATTCCTAGAGAAAAATTGCAAAACTATTTGCAAACAGTGGAGACCCTGATCAGACGCATCATTCTGCAGCATCTGATCTGGGTCTGCACTGTTTGCCAATTACCTTTTTAGGGGTTTCCAGACTACAATGGGCTAATAAGATGTCAGAAAGAACCAAAACATATTTTCATGGAGAAATGAGAAAATAATATACATGGCTGCAAACATTAAGCACTGCGAACTTCAGAGCCAATTGCCCTTTGCGTGGGTGGGATGGGAGTGGGGAGGGGTCAGACTAAAATAGGTTAATGTGTCAAAAACTGCTGAATAAGTGGCAACAATGTAGACTTATCAGAATCACCATTCTGTCTTGCCCAATACTTGGGTACACAGTATTCTTTCGAAAATCAAATACAATGTTTTTACCTATTTGCCTCTTCTAACTTGGCCAGCAGTTCAAGGTCACTTGGATCAGGTGATGGTTCAGCTTCCTTGAGTGAAGAGTCAGGACCTTTGTTTGAAGTAGCATTATCACCCGACCCTTTCCTCGCCCGATCTGCCATGTTTTGTTACGGCGGCATTGGATCTATATGTACTTCTGCAAGAATAATATCAATACTGTATTAGCATTTAATCCTTACACATCTGAAGTAGAACACTCTGTCCCAAAAGTGTCTGCCTCCTTTCTCAAAAGGGACTGTTGAGAAGGAGAATGCCCTTAACCTTAGCATTCTCTGGACGAATTCAGCAGACGACAAACTGGTAATATCTTCTGTATTTTTCACAGACAACAGGATTTGACATTTCATGCAACTTGTCTCCATTGGAGACAATCTACATTAAATGTCAAATTTTAAATATTTCACAATGTAGTCTGCTGAAAATTTCACCCAGTGTGTTAAGCGTTAAAATAAAGAATTTACTCATCTTGGGGCTAATTCATTCCTTTAAGAGTAGCCCATTTTGAGAAAATATTAATATACCAGAGAAGTAAATTCTCTTTTATTAGCGTAGTCTCCCTTTGAAAAGGGAGGCAAACATCTTTAACTTTGAAAGCTTTCCCTTGAGGTGTATCAATTCACCTTAATATAATAGAAACCAACCATGGTAACCACTGATGGGATAATTTAACCCTTGCCCTGCTGAATAAATTAAGATGCCACGCCTATTTCTAATTTTCAGCTAATCAGATTACTTGATCCAGATTGTTGCTATAAATTCACATACTTAATGGCAAACAGTGCAGATCCAGATCACTGATCTGGATCTACACTGTTTGCAAAGGCAGGGTATATCCGGGTTCAGCAGGACAAGGGTTAACAATTTTGCAATGAAACATACAATTATAACCCTAAGTACCAGTACTGGGACAGACAGGCGTAAGGGAACACTGTAGAGTGTAGACCTAGATCAGAGGTAGTCAAATGGATGTCCAAAGTTTAGAAGAAGTATGGTAAGCATTTAAGGTATCCTAATATTTAGGGTAAATATAGCATTGAATGAGTGCTCCTGGTAACTGTTTCACCAATTCAATACCAATGAATACCAATGAGAAAGTTCTCATGCAAAAATAATGAAAAAAAAAAAAAAAATCTTTTGTTGAATATCCTTTAAATGACAATTTACAAACATAAATACCTACAAACTTGTCTGATATATTTTCTAACTGATACCATTCTAAAGCAAATATGTTAGAAAAACAAATGAATTATATACAAGAATTTTTTTTCCAAAATAAATGTTTTTTACTTATAAAATACCTGAGTAAGGTCCAATGATGTAGTCAACTAAATATCTTCATTTACACATTGTCAATTTGTAAGCTTTAGGCTAAAAGAACTTGCAAGAATTAACCAGTACACTCATGACAAAATTAGCAGACCAACAATGAATACTTTCCCAAGAAAATAGGCTGGACATGACATGTCTCCTACAAACATCAGACTAATCTTAGCGCAAGATAAGAGTAAAATCCTGATAAATGAAGGTGCTTCTTATGAGTACCCTCAACATACCATAAAAATAATACCAATACATTTTAGCCTTTACCACTCTCTGAGATAATTTTGTTTGTTTTGAGATATTATCGACCAGTCAACCTAATGGGATCATGCTGACAATGGTCAGTTTACCTAACCACACTTTTACTGGGCGCTTAGTTTGTTTGTGTTGAGGTTTTACGGCCCAGTCAACCCAATGGGGTCATGTCGAGCGCAGTCAATTTACCTAACCACACGTTTACTGGGCAGGCTTAGTCCTCTAAGGGGTTAACCAGTATTGTGCACATTCTTTTGCCAGAAACTGACAACTGCCCTTCTTGAATCAGCGGAAGGGAGAGAATGACCGTAGAAAATATTTCATGATCAATCTCCACAAAAGAATGTTGCCGACCTCGGCGGGGGTTGAACCCGCAACCTCCTGGTCTCCAGTCGGACGGTGCATCCAACTGAGCCACCGAGGCCGGCTATGGGCGCTTAGTTAACCACTTTTGTGCATTCTTTCACCAGAAACTGACAAATGTCCTTCTTGAATCAGCGGAAGGGAGATGATGACGTAGAAAATATTTCATGATCACTCTCCACGAAAAAACATTGCTGACCCGGCGTGGGTCAAACCATAACTTCCTGATCACCAGTTGAATGCCCATCCAACTGAGCCACCAAGGCCGGCCTCTGGGCTAATTCAGCGAACTGGTGATATTTTTCCTAGAAAAACGGATTTGACATTTCTTGCAAATTGTCTTCATTGGAGACAATTTGCATGACATGTCAAAACCTATTTTCTGGAAAAAATATGAAAAATATTTCAATATGCAGTGCTTGCATTAAGGGAAGTCTGGGCATCAGAGACTCCCAAAAATTGCCCTGGGACTTCCAAAAATCAATGCCAGGAAGTCTGGGACTCCCAACTTTTAAAGATATTTAGTCATTTATAACAAAAATTTAGAATGAATTTATGTGTTATTTAGCTTAAGAATGGTGGTTTTACTCCATAAATGAGAGTTTAAGAATACTGAAGTTGAATTTCTGAAAGTGAGTGAAAAAATTTTATCACCAGGACTTCCAGATATTAGAGCTAAGAAGTCCTGGGACTTCCTGATTTTGACAGTGCAAGCACTGAATTTTATTATTATTATTATGTCGGCTGCTGAAAATTTTACCCAGAATGCTAAGCCATAGTTAAATAAGCACCTTAACTAGAACTATGGATCATTTGACAGTACATGTACATGTGAATCATCTAAATGAAATGTTTCCTCCTAAGAAAATAATCCGCAGTCACCATCACCATATAAAAGCTCCACTTTGTCAACTGTTTATATATATAAAACTTGCAATCCTGTTAGATGAGGTCAATTCAATTACATACAATTACACTGAGGTGAAGCCAGTAACCTTTTGTTTACAATTTTATAACATCATCAATAATGCAATATCAATTGAGGTCCAAATCATACATAACTTTCTGATAGTGAAGATTCAAGTACCTTATTTATCCTCAATAGTCTGATAGTAAGTATTTTAACCCAAGTCCTGCTGACCCCGGATGTACCCTGCCTTTGCAAACAGTGTAAATCCAGATCAGTTGGCTTCTGAAGAAGCCAACTGATCTGGATCTGCACTGTTTGCCATTAAGTATGTCAATTTGTATCAACAACTTGGATTAAGTAATCTAACTGGTTGGAAATTAGAAGTGGGCCTCAATTTGTATCAACAACTTGGATTAAGTAATCTAACTGGCTGGAAATTACAAGTGGGCCTGGCATCTTAATTTATTCAGCATGACAAGGGTTAAATAGTGTCACAGCTCTAGATAAGGCACTTTTATCAACCGAAATGTACTGATATTTTCCTTATTTTTCCATGAAAACATATGATGTACTCATTAGAAGCGCCATTGAGCTATGAGTGAAGACCCAAATCTCAATGCTCAGAGACAGACAGTTAGATCAGGGTCTACACGCATGCCATTCTATCTAGATGCATGACTAGATAGCCTATGTGGAATCATTAAAATTTTAGGACAAGTACAGCAAGGAGTTAAGATATTAAAATTTTAAATACTTAGGGTAATGACGGTACAACTTCATGCAATTAATCATGATTTGGGTAACCCTTAAAGCACTAAACAAAATTGCAGATGACATTTTATTTATTTGTTTTTTTTTATTAATATTACTGTATTCCACCTAATTATCAGAACAGAACAGAACAGAACTTTATTTATCTAACTACTTCTCAGGCCACTCGCAAAAAAAAAAAAAAACAGAAACAAGAACTACATACTGAATAAAGCAAATGACAAAGTTTTCAAACAAGCATTGTATACATTACATACTATCTACACACATACAGGTCAGTCCCGTTAGTACTCGCGTCGTTAGTGCGCGAATACGGATATAACGCGGGGACGTCATGCCTCCCAAATTTTTTTCGAAGGGTCCCAGTTTCCCCATCCTCTAGGTCAAAATAACAAAATGTGTTTTTTGTTTTTCAGAGCTTCGATCTGCAGAAAAAGAAATTATTTACTGCTGTTGTACATGTCATAATAGCAAATAAAAAATGATTTTGAAAGAATAAAGCTAATCAATGTATTGTCTCTGTTGTATTTTTGTTTGTGTACGTGCGTAATGAACGTAATTGACCTTTTGATGTTTATTTTAAGAAGACAAACTTGTGCCAATTAAAACTTCATTTATCTTTTAAACGATACAAACATACATTGTATCTATCAAGAAATGGCTTATCCCGCGTCTAAAGAATGGGAAAATGACCACAGTTATCCATAATTAATTTGTAAATACTTGAAAGACACCGAATTTTCCAGTTTGATATGGCCGCCTTGCCGACCTAATTAGATATTCATCCAATCAGTGACGCGGATCACTGGACGTCGATTACTGCGCACATGGTCAGGTAGTAGAGCGTGTAACTGTGAAATTTGTCCGGCACTCATTGTTGTCTTGAAAAAGTTCATTCTGCTATCAGATTAACACTGATTAAAATGGAAAACCAAAGAAGAAAACGAAAAGCCTTCACGGTTAAAGAAAAACTTGAGGCCATTGAACATGGCACTTTTTTGGAATCAAATGCTTTGGTTTAGTCAATTTTTTTTTTCTTTTTTTTTTTTGAGCTTTCGTTCTATTCTATACAAGCAGAAAGATTAAAAACTTAACGATTTCTGCTGTTTTATTATAAGATTTCTTTTACTGGACTAAAATAATTCGCTATGCTCGCGGGGACCGGAATTGATACCGGACTTTTTATGTGACTTACACCGCACTTCAACACCGTCTGTATTACAACACCGGCAAATATGGCGGATCGAGCCATAAAATGGAAACGTAAATAAAGTATAGTACATCAGAGGGTGTAAAAAAGACAAAACATACAACGTTAGTACTCATTCGTTTATTTATATAAATAACACATGAAATACCATTGTTTTCATTCATAAATCTCTCCAAACATGTATATACGTATGTCCCATACAAATGTCAACATTTATAAAGTCTGATCAGTCGGCTCCGAACTTACTACGCGCCTCACCTATATCACGGTCTGGATTTGTGCATCCCGACCAGCGCGTAATAACGGGACTGACCTGTACATACTCACATGTATCACAATGTCCTTAGTTCTTAGCCAAAAACTTCTTCATAATAATGTCAACATACTTAGCCAAATTGATAAGTGTTTTAGTATCTTTGGTAGAAAAGAGCTCTTTTGAACTTCATAACACTGGGTTTCTTGTAGAAGTAAGATTTTATAAACTGTTTCCGACCTGAATGGAAGTAGTCACATGCGAAAACACTCAAGAATATAACCCCATCTTCCAAGAAATTTTCTGAAAACTGACTGCTTCTTGTGATTATTGTTTTAACTGTATCTGTATTACTAAGTAATTGGTTCCTGCAATAAAATTCTTGGTGAAGACAGTTTACAGTTTATAAGTACATTTCAAATGTGAGAAGATCATTTATACCAACTGATAAAACTGATAGCCAATGGTATGTTTTCATTCCAAAATAGAGAGATTTTGGTTTTATGAATTTTCTGTTCGGGCGGTATATACAATGTTTATGTAACATTTGAAGTGTTTGAAAGAGAAACATTGTCAGCTATGCTATAGAGAGTTGTTTTGATAAAGATTAATAACACCATAAGCCAAAGCAGCTGGCTGAACAAATTTTGTTCAAATCCATGGTGTTGTATGTCAGACTGTAAAGGTAATGAAACTCATCCCCAATATCATTTTTTGGGAACAAAATACATTTCCTTTCATCTAGTGGGATACTTTCCCAATGGCCTGTTTCAACAGGAAGCCTGTGATTACTTAGTCTAAATTTAAGCAGTGAACTGTTATGTTTCGTACTTAAATTTATTGAGTAATTTTCAAAATTTAGATCCTGCTTAAACAAATAATAATTTTTTCCTTTAGAAGACAATTCAATTTTAGAAAACCATTCCTGTATATGTAAATCAACTAGGGCTCTTGAAATTTGTGCTTTAAATGATTTTGTATTTTCAACATTAACTTTATTGAAGAGATCTATACGTCCAACTGAAATGAGTACCATAATTCCCTGATGTACCACGCACTTTTTTTCACCCAGAAAGCGGAGCAAAAAATCCCCACCATGCAATACAGTGGCATAGAAAAATAACCATGTTTTACTCGAAAACTCGGCAGGTCATGAAAACCCATTACATATACAATGTGACATATTGCGACCCTCGAAAAATTCTTCTAACGTATTATTTCATCGAATAATTTATATCACTAAAAATGCAATCACTATTTCAATCTCAGACATCAACCTTTTCATGCAGATTACCTTTTATTGGCACAAAAATTGTTTGTTTATTTTCTGCATTTTGACAGGAAGGTTTATCTAAATATACGTAATGAACCAAGTTGTCTGAATCTGAATAGACTGATCACAAAACAATGTTTTGTTGGGAATACAGAAATTTGATGTTTTATGAAAACTGCTAAAAATAATAATAATAATAATAATAATAATAATAATAATAATAATGATTATAATAATAATAGTAGCAAAAATAACAATAATAATAAAGATATGTAACGACAGTTAATGAGTTAAAATTTAAAATTTTATTTGTTTCTCAAAAAACAGAGTTGATATTACAGGCATTACCCGTACTTTTCTCCAAACAAGGGCCAATTAAACTCGGTGTGTTTGTAAACAAAGTTCCGAGTTGCACAGGTCATCGGTTTCTTTGAAGTCAGGCATTAATCACCTTTTAATTGACAGTGAATGGAAAATGGGCTTCTTTAATTGAGTGAGATGTTTAACTCACCCTGAGAAGGGGTTAATTATGAGAATGACATTGAGAAGATGTGAATTACGAGAAGTGTCAATTCTACAGCTATTGGGAAATATACATATGACCAGTCAGGCTGTTTTAATAGCAGCCAATCAAAAATCGTGTACTTTCATTTTCAATCAAAATGGCGTCCGAGATAGCATTCTGTGACACTGGGAAAAAGCATGTGCGTGTTTTAGATAGGAATATCTTTTTTTCCACAGATCTTGGACTAAGAATTTAGGTGCGTGTTATAGATGAGTGCATGGTATACACAGCGAATTACGGTATTTCTCTTATACAGTGAATCCATTTATGTTGAAAGATTCCTGCATTATATTCATGTAGAAGTATGTTATACAACAGGTTTGATAATTTACTGTTTTTACTGTTGATAATATTAAGCCAGTATCCTATCATTCTGTTTTTTATACTGATAGCAATAGGTTTGCGCCCAAGTTCTGCATACAACATATATATTGGTGTACTTTTCTTAGAATTTGTGATGTGTCTTAAAAATTCTTTTTGAAGTTTTTCAATGAGTTGGATATTTTCAAATCCCCATACTTCACAAGCATAAGGGGCTATTGGGAGTATAGTCTGGTCAAACAATAACAGCTGTAAATCAATAGGAAAATTCAAATTATGTATTCTTTTGTATAAAAGATGCATTGCCTTCTTTGCCTGATCATAGTTATGTTTTTTGGCTTTGTTAAAATTCCTACTTTTAGTAAAAATTGTCCCTAGATATTTAAACTCTTTGCATATTTGTATTTTATTCTCGCCCATTTTGAAATCAAATAAATTATCACACATACCCCTATAAGCACACAATTAACCCATTGTATACTGAATAGACTCTCCCACACTATATATTGGAAGGGTCCAATTTCAGCTTCCGGCTATGAGGTTTACATATTCCTAGAGAAAAATGGCTAAACTATTTGCAAACAGTGGAGACCCTGATCAGACGCCGCATTCTGCGGCATCTGATCTGGGTCTGCACTGTTTGCCGATTACCCTTTTACGGGTCTCCCGACTACAATGGGTTACGTAAGCAAATCAGTAGTCTTCAGAATACAGCCATTGTTCTTTTTGTCTTCTTCTTTATAAAGGCATATGTTTTAGTTACTCACTTGAATTGCATCGACTTGCTGATGCAATTCAAATGAGTACCCATAACATATTCTTTTATAAAGAAAAAAATCACATAAACATCATCAAATAAGTCCTTTGTTGATCTGTTTTTAAAGTATACCCATAGCAGTTAGATACATATTTTACCACAGGTTTTCCCAGCAATTTTGGAGCTACTGTTTTATTCAGATAAATTATAACTTGGGATGTCATGTGAAAATTGTCCGCCTAAGAAAATAAGACTTAGCATATCATGTGAATTGTCTGCTTTTTTCCCTCTGCTAGGAAGATGATTCAAATGAAATGTTGTCTGCACGTCTGCTCCAATATTGTAACAAACGTCTCCCTGATTCGAACCAACTTAAAAGTTTTCGGACAAGGAACAAAAGGGTCCAAAAATTGGGGCAAACCTCTCTATATTCTCAGAAATGTTTCCAAACTTATCCCAGTTATGCAACTAGAATTGAACCTGCAGAAGTTAATGCATAAATGATATTTAAACCTTTAGTACTCTCTGGGAAAATATAGTGGACAACAAATTGATATGTTTTTCTTATTTTTCCCAGAAAAAGGGATCTGACATTTTATGCAAAATATATCCTTATGTGAAAAGAAATGGGAAACACTTTTTTCAGGGAATTTAATTTTTGTTGTTTTTGTTTGTTTTGCCTAGCAAGCTGAGTGTTAAAATGTTAAATGCAACATATTAATGGTAAGGATTGAAATTTATCTTAGCATTAATGAAATAAATGATGTGATATAAAACACTAAAGCATCATCAATCTTTCACACATAACTGCAGATAAGAGTGGGTATCATGTACTCCTCTTTAACCCTTAAAGCGCAAATCACAACTGCAGCAGACATTTTTTTTTTTTTTTTCAGAGAAAACAAGTCTTGACATTTCAGGTGAATCATCTGCTTGACAGATGATTCACATGAAATGTCAAGATTTGTTTTCTCTGAAAAAAAAAAAAAAAATTGAATCTTGTCTGCTACAAATTTTGCTTGGCACTACAGGGTTAACAAGTCCTCTGCTGTGCCTGTGATCAGTCTGGTTAGGGCATTTTCTCTTCCGTTAGAGTGATAACTGAGGTGATCATTTTTTTTTTTTCTATCAAAACATATCTTGTGTGTACCCTATTTATCCTAAGATTTCTGACACCTCAAATCCTTACCATAGTTGTTCTAAAATTTGAACAAGTACAATTTACTACATGTACCCTACATGTATGTTGTGTCTAAAAATTGCTGGATGAGTGGCAATGTTGACCCTGATAAGATGCCACATTCTGTGTCATCTCAAATGGGTCTACACTGTTTGCTCAGGCCATTCTCATCCAGCAGAAGTCTCAATACTTAGGGTTATTATGGTAAAAAAAAAAAGTTACTCTTCTATTAATTATCATAAATTCTTCAGAAGTTCTCCAAATTACACCATCACTTCAAAGAAGCACATTCACAAAACTCTGCATTGGTTGCAATCAAATATTCACTTTTCACAAGTGTGAGAGAATGTTGCCTTCTGAAGAGCTGTGACATAACATAATTTGTCTCATAAGAGAAGGCTCAGATCAGCTTGTGGATCAGTGTTGCAGGGATCAATTTTAGCACTTGCTAACTTGCTAAATGCTGGTTAATTTCCTCAAAAAGCAAGCTACAATTTCCATCACTTGCTAATTCTAGCAAGTTGGAAACATTCTCTTTAATCAGCAGAACCTGAGGCATTATTGCTGAAGTTTTGCAATTTCTTTTCCAAAAGCAATGATGATATTTTTCTTATTTTTCCCAGAAAACAGGTTTTGACATTACATGCAAATTGTCTCCTATATTTTTCCCAGAAAACAGGTTTTGACATTACATGCAAATTGTCTCCATAGGAGACAATTTGCATGTAATGTCAGAACCTGTTTTCTGGGAAAAATAAAACTATGGAGACAATTTGCATGTAATGTCAAAACCTGTTTTCTGGGAAAAATAAAAAAAATATTCTAAAATGTCTGCTGAAATTTTTACCCAGAGTGCTAAGGTTTAAAACCACATTTAACAGTGTTTATAAATGTGACAAAGCAAGTTGGCTGAAAGGTTTAGCAAGTAAAAAATAATGCCATTTGCTAATTTTAGCAAGCTGTCAAAAAAGTTAAATTTGAACCCTGTGTTGATCCATGTCATTGCTGAGTGCTCTGTGGATAACAAAGGATACAAGGCTTCTGACTGCTGGCCATATAGCCTCTGATCAGTCTGCACATGTTCTAAGTTTTCACTGGGACATTTATCATAAGGTACATTATCTATTGAGGCTCAACACACTTTAACCTGGAGTGTGCTGATTAAAATTTAGCACTTTCTGGGCTAATTCATCAGACAACACATTGATGATATCTTTTTCTAATTTTCCCAGAAAACAGGTTTTGACATTTCATGTTTCATGCAAATTGTCTCCATTTGCATGAAATGTCAAAACCTGTATTCCAAGAAATATACATTTTTTTTTTTTTTTTTTTTTTTAAATGTCATCTGCTAAAAATTTCATTCTGCTGTCTCATCTGGGTCTACACTGTTTGCCCAGGCCCGTCTGTCCGAATACACACGGTAAATAAGGTACCCCTTTTATCTAGAGCTCTGGGACATTTCAGACTATTTTCTGCACATGAAAGCAAAGTGCCTGTGAAACAGGAGGACTCACAAGCCATTTATTTATTTATTTTTATTTTTTTTTTCACAAAAGTAAGAAAATACTAAACATGTGCATGCATTTGGACGGCAAAGTTTCTGAACAGAATGTACATTCAAGTAGTTTGATCAGGAACCAAACATTCCTTCAGTAAGCATTTCTGAATCTGTCACAAGCATATTCAGTGTTAACATTCCCACAGTTTGTCTCTCCTTCAGGAAACAATATTCTATAATTGGGCAACTACATCAAATGAAAAGAAGTGTCTGCAAGCACAGATCTAGACACCATGATAATTGAGGCAATAATTAACCCATTTATGCCAAACTGACTCTTCTACCTTCACTCTTTGGACCAGTTCATTTCCAATATAAGGGGTGTCTGGTTAGTTTATTAATTAAAATGTTTTATTTGAATTCCTGTATTTAAAGAAAACAGTGAAGAACCTGATCAGATGCTACATTCTGTAGCATCTGATCTGGGTCTACACTGTTTGTCAATGTCCCTTTTATGGGTTAATAGTTTTCTTACTAATTCTCCACAAAAACATATGCTGCAGGGGTCAGGCTACTGGGGCGAAATAGTCGCCCTTGAGGGCTGTAAGTCGCCCTGGGAAACCCTGAGGGTGACAAAAACTTTGCCCTCTTTTTTTGCAACTTTTAAAAAAGCTAATACTTGTGCTAAATGAACTTTTTGTTAGGAGAAATCCAGTAAAAATTGAACAAACATGCAAAGGTAAAAGTCTTTTGAAAAAAAGTTGTTAGAAGTATCAGAAATGCCACAGAATAAAAGTCTAATGTGGTGAAACAAGTTTTGGAGGAAAACTGTTTGCCTACTAAGTGACCAAAAGATTGTTTTCGTCAATGTCATTAGTTTTCGTGGGTGTCCGTTTTTTCATAAATGAACCATTTACGTGCTGAAAATTGGTCAGAAACAGCATTAAAAATGCTAAAAACTAAGTTTAAAAGTTGACAGACATTTTAGCTAACAAATTTCTTTTTATCATTATGTTTATATAGCTTATCAGATCTTGATGTTTTGACTGAGAAGATTAATTTCCAAAAAAATATGGGTGCAGATAAGATGCATTTGCCCTACTCACGTCTGTGTTTCTGTGGATCATTTAATTGGTTTAGAAGTAAGAATTAACAGATCTACAGTAAAAATTGTTTCCTTTTTTGTTAATTCCCAAGACAATGTGGTAAAGCGAGTCAAGAGTCCTAAGTGTCATGCTTTCAGTAAGGTGATAGGTTAACTGAGTCTGGACTTCTCCTTCATCCTATAATACTTCTCCCTGTTTTGTCTGGAGGGAGAAGTCACTTCTCCCTAAATTTCTGAGCCAGGTTGACCCCTGATGCTGCATACTCATTAGAGGTGTCTCACTTTGCCAGTTCCAATGAATACCCACAATACATGTATATGAAAATTATATATCTGTATACCTTACTTATCTTGAGATTATGAACTGTCCCTGGGTGCTCGTATAGAACACCATAATAACCTAAGAATTGGGAAAGATAGGCCTGAGCTCACTGTAGACCTAGAGTAGATGCCACAGAACATGGCGTCTGATCAGTGTCTACACTGTTTGCCACTCTGTCCAGCAGTTTTTAGACATACAGATAGTAAAAGAAACTTTTAAAAAGAAATTTAAGGACAAGTATGGTGAGGAGTTAGGTGTTCCAATACTTACGGTTAATAAGGTAATAAGGTATATTGTCACGATACATGGCTTATTTTCCAGCTGAATAAATGCAATAAGTGCAGGTTACTTGAGAAAGGTTACAATTTTGTAGCCTATATTATATATGACTTCAAATTTCAAACTTTTTAACAAGAACAAAGATCCTCCAGCCTTTACCACTCTCTGGGTAAATTCCGCAGACAAAAAACTTATGACATTTTTTTCTTATTTTTCCTAGAAAACAGGATTAGACATTTCATGCAAATTGTCTCCATTGAAGGCAACCTGCATGAACTGTCAAATCCTGTTTTCTGGGGAAAATATTTCAAAATGTTGTCTGCTGAAATTTTTACCCAGAGTGCTAAGCATTAGAACGGCATTGTTTGGGGAAATAACTATTACAGTTTACACTGATATGGGTGAAAATTAGCAAGAAGGAAGGCAGAGATTTATTTTGACAACAGGTGAATAGTGGAGGAAGTCAGAAAGTCTGGAGAACCACAGACTTTCATCAAGTAAATGGCAACATTCTCATATAAGGTCCATACTGCACCTGCAGAGAGCAATCAACCACATTAACCTTTCCCACCCTCTGGACAAATTCAGCAGGCATCAAACTGATAACATTTTTTATTATCTTTCCCACATTTCATGCCAATTGTGTCTCCTCAGGAGATAGATAGTTTGCTCAGACCTGTCTATCCCAATACTTAGGGTTATTATGGTACTTTGCATATCGAGGGTTGAGCGCAAGACTACCGTAAGTCAGATGATTGTTTTTCCCCAAACCTAATCTCCTCACCATGAAGGCGTTATGAAGATTACAACATTTCTTTCTGTAAACAATGAAAATTTAGGTGCCATTGCTCGTATGAGCAATGGCACCTAAATTTGCATTGTTTACAAAGGGGTCCAAGTTGCCCCAAAAATATGTTTGAGTTACAATAGTCTTGCGCTCAACCCTCGATATACGTGAAATGAGCAAAAGAAACTTGAAAATCTCATTTTACCCAAGAAATTCTGGTTCCAGTATCCAGTATACTTACTATTCTGTTGTCTCTGGAAGATGGCTTTGTCCTCAAATCCTCAAGCCACACCTGAAAGAGGATGATACATTAACCCTTAAAGCGCCAGTCACAACTATTGTCGTCTGCTTTGTTTTCTGCCGGTTACTTTAAAAGTCATTTCTGCAAACAGTGTGGACCCAGATCAGACTTTAGGAGCAGTCTGATCGGGGTCCACACTGTTTGCCTGTATGCAAAAATAGGTTTGGTAAGTTTGCAAGAATATTCAGCAGACGACATAAACAGACAACATTTTCAGATGCAGGTTTTCTTGGCGCTTTAAGGGTTAATATTATCTAATCTGAGAGTTACGGCTTAGCACTCTGGGTAAACTTTGCAGCAGACAACACACTGAAATTTTTTTTCTTATTTTTCCAGCAAACAGTATTGACATTTCATACAAATTGTCTCAAATGGAGACAAATTGCATAAAATGTCAAATCCTGTTTTGAGACAATTTCTATGGAATGTCAAATCCTGTTTTCTGGGAAAAATAAGAAAAAAGTATCATCAATTTGACATCTGCTGAATTAGCCCAGAGAGCGGTAAAGGTTAAGAATAATATTTAATGATAATTCTGAGACAATATTATCCAATGCTCCTTAAAAAACCTGTGTTGTGGACACTCAGTGCTTATTTTAGTTTGAGGCATTTATTGTGGAATGGAACATGTCTTGATACTAAGCACATCACATGACACAATGTCATGGTGCCCTCATTCTTGTACCTCAGTGCAGAAAGTGCCATGCCCAGAACTGACCATTATACTGGCACCCCTTACCTGGAACACTGGTAATTATTAGAACGCCTTGGTGAGGTGCTTCAAATGAGCCCCCGCAACACACATTTTTAAGGAGAATAAGAAAAATTATCCCAAAATTATCAATACTTTTTAACAACTCATGATGGCCCATATCAAAAGAAACAAGAATTCCGCGGAAGGCGTCATCGCACCTGCTGGCGCAAAAGTCACAGGAGCCACAATCAGAATGTGGTTATTAAATAAGTTTATTTCATTCTTAGCAGTGCTTACTTGGAAAACTGGGTTGAAAAAAATGTAGACAAAGTGCCTAGTGGGGCACATATATTCCAGGCCAGTCCCATTCCCTCTAATGGCTATATCTTCAACATTGACTTTTCGTATCATACAGCCCAATGATAATGGAACGTTGACGTAAAATGTGTAAAAGTCACTGGAGCATGAAATATAGGTCAAGGTCACGGGTCAAGGTACCTGCTAATTCAGTACATCAAGGAGAAGCACAATGCAAGGTATGGTGGTTGTAGGCCTTATAGTTGAGGAGTTATCAAACATCAACGTAAAATGTGTCAAACATAGGTCAAGGTCACTGGGTCAAGGTACCTGCCAAGCCAGTGCAATGAGGTGAAGCACTATGCAAGGTTTAGTGGTTGTAGGTCTTATATTTGAGGACATACCGAACATCAATATAAAATGTGTCAAAGTCACTGGAGTGCACAATATAGGTCAAGGTCACAGGTCAAGGTACCTGTCGAGTCAGTACATCGAGAAGAAGTGCTATATAAGGTTTGGTGGTTGAAGGCCTTACAGTTAAGGACATATGGAAGGGTGACGTAAACGGTGTAAAAGTCAATGGAGCGTGAAATATAGGTCAAGGTCACCCAGTCAAGGTACCTGCAGAGTCCGTACATTGAGGAGAAGCACTATGCAAGGTTTGATGGTTGTAGGTCTTATAGTTGAGGAGATATTGAACGGTGAAGTAAAATGTGTAAAAGGCACTGGAGCGCAAAATATAGGTCAAGGTCACCGGGTCAAGATACCTGCCAAGTCAGTACATATAGGAGAAGCACTATGCAAGGTTTGGTGGCTAGAGGTCTTACACTTGAGGAGATCTGGAACGTTGACGTAAATTATGTCAAAGTCACTGCAGCCAAAATATAGGTCAAGGTCACCAGGTCAAGGTATCTGCTAAGTCAGTACATTGAGGAGAAGCACTTTGCAAGGTTTGATGGTTGTAGGCCTTATAGTTGAGGAGATATCGAATGTCGACGCAAAATATGTCAAAGTCACTGGAGCGCAAAATATAGGTCAAGGTCACCAGGTCAAGGTACCTGCCAAGTCTGTACATCTAGGAGAAACACTATGCAAGGTTTGGTAGTTGTACGCCTTATAGTTGAGAAGATCTGGAACGTCAACGTAAATTGTGTCAAAGTCAATGGAGCGCAAAATATAGGTCAAGGTCACTGGGTCAACATATCTGTCAAGTCAGGAGGTCAGGGAGATGTGTCATGCAAGGTATGATGGTTGTTGTAGAATTGTAGTTGATTAGAATACTAACTTTGACGTAAATGTCGAACTTCGACATAACAGAACTGTTAAGAGACAGACGGACGGACAAACGGACAGACAAATGGAAAAGCGGGCACCTATGTCGCAAAGTCAGGAGGTCAGGGAGATATTTCATACAAGGTTTGATGGTTGTTTAGTCTTGTAGTTGATTAGAATACTAACTTTGACATAAATGTCGAACTTTGACATAACAGAACTGTTAAGAGACGGACAGACGGACAGATGAACAGAAAGACGAATGGAAAAGTGGGCACCTATGTCGCAAAGTCGGGAGGTCAGGGAGATGTTTCATGCAAGGTTTGATGGTTGTTTAGTCTTGTAGTTGATTACAAGAATTCCACGGAAGGCGTCATCCCACCTGCTGGCGCAAAAGTCACAGGAGCCACAATTAGAATGTGGTTATTAAATAAGTTTATTTCATTCTTAGCAGTGCTTACTTGGAAAACTGGGTTGAAAAAAATGTAGACAAAGTGCCTAGTGGGGCACATATATTCCAGGCCAGTCCCATTCCCTCTAATGGCTATATCTTCAGCACTGACCTTTCGTATCATACAGCCCAATGATAATGGAACGTTGATGTAAAATGTGTAAAAGTCACTGGAGCATGAAATATAGGTCAAGGTCATGGGTCAAGGTACCTGCTTATTCAGTACATCAAGAAGCACAATGCAAGGTAAGGTGGTTGTAGGCCTTATAGTTGAGGAGTTATCAAACATCAACGTAAAATGTGTCAAATATAGGTCAAGGTCACTGGATCAAGGTACCTGCCAAGCCAGTGCAATGAGGTGAAGCACTATGCAAGGTTTAGTGGTTGTAGGTCTTATATTTGAGGAGATACCGAACATCAATATAAAATGTGTCAAAGTCACTGTAGTGCACAATATAGGTCAAGGTCACCAGGTCAAGGTACCTGTCGAGTCAGTATATCGAGAAGAAGTGCTACATAAGGTTTGGTGGTTGAAGGCCTTACAGTTGAGGACATATGGAAGGGTGACGTAAAAGGTGTAAAAGTCAATGGAGCGTGAAATATAGGTCAAGGTCACCAAGTCAAGGTACCTGCATGCAGAGTCCGTACATTGAGGAGAAGCACTATGCAAGGTTTGATGGTAGTAGGCCTTATAGTTGAGGAGATATTGAACGTTGACGTAAAATGTGTAAAAGACACTGGAGCACAAAATATAGGCCAAGGTCACCGGGTCAAGATACCTGCCAAGTCAGTACATATAGGAGAAGCACTATGCAAGGTTTGGTGGCTAGAGGTCTTACACTTGAGGAGATCTGGAACGTTGACGTAAATTATGTCAAAGTCACTGCAGCCAAAATATAGGTCAAGGTCACCAGGTCAAGGTAACTGCTAAGTCAGTACATTGAGGAGAAGCACTTTGCAAGGTTTGATGGTTGTAGGCCTTATAGTTGAGGAGATATCGAACGTCGACGCAAAATATGTCAAAGTCACTCGAGCGCAAAATATAGGTCAAGGTCACCGGGTCAAGGTACCTGCCAAGTCTGTACATCTAGGAGAAGCACTATGCAAGGTTTGGTAGTTGTAGGCCTTATAGTTGAGAAGATCTGGAACGTCAACGTAAATTGTGTCTAAGTCAATGGAGCGCAAAATATAGGTCAAGGTCACTGAGTCAACATATCTGCCAAGTCAGAAGGTCAGGGAGATGTGTCATGCAAGGTATGATGGTTGTTGTAGAATTGTAGTTGAATAGAATACTAACTTCGACGTACATGTCCAACTTCGACATAACAGAACTGTTAAGAGACAGACGGATGGACGAACGGACAGACGAATGGAAAAGCGGGCACCTATGTCGCAAAGTCAGTAGGTCAGGGAGATATTTCATATAAGGTTTGATGGTTGTTTAGTTTTGTAGTTGATTAGAATACTAACTTTGACATAAATGTCGAACTTCGACATAACAGAACTGTTAAGAGACAGACAGACGGACAGACGAACAGACAGACAAATGGAAAAGTGGGCACCTATGTCACAAAGTCGGGAGGTCAGGGAGATGTTTCATGCAAGGTTTGATGGTTGTTTAGTCTTGTAGTTGATTAAAATACTAACTTTGACATAAATGTCGAACTTCGACATAAATGTTGACAGACGGACGGATGAATGGACAGACATACAGAAAAGCGGACACCTATGTTGCAAAGTCAGGAGGTCAGGGAGATGTTTCATGCAAGGTTTGATGGTTGTTTAGTCTTGTAGCTGATTAGAATACTAACTTTGACATAAATGTCGACTGTCGACATAAATGTTGACAGACGGACGGACGGACGGACAGAAAACGGGACGCCTATATCGCACCCTGCTACAAGCAGGTGCGATAAAAATACTAACTTTGACATAAACGTCGAACTTCGACATAAATGTTGACAGACCGATGGACGAATGGACAGACATACGGAAAAGCGGACGCCTATGTTGCAAAGTCAGGAGGTCAGAGAGATGTTTCATGCAAGGTTTGATGGTTGTTTAGTCTTGTAGTTGATTAGAATACTAACTTTGACATAAATGTCGAACGTCAACATAAATGTTGACAGACGGACGGATGGACAGAAAATCGGATGCCTATATCGCACCCTGCTACAAGCAGGTGCGATAAAAAGGTTTTTGCACATGTGTGACAGCAGAGGCCCAGATCAACCTGCTCACATGTGCATGCCAATCAGGGCTTACAGGTATATCATTCATCATACAAATTTTAACCCTTGCCATGCTGAAAGATGCCTCGCCCACTTCTAATTTTCAGCCAATCAGATTGCTTGATCTGGATTGTTGCTATAAATTCACATATTTAATGGCAAACAGTGCCTATCCAGATCAGTTGGCTTCTTAAGGTCTGGATCTATTATGTTTGCAAAGGCAGGGTATATCCGGGTTCAGCATGACAAGGGTTAATGGTCTGACAATTGTATGAGAGAAAATAACCAATCAATTAAAAATCAGATTGTTTGGTGACAATTTTTATCTTACCACTTTCTAACTAATGAAATATGACCTATGTTTCAATATTACATGTAACAGTAACATATCAAATTATGGTTATGTCAAACAGTTTTTCTTCATTAACTATGAATCATCAGAAATATAATATTGTACCATACAGAAGTTCACTACACACAACACAGACACAAAAATGTACAGCACTATTTCAAGCCTCAAGCTTGAAAATATCTATGGATTTAGCTGTCTGAAACTGCTTGCTGTTATTCCACTCCCTTCGTTCCAAATTACCTTGTTGAAAGAATACAATTATCGACAGCAATCAAATTTGTTTTATTTCTTCCTTCAAGAAACCAAGTACTCAAGAGTCACCTCACTTACTCAACAGAGTACCACAACACAGTTTCATGGCAAAAAAAAAAAAAAAAAAATTGAAAACCCCAAAAGTTTTTGGTTAAAATATCTGGTCTTCACTCATTAAACCAAAAACAAGAAAAACGCCCAACGACATTTATATGGACGGGTTTTTTAAATAACGAAAAAAGTGAGACTTGTCTCTCTTGCATGTGAAACACGTACTGGTCCTCTTCTTCATCCCTACCAAATATAAAAGCAATCCACTGAAGAATAAAGGTAACATATAACTTTGGAAAAAGGTTAACCAAAAGGTAAACCTGGAACGATGCCTGATGCCCGCCTGCCCGGACATCACTGTTTTAAAGGACGGATTTTTTGAAGAACCCATCCGACAAAAATTTTATGTTTACCTGCTTATTGTACATATATGTCTTTAAGTTAAGGTCATCTGCAATATCATTTGACATTTAACCCTTAAAGCGCCAATCACAACAATTGTCGTCTGCTTTGTCATCTGCTTGTGATTTTAAAAGTCATTTTTGCAAACAGTGTGGACCCAGATCAGACTGCTCCTGTAGGAGCAGTCTGATCTGGGTCCACATTGTTTGCCTGTATGCAAAAATAGGTTTGAAAAGTTTGTAAGAGTATTCAGCAGACGACATTTTCATATGCAGGTTTTCTTGGCGTTCTAAGGGTTAATACATAAAATCATTGCCCTCATTTATGCCTGTCTGCAGAGTAGTGCCCTACCAGCACCCATTCATCCTCCAATCCTTGCTTCAGCACTGGGATATATCGTAACAACTCTAAGTATTGGGACAGAAAGGAAAACATTGTAGACCAAGATCAGACATCACAGTATAAGGTGTCTGATCAGTACCTACACTGCTACACATCCAGCAATGTTTCAGACACATTAACGAGTAGTAGAATGGCTTCTTATTTTAGGACAATTATGGTAAGTAGATAAAGTGTCCTAATACTTAAGGTTAATTCAGTAACCTCACTAACCTGTCCTTTAACTAACACACCTTTTAGGATGGATCCCAATAACACTGTCATATTTTTTTAGAGGTTTCTTGGTCAAAAGGAGTCATATTTGGATCTATGCAATTATTAAAACAGTAAATGACTGCAACTTTTCATGAATCTGTCTCTTGCTTTATTTATTATTAACCCTTGTCATGCTGAATTAATTAAGATGACACGCCCACTTCTAATTTCCAGCCAATCAGATTACTTGATCTGGGTTTTTGATAGAAATTCACAGGTTTAGTGACAAACAGTGCAGATCCAGATCAGCTGGCTTCTTCAGAAGCCAGCTGATCTGCATCTGCACTGTTTGCTAGGAAGGGGCATGTCATGTTCAGCAAGAGAAGGGCTAACAGTATCTGCCCAAGACAACAATTTGTGACTGACCATAAAATCTGTAGCTAAACACAATTATTTGTTTGGTCATATACTGTATTTACCTGAAATATTGGGACACCTTACCTCCCTATCATACTATAAACAAGTCATTTTTACTATGAGTTGATTTGTCTAAAAACTGATGGACTAAGTGACAAAAAAATGCAGACCCAGATCAGACGCCTCATTCTGTGGCATCTGATCTGGGTCTACACTATTTGCTAAGGTCTGCCTATATACAAACACATATTATGTTATGCGCTGTGAAAAACTACAGCTATCACTAAATATGATTAATACCGTGCTATTGGAAACAGCACCACTTGAAAACAATAAAATAGACAAAGTGCAAATGGGTTATAATCCTGTAAAACATTAACTCATTTATATAATGAAGCTGGTCAGATGGACTTAAGTGCCATGGGCAGATAACTATGCAACTTTTTTTTTTCACGTCACTCACTACACCCATTAGACTGGCTCCAGTCTCCAGTGACTAAATATTTTTCTCAGAATCCTGTTTAATATTCCACTAAAATACAACCAAAATAATATCATGACTATACAGACTGGTCACTAGTGACCAGCCTCTATAGTCATGATATAATTTTTGGTTTCATTTTAGTGGATTATTAAACAGGATTATAAGAAAAAAACATTTAGTCACTGGAGACTGGAGCCAGTCTATACACCCATCAGCTAATCATTTCTGCAAAGTGACATGTAAATCTAACCAAAACTACTAACACAGACAATTCACTTCACAAAGTTGGACAGACAGATTTAAGTGTTAACCCTTGTCCTGCTGAACCCGGATATACCCTGCCTTTGCAAACAGTGTAGATCCAGATCAGTTGGCTTCTGAAGAAGCCAACTGATCTGGATCTGCACTGTTTGCCATTAAGTATGTGAATTTATAGCAACAATTCAGATCAAGTAATCTGATTTGCTGAAAATTAGAAGTGGGCGTGGCATCTTAATTTATTCAGCATGACAAGTGTTAATGGACAGATACAGCAACAAAAATAAAACTATTCATGTGCTGATCATTTACAGGAAGCTTTTATGAAATCTAACAAAAACTGTAGAAGTACAGTAAACTTCCTCTATAAAGACCACTCTACTATTAATTTACAATGTAACTCTTCTCCTGCTGAATAAATTAAGATGCCACGCCCTTTTCAAATTTTCAGCCAATCAGATAACTTGATCCAGATTGATGATATAAATTCCATATATCAAATGGCAAACAGTGCATATCCAGATCAGTTGGCTTCTTAGAAGGCGGGGTGGGAGAGGGGGGGGGGGGGGGGGCGGGGCACTGTGAATAGCATAAATTCAGTCAGATCAGACATATTAGTTTCCATGATTTTCAGTGACACTCCCTGATTTTTTTATTACAAAATGATCATTTTCAACCTTGATGTGCTCATATACATTTATGAAAACACACACCTTTGACACAAACAGGAACTTCAGGAAAGGCCAAGATTCCTATAATTTCATCAGCATTCAATAGCTTTTCATCAAGCTTTCAGCCTAACGTACCCTACCAGATATTTTTAAAAAACAGTGCAAATCTGGATGAGACAGCTTTTCAGATTGATGTAACTGAAACACTATTTTATTGAAAGGGCCTAGCACTCTGGGTAAAATTTTTAGCAGACAACATACTAAAATAGTTTTCTTATTTTTCTTAGAAAACAGGTTTTGACAGTTCATGCAAACTGTCTCCAATAAAGACAATTTGCATGAAATGTCAAATCCTGTTTTCTGGGTAAAATGAAAAATTATCATCAATCTGTCGTCAAATGAATTAACCCAAAGAATGGTAAAGGCTAAATCCCACAAAACTACCAAAAAAACTCTTTTCTAATGGATGGCACACTTTACATCTGCCAAATTCTGAACTTTCATATCCTTCCACTGACATGGAAAGATGTCAGTAATGGCTGAAACATGTGTCAAAACAGATCAAATACTGCTATTGTTAACCCTTAAAGTGCTATTAAGCAATATTGCAGCAAACAATATTCTATTTTTTTCTTTTTTTAATTATTGTTTCAGAGAAAATAAAACTTTGCATTTCATATGAATCATCTGCTAGGCAGATGATTCACATGAAATGCAAAGTCTTTTTTCCTCTGAAAAAAAAAAAACAGGCAGATGATTCACATGAAATGCCAAGTCTTATTTTCTCTGTTACACATACAACAAAAATCAAAATGTCGTCACTTTAATGATTCATTTTACAATAAATCCAGACATCTGGCAGTAAAACCAAGAAATTTACATGTATGCACTGTACTTAAGTCCTTACCTTCTAGCAAAACCGTTCGCATAATACACATGCATAATTTCTTCTTGATTAGTATCCAGAACAAATTACTTACACTTTATTTACTTATTAAAGCCGACTTTTCCCCACAAAAATACCTGACCAAAATAACATTCCTTCAATTAAAACACTTCAGCTAACAGTTTGTGTATTTTTTTTTATTTGTTTTATATTTTCTTTGAAAGTACTTCTCTAGGTAAAATTTTCAGCAGATGACATACTGAAATATTTCTCTTATTTTTCCCTGAAAACTGAATTTGACATTTCATGCACATTGTTTCTAAATATTACCAATCTGTCATCTGCTGAATTAGCTGAGAGAGTGGTAACAGTTAAAATAGGTAGTATTTGGTTATAATTCTGGGATAATGTTCTCAATCTCTCCGCTTAACAAATGTTGTGGGGACTCATTAGAAGCACCTCAGGATATATGCTTTTATGAAGAAATAAAAACTATCCAAGAATTATCACCAAATACTCCTCCTTAACAAGTTCTCCCGATTTATTCATCATAAAGCAAGATTACCATACGATAATGGTCCAAACATACACAAATATAACTGTAATTCCAAGATCAGCCAGTTCAATTTTTCCAGTTCATCTCCTTAATGCATAAAAATTGTAAATATAACATATTTAGAAAGGTACACAGACATGATGAGTAAGATTGCCCCATCAATCAACTGTCTGATATGTAATCAACCAGAAATGACATCATGGAAAACCCTACTCTATCGAAGTTACTCTAAGTACAGTAAATGTCCTAAAATTTCGAACACCAAAGTGTCTGAGAAAATGACATATGCAAACAGTGCTGACCCAGATCAGACTGCTCCTAAAGGAGGCCAAAATACTATGGTATAAAGTGTTTGAAATTTTAGACATTTACCATATTCAGACAGACAGACTCAAGCAAACAGTGCAGACCCTGATCAAATGCCACAGAATGTGATATCTGATCAAGGTCTTCCCTGTTTGGCATTCAGCCAGCAAATATAAGCCACAGTAACAGGCAGTCAAATGAACTTGTTCAAATTTTAGAAGTATGATTACAATGGTTTGGAATTTTACATCCCTTTCAACATTATTAATATGGGGATATTGTGAGCGCCTCTGCTGAGTGTTAAGGGATATTGTAAAGACTCTGTCCGCATGTCCCTCCGTCACCCCATCTCCTAAACCACTAAACAAAAATTGCTACATTTCAAGCATGCTAAAGATATGCGAGAGCAATATGATTTTTCCATCTGTCCATCCATCTGACTGTCACGCTATCTCCTCCTAAACCACCGGGCTGAACTCAACCAAACTTGCTACTGTCTACATGACTTCCCTTGGTGGTAAGTGCATGTGAGAGCAATATTAATTTTTTGTATGTCTCTCCATCCATTTGTCCATCACACTATCTCCTCCTAAACCACTGGTCGGAATTTAACCAAACTTGCTACATGACTTCCCCGCGTGGTATGGGTGTACGAGAGCATTATTTTTCCATCTTCTGTCTGTCAGTCACACTATCTCCTGCTAAATCACTTGGCAGAATTTAATTAAACTTGCTACATTTATTGTACATGACTTCCCCACATGGTGAGGGTGTGTGAGAGGAATATTGTTTTTCCATCTGTCTGTCCGTCAGGCTATCTCCTCCAAAACCACTGGGCAGAATTTAACCACATTTTCTACATGACTTCCCCATGTGATAAGAGTGTGAGAGATCAACATTACATGCATTTTTCATTTTTCTCTGTTTAAGCGGTGAAATTGTGGGGGTTTGAATTGGCATGCCATTGACTGCGATCTACCTAGTTTAAGTCATATTGAGATGATGGGAAGAATGATAATGAAAGGCTCTGTGCAATGGAGCACCATACAGTCATGAGCTAAATTCTGCTTCTAGCTGGATTCAAACCAGGGACCTTGTGATCTCAAGTCCGGAACACTAACCTCTCAGCCAGCCAGATGCTTCTAAATTTTTAGAAATATGCTATTAATGCTTTGCATGCTGGGTAAAAATTTTCCACGACATTTTGTGAAATTTTTCTTATTTTTCCTAGAAAATAGGATTTGACACTTCATGCTAATTGTCTCCAAAGGAGACAATTTGCAAGTGTCAGATCCTATTTTCTAGAAATAAATAAGAAAAATACATGTATCGTCAATTTGTCATGGAAAACAGCATGCTAAGTGTTAACCCTTGTCATGCTGAATAAATTAAGTTGCCATGCCTACTTCTAATTTCCAGTCAATCAGATTACTTGGTCTAGGTTTTTGATAGAAATTCACATATTAATGACAAACAGTGCAGATCCAGATCAGTTGGCTTCTGTTTGCTAAGACAGGGCATGTTGTGTTCAGCAAGAGAAGGGTTAAAAAGTTAAAGTGTCTAAATACTTAGGGTACCGGTAAATACGGTTTGCTATATAGCTAGACCTGCCACTTGCAGATGTCTGATCATGGCCTTTCCTGCTTATTATATAGCTCTAGATAAAATGCATAGTTCCCCAACAAAATGGATATTCATTTGAATTGCCTCAGTGTGGCAATGCCACTGAGTACCTCAAGATATATATTTATGGAGAAAAAAGAAACTTTGTTTGTGTTGAGGTTTTACAGCCCAGTCAACCCAATGGGGTCATGTCGAGCGCAGTCAGTTTACCTAACCGCATGTTTACTGGGCAGGTTTAGTCCTCTAAGCGGTTAACCAGTATTGTGCACATTCTTTCGCAAGAAACTGACAACTGCCCTTCTTGAATCAGCGGAAGGAAGAGAATGACCGTAGAAAATATTTCATGATCAATCTCCACGAAAGAATGTTGCCGACCTCGGCGGGGGTTGAACCCGCGACCTCCTGGTCTCCAGTCGGACGGCGCTTCTAGAGAAAAAAGAAACTAGAAATGAGGTTGTAAAACACTATGCCCCCACTACATACATACATACTTGTCAATACAAAATGCCAAAGTTGAAAAGGGGCATAACTCTTACAAAACTAATCGAAAGTTGACTATATATAATCAGGTCAGCTTCACATTGGTTCCAAACTGCTTGCATAATTTCATGAGCCTAACATAGGTGGTTCCTTAGACATTTTACTTACAAGATTTTCATATACAAAAATGCCCTAGTCTGGAAAGAGGCCGAACTCCACCATAAAGAATCTGACAGAAAAAAATAAATAAATAAACATGGGTCAGCTAATTTTTACATAAGCAATGCATAATATATGAAATTCCAAAGTCCTAGCATACATGGTTCAAAGATATGAGTGGTCTCAAAAGCATGACATATGGATGGACGAATAGACAGACCATACGGATGGACAAGCCAAAAGCAATATGCCCTCCCAACTTTTTGGAACTTGTGGGCATAAAAAGAAAAATTGTATCACGATACTCCTGCTCTACAACTATGCTACCTTGATTCTGCTAAGTGAAATGATACAGCTTTTTTTTTTCTTTTTTTTTTTTACAGAAAAGGGCCCTTAGAGCCAAACAGCAATGATGTGAGTGTTCACTATGTTGCTCATGAAGTTAGATATGCTATAGATCTGCAATTAATGTTTTTATATTTACCATAAGAATTTGGACTCCTTATCATACTTACCCTAAAATTTAACTTTATACGTCCATTTTTACCTGCTATCAGGTCTGAAAAATTAACTGACAGAATGGCAAACAAGGTATGCATATCAGATGCCACATTCTGCAGCATCTGATCTAGGTCTACCCTGTTTGCACAGGCCTGTCTGTTGGTATACTTAGGCCAAATATGGTCAACGTCAAGAATAGCCTAGAACATTTTTAGAGTGCCTCTATTTTCAAAACCATATTCCAGTGGTAATTGTTTTTATCTGAGGTCAGCATCAGTTATTATGGTTATTACTGCCAGGAATCAATACCATATAAATAAAAGCATGGTCTTTGATGACAATAACTTCATTAACCTTTAAGTACCAGTACATTTATCATGAAACTAACAAAAAACAAATCTCTGATACTCCTCTTATTTTTCTGAGAAAGTGGCATGATATTTCATGTGAATCATCTAGGGAATCATCACCATTAGAGTTTTGGAGAAAACAATACAATGTACATGTTTTTTCATGCTATCTGCTATATTGCCAACAATTAAAATTGGTGTTTCCAGGCTAATTTAGAAGACAATAAATTGATGATATTTTTTCTTTCTTATTTTTCCCAGGAAACAGGATTTGATATTTCATGCAAATTTTGCATGAAATGTCAAAACCTGTTTTCTGGGAAAAATAAGAAAAATATTTCAATGTCACCTGCTGAAAATTTTACCCAGAGTGCAAAGCCTTAAGTTAATATCTCTCTGTAACACTGGCCATAACTGTAGACTAGTATTGTGCACATTCTTTTGCCAGAAACTGATTGACTGTGTTGGGGTTTAATGACGTCAACCCTTGTGGGTTGTTTTGTGTTGTCTCCCAGAGAAAGGGAGAAAAAGGATAGAAGAGATAGTAGAGATGAAAGAGAGGGACAGGGAAGAAAGAGGAACAGGAATTAAAGGGAAGAGACAGGGGTCCATAGCATAAACCGTGTTAGTTAAACAACCATGTTATATCCAAACAAAAATGTATAGATTATATTGAAAAATGACCATTTATGGTCATTTTTCAATATAATCTATACATTTTTGGGATCCATCTCTGAATCGTGTTATATCCTAACCCGTGTTATAACGAACCGTGTTATAAAGCGGTTGAAGTGTACAAGGATGGCAAGCCTTGCCCAGCTGTAAGCCAATATTAGTTGGATGCCCTGGTGACATAAGATATATGACCCCTTTGCCACACCCAACCACCCCCTTGATGTCTTTAGTAGGTGTCTTTCACAGGTATTCCTGTATTTTTTACGGGTATTTCGGTAGTATTCCAGTATTTCAGTAAGTCATGTGAGCCATAAGTCAGGCCCTGATCACACTGCATGAAAGTGATTTAGACATTCATTGCCAATGCCCACATATGACTTAAAAGTTCTTTTCCCATACTGGGCGTGAAGGTTCTCTCTGTGGACCTCCTTGTGATCATCTTTATCATTTGGTAGAATGATTGAAAGAACCAATATCTTCATATAAATCAAAACTGGTTATATAGCTCTAGATAAGAAAAGGTATCAGGTAAACATTTTCTTGTTTCTCCACCAAAACTTAAATGTTGTGGGTATTCATCAGGTGCCTCAATGAGGCAGTTCTAATGAGTACCCATAACATATATTTTGGTGGAGATATAAGAAAAATATCAATACTGTTTGGTCAAAAAAAAAAAAAAAAAAAGCACCTTATCTGGAGCTATCTGATTAAATGACCACCAAAATGTCATATTTGATTGGCATTAATTGTCCAGCAGTAGCAAACAACGTGGGAAAACATTAATGGACATGTGAAATTGTGAGAAAACAATGATGATGACCTGCACACCAAAACCGCAGTATCAGGAAATTACATCAAAGCTTCAATAGCTAAAAAATTTATATAAAAATATAATTAACCCTTGTCATGCAGAGTAAATTAAGATGCCATACCCACTTAAAACTGTCAGCCAATCATGTTACTTGATCCAGGTTATTGATAAAAATTCACATACAGAATGATAAACAGTGCAGATCCAGACCAGATACATACAGATTTGTTACAGCTTCCTCATACCTTTTTATTGATTGAAGAGTACTCGTCCTTGGCTAGCTAAAACATGTATCTATACTTTTGCATGGCTCCAGATAAGACGGGAATCCACAATATTTTAAAGACAAGTGACTACTTAGCAATAAATATACAATTTTTGTTTGTTTAATGATATGAGAAAACTGAATGATAATCATTGCCTCTGCAAGGATTATCACACCAAGCTCCACAGCCCATTTTTAGTGCATCTGACTGCAACTCCAGGAGTCGAAATTTTGAATCCCAGCTCGGCCATATAAATTTCGTGGAGACTGATCTTAACTTCTCTGACTCAAGATGGGCAGTTGTCAGTTACTGGAAAAGCATGTGCAAAAAGTACTGGTTAACAGCTTTGAGGACATACAGAGCTCTCGGAAACGCAGGACTACACGTACTGGGTCGCAAACTTTTCCCGGGGATGCATAAATTTCACCATGCGGGAGTCCCCCGTATGCATGTTTTTTTTTGTCGGTACGCGTCAAAATCCAGGAGCCGAGACACAAATAAACACCCACAGATCAAAAGGGCTTTGATTCTACCGCGCCACGCTTACTATGACGCAGGAGGCATGATCTGATGTCATACTGTGTTGACCAATCCGGTAACTCTGACCATGTGTAGTGTGTAGTGAAGCGAAGTGTGAACGGTGATAGACAGGATTACTGATGTGCAAACGATATGATTAAAGTAATTACGCAAGAATTGGATAATCGTTTTCAAATCATGCTGTTTTGACAATTACAAACTCACATTTAATCGGTAGCATAATTAAAGGTGAAAAAACAGGTAAGTGATATAAACAATATCGGAACTCCATGTCAAGTTACCGACTTTGGACTTTGGCTGATTAGGGATGACAGAGAAAATAATTTTAATTGCTTTTGTTTGCTATTTGAGCAACATAAACATGGAAGCTAAAGTCTTCATTTTTCTTTATTCTTTCTTACGTCTGTGTTTGAACGTGAAAATGCCAAAATACCCATACCAACTGTATAAAGAATATTCTAGTACCCATGTTATGTTTTATTTACTGAGTTTTTTGGGTTTTTTTCCTATGGAAATTACAATTCAAATGTGCTGTGCTTTTGGAGCATGCGACACTTAATGTCCTAATAATTTGTACGGTGTTAACAGTTTCTGGAATAAGACATGAGAGCAAACAGTACAGTCAGTGATCCAACTGCATCAGACTGATATAGGATACATCAGATCAAGGTCTGTACTTCTTGTTATTCCAGAACATTTACTGTAGTAATTCAGCATTAATTTGCATCTACACATGTATTGTTTTTGAAAGAAATAAAGATGATTGAGTTATATTATCTCAATTTAATTAAAATCAGTCCATCAAAGAATTATTAAATATACTACCACTCTGAGTGAAATGTGTGAATTTGTGGGACTCCCACTTTTTCCAGTGGGACTCTTACTTTTTGCAAGATGCGAGTCCTGAACTCCTGTTTTTGAAATCCTAGTGAGAGCTCTGACTTAGCAAAGTGTGACTGAGTAGTTAACTGACCAGCTCAACGTGACATTAATCGTGTTGACTGAGTCGCAAAACCACAAATGAAAAACATAAACAAACTACAGAATTTTAGTATTTCTTTGGTTCGAGTTTAAATGAAAATTTTCAGTATGTCCAATCTGTACTGATACAGAAAATAAAATCTATTATTCCTTTGAGGAACTTTAGCAAAAGTCTGTCAAATATTATCACAATGCCTACCACATTTACTCTAAATACTGGGACACCTTACCATACCTGTCCTAGGACTTGCAAAATTTTGTTCTACTATCTGTTGATGTGTTTAAGATATTGCTGGACGAGTGGCAAACTGTGTAGACCCTGATCAGATGGCACATTATGTGGTATCTGATCTAGGTCTACAATGTTTGCTCAGACGTGTCTGTCCCAATACTTAGGGTTATTACGGTACACTATAGATGCTATCTGAAAATTTCTCTTTTTTTTTTTTGATCATCATTTTTACCATTATAGTTTAAAAATCACATAATGAGAAACTAAACCTTAAGTAGAAAGTGAAAAAAAATTCATAACATTTATATACTTCCATAACAAGTTGCCCATGCAATGCTCATAAATCAAAGATCTCAAATAGACACCAATTTTTGTTCTATGTTTCCAGGGGCACCCTATATGTTGATTTCATTTGACTTCACTGCAGTGTTAAGCACCGTGTGGCAGCCTTACAAAGTCTTTCCATACCATCACAGTGCAATTTTTACTGGTAGTGCATTCTAGCCCGTCTGTGACATCAACTGTCACTACAGTAAGTTATAAAACTAAGATGAAGAATATATGCTCTTCCAATTTATTATACATTTTTTCTTATATTGACATGCGTGTTGTTTATGTAAAATATTATCCATGTGTAGTGCCTATCTAAAAGAATCGTATCAAAATTCCTTTAGAATGATTCAATACCCCACCCACACGAAACTGCGAGAACAATTTTTATCACATTGAGCACGCTTTAACGCTTGTTATATACTAATATTGGAATCATAAATAAAAGTAAAATACGCACCATAGTTAGAAGATAATAATTCAGAACGAATGACCGACGAAATATGGTATAACTCCAAATGAAAAAGAATCAAATCAAAACGCCCTTTGTTTTGACAGGTCGAGCACTTCCGCTTGAACCTAAGTACTAATTGCGTGAGATTCACTTTATTATGAAAGTTACATCCTTCCAACTTTAAAGATAGCGAATATCATTTTAGTGATGTTTATATCTATTTTCAGTTATATAAAAGAGAAACTGCAATCATATAACAACTTCCTCTCGTGTTATGGTTGTATATTTTCTAAAGTGAATAGACAAGACTTTTTAGGGTAGTTGCATTCGACGGGACCGCGCGGAAAAAGACGGTACCCAAAAACGGGACCAAAGTTTGATCGCACAGGAAAAGCCTTAAATTTTATCCTTCATGGAATTAAATAATTTTGGCAGGCATATTAGTTATAAAGCCTTCTTCTCAAAACGCATATCCAGATTTTCAAATATTCCCCGTTATTAAGGAAATATTGCCAACTGAATATGCCCATGTCGGCCGGAGAAAAGACGAAAACAAATTTTCGCGCAAATGACCATATCCTAAATTTCTGGAAGTATCGCCAAAATAGTAAATGATATGTAGTTTTTATAAGGGTCTCAATGGGGTTTACTGATTAGCGATTTATGGCCCTAAAATTTACTGATTAGCGACTTTTTAAGAATAATTTTACCGGTTAGCGGATTGGAGGGTGCTTAGTGATTAGCGATTTCGACCGGAAAAAATACTGATTAGCGATTTTTACGTTAATAAATTACCGAATAGCGGTTCCCGCGAAGTTAGCGATTAGCGATTTCACCTTAAAATGGTGCTCGTCCAGTCCGAATCCCACTCCATTTTTACAGTATGGCCTTTAACGGTCTTACCGCAGTTTTGTGTCACTCGTTTTCTTACAGCCAAAGTACCAATCATTTCCTGAGTACCGGTCAAAATCAATATGGCGTTCATTAAGTGCGTCGTGTCTTTTTTCAGAGTTGGCGAAAGCGCGTCATTCGAACGCTTTCGTTCGAGAATGCCTGTGGAAGAATGCAATGATAACCTTAGCAAATTTAAGAAGACCGTATCCGAGTTGGATTGCAGTTGAAAAATAAAAGGTGACACATCAGAAGTTATGAAAATGTAGCCAGTTAACACATTTTGTGACAACTTTTTTTGTACCCAACATACAATTTGTTGCATTGTTATTTACTAATGCAAATTATATTAAAGCTGAAGTCCTCTGCATGATGTATTTCTGCTTGCCATTAGCATGTGTTGGGTCTACCTTGATTGATCTTACTATTTTCCAAAAGAACATTATCTTCCCAATTTACATATTATATACAAATGTTACTGATTTGGTCAATTTTTTACTGATTACTGATTTTTGGGCCTAAATTTTACTGATTACCGATTTTTGGGCCTAAATTTTACTGATTACTGATTTCCAGGGTACCCCATTGAGACCCTCTTTTATGGTATATGCTAACCAAAATCATTCTAGGGAATTCTCAAACCGAAAAACTTTGATAGTTTGTGCGTCAGTTTTCGAAATACTTGACCACAATATAAGTGAACTGGGAAAACTAAACGTATCCAGTATCAACGATGTGTCTGCTGGGTAAATAATCTTCAAAGGAATATTTCACCGCTGATGTCCATACAGTAGTGGGTAAATATCCAAAATTTCGATCCGCTGTTGAGACATTTTTCAATGTGATTGAAAATAACTGGATACTTTTAGTTTTCCCAGTTCGTTTATATTGTGGTCAAGTAACCAGTTAACCATTTTGATTGAATTATCGAAGAAATGGCCAAACATTATGTGAATCTATACCATTATTTTAACTGTGCAGCAAATTATTTTGGTCCCGGCCTGGCCCCGGGCACATTATTTCGAAAACCGATGCACAAAGTATGAGAATTTTTCGATTTGAGAATTTCTTTGAATGATATTGGTTAGAATATACCATAAAAACTGTTTATCATTTACTATTTTGGCGATACTTGCAAGGAATTTAGGGGATAACGGACAACTCGGCACCTAACAAACTCGGCCCCTAACAAAGTCGGTCCCTAACCAACTCGGCCCCCACAAACTCGGCCCCTAACAAACTCGGCCCCTTACTAACTGGGCCCCTAATATTTATAAATGATTATTATTAATGATGTTTTAACATGAACATATTATCAGTCTGCATAATTTAAACATAATACATGTCTATCTATTACCTTCAGTGTTATAATATTATTTTAAGTCAATCTTATATGAGTTATTGAGTGTCATCGAAGATTCTTAATAGACTGCACTGAAGTACAGACTGATCTGAGTCTTTGCATGGCGCATATTTAATTTAATTTTATTTTCATCTGATTTTCTTTTTCATTATCACAGCCACATTTTTATTGTATATACATGCGCAGCCGCTTAATTGTGTCTTTGCAAGCGCAGATGAATGTATTTCCTTAAAACGTGCCTTATTTGTTCTCTTCTTACTGGTGCTGCATTGTCATGAAACGTGTGCATTATTTTCTTTCTTTTTCTTTCTATTGCATATGCTGCATTGTCATAAAACGAGTGCATTATTTGTTCTTTCAAAGCCTTGCATTGCCATGAAACATATGCATTATTTGAGCCAGCACATGAGATAATAGTGCTTATAGCATATGCGAACAGCGAAGGCTCAGGCGCGCCCTCGCATCCGCGCAGTCTCATCAGAGCCTTTGCACATATATAGTATAGAACTAGACGAAGGTTTAGACCAAGAATTAGATATCTAACTCCTCTAGATGGATGAGCAAGAATGATTTTACGGAGGACGAAAAGTACCATTATCTTATGTAACAGCTCATTTCTTCTTTTCTTACATGTGCTGCATTTTTGGAATAAAGTCATGGTTACTACTCGTATATTGTTGCTTCCTTTTGTGATAAATCCACTATTCAATACACGGTTTGTTTTCTCTTTATATCATTATGGTAAACACAAAACAAACATAAAATAGATGTGTTTATCCGGAAATATGAACGATCTCTCTGCTCAATGAATAATCTGTTATACTAACCCATAGCCTCTGCCAATCTACATATCATCTCTTTACAAGTCTATGATATGAACACCCCTGTAAATCCTACTTTATATTGGGAAAAGTGAGATTTACCGGGGTAAACGACTTTCTTATTTCTGCTCTAAAACATATATTGTGGGTACTTGTTAGAACAATCTTCATCATTTTTTATCATCTGAAAATCGCCATTTTTACATCCTAAAAATAACATTGCAGTTAACAAGCGTGTTATCGTAATGTACATTAACCTTTTTTTTTTGCGAATGAAACATTGCAACAAATATGTTCATTGCTGTTAATGTACTGGGTAAACACAACTTAAATTTCACCAATTACCGTATATCACCGTATTAGACCTATGCGCAAACCTATCTGCTATCTAAATGAGCCATCCATTCCAGGTCCACCCCACTATATTCTCAGTCAATGAACGGATTGGAAGACACTATCTCATCTATAAAAATAATATGGCTATTACATAAATTGTTGATCTAAAAAATGAAGTTTCCTAATATACTTTACAGTTGATTACAGACATTTTGGACTATGATAATTGCATGTTTTGGGGACAAGGTCGAATGGAAAACAGACAAAATATTTTGTGTTTAAATACAGTGCATTATCCACCAAATGAAACAATACTTTAGGGACCGAGTTGGTTAGGGGCCGAGTTGGTCAGGGGCCGAGTTTGCTAGGTGCCGAGTTTGTTAGGGGCCGAGTTTATTAGGGACTGAGATGTCCCGGAATCGAATTTAGGACATGGTCATCTGGATATGCATTAAAAAAAAAAAAAAAAAAAAAAACAACTCTATAACTAATTTACCTGCCAAAGTTTATTAAATCCAATGGGATAAAGGCTTTTCCTGGATGATCAAACTTTGGTCGTTTTTGGTCCCGTCTTTTTCCGCGCGGTCCCGTCGAATGCAACTATTTTCTAGAAACGTTTATGTACAGTGTTCGAAGCCTTGAAGCTGATGAAACATGGACCACACATTCATAAAGATAATACCTGCCAAAGTTTATTAAATCCCATGAAGGATAAAGGCTTTTCCTGGGTGATCAAACTTTGGTCCAGTTATTGGTCCCGTCTTTTTCCGCGAGATCCCGTCGAATGCAAGTAGAACTCTTGTATGATTTCCAGAAACGTGTATGTGAAACAGTGTTCGAAATCTTGAAGCTGATGAAACATGGACCACACATTCATAAAGATAATGTTTCCTTTAGTGAGGCTAATCCACTTGATTAATTATGTGTTTTGATGATTTTTGAGGTAAAAATTCTAAATGAGATTTAACAAGACTTAGTTTTCAACTTGAAAAATCAAAGGAGTTTCTATCTTCGTTAGTATTCCACACAGTCCTATGGACTACTGTATTCACCCTATTCTACTGTTTTTATTGAACAAGGCTTTACTTGTAATAGTGTGGAATAACTTGGATAGTAACAGTGTGGAATACTAACGAGGATAGAAACTCAATTGATTTTTGATAGTATAGGGCAAAAAATTTTGGAAAAAAATTTCCTCCATATAAACCATGTTAAAATTTTTGTTTCGTCGCTATAAAGGGACGAAATTTAATTTTCCATAGAAATTCATGGGGTTTCCAAGTGTCCTGTTTTGTACAAAAAAATAAAATCACATGGTTAATATGGAGAAAAAAGAAAATTTCGTCCCTATATAGACATGCAACTACAATTTTGGTGAAAATGGATTGATATTACTCAAGTAATCGTCCGGAACTAAAATAGGGACATGTTGTGGGCTGATAACCTTGTCAAAAATTGACAAAATTTGCCCATTTATAATCTCAAACCACTCACCCGATATACAAGATAGTGTATGCAAATTTTAATAAAATCCATCAAAAACTATTGAGAGAAAACCAAATGCCGACAGACAGACAGACAGACACAGAGAAAACATAAAACACCACCTCTATCATGGGACTGGCGGTTGGGGTTTATCAGTGTGACTCCAAGAAAAGACTGTTCACCTGTAAACAGAGTTTTTACACAACTGTGGGTTTTGTATATTAAAATGTGTCTTGATATACGGGTACAAAATGTAATCTTAATGTGACTTTTTATTTTTTTTCAATCTTCAATGGGAGTTTGAGTAAATCAGGAGTCATCTCTCCAAGTGCGTATCTGTATTTGGTTACTATCTAATAAAGCCTGGGCTTTATTTGTTGGGTAAGTTTTTGGTTAGTTTCTTTGGTAATGACAGATGAAAAATGAACCCCATCCAGGAATTCAGGAGATACAAACTCTTCAAAAGAAAACTTCAACGCAAAATTCCTTTTTTAGTGTGAGGCCGACACAGAGGTGACAAAAATACGGTTCCATGTACTATGCTACAGAATATCAATGCTTAGCATGCTGTGTAAAAATTTCAGCAGATGACATTTTGAAATATTTCTTTTTTTCCCAGAAACAAGGTTTTAACAGATTGAAAATGTCAAAGCCAATTTTCAAGGAAAAATAAGAAAATTATCACATTGTCATGTCCTAATTAGCCCAGAGAGTGGTGAATATTAAGAGCATTAGAGAGGGAGGAAATAAGAACAAAATCTATTCAACTAATGTTTCATTAAATTTTATTCACTTACACCAAAGGAAGCACTCTTATTACAACATCACTTACTGTTTACATTCAACCTTTAGTAGGCTTTAACACTTAGTGTGCTGGCTAAAAATTCAGCAGACAACATTTTTAAAATATTTTTTTCTTATTTTTCCCAGAAACTAAGCTTTGAAATTTCATGAAAATCCTCTTCAATGGATATGCTTTGCATGAAATGTCAAAACCTGTTTTCTGGGAAAATTTAGAAAAAATATATCAAAATGTCTGCTAATTTTTTTTTTACCCAGCATGTCTAGCATTAATGCTTTCACAATTTCAGCAGACAACATTTTTAAGTATTTTTCTTAAAGGGAAAATAGGGTTTGATATTTCATGCCGACTGTATCTAATGGAAATGTCACCCTAATTTCTGCCAAAAAAAAAAAAAAATCAAGGCTTAATGACACAAATAAATAAATGAATCAAGCCTCAGACCAGGAAAGTCTATATAATGCCAAAGGTGATTAATAACCCTAGTCCTGCTGGACCCGGATATGACCGGCTTTGCTAACAGTGTAGATCCAGATCAGTTGGCTTCTTCAGAAGCCAACTGATCTGGATCTGCACAGTTTGCCATTAAGTATGTGAATTCATAGCAACCATTCGGATCAAGTTATCTGACTGACTAAAAATTAAAAGTGGGCTTAATCTTAATTCATTCAGCAGGACAAGGGTCAAAGACCAAGACTGGCCTGTGCATTAGTAATCTGGCTGTTCTTTCTGTATACAACACCAATGCTGCAGATTTCAAATAGTCTGTGAGCATGTGTGTGTTTGGTACCATGTGTGAATAGTGAATGCACTAACTCAATGGATTATCCACATAGTATGGTGTCTTCTGTTTTTGTGTAAACCATATTTAACTTAATTAAACAGACAGACAAGTCTAAGAAAATGTAGATCCAGATAAGACACTGCAGAACAGGCTGCCTGAATGCTTACATCACTTCCAACAGTTTTTAGACACATCAACACATAGTCAAATGGACTTGGTTGGAATTTTACAAGTAAGGTGTAAAGATGTCCAAATATCTAGGGTTCCGTATTTACCGTAAGTATTTGGAGAGACAAGGGTGAGAAAACCGTGTAGCCCCAGATGAGACATTGCAAAATGCAGCATCTCATCAGGGTCTACAGTTTGCCACTCATTCGGCAATTTTTAGACACAACTGGGTAGTGAACTGTACTTGTTAAAATTTTAGAACAAGTATGGTAAGGAGTTGAGGTGTCCAAATACTTAGGGTAAATATTGTAAGAATCTTCAAGTAGGAGTTTTCAGTTGTCAGAATTATTTGGTCTTTGGTCTGCTCTGGACAAAACTTAACCCTGGCCCTGCTGATCCTGGATATGCCTAGCCTTTGCAAACAGTGTAGATCCAGATCAGTTGGCTTCTGACTGATCTGGATCTGCACTATTTTTCATTAAGAATATGAATTTGTATCAACAATCTAGTTCAAGTAATCTGATTTAATAGCTGAAAATTAGAAGTGGGCATGGCATCTCTTTATTCAGCAGGACAATGGTTAAGCTGAATGGAAGCACCTGAAATGTTTTGCAGAGGAGACCACTTGTGCAGACTGGAAGATGCCTCTCCTATTTGAAACCTTTAAAAAAGGTACTACTTATATTAGTCTTAACCCTTTTTTTTGTCTGGAAACCCTAAAAGGGTAATTGACAAACAGTGCAGACACAGATCAGACTCTGTAGAAAGTGACATTTGATCAGGGCTACACTATTTGCATTACCTAGGAGTTTCTATAAAACATAGTAATAACTAGAAATGTGTCAGTATGACACCGATGCCCCCACCCAGGGCCATCATCACCCACACGCAGGCATTTTGCAGAAAATGAAGTTGAAAAAGGGTCATAACTCTCATAATAATCTGCAGATTTTACCCTAAATCGAACTTGACCTATATTTTATGATTATATACTTGTGTATAAAATATAAATCCAATACACCAATCTTTTTTTAAAAAAATATTGAAAGGAAAACATCTTTTGAAGGTGAAAAAGGGCAATAACCCATAATAATGGGTGGATTTTACCCTAAATCAAACTTGACCTCTATTTTATGATTATATACCTGTGTATTAAATATGAATCCCATACACTAAAGTTTTCAAAAGATATCAAACTAAAATTATTTTTCAACGTTGAAAAAGGGCTGTAACTCCAAAAACAATTGGTGGATTTTGCCCTAAATCTAACTTGACCTATATTTTAAAATTTTTGCTCGTGTATAAAATATGAATCCCATTCACTAATTTTTACAAAAATTATGGAATGAAAACCATTTTTCAAAGTTGAAAAAAGGCCATAACTCCCAAAATAATTCGTGGATTTTACTCTAAATCGAACTTGACTTCATTTTAAGATTATATACCTTTGTATAAAATCTGAATCCAATACACTAATCTTTTCAAAAGATATCGAACAGAAACCATTTTTCAACTATTTTTCAATGTTGAAAAAGAGCCTAACTCCAAAAATAACAGGTGGATTTTACCCTAAATCGAACTTGACCTATATTTTATAATTATATGCTCGTGTATCAAATATAAATCCAATACACTAATCTTTTCAAAAGTTATGGAACTGAAACCATTTTTCAAAGTTGAAAAAGGGTCATAACTCCCAAAATTGGTGGAGTATACCCAAAATCGAACATGACCTACATTTTATGAGTGTATAAAGTTGAAATCCAATACACTAATCTTTTCAAAAGATATCGCATGGAAACCATTTTTCTAAGTTGAAAATTTTTCAAAGTTGAAAAAGGGCCATAACGCCCAAAATAATTGGTGTATGTTACCCTAAATCAAACTTGACCTGCATTTTATGAGTATATACCTGTGCATAAAATTTCAATCCAATACACCAATCTTTTCAAAAGATATCGCACAGAAACCATTTGTGTTACAGACGGGACGGACAGGACAGACAGGACGGATGACAGCGGTGATACTATATGCCCCCCCACCCCCTTGAAATTTAGGGGGGGCATAATAAAAACTAACCAGATACCCTGCTATTGGAAATATACCAGTCCAAAGAGTTGTGGCAGAAGGGTCCACTCAATGTAAATGGGTTAAAAGACACTATGTACATGTACTCCCAGAGTGTGTCTGACCTAGGTGGCTCAGTCTGATTTGCATCTGACTGGTAATCAGGAGGTTTGCGGGTTCGATCCCCACCAGGTCTGGCCACATTCTTTCGTGGAAATTGATCACAAATTTTCTATGGTCTCTCTCCTTTCCACTGATTCAAGAAGGGCAGTTGTCAGTTTCTGGCAAAAGAATGTGCACAAGTACTGGTTCATTGCTTAGAGGACTAAAATGTGTGGTTAGGTGAAGTGACCATACTCAACATGAACCTAATGGTAACCATTAGTCATCTCATCTGGGTCTACACTATTTGCTCAGGCTGTCTGTCCGAATACATATGGTAAATATGGTACATATACTTGCAATGTTACAATACTGATGATCATGTTTTCCAGCATGTTGATAAAGTGCCAAGATACATATAATAAAAGTATTTACGGATATGACTCCTAGCTCTAGATAAAGGCTGGGGTATCAGGTTAATATTTTTCCACAAAAAGATGTTTTGGGTATTCATTAGAAGTGCCTCAGCAAGGCGCTTTGAATGAGTACCCACAACATACCTTTTTCATGAAGAAATAAGAAAAATAATCATAGGTTTAGATAAGAGTAGGTATCAGGTAAATGGTTTTCTTATTTCTCGATGAAAATATATGTTGTGGGTACTCATTAGAAGTGCCTCGGCGAGGCACTTCTAATGAGTATCAACATCATATGTTTTCGACGAGAAATAAGAAAAATATAGATACTTTCTGGTTGAAAAAAGCGCCTTATCAAGAGCTATGGTAATGTTACTATTGGTTGAAAAATGTGCCTTATCTGGAGCTATGAATATTTCTCTATAAAAATGTTGTGGTGTCACAGAATGTTCTTACATCTTCATGACAGCATATCATGCAATCTTCTTTCCTTTTAGAGTAGATCTTTTTCAGATAGGGATTTGTGTACATGAAAGAAAACAGGTCGCAAAAATTGTCTCCCTTGTAGGTAAGAGCTGTCGCAGGACAGCATAGCTCACCTGAACCACGCTTTGTCTCTAAATATAAATTTTTCTAAGTCTGTGACCTTGACCTCAAAGTCACTCAAGTGGGTCAGATGCTACAGCATAAAACTTCAGACCAGTATCTAACATCAGGGCAAGTATGAATTATTTCCATCTTCAGGTTCAGGAGATATAGCCTTATAAAAACTTTAACCAAAAACTTTAACATAATTTTTTTCTGTCCTTGACCTCAAGGTCACGCATGACCTTGACCTCAAGGTCACTCATTTGGGTCCGGATGGTACTGCAAAAGCTTCAGACCTGTATCTAATATAAGGGCAAGTATGAAGTACTTCATCCAGAGATTCAGGAGATATTGCCTTTTAAAAATGTTAACCAATGCCGACACCAATGCTTATGTCAATGCCAATGCCAACACCAACACCATAGTGACTGCTATAGCTCTAGCTGTACTTTCATAATGGGGAACTAAAAAAAGGTTAGAAAGTCTACCAAGGGCATCCAGTGAACTTGTTTAGATAAACTTGGTACCATTCTTTTTTTTCTTTTATATCTGACAGTTAAAATTTAAATGAAAATACATGAACTCCGAATGATTCAAATAGCACAATTATACTGTTAGAGTATCAGGTACAGTTAAAATGATTTTTTTTGTAAGTTTATCATTTCCTATTGTCTATCACAAGTCGATGCAGAAAACAATATTTATCTTTTAGTGTTATTATGTCCTAGGCTTCTCATTGGCTTGAAATTCGCTGCTGCTTGGTACTGTAACTGATAGGCCAATGGATGAATCTTAAAACCATATAATCTGAAAAAGAACAACACAACCATTTATAAAAATACATGTAAACTTTACCCTTATCCTGCTGAATAATTTAATTAGCCACACATATTTCTGACGATCAGCCAATCAGATTACATCATCTAATGTTTTTGTTCAAATTCACAAACTGAATGACAGTGTAGATCCTGATCAGACAGCTTCTGAAGAAGCCATCTGATCTGGCTCTAATCTGTTTGCAAAGGTAGGGGTTGTCATGAACACCTGGATAAGGGTTAACAGCAGCAGAGAGGTTTAAACCATTTTTATTATTTTCTTCCAGCAACTAAGGTTGAACATTTCATTCAAATTAGTCAAGAGGCCTCTCGGGGGACACAGGAAAAATTTCTTAGTGCAGGAGAAAATTTTGCAGTAGGAGAAGTTCTAATTTTCAACCTTTCTATGGCTTGGATTCATATTTTACTGACACCCAGTTTTTCAGCCACTTTTCTACACAGTTTCCCAGCTTAGTAATTTATCTGAAGCTTTCATTCTTTCTTTTATTTATTTTTTATTTGGCTTTTACTGCCCTTTCAAGAATATTTCACTTATATTGAGCTGATCGTTCATCAAAGGTGGGCGTAAACCGCAGAACCCAGGGAAAAACACCTGACCATCCGTAAGCAGAACTTGGCTTTCCTACATGTGACCCAAGCGAGGTTCAAACCACAGGGGTGAGAAACCTATTGGATTAAGAGTCAGCTCTCCTATCCAGTATGCTATGGGGGCCCGCATTCTTTCTTTAAAGCTTGAAACTAATACACATCTAAGGAGTTTTTCCGTGTGTTTGTTAAACTGAAGACTTAATATTTAAAAATGGTGCAGTGTACTGATATATAGACTGTTTGCAGCAGCTATGATTAGGTCTTTGGGTTCAAAGAATCAATGGCAAAAAAGAAAATTTCATGTTTACAAACCTTGGTACAAACTGGTTAGCTGGACGCTTAGGTCTATACTCTGGATGGACCATAAATAACATGTGAGGAAAACCTGTGCCAAAGTAGGCACCATCTGTATGGTGGTGCCGTGAGGACTTGGGTGTGTACACATCTTGACATTTTGGACAGTATAACTTCACCATGGCTTCCCCAGGGACATCTGAGAGACCTGTTGTGTATAAATAAATTATTTTATAATAACCTCTTAGATCTACCACCATAAATGACTGCAAGACAAGCAAAAACTAATCTTTATATAATACAGAAGACTAGTTTTATTTAAAGTTGGACAGTATAAATCAGTTTAACATTACTATGTATGGCCATTTACCAACTTACAAAATAAGCATGCAATATTCAGTTTGTTTACTCTTTTATTCCATTTATAACGCTTTTGGTAAAAAAATCTGGTTTGGTTTGGAGTTTTATGGCCAAGTCAACACAATTTACATCATATTGAGCTGCTCAGTTAACCTACTCACACTTTTCTTGGGCAGACTTACGTCCTCTTACAGCCAGGTTTGTGGTAGAACCTATACATAAATATGATGATTATCTTAGGTGGTGCTTATCTGAAGTCAGGAGCAGGTCACTGGTTCCAGCTGCAGACATGTTATTGTGTCTGAGTACACAGAAAGATTGTTGAGCCATGTGCTTTTCTATTTATACCTTGGTTGCCTGTTAATACAGGTGAAATTTCAAATCTGACAGTTAACTGCTATTAGGCTGTAAATTTCAAACATAAAATTATTTATTGTGGGCTTATCAGAACATAATTTTGTAAAATAAACCCATGCATCAACTTAGACAGACTAAAATTTGTTCAGGATGTTTTTGGGTTTTTTTTATCTAAAAGTATTCTAGGGTTGTAATAGCAAACGTTTTGTTTAATTGCTGGTTGTCAATAGACTCAATTAAGTGTTTGAATTTGCCACCATTATAATTTGGGGGCAGAGCCTGTCCTTTTATAGCAGGGGCTGGGGTTTAATCGATTAACCAGCAATTGTGCACATAATTTTGCCAGAAACTAACATTTGTTTTTACTTTGTGTGCCTCAAATCAGATGCATATGAGCCAGTTTCTGTATGGGTCTTACCTATTGGTAACATTGGCTGATTTTCACAATAAACTCTTGGACAATAACCAAAGTCACCTTGTTGCCATTTCTCTATCTGAAATCATGCCAGAAATTCAACACTTAAATGTAACACATAGCGCTAGGTAAGAGGGGGTATCCACATAATATACTTTTAGTTCTCCGTGAGAACAGATGTTCTGGGTTCTCATTAGAAGTGCCTCACCAAACCATTTCTAATGTCAGAGTCCCATAACATATGTTTTCATAGAGAAAAAAGAGCAAGAGGCTCATGGGCAACAATTCCCTCACCTGAGAAGACCCACAATATCTGCTGATGCCATGCAACATTCGTCAAGTATTGCCAAAGCAACTAGGACACATTTGAATGTGTTGTAAAAAGGTCAAATGTCAGCCTAGGATCACCATTTGAACAAATTTGATACACATTGAGTCCACGAAGCTATATACAAAGATTCAGCCTTACAGCTTCCTTGGTTTTGAGAATAAGATTTTTAAGTGTTTTTTTGCCATATATGGGCATGATTGAATAAATTGTCAATACCCCTTCGACAGAAGGCCCCATGTGAGATCTAGTGATAACTGGTCAGGCAGTTTCAGAGAAGCAGACATTTAAAGATTACACAATTTTATACATGTCTATAGCCAAGGGGCAAGGGCAGGTAACCCGGGCAAAATAAAATTTTGATTGTAACTTAAACATTTTACTATGTTAATCATACATTGTAGATTTCAGCCATTAGTCTGCAATACATTTGAGAAAATATTTTTTCAACATTTTCTCCATACAAATGTATGGTAATGCAAATTTGACCTTGCTGTAAAAAGGCTAAAGGTCATCCTAGGATCATCATTTGAATAAACTTGGTAGACCTCAATTTATCAATGCTATATACAAAGATTCTGCCGAAAAGCCTCCTTAGTTCTGGAGAGGAAGATTTTTAAGTGTTTTCACCATATATGGGCATGGCAGCCATTTTGTTCAATGGTGTGGAACCATTAGAACAAATTGTCAATACCCCTTTGAAAGAAAGATCCGAGCAAAAGTTGGTGAAAATTAGTCAAGCAGTTTCAGAAGAAAACATTTAAAGACTACACATGTATATAGCCAGGGACATGGGCAGATAAACCCTGGGAGACAAAATTTTGACTGTAACTGAAAAGTTTTACTGGTTAAATCATAAATTGAAAGTTTCAGCTATTAGTCTTTAATACACTTTCAGAAAACGGTTTTTCAACATTTTCCCCATACAAATGTATAGGGACACAAATTTGACCTCGCCATAAAAAGGTCAAAACTTACGATCATCATTTGAACAAATTTGGTAGACCATGAGTCCCCAATGCTATATACCAAGAGTCAGCCTTAAGCTTTCTTGGTTCTGGTGAAGAAGATTTTTAAGTGTTTTTACCATATATGGGCATGGTGGCCATCTTAATAAACGGACCATGACCATTTGTATAAATTTTCAATCTCCCATTAATACGAGACTCCAAATGAAACCTTAGTAAATTGGCCCAGGGGTTTCACAGAAGAAGTCTTACAAAGGTGTGGAGGGACGACAGATGACGCCGGGTGAAGGACGGCAAGTGACCAATATAGCTCATCCTGAGCCTTTGGCTCAGGCGAGCTAAAATTATCAGAACTTTTCAGTTATCTGGCACTATGGTAACAACAAGTTTTCATTTATTTCTTCAGTACCACTATTTACCTAAACAGACTGGCCTGAGTAAACAGTGCAGAACCAGATCAGATGCCAAAGACTGTTAGATCAAGGTCTGCACTATTTGCCATCTATCTAGCAGTTCTTAGACATAGACAGGCAGTAAAATGGATATGTTCAAATTTTAGGACAAGTATGGTGAAGAATAAGGCTGGGACAATTAATCGGATAATCGATTAATTGATCAATAAATTCCACAAAAATAATTAATGTCAAAGATTTGCTAATAATCGATCATTTAATTTCTGTATCTCTTACTTTACAGTATTTACCCTTAGTATTCAGACACCTCAACTCCTTACCATACTTAATCTAAAATTTGAACAAGTACAACTTACTATTTAATGTTGTGTCTAAAAATAGCGGGATGAGTGGCAAACAGTGTAGACCCTGATGATATGCCGCATTTGTGGTGTCTCATTTGGGTCTACACTGTTTGCTCAGGCCTGTCAGATCAAATCTATACAGTAAAGTACAACATATGGTAAGTGTCATGCTCAGACAGACAGGTAAAATTATGACTAAATCTTCAGTGATTACTAATCGATTATCTAACGCAATGGCAGGACTGATAATCGATTATCTTTTCAGCCCTGATTAGCCAGCCTTAGTGAAGAACTATGTTGTCTAAATATTATTTCTCCATGAAAACATGTTGTGGGTACTCATTAGAAGATGCTTCTAATGAGTACTCACAACAAATGTTTTCATTGAGAAATAAAATATCAATACTTTTTCAAATTTTGGTTGAAAAAAAAAAAAAGATACCTTATTTGGAGCTAAGACACTTATAAGGGTAAATTATCTTATCTAGTCCATAGGTCCAGATAAGAGGTGGTATCAGGTATATTTTTTTCTTAATTCTCCACAAAAATATATGATGTGGGTACTCATTAGAAGCGCCTCACCAAGGCGCTTCTAATGAGTATGCACAACATATGTTTTCATGGAGAAATATGACAAATATCAATACTTTTGGATTGAAAAAAGCATTTTATCAAGAGCTATCTTCCACATACATTATGCAACACAAACTGACCAGGCAGTAATGGTCTTCCCATTGTTTGCATGAAGTAATTTCTTGTCTGACAAAGAAAACTGCTATGTTTCATATAGGTTTTACCATTTGTGCTATTCCCCTGTTTGTCATAATATATCTTGCATGTATGAGACCATATAACATTTCCGCTGCCTGTTCTATCAAATCACTCTGGTTGGGATTATCTTCCAACTCATCATCTGAAATTAACAATGGTTTCACAAGTTATCACATTAATTGGAACTTACAGTTTTGTTTGTGTTGAGATTTAACGGCCCATTAGAGTCATGTCAAGTGCAGTCATTTTAACTAACCACTTTTTCCTGGACAGGCTTAGTCCTCTAAGTGGTTGACCAATACTTGTGCACCAGGGTTCTCACTAGGATTTTAAAAGTAGGAGTCCGGGACTGCCTTTTTATAAAAAGTAGGAGTCCCAGCCAAAAAGTAGGAGTCCCACTCCCCCAAATATAGGAGTCCCATTTTTTTTTTTTTTTTTTTTTTTTTTTTTTTTTCATGACTCTCCTTTAATAGTGAGTATGTCCCCGGTAACTTCATTCTAAAAATACCTAATGGAGAATCAGTTTCTTTATTTTCACATACTTTTTTGTGGGTTTTTTACCAACTGATTTTGGTCTCTGTTTTGCTTTATGTATTCCAAGCAATGTGTGTAACCAACTGGTAGTCATTATCACATATCCTGACGTTGTTAATTTAATAGAGTTGGCCCAGAAATTAGATGACGTCATGTCTCCCTCATGGGAAAATAGAGACATCTTTGCAGATCAGGAAGACATGACTGCAGACATGACAACCCTAACCTATTTTACTTGCATAGTAAAGATCGTCCCACTTAAATTCAATACCCCACCCCAACTCAAAAAAAGTTCGGATCGTTGCTGTTTGTATTAAGTGACCTTGAGTGTTGTGGATATTAAGTGAAACATATTTTAATCAAAACTAATTAAAGTTCCGTTATATGCTATCGCAAACTGATATATGCAATATATCTGCACATTCTAATCATGGACACCTCTGTTGAGCTTCCTGCAAAACGACATTTCAATGTTTACATTTGCACCGTGCTGCGATCAATACACGCTACGAAAAAATGTCCGGGACTTCTTCACTAGCTGAAATTTCAATCTACTGCTTTGATTTGCCGAAAAACTCTTGATAATTTAGTTCTATTTTAAATATGTGTCTGATGCATTTTCATATGCATTTTTGACAAGAAAGTGCTCTACTGTGCAACATGGTAATTGTTCGCTTTTCCCCCAAAACGCTGTCAAATGACGTTTCTCTTACGAGCATGCGCTACCGTTACTTACATGCACATGCTTTCTTCGTGCGGGAGCAATGGGAAAGTGTAACTTAAACTATAACAGTCCTGGATTGTATACCGTCAACCGGATGCATCTGAGCAGTCCCATAAGATTCTTCACAGGGTTTACAGGATAGATTCTATGGAACCTGGGAAACTATATTTTTTAGTGACAAGCAGGAATATAAACCGTTTTGATGCACAGCCTGATATCTCGCAAAGGGATAAAGTGCACTTGTCTGAGACACTTGTCGTCTTTTAACAGAAAAAAAGTAAGCGGGCGTTTTTGATGTTAGTGACGAAAATTCAAATGTCTAAAAAAATTTAAATTGAAAAAAAAAAAAAAAATGATCTACTAAAAAAAAACAATAAATAATAATAAAAAACAAAACAAAAAAAAAACCCGCCAGCCTCAAGGGATGAAATCACGATACCTGCGCGTTCATTTTCGATGAATCAGTCGGGGGTGCAGGCAATACACACTGAGGGAAGGGGTCGCATACCGGTGTCAGTCGCATGCTTTAATTGCATGCTTTAATTACTCGATCGCTGAAGTGTGAACTGCCAACACCTGTTTAACTGCTGCTTGCTTAGCAAATAATGGTACTGTCACAGGTGTGAAAAACACCAACAGATTACTACTGTTCTTTTAAGATGCTACCGAAGGTACGAATAACACGTGGCGGACTTTGGACTTCAGTCAAATAATCTGACCATAATTAGTAGTAGTCCCACGGGAAAAAACATGCGTCCGGCGGACTCGGCTTTGGGAATTTTTAGGAGTCCGGACGCCGATTTATGCGTCCCAGGACGCAGGATTCTGCTTTCCCGAGAACCCTGTGCACATTCTTTAGCCAGAAGCTGACAGAATTTACAGTTAAAATTTTCATAGCCCCATTCCAGATATGGCAGGTTCTGTTGTTGTTGTTTGTTTTTTTTGTTTTTTTTTTTTTTCATCTGAAAAAGACTATTTTTCTTGTTTCTCCAAAAAAACAAATGTTGTAGGTCTCAGTAGAGGTGCTTCTAATAAGTACCCATAGCATATGTTTCCTTGGAGAAAAAAAATAAAATATGTGTATACCAGCTCTTATCTGATTCGGAAAGATGACATTAGATCTGGATTTGTTTTGCCTGTATTGTAAATTTCATTTTATTTTCAGACTTGATGTGCTGCAGTCAACAGGATGACTATGTCACCCTAGTAGCCCGCTAAATGCAAACCCTGGTCTATAAAGATACAGCAACAACAAACCATGTATTTGAAGCTTGACAAACCTACTTGGTCCCTGTTGTATAGCTTTTGATAAGGCTTTTTTTAACTGAAAACTGCTGCTATTATTCTACTTTCTCTACTAAGTAGGTTTTTCTGAAGTAAAACACCTCATTATAACACTGTTGCTGGGATCTAAAGCAAAAACTATGTTAGCAAAACAACTGTGTTGTATCCAAACAAAAATGTATAGATTACATGTATATAAATGGTCATTTTTCAATAAAACCATAGAAAATGACCATTTACAATCATTTTTCTATATAATCTATACTTATTTGTTGGATACAACTGTTGTTTAGCTTACGCAACCTCATTATAGCACTATTGCTGGGATTCAAACCAAAAACTGTGTTAGCTAAACAACTGTGTTGTATCCAAACAAAAAAGTTTAGATTATATAGAAAAATGACCATTTTATGTTTGGATACAACACCACTGGGGTCCACATTTAAGCTTCCGATTAAAAAATTGTCTTATAAAGAGCTGGGCCCAGTTGTTCAAAACTAACGATGTCGTTAGTTAACGATTCGTTAAAATTGACATCGAATGATACGCAAATATGCTGAAATTTTTTGCTGAAAAAATGTGAGTAGCTTTTGCAGTGCAAAAGCTACTCACATTTTTTCATCAAAAAATATCAGAATATTTTATATTGAATCCGCTAAAACAGTTAACGAAATGACCCTTAACGAGCTCGTTAAGCTAACGACGCTTTGAACAACCGGGCCCTGGCTTATAAAGATGTTCCAATGTAAGAAAGATATTTATTTACATACTCCTCTTATCTGGATCTATGCATTGTATACTATTTATATCCACACAAAATTAACATGTTCATAAACAGAAAAACACATACCAGGTTCTAAATCGAGGATCATATCTAATGCCTGTCGGTAATGTGGGACTTGCTCATTTAAACCAGTTAAATTGAACTTGTCCTGTATGTAATCTTCATCAACCTGAAATAACAGTAAAGGAATTTAAAATGTATGCAATACAGCAGGAAAACCATGGTGCCAGATAGGATGCATTTTCTCCTCCAAAATAACCTCATAAAGACAATTCTAATGAATAACATAGCTTAATCAAAGCTGCTTATTTTAGTCGAAATTACTAATATTTTTCTTATTTTTCCTTGAAAAATATGTTGAAATAAAACTGCAAGCCACGCACCAAGCCCCGCCACACAGGGACATATTCTCTATGCACTTCTGTAGTATAAGGACTGAAAACAATCTAAGTTAAACATGAAGAGAAGCAATAAACAGTTACTTCATAACTCCAAAAAAACCCCAAAAAGTCTAAGTTAAAAATGCAATAAAAAGTGATAAAAAATAATTTCAGGATTCTGAAAAAAAAAACAATATGCATATCTTCAGACCATCCTAAAAGCGTGTGTAAAGTTTCAAAAGGATCGGCCTGAAAATGTAGGAGGAGCTGCGCGTACAAGGTACATACCAGTACTCCCTATACATTTCTGTAGTATTAGGGCTCGAAAAAAGTCTAAGTTTAAAATGCAAAAAATGTAATAAAAAATAATTTCAGGATTCTGAAAAAACAATATGCATATCTTCAGACCATCCTAAAAGCGCCTGTAAAGTTTCAAAAGGATTAGCCTAAAACTGTAGGAGGAGTTGTGCGTACAAGGTACATACTCCCTATACATTTCTGTAGTATTAGAGCTCAAAAAAGTCTAAGTTAAAAATGAAAAAAATGTGATAAAAAATAATTTCAGGATTCTGAAAAAACAATATGCATATCTTCAGACCATCCTAAAAGCGCCTGTAAAGTTTCAAAAGGATTGGCCTAAAACTGTAGGAGGAGTTGCGGGCGAAGGTACATACTCCTTATACATTTCTGTAGTAACAGGGCTCGAAAAAAATTCTAAGTTAAAAATGAAAAAAAAATGTGATAAAAAATAATTTCAGGATTCTGAAAAAACAATATGCATATCTTCAGACCATCCTTAAAGGGCCTGTAAAGTTTGAAAAGGATTGGCCTAAAACTGTAGGAGGAGTTGCGGGCAGACGAATGGTGGGGGTGCTGATGGATGGACGGACGGACAGACGGACGGACACTCAAAATTTCAGAGGGTATAACATAAGACCCAGCCACTTTTTTTGTGGCGGGGCATAAAAATAAGAAAAATATTATATGGATACCCCTGTTATCTGGAGTTATGCTCACGAATGAACAGTCTGCGAATCTACACTGTTGCCATTCTCCCTAAAGTAAATGTATGAAACAAATCTAAAGCAAATTTAGGCAAGAAAATTATTGACTAAAATGTTTTGAAATTTCAGGACATCTACTAGCAAGAGATGTAGTATTTATCTAGACATCCATCTATTAAGCATTATAAACACATAATTCAAAGAGAATGCCCAGAGAAGGCATCACATCCATCTGTTGGTTCTTCATTGGCAACCTTACCCAATTCACCCAAAGTATTCAGGACCCAGTTGTTAAAAACTTCGTATGTTGTTAGCTAACATGACGTTAAAATTTCTATCTTGAAACATGGCAAATACATGGGCAGTTGGGTGAGGCAAAGGTGTCATGTATCTTGCGTCACCGGGGCATCCAAATGATATTGGCTTACAGTTGGGCAAAGCCTGCTACCATTGCAGCAGGTGTGGGTAGAGGGAGAATGTTTTAACCTTCTGTTTCTTCACTTTCATTCATTTTCCTCGTTCTCCCTTATCCCTCTCTTTCATCTCATCTACTATCTCTTCTATCTCTCTTCTCCCTTTCTCTGGGAGACGACACAAAATGACCCACAACGGTTGACATGTCATTAAACCCCAACACAATCAATAAATCAATTGATATTTTTGCTGAAAAAAATGTGAGTAGCTTTTGCATTGCAAACTACTCGCATTTTTGCAGCAAAAATATCAATGTACATTTGTATTTGAAAATAACTTAGCTACAACAGTTAACAAGGTTGTCATTAACAAGCTGGTTAAGCTAATGATGCTTTGAACAAATAGGCCCAGATGGAACACAAAAGCAAGAATAAACAGCAGAGACCCTGAATCTGATCAAACATCTCCTTAGTTTAATCAGTCTGAACTGTTTATCATTTCAACAGTACTAGGACACCTTAATTCCTTGCCTAATTGTCTTAACATTTGTTTACGACTATTGTACTACCCACTGATGTGTGTAACAAGAGCTCCGCCAAGCGGGACATTATACGCCCGTGGCAATTAAAAAGATGTAGCACAAAAACTGGCTCCTGTATAATTCAGTGCTCCGGATATAAACTGTAAGTGGAATTACAAAAAAAAAAAAAAAAATTAAAAAAATTTCATTGGGGCATATCTCTGCTGATATTTGGTGAACTGTAACGTAAGCGACCAAGCTGGCCCAGGAATTAAGGAAGAAGTGACTTCTCTCTTGTGAGAAAATAGGGAGAAGTTTGCTGCTTCTAGGGAGAAATGCTTTCTGACGGAGGACACACCACAGAAGCATGACTATATTATAAGCTCATATTAGCCTTTGGCTGATTTGTTTTTCCTATACTTCAATATTGGACCAAACAATAACAAAACAAAAATAAACAACCAAAAAAAAAAAAAAAAAAAAAAAAAAAAAGCTGCAAGAAATTTCTTTGTAAACCTTTAACTTGTTTAATACTGATTTTATTTGTTCTTCAAGGGAGCCAAATCAGAAGAGTATTAAAAAAAAAAAAAATCCAAAAAGAATTATGTATTCATAAAGATTTAATAATGGCAACCTTTCCTTGCAAATCTAATAAAAGAAGGAAAAAAAAAAAATCAATATCTTGCCCATATGACCAAAACTTTAGTTATTTGCAAAAAATATACCTATTATAAAATAAAATTTGCACACTATTACCTCTAAACAATATGCTGCGAAAAGTTTACAAAAACTTTCAAAGGGGCATAAATCTGCAAGTATTTGGTGCACTGTAACCTTGAAATAATATGTGCTGCTCCACATCATCGTGTAACTATTTATGAAGTTTCAGCTTGATCAGATGTAAACTATAGAAGGATTTAGCCGGAAACAAAAAATTAATAGAATAGAAATTTTCAACGGGGTTTAACTCTGCTAATATTTGGTGGACTGTAACCTTGAAACAATATGCGCTACTCCACATCATGGTCTAACTACAAATAAAATTTCAGCTTGATAGGATGTAAACTGTAGGAGGATTAAGCCGGAAACGAAAAGTTTACTGAAATTTTCAAAGGGGCATAACTCTGCTAATATTTTGGTGGACTGCAACCACGAAACAATATGCACTGCACCACATCATGGTCTAACGGTACATGAAGTTTCAGCTTGATTGGATGTAAACTGTAGGAGGATTTAGCCAGAAACGAAAAATTAGTAGAAATCTTCAAAGGGGTATAACTCTGCTAATATTTGGTGGACTGTAACCTTGAAATAATATGCACTGCTTGACATCATGGTCTAACTACAAATTAAGTTTCAGCTTGATTGGATGTAAACTGCAGGAGGAGTTAGCCGGAAACGAAAAGTCAACTGAAATTTTCAAAGGGGCATAACTCTGCTAATATTTGGTGGACTGTAACCTCGAAACAATATGCACTGCTCCACATCATGGTCTAACTGTATATGAAGATTCAGCTTGACTGGATGTAAAATGTAGGAAGAGTTAACCGGAAATGAAAAGTTTACAGAAATTTTCAAAGAGGCATAACTCTGCAAACATTTGGTGGACTGTAACCCCGAAACAATATGCGCTGCGCCACATCATGGTCTAACTATATACCAAGTTTTAGCTTGATCGGATGTAAACTGTAGGAGGAGTTAGCCGGAAACGAAAAAGTTTACGGACGGACGCCATACCCCGTAACATAATACGTCTCGTTTTTCAAACGGGCATATAAAAACTGTTGGATGTGTGGCAAACAGCACAGACCCTGATCACATGCAGATTTTTTTATGTCTGATCAGGAGCTACAGTAAATTTCACCATTTGCTCAGTCTTCACTAAAAGTGCAGGACTGCCTGACAAAACTGGCATTTTTTTTTCATTTTGTCCTGCAAAAACTTTTAGTCTGTCTGACAAATGTCCTGTGAATCTTAGCAAAGAAAATAATATTCTGACAATAAATATGCCTTCAGTCCTGCAGATACTTATCTGTCCTGCAAAAGATTACAGTCTGTCCAACAGCTGTCCTGCATCAGTAGAAAAGATTTTACAAAAACTGTTTGCTGGGTAAATGATTAAGGTGTCCATGTATTTAGCAGGGTTTTCCCTGACTCGCATTTTGGCAGTTTATACTCCCATAACCTTGTTTGGGACTCTATAAAGCTAGAGGAAAGGGTCCTGAGTGACGCATACATAATTAATCAAATCCAAAATTAACATTATTTATCTATGGCTTTGTGTTTTAATCTATTTTTGGTCTAAAAGCCAGGAATTATCAATACTTAAGCAATAGTTAACTCATAAAGCACAAAGCAAATTATAGCAGATGACATTCTAAAATAGAATTAGCTTCCAGATTCTTTCCTTTAATATTTGCCTACCGTGTGCACCCCCTCCCACTTCACCCACAAAAACACCATTACTGAAAGGATTCTAATTCTAAGCAGGTAACATCCTATCTGTACAAGTTGTCTCTTTGCAAAACATTCTCTTGTTTAGTTTAGCTCACAATTTTCATCTAGATGAAATAGACAATGGAAGTAACAATGTAGCCGCAGATAAGATTATTTTGAAGGTACTCTTTTCCAAAACCTATCTTATAGGCAGTCAGTGGAATCCCCGCAGCAAGACAATGAAGTGAAACAAACAAAAAAATTATCCTATATATAATCAGCTTATTAATGCTGAATTTTCTACCACAACTCTTTGAACTGGTCTTTTTCCAACAGCAGGGTGTCCTGTTGGTCTTCATTATTACCATGTTTTATAGAAATTCTTGTATTTCATGCAAACAGTGTAGACTGATTAGATGCCACATTCTGCAGCATCTTATCTGGGTAGCAGACTCTGCACCATTGGCCACTTACTAGGGCTGGCTAATCGGAGATGAAAAGATAACTGATAACCAGACCTGCCATTGTGATCGATAATCGATTAGTAATCAATGAAGATTTGGTCATATTTTTTCCTTCCTGGCTTACTGTCTGAGAATGAATTATACCAAAGGGTAAACTTTACCATATGTATTTGGACAGACAGGCCCAAGCAAATAGTGTAGACCAAGATGAGATGCCGCAGAATGCAGCGTCTCACCAGGGTCTACACTATTTGCCACCCCTCTAGCAATCTTCCAGAAAAGTGCAGGACTGCCTGACAAAACTGGCATTTTTTCATTTTGTCCTACATAAACTTTTAGTCTGTCTGACAAATGTCCTGTGAATCTTAGCAAAGAGAATAATATTCTGACAACAAACATGCCTTCAGTCCTGCAGATAAGATTTCAGTCTGTCTGACAGCTGTTCTGTAGCCATAGAAAAGATTCTGCAAACACTGCTCTAGCTATTTTTAGACACAATATTGGGTAGTTAATTCCTCTTGTTCAAATTTAAGAACAAGTATGTTAAAGAGCTGAGGTGTCAGAATACTTAGGGTAAATAGGACACATAAATCAAATAATCGATTATTAGCAAATCAGTGACGATAATCATTTTTGTGGAATTTATCAATCAATTAATTGATAATCCGATTAATAGTGCCAGCCTTACCACTTACCCTTTTGGGGGTCTCCAGACTAAATGGACTAACTGAAAGAGGACTAGTTCTGATCATGTCCTTAGACTAATGCTTCACTTATGCTAAATAAGTGGACATAAACCTTCATGTAGGCAGGTCCAGACACTAGCAGACAGGAAACTTGTTAAATTAGGAGTGTTTGTGATAATGCTGTGATATTTTTTTTATTCTGCCTGAAAACCTATGTTGTAGGTTCTATGGTCATTCTTTCCCTTCCGCTGATTCAAGAAGGGCAGTTGTCAGTTTCTAGCGAAGCAGTGTGCACAATACTGGTTAACCGCTTAGAGGACTTTGCCTGCCCAGTAAACGTATGGTTAGGTAAACTGACCGCGCTCGACATGACCCCATTGGGTTGACTGGGCCATAAAACCTCAACACAAACAAACAAACTCATTAGAAGTGCTTAAGTAAGACTCTCATAAATTCTTAAGAGTACCCACAACAAGTTTTTTGTGGAAGGCTAAGAAGATTATCTCAGGAATATCATCAGCTACTCCTTCTCTGCTGGAAAATGCTATTATATACCTCACAAAAGAATTCATTGCCCCGGAGTCCACAAAACCAGGAAATCCATGACACTTCTTCGGAACTGCTCATTATTGCTGCTTACTGGTAATCTGAAATAAATCATTAACTTAATAGAAGCTTATATCTAGATAAGATGGATATACACATTAATATTTTTCTCCGCCACCAAAACGTGTCTTGAGGCTACTCAATAGAAGCGCTTTGCCTAGACACTTCTATTGAGTATTAACAACAAAAATTAATATTAACAACAAAAATTAATGTTTTTGTAGAAAAAGGTTTTATAGGTCTATAGCTATGTAAACCAGGATAAATGTTCTGCAAACACTTCTGAAACTGAGAACCAGAGCTTAAGAAAAACTACTGAGGAAGGCCCAATCCTGTCCTGATTCCTGGGCTTCCTAAGGAGGAGCTTTAAAGACCGCTCTAAAAAAAGTAAAAGTAACAACATACACTACAGTTGAACAGTCTTGGAGTATGCACTGGCAGTCAGACATCAAGACTGTATCAAATTCCACACCATGCCACCAGATATGTGTAATAACCATCATACCTGCACTCCTGGCTGTGTCACTGATACAATCCAGGAAACTGGATGGGAAAGCCTTGAAGACAGGCATTATGTGGCTAGACACTGTCTACTTTATAAGATTCAGCATGGTTTGGTTGATCCAGCTTCCTACCTAAAGCCCGGAGACAGTAGTACAAGGAATCAGCCTTTTTTCCAAGAACTCACTAACAGCAAGGTTTACTACAACATTCTTTCCATGGACCATCAGGGAATGGAACATGCTACCATCCAAAGTAACCTCAGCACCAACAGTTGACAGCTTCAGGGCAAGTCTGATTGCTGTCAGAGGTGCTCCACTGAGCTAACCAGGCCGACAATCTCCTGCTGGACCAATTACATACGCTCAATAGTGTTCCCGTCCTACAACTGGAAGAACTACTGCGCTGCCAATAAATATCGTTTGAAAGAAAAAAAAAACAAAAAAAAAAACAACAACAACAGACGTTCATATATCGTTTGGAATAAAAAAAAAGATGAGATACGGGGTTGAAGGGGCAAAAGCACAAATATACATCCCCATAAAACTAAAGTAAAGTAAGCAAACTTGTTTTTTTTGTTGTAGTTTTCGCCTGAATACTAACCGGAAAGAAAATTTCTTTTTCCTCTTTTGAGCATGCGCGTGCGGTGTTGGGTAAAAAAATATACCGAACCGAACGGAACTAAACAGGCACACTTGATTTGGGCATTCTGAACGCAAACTAGAGCAGAACAGAACAGAATTTTACTGGTAAAAGTGGTATCCAGCAGTTTTTAAAACACATTAATTAATAAAATGGACATCAACAAAGCCCTTAGTATATGAAAGTCTAGTAGAATCATATTAGAGAGAAAATATAGTGCAAAGTCGTAATTACACGAAATAGGCCCGCAAAATAAGGCATAATAAGGCGGAAAAGACTACATGTAAGTAACGCAAAAGTAAAGGTGTTACAAAAAGGCATAATAATGCGTATTAAAGGCACTGTAATGTAAAATAAAGGCATAATAATGTGGAAAAAGTCGTAGTAACGCGAAAAAGGCACAGGAATGCAAACCAAAAGGCGAAATAATGCCTTAAAAGTGTAGCAACGAGAAATTAAATGCGTAGTAACACGAAAGAAAATGCAAACTAATGCAAATAAAGGCATAGTAACGCAAACAAAAGGCAAGAAAAACGTGAAAAAAAGACAGAGTAATGTGAAACAAAGGCGTAGTTATGCGAAACAAAAGGTGAAATTACACGAAAAAAGGCGTAGTAACGCGAAAAAGAGCGTAGCAACGCAAAACAAAAGGTGTAGCAATGTGAAACAAAAGGTGAAACAACGCAAAAAAGTGTAGTAACGCGAAATAAAAGGCGTAGCAACGCGAAACAAAAGGTAAAATAACCCACAGAAAAAGTGTAGTAACACATAAAAAACAAAGGCGTAGTTATGCGAAACAAAAGGTGAAATTACACGAAAAAGGCGTAGTAACGCGAAAAAGAGCGTAGCAACGCAAAACAAAAGGTGTAGCAATGTGAAACAAAAGGTGAAACAACGCAAAAAAGTGTAGTAACGCGAAATAAAAGGCATAGTAACGTGAAGCAAAAGGCAAAATACCGCGAAAAAGTCGTAATAATGCGGAAAAAAGGCATAGTAATGCGAAACAAAAGGAGTTACTAAGCCTTTTGTTTCGCATTACTACGCCTTTGTTTTGCGTTACTATGCCTTTTTTCGCATAATTTCACCTTTTCTTTTGCATTATTACACCTTTTTTCTTGTTATTATGCAGTGGTCCCGGTGTTAGTCTTACTCTTTGTTGCTTTGTGGTTTATTCTACGAGGCGATTTGTTGTATGTCTTTCCATGTGTCATTTTGTTCTTGTGTTTTTCAGTCCTTTTAGTATTGCGATTACCTCGCTTGGGGAAGAGAGAGCTAATTTTAGTGCTTTTCGTACGTTTGTCCGGTTTGTGCTTGTTTAGATTTGTCGGTTTCCTCTTCCTCTTGGGGTCTGGGAAGGGCTGCGGTTTGTGATTGTGGCACTCCCTGGACTTTTCTCTTACCTTTTTTTTTTTTTTTTTTTTTTAATTTGCATTGCTACGCTCTAATTTGGCATTAAATACTCCTTTCTTGCATTATAACGCCTTTACTTTCGCGTTACTGCATATTTTTCGCATTATCACACCTTATTTCGCGTAATTATGACTTTTTATTATATGTTTATTGACCGGCGCGCGAATCGTGCCGGTCTCTGAATACAACTTTTTATATATGGTAGATTATTCGATTAGCTCACTAAGGACCTATCATATTTGCCGGGATCGTCTGCCGGGATCGTCGGTTTGTGACGATCCCGACAAATATAAAAAATCTTATAAAATACTGTGTTATAAACAGATTAATGTCTATTTTATTTTCATTAAAATGAAGAAATTTCATAAAGCTTAATAAAAGCAAACATTAATCACATTGTTCCTTTATTTTACCTGTTACATTGAAAATTCATTAAACTTTAGTATACCCTTGTCCAATATCTCTATGTAAACATGAACAAAATTTGCGCCGGTACTTAGACATTTAATACATCTAAATATTTTGTCTTGTCTCTTATGTGATCCTACTTGGCTTTCGTATACGTGAAATATAGACACCAATGTCTCTGACCATTCTCCAGTGTGTTGTGAAACAAATATTCCTTTGGTAGGAGTGATTGTTTCTGAAAATGCATTGCCACCTTCGAAAAGAGTAAGATGGGAGAAAGTGGATCAGTCGCAATACCAACAGGCGATTTCGTCTGCAGTGACTTCTCTGGATACTGATGTGAATTCGCTGGGGGCGTTAGACGAAAGAATTTGTAAGTTAAACCAAATTTTGGTGTAGGCCTCAGGTGCTGCGGGTCCGACTGCGGGCAGGAGAGTGCGAAAAGCTAAGCTGAGAACGTGGACACCGGAAATCCAACAGGCAGTGAAAGACAATAAAAAACGTGCTTTCAAACAGTGGAACAATGGAAATAGACCTGAAGATAGTAGCAACCCCCTTGTAGTCAGCAAGAAACTCACAACTATCCATCTGAGAAGACTATGTAGAGTCGAATCAGCCCGATCCAGGGAACAGTCGAGACAGAAGCTGCTTGATGCTAAGGCAGGGGACAAAAATACATTCTACAAGCTGGTCGATAAACAGAGAGGGAAACTCAAACATTGTGTAAATGAGTTATCAGTAAACGGCCATACATACAAGTCTGAAAGTGAAATTCTTCATGCCTGGAGGGAACACTTCGGAGGGCTTGCTATCCCGACCGAACATAAGAATTTTGACGAGAAGCATAGGTGTCAAGTGGCAGCTGAGATGTTGGAGATAATGGCTATCTGTAGCCCACCTTTGGACAAAAAAAAAACCCTCAAGATTTCACTGACTGAACGGCAGGTGAAGGAAGCAATAGAGGGAATTAACCGTGGGAAGGCTGCAGACTTCGGGACCCAGGGTGAGGTTAGCTGGCTGTGAGGGTGCTTTAAACCCCCCGGTGGTTTGCTCTGCCGACCGTTCTAGGGCGGTGGTCCCGGTGTTGGTCTTACTCTTTGTTGCTTTGTGGTTTATTCTGCGAGGCGATTTGTTGTGTGTCTTTCCGTGTGTCATTTTGTTCTTGTGTTTTTCGGTCCTTTTAGTATTGCAGCTGCATCGCTTGGGGAAGAGAGAGCTAATCTTAGTGCTTTTCGTACGTTTGTTCGGTTTGTGCTTATTTAGATTTGTCGGTTTCCTCTTCCTCTTGGGGTCTGGGAAGGGCTACGGTTTGTGACTGTGGCACTCCCTGGACTTTTCTCTTACCTTTTTTTCCATGGAGTGACCATAGAACACTTCTTACATGGAGGTGAAGATCTGCTGAGAGTAACTACTGCCATTGTTAACCAGATCTTTCGTTTTGGGAGGGTCACAGAGGCCCTGAGAATGGTACATTGACTCCATTATATAAAAACAAAGGTCCATCTACGGATGCCAAAAACTACAGGGGAATTACTATTCTGCCTACTATCACCAAAATCATAGAGTCACTATTACGAGATCGAATACAGCCGCTGATAGAGGATCAACAGAACAGATTGCAGCGTGGCTTTACCAGAAACTCGTCACCCATGAACTGCTCTCTTATTCTTGAGGAGACAATACGGGAATACAAAGACCTGTGGAAACCCCTGTACGTGGCTTTCTTGGACGCCAAGTCCGCGTTTGACGTAGTCTCCCACGAGAGTTTACTGAGAAAGTTATTTCACGCAGGAGTTGATGGAGTGACCTGGTCTCTCATTCATTCCCTGCATCAGGATGCCGAGTCTGCGGTAAAGTGGAATGGTGTATGTTCCGAGGCATTCAAGATCACTCAGGGAGTGCGCCAGGGTGGTATCCTTAGTACCGACCTTTACAAACTCTATGGCAGTGACCTGCTGAACAGACTAGAGAAGCCCTGTCTGGGGTGCCACATTGGCGGGATCTCCTGTGCTGCGCTTGCCTGTGCTGATGACGTTGCTATTGGGACAGATAAGAAGAATTAACTCCAGCATCTAGTGAATATCGGAGTTGACTTCAGCGGCATGGAACGATACTTCCTACAACCTGTAAATGGAGTTATCTCTTCTTATTTACCTGATTTATCCACAAAAATATAAGCTTTGAGTACTCATTAGAAGGGCTTCACTGAGACAGCTCTAATGAATACCTACAACGTATACTTTCATGGTGAAATAAGCAAAATACCAAAACTCACGAAAAAAAAAATCATCTGAAGCTGTGTTCATTACTTGCTAACAGTCATTGAATACTTATCATACTATGGGCAGATTCAGCAGACGACAAACTAGCAATATTTTTCCTAGAAAATAGGATCTGACATGTCATGCAAATTATCTCCTACCTAAGGAGACAATTTGCACGAAGTGTAAAATCTTATTTTCTATGGAAAAAAAAATATTCAAAATGTCGTCTGCTGAATTTTTTTACCAAGCATGCAAAAGTGTTAAAATACAGGAAACACTTCCTTGGAGACTTGCAAAACTTTGCCCGATTGTGACTGAATATGTGCAGCATTTGGTCAGGGTCTACATTGTTCACCACTCATCTGGCAGACTTTAAAGCCATATGCCAGCAGCAGTTGTCAAAATATGAGCTCGTTAACTATAGATCACGCTATATTAACTGTCCTCAGGTCGTGACCGACTAATTCAGAGATATGTTTTTTTTGTATTGTATAATTTTATTACACACACACATACACACATATACACACACACACATATATATATATATATATATATATATATATATATATATATATATATATATATATATATATATATATATATATATATATATATATATATATATATATATATACACACATATATACATGCATATATACATACATATATATATATATATATATATATATATATATATATATATATATATATATATATATATATGGCCTGCAGCCTAGAAATTTCCTCTTACAAGGCATCCAGTCTCTCATAAAGGCTCCTATGGAACAGCACTATGTGACTTTTTTTTCTTTCTGTTATGTTTTCCTTCAAAAAAGAATTTGACCAGGTCAAAAGTGAGCAGTCAGGTAAACTATAAAGACTTCTATCTAATTATACCACAGAGATCCCAAAATTCTGGTCATCCAATGTCTCTGTAATTGTCTCAGAAATTGAATAATGAGATTCATCACAAAGTAAATTGCATGTAACAGCCAGACCCCTACCAGGCTGCCACACATGGGGCAGCATGAGCTGGGCTAGCTCCATTTACTCAAATCTGTCCAAAATCCTGGATCACTATGGTATTACATGTATAATGACTAGGCTGATCAAGGACTCAAGATTTTCTAGTTATGCTTCTCGAGCTCTTCCGGTTTACCTCGCTTGGGGAAGAGAGAGCTAATCTTAGTGCTTTTGGTTTGTTCAGTTTGTGCTTGTTTGGATTTGTCGGTTTCCTCTTCCTCTTGGGGTCTGGGAAGGGCTGCGGTTTGTGATTGTGGCACTCCCTGGACTTTTCTCTTACCTTTTTTTTACCTTTACATTTGACGAGTATGTGTGTTTCAGCTCTTGTCTGAAAGTCAATCTCCCAGAGCAGACTTTAGTAAAGCTATCCTGTTAGAGTGAACCACAGAGTATATTATATATGCCAGGGGAACACACTACTGCAAAAAGCCCCAGAATTAAGCCCCAAATAATAAAATGCTGTGTAGTATAACTGATGTATCAAAATTCCAGACACTGGAATGGGAAAAAGGTGTATACCATGTTCGGATTCCTGGTCAGGGTATACAGCTCTTGCCAATGCCTATCTGTCTAAATATTTAGGACCAATTCAGAGATATGTTAACTAAAGGCCCATCGGTCCAAACTCAACAGACCCAGGTCACGTCGTGCACACCATGCAGCATGACCAGGGTCTGCAATGGTCCGATTATATCACTACTTGCATATACTTCACGTCCTAGACTAGTAACGAACAGGGTGGAGCCAGATCAGACGCCTTATTCCGCAGTGTCAGATCTAGGTCCACACTGCCCGCCAAGACCCGTCCGTCCAAACAGAACAGACCCGTGTCATGCCATGCACACCTTGCAGCACAATCAGGATCTGCACTGTTCCAAATACAGAATAAAATATTACTATGTGCAAACACTTCACATTTCAGATAAGTAGCAAACAGGGTAGTCCCTGATCAGACGCCGTTTCCCGCAGCGTTCGTTCTAGGTCAACACTGGGCCAAGTCCAAGTCATGCCATGCACAGCAGGCAGCATAATCGGGGTCTGCACTTTTCCAAATTAGATTAAAATATATTTCTACTTGCAAAAGTTTCACATACCAGATGAGCAGCACACAAAATATTCTTTACATTCTACGTATACATTCATATGACAACTTCAAAATATTTAGTTTTTGGTAAAAAACCTGTTTTCTACTATATATGAGCCTTAGCATTCGAATAAATAAATAAATAAATATTAGCCTCAAAATAGCTAATAAATGAAATTTGTATTACCTGTCTTGCAAATACGATGCTGCCAACGGTCGCAGGCATCACAACTTACGGCATGCTGACGCCTACCAACGACCTTACCACATGCAATGCAAAGATCAGACATTTTGATTTTATTTAAAGCCTTTGATACTCGTGAAGAGAACTCAAAGATGAATGGTGCTTAGAGGATTCTGAACTTCTTGTCTATCCAGTAATCGGCGGGTAAAAAGAAAATAGTACACAAAAGATAATTTCCCTTAAAAATTCTTGCTTGCCATTAGGTCCCGCCAAAACAAAAACAACAGCTTGTCGACAAAATAAAAGGAATTAAAAACAGTCTTCGATTAAGGGCAAGATTAAAGAACCTGTGTCAATAATCGTTTTTCACACCTACATTAATCGGTACATCTTTAACTAATGTATCAATTAAGGATTCATCAAAATAATGATAAACAAATTACTTGAATCGTATCGACAATTGTTTTTCACACCCACATTAACAGGTTTATGTTTAACTAACGTGTCAAATAATGGGTGCATCATAATAATGAGTGACAAAACCTACCTACCTACCTACCTATCTGTCTGTCTGATTGTCCGTTCGTCCGTCACATGTCTATTTTTACACGGTTTGAGTTAACCAAACTAGGTATGAGTTGACCAAACTAGGTACGAGTTGACCAAACCAGGTACGTTGACTTGGGGGGTACGAATTGACCAAACAACGGGTACGAGTTGACCAAAAATGGGTACGAGTTGACTAAGGTACGAGTTGACTACGGTATGATTTGACCAATTACCTGTGAAAGAGGTTATGCATATGGGGATCCTTAGGTCGGCTGATACACAGGAGACAGCAGTTAGAGAGAAATCCAGAAAGCCAGGCGCACCATACACAGTCTTATGGGCTTGGGATTACATGGTCATAATGGTCTAGACCCAGAGACTTCACTCCACCTATTAAGTATTTATGTGCTTCCGGTGCTGGTCTATGGATTGGAGGTGGTTCTGCCGAAGAACAGTCTTATAGAAAAGTTAGAGAGAACATACAAACAGTTCATTAAGCATATTCTGTCGCTACCAACCACAATGGCGGATCCAGCAGTCTATGTCCTCTCGGGCACAGTCCCCATAGAAGCAGTGATCCATAAGAGGGCCCTTACCTTGTTCGGAAATATATGTCGATTGGATGATGCCTCTATAGAGCGACAGTTGGCACATCGGCAGTTTGCGGTGAAAGGATATGACAGTAACAGCTGGTTTGTTGCGGCTAAGAAGTTGCTCGTCAAATATGACTTACCTGGATGCTGGGAGATATTGGAGAACCAAAAAATCCGACTAAATATAGATGGAAGACCCTAGTGAATAGACAGGTTAACACCTTTTGGGCGGACAAGATCAGGTCTAGAGTTAGTCTATACTCCTCCTTAAAGTACCTTGCAGCAGGCAACTATTACCCCGGAAAGACTCACTGTGTATTGCAACATACTGGTGCTACTAGAGACATTCCATGCGTTGGCATAAAATTGAAGCTACTTACAGGGACTTACATCCTGCAAACAAACAGAGCTGCCTTCAATCAGAATCAGGTTAACCCCACATGCCTGATGTGTCATCGTGACCCTGAAACTGTCGGTCACTTCCTGGTGGAGTGTAGTGCCCTCGAGGAGAAACGGTGCATAATCATAGACAGTATAGTGCAGTCTATGGTAAGTTTCACAGAGTCCCCGGCGACTACCGAAGAATTAGTGCAGATAATCTTAGATTGTTCCAAAGTGACAGACCGTAGCTCCGGTAAACATGTAAACCAATCAGTGAGAGATTTTGAAAAATTGACACGGCGCTTATGCTATACATTACCTCGGACCCATCAATACCCGGACTGGTAACTATAGTGCTAAATACCTATTTTATCGATATGATGATGTCGTGGCTATGATTTTACCGGTTACCTGGTTTCGTCTGGAATTGATGGGTCCGAGACATTACACACTGAAAGATATAAGAGACTGAACTAACTTCCAAAGAGACTAAGTAAAAATCGCGGAAAGGGTGGCCGTTGAACACAGAAGCATGAATGAACAATTCTAACAGAGACATTCCTGCATTGTACATTTAAAAAGGGTGACGGGTATAAAGACTTGTATTATAAGAAAAGGTGTTACCATTGTAAATACTCAAGAAGACTCCAGAAGGAGGTGTGCCTAGCTAGGCAGAAGTTTTGGTCGGGTATGAAAGCCAAGGCCGGGCTGCCGAGCCGAGCCGAGCCGAAAAAGCCGAGCCTGATATAGTGTTTTCTTGTATTTGTTCAAACGCATTCGTGATACTTATTTCTTTAAATCTTATATTACCATATACGTAAAATGCTGTATTCACAATTAAGATTTGTACAATAACTTGCTTATTTATTACTTTATATTCAATTTTCCATTCAACAGGGTTATGAAAGCCACGGTCGCGAAAGGGACATGTTTTGGCCAGTTTGTAAACAAATGGCGATATTTTATAATCTGAGCATTTGACAGAGGTTGCAAAAAGATATTTAAAATTGCTTTGAGTCATTATAACATGCAGAAACTGTTTATATATCCCACTTTTCTTCTTTTTCCTCCAAATAACGAGGATCGACAGAATCTAAAAATAGAATAGACTTAAACTAAACGAAAATAACTGACACGGTTGAAAGGGCCTAAAGACTTAAGTGATCTAATAATAAAGTCATTTATGACTCCACATCTATAACAAATTTGATAGTTTTTCCCATTAATGCTGGTCATCATACTGGTATTTAGATGTAATTGTTAAGTTTAGGCCTTTTCAATGCTCTTGCTTTCCGTTTCGGTTATTTTCATTTAGTTTTCACAGTTCTATATTTAGATCCTGCCAATCCTCGATATTTGGATGAAAAAGAAGAATAATGGGAAACATAAACAGTTTCTGTATGTTATAATGATTCAAAGTTGTTGTAAATATCTTTTTGCAACCTCTGTCAAATACTCAGATTTTAAAATATCGTCGTTTGTTCACAAAATGGCCAAAATATATCCCTTTCGCGGCCGTGGCTTTCATACCCCTGTTGAATGGAAAATTGGATATTACGTCATAAAAAAAGCAAATAATTATACACGTTTTAATTTTGAATACAGCATTTTACATATGTGGTAATATGAGATTAAAAGATATAAGTATCTTGAACTTGTTTGAACAAATTCAAGAAAACACTATAGCAGGCTCGGCTTTTTCGGCTCGGCTCGGCAGCTCGGCCGTGGCTTTCATACCCGACTAGGAGTTTTATCTACAGTACAGTATACCGGTCCCAAATGAAAATTTTAATCAAGCTCGCCCAGTTCTGCATTGTTTTGGCGCGGTAGGGAATCGAAAAATCTAACACGGAAATGTGAAATATTTAGGTATTTTTGATAAAAAAAAAATCCAGGTGTAAATGACAGGAGTAGATAATATCTGTCTGTCCCCTTTTTTTCAACAAATGGCACGTAAAGCAGCTAGATTGCCTCCTGTCTTATGATTTCTCGTTAAACGGCTAAGTAAAAAAGGTAAGAGAAAAGTCCAGGGAGTGCCACAAGCCGCAGCCCATCCCAGACACGAAGATTCTACCCATTCAGGGGATAAAACGGTATTTGGTGGATATAACCGGGACTCTAGAGGAGCTAGCCCGCCCCCATCAGCTATCACTATGTTTTAGTTTTAACCAAAATGTAGCCTGGAAACCCATAACTCCGTTCACCTAAGGTTCAGCAATGCTGCTATCAATTTTTTACTGCAAGAATGATTTCTGTACATATATTTTATACATTTGACTGAATACCTATGAGAATCTTAAGATTAAAAGAAATAAAACTCACATCTTTACATTCTACAATCTTCAGAAAATGAAAGGGGGTGTTTTGGGTATGTTCTCATAATTCCGTTCACTCAAATTTCTTTGATTATCACAGGCAACTGGATTCATTCTCTGCATATTATATATAATGAGCATTGAAATTAGACTATAACTGTTCTAAATTGTAGATACTATTCATATTCATTCACTTGCATGTCACTGGTTAGTGATTTTTTTGGGGTACCCCCCAAAATATTTAGCATTTTGTGACAAATTTTGATTTTTATGCATAAAATTGTAAGCGAAAACTGATTTCGCTGTAATGTTAGTTATTTCTTATTAATTTTATTGTGGCATAAATTTAAGAAAGATTTGTTTTCATATTATTCTAAGAAGAGAGTGAACGGAGTTATGGGGGTGAACGGAATTATGAGAAAAGGCCATAAATAGTGTTACAAGTTCTAGTGGTAGAAAACTTTCCCCAGAAAAAAATTATCTGATTTTTATGCAAATAGTGATTGCTTGTCTCAAGTAAAAAGATCAGAACTAGAAAGTTACATTCAACTAAATTCATCAGATATATTAGCATTAGGTCAAAAAAAAATTTATTAGATTCTCAGACATTTTTTTCAAAAAATAGATGCGTGCGGGGTGTTCATAGAAATACCGGAACACACCGAAACACCGAACACATTGGTAATTACCAGAACACACTTTAATTTTTTCATTTTGTATTGTTAAAGATCGTTTTTATAACTTAATTGCTGTCTGTTTGTGTGTCGGATGTCGTTAATAATAAATTTGATCTTAGCATACAATAAATTAACCTCATTCCAGTGTTTTATAAAAATGTGTTCCGGTCCCTTTATGATAATGTATTTGTTAGGTCTGTCAATACATTGTTCACTCTCATCATTAATATTCCCTTATGAGGTTTAATGCAAACTAACACCCATGATTATAAAATTAATCACTATCATAATATTTATCATGATTAATAACATTTTAATACCAAATTCATCATGACAAAACTTCACCGGATCACACTGCCATACAATAATATTAATTATTTGATGCTTAACTGAGCTAAGGTTTATAAAGTATGTTCACGTGTTACAAACAGTCAAAATAAGACATGGAATATATAAATGGATCACATATTCCTTTTTTGAGTGTGTTCAGTAATTACTAATGTGTTTCGGTATTTCTATGAACCGTCGTGTGGGCGGCTTTTTATTTTTCTTTTTATTTTCCAGTTGGGTACATTCTTGGACATTTGGGTTTGTTTGGCTTAACATATCTAAAATCTGTCAACATTTGTATCTGCAAGTTTAAAGTCTCAAACAACATAAACAGATTGTAATTTACCGATTTTCTTATCAAGTAAGTAAGAATGCCATATGTTTGTGGTATAGATTGCAATTTGGTTAGAAATGATTCTCAGATAAGCGAGTAAAATCCAGTGTCAGGTATTTTTGTGGGGCCGAAAAAACATCACTGAAAAAAATCATATAATATATATATGCGGGACCTTTTGAACAGATGCTGTGGTGTCTGAGAATCTAATACTTTTTTTTTTGGCCTTGAGATTTTACCAAAAAATAAGATTTCTGAAGTCAATGAACAGATTTTAATGGCTACACATCATTTAGTTCTAATTTAATACAAGGCAGAGGTGTTATATTGTATGTCAAAAATAGGGATACTGGACAATTCGGCCCCTAACAAAGTCGGCCCCTAGCAAAGTCGGTCCCTACCCAACTCGGCCCCTAACAAACTCGGCCCCTTACCAACTCGACCCCTAACATGTCTTGATGATCATTAATGATGTTTTAACATGAACACTATGAGTCTGCATATTTTATTGTATAGACATGCGCAGTCTCTTCATTGTGTCTCTACATACGAAAAGTGGGTCCTTAGCTAGTTATTGAATGTCATTGAAGACTCTTAATAGACTACACTGAAGTACAGGCTGATCTGAGTCTTTGCTTGGAGCTTATTTAATTCAGTTTTATTTTCATCTGATTTTTTTTTTTTTTTCATTTTCACACCCACATGTTTATTGTATAGACATTCGCAGTCGTTAATTTAAGAAATAGATCAGCTCTAGCTGTGATTTGTTGAATAATGAATCACTGTTTGGAGATCACTTGTAAAGTAGATCAAATCACGAGCGCGGAGTGCGGGTGATTTATCTTCTTACAACCAACCGGCAAATTGTGATTTATTGCTCAACAAATCACGCACAAGAGCTGATCTATTTCGATTCTAACACATAGAAAACGGCGAAAAAGTAATTGTATCCTTCAGATTCTTCCAACTTTCTGCCATCAAATAAAGAAATCCCGCCAACAGTTTTGACTGTAACGCTATCAATTACATGCATTTCTTACGTTGTTGACGTGAGAAAAACGAACTTACACCATCTAACGTCGTGGAAACGACGACTGATGCGAGCAAATTGTCAAAATGACATCGGAACAGCGCCAGATAGTGCCGCGCGCTTCCGCCCAATAATTTGTTGCAGAATAAATCACTGAATTTAACCAACCATTTGGCGAGAAGTATTAGAATGTGTCTTTGCAGGTTCTTTGTATGCATTTCCTTAAAATTTGCATTATTTGTTCTTTTCTTACTTTTGCTGCATTGTCATGAAACGTATATATTTTGTTCTGCATTGTCATAAAACGTTTGCATTATTTGTTCTTTCAAAGTCTTGCATTGCCTTAAAACGTGCATTATTTGACCTAGCGCATGGGATAATGGTACTTATCGCATATGCGAATAGCGAAGGCTCAAGCATACATACGCATCCGCGCAGTCTCTTCAGAGCCTTCGCACATATATAGTATAGAACTAGAAGAAGATTTAGGCCAAGAATAAGACAGATTTCAACCCTTCTAGTGGAGTTAGATTAGAAGGGTGAGCATGCAGATTTAAAGAATGACTTTACGGTGGACGAAAAGTACCATTAACTCGTGTCACAGCTCATGTACTGCATTGTTGGAATAAAGTCATGGTTATTATATTGTTGCTTCCTTTTGTAATAAATCCATTATTCAAGATACGGTTTGTTTTCTCTTTATACCATTATGGTAAACACAAAGCAAACATAAAAAAGATGTGTTTATCCGGAAATCTGAATGTCCTCTCTGCTCATTGAATTATCTGTATTACTACCCCATAGCCTCTGCAAATGTACATATCATCTCTTTACATGTCTGTGATATGAGCACCCTTGTAAATCCCACTTTATATTGGGAAAAGTGAGGTTTACCGGGGTAAACTTGACTTTCTTACTTCTGCTCTATAACATATTATGGGTACTTGTTAGAACACCCTTCATCGAATTTTTCATCTGAAAACTGCCATTTTTACAGCCACAAAAATAGCATTGCAGTTAACAAGCGTGTTATCGTAATGTATATTAATATTATTTTTTTTCTGCGAATGAAACATGACAACAAATACGTTCTTTGCTGGTATAGTACTGGGTAAACACAACTATAAAATTTCACCAATTACCATAGATCACCATATTAGACCTATGCGCAGACCTATCTGCTAGCTAAATGAGCCATCCATTCCAGCTCCGTCCCACTATAGTTTCAGTCAGTGAATGAATTGGAGGACACTGTCTCATTTATGGAAATAATATGTCTATCATATAGATTGTTGATCAAAACATGGTTTCCTAATATAATTTACAGTTGATTTCAAACATTTTGGACTATGGTCATGGCATGTTTTGGGGACAGGGTCAAATGAAAAACAGACAAAACATTTTGTGTTTAAATAACAGACAAAACATTTTGTGTTTAAATATATTGCAACTATCCACCAAATGAAACAATATATTTAAGGGCCGAGTTGGTTAGGGGCAGAGTTTGTTAGGGGCCGAGATGTCCAGGAATCCCAAAATAGTATACCAGCAATCAAAGTACAGCAAACAAGAAATTTTAATGAGTTCCTGGTGTAACATTAATCTGGTGGTGACAAGCTTATTATTGGTTGTATATACAGCAGTCCAAACAGCAGCAGTGAAAATAATCACAATTTATTTGAAATGCTTCATGACATTTCTTCTAATAACCCATCACATTTATTGATAGTTGGGGATTTTAACTGTAGACCGATTAACTGGGGCCAATTTTATTTCACTGAAAATGGAAAGCATGTTTCTTCAATGTTGTTGGAATGTATAAGAGACTGTTTTTTATTCCAACATGTGAAAGACTCTACTAGATATAGAGATCAGAATATCCCCTCTATTTTAGATCTGATTTTAACAAGCGAGGAAAACATGATAATTACAAACCTGGTCTCGGTGAAAGTGACCATCTGATATTAGAATTCAACTATAACTGCTATATTAAACAATCACTCTCAACCATTAAAAAGTTTAATTTCAAAGGAGACTATATTTACCTTGATTAACATCAATTGGACAGAAACTATGAAGCTTAGCAGAGGCATGGGAAATCCTTACAGAGAAAATTATCAAATTAGTAAAAGAACAAATACCAGTGAGTAAGGTTTCTGGTGGGTCTAGTAAGAAAAATCCCTATGTGAACCATCAAAGCATTACAGCTATTAAGAAGAAACATACTAAATGGTTAAAGTAACAACATTGCAAAACTGATGAAAATTATACTCACTATAAAATAGCTAGGAATGCAGCAATATCAGAGTTGAGAAAATTTAAATACAGCTATGAAAAGGACCTTGCAGCAAAGATCAAAACAGACAGCAAGCTCTTCTGGAGCTACGTACGCTCCAGAATCAAAACCAAATCGAACATCGGCCAACTAGAAACGCCAGACGGCAGCTGTACAAATGAAGACAATGAGAAAGCAGAAATACTTAAGTATTTTGCAAGTGTTTTCGCAAAGGAGGGGTCAGAAGTCTTACCAAATTTTGAGGACAGGAATTTCGGTGAAACCCTATCAAATTAAGAAATCAATACAGTAAAGATATCAAAAGCCATTGACAAACTAAAGGCATCAAGAATCTCAGGGACCAGATAACATACACCCAAAGTTTATTGAAGAACAGTGCTCCAGCTAGCCCTGTATGGAGGGGCGGGCCGCCCCTCGCCCTCTCCTGCCGCCCCTCTGCCCTTCTTAAGCTGCTCTCTGTCTTATTCCAACTCCAGACATAAAACCCTACATTTTGGTGAAAAATTTCATGAAAATCGGACCAAAATTAAAAAGTTTTATGTGTACTCTATTTTTGAAGTACTTATTTTGGAATTTGGTTATATTTTATAACTTGTCTTGATACAATTTCTAGTACATTCTTGTATGACCATGCAAAAAGTGCCCTACCTAGCACCCCTGTGCCCTCAAATCCTAGCTGGAGTACTGAAGAATATAAAGAATCCTTACTAAGACCGTTAGAAATTATCTTTAAAAGATCATTAGAAACCGGTCAAATACCAGATAGTTGGAAACAAGGTAACATCACTGCTATTTTTAAAAGTGGATCCAAAACAAAAGGCAGAGAATTACAGACCCATCAGTCTCACCTCAGTTCCAGGTAAACTGAAAGGCTAATAAGGGATGAAATTGTCAGTCATATGAAAAGAAATAATTTATTCACACAAGCGCAACATAGGTTTGTTAAGGGAAGATCATGTATAACGCAGTTGTTAGAATTAATGGAAGAACTAACAGAAGCTTTGGACTCCAATGAAGATATTGATATAATTTAACTGGACTTTAGAAAAGCATTTGACAGGGTTCCTCACAAAAGGTTGTTAAAAAACTTTGGGGATGTTGTATCCGAGGGAAAGTGCATAGTTGGATTAAAGAGTTTCTATCTGGAAGAACACAAAAAGTTGTAATAAATGGTAAAAATTCAAAAATAGCAAAAGCTACTAGCGGTATTCCGCAGGGGCGCGTTCTTGGACCGGTATTATTTTTAGTCTTTATCAATGACCTCCCAAATGTGCAGGCATGTATGAAACTTTTCGCAGATGATGCAAAAAGTTTTGGTCGAGTGAACTCAGTTGAACAGGCAGTAATCGTTCAGACAAGTTTAAATACTGCAGTTGACTGGGCAAAAATCTGGAAGATGGACTATAACTTTAAAAAATTAAACCTCTACATGTAGGAAATCATATCATATCATATCATAATCAGATTTTTTATTAACCTGCAGGTACAGGGGCAACATCCACACCAGTGGGCCCCCTTCCAGATAGCTGGCTTGCTGCACGCATGGCAGATCTCACACCAGACCTCCAGGTATGTCTATCATGAGGGTTATGGCAGAGAGCTTCCACTCTCTGCAATCCCTTTCTGTCAGCTGTTTCCATGTCATCTTGGGCCTCCCAGGCCCATGCTTTCCATCAACCTGTATGTCAAAGGCTGTCTTGACTGCACCATTGGAGCGTTCCACATGTCCATACCATCAGAGTCTTCTCTCCTTCAGAATGAGGTCCAGATGCTCAATGCCAAGCCGCACAAGTAGCTCATTGGACCTGGTGGTGACAATGTCTTGCGGTCTGACATTGCAGATCTGTCTGATCAGTGCCCTGTCGTTTCTCTGCAGACGCTGGAGGTTTGGCTTTGTCAGTGGCCAAGTCTCGCTGGCATGGAGCATTGTGCTCCGCACACAAGAGCTGTACACACGGCCACGTGTTTTAAAAGAGAGGTGGCATGAAGAGAGAACTGGTAGCAGATCCTTGAACTCTCCTAAGTAGCAAAAGGAAGCTACCACCTCAAGCTTGTCAGGTCCAACCTGGACTTCCTTCTGTGGTCTGCCTTCCAGGGGGCGTGCAGTTCCCTGGCACCATGTACATCTGTAGTCAGGGTCTTTTTTCAAGCGCTTGAGCTCACTGCATTTCTTGTGCACCCAGTGCTTGCAGCCATTGCAGAAGATGCTATTGCTGCCCACTCCAGTGCGACAGATGGCGCATGGAAACTCGATGAACTCTGCAGGAGGTCCAGTCCCGTACCGCAGATCATAATCTTTGTCTTTCCTGCATTTACTCTCAGTCCTTTCTTCTCCATTGCTTCTTTCCATGTCAAGAGCCTCCAAGCGATTCAGCGATGATAACAAGGTCATCAGCATAGAGGTCTTCCCAGGGGACCCCAGAGCAGAACTCTCATGATAAGGCTTCAAGCACAATGAAGAGCAGTGGGCTGAGTACTGATCCTTGGTGAATACCAACCTTCACTTCAAACTCTTCACTGTACCCCTCACCAACACGGACATGGCTCCGTGCATTTGCATATATCCCCTGCACCAGTCGCACAATCCACTCCTCCACACCAAGTTTTCTCATTGCCCACCAGATGACCTTCCGAGGTACTCAATCAAACGCCTTCTCCAGGTCTATGAAAGCCATGTAGAGTCTCTTGTTGGCAGCTAGATACTTCTCTTGCAGCTGCCTGACAATAAAGATTGCATCTGTAGTGCCTCTGCCTGGGATGAAGCCAAACTGTGAATCGTCGATTGACACCAACTGTCTGATGAGGCTGAAATCATGATATAAACTATAAATACAAAAATGAATTCAATCAAGATCCAATAACGGTAGAGAAAGTGACAGTTGAAAAAGATTTGGGCGTTTTCATGGATACATCTCTGAAATTCAAGGAGCACATCAGCAACAAAGTTAATCTAGCCAACAGAAATGTGGGGTTAATCTTCCGAACCTTCATGTACATGGACAATGAAATGTTTCTGAACCTGTACAAATCTGTTGTCAGACCTCATCTTGAGTATGCCAGTACTATCTGGTTTCCAGTGTACAAAAAGGACAAGGTTATCATAGAAAATGTCCAGAGCTGAGCCACCCGATTAGTTAAAAGTGTACAACATCTAAGTTACCCTGAAAGGTTAAGAATGCTAGGACTTCCATCGTTGGAATATAGAAGAGACAGGGCTGATATGATACAGGTGTATAAAATCTTGCATGATATCGATAACGTTGACAAGAACAAGTTATTTACAATGAGTACCGGTACTTATACAGCAACTCGTGGTCACTCACTTAAACTATTCAAAAAACAGTCACGTTTAAATATCCGGGCAAATACTTTTTCAAATCGTGTGGTAGAAAACTGGAATTCCTTATCAGAGGACATAGTACTTGCACCCTCCCTAAACAGCTTTAAAACGCGGCTAAACCGTTCCTGGCATGAACATCCGTGCAAGTTTAGTCCCTTCTGCTATGCACCCGGGCCAACTACACAAGAAACAAGAACCTACAACCAAAATGCATCAGTAGAGGCCAATAGGCCTGTCTAGATGTCGACATAGGTATATCAGGTATATCAGGAAGAGGAAACAGACAAAACCAAACAAGCGCAAATCGAACAAACCAAGGAGGAAATTTATGTCCGATGCATGACTCGGACATCAGAATCAGAACTTTTACTGGTGATACGTCCAATGACATTCAATCACTAGGACATGTGATATGGGAAGTTAGTCCCTAGCTTTCACCAGAGAGGTAAACCTAGCCACACCATACTCTGCACCTTCAACAGAGTTAATGATCGAAATTGGAAGGGAATTCCAATCTCTAATTGTTTTAGGGAAGAATGAGCCCTTGTATATATCAGTTCTTGCAGCGGGGTTCTGAAAAGTCAATGAGTGATGATTTCTACTGCGCCTAATTGGGGGGATTGGAATTCTGGCAGCATCCTTTAGACCTTTGTACAAAAGAATCAGTCTACTGTCTCCTCCTTTTCATGAGAGACTCCCATTTTACAGGGCCCCTAAGGGAACCATTAAACCTTTAAAAACCTTTAATTTTGATGAAATCCTTTAAAACCTATAATTTTGCTGAAAAACCTATAAAAACCTGTATTTTGATTAGAAAACCTTTATATTTGGCAATTTGTAAATGCAAGAGAAGGACAGAGTAAATATGTAGCATTTCGTAACAAATTATAGTTCATATGTTTCTAAACAGAAATGCAGGTTAATATTGTCATTACCATTTAAAGATGAAAATATCAGATTTTCTCTGCAATTTTTCTCCCTATTTTGCTTGAGAGGTGATGATGCGGAGTTCTTTTGCTTGGGATCTGCCAAGAAATTTAACCATTAAATGCTCTCTTTTTTTTTGTACAAAATTTGTCCTGAAAAACCTTTATTTGGCCGAAAACAGCCTTTATAAAAAGCCTTTATTTTTAAGAGAGACTGCTAGGGGACTTGATTTTAGTTTTTCCAGTATTCCAGTCATACTCCCAGTTTCAAAACAGTAATTGCTAGTAACAAACCTAGCAGCCTTATTCTGAACTTTTTCGATTTCTTGTTGAAGAACCAGGCCTTGGGGATCCCAAACACAGCTGCCATATTCCAAAATGGGGCGAACAAGCCCCCCTATATGTTGCTGATATGTGTATTCCATCTAAGTCATGTGTGATTGTTGCTCCTAGGTATTTAATGGAATCCACATTTTCGAGGACCGTACCTTCTAAAGTGTTAGAAGCCTCAATCTTATTTGTTCTTTTCCTAGTTATCTGCATTATATTGAATTTTACTGACTGAAATCTCACACCCCATTTTCTGGCCCAACATCCTAATCTATCTATATCCTGCTGAAGTTTCACTGAGTCATCTGTGTCTCTGACTTCACGATAGCAAACACAGTCATCTGCGAAAAGTCTTTTTTGTGACTCTATGTCTTTGGAAATAGAGAGAACAGTAATGGACTAAGGACGGTCCCTTGTGGGACACCTGACAAAACTAGAGCCCACTCCAAAGTTTCACTGTTTACAACAGCTTGTTTTATTCTATAGCAAAGAAAGGAATCTATCCACCTGAGTGTCTTTCCGCCAATGCCATAACCAAATAATTTGCTTTTAAGAAGTTCATGAGGCGGGGTGTCAAAAACCTTCTCGAAGTCCAGAACCTGTCCTCCTTTGTCCAAGATTTTTACCCAATCATTTATAACAGTGGTCAACTGAGTTTCACAACTTGGACAACTGAGTTTCACAGCTGTGCCTTTTCCTAAATCGGACAAGAGCTGATATTTATCCAAGTGAGCCATGATATTTGAGCATACTATATGTTCAAGCAACTTACATGGCACCCATGTCAAGGACACAGGGCAATAATTACAAGCAAGAGCCCTATCCCCTTTCTTAAAGAGGGGACAAATGTTTGCAAGAAGCCATTCCTTGGGGATTTCAACGGTATCAAGAGATTGTTGGAACAAATATGCGAATACTTGACCTAGTTCATTTGCTAGCTCCTGTAGAACTCTAGGATGAAGCTCATCAGGTCCTAAGGCTTTTGAGGGATTCAAGCCTTTGAGTAACTTAATCACTCCTGTAGATACCACAATACTATCCATGAAAGGGGACGTTCTTTTGGTTAACAGAACCTCAACCAGACCTGCAACCCACTGCTTGCAAGACGGTCAGGTGCTCTTCCAAGTGGGCTAGTCAGACCTACAGTCGTGTCTACATCACACTTCTCCCTTCTGAGGACCAGGCATAAAATGAAAATACGCATTTCCAACTTGTGCTGTATCCCGTTCTCATCTACATCTATGTCATTACATTAAGCGGTCATACTTGACAATTCTTTAATGGTGCTCAAGAGAAGACCTAAAAAGAGAAATCTGAAAAGAAAGAAGAAATTTTTCAGATCTTTTTTTTTTTTTTTTTCATAGGGACAATTGGCATGCAGGCAAAAGAAACCCTAAAAAGATGAAATCTGCTATTTTTGACCCGCTATTTTGTCTCGTTGGATGGCAAGGTTGGCAAAATGCCGGCAAATATGAGTATTTTCCATGCCGGTGGTATTTACCGGCAAATACTGGTAAATGCCGGCAAATACTGGAAATTGGCATTTACCACCCTGGAAGTAAGACAAAACCCTACCCTCAGTATCAACCTATGGACAATGTCTGTAATAGGGGCTACATAGTTGACTTAGTATTTACATTATACTGATTGCAGTTTAACTCTGGTTTAAGTTTACTTTAATATTAAATTCAGTTAAGTGAAATCTAGAGAAAAAAAAGCCTGTTTCATACCTGCCAAAGTACTCATCAGGTGGCTTGTGGCTACCACTACAGGTTTTTATTTTTACTTTTTCTTTCTTTTCAAACTTTTTTTCTTTTGTTTTTTGTTTTTTAATCTTTTTTTTTGTTTTTTAATTTTTTTTTGTATCTTTTCATTTTTATTTTTTTTTTTTAACTTTTTTTATCTTTTTTTTTTTTCTTCAATATTTTCAATAACACCTTTTTTACTTTCACCTAGACTTATTGTCTATATGCATTCATTTATGACATCTTTCCTCTGGCTATCAAGTACCCTCTTGAACAAACAATTGTCCTGGGATTTGTTGTTTTAGTAATTAGACCATACAGGTAGTCTTGCTAATTACATGTACACTAAAACTCCTAAAAATTTTGAATATAGTAAAGTGATGTAAATATCCTAAACTTTGCAAAACATACTTTTACCATACAGAAGTGTGTTTAAAAGATGCAGATGGCCTGGCAAACATTTAAGATCCTGATCAGACTGTTCAGTATGATCTTGGTCTGCTCTTTTTGACATGGTCTGCCAGCACAAAAACTTAGGGTCATTATGGTAAATGTCAGTGGCCAGGTGCACAGGTGAATTTCTACTATTGAGATAAAGGCCTACATGATTTTTTTTTTTAATTAAAGACCATTTGTTGCTTAAATAATTTCAAAATTTTTGTCTTAGATTTACTTTTTGGCAGTGTTACATGTTTATATTGAGATTTCTTCTATTCTTCAGGGTGGTAACCTTATATAATTAATGATTTTAACATTCTTACTCATCTAGTTTGCTTATACTATTTCAATGCAACTTGTTTAAAGACTTCTGCAGTTTTTTAAGGCCAAAAAAATTTCAATTTGCCGGTATTTGCCAGTATTTGCCACTTGAGGAGTATTTTCCAGACCGGTAAATACCGGCAAATGCCACTGGTAAATACCGGGGGTGGAATTTGCCGCCCAACCTTGTTGGATGGAGGTGATAACCTTGGTTTTCTTCGCCAACAGTAACCAAATTTTAGCTAGAATATGTTTAAATTCATAAGATCCTAATAATAAGCATAAGAACAGCTTATTCCCTCTTACCAGAAGTAATTTGTTAACCTCTCTGGTGAGAGCTAGGGACTAACTTCCCATATCACAGGTCCTGGTGAATGCAGCTCTCTAGATAAGGGTTTGATGCAAAGTGTATTTTACCTCCATGCTTTTAAGGTAAATGCTTAAATGCCCATTTGCAATGCTTAACTCTTAAAGCAACAAGCATAAGTGTAGCATACAAAATCCTAACTTTTTCAGAGAAAATAAAGCTTGGCATTTGATGTGAACAATTCACATCAAATGCCAAGCTTTATTTTCTCTGAAAAAAAAAAGAAAGAAAGAAAAACACCTAGAAATGCATTTGTCATCAGTGCTTTAAGGGTTAAACCCTTTCTGATCTATTGTACTGCTACTGCTCACAAAAGAATCAGTGTGAGGGAAATTGCTTTTTTATTTAGAAGCTGTAAAGTTCACTGACAATAGTACCCACTAAATTTGATTTCAATGCTAAAACACAAAATTTCATGAAGTATTTTTACCCCTTCAACTTCAGTTTCAGTGCTGATTTTCAAAAAATCGATGCTGAAATACCTGTTACTCCCTCTTATCTAGAGCTCTGTGAATGACTGTCATAAGACGTATCACCAGTAAAAATTCTGATTCTGAATAATTGCTTTTTAAATATCTTGACTACAATTTTTCAAGTTTTGTTAATTGATAAATGATTAATCTACAACGATAAAAACCAAGGAAGATACCTCCGTTGAGGGAAAACAATGGCGGCTGTGACAGCAGCCCATTCGTCCTTATACTCTGAAATAGTCATATATGACTGTTACTCAGAGGACAGTTCGATGGTGGAGGAAAGCCAGGGTACATTCCAGTTGTATAGGTACTGGGAAATACCCTGTAAAACCACCACAAGTGGGAGGGAACTGCCAACCGTTAACACATAACTGCATCATTATGTCCCCAGCTGGACTCGAATGTACACAGCAGAGGTGTGTACATAGTCATGAGACAAACCTCACAAGTGACTGAGCTATCCTGGTGCCCTTAACTGTTCACTAGGACCTTGGGACTGCAAAAAAGAGAAAGAAAGAAGTAATAGAAAGTTTGCTTCCAGCCACTTTTCGTGTGAATGTGGCCAATCAGACTTCCCTGGTGGTACCTGGACAAGCTGGCCCACAGGCACAGCTCAACACTAGTCCTTTAGGTTTACGTTCATGGCTGTTCCCATAATTCTGTTTACTCCCATAATGTCCATTCAACCTCTTTTTTGAATAGTATGAAAAGAAATCATTCTTAATTTTATGTCACAATAATCTTAATAGAAAATATCTATATAACAGGGCTCTTACACTCTTTTTGTACCCCACCACATGATAGTGGCAGGGTATTATGGTATCAAGTTGGTGGCATCCGTAAGTTTCTGGATGATAACATGAGGAATTGTCAATGGAGTTTCACCAAACTCAGTGTGTACATTGATATTGTGGAGATCTGGTTTGGGAATGTAAATGGGCAAATTTCATCAATTTTTGACAGAGTTTTCTGCCCGCGATACCTCTGTATGTTCATTTCAATTCATATCATAATCAAATTTTAGATTAACATGCAGGTACAGGGGCAACATCCACATCAGTGGGCCCTCTTCCAGATAACTGGCTTGCTGCATGCATGGCAGATCTCACACCAGATCTCCAGGTATGTCTGTCATGAAGGTTGATATTATAACTCCATATTACAACTCTAGTAAATATCAGTGGATTTTCCCCAAACTTGGTATGTGCATTAATATTGTGGAGATCTGGTTTGGGATTGCTAATGGGCAAATTTTGTCCATTTTTGACAGTTATCTGCCGCAATACATCCATATTTTACTCTCAGGACAATAATGTAGTAAATCACAATGGATTTTCACTAGATTTGACATGTGCATTGATATTGTGGAGATCTGCTTTGGGTTTGCTAATGGGCAAATTTCTTCCATTTTTGACAAGTTACATGTACCTGCCCGCTGTCATCTGTATTTTAGTTTCAGGACAATAACTTAAGTAAATCTCAATGGATTTTCGCCAAATTTGATATGTGCATTGATATTGTGGAGATCTTTGGGATTGCTCATTGCCAAATTTTGTCAATTTTTGAAAGAGATATCTGCCCATGACATGATAATGGCAGGGTATTGTTTCACGTTTTATTTGTGAATGAGACTGGGCCTTTAGAAAATTTTGGGAAAATAAGCAGCATTTTGAATAAAATTGGGGAAAAAATGTAATGTGCTATGTTTGACATTTCTTTTATTAGATTTTCAAAAATAACATGGTGTTCTTATATTTTCTGGGGAACCCTGTCTCAAATCAAAGACAAAATTCATTGTGGTGAGCCTTTTAAAGAGAAACTGAGCCAAGAATGAATATTGAACCACAATTCTATAATTTTTCCCCTTTTGGTTGAGGTTAGGGGTACAGTGATAAGTTTGAAATGGTCAGTGTTCACCAAGGCTCGGTACTCGGCCCGCTGCTCTTCATCATTTTGTTTGAAGCCTTGACATGTGAGTTCGGCCCTGGGATCCCTTGGGAGGACATCTATGCCGATGAACTTGTTATCATTATCATACATGTAGCTGAATAGTCTGAGGAATAAGTCAGGAAGCTCTTGACTTGAAAAGAAGCAATGGAGAAGAAAGGCAGTCTTTGCGAAAAGTGCAGGACTGCATGATAAAACTGGCATTTTTTCATTTTGTCCTGCAAAAACTTTGAGTCTGTCTGACAAATGTCCTGTGAATCTTAGCAAAGAAAATAATATTCTGACAATAAAGATGCCTTCAGTCCTGCAGATACTTATGTGTCCTGCAAAAGTTTCCAGTCCGTCTGACAGTTGTCCTGCATCAGTAGAAAAGATTTCACGTAGACTGGAAAGGGCTGAGAGTAAATGCAGGATAGATGATGATCATGATCTGTGGTACAAACCTGGACCTCCTGCAAAGTTCAGGCGAATTTCTGTGCGCGGTCTGTCACACTGGAGTGGGCAGCAACAGCATCTTCTGCAGCGGCTGCAAGCACTGGGTTTACAATAAATGCAGTGGGCTAAAGCACTTGACAAAGGACCCTGATTACAGATATACACAGTGCCAGGAAACTGCACGTCCCTTGTATGGCAGACCATAGAGGGAAGTCCGTTGGACCTGACAAACTGAAGGTAGTAGCCTCCTTTTGCTACCTAGGAGACATGCTCTCAGCAGCCAGTGGCTGTGAACTTTCTACTACAACACTTGTGAAAAACGCCTGGAAGAAGTTAAGGAGCTACTACCAGTTCTCTCTCCCACCCCCACCCCCACCCCCACCTCTCCTTTAAGACACATGGTCGCTTGTACAGCTCTTGTCTGCAGAGTGCAGTGCTCCATGACAATGAGGCTTGGCCATTGACAAAGCCAAATCTCCAACAGCTGTAGTGGAAAGACAGGGCAATGATCAGACAGATCTACAATGTCAAGCTGCAAGACATTGTCACCATCAGATCCAATGAGCTACATGTACTTGGGCAGCTTGGCATTGAGGATCTGGATCTCATCCTGAAGGAGAGAATGTTCAGCTGGTAAGGACATGTGGAACACTCCAATGGTGAAGTCAAGACAGCCTGTGACATACATGTACAGGTTGATGGAAAGCGTGGGCCTGGGAGGGCCAAGATGACATGGAAGCAGAGCTGTGATAGAGAGGGATCCCAGAGAGTGGAAGCTCATCGACTATAGACCCTCATGATAGACACATCTGCAGATCTGGTGTGAGATCTGTCATACGTGCAGCAAACCAGCTACCTGGAAGGGGGCCCATTGATGTGGATGTTGCCCTGTACCTGCTTGTTAATCAAAAAACCGGTGAGGATGATGATAATAAATCAAGGAAATTTGAGGGAACAAAGTTATGTGAACATGCTCTAAACACCCCGCTCATTTTTAGAAGGTAGTACATGTAGAATTTAAAGATGTGATTTTAATTTTCTTTAATCTAGAGATTCTCATTGCTACGGCTGCCATCTTGAAAGTCTTTTTGAACTTCTTAAGTCTCCTGAACAGAAAGTCCAACTGACGCGAAATTTTGTAGGAAGGAAATATTGGGGTCACTTGTAGATTAAAAATATTCTGATTGGAAATCCAAGATGGCCAGCATGGCCACCATCTGGAAAATCTATTTCGAACTTACTGAAATGCCAATCGACTCAAAACTTGGTAGGAAGTATAGAGAAGACTTTGTAGATCAAGAATAACTTAAATTGTTCCGATTGGAAATCCAAGATGGCTGCCCATGTCACCATCTTTTCTTACTATTTCTTACCATCCCAGAGACCTCGTTCAGTGGTTACACCACTAAAAGTCTTCTATTGGCTGGTTTCAATAGCTTCTTTGGATTTGTTGTGGTTCACAAGGGATGTAGCATGCTGGTGAGAATTTCCTTTAATATCCATGCCAATGTTTATTCAGTCTGGACTTAAATGCATTCATGGAAGGTGCCAGGACAATTTCATTGGGCCGCCAGTCCCACTCATTCACTATTTGATTGGAAAATACTATTTTTAACTTCTCCTGAATGGAAAGGCCAAGTGACTCTAAACTTGATAGGAAGTATCGGGGTGACTTGTAGATCAAACTTAACTAAAATGGTTCTGATCAGAAATCCAAGTTGGTCGCCATAGCTGCCATGTTGAAAATCTATTTTGAACTTTTTTATTTTGAGCTGAAAGGCCACTTGAGATGTAACTTAGTAGCAAGAATCAGGGTGACTTGATCAAAAATAACTAAAATCATTCCAGTCTGAAATCCAAGGTGGCTTAAGTTCTATCTTGATAATCCATTTCAAAATTATTCTCTTTAACTCAAAAGGCCAGTTGACTGGAAACTTGATAGGACATATCAGGCCACTTGTAGATCAAAAATAGCTAAAATTATTCAAATCAGAAATCAAGATGACCGCAACAGCTACTATCTTTAAAATCTTTTTTGATTTTCTTTTCCTCAACCGAAACGCCAACTGACTCGAAACTTCATTGGAATTGTCAAGGTGGCGTGTAGATCAAAAACAGCTAAAATAGTTCTGATCGTATATTCAAGATGGCCGCCATCTTGAAAATCTATATTGAACTTCTCTTAAATCGAAAGGCCAAATGACTCGAAACTTGTCTGGTAATCAGATGAGTGATACAGGGCCATCTTGGCCCTCTTGTTTTTATTTCTCGATGAAAATATATGTTCTGGGTACTCATTAAAGGCATCTCGGTGAGATGCTTTTAATGAGTGTATATTTTTGTCGAGAAATAAGAAAAATATCAAAACTTTGCAGTTGAAAAAAAAAGGAGCCTTATCTGGAGCTATAAATTCATATCAATGTTTCTTTGGAAATCCATGTTGTACATCACTGAATAACTGGTTATCATCAAGGTGGTATCACCTGGCTGTGTTCTATGTGCTTGAGGGTCTTTATGCATACTGATGTTAGTGACTAGCCTGTAGTTTGCTGACTTGTGTCTCTCTCCCCTTCTTAAAAATAGGAGAGATGTAAGCCTGCCTCCATGCTCTGGGGATCTTTCCTTGGTCTAATGACCCCAGGAAAATCATGCATACTCATCAGTTTACCTCACAGCCATTAATCAAGTGCAAAATCGGATGGGGTATCCCTGAAACTGTCACACCAGAAATTATTCACAAAAAAGATGGTGTAGTTGAATTTTCACTGTGCCAATGAAATAAATCGTTGGATTGCTTGTTTAAATGCCTATAAAATGATTCCTACAATTTACTAAAGACCAAATAAATTGGGAAAAATATGTTTTGGCATTTGCATTCAGTCGTAAAATATTATACATGTTTAAAAATAAAAAAAAAAAGGCGAGGTCTGGTGACAACCGGCTGTCAGCAGACATTTAGGTCTAGTGACAACCGGTTGTCACTAGACCAAAAGTCTGATGACAACCGGCTGTCACTAGACCTAAAAGTCTGCTGACAACCAGCTTATATTTTCTGATAAAATTATGGAAAATTTACCCTTATCATGGAATAATAATGAATAAAAAAGTATAAGCTTCCATTGACAGTGTTTTCAAAGAAAAATACCGAATAACTTTTAAATGCTTATACAATGTAGCTTGCATTTAAACATTCAATTATTTTCTATCAGCTTATTTAATACTAACATACTTTTTATGGAACAGATAAATGAATTTATATATAAGACAAGAAATAGAAACATTTACAGGGCCCCTAGTGGAACCTTTAAAACCATTAAAAACCTTTAATTTTGTTGAAATCCTTTAAAACCTTAAAAGTTGGCTGAAAAACCTGTATTTTGATGAGAAAAACTGTATATTTGGCAATTGTAAAAGCAAGAGAAGGGCAGAGTTAATATGTAGCATTTCATAACAGCAAATTATAGTTCTGTGACTTAGAGTAATATTCCTAAACAGAAATGCAAGTTAATATTGTCATTTCCATTTAAAGATAAAAATATAAGATTTTCTCTACAATTTTCTCCCTATTTTGCTTGAAAGGTGACGGCACAAGGATTCTTTTGCTTGGGATCTGGCAAGAAATTTAACCATTAAATGCTATTTATTTTGTACAAAATTCATCCTGAAAAACTTTTATTTGGCCAAAAATAGCCTTTATAAAAAGCCTTTATTTTTAAGACTCTCCTAGAGGGTCTGTAACAGGAAACAAACTACTTCTAAACAACATGTTTTTTGTAGTCATGCAAATTTGAAGGTTTGGGTTGAAGTATATTTCAGCTAAATAACCAGTTCATAAAAGTTCATAAATAATGAACCCATCTTTAAAACTATACTGGTTTCTTTTCTTAAAATTAGAGCTGTCAGAGGATCTCACTACATCCCCACTGCAGCACTATCAGAGGAGAAAAACTTACAGTGTTGAAATATTTTAAATTCATGCTTACCAGATAATATCACTGGATATGGTTACATGGCAATATAAATCTATGAAATGATTTAAATCCATGAGTTATGGGCCCTTGGCCCTGATTCTGGTACACACAATACATCAAACCACCGTTCATGTGTGTACCAGGTTTCAACTTTTGTTATCTTAACAGTTCTTGAGAAAACTGGGACCAAAAATTTTCATTAATAGCAAATTGTAAAACCTATCAAGGGATGTAACTTTAACATATTTCAAGACCATTTTTATAACAAATTACAAAGATCTAAAATGTTACGGAAATACACTGATCACTTATATGACATACAGGGGCTTCTACAAAGGCATTGTTACACAAGAAGGAAGCTCTGGAGGTAATTTTGAACCTGTTTTCCAAGAGTATTAAAACTTCCAAGCTGTGGCTTATGCATTAAAATAGTATTATGTCAGATACATATCATATTGAGGCAAGCATAGCGATACATATCATATCATGAGGTGACTATATTGTTACAGCCCTAAATGCTAGTCAAGTGTTTAGATGTACATGTATGTACTAAATGAAGATACCCTTTCTAGACACAGTCATTACTTAAAGGAAAATGTACATAAGCTATTAAGCATGATTGGCTGAGTAATTTGGTGAAAAAATTATGAAAATTGGTTGGTAAGTAAGAAAGTTGTTGGATTTTAACATTCTATGAAATGCTGTCATGGAAGCTGGCATTTTTTGTGAGTGAGTGATCTCATAACCACCCAATTAAATAAGCAAAAATAGTAATATTTTGTTGCTGTCTAACCATAAATGTATTCATTTGCATAAAAACTAAGAACTATTTCACATAAGCAGAATATTCTTGTCCATAGACAACTTTTATTTGTGTTTTAAAAAGCTAAACATCTGATTAAATATTCAAAATATTTAATATTCAAAATGGCGGCTCCCATGCTCAGGGTTATATGAAATATAAAATATATCTTTCTTATTTCCTAACCGATTTTGATTAAATTTGCTCCAAAATTCTTGTTTTTTTTTCTACAGCTTAATACTTTCAGACATACCTGTACATTGCATTTAGTGGGTGTTTCCCTTTAACTATTGTATTGGAAAGGAAATAAGTTCAAAGTAAAACTGAATAAAATAGCGATGCAGATGCTATTAAAACAATGCAGTCTTCTCAAAACTGACTAGAGTACAGTTTATATGCAAAAGCTCCATAGCTCTGATCACTGAAACCAAATATGGTAAAACATCACATTTAGCATTAAAAGTCTTCCATAACAATCAAAGAAAAAAAATCATACATGTACAGACCTTACTTCAAATGCTGGGGCAATCTCTTATAACTTGGACCTCAGCTGATCTACTCCCAAACCTGGATAGGAGAGAGTGACAATGCGGGGGTCTTAAATGTATTCATGTAAATATTTAACCTGGTTATGTCCTGTGATTAAAGCCATTTTTGCCTCCCACCCCAAAAATAATAATATTTAATGATCTTGACTCTATGAGATACTACATTGTATTTGACTGATTACAATGAGTTAAATATTGTTTGGATGCCTCATTTAAATGATTAATATACCAACAACTGTCTTAAAAATCTTATATAAAAGAAAAAAATAGCAAAATAAATGCCTGAAAATGTAGAATTAACTGTGAAACCAATAATTATTACACAGAATTATTGGAAAAATACAGCTGGTTGTCAGCAGACGTTTTGGTCTAGTGACAACCGGTTGTCACCAGACCTAAAACTCTGCTGACAGCCGGTTGTCACCAGACACTTCCAAAAAAAAAATGTTGAAAGAGAACAAAAAATGGGATGTCTGATCTGCAATGTATGAGAGTTATGACTGAATACACAATGCTTAACTCAAACTAATGATTATCTTTATGCAAAATTTTCCATGAGTTACATGGTGGTAATGAAAATGTAAACAAAACTTCAAATGCCAACTTATTTACATATCACCAGTGTGGAGTATGAAAAGACATATAATACGATGCAATAACTCCTGTTGGCCAACCCAAAAATGCTTTTTTTTTTTTTTGTTTAAACAGGAAAATGTATACTTTTTATTTGGACGGTATATTTTATTAATATGCCTTTCAAAAGTCTAAATTGAAATCATTCTCTTTTCAGGCTCCTGCTGTAATCATTACTTGTGTTTATGTTGAATATAGAAGATGGCAGAGAGGCCAGAAGATCTCAACTTGCCTACAGCTGTGATAACTAGGATTATCAAAGATGCTGTAAGAAGTTTATTTATTATTATTATTATAGCTCTTGATTGAAGGCACTTTTTTACCAAAAATGTATTTATATTTTCCTTATATCTCAACAAAAACATATGTTGTGGGTGCTCATTAGAAGCACCTCATTGAGGTTCTTTTAATAGTACCCAACATACGTTTTCGTCGAGAAATAAGAAACTACTTAACACCTCCTCTTAACTAGAACTATGACTGTTGCAAACACAGACAAGATTTATCAAAGCATTAGGTACCACATTTATCTTAACACTAAGATGCATGCTGGGTAAAAAATTTAGCAGAGGTTTGAAATATTTTCTTATTTTTCCTAGAAAATAGGACTTGACACTTCCTGCAAACCGTCTTCTATGGAGACAACTTGTATGATGTGTCAGATCCTTTTTTCTAGGAAAAATAAGAAAAATGTCATCAGTTTGTGGTCTGCTAAATTTGCCCATAGCATGGTAAGTGTTAAATATTTAGACTGACAGACAAACAGTGCAGGTCATGAGAAAGATTGATGGTCCTCATACTCGCACAATGCACGATGAGGATGGATGAGATTAATTATGCTTGCAAAACACATGCAAGAGACTTGCAAGACACTCTGAAGTCACTCGTATCTGTCTTGCATTAATGTGTGAGATGGGTGACCATGCTGGGGCAGTAAAATTTTATGAGAGAAGAATTAAATACCCATGCACAACTCGAGAGTTATCTGTTTCATTTACAACTACAAGCATATTTTGTCAGCCTTTTTATTGTCCCCCGCCTTTTCGAAGAAAAGTGGAGGGACACTGTTTTTGGTTTTCCGTGGTGCGTGGCTCGTGGTGCGTAGTTCCGAGTTTTTAGTAGGTACTTTGTCCCCTTAACTCCTCCCACAGTTTTTGTCCGATCCTTTTGAAACTTTACAGGTGTTTTAAGGATGGTCTGAAGATGTGCATGTGGTTTTTTCAGAATCCTGAAATAATTTTTTATCACTTTTTTCGCATTTTTAACTTAGACATTTTTTGAGTTCTAATATTACAGAAGTCTATAGAGAGTAGGTACCTTGTCCTCTTAACTCCTCCCACAGTTTTTGGCCGATCCTTTTGAAACTTTACGTGGGCTTTTAGGATGGCCTGAAGATATGCATGTGGTTTTTTCAGAATCCTGAAATAATTTTTTATTACTTTTTCCACATTTTTAACTTAGACATTATTTGCATTCTAATACTACAGAAGTGTACAGGGAGCAGGTACCTTGTCCCCTTAACTCCTCCCACAGTTTTTGGCCGATTCTTTTGAAACTTTACAGGTGTTTTAAGGATGGTCTGAAGATATGCATGTGGTTTTTTCAGAATCCTGAAATTAATTTTTATTACTTTTTAGACATTTTGAACATAGACATTTTTTGAGTTCTAATATTACACAAGCGTATAGGGAGTAGGTACCTTGTCCCCTTAACTCCTCCCACAGTTTTTGGCAGATCCTTTTGAAACTTTACATGGGCTTTAGGATGGCCTGAAGATATGCATGTGGTTTTTTCAGAATCCTGAAAAAAAAATTTTATCACTTTTTCCGCATTTTTAACTTAGACATTTTTTGAGTTCTAATACTTCAGAAGTATATAGGGAGCAGGTACCTTGTCCCCTTAACTCCTCCCACAGTTTTTGGCCAATCCTTTTGAAACTTTACAGGTGCTTTGAGGATGGTCTGAAGATGTGCATGTGGTTTTTTCAGAATCCTGAAATTATTTTTATCACTTTTTACACGTTTTGAACTTAGACATTTCTTGAGTTCTAATATTACAGTAGTCTATAGGGAGTAGGTAGCTTGTCCCCTTAACTCCTCCCACAATTTTTGACCGATCCTTTTGAAACTTTATGTGGGCTTTTAGGATGGCCTGAAAATATGCATGTGGTTTTTTCAGAATCCTGAAATAATTTTTTATTACTTTTTCTGCATTTTTAACTTAGACATTTTTTGAGTTCTAATATTGCAGAAGTGTATAGGGTGCAGGTACCTTGTCCCCTTAACTCCTCCAACAGTTTTTGTCCGATCCTTTTGAAACTTTACAAGGGCTTTTAGGATGGCCTGAAGATATGCATGTGGTTTTTTCAGAATCCTGAAATAATTTTTTACCACTTTTTCTGCATTTTTAACTTAGACATTTTTTGAGTTCTAATATTACAGAAGTCTATAGAGAGTAGGTACCTTGTCCTCTTAACTCCTCCCACAGTTTTTGGCCGATCCTTTTGAAACTTTACGTGGGCTTTTAGGATGGCCTGAAGATATGCATGTGGTTTTTTCAGAATCCTGAAATAATTTTTTATTACTTTTTCCACATTTTTAACTTAGACATTATTTGCATTCTAATACTACAGAAGTGTACAGGGAGCAGGTACCTTGTCCCCTTAACTCCTCCCACAGTTTTTGGCCGATTCTTTTGAAACTTTACAGGTGTTTTAAGGATGGTCTGAAAATATGCATGTGGTTTTTTCAGAATCCTGAAATTAATTTATATTACTTTTTAGACATTTTGAACATAGACATTTTTTGAGTTCAAATATTACACAAGCGTATAGGGAGTAGGTACCTTGTCCCCTTAACTCCTCCCACAGTTTTTGGCAGATCCTTTTGAAACTTTACATGGGCTTTCAGGATGGCCTGAAGATATGCATGTGGTTTTTTCAGAATCCTGAAAAAAAATTTTATCACTTTTTCCGCATTTTTAACTTAGACATTTTTTGAGTTCTAATACTTCAGAAGTATATAGGGAGCAGGTACCTTGTCCCCTTAACTCCTCCCACAGTTTTTGGCCAATCCTTTTGAAACTTTACAGGTGCTTTGAGGATGGTCTGAAGATGTGCATGTGGTTTTGTCAGAATCCTGAAATTATTTTTTATCACTTTTTACACGTTTTGAACTTAGACATTTCTTGAGTTCTAATATTACAGTAGTCTATAGGGAGTAGGTAGCTTGTCCCCTTAACTCCTCCCACAATTTTTGACCGATCCTTTTGAAACTTTATGTGGGCTTTTAGGATGGCCTGAAAATATGCAGATGGATTTTTCAGAATCCTGAAATATTTTTTTATTACTTTTTCCGCATTTTTAACTTAGACATTTTTTGAGTTCTAATATTGCAGAAGTGTATAGGGTGCAGGTACCTTGTCCCCTTAACTCCTCCAACAGTTTTTGTCCGATCCTTTTGAAACTTTACGTGGGCTTTTAGGATGGCCTGAAGATATGCATGTGGTTTTTTCAGAATCCTGAAATATTTTTTTACCGCTTTTTCTGCATTTTTAACTTAGACATTTTTTGAGTTCTAATACTACAGAAGGGTATAGGGAGTAGGTACCTTGACCCCATAACTCCTACCACAGTTTTAAGCCGATCCTTTGAAACTTTACAGGTGCTTTAAGGATGGTCTGAAGATATGCAAGTTGTTTTTTCAGAATCTTGAAATTATTTTTTATCACTGGTTTCCTGCTTCAATACTTAGGTAATTGATACAGGACCAATGGTCCTCTGGTTAACTTTACCATTTTTAACACCTCAAATAAAAATAAGGCGGGGGACATAAATTCCCCATGGAATTTGCTTGTTGTCATTAATCTGATGTATTTCAAGTAATACAAAAAAAAAAAAGCAAATAATTATGCAGCCGATAAGACACCTATTCCTAATGATTCAGTTGACATGAATACTTCATGTTTTTTAATAGCCTCTCAATTTATTGTTATGTTTGTTTACCTTTCAAACAAAGAGGCCACAGATTTGAATTTACAGTAAACTACATGTAACAGTGGAATCTACGTGTAAGAACACCCATGGAAATGATGTTTAAAGGGCCTTTGATTGAGGGCAATTAAAAAACCCTGTTGTTGTCAATATCATTTGGGAAATTTCTGAGTGTCACTCACAAATCTTAGGTAACTCACGAGCCTTTCATGCGAGGCACTTGCAAGTTCTGCGCAAATGACGATTCGCATAATTGATAGGAAAAGGATTAATTTTTTCTCCCAAAATGCGAGATTGATTGAACTTTCCTATGACCTTGTAGTCTGTCATGTCTGATCTGGGTCCACACTGTTTTTCCACTCGTCCAGCAGTTCTAAGACACATCAGTAGATTGTAAAACTGACGTTGAAATGTTTGGATAGGTTTGGGCGGGGGTGGTCGGGTGTAGCGAAGGTGTCCTGTATCTTATGTCACCGGGACATCCAGTTGATATTGGTTTACTGTTGGGCAAAACCTGCTATCCTTGTAGCAGATAAGGGTAGAGGGGGAATGTTTTTATATTTGCTGTTTCTTCACTTTCATTCCTGTTCCTCTTTCTTCCCTGTCCCTCTCTTTCATCTACTCTACTATCTCTTTTCGCCCTTTGTCTGGGAGATGACACAAAATGACCCACAAGGGTTGACGTGTCATTAAACCCCAACAAAATCAATCAATCAATAGACAGGTCTGGTGCGGATCTGTCTATCTATCTGTCTATCTGTCTGTCTGTCTACCTACCTACCTACCTACCTACCTACCTATCTATCTATCTATCTATCTATTTCTGTTTATCTACCTGTCTATCTGTCTGTGTGTTTGTGGCTAAATTTAAAATTTAGCAGCTAAAAACACAAATGGATGAGTAATTGAAACCGTCTGCAAACAGCAATTGGAGGTACATGTATCATATAAAAGTGCACACCTCTGACCGGGAAGTTAAATGAGGGATTTAAACTCCAATGTGAATGTTCCAAAGCTGAATGGTCTTTGAAAAAAAGAATTCTTCAGGCCATCAACGTTTATTCTGTTATTTCTGATCAATTGTAAAACATCTTTATTTATATATTTTTTTTTTCCATCGAAACATGTTACCTCTCTGTGACATATCTAATGACTACCGACAGCTTTTAGTTTTTTTTTTTGTTTTAAAATAATAAAAAAAAAAAAATTAGATTATCACATACATAAACATTATCTATAGTGTGTGCTTTATTATAAAGTCTTGATGTTTTGACAGTTGCATCTGGGAAAGGGCAGCTGAACCATATCATCATTACAACTTAGTTGACTGACCTATATCATAGCTCATACTGGCACTGTGGCTAAGTGAAAGTGTGTCCGCTTTGCAACTAGAAGGTTGTAGGTTTGATCCAGGGCTGAATTATACCAATATGTAGTGGATGTCATTCCCAGTTTAAGATGTAATGTAGCTAGCTTGATACTACTAAAAAGTACATGTAGTTGCTACAGGGCAGAGGACTTATTAAGGAGGAATATTTGAGTATAATTCTTCGACAATTTTCTCCAGTTCTCCATAAAACACTTTATGGGTACTCATTATATGATTCACAGTGACACATCTGTCCATTTTGGATTTTCGCTCATACTTTGGTGACACGTGTCCTTTCAGGATCAGTGCTCCTCAATGGTACTTTTCTAAGTCTTAAATATCTCTGCTTCAGATTCCTGATGGAGTGAATGTATCTAAAGAAGCAAGATTAGCCATCTCTAAAGCCGCAAGTGTGTTTGTTTTATATGCCACTTCATGGTAAGATTTTATTCACTTTTTTGTGTTTTAGGCACTGAGCATCAAAAAAAAATGTCCACAAAACAAATTGAAATTTGGTGAAACATGAAGACTGTCATTTATTTTTTTCAGTTCTATTCAAAATCTGAGTCTATTTGAAGAAAAAAAATCCCCTAAAATGAAACATGGCTTCAGGCATATGTGGACAGAGAAGGCCCAGAACAGCCTGCGCATCTGTGCAGTCTGATTCAGGACCTTCACTGTCCAGCTGGCCGCTAACAGAATCATTGGCTACTACAGAATGTATGAATGGAGAGCAAAGACCTGGATGATACTTTGCACAGGATGATCTGAATCTGCTATTTTTGCATATGTTCAAAGGCACTTTTTTGTTTGATGTGGCCCAAATGGGGTACAGATAAAAAAAAAAAAAAATACCAGTTAGTATCTGTTGTTGGATTTCTAAATCCCAAATGCTTAAGAACCTTGATTTTTAGCTCGCCTGTACGAAGTACAAGGAGAGCTATTGTTAGTCACCCCGGTCGTCCACGTTTGCGTTTGCGTTCCCGTTCCCGTCACACTGCGTTAAAGTTTTTCAAATGCTTATATCTCAACAGTCACTCCTCACAGAGGCATCAAATTTGGAACTTAGGTACCTTGGAGGGTCTTCTGAGATTCCAAGAGAATAAACCCCTGGGTTCATGCCCCTGGGTGGGGCTAGGGGTCAGAATCTAGGACACCTTTGTAATACTGTGTTAAAGTTTTTCAAATTCTTATATCTTGACTTTCACTCCTCATAGAGCATTCATATTTAGAATTTGGGTACCTGGACGAGTCTTCTGAGATTCCAAAAGAACATACCCCTGGGTTCGTACCTCAGGGTGGGCCTTGGGGTGGGGCTAGGGGTCAAAATCTAGGACACATTTGTAAAATCTTATATGCCTACAGGTTATAGACACAACTGGTTACACATCAGCTAACTATGTGACATCGGTTTAAGTGTAAGAGAGTGAAGGTCATGGTGACCTACATTTTACGGTCCAGGTCACCTAGATTTCACGGTCCAGTGATTTTGCCTTATATCTTGAATACTATTTGTTGGATAAATGTCACACCTGGGATATTACTTCCATGTGACCCAATGAATGACCACTTACTATATCTAGGTCATTGTGACCTATATTTCATGGTTCAGTGATTTTGCCTTATATCTTGAATACTATTTGTTGGTTAAATGTAACACCTGGGATATTACTTCCATGTGACCCAATGAATGACCACTTACTATATCTAGGTCATTGTGACCTATATTTCATGGTTCAGTGATTTTGCCTTATATCTTGAATACTATTTGTTGGATAAATGTCACACCTGGGATATTAGTTCCATGTGACCCAATGAATGACCACTTACTATATCTAGGTCATTGTGACCTATATTTCATGGTTCAGTGATTTTGCCTTATATCTTGAATACTATTTGTTGGATAAATGTCACACCTGGGATATTAGTTCCATGTGACCCAATGAATGACCACTTACTATATCTAGGTCATTATGACCTATATTTCATGCTTCAGTGATTTTGCCTTTTATTTTTATTACTATTTCATGGAGAATTGTCATACCTGGATTATTATATCTATGTGACAAAATGATTTACATACAAATACATCTAGGTCAGTGTGACCTATATTATATGGCTTAATGATAAAAATGTTACAATATAAAATGTACCCAGCAGGCAAGCTCGCTGTCCTCCGACAGCTCTTGTTGTATGATTGTATGAACTTTTGTTAGTTAGAAGTACAATACAAATGCCTGTGCTTGGAGACAAGAGCTTCTGGAAACACATATGATGACAAGTAGATGTCAGGAAGGTGCAAACAGAAATTTCACTTTGAAATGGGAATAACCATCAAACATTTTTATACTTATACAAGCAACATATGTGTCTACTGAAATGAAGAACAGTGGCATTAAAGTTTCTTCAGAAGGAAATCAAGCTCAAAGACATAATCTCTGGCTAAATCGCTGTTCTTAGTTCATTCTTAAACTCCAAGAGAGGTCATTTAAAAATTCATTGATTTCCAGTCAGTGCCAGTTAATTAATACCACAAATATTCTAACAAATATCACAAACAGCTTAACAGCTCCATATTCCTCAAAAATAGACATTTTTTATCCAAGAAAGGGTTATTAAATTGATATATAGTATTAATACGATCATAAAATGTGGCATCTGACAGCCTGTAAAATTTCAGTTAGTCTCTCCTTTTTGAAGTAGATCAAAAATGAAATTATTTTTTTATCCTATCTCTGAATTAATGTTGGCAACATTAATTCAAAGATATGATAAAAAGCATTTCATTTCAAGAATGAGAGACTAATACCATATATAAATGTATTAAATCTTTCTTGGATAATAAAATCTGTTTTTGAGGAATATAGAGCCTTTAACCGTTACCACTTTCTCTTGGTTAATTTAGCAGATGACAAATTGGTTATATTTTGGTAATATCCTTGGAGACAATTTGCATGAAATTTCAAAACCTGTTTTCTGGGCAAAATATCATCATCACCAGATTTTTTATTAACGTGCAAGTACAAGGGCAACATCCACATCAATGGGCCCCCTTCCAGGTAGCTGACTTGCTAAGAAAAAAAAAAATTATAAAAGTCGTCTGCTGAAAATTTTACCCGGAGTGCTAAGCATTCATTTACTGTTGGCAAGGATATAAAATTCAGTGTTTTCGGAATGAAAGATATCACTCTTTTATAAATCTTAGAAATCATGTTAGCTCACCATATATGTAGTTAGATGTCAGTAACATTTAACTCTATCAACCATGTTGAGCTATGAAATCACAAACTCAAGAAATGTGTAAGAAGGCCGATTAAAAATATTGTGGACATTGGCTGAAGTTAACACTAAAAAGACTTCTATATTGATATACTACTATTCAGCAAATTGTATGTTAATTGGAAAAGTTATGCACGCTTTCTGGTGGCTCTACTGAATATTTTTCCCCTGTTTTCCAACATTTTCTTGAAAAAGCCCCACTTTTCATATGTCTGTGTAATATTAACACCATGCTATGGGCAGATTCAGCAGATGACACATTGTTGATATTTTTCTTATTTTCCTAGAAAATAGGACCTGACACTTCCTTAGAAGACAGTTTGCATGAAATATCCCCTATATAAGGAATGAACTCCTTCTTTTGAGAGAAGCCCACTTTAAAAGGGATTTGGTACTAGGACAGCAATTATTAGCTCGTCTGTATGAAAGTACAAGGAGCTATTGTCACCCAGACATCAGCATCACACTTTGAAGTTTTACGACAAAGTTTTTTTTTAAAAAAAAAACACTTTCAGATCTGAACAACCACTGGCCATCTCAGCAATCACTGGACAGAAGCCTTTCGAACATGTAGCCGGCCTCGGTGGCTCAGTTGGATGTGCATCCGACTGATCAGGAGGTTACGGGATCAACCCCGGCCAGGTCGGCAACATTCTTTAGTGGAGATTTGATCATGAAATATTTTTTACAGTCATTCTCTCCCTTCCACTGATTCAAGAAGGGCAGTTGTTAGTTTCTGGCGAAAGAATGTGCACACTATTGGTTGACCGCTTAGAGGACTAAGCCTGTCCAGTAAAAGTGTGGTTAGGTAAACTGACCGCACTCGACATGACCACATTGGGTTGACTGGGCCGTGAAACATCAACACAAAGATTCATACATGTAGTTGGAACATAATCATATCATATGTCTCTCACAAATTTGCCGGAATTTGATATTGTATGGTAGATACATGTATGTAGGAAAGGTCCAGTAAGTGTCATATGCAAGAAAATAACTCTTACTGCCTTATTTTTAAATAACCTCCCATTTCAGCATTAAATCATGAAATCTTATGCAGTCCATAACTCCAGTTACCTTTGAGATAGTTTGATGATATTTGATAGATATGTAAGACAGGTTGAGGAGGTATGTCATGTACAAGATTGGTAACTCATTGCCTTAATGTTTGAGTTACCTCACCTCCTAACTGATCTTTAATCTTTTACGCTCCATAATTCCTGTATTCGTTGAGATAGGTGGATGACACTTGGTAGAGTTGTAGGACAGGTCAAATAAGTGTCAAGTATAAGAATTTTAACTCTTAGTGCCTTAGTTTTCAAGTAACCCCCATTCACATCTCAGCTCAGGAAACATTTGCCAGAACTGTTTCATATTTGGAATATAAGCCATATGAGCTAGACAAGGTGTGACTTAGGCGAGCTATGCTGTCCTCGGACAGCTCATTTTTTTCCTTCTGAAGTGGGGTCTGCCAACTTCCTTTTGTGGAGATTGATTATGAAATATTTTCTATGGTCAGACTCTCCCTGCCACTGATTCCAGAGGAGCAGTTGTCAGTTTCTGGCAAAAGAATAAACACAAATACTTGTTAACCTCATAGAGGACTTAGCCTGTGGTTAGGTAAACTGACCAGTTGGACATGACCTTAATATTGTTTACTGGGCCATTAAACTCCAAACCAACCAAAATTTTCTGATTGGTCTTCTGCAAAGAAGACAGAAACTTTCAGTTCATAGTGCCGTCTCTCTCAAGCCCTATGATTTCAAGACCACTCAGGGTTATTTTCTCATCTTTTTGTTACCTTGGACTGTTATACATTGAAGATAATAGATGGGATATTGTTTAACTTTCCTCTTCTTTTTTTTTTTTATCATATCAGTTTTAGACTCTAATCAATATGTATCAGTTTGTTCTGATGCTTGTGACATACATTTGTACTCTCAATTAGTGGTCTTGGACAAATAAAAGCTTGAAATCTTGAGCTGTATCTGTAAGATCTGATTTGTCCTAAAGTTAAAAATTAACAAAAACTGTTGCCAGATGGATTTTAGTGCAAGAAGAGCTTCATTTCTGCAAAAAGAACTGTCGTTTTATGGGTGTTGTTTTTACATGATTACATTGATAATTTTCATCAATTTCAGCTCTAATAATTTTGCATTGAAAGGGAAAAGAAAGACAATAAATGCTCAGGATGTACTAGCAGCACTTGAAGATATGGAGTTTGATCAATTTGTTGATCCTTTAAAAGAATGTCTGGCTGGTAAGTTAACCCTTGACCCGGATATACCCTGTCTTTGCAAATAGTGTAGATCCAGATCAGTTGGCTTCTGAAGAAGCCAACTGATCTGGATCTGCACTGTTTGCCATTAAGTATGTGAATTTATATCAACAATCTGAATCAAGTAATCTGATTGGTTGAAAATTAGAAATGGGTGAGGCATCTTAATTTATCAGCAGGACAAGGGTTAAGTCTTATTTTATTCTTTGTCAGGCAGGAGGGATCTTTTACAAAAAGTGCAAACTGAGAGGCCTCAAATCAGCTTGCACACCTATATCTGCCAGCTTTTGTGGCGCAGTCGGATGCATGTACGACTGGTGATCAGGAGGTCCCAGGTTCGATCCTCGTTGGGTCCTGCAACATTCTTTTGTGCAGATTAATCATGAAATATTTTCTAAAGTCATATCTCATTGTGAAAGCAAAGGTTCTTCCAGCATATTGGGATGATGATCAGGACCTAACTGTTTGCATTTGTGTTAAAATTCTGTTCCATAATGTAAAAAAAAATTGGCAATTGTCAATGTGTTTGTTCTGACAGACAATTTCAATTTTACTGAAGTATATATATGAAATACACACAAAAAAATGGCTTTTATGCCATATTGGGAGGTAGAAGTCAGCCTATGCATTTGCACAGTAAGAGAAGGCCCTGATCAGACTGTGAATATATATCATACATGTATCTCCAGGTTAGAGGTGTCCCTAAAAGTATTTTTTTTTTCTTATTTCTCAACACAAACATATATTATGGGTACTTATTAGAACGCCTTAGTAGAACGCCTCAGTGAGGAGTATTTATAGATTATCCCAGTGTACTGTAATAAACCTAAATATTTGGACAGCCATGCCTGAGCAGTGTAGACCCAGAATAGAGGCCACAAACCGCAGCATCTGATCAGGATTTACACTCCTTACCACTCAGTGCAGCAATTTTAGACACATCAGCAGGTAGTTTATTAGACATTTTCAAATTAGGACGAATATGGTAGGGAGTTTGGGTGTCCCAATACTTTGGGTAAATATGGTATCTTTTTGTAGATGAATAAGAAAAATGTCCCAAACTTCTTGGTTGAAATAAGTTTCTCTTCATCTGGAGTATGCTAATCATGACTGTCGCTGTTCATACATGGCATGAGGACCCTTCTGTGGGCATTATGTATTATGTATAGCATTTTTCAGAATTGAGGTGCCATATCCTGTGTTTACATAGAAAAACAATCATCAAAGTGCCCAAGTAGATGCATATTGAAATGAATTCTTACCAGAAATTAAATTTCTGGTAAGAATTCATTTCAATATGCATCAACTTGAGCACTTTGATGATTTTTTTTCTTAATACATGTACTTGGACATAGATGATGTAATTTTTAAATTTCCAATGTGCAGTTCACTCAGCTTGCTTGGTAAAATTCAACAGTTGACAGTTGAAAATGTTTTTTCTTAGTTTTCCCAAAAAGTAAGTTAAAACATTCCATGGGGGACAATTTGTACCAAATATCAGATGCATTTCTGGAAGGAAAAAAAAAGTTTGTCTTTTGCCTAATTTGCCTATGGAGAGGTAAAAGTTAAGGTGTACCAGTAACCTGATATTATACTGACTTTCTTCTGCAGCCTACAAAAAAGGTCAGCAAGGAAAGAAAGATCAGAAGAAAAAGGAGAAAGAAGCGGTCAACCAGTCTAAAGGTGATGTTGGTGCTGAAGATGATGCTAATGATGTTGAGACAATTGATGATGATGATGATGATGATTCAGGGGGACAGGATGATACAGGGGCCCCTACAGCGGCAGCTAATGGAGATGCGGAGTCTGTCGTTGAAATTTCAGACAGTAGTGATGACTGAATCTCAATGTAGACATAGCTACAGATATGAGAGGGTATCCATATAATAGTTTTCTTATTTCTCCATGAAAACACTTTGTGGGTACTTTGTGAGGTGCTTCTACTGAGTACCCACAACATGGGTCTTGATAAGATGTTTTTTTTTCATCCAAAAGTATTGATATTCTTCTTATTTCTCCACAAAAATATATGTTGTGGGTACTCATTAGAAGCACCTCAATGAGGTTCTTCGAATGAGTACCCACAACATATGTTTTTGTAGAGAAATAAGAAAATATTTTACAAAATATCCACTTTTATCTAGACCTATGCCACAACCTGTGTTTTCATGGATAAATAAGAAAAAATATTAAGTGAATACCCCCGCTTAACTGGAGCTATGAAATTCTAATTCACACACACAGTCAGTGCATGTTACTTGTCAGGAACATGTAAGTTGCAGTTCATTGAGTTTCAGGATCAAGTTATACACAGATAAGCTTCAAGATCAGTAGAGATCAGTCCTTCTGTCATGCAAAAAGCCCTGAATAACCCTTTAAGTGCTAAGCAAAATTGCAGCAGACAACGTTCTAATGTTATATGTAGGAAAAAAAATGAGGCATGTCTTATGAATCGTCTGTTAGGCAGATGATTCACATGAAATATCAAGCCATATTTATTCTGAAACCTAAAAAAAAAAAAAAATATAAAATAAAATAAAAATGTTGCCGGCTGCAGTTGTGATTTGCACTTAAAGGGTTAACTTGTCTGATCTCTGATTCTGCAATATCCAGTGGTTCTATAGTAAAGCAGGTAGCAGAAGGTCCTATTGAGACAGCAGAATATGCAGGCATATTTAGTTCTTCAACATTTGTCACTTGCATATTTTAGAGACCCTTCACTCATTTTGCAGCTCTGACAGGCAGTGATACATTATTTCTTGAATCATAGTTTTATATTCAGATTTTTAAGATACAGACAGGATTAGGCATGCATACTTAATGCTTAGTGTTGGCTATATATAAAAAAAAAAAAAATAAGCGGACAGCAATTTTAAATTTTCTTTCTCTCTTTTCCACCCCACACCTCCCCCACCCCAGCTTTAACCAGAAGGAAATATTGAAAGAATTATTATCTTTGAATCTGTTAACCAGATAGATACAGAATAAAATGCATTCAATGCCATGGTCTTTATAATTAGCTTTAGTATAGTTTCAAATTATAGTGAACCCTCGTTACAATGACAGTATTTGTTTCCAGAGACGTTGCCATTAAAATGAATTTGCTGTTGTACAGAGTAATAATTGAGCAGATTGATATGTAAGAAAGGGCTTGTTTTGTTCTTATTTCCTTACAGAATACATGTTTTGGATATTTGTTAGAATTGCCTTGCTGAGGAGATTCTAACAAATATCCAAAACATATGTTTCTTTAAAGTATTAAATACAATATTCTTGCATAATTTGTGACTAATTGTTACCTCTTAAGCGAAGGTTTCGAGACAGTCAAGTTGTCATTATAACGAATTTGTCGTTGTATCAAGTGTCGATATAAAGAGGGTTGTCTGTTTCCACATTTTGGTAATGCCTCGTTGGTACTTATGTTAAAATGTGTGCCAACTGTGCCTGTCAACAGAGTGATTGTGCATGTCAACAGAGTGTGGTATACTTTGCTTTTATAAAATTTAGAGAAGCCCTTTCAACAGATTCAGAAGATATGGCTCAAGCTGTGTATCATACATGCAGGGTTGTGGAATAATTCAATTTTATTACTTGTCCATGGAGAAGTAAATAATCAAACTTCATTGTCCAACCAAGATTTACTTGCCGAAAATTGACATTTTTTCTTATTTCTCAAAGAAAGCATATGCTGTGGTACTCATTTGAAGCGCCTCAGTGAAGCACTAATAAGTACCCAAACCTATGTTTTCTTCTTAAAATAAAAAAAAAAAATATAGATCTCATAATCTGGATACTCTTCTTAGCTAGAGCTATGAACAGGGTGGCCACGCACTCTGGAAAACAGGGAAAATGGTGAAAAAAACTCCCTGCAGGGAAAAATCAGGGAATTTGAAATTTTGCTGAAAATCAGGGAAAAATCAGGGAATTTCAAAAAATCTTATCTTTGTAAGGTCAAAATATTCAAATTTTATAGCTGTTCAGATGTGGCTACTGGTGGTTTCTATCTGCCATATGCTTAAAATACCTGCAGATCTAATCTTACTTGAAGGTGGAGTACTTGTTAGGTGGAGTACTTGTTTGCTGTATGTAGTACTGTGTACATACATTCATACTGGGGTTCACAAAAAACAGTCCATAATATTAGGTTCATGTTTCTGTTGGGATCATTTGCAGCTGGGAAATTTACATATAGTTAGTATGATACCTGGATCAGGGCAATTGCTTTATCCTGTTCTTGCCCCAGGGTCCAGCTTCTGGAAGGGACTAAGGGTCATGGCAGGAGCATCAACGTACCATGAATAACTTCTACTTTTATTTATTTTGTATTCCTTAATTTATTTCCTTAATTTATTTACTTTTTCAAATAGTGTATGAATGTTGAATAATACATCCTGCATTTGTTTGTTGCATGCATGCATGTCTTCACTCTGTTCTTCACATGTACATCATATTTTAGATAAATTTTCATTTAATTAAGAATATTGTGACAGCATTGTGTATAAACATGTCACTTGACAGCATTTGAATCAGTATATGACTTCTAAAAGTAGGGGCCATTGTGATAATATTAAGGTTTTTAACCAGGGAAAATCAAATCAAATCAGGGAAAAATCAGGGAATTTGATTGCTAAAAATGTGTGGCCACCCTGTATGAAGTCCTTGTCCCAAGACAAGTAAACTGAAATTGTCTTCAGAGGAATGGGATGAGTTGGGCATGGTACTTGCACAGTGCTGAATACATGGGACAGTTGTATAGCGGTTTCATAGAAAACATGGTGGACCCTTAAAAATGTTGTGTCTAGACAAAAATGTATAAATTGTGTAGAAAAACGACCATTTATGGTCCTATTTTTGTACATCTATACATTTTTGTTTCAATACAATTCCATTGTTTAGGTAACTGATTGCTTTGGATCCCATCAGTAGAGTTATAAAGATTTGTATTTTTACAAAGATGTGTTATTCATATGTAAAGTGTTTTTAATAAGAATTTAAATTTTTTGTGTATTGTTAGTATCCTAAAAAGCAGACATCAAAATTAGGGAATAGTATTTACCTTTAAAACCCCATTCAGAATTGCAATAGACGACTTTCAAAAAAAAAAAAAAAAAAAAAAAATCAGAGAAAAATGGTACAGGTATTTCAGGTGAATTGTCTGCTAGCCAGAAAATCCACATGAAATGTCAAGCCTTTTATTTCTCTGAAAAATAATAATGAAAAAATAATTGTCCTCTGCTACTGTTGTGACTGGCACTGTAAGGTTATCAGCATCTATTAACTCTCCCAGCTAGTAGCGACTTTTGTCATCTGCTGATAACCTTTGCAAACAGTTTGGACCGAGATCAGGCCCAACAAAATGTCCGGCCTGATCTGGATCCAAACTGTTTGATACTGATGGTATTCCTGAAAGATTGTTTTGAAAAAGTTAATTTAAAAAAAAAATCCACAGAAGACACAAAAGCATGCAAATTTACCCAGCATGCAAAGAGTTAAACTTTATGAATGGAAGAATTGGTTGTACCATATTTACCCTTAGTATTGGGACACCTTAACTCCTAATCATACATGTCCTGACATTTGAAAAAAAAATAATTTTACTATTTGTTGATGTGTTGAAACTATTCCTTGATGAGTGGCAAACAGTGCAGACCCTGATCAGATGCTGCATTCTGCAGCATCTGATCTGGATCTACACTGTTTGCTTAGGCCTGTCTGTCCCAATACTTAGGTTTATTACGGTAACCAGTTTTGTATCGAGACAGTTACACTCTGCATCCCTATATGATAAAGTTTGAAAATTATTAACTGTTTGTAGTTACTGCTCCAGTTTTAGGGTATCTACTGTAAATGTCAGACCTATTTATTTTCATATTGTGAATAATAAATGAAACTTGTCAAATTCAGCTGTCATTTCTTTCTTTTTTGTCCAGTAAAATTGCAGGTGCAAAGACTTTACTCCAAATACAAGGATACTCAAGGGACTACAAAAATCATGATTTTCAGCACAAGAAAAGGGTCCCTATTATCAGTGGATAACATTATATCATAAAAATGATATGACCACATGTTACTTAACATATGGTTACTGGCGTGTGATGTCATGACACCCATCATGGCAAAGTTATGCTTTTTGTTAAAAAACAGTTCAACTTCTAGGGCCATAAAGATTCTTACATTTGTGGTCATTTCATATGAAATTTATGAAACAGAAACTCACCATAGTTTTTTCAGAAATTATATATGAAATGACCACACATGTAAGATCTTCTATTTACACAATGTGCAAAGAGGAAGGCCTTGATCAGACTGCATATTTGTATTAAAAACACAACAAACTTGGGATGATAGATCAGTGTCACTCAGAGATTGACCTTGTAACACTACATGTAGGTCTGACCTATATTTCATGGTCCATTGATTTTGCCTTATATCATTGTCATTGACTTATTTATTTATTTTTTAAATAAAAAAATCTGCCAAATCACATAAAAACCGCCAAACTTTGCTGCTACTAAATATTTGTAAAGACGTGCCTGAACAAACAGTGTAGACCCAGATTAAACTCTGGTCAGCACTGCTTTGCATTCAGCTAGCATTTTTTAGACACTTGGCAAAATAATCAAATGTAAATAATTCAAGAAGGACAATTGTCAGCTTCTGGTGAAAGAATGTGCACAACTACTGATTAACTGCTTAGAGAACTAAGCCTGCCCAGGAAAAAGTGTGGTTAGGTAAACTGACCACGCTCAACTTGACTCCAATGGGTTGACTGGGCCGTAAAACCTCAACACAAATGTGAATATCCATGCATTTATGAAATTCTGTACATTGGGGGTATTTACTTAAACTGTTAAGCAACCACTTCAAATTGGCAACTTATTCTGAGCCTTCCCTTATAGTACTTGCTTTGGAGGGATTGCTCTGAAGTACCAGACTAGAAATGTGTCGGTATGACACAGATGCCCCCACCCAGGGCCATCCTCACCCACACGCAGGCATTTAGCAAAAAATGAAGTTTAAAAAAGGGCCAGAACTCTCATAATAATTAGCAGATTTTACCCTAAATCGAACTCGACCATATTCTATGATTATATACCTGTGTATAAAATATGAATCCAATACACCAGTCAATCTTTTTTAAAAAAATATCGGAAGGAAAACAGTTTTTGAAGGTGAAAAAGGGCCATACCTCCCATAAAAATGGGTTGATTTTACCCTTAATCGAACTTGACCTCTATTTTATGATTATATACCTTTGTGTTAAATATGAATTCAATACACTAATGTTTTCAAAAGATATCAAACTGAAACTATTTTTCAACATTGAAAAAGGGCCGTAACTCCAAAAATAATTGGTGGATTTTACCCTAAATCGAACTTGACCTACATTTTATGATTATATACCTGTGTATAAAATTTGAATCCAATACACTAGTCTTTTGAATAGATAACGAACGGAAACCATTTTTCAGCGCCGTCCGACTGGAGACCAGGAGGTCGCGGGTTCAACCCCCACCGAGGTTGGTAACATTCTTTCGTGGTGACTGATCATGAAATATTTTCTACGGTCATTCTCTCTCTTCCGCTGATTCAAGAAGGGCAGTTGTCAGTTTCTGGCGAAAGAATGTGCACAATACTGGTTAACCACTTAGAGGACTAAGCCTGCCCAGTAAATGTGTGGTTAGGTAAACTGACCGTGCTCGACATGACCCCATTGGGTTGACTGGGCCGTAAAACCTCAACACACACAAACATTTTTTCAACTATTTTTCAACGTTAAAAAGGGTCGTAACTCCAAAAATAATTGGTAGATTTTACCCTAAATCGAACTTGACCTGTATTTTATAATTATATGCTTGTGTATAAAATATGAATCCAATACACTAATCTTTTCAAAAGTTATGGAACGGAAACCATTTTTATACGCCCGTATTATGTTACGGGGTATGGCGTCCGTCCATCAGTCCGTCCGTAAACTTTTTAGTTTCCGGCTAACTCCTCCTACAGTTTACATCCGACCAAGCTGAAACTTGGTATATAGTTAGACCATGATGTGGCGCAGCGCATATTGTTTCGGGGTTACAGTCCACCAAATGTTTGCAGAGTTATGCCCCTTAGAAAATTTCTGTAAACTTTTCATTTCCGATTAACTCCTCCTACATTTTACATCCGATCAAGCTGAAACTTCATATATAGTTAGACCATGATGTGGAGCAGCGCATATTGTTTCGAGGTTACAGTCTACCAAATATTAGCAGAGTTATGCCCCTTTGAAAATTTCAATAGACTTTTCGTTTCCGGCTAACTCTTCCTACAGTTTACATCCGATCAAGCTGAAACTTGGTATATAGTTAGACAATGATGTGGCGCAGCGCATATTGTTTTGGGGTTACAGTCCACCAAATGTTTGCAGAGTTATGCCCCTTAGAAAATTTCTGTAAACTTATCATTTCCAGTTAACTCCTCCTACATTTTATATCCGATCAAGCTGAAACTTCATGTATAGTTAGACCATGATGTGGAGCAGTGCATATTATTTCGAGGTTACAGTCCACCAAATATTAGCAGAGTTATACCCCTTTGAAAATTTCGATTAATTTTTAGTTTATGGCTAAATCCTTCTACAGTTTACATCCAATCAAGCTGAAACTTCATGTACAGTTAGGCCATGATGTGGAGCAGCGGGTATTGTTTCGAGGTTACAGTCCACCAAATATTAGCAGAGTTAAACCCCTTCGAAAATGTCTTAATTTTTTGTTTCCGGCTAAATCCTCCTACAGTTTACATCGGATCAAGCTGAAACTTGATTTGTAATAAGACCATGATGTGGAGCAGCGCATATTGTTTCAAGGTTACAGTCCACCAAATATTAGCAGAGTTAAACCCCTTTGAATATTTCTATTAATTTTTTGTTTCCGGCTAAATCCTCCAACAGTTTACATCCGATCAAGCTGAAACTTCATAAATACTTACACGATGATGTGGAGCAGCACATATTATTTTTAGGTTACAGTGCACCAAATGTTTGCAGATTTATGCCCCTTTGAAAGTTTTTGTAAACTTTTCACAGCATATTGCTTAGAGGTAATAGTGTGCCAAATGCTCATATGAGCTTATAATATAGCCATGCTTCTGTGGTGTGTCCACCATCAGAAAGCACTTCTCCCTAGAAGCAGCAAACTTCTCCCTTAATTTCTTGGCCAGCTTGGACCCTTCAGTTACAGTTCACCAAATATCAGCAGAGATTATGCCCCAATGATTTTTTTTTTTTTTTTTTTTTTTTTTGTAATTCCACTTACAGTTTATATCCAGAGCACTGAATTATACAGGAGCCAGTTAATGTGCTGCATCTTGTTACTTGCCACGGGCGTATAATGCCCCGCTTGACGGAGCTCTTGTTCAAAGTTGAAAAGGGCCATAACTCTCAAAATAATAGGGGGATTTTACTCTAAATCGAACTTGACCTACATTTTATGATTATATAGCTGTGTATAAAATTTCAATCCGATACACCAATCCTTTCAAAAGATATCGCACGGAAACCATTTTTCAAAGTTGAAAATTTTTCAGTTGAAAAAGGGTTATAACTCCCAAAATAATTGGTGGATTTTACCCTAAATCGAACTTTACCTACATTTTGTGATTATATACCTGTGTATAAAACTTCAATCCAATACACCAGTCCTTTCAAAAGATATCGCATTTTTGTTATGTATGGGACGGACATACGTACGGACAGCGGTGAATCTATTTGCCCCACCCCGTTGAAAATGGCGGGGGCATAACTATCAGACACACTGTTAACCCTTAAAGGGCCACTCAAACTCGCAGCAGAGAACATTCTAAATTATTTTTCCGAGAAATTAAGGCTTGATATTCAGGTATTATCTGGCCAGCAGCTGTTTAGCATGAAATGTAAAGGAAAATCCAAAACACCGTAATAACCCCAAGTACTGGGGCAGATAGGCCTTTGCAAACAGTGTAGACCCAGATCAGATGCCGCAGAATGCGGCATCTGATCAGGGTCTACACTGTTTGCCATACATACAGCAATATTTTAGACACATCAAGAGGTAGAAGAATGGACTATTTCAAATTTTAGGACAAGTATGCTAAGTAGATAAGGTGTCCCAGTACTTTGGATTATTATGGTGCTGTCTTAAGGTGAATGTATATACAGGGAAGGCAACTCTGTCAAAATTATTTTGCCTCCCTTCTAAAAAGGAGTCTACTGTAAAAGGAAAGAATCTGCTCACATTGGGAGCAAGTTCATGCCTTTAAGAGTAGACAAAGGAGAGCCTACCAATGATACCAAGAGGAAGTGCAAACAAACCATGACAGACTGTACACAAGCCACAAACAAAGAAAAGCAAAGTCTTGGACCTACTCCAGGAAAGTGCTGTAAGACAGAAGGTCCATGGTTAGTAGGGCTTACTATCATGGCAAAGTATGACTCACGATACTATCACTACCAGAGATATCCTATCACGATACTGTCACTATCAAGGCTCCAATATCACGATACTATCACCATCTCCAAATCACACAGTATTTTGATATTCGTTGATTTGATTTTATAAAGGTCGGTATTCGTTGATTTTATAAGATTGGACTACCTGTAAAGGTACCAAACATTACTGCCCTCTCGAATATCAGCTTTGCTACTGTTTTAACAAACATGTTTGCAAAACAGAAATCCTTTTTGTTCTCATACACAAACAAATTCAGAATGGTAATACAGAAGGAGAAAAACTACAGGGACAAAAAATATCAAATCCGTGTTAGTTAGATTATCGGCGATAGTTGAAAACACTATCACGATACCACTATCACGGCAGTTATAATCATGATGCATCGATATATGGAAGAATAGACTCCCCCAATACTATATACTGGAGGGGTCCAATTTCAATGTTAGATATGCCCGGCTATGGAATTAAGATATTCCTGAAGAAAAATGGCTAAACTCTTTGCAAACAGTGGAGACCCTGATCAGACACCGCGTTCTGCGACGTCTGATCTGGGTCTGCACTGTTTGCCAATTACCATTTTGGGGGTCTCCAGTCTGAAATGGGATAATATAAAAGACTACATCATTCCTTTTGCGTCGATGTTCTATATTTTCTACAGATTCTGTCGAATATTGAGCTCTCACCCATTACCACATTTTCCCATTGTCCATCATAACTACAGAGGGATCACCATTCTATTTTTAACAAAATCAGTTTGTGATATCACACCTGCATTGTATTGTATCATAGTTGATCAGGTTAAAACAGCTGAGCACTTTTCAGGTCCGGAGTTTTATCCCTTTAATAACTTTTATTTATTTTATTAATAACGGTGAAATCAGTGTATCTGGTGAAAATAAAAGTTCAAACACTAGTGAAATGATATCGTATCATTTCATTAGTGACTGATATGATTTATATTTTCACTCCTTGCTTTGGATGACTTCAATTTCTCTTCATTGTTTCAGAAGCGGATATGTTACCTCCATTTCTGATTTCTGAACATCTCTAACTTCTTTGTTTCTGAACTAAACTACCAAGTTGGGTATGCATTTTCTTAGAAAATAAGGAATATTCTGGTGTCTAAATTATTTTTGATTTACCGAAATATTTGTTTTTCTCTCTTTGTGGTAAGCACTCAATGTTTCTGTTTTGTTTGGCGACGTCAGTTATGACATCAGAAGGGCTAAAGCATGAAAACAGTAAAATAAAAGAAAATTTGCTCTTCAGAAGTTCAGTAAGTACCATAATATTTTTATCTGGCATAATCAAAACATTCAAATTATCACTCGTGCTTCGCACTTGTGAAAAATACAGATGTCTTTATTACACTCGAAGAAAATATTTATGGTATTCACTCTAAAAGAGCAAATTATATATATATATATATATATATATATATATATATATATATATATATATATTACGGAAACGTTTCCCCGCCACTCTTGTTTTACAAATACAAAGTGAATTTGGGTTGTTTTATTTTGATATTAATGATAACTAACCAATATTTGTGTAAGTATATATATATATTTGAAACATATATCACATGTAAAGCTGGCGATATATGCGTTTTTTTTTGTTTTTTTTTAAATAGATTTAACTCATTATGCGATTTTTATACAGCTGAACTGAAAATATAATTCTTATAGTTTAAAAGATGACGATCTGTTTGTTTAACATCCAAACATAGATTTTTCAGATTAATGTTCGAGACAACAGTATTTTGTACGTGCACCAGATATAGTATGACTAACATATTGAAAGGATTCTACCTTGAGAGCAATGAAATCAAATCAGCAAATAGCCACACCATAGATCAGTAATCTTAAACCTTAACTCGCTGTGACTTGAGGGATTCTTTAAGTCAGCACAGCTGTGGAAAAAATAACGAAACTATAAGTGAAGATACCGTAGAGTGTTCAGACGTCGGATCCAATAGATCCAGGAAAGCAAGAGAGAGCTATTGGATCCGACGTCTGAACACTCTACGGCCATATGGGATCAACAAGGGCGACCAGTAGAGGGAATCATCGTTCCTAAATCAGGGCATGCGACAGCTTATGTGGTATGTTTTATTCATATGATTTTACGCAAGATGGGCCCATTTGCCTTATGTATTGGTGTAAAACACTCAGTTTGGTGTATATCCCTTTTGGTGTAAGGTTTATGTGCATCGTATACATTGCGTATATGGACACAGTGGTGTTGATTGTAAAGATAAGCTTTATACGTTTTGAAGATAAACTTTCTACTTTTTGCACGTTGTGTTTACGCGTATTGTTTACATTTCACATATATCTAAACACGATCAGTTATTAAGTCGCAGCGGGCTAGATAACATGGGCCCGAAAAGGGCATAATCTTTTATTCGTAAATTTTACATTTTTATGTCTTTTTTTAAAATAGAAAACCTCTGAAGAAGGTGAAAGCCGAAAGGCCTCAGGTAAACAAATTATTTGCACTGTTAATGATTAACTCTCAACATATATATATATATATATATATATATATATATATATATATATATATATATATATATATATATATATATATATATATATATATATATATATATATATATATATGTCACAACTTTGAAATGTGATATTTGTATCAAACGGACAAAAAACGGACAAAACTGACGATATATTGACAAAACAAGGGTGGCGGGGAAACGTTTCCGTAATATATATATATATATATATATTTTCGTCTTTCATGCATTTTTTCTTTAGATTGTTATTATTACTTGGAGCGCCTTTAGAGGCTGTCCGCCACTTAATCTTGTCCGAACTATCTGTAAATATTCCAGATACAGGTATGCAAAATATCACCCATTACCTAACATAACACTAACCTAATCGTAACCATCACAACTCTGTTTTAGCATTAACTTTCTGTGTAGTTAATGGGTGTGCAAATCTTCAAGCTAAAGTCAGTAATGGCAGACAGATTCTATACTTATATATATAGGTATGCTAAATATGATCCATTAACTATATATAACCTAACCCTAATCATCAGCCCAGCAAACATTTGACGTTAGACTGACGTTGAATACACGTCAGATCCTGACGTTGGATCTACGTTGTATTTTGGTTGTATTTGCAAATTGTTTTGACGTCAGAATCTGACGTTGTAACAACGTCCAAATCTGACGTTGTACTGATGTAGATTTCTGATGTCGATTAGACGTCACATTCTGACATCTATCTGACGTCTATATAACCAATATCCAACTTCATCACAACCAAAATCCAACGACCCTACAACCAAAATCCAACGTCCCTACAACCAAAATCCAACGTCCCCACAACCAAAATCCAACGACCACACAACCAAAATCCAACGTCCCCACAACCAAAATCCAACGTCCCCTAGTGACCTGCTACTCTTTTTACCCTTAACTTTCTGTGTAAATGGGCCTGCAGACTGTCAAGCGAAAGTCAGCATACAAATAAACTTCACGTTGTTGAACGTCTCATAGAATTAGTAAGCTGGGCCCGGTTGTTCAAAGCTAACGACGTCGTTAGTTAACGATTCGTTAACATTTACATTGCGTGATACGCAAATACGCTGAAATATTTTGCTGAAAAAATGTGAGTAGCTTTTGCAGTGCAAAAGCTACACACATTTTTTCATCAAAAAATATCAGAATATTGTATATTTAATCCGCTAAAACAGTTAACGAAATGACTCTTAACGAGCTTGTTAAGCTAACGACGCTTTGAACAACCGGGCCCAGAATGCTATTATTGTAATGTACAAATATAGGAAACAATATAAGTGAAGATACCCATGAAATGCCACAATCACAAAGCACGGCTTCCCGAGGTTCCAGAAAAGGAGAGATGAAATACAAATAGGCTGTAGCAAAACATCAGGGCCCAGTTGTTCAAAGCGTCGTTAGCTTAACGAGCTCGTTAAGGGTCATTTCGTTAACTGTTTTAGCGGATTCAATACACAATATTTTGATATTTTTTGCTGAAAAAATGTGCACTGCAAAAGCTACTCACATTTTTTCAGCAAAAAAATTCAGCATATTTGCGTATCACTCAATTAAAATTTTAACGAATCGTTAACTAACGACATCGTTAGTTTTGAACAACTGGGCCCAGATATAAGTCTGGAAACAGCCACATTGTAGGGATTGACAATGTCATAATGCCTCCCATAGAACTTCTTAAGTGTTGACACCAGTTTAGTCTTTGGTATCCAAGAGTCAACAGTTTAGTAGTGAGTAGTCTTCCTTGTTCGATAAAGTCCTGATACTCGAAGCAGGCTCTAGCATAACGGATTAACACTGTATGCTGGTGCAGAAGGAATATTGCTGCGCAGAAACGGAAAATTAACTATAGGAGAGTTGAAGTCGGTCCGTTTGTTGTAAAGCCTAGCAGTGAGCTTTCCATTGTCGATCCAAGTGTGAGGAAGAGCTTATCGTCTCAGATGTTTCTTTAATTTCAAGTTCACATGGGTAAATGAATTCGAGGTACTCCGAAAACTTAATTATTCAGAGATAATACATCATCTTTGTATCTGTATGTGGAATTTAATTGTTGCGCAAGGTTTTTTTTTTTTTTTTTGTTGTTGCCTGCTTTCATGAGATCCTGTATAAAGTCTGCCTTATATGAGTATAAAAACTGGTCCGCAAGCAATGGAGCACAATTATTTCCCGTAGGAAAGCTGATTGTTGAAATATGCATCCACCAAAAAAGGTAAGAGAAAAGTCCAGGGAGTGCCACAATCATAAGCCGCAGCCCTTCCCAGACACCAAGAGGAAGAGGAAACAGACAAAACCAAACAAGCGCAAATCGAACAAACGTACGAAAAGCACCAAGATTAGATCTCTCTTCCCCAAGCGAGGTAATCGCAATGCTAAAAGGACTGAAAAACACAAGAACAAAATAACACAAGGCAAGACTTAAAAAAGAAATCGCAATATGTTGTCGATTAGATATTCCAGCATCTTTACAACATCTGCATCAAATGTAAAGATGATGATGATCAGAGTGTTTTGCAGCAGTGGTGCTGAACAAAGCCTGAAAATACCCGAGATGCTATTTTTAGTCATGTTTACCTAAAAACAGATTTTGGGTTGACTCTTCTAACCTTTGACAAGACAATAAACAAACTTTGCTCTATACCTCATCTGTGAAACATCACAGTGGAACACATATAATCCAAAAACACTGTGATGAAGAAACAAAGCAAAAAGCTCAATGGCAGGATGAAGGCAGAACACAAGAAAACCACAAACAGGACCACGATGGACCCGACCACAGACATTGATAGTCAGGTACCAACAATCTGAAACAAAATGAGGAGGGAGCCATCATTTAGTCTGAGACTTAATATTATTTGTACAGGATACACAATATTTGCACATACTTTGAATTTGTGAGTCTACATATTCACAAATAATAGCGAAAAAATAAAATGCCTTGTAAAGGTAAAGGTATTTGCTGTATGTTTATTGGGGTTAAACATTTTTGCTTTGGATAACCAGCAGAGAAAGAAAGCAATTGTTATTCTTAAATGCAATGCACCTTCTCAAAATGACCTATATCCCTACCAAATATTATTAAATATCCCTGTGAGTTCCAAAGATAATGGCCACACAAGTTTTTTTTAGGTCTTTCAACGTATATAAGCGACAATTTGTTTTGTGCATTTCTGTTATGCTAGCATTGTAAACACATCCTAGGTAATACATCAGTCAACCTTGTGACATTGCTTTAAGTGTCATTTGGTGTCATAAATGGTTTATATATAAATCAGAAAGTAAATTACTACACTTATTTCTAATACTTGCGTGTAAAACTGAAATATATCTGCCACCAGCTCTCTAGTATGTTGGAACTTTTTAATTATTTTGAATTTTTTTTTCAGCTTATACTTAAAACTTGCCATAGTGGTGAATTACGTAGTTCTATATCAAGGGAATTCCGTGCCGAAATACATGTTAGAATACATGATTTACGTGAAATTTCAGTCCTGCAGAAGGGAACATTAATATCATTTTGATTTCATAGGTACTTATTTCTCCAACTGAAGGAGGAATTAAGCCAGGTATGTATGTAGGAACAAGACCACTGACTGATTTATACGTGAAAATAAGTTTTTGCTGCCTGCGTCTTTGTACTAGTGACACCCAACCGCATTCTCTATAGAGATTATCTAATGAAACCGATCTTGTTAAGCCTGTCACTATGCGGGCAGCTTCATTCTGAAGTTTTTGAAGAGAATTGATATCTTGCACTGTACAACCATCCCATACTACATATGAATATTCAGTATGATAGGTATATTTGATTTAGCGCAACACGACTGAATGCGCATTATATACCAATAACTTTAGATGCCCTTTTAATAATGTTATCAATATGGCTGTGCCATTGCCCATTACTACTAAATGTAAGACCTAAGTGTTTGGTTTTGTTACTTTTATGGATGTACCGTCAAAACTTACATTAGGGAGAGATTCAATAAGTCCTAAAGTAAAAAGCATTACTTCAGTTTTAAGAGGATTAAAGTTTATTAACCACTGTGCTTTACCCCCAAAAAATATATGGTATATCAACCATACCCAAAAACAATATCCGGTATAGCAGCCATACCAAAAACAATATCTGCAGATATTAGCATACCCCAAAAAAATATTTCCCTTGCTTTTCTTCATAAATGTCTGGTTTTCATTTATTTTTCAAGTATAATGATTTTGTTAGTAATATAAGTGCTTTAAACAGATTTCAAGAGTAGCTCCGTTTTCACTTTAATGGCATTGAACTGATGCACAGCAGTAATACAATACCAAAAAAAAACACGAGAATTTTGATAGACCCCCACCCCCCACCACCACAAAAAAAAAAAAAAAATGGTCTGTTTTGAAAGTGATTCAAAAGAATACCTGCAAATGGCCACTACCCAAAAAATAGCCCCTTTTCCCCCAAACCCCACAAAAAATAGTAAAATTCAAAATTCTAAACCCAAAACAATAGTCTTAGCCTATGTAGCAGGCAAAATTCAGAGTACCCCCCCCCCCCCACCCATCCGTGGGGGGTGGGGTGGGGGTGGGGGAGGAGGACTCCAGCCTTTACGCTCATTAAGCTTCAGGAGGTATTTCTCATAACAATCTTTTGCTTCCTCACTAATCCATTCGAGTAATTCACCATCTATGCCATTTTGTTTTAATTTAAAGATAAGTCCCTTGTGCCAAACTCTATCGAAAAACTTTGGAAACGTCTAAGAAAACCATACAAGAATAATGATTACTGTCAAAAGTTTGGCAAATATGATGGTATATGTCTTTAAGTTGGAAAGTTGTAGAATAATTGGGTAAAAACCCAGACTGATATTTGTAAAGTAGATCGTTTTCATGTAAAAAGTTATAGATACGTTTAAGAACTATTCTGTCTTGTAGTTTACCAACATTACTTAAAAGTAGAAACAGGTAAAAAATTTGAAAGGCCATTTACCTCCCTTTTTAGGTAAAGGTATAACATTAGAATATTTACAGATATCTACAAACTTGCCTTCCCTGAAAGATCTATTAAAAAGTATACTCAAGGGTACAGCTACTTCTTTTGCTACAGCTTTAAGCATTTTGTTACTAATTCCATCAGGCCCTGTTGCCTTGTTTGGATTTAAAAGTTCGATGAAAGATGCAACTTCATGTGCTGTACATGTAATACTAGATAATCTATTTTGATATTTATATTCGAAGGCAGGCAGAGCCACATTTTCGTCATTAACAGTGGAGATAGACGTGAAATGTTTGTTTAACAATTCTGCTTTATCTTCAGATGAAAAGCAAAATTCATTTTGACCAGTGACTGGAAAAGAGTTAAGGGAGTGGAATTGAAGAAGTACATCTGCCTTTAAAAAAGTGGCTATCACCATTTTTTTTTTTTTATTATTATTATTATTTTTTTTTTTTTTTTTTTATTTTTTTTATCATTTGAGTAAAAATCAGAGATAGACAATTCCAAGATGTTATAAAACTGCTCTTTTGCATGTCGCTTTAAGTTGTTAACTTTATTTCGGAAAATCTTATACCTAGCTAAAGTGTTTGGATTACCCAATTTGTTGAATTTCCGTTTTTGTCTGTCCCTTTTTCTAGACACTCGTCTTATTTCAGAATCATACCATGGGTTATCGTCGGGTCTAATAAGGACATTTTTTGATGGGACACAAGAATTAACAAAGTCATTAAACTTAGAACAGGATGATATATGTTCCTACCAATTATTATCAAATTACATGTATCTCAAACAGCAAAAGTTGTCCTTGCATGCGACACTCCTACTTGGTCTGGTATATGTCCCTACCAAAAATTATCAAGTTATTTCAAACAATATGTGTGTTAGCCTGTACAAGATTTCGGCTTCAAGGGAGATACGTACATAATGGAGAAAGTGAGAGTATTCTTGCATGCGACATGCATACTGGTCCTTATCTATGCCTCTACAAAATATTATCAAAATATTTCAAACCATTAAGAAGTTATGGAGTGCAGAAGAATTTGGCTTAAAAATTCTTTCAGTGGGGATAACCAGAAAAATAATAAAGCAAGAGTTGTCCTCCCTTTATGAGCCACTTCTGCATGACAAGATTTATGTTCATACCCAATATTCCCAAACTATCTCAAACAGTATGGGAGTTATGGCCTGCACAAGAGTTTAGCTTCAGGGGACATAGGTATGACGAAGAAAATGAGAGTTGTATCTCTTGCATGCGACACGCCTACTGGTCCTTATCTATGCTTCTACCAAATATTATTAAAATATTTCAAACCATTAAGACGTTATGGCGCGCACAAGAATTTGGCTTAGAAATTTGTTTGTTCATGGGAGGTAACTAGAAAACAACCATAGCAAGTGTTGTCCTTCTTGCATGCGATGCTCCTACTTGACCGATGGACGCCAGGCAGTGATCGCTGTATCCCCCGAACCTATTCGGTCGGGGGATAATAGCGCGAAGGCTTACGATGGAATGTTGGGAGACAGTGCGTGTATGAGTTCTGCACGTTGGTGGGCGTACTGTGGACAATTCAAAAAGAAGTGAAGGGCGTGCAGTTTACCAAAGAATATCCATGATGTAACCTAGCCATTTGTAGCCAGAGGCAATCTTTTTAGATTATCCCGACAAATCAGTTTTGCCAACAATCTTTCTGAATTTATAGACTAAGATGCCATAGAATTCAAATTCGGGCAGACCTTCTTGCAGAAGTGTTTTCAAACCAACGTTATATTTGGACATTCATAATTCAGAATTTTGGCGATATTAAAAACTTAGAAAATGTTTTATGTAGTTCATGATAACGCTACCCTTGCTTTAGAAGTTTAGCAGTTAAAATTTTATTTTGATTCTTAAAGTCACAGACTTGACCAGAGGCTCCGGCAAAATGAATTAACTGAAATATATACGCCATAGGATGTAGCAGATGTAATAGATGAAAATGAATTTTATAAATATGATAAAAAAAAAATAATAATAAAAATAAAATAACCTTCTAACTTGCACAAATTCGGGACAAAAAAAGTTCCCTTTTCTTTTTTTTTTTCATGAATACATAAAACACTAACGTCAGTTTGTTTCACAATTTTCTGTCTAGAGCAGCCGGAAATTAAAATCTCACTAAGCTTTCAAATAAAAACACAATATGTGTATGTCCGTAGGTACCCAAACTGATACACAAAACTAAAGGATCGAGTGTCCGTTCGTATTCTATCTGCACGTGCAAGGGGGATATATATATATATATATATATATATATATATATATATATATATATATATATATATATATATATATATATATATATATATATATATATATATATATATATATATATATATATATATATATACCTGTATACGGTGAATGAACATTGTATGGTCTATTTGACTGGCCTGGCCTACTTTGTAGCCAAAAGTGCCTTTATTTGAATGGAAATTTTATTTTCCGGCAGCCCTAGATGGAACATTGTAAAACGAATTAGTATTTTATATATTCATGAAAAAGAAAATGGAAATGTTTTGTCTCGAATTTACGCAAATTAGAAGTAAGTTTTTTTTTTTTCATACTTATAAAATGCGTCTATTATCTATTAATAACCACTTGATATGCATTGACATTTAAGTTATTAGCATTTCATTTGTGATTTTAGTTGATATTTTATGATGACGTGAAGAGGTGGCAAATTTCACCGCCATGTTTGAGAAACCGGCAGATGATCCTAAGTAACCCGAAACACACATATAATTGTATTTGGCCCTAGATACTCAAATAAATATTTTAAAATATGCACGAGATAGGAAAAAAAAAAACCATTTACGAGGCCCTCCCAGGGGTTCTTGGGAACAGGGGAATGATGTCATTTATTTTATGTGAACAGGAAAATACGTCTAAAATGAAGGGAACAGGAGAACAAAGGTAATTTCGGGGAGCAGGGAATATAGAAAATTAAGATTTTGATTTGGGGGAACAAGGGAAAATTAAAAACTATTTAAGGGGAACAAGGGAACAGGTACCCCCTCCCCCCCACCCCCACCCCCACCCACACTCCCCGGGATGGTCTCATTTCCATGTATTATGTGCATGTGTGTGTGGTGGTGGGAGGTTGTTTTATTGTTGTTGTTTCTTCTTTTTTCTTCCGTTACGTCTTAACCTCCGAAAAGGACGTCAGACGGGGTTCGGTAAACGAGTGCAAAAGGGGGTTAGCTGAAAATAAAAGAGGTGCACAGTTAAGAAAAATAATATACAGATGTGAAACAAGAGTTAGTATAGTTAAAAGATAAAAGCTTGTTGGGTGTTTAGGGTGAGATATGGACTACTTGGCACACAGCATAACTGAATTGTGCCACAGTAGATAGGACGGGGATGTGGTGTTCTAGGGCATTCCAGTGAACTATAGTATGGGGAAAGAATGTGTACTTGTAATAGTCGCGGAGGGTGGGAATCTGTCTATATGCCAAGGGGTAATTGCACTTAGATGGCCTTGTATTGGGAATTAGGTAGTCTGCTGCAGGTATAGCGACAAGATCATACGTGATCTTGTACATAAGAATCAATCTACTGTCTATCCGACGTTGTTCCAGAGTGCGCCAGTTTAGGTCCTTTAACATTTGGGTTACACTAGAGGTGCGCTGGTAATCACGAGTAGCCCATCTGGCTGCCCTGCGCTGAACTGCTTCAACTTTAGCAATATTTGTAGCTGTGTGGGGAGACCAGACCGTCGAAGCATTTAGGCTGTGGATTTGAGGTCCTGATTATGGACCTTAATATTCCGTTTAAGAAACCCCAAAGTCTGGTTAGCTTTCTTGGTAATCAAATCAATATGGGGGCTCCAAGAAAGGTCATCTGAGATTGTAACACCCAGATATTTGGCCGATGGGACTGTTTGAAGGACAGTGTCATGGAGGATATATTTGGTTTGGATGGGACATTTAGCTCTTGTGATATGCAGGACCTGGCATTTTGAAGGGTTGAAGCTCATGCCCATCGTTGTTCCCATTTTTCGAGGGTGTGAAGGTCATTCTGCAGTGTTATTGACTCACCTTCAGAGCTAATAGCTAGGTATATGGCCGTATCATCTGCAAAAAGCCTAACTCTGGACTTGACCAGGTCAGGTAGGTCATTTATATAGGCCAGAAAGAGAATGGGTCCAAGGACAGAGCCCTGCAGGACTCCAGATGACACAGCTATCTTGTCTGACTTAATCCCATTTAGAACCACTGCTTGAGATCGCGAGTCCAGTGATTTTTTTACCTGCGCATCCCGAGTCCTGTACTCACATTTTTGCTTTGGGACTCACATTTTAAATCTAAGCGAGTCCCAGGACTCACAAAGTTATAGTGGAAAATTCTGTAATGGACGCAATGATTTTCTAGTAGGACTCACTTTATATAGCCCAAGCGAGTCCTGGGACACATAGGTATAAAATTGTAAATAAATCACTGGAGTCCAAAAAGTCCTTAATCCAAAAGAGTGTGTTCCCCCGAATTCCATAGAAATGTAATTTGGAAATTAACTTTTCGTGGGCAACCTTGTCAAATGCCTTACTGAAATCCAAAAGTATTAAATCTGTCTGTTGCCCCATTTGCATATTTTTAGAAATTTCATCCACTAGCATTATCAGCTGGGTCTCGCAGGACCTTTTCTCCCTGAACCCATGTTGCAGCTCAAATAGGATGTTGGAATTTGCCAAGTGTTTAGTCAAGTTGGAAGCGACTATATGCTCCATCACTTCACTTTGCATAAGACACAAGTGAGGGAGATAGGGCGGTAATTTGCTGGGTCTGATCTGTCTCCCTTTTTGAAAATGGGAGACACATTTGCTTCCTTCCAGATATGAGGAAGTTTACCTGAGTCAAGTGATTTTTGAAGGATCACCTGGACGATGGGGGCAAGTTCTGCATGAAGCTTCTGCAGGACTATAGGCTTGAATTGGTCTGGGCCAGCTGCTTTGTGGGGGTTAAGGGACTTGAGCAGCTTTTCAATGCCATTCACAGAAATCTGTATGTCAGGCATTGGACTGTATGGGCTGGGTTGGAATTCTAAGTTGCGGCCCTGGTCGTTTAGCTCTTGAAGTTTCCGCTGAGCTAGGGAACTAAGGCGGTTCTGGTGATTTGGGGCTAAAGACTGATTGAAATTGCCTGTTCAAAGCATTTGCCTTGTCACGTTCATGAGAGAGAGTCTGTCCATCTGACTTTATGGGGCTACTCCACTGGAGTCCTGTTTTGAATGTTTTAAAAGTGAATACAATTTTTTAGTATTCACTTTTTTGGGGGGGCGGGGGGGGGGGAGATTTTCTTCAGGACTATTTGTGACATTTAATCCTAGGATATCGCCTAGGTATCGTTCGTATGCCCTATCTGTGACCCTGCGAACAAGGTGCTTGTACTCATGAAATTTCTTAGTCACTAGGTCTGCCGGACCTTTTCATGCGCTTATAGAATTAATCCCTTTTGTGCATAAGTCTCCTAATTTCCTGGTTAATCCATGGAAAGCCATCACATGTGCCAGCTTTCCTTACAGGGATAAATTTCTCAACGCCTTGCTCAAGTCTGCTAGCAAACTTATCCCACAGTTCTTGAACATCTGAGGTAGCAAGGTCTGTTTGAAGTTCAGGGTAGAAGTCTCTCATAGACTGTTTCAGCTGGTCCCTGTCTGCTTTTTTGTACAAGGGGATGTTACGAGGGACCTGCTTGTTTTGACTTGGCCTAACATTCACATTAACTTGCACTATTTCACGGTCACTGAGACCTGGCAAGATGGAGACTTCGTCAACAAGGGCGGGGTTGGTTTTGTTTTACTTCATGTAATTGTATAAGGGAATTTTACACCTCTGTATATTTGTTTGCGTAATGTAGGTCCCAGTAATAATCAGAAACCGATTGTTGGGAGTACCAGGTAGAAGTTTCTTTTTAAAGCAACCGACTTGTTATGATCTTATCAGGATATTATAATTTGGGCGTTATTTTACGCCTACACCGAATCTAACCGGAATGACATCATTTCCGCGTTAATTTCCGCTTCGTTTCTTTCAGTTGTTTTTAACAAATTTTTCACATTCTGTTTCAAATCATGTCGTTTTCAGCTTTCCGATTTAATTACGCTATTGTCTGCCGTGTCCCAAATAGTTTTGCTGACCGCGGAACTAGAAATGAAGCTCGGCAGATTGATATTGAAGAGTCGAGACGAGAACATCGACAGCTTGTAGATACTCTCAGGAAATGTGAAGTAAACATCATTGAACTACAAGAGGATGAAGATTATAGAGATTGTTGCTGTGTGGAAGACTGTGCTGTTATTATTGGTGGTGTTGCATTGATCGCTAGACCAGGCCTTAAAAGCAGACATGGAGAGGTATCTTTCTACTTTTTGCCAGTCAATCAAGTTTGACCATTACCCACAGGGAGCCAATATTCCGGGATGGACCACTTTTTTCTCTGTAGTCAGCTTTTCACCTGCATAGGGAATGTTGCTCCCTGTGCTGGAGCCCTTGTTAATGTCTTGATTCAAAAGATGGACACCCGGCCTCGGTGGCTCAGTTGGATGCTCATCCGACTGAAGATCAGGTTGCGGTTTCGACCCCTACCGGGTTGGCAATATTTGTTTTGTGGTGATCATGAAATACCTCTACAGTCATTCCTCCCTTCTGCGGATTCAAGAAGGGCAGTTGTCAGTTTCTGGCAAAAGAATGTGCACAATACTGGTTAACCATTTAGAGGATTAAACCTGCCAAGTAAAAGGTAAACTCACCACGCTCCATAGGGTTGACTGGGCCGTAAAACCTCAATACAAACAATTTAAACAAATCAAAGGATGGTGCACTGTATTCACAAATGCCCAGCCGTGATACTATATTTGGACCCAGAAAATTTTGCATCCCAAGAAGGGTTCAAACCCAAGACCTCAAGCACCAGACCAGTGCTCTAACCACTGCACTACCACATTTGGAATATTCACAGAAGTGTGGACAGTAAATCCAGCATTCCCATTCACATACTGCAGTACGTGATTCGCGTAGAGAATCTGCCATGAGCGTACAGAATTGTTGGTATCTACGTACATAAAACATACCAAAAATTTGGTGCACATATAAATTGCAACATGCGTACGTCCTGCTGAGTCAGTTTTCGCTCATTAGCATATCCTTTTGAATATTAATAAAGCATAGAAACACTGCGATTGCTGGCGGACAATAACGAATGCATGCGACCAGTGCATAGAAACGGATCAAGGATCGTTACGGGTATCACGGAATGTATTTATATTCTTACCGAGAGGGATAAGATTATTGTTCATTGGTTATTATGTATGTTTTTTTTGCATTATCGAATCACTGACGACCATTACAGTGTATCGTGGTTCAGTGGTCACTTCTTTTTCTCCGAGTTTCAATATGGCTCGGTTCGCTCAAGTGTATACAAAAGTTGTCAATTAGATCGGTAATTACTGCATGCAAAAGAAATATTTTGTTTCATTCAGATCAATTTAAGATAGTTGTACCACTACATGACTATTTTAGACAAGTTTTTAATGACTGTTATCAACAAAAACATATACTTATTGCCATAAATCTACATGTCATAAGTTTTCGCGACTTCCTAATTTCCCGAAAAAGGTTTAATTATTCAGTCAATAAACACTGTTATGAATTTTAAAAGCACTCAGAACTCCCAGGAAAATGTCATACAATCTTTCATAAAATTTCCAATCTTTCATGCCATTTTGCAGTAGCGATTTTCAATAAAATCAGTATGTCCAGCTCACACTGAATGAAAGGAACAACATTCTGGACAGAACCTGTTTTATCTGTTTTCGAACATTGCATATCTAGGAAGCTTTAATAGTACTTGAACTTGGCTGTTAGTATTAGGTGCTTTTGACTGAAGAATATGTTTTGGAAAAGTGATGTCTTGATATCATGAATGAAGCACAGTTTTCCTTTTATTTAAAATACTAAGACAAAGTACCTAAAACTGACCACAATGACATTTATAGTATATAGTCTTCCCAGTGCTTTACAATGCATTTAATTACCCCAAACTATGTGTACCCTCAAAAAGTGATCTGTACCCCCAAATGCTAAACCCAAGGGGTACATGTACCCTTAAATCAAAATGTGAGTGGGAATGCTGAAATCTTAATTTGAAAATAAGTGCTACTGTCAACAGTCACCATATTGGATTCATTGTGACCTGCTATTATACCTGTGAATTTCTGACACACATTTAAATCTATTATTGTGAAACTGTTACTAGAGAAGTAGTAATCATTTTATCAGTATTTTCATTTTTCACATGGCTTTTGAAAAAATAAAAATATTTGTATTTGATTAGCCGTACTTGAAATACAGGTGCGTCCCATTATCAGGAACTTGTTTATCTCGAAAGCACTACTTATGTTGAAGTAATCTTCCATTCCCGAACAGTTTCCCTATATTTTATTGCATTTCGACCCCGTTTGTGTCGAACTCGGTTAGCATGAAGACTCTGCTATTTCGAAGTGATTTTCTATTCCCGATAAGCAGTTTTACATTATTTTACTACCACTTGTGTCGAAGTCAAAATTTGTCAGCGAAAGAGGCGCCATGCTTTGTTTGTCAGTCACTTACGGCCACATAATTTCCTTACTTCTGCGATACAAAAGTCTAACAATTTGGTTGACAAAGAAAGTAATTTACCTTTTAATCATCGAATAATAGCTCACATTAATCCATTACTGCTAATGATGCCCGATTAAAAGCGTGTAAACGATGCAGACATATTGTTTGCTGATCAACTGTTGTGTAGAATAATTGACCTTATGTGTATACGTCTCAGGCAAGGTGCGTTCGACTGGAACCCCCAAGCAATTAGCTGCAACTTTCAATTCTTTTGATGAGAGCGATTATAAACATTCTTTAATTTCTGTTGCCACCGTCTCAAAATTAGTGTCATAAATGAGTAACTCACACAGAGACAGTATTGCAGGGTAATGTGCTATTACGATCTGCATGTTTTATGCATGTGGTTGCTTCTCTACAAATGTAGGTTCTCGTACGTGTAGATTGTATCAGCTTGTTTTGTTGTTTGTTAAAATGTTTTACTTTTAAAATGGAAATAAAGTCAACTGATTTTTCTAATGTCTTTATTCCAATCCCGTTTTCAGTAGAAACACTATGACTATGCGCACATGTACTTCCATACTGAAACGTACATGTACATTGTAGAAATGCTGACTCTACCAAAGTGCTCAGTTTGTAACTGTATATTGGTGATGTCACAATTTGCTTATCTAGAACTTCAGATAACTCGAAGTAGGTTCTCAATTCCCTTGGACTTAGACATATAGAGGTTACACTGTAGATAGGTTTTTTTCTTTTGTCACCTAAAGTATGGAAAATGATAGTGAGACATTGCAGATGGTTCCCTGATTTTAGCTCCATCGAAGAAGTCTGATATTACCGATACATGTACCGGCAACTAGCACGTATTCCAATTTCATGGTACATACATGTACTTGGCTAGTTGCAAGGCTATAGTTACATAAGAGTTGTATTTTCAGTAATATATATATATGTGTTACCTATAGGCTAATGAAACTACCTAATTGTTTGCAGCTGTTAGCACATTAAATTACAATATTTTTTTTTCTGTAAATGTGGTATGACCCTTTATTCTAATATATAAACTTTTTTAAAAGCAAGACCACCACCATCTTGGTCTGGGAGCCAGACAAAACGTCCCATGGACAAAACGTCCCATGCCATTTTTGACCAGGTGGACAAAATGTCCCACATCATTTTTTCAGGGTGGACAAAAAGTCCCACATGATTTTGTCAGGGTGGACAAAACGTCCCACATGATTTTGACAGGGTGGACAAAACATCCCATTTTCAATTAGAAGGTAGAGTTTAATTTTCGAAAAGGGAATCATTATACTTAATAAAAGGGAATTGTTCAATCTATCTAATAAGTAACTAATTGTTGTTTGTTGAAATGATATTAGAAATGATATTAGCTCAATCATACACAATGTGAAAATATTTTGACTAATTACAATTAGCACATTCTGATTAGGAATAGAGACCTATCTAATTAATAACTAGCGTTTCATCCAGGGGACAAAGTCAGTGAAGGGATGGAAATACTCAAGGAAGAAGTTCCAGAGGAATTGTCTGAAGTTTTACATTACTTCGACTCCACATACGTGAATGGGTCATACAGAACTGTGATGGGACCAAATAACAGTATTCGTTTCAGACGAACACCTCCTAGATTTCCACCCGAGACATGGAATGTTCATGAAGCAACAATGACTGATGGACACAGAACCATTAATGTATGCGAGTTATGGAACAATGGTTTTCGACATCTTGTGGCACATAAACACCCATCTATTTGGGTTGCCATTGATTGTTTGAAAAAGGACAGCGCCATGGTTGAGACAGAATACTTACAATACGAAGAAGGGAGACAGCCAGCAAAGAGAATCCGTACGAAAACCATCAGTCATCAGAAGAGACTCAAGACCCTGTGTACACAACTGGTGAATGGAAAGAAAACTGTCAGAATTTCTTGATGCTATTGGTCAGTGAACCAGGATGAAGTAATTGTGAAACAATGATGTGTGGGACTTGAGATATTAATAGCTTTTCAGTATTTTTATACAAGATGATATATCGAGTAATGAAATAATGGGTGAAAGGTGTGTTTCAGATACTATTATTTTATTGTTTCAAATGCTAACAGAGTAAGTTAAGTTGTAGACATTTCTTATACATGTATGTGCTATCATCATAAAATTTCTTTTATGTAAAAAATGTGCTCTTAACCATGTGCTCTTTAATGATTGTGTGTGCATATTCATGTTTTGTAAATAAAAGCATCTAAATATATTTCCACATTCATTTTTGTAGTGTTCATGGGAGTATATTGTCGCATACCCTTCCAAATCCCTTCTCCCTCCCTAACACCACCTCAAGAATATGAGACATTTTGACCACCCTGTCAAAATAGCATGGGACGTTTTGTCCACCCTGTCAAAATAGCATGGGATGTTTTGTCCACCCTGTCAAAATCATGTGGGACGTTTTGTCCACCCTGAAAAAATGACGTGGGACGTTTTGTCCACCTGGTCAAAAATGGCATGGGACGTTTTGTCCTACATTCCTTGGTCTTGTCTCTAGAAAGTATGCAAATCCTGATATTTTAATTGGCAGTATCTCCACAAAAAAATTGATCTTTTAAAAACTCATGAGATCTCAAAACAAAACACTGAAAAATTACAGCAGGTTTGAGAGCTGGAGTGTGTATATATTGTTTAAATGGATTTGATTTTTTCCTGTAATGCATTTCAGTGGTTAAAAACCTAGTTCTCAGTAACAAGTTGTTTTTTTGTTGTTGTTTTTTAAGGCATGGGGATAACTACATATGTATTTCACTATTTGATAAAAAAAAAAAAAAAGATGTCTCGTCTGGAGTGCTTATTGAACTGAGTAACTTATTTGTCTTGTAGAAAGAAATTTATTTCATTAGCTTGAGGAGATAAAATGCTTTTTTCAACATTATGAGCGAAAGCTTAAAAGTGCTTTCAAGCATGCGCGAAATATATTGATTCGCATCATCCTGCACATGTTCAAAGTCTCACTAGTGCATTTGCTCTCCATTGCAACATCCTTATTTCTATAATATCCAATGACTGTCTGTGTACAGCAAAGGTCCTGATCAGACTGTGCAGATACACAGGCTTATCTTAGCAAGGTTGAGCAGTAAATTCCACCCCCTGGTATTTACCACCGGTATTTACCGGTCTGAAAATACTCTTACAGTGCAAATACTGGTAAATACTGGTCGATTGAACTTTCTAACCTTGAAATAACTACAGAAATCTTGACAAGTTGACTTAAAATGATATATAATCAAACTAAATGACTTCAAGATGTTTTGGCTAATATTTAGCTTGCCAGGACGAAGTCCAGGAAGAGCTGTTGCACTACCGCCAGCATCAGCATCCACAAAATATGTTAGTTTTTTAAGAGCTTATATTTTCTAGACCATTTGATAGATTTGGTTCATATTTGGTATGATGATATTGGTCCAAGGTTTTATTCAGCAATACCCCAGCCCATTACCTCAAGGTCAAGGTCATGGACCTAGAAATTTTTAATGTTAAAGTGTTTTAAGAGCTCATATTTTCCAAACTTTATGATGGATTTTGTTCATATAGATGGATACAGTTCAAGGTCAAGGTCATAGACATAAAACTTTTATATTGAAGTTTTTTAAGAGCTCATATTTTCCAAACCTTAAGATGGATTTAGTTCATATTTGGTATGATGATATATACAGGTCCAAAGTTTTATTCAGCAATACCCCCTGCCCATGCCCATGGCCTCAAGGTCAAACTTAAGAACTTAGAAATTTTATATTGAAGTGTTTTAAGAGCTCATATTTTCCAAACCATATGATAGATTTGGCTCATATTTGGAATGCTCATAGATACAGGCCCAAAGATTTATTCGTCATCACCCTCACCCATGCCTATGATCTCAAGGTCAAGGTCACATACTTAGAAATTTTATTTTTGATCCCTGATTATGTCAAATTCATTTCAAGAAATGACCAAACCATAGCACAGGAAATCCTATCGAAGAGCTAAAATGCCATAACATATCCTCCTACCATAATGATCCTAAGTATTCGGACAGATAGGTCTAAGCAAACAGTGAAGACCCAGATCAGACTGGTCCTAAAGAGCACCCTGACACTCCAGTATCTCCCCAATTCCAGGCAAGCTATACTGTCTGCTGACAGCTCTTGTTATATCAGGTTATCACCATAAAGAATAAAATATTTCAAAATAGCATGTTGCAATACTCAAAAGTGAATTAATGGCTAAAATTTTGAAATCATTTAAAAAAATATATAGTATTTTGAATTAAAAAAAAAAAAAAACATCTTTATTATTTAAACAAACTCACCAGCATAAAAATACAGGTAATAATTATATATTACAGGTACAAATTCACTTGTGCAAATGGCCTTTGACACCTAATAGCAAGACCATATAGTCTAAATTGTTAAAACAACAAGTGTCAAGAAAGTGTTTATTCAAGGGGGCACAAGATAGCAAGGGGCAAGGATAGAAATGATAAAATGTCATAAATGATTTCCTGTTTTATATAAATAAATAAACTATTGAATATTAGTGTTAAAATTAAGTACAAATATTAGGTCACTTGACCAGTACAATTGAAATTAAATGTACTCCTAAGATGTTGACTGTAGGTTACAGACATGTTAAGTCTCCCTAATTTTTAGTGAGACTCACTAATTTATGGCTCAGAAAATTCTGTTTTACGCACTGCCTCACTGTCTTTTTTCTGAAATTTCCCGTTTTGCTTAATATTAATCACCAATTTTTTCTAGAATCTCACCAATTTTTATTCTGAAAACTTAACATGTCTGAGGTACATGTAACATGAATTGTATAAATTCCAGGGTGGTCAATTCAATTGGCTAATGCCAGTATTTGCTGGTATTAACCTGTATCTAATAGTTTGTAAAATTTAAGCTATTAAATAGGTTGATATTTGTGTTAATCTTTAGTATAAATATTAAGTCAGTTGACAAGTATAATTGAAATTACCCCTATGAATGTTGAGTGTAGGTTATTGTATAAATTCCAGGTTGGTCAATTCAGTCGACCAGAAATTGGTAAATACCACTGGCATGGAAAATACTCATATTTGCCGGCATTTTGCCAACCTTGGATCTTAACCTTCACTGTCCAAATATGCTTGAAGACATGTTTTCGTATGGTGCTGCCCATGTGTAACTGCAATATAAAATGTGTCCCTACGCAGTGTGTTGTGAAGTATAAAGTTGTTCATACAATTCTTGTTTTACTTAGACTAAAGAGATCCGCCGTGTTCTGAAGAATGATCTGAAGTTGAGAATAGCTGAAATAACCAAACCAGATGCTCTGCTGGATGGAGGAGATGTTCTTTTTACAGGTAGGCTTGTACCAAACACAGAATAGTCATGAAAGCTTCAGTCTTAAGGGGAATGGATACGGTTCATGGGAGGGGAGGTAACTCGCTGAAATTATTTTTTTGCCAAGCAGATAATTCATAAGAAATATCAAGACTTAATTTCTCTGAAAAGTAAAATAAGAAAATAAATAATAATTTCAAATTTTTATCTGCTGTAGTCCTGATTGCTTTAAAAGTTTATTTAGTTTATTACATCTACATTTCAAAAATTCAGATTCAAGCTCCACTGTACCAATTGACAGAAATGTCTTGAAACTTTGATTATAATTTTTTTTTATTTTATGAGTATAGTTGTAATACAGTAACTGTCCTAAAATTTTGATCACTTTATTCCATACTTTTTTGGTCTAAATTTTGCTTTTTATTTGTTTCTTAAAATACCTAATGGAATGGCAAACAGTGTGGATCATGATCAGACTGCTCCTGATCTGATCTCAGTCTGCACTGTTTACATATGCCATTTTGTCAAAAAAATTAGTGTACAATATTTTAGGACATATAGTAAATTACCATACTAATATCTGGGGACTTCCTGAGGAAGAAATTCTGGGATACATATACATGTAAATTTTCTTGTATCTCTATAAAAACTATGTTGTGGTACATTTAACTCTTTCCCTGCTAGTGCAAACTTTTTTCATCTGCTGATCACCTTTGCAAACAGTTTGGACCCAGATCAGGAGGGCCTGATCCATATCCAAACTGTTTGACACTCTGATGGTATTCCTGAAAGATTTGTTTGAAAAAGTCCATTAAAAAAAAAAAAAATCCACAGACAACAAAAAAAAACATGCAAAATTGCAGGGGAAATTCTAATGAGTATCCACAACATGTTTTTATGCAGAAAGGGAGACAGTTAAAGCAGAATTATCATCAGAAACTCCAGAGAGGCTCTGTATCTGTGTCATCAGAGCACTTGCTTTTCATGCTGAAAATTACAGGATCAAGCCCAGCTTTACCTTTGTCCTGCAGAACCAAGATATGCCCTGATTTGAGAACAGTGTAGATTCAGATGAATCAGATCAGTTGGCTTCTGAAGGAGCCAACTGATCTGGATCTGCTCTGTTTGTCATAAAGTATTTGAATTTGTATGAGCAACTTGGATCAAGTATTCTGATTGGCTGAAAATAAGAAGTGGGTGTGGCATCTTAATTTATTCAGCATGACAATTGTTAAACCATGTACTGAAAAAAAATCTGTTCAAACAGCTGTGAATGAGTACCCTTCGGGGAAGATTAAAGGCTGTTGTCAAGACATGGGGGCTCTTACTCCCATCTCCCCTACATTGTATGCCTGCGATGCCATGGGACATCATTACCTTTTACTTTCATATAGCTCTAGATAAGACACAGTTTTCAATCACAAAGTATCAATTGAAATTTTTCTTAATTCTCCACAAAAAAAAACATGTTGTGGATGTGCATTAGAAGTGCCACAACATGTTTTCATAGAGTAATAAAGTTATAGGTGGAAAAATGCTAGTATTTACAATATGCATTTGGACAGACAGTCTGGAGCAAACAGTGTAGATCCAGATAAGATTCCACATAATGCAGCATCTCATCAGGGTCTACACTGTTCGCCACTCATCCAGCAATTTTCAAAACATCACCGGTAAATTGTACGTGTTCAAATTTTAGAACAAGTATGGTAAAGAGGTGTCCGAATACTTAGGGTAAATATGGTAATCACCATTGTCACTGCCTTGGATTGGCGAGAAAAAATATTTACCTGATGCCCATCTTATCTAGAGCTGTTTAACCTCCTTAACAAGTCCTTTTTTGATATTGTTAATGTAGGAAAAGAGATTTTAGTTGGTGTGGGACACAACACTAATGAGAAGGGGGCAATAGCAGTAGCAGAAGCCTTTCCAGAATACTTTGTCATTCCAATCTACATGGAGAAGCTCCAAGCATTACATCTAAAGAGTGTATGTTCTATGGCTGGGAAACAGGTTATTGCCATGAGTACTTCAAAAGATGGAGAAGAAGTCTTAAAGGTATGTCTTGTTTATTCAAAAATATACTGCAGAGGACAACAATACCGTATTAGACTTCGCACTGTGCGCTTAGATTTTTCAAAATTACTGGGAAAATTTGCAGTAAAAGATGTATCTACCTACTAAGGGTACACTTAAAAAAGATCAGCAAAGGACCTATTTGATGATGTTTATGCCATTTTTTCAGATTTTCTTTATAAAAACGTATGTTGTTGGTACTCATTTGAATTGCATCGACAAGTCAGTGCAATTCAAATGGGTACCAATAACATGCCTTTATAGACAAAAAGTACGCTGACTGTAATCTGAAGACCACGGAATTACTTGACTGTGTGCTTATAGGAGTATGTGCGGTAATTAGGTCGAATACGGTATTTTGAAGGGGCTTTGTACCAACCAAGATGATTCATCAAATGCGGTCCAACTTATGAAAGGCTGCAGGTTTGATCCCCACTGGGTCTGGCAACATTCCTTCATGGAGATTGATCATGAAATATTTTCAACAGTCATTCTCCCCCTTCTGCTGATTTAAGAAAGGCAGTTGTCAGTTTCTGGCAAAAGAATGTGCACAATACTAGTTAACCACTTAGAGGACTAGGCCTGCCCAAGAAAAGTGTGGTAAGGTATACTGAACAGCTCATATGACCTTAATGGGTTGACTGGGATGTTAAAACATTAACTTAAAAAAAAAAAAAAAAAAAAAAAAAAAAATAGAAGGTATTGGCTACACCTGATGATTAGCTGCCATTTTTTCAGAGGGAAACAACTTTTGTAGACAGAAATTTAGTTCTCTCTTTCTTGATTCATTAAAGGAAAGTAAAGACTTATTTTAAGGGAAATAATATGCTCCCAGAAGTATCAAAGTCTTTCCTGTAACAAAGTGCTAATCAAAACTGTGACGGACTACAGTATAAAATTTTTTTTTTTTGATATATTTTAGAGAAAAAGGACTCAACATTGCTAGGCAGATAATTCATATGGGTTTTCTGTTTAAGAGCAGTCTTATTCTTTTTCAGCAAATTCGTGAAAGAGCCCAGTTCAGCTATGAAGTACTGAAGTTAGAAACAGACGAAGCAGCTAATATGCTATATATCAATGGCAGACTAATACATAGAACACGAGAAGAGATCAATGAAAACAGCATGAGTGTAGGTTGACCAGATTTCCCCATTTTGTTTTAGCAAAGTCTGAGTTTTAAAGCAAACAGGTACTTCTCTGAGAGAAGGAACACTCAGGCTAAAATCTTTTGTCCCCTTTTTGAAAGAGTCCTTACCAGTGGAAAGCTGGCCTCGGTGGCTCAGTTGGATGCACGTGATCAGGTGGTCGCAGGTTCGACCCCTGCTTTTTGGAGATTGATCATGAAATATTTTCTATGGTCATTCTCTCTCTTCCACTGATTCAAGAAAGGCAGTTGTCAGTTTCTTGTGAATGAATGTGCACAATACTGGTCAACCGCTAAGGGGGTGGTCGGGTGTGACGAAGGTGTTGTGTATCTTACATGTCCCCAGGGCACCCAACTGATATTGGCTTACAGCTGGGCAAAGCCTGCTATCATTGTAGCAGTTAAAAGTAGAATGGGAATGTTTTTATTTCTTCTGTTTCTTCACTTTCATTCATTTTCCTCTTTCTTCCCTGTCCCTCTCTTTCATCTCCTCTGTTATCTCTTTCTCTGGTAGACGACACAAAATGACACACAAGGGTTGATGTGTCGTTAAACCTCAACACAACAACAAATTAACTGCTAAGAGGACTAAGCTTGCACAGTAAAAGTGTGGTTAGGTAAACTGACCACTCTTGACATGACCCTATTCGGTTGACTGGGCCGTAAAACCGCAACACAAGCAAATATTACCAGTGGATTTAAGTCTATCAAAGGTTGTCAATTTTTAACCCAAAATTTTGTGTGGTTTCCATCTCCTGGACTGGTGGATGGGTTTAGGTCAAACTTGCATAGGGACATTACTGGGACAATGTGAAGAGTTGATTATAATTTGGTGCCCTTGTCCTCATTCTCATTTTCATGGTCAGAATGTACATGTAACTTGGAATGTTGGCAATATTTTCCCTAAAACCAAATTTCTGGTTTCATGTGGAAGTTGCGGCCAGGTTAAGATAGCTCATGCTTCTTGATATCAGCATTTGAATTTTGTCTTGAAAATATTTTGGAAAATTTGTGAAATGCATTTTCTTAAATTTAGGATAATAATTCATGAATATAATGAATGTTCAACAATTAACTGTGTTAACAAAAATTTACAAAACCACAAACTATTCTGCTCTCCTGTTTTAACAAGCGAGGTCCATTAGTTCATCCGTCTGTCAGCATTTGTGTCAGTCCTAGGTGCATTTCACTACCTGTTGAAGTGTCTAAAATAGTGCTGGATGAGTGGCAAACAGTGAGGAGTCTGAACAGATACCATGTTCTGTGGCATCTGATCAGGGTCTACACCATTTCCTCAGGCCTGTCTGTCCCAGTAATTAAGGTTATTTTGGTAGCAATATTTCAGTCACTTCAAGTAAAAATGTGTCTTTGGAACGTATTATGCAAACAGTAAAGATCAAGCAAACAAAGCAGAACAGTCTGATAGGGGCCTTTGCAGTATAAATCTGTATACAGTGTACCCTCGTTACAACAACAGCATTTGTTTCCAAAGATTTTGCCATTAAATGAATTTGCTGTTGTAAAGAATCCTTTATGGACAGAGTGATATGTAAGAAAGGCCTTGTGTTATTCTTTCTTACCCGTGGAACATATGTTTTTGTCGCACCTGCTTGTAGCAGGGTGCGATATAGGCGTCCGTTTTTCCGTCCGTCCGTCTGTCAACATTTATGTCGAAGTTCGACATTTATGTCAAGTCAGTATTCTAATCAACTACAAGACTAAACAACCATCAAAACCTTGCATGAAACATCTCCCTGACCTCCTGACTTTGCGACATAGGCGTCTGCTTTTCCGTTCATCTGTCCGTTTGTCCGTCTGTCTGTCAACATTTATGTCGAAGTTCGACATTTATGTCAAAGTTAGTATTCTAATCAACTACAAGACAAATAACCATCAAACCTTGCATGAAACATCTCCCTGACCTCCTGACTTTGCAACATAGACGTCTGCTTTTCCATTCGTCTGTCTGTCCATCCGTCCGTCTGTCAACATTTATGTCAAAGTTCGACATTTATGTCAAAGTTAGTATTCCAATCAATTACAAGACTAAACAACCATCAAACCTTGCATGAAACATCTCCCTGGCCTTCTGACTTTACGACATAGGCATCCACTTTTCCACTTGTCTGTCCGTTCGTCCGTCCATCTGTCAACAGTTCTTTTATGACAAAGTTCGACATTTATGTCAAAGGTAGTATCCTAATCAACTACAAGACTAAACAACCACCAAACCTTGCATGAAACATCTCTCTGACCTCCCCACTTTGTGACATGGGCATCTGCTTTTCCGTTCTTCCCTCCGTTTGTCCGTCCGTCCATCTGTCAACATTTATGTCGAAGTTCGACATTTATGTCAAAGTTAGTATTCTAATCAACTACAAGACTAAACAACCATCAAACCTTGCATGAAACATCTCCCTGACCTCCTGACTGCAACATAGGCATCCCCTTTTCCGTTCATCTGTCCGTTTGTCCGTCCATCTTAACATTTATGTCAAAGTTCGACATTTACGTCAAAGTTAGTATTCTCATCAACTGCAATTCTACAACAGCCATCATACCTTGCATAACATGTCCCTGACCTCTTGACGGCAGGTACATTGACCTTGACCTATATTTCGTGCTCCAGTGACTTTGACACAATTTATGTTGACATTCCAGATCTTCTCAACTATAAGGCCTACAACTACCAAACCTTGCATAGTGCTTCTCCTAGATGTACTGACTCAGCAGGTACATTGACCCGGAGACCTTGACCTATATTTTGCGCTCCTGTGACTTTGACACATTTTGCCTTGACATTCGATATCTCCTCAACTATAAGGCCTACAACCATCAAACCTTGCAAAGTGCTTCTTCTCAATGTACTGACTCGGCAGATACCTTGACCTGGTGAAATTGACCTATATTTTGGCTGGAGTGACTTTGACATAATTTACGTCAGCGTTCCAGATCTCCTCAAGTGTATAAGACCTCTAACCACCAAATCTTGCATAGTGCTTCTCCTAGATGTACTGACTCGGCAGGTATCTTGACCCGGTGACCTTGACCTATATTTTGAGCTCCAGTGCCTTTTACACATTTTACTTAGATGTTCAATATCTCCTCAACTATAAGGCCTACAACCACCAAACCTTGCATAGTGATTCTCCTCAATGTACGGACTCTGCAGGTACCTTGACTAGGTGACCTTGACCTACATTTCATGCTCCATTGACTTTTACACCTTTTACGTAGCCCTTCCATATGTCCTCAACTATAAGACCTTCAACCCCTAAACCTTGTATAGTGCTTCTTCTCGATGTACTGACTCGGCCCAGTGACCTTGACCTATATTTTGCACTCCAGTGACTTTGACACATTTTATGTCGATGTTTGATATCTTTTCAAATATAAGACTTACAACCACTAAACCTTACATAGTGCTTCACCTCATTGTACTGGCTTGGCAGGTACCTTGACCCAGTGACCTTGCCTATATTTGACACATTTTACATTGATGTTCGATAACTCCTCAACTATAAGGCCTACAACCATATCTTGCATAGTGATTCTCCATGATGTACTGACTTGGCAGGTACCTTGACCCAGTGACCTTGACCTATATTTCATGCTCCAGTGACTTTTACACATTTTACTTCGACGTTCCATTATCATTGGGCTGTATAATACGAAAAGTCAGTGCTGAATTTAGCCATTAGAGGGAATGGCACTGGCCTGGAATAAATGTGCCCCACTAGGCACTTTGTCTACATTTTTTTCAACCCAGTTTTCCAACTAAGCACTGCTAAGAATGAAATAATTTTATTTAATAACCACGTTCTGATTGTGGCTCCTGTGACTTTTGCCCCAGCTGGTGCGATGACGCCTTCCACGGAATTCTTGTGGATATTTGTTAGAATTGCCTCAGTGAGGCAATTATTGCCTCAGTGAGGCAATTCTAACAAATATCCAAAAGATATGTTGCTAGAAGTTTTAATGCAATATTCTTGCATAATTTCTCATTACCTGTCCCCTCTTGAATGATGGTTTTGTGACATTCAAATTGTCATTATAACTAATTTTGTCGTTGTATTGAGTGTCGGTATAAAGAGGGTTGTCTGTATTCTGAACCCTTGTCATGCTAAATAAATTAGGATGATATGCTCATTTCTAATTGTCAGCCAATCTGACATAGGTCTAGATAAGAGTGGGTATCAGGTAAATAATTTTCTTATTTCTCAACGAAAACATATGTTGTGGGTACTCATTAGAAGTGCCTCTGTGAGATGCTTCTAATGAGTACCCACAAGATAGGTTTTTGTTGAGAAATAAGAAAAATATAGATACCTTTTTATTGAAAAAAGCGCCTTATCAAGAGCTATGTCAATCAGATTTCTTAATCCAGATTCTTGATAAAAATTCACATACTGAATGACAAACAGTGCAGATTCAAATCAGTTGGTTTTTTCAGAAGCCAGTTGATCTGGGTCTACTCTGTTTGCAAAGGCAGGGTATATCTGGGTTCAGCAGGACAAGGGTTAAGTATCCAATGGTTCTGAAGTGTACAGCAAAGGCCTTGATTAGACCACACTATAAAGTATCCAGTGCATAGGTCTAGTTAAGAGTGGGTATTAGGTAAATATTTTTCTTATTTCTCCACGAAAACATATGTTGTGAGTACTCATTAGAAGTGCCTTATCAAGATGATTCTAATGAGTACCCACAACATATGTTTGTGGAGAAATAAGAAAAATATCAGTACTTTTGGATTGAAAAAAGCATCTTATCAAGAGCTGTGCCAATGGTTCTAAAGTGGACAGCAAATGCCGTGATGAGACTGATGCACAGTTTGATCTTGGCCTTGGTCATCCACATACAAAATGTATGCACAAAAAGAACATTTTCAAATGAACCACAATGTTTGAAAACATACCTACTGACATGTGTACTCAATGAAGACTCAAATCAGCCTGTGCATCCGCACAGTCTGATCAGTCTTCATGGTCCCTATGACAAAAGTTTGCATCCTTGGCGATTCAAAATACGCCCAGAGAAGATTCTTATCAGATGGTGCAAATGTGCATGCTGATTTCAATCTCTGCTGGATGCCATTTACAAAGGTATGTACATTGCAACTCAAATGACTGTATTATTTATAGGTTCTGGATGAGAAGATCTTGTACCCCAAACACCAAGTTGGAATTACAGAATTAGAAAAGGCTAGAGCTACACTTTCCAGTTTAGTTTTACTCATACAGAAAGAGAAACGTCCCCGTAAAATAGTCTCCAACCTGAATGATGAAGATATGGAAAAATATGCCACCATTAAAACAATGAAGTAACTGTATCAAATCAGGCTAACAAAATCACATTGCTTGTTTGCACCGTAGCTCTGGATAAAACAGTTTTACTACTTTAAGGTCTGGATATTTTTTTTATTTCTGTACAAAAACATATGTTGTGGATAGTGTTGCCACTGATGATCAATTGTAATCGATCATCAGTCATTTCTTGTGACTGATGATTGGAAAGATTTTTTGTAGTCAACTAATCAGAATATTCTATTTTTAAAACATTTTTTTCTCACTTTTTATTTTTATAGGCAAGTTATAAAGGAATGAAATTCAAAGTTGTCTGTTTGGGTCATTCTAGATTTGGGGTCAATAAAAGTGAAGAAATTTGATAAAATAGCCTTAAATAAGTCAACCCAAAAGTACTGATATTTTCCTTATTTCTCCAATAAAACATATGTTGTGGGTACTCATTAAAAGTGCCTTGCAGAAGCTCTTCTAATGAGTACCCTCAACATATGTTTTCATAGAGAAACATGAAAAATGTAATCTGGATACCCCTCTAATTGATCATGAGCTATGAATAAATACCTGGAAGAGAGTTAAATTAAGAATGAATATATTTTCTACAAGTCGATTATTAATCGATGATCAGTCGGTTTTACAAAATGATTTACTGTGAAATTCTGGCCAATTCCCAACACTAGTTGTGGGTACTCATTGGAAGTCTCTCATTAAAGTGATACCAGTGAGTACCCACAACACAGGAAACATATGTTGTGGGTTATCATTGGAATTGTCTCATAGAGGCAATTCCAATGAAAACCCACAACATATGTTTTCGTGGAGAAATAAGAAAAATATTTATTTGAACACTTTTCTTATTTGGAGCTTAAAGCGCATATCACAGCTGTGACAGATGACATTTGATTTGTTTTATTTTTCAGAGAAAACAAATTTTGACATTTCATGTGAATTGTCTGCCAAGCAGACGATTCATATGAAATGTCAAGATTTATTTTCTCTTAAAAATTAAAAAAAAAAAAAAAGGTGCTTTAAGGATTATTAAGTACAAAATACATAGATGCCATAGTTTGTGAACAAACTAACATAACAGCATTTTGCTTCAGATGCTTCTGTTTGTATAAATAACATCCATTATCTTCTGTAGATAATCATTTATTCCAATTTGTTAGGGTTTAAATCATGTTTATATATAAGTGCCTATGTGCAGAGCAGCCAGAGATGCTAAGAACTTTTCTAGCGCAGAAGCCCAAATTCGGTGGGGGGTAGTGGGGGTGGGGACCAGATAAAATGTTAGTGAAAAAAAATGTCTTTCTAGTTTTTTCCAGGAAAACAAATTTGTCTCATTAAGGTGAGTCTAATGTGACTAACCAGCAGAGCCAAATTGTTCAAAACTTATTTTGAGATTTCAAGTTAGTTCAAAGTTGTTAGTTAACTTGACATTAAAATTTCTGTCTTGAATTATGGCAAAAAATGTGCGTAGCTTTTGAAAAGCTGCTCATTTTTTGCAGCAAAAATATCAATGTATTTGAAAGTACCTTAGCTACAACAATTAACAAGTTTGTCATTAATAAGCACTTTAACAATTCTTCTAACAATGCTTTGAATATAATCTGAATACTCAAAATAGCTGAAGCTTGGCTTGGTTGTTGTTTTATATATTTCATAGCTCCAGACAAGATAGTATTTTTATTGAGGCATGCAGGTGGCTGTCTGGTTAGCACTTCCATCTTCTGATCACACGGGCCCCCGGGCCCCCGTAGCCTAGTTGACTCTTAATCCATTAGGTCACCGTTATGTTTCGAGCCTAGCTTGGGTCACATGTGGGAAAGCCAAATTCTGGTTAGGGATGGTCAGGTGTTTTTTTTCCCTGGGTTCTCCGATTTTCGCCCACCTTTGATGAAGGATCGGCTTGATATAAGAGAAATATTCTTGAAGGGTCCGTAAAACCCGAATAAAAAAAAAAAATCTTTGGATCACAAGGTCTCAGGTTTGACTCCGGCTGGAGGGGGAATTCAGATCATGACTGGATGGTGCTTTGCTGCACAGAGACTTTCATTATATTATACCTCTTTCATCAGCTGGATTTGACTTGAATAATGTTGAAAGAGATTTGAAACACCATATCATCATTGTCAGCTACATGAGGTAGTAATTTAGGCTATTTTATTTAATTTTTGCACCGTCATGTCTTGTGGGTACTCAATGAGATGATTTTAGTGAATACTTTATTAGGTACCATTTGGTGAAAAAATAATAATAAAAATAATATTTTCAAAATATTTCCCATATGATGGTAAACATTAAAATAAAATATACACCAAAGCTGCTGATAAAATGGTATATGCAAACAGTGCAGACTCAGATCAGAGAGCATGGGAAAAGGACCTTTTTGCCATATGCAATAGTGCAGGCTTATATTGGTCTGCATGTCTGTTAAGTATGATAAGGGTCTTCACTGTCTGCTTACATTTGATACTGTGAAATATATTGATGGCTAGCAAAGGCCAAGATCAGCATGAACATCCATGAAGGTCCTGTGTCAGGCCTATCAGGATAACTTTGCTAAGTTTTTGCTTAAAGGCAACATATTTCTCAAAAATAGACATTTAATTATCCAAGAAAGATTTAATAAATTGGTATATAGTATTAATATAATTATAAAATGTGGCACATGACAGCCTGTAAAACTTCAGTTAGTCTCTTGTTCTTGAAATGAAATGATTTTTTATCGTATCTCCGAATTAATGTTGCCAACTTTAATTCAGAGATGCGATGAAAAATCATTTCATTTTGATCCAGTTCAAAAACGAGAGACTACCTGAAATTTTACAGGCTATCAGATGCCACATTTTATGATCGTATTAATTTATATATCAATTTATTTAACCTTTCTTGGATAATAAAATGTCTGTTTTTGAGGAATATGGAGCCTTTAAGTTTTATCGCTTGTTACTACAGGAAAACTATAACTGTTTTGCAGAATGTACAGTCAATGTCCTAAAATTACAGCACAGTTTCTGATAAAATGGCATATGCAAACAGTGCAGACCCTGATCCTGTAGGAGCAGTCTGATCAGGGTCTGCACTGTTTGCTATTCCACTAAAGTGTTTTAAGAAAGAACTATATAAAAAGACAATTTTAGGCCAAAAAAGTATGGAATAGTGTTTGAAACTAGGATTTTACGATTATATGACATGTTAAAGGTGTTAACATCAAGAGTGAACTATGCTGTACCAGCTTCCTCTGCTTATGCAATAATAGTTTTTCCACCTGTATATCTCGTGTGGTTTTGCATATGTCTTCAGATAAGTAGGGTATCCAGGTAAATACTTCAGTTATTTCTCCATGAAACCATGGGGTGTGTTCTGGCTAGGCAATTCTAATAAATACCCACAACAGATGTTTTTTTGGAGAAATATGAAAAATATAAAATTGGAGAAATATGAAAAATATGAAAATTGTTAGGTTGAATTTGTGTTAGATGACATTCCTTATTGATGATGGAGCTTTGTAGTGTCTAGTTATATACTTAAGAGCTATTTTGGTTGAAGGATCATTTGACCTTACTATAAAATGTAACCAATATAAGCTTCAGAATGTACGTTTCTCAGAAAGATATTTTTGCTTGGAGCTCTCTGCTAAGTTGTAAATTTGGATTTTTGTTTTTGTAATGTTAGTTTATCATTTTGGCATTTCAGATTACAGTTGAACTTCAGTGGCTTGAACATCTTTGGGACCATGGAAATTTGTTCAAGACATGGGTAATTCGAGCCACTAGGGGTAATCATGGTGCCAGGTCAGGAAGCAAACGGCAATAATTTAGGGATCTCTTTCTGATCTTCTAGTTGAGTGTACTCATTAGAATTCCCTCAATGAGGGGATTCAAATGAGTACACACAAGGTACAATTTCATGATAAAATAAGAAAAAATTCCCTAAATATTTGTTTTCTTGAGCTATCGGAAGAATTTCATATTGACTCAAAAATGATGCCATGGTAAACAAGCCATCAGTTTTTGAGCTGAAGTTCGACTGTATTTTAGACATTTTTAATGTAATTGTTTCATCATTTTGATTTCTCATCAAAAACATCCGTTATGAATGTGATTGGAAATTACTTACATCTAGAAATTGAAAAAAAAAAACAAAAGAAAAATGGTCAGAATTTTTTATTTTTATTAAAATTAAAAAATAATAAATAAATAAAAAATCATTTAAATCTTTACTAGAAAGGTAGATTTTCTGATGGCACATCCAACAGAGCCACCAAGGCCAGCAATGATTCAGTTGACACGAATACTTGCCGTCCTCGGTGGCTCAGTTGGATGCGCCGTCCGACTGGAGACCAGGAGGTCGCGGGTTCAATCCCCGCCGAGGTCGGCAACATTCTTTCGTGGAGATTGATCATGAAATATTTTCTACGGTCATTCTCTCCCTTTCGCTGATTCAAGAAGGGAAGTTGTCAGTTTCTGGCGAAAGATTGTGCACAATACTGGTTAACCGCTTAGAGGACTAAGCCTGCCCAGTAAACGTGTGGTTAGGTGAACTGACCACGCTCGACATGATCCCATTGGGTTGACTGGGCCGTAAAACCTCAACACAAAACATTTTCTGATATTGTGGCTCATAAAAATAAAGTTCCAAGCAAAGCAATGTCACTGATTTTATAAACTGGTAATATATAATGGTTGTCCACAGCTCTAGATAGGTGGGGTATTTTAGCTAAATGTATATTTAAGCCACCCCACAACAAAACCTACAGTAAGACCTGTGTGACTAGCAAAGACTGGAATAAGCCAGTACATCTACACAGTACGGCCAGGGTTCTAGTTTATCTTCGGATAGCCTAGAGGCTGTAGAAGGTACATGTGACCCAGAAAACTCTGATCCAATTGCGCAGACTGATCTGAGTCTTCATTGGTTGCATAAGTCTTATTGTAGGTTTTGGCATTTGTTGGATCATTTCTTATTTCGACACAAAAACTATGTGCATGGTGCATCTGCTGAGGAGCCACCGTATATGTTTTCATGGAAAAATAAGAAAAAACAATATAGATGCTTTTTGGTTGAGCAAAGTACCTTATCTAGAGCTATATGGTAGGCAAAGCTTGTTATGTTTCTTCATACACCAAAACCTCTTTATAACACTACTGTTGGGGTCCATAGCATAGTTAAACAACCGTGTTATATCCAAACAAAAATGTATAGATTATATTGAAAAATGACCATTTATGGTCATTTTTCAATATAATCTATACATTTTTGGGTCCATCTTTGAACCGTGTTATATCCAAAACTGGGTTATAACGAACCGTGTTATAAAGAGGTTGTAGTGTAGTTGTGAATTTAGTTATTTACTTGTATATATCTATGTATATTTTGCTCACTTCGTGTATATATTTGGTATAGCCATAAAAGTGTTAGAGGCCATTTTACTTGTATATAGATTTTAATAGTTCATATATAGCAATATATTTTTGGTTACATTACCATAATTGTTAATACTATCATTTTCATCAATATTAATATTTTTTATTTTGTAATTTTTACTATTTTAGATGCTTTTATGAGGCTTGAGCCAAACAAGTATGCAGACAAATAGCCCTTTTGTCATATGCAGCCATCATAGACCCAGATAAGCATGCGCATCTGCTCTTTGTGTATAGAGTCTTTAAAGTTTTTACATTATGTTAGTGATCATTGTAGACCCTGTTTAGACTGCGTGGATATACAAACTAATCTGGGTCTACCCTGGTTGCATATGTCATGAGGTCTTTTTCTATTTGAAGAATCTGAAATATTTTCCTTTTTCTTCATTAAAACATGTTAACACATCATGAATGCATTTTTGCCTAGCGTCCCATAAAAGGGACATTGGAAAACAGTGTAGACCGATTAGTGTTGATCTGGGTCTATATTGTATGCATTAAATATAGGAATTTCTATAAAATCTGGTAATAATAAAAAGAAATAACCAGACACCCAGTCTATTGAAAATGGACCAGTCCAAAGAGTTAAGGTAGAAGAGTCCATTCAGCATAAATGGGTTATCTTGATTTTGATCTGATCCCATGACATGTTTTCCGAGAGAAGTAAGAAAAATATCCATAGATCCGGATAATGCATTTTTTTTCAGCAAAAATGTCAATACTGATACTATTCTTATTTTTTCATTAAAAACTTGTTGGGTGTATTTACTTGAAATGCCTCATCAAGTACCCACAAGGTATGTTTTTGCAGAGAAGTAAGAAAAATACATGTTATTATTTTTGGGTGCCCCTCTTATCTAAAGTGATATTTCACTAATAATAACTAATCAACCCTATTCTATTTTTATACCCTGCCACACGATAGTGGTGGGGTATTATGGTATCACTTTGGCCATCCATCCGTCTGTCTGTCCTGTGTCCATCCGTCCGTATTTTTGCTTCCTGATGATAACTGGAGTAAATTTCAGTGGATTTTCACCAAACTCGGTGTGTGCATTGATATTGTGGTGATCTGGTTTGGGATTGTTAATGGGCTAATTTCGTCAATTTTTGACAGTTATCTGCCCGCGACAGATCCATATATTTATTTCAGGATGATAACTTAAAATATCAGTGGATTTTCACCAAATTTGGTGTGTGCATTTATATTATAGAGATCTGCTTTGGGATTGCTGATAGGCAAATTTTGTCAGGTTTTGACAGAGTTATCTGCCAGGGACATGTCCATATCTTCATATCTGGACAATAACTTTACTAAATATCAATGGATTTTCACTAAACTTGGTATGTGCATTGAAATTGTAGACATCTGCTTTTAGATTGCTAATGGTAAATTTCGTCTATTTTTAACAGTTATCTGCCCACAACACATCCGTATTTTACTTTTAGGACAATAACTAGAGTAAATTTCAATGGATTTTCACTAAATTGATATTGTGAAGGTCTGCTTTGGGATTGCTCATCGGCAAATTTTGTCAATTTTAGACAGAGTTGTCTGCCAACGACACAATAATGGCGGCATTATTATCGTTTCATGTTTTATGTATAATTCAGTTTAACAAAAATATTGGTGTATAACAGGTCATGGGTTATAATTGGGATACACTGTCAGAAACCTACATTTCTTCATATGGGCTGTGTCAATCATAAAGGTGACATGTGTAGATCAGATCACAGTGAATATCCTCAGTCTCATCAGGACATTTATGGTCTGCTGATATTCTGCAGTATCCAGTGGTTCTGTAAGCAACAGTGAAGATTCTGCTATGTCTAATCTGGGTCTTTACTATCTTCATATTCCAGAAGACACATTTTCAGGGGCAGATTCAGAGGGGGTTGGGGTTCATTTGAACTCCATTTTGACACAAAATTCCATTTTCATTGGAAATTTTTGATAAATTTGGGACACTTTTCCTTAAACTTCTCTTCAGCGAGTCCATATTACTATCTGTGAACGTGTCTAAATTGCTGGGTGAGTGGCAAACAGTGTAGACCCTGATCAGATGCCACATTATGTGGCATATGATCTGGGTTTACACAGTTTGCTCAGGCCTGTCTCTCAGAATCTGTAATATATGGTAATATGATCAGAAATATTCCTAGATCTGCCCCTGATTTTTGCTTGACACTGCCAATATGAACATTGTTGACCTGGGCCAGCATGCTTTTTGTGCAGTTGCTGTTCCCTTTCTACTTTCTTTAACCCTTAAAGCACCATTCAGAATTGTAGTAGATGATGTTCTAAAATATAATTGTCGTAATATTTCTCCGAAAAAATAAGGTTTGACATTTCATATGACCCTTCTGCTATGCTAACAATTCACATGAAATATCAATCCTTATGTAGTATTTTCTCAGAAAAAAGTCAGAATGGCTTACAGTGCTGTTGTGAGTGGCTCATTAAGGGTTTAAATTTCTGATACTGTATAGACACACAGCTAAGACTCAGACCAGACTGGTAGCCCCATTTGAGACTGGCTGTGCTGTCTGGTCTTGGTCCTCGATTTTGTGATGTGATTTGTTTGTTTTATTAGATCCTGCATAATTGGTTTAACTATAACTATAGAACAGACTGATTGTGCATCTATCCTCTTCTGTGTCTGTTGAAGTTCTCTTCCTACCATATTTATTCTAATAAATGTTTCAGGGGCATTCAAGTTGATATTTGAATTCCAAAAAAAAAAAAAAAAGAGGGTGATTGTCAGGGTCTTTCTTCCCAGTGACTCGGGCCACTTTTTGTGAAGCTGGGCACTTGTGTGATGCCAAAAAGCTTGCATGGTGAAAATAATCCAAATGACAAGTTTTGTGTTGAACTGTTAATATTTTTACTTAACAGTCAAGCATGTACCAGTTACTACAACCAAGTTTTTCCTATTTTTTTTAAATTTTGCAGGACAGTTCTGGCAATTTTTATGGGTTTTTATGCTGGAAAGTTTGCTAGGACCTTTATGCTGGGAAGTTTGCTGACTAAGGCTTGGTCTTGGCCTCCCAGTCTATTTTTCCAAGAAAAAATATAGAGCATTTATCGGAAAAAATATGGTAAATGATGCAGCAGTCTAAATAAAATGTGTATTGAGATGAAAAAATTCCATTTCTCCATGAAAAACATACTTTGGCTGAGCTTTGCTAAGACAGGTTTATGAGTACCCACAGTATATTTTCATGCCCACAGCATACATTTTAACAAAGCATAAAGAGAGAAAGGCGCCGTAGCCAAGTGGTAAATGCATCTGCCTGCAGATGAGCCCAGCTCAGCCTGTCAACCAAAACTCATTCACCCAGCAGTGAGTGGGTGCCCTTCAAGGGAAGGTCAAAGTCAGTGAAAGTAGAGGGCCCCACCTTTCATATGCTATTGACCAAGATTTAGTGAGCTCTAACAAGGCTAAGGGACACCTTTAACTGTGAATAATATAGGCTTAAATCTGTTGATTCTGTGAGCGGGCATTGAAGGTCCTGATCACTGAATGTGTAGGTTGACCTGTAACTTCTTGGCTGATCTGAACTTTCATTGCATGCAGATGGCATAAGAGCACTTATTTCTCATTATGCATACCTTAAGAAATAATCTTGTTTGCAGTCCAGGCCCCAAGGTTATAAAACTTTTTTCATGCTCAGTTCAGCTGAGCATGAAATTTCAAATTTGTCCTTTTAATAAATCTCAGATTAATAAGAACAATTGCAAATGCTTTCTTGCTAAACATAACTGAGCATGAACATGTCTCTGCACATAAATATGAAAATGCCGATTGTTGTTGGCATTTTCATACTTATTAACAGACAAAAATTTCATGCTCAGCTGAGTTAAGCATGAAAAAATTTTTATAATCTTGAGACCAGATTGTTGCAGTTTAAATGTTGTGACTTGTGAATTTGTATATTAAAATTTTATTTACTTTGAAATTTGTTTCTCAGGGTTGGAGAAAACAAAATATTCACAATACATACACAACAGACATCATGTTTCATTTGTAAATGTATAAGAGTGTTCATTTTGCTATAAAATAGCTAGCTTGATATATTTGCTGAGAAATGAATTTGGGACATCTGAAGACCTCTTTAACGCTTAGCACTTTGGGTAAAAATTTCAGCAGATGACATTTTGAAATATTTTTCTTACTTTTCACAGAAACTGGATTTGAAATTTCATGCAAGTTGTCCCCATTGGAAACAATTTTAATGAAATGTCAAATCCTGTTTTCTGGGGAAAGGAAAGAAAAATATCGCAAATTTGTCATCGGCTGAATTAGCTGAGAGAGTGGTAAAGGTTAAGTAAAACATGAATTAACTTTGTTATAATTATTATTACTTTGTTGCTTGCTTTTTGTTGTAAACAGATGAAATATTCTTGAAGATCAAATGTAACATTGTGTTAGGTTGAGATATAAACTTTACATTCTTTCATTTTTGTTTATATTTTCTCTGGTTGTGAGCTATAGTGACATATTGCTTTTGTTTGTCTCTTGTATTTTATTTGGTTGTGATTATCTCGTGTGAGCTCGCCCTTATGAAGGTACAGGAAGAGCTGTTGCAATCATGTATTGGCATCCTAAAATGTTTTAATTTTAAGATCTATAGCTTCTTTATATCTAGATGGAATTAGATGATATTTGATGTTAGATACTGATACAGTACAATCCCCATCCTCCACAGTGACCTAGGGGGTGGTTGGGTGTGGCAAAGGTGTCGGGTATCTTACGTCACTGGGGCGTCCAACAGATATTGGCTTCCAGCTGGGCAAGGCCTGCTATCCTTTTAGCAGGCAAGGGTAGAGGGGGAATGTTATTATTTCTTCTGTTTCTTCACGTTCATTTCTGTTCCTCTTTCTTCCCTGTCCCTCTCTTTCATCTCCTCTACTATCTCTATCTCTTTTCTCCCTTTCTCTGGGAGACGACACAAAATGACCCACAAGGGTTGATGTGTCGTTAAACCCCAACACAATCAATCAAATCCACAGTGACCTTGAGCTCAAGGTCGCACACTTACAAATTTTTCATTTTCTAAATGTTACATTTAAATACCTGTAAGATAGATTGAGTTGATTGAGGGACTGATATTAAATTCTTGTCCAAAGAATTTTAGTACACTCCTCATACCCTCAATGGCTGAAGTTAAGGATGGAATTTTATACATGGACTGTTGTTTGGCATGGTTACAAAATGTTTGTTCAGTATAAGCCAGGCATCTTCTTGGTGACCACTCAGAGATCTTGAATGGCTTACCGATTTTTCAAATGACAGGCAAGCTGCCCAGTCCTGTGACAGTTCTTGTTTTCACTGAAACAGTTTCTTACCCCATTAGCTCAGTTTGTACCATCTTATATGAAGGAACTATAGAAGTTTATTTTTTCTTGCATTTATTAAGTTTTTATTATATCATTCTTTTTTCCTTTTTCATTTTGTTTTATGAATTTTCAATGTCAATGTATTCATTAGTTTTGTAGGAACATTGCTGAAATGCTATTTGAAGCTGCTGGACAATGCAGTATTTCTCAGAATATAGGCATGTCTGCTTGATGATGCACTTGTGGCTATCTGCTTGTTCTTAAGGAAAATAGTCACCTGTTATTATATTGCAGTCAATAGAAATTAGAAAAAGAAACTTTTGGTGTCAGAATATTTTGTGAAAAGTAAATTGAGAAAATTTTGAAAGTCATAAGTAAATTAAGAAAACAGTCTTGTGATTAGTTTTGAAGTTCGGAAGTTTGCAAACTTGGCCTTTGACTCTAGTATTTTTTTCCTGATAATTGGTTGTCCTAAATTGTGATAAGTAGTTTAGGTGTCCCAATTTTTACACCCTGCCATACGAAAATGGCGGGGTATCATGGTTTCACAGTGGACAGCCTTCTGCCTGTCCATCAGTCATATGTCTGTCTATCGCATATTTTGTTTCCAGATGATAACTTGAGTAAACATCAATAGAATTTCACCAAACTTGGTATGTGCATCGATATTGAGGAGATCTGGTTCAGATTGCTGATGGGTAAATTTTGTCAAATTTTGATGGAGTTATCTGCCCAAGACATACCCATATTTTCATTTCCGGATGATAACTTTAGTAAATGTCTAGTAAATGTCATGGGATTTTAACCAAACTTGGTACATGCATTGATATTAAGGAGATCTGGTTTAGGATTGCTAATGGGCAAATTTCGTCAATTTTTTACAGTTTTCTGCCCCCCCCCTGCCCCCACCCCCCCCCACCCCCGCCCCCCCCACACACGATAACGGTATTGATATTAAGGAGATCTGGTTTAGGATTGCTTATGGGCAAATTTCATCAATTTTTGACAGTTTTCTGCCCCCCACATGATAATGGCGTGGTATTATTGTTTTACGTTTTTATTAAGATAATTATGGTATACAGCAAGAAACAGGGCATAGATATACAAAGAAACCTTTTATTTTGGCATGGCTGATGTACAACATGAGAAAAGGGGCTCTTATGATGTATGGAGCTGGCAAAGGCCCAGATCACCCTCTCTCATTAGGGTTTTTGTTGCCCACTTAATGAATCAGTGAACACTGTAGAATATATCAGTAAACAATGAGTCCTGATTGGACATTGTGAATGTACAGAGTCCTTTTTCTCAAACTGCCGTATTTACCTAAAGTATTCGGACATCTCAACCCCTTACCATACTTGTTCTAAAATTTGAACAAGTACAATTTACTACCCAATGTTGTGTCTAAAAATTGCTGGATGAATCGCAAACAGTGTAGATCCTAATGAGATGCCATGCTCTGCTGCATCTCATCTGGGTCTACTATATTGCTCAGTCCCTTCTGTCTGAATACATACTGTAAATATGGTACATGTTGTTTGTTTCAAAATTTAAAAGTTTGACAGTATAAAACTAATAAATAAAAGTTATGTGTTTGAGGTGACATACAGGGTCAGTGGTGTATACTCATAGGTTAACAAGTAAATAAGTTCTCCATGTTTATACATAGAATATCATTTTATGAATTATTAGAATACTTCTGTCAGAAAACATAACCCACTTATATTGTATATTATCTCTGGACAAGTGCGGTTTCCAGAAAAAATATTTTTTCTTATGTTTCCATGAAAATGTGTGGTTACTCACTAGAAGCCTCTTGGCAAGGCGCAAATAATGAGAACCAAAACTCACAGCATATTTTCATGAAGAATTAAGAAAAAAAATTGATATGTACTTTGTTATTGAAAAAAGTGCCAAATCTGCTCCAGACAAAGCAGAATGCACAGATTAACTCAAAAGAGAATACATGTATCATTAATTGTAATGGAGACAGCGTTGTAGCTTAGTGTTGTCTCTTTGAATGACATCCATCCACATTAAATAAAACATTACAGTTGGTGTTTAGATTTTTAACTGTCAATATGCTAAAGTTGAAATTAGTAGCGGAAGAGTGTTAGACTGTACATTTCATTCTGATTGTCTCTGGATTAAAAAGACATTGTCTTCTCTAGAGAAAGTTGAATAAAATTTTGAATACTGTTTTCAAGAAAAATATAAGCTGTGTTGTGTCATGAGAAAAGCTCGGTTAGTTTGGAGTTTAATGGCCAGGGCCCAGTTGTTCAAAGCATCGTTAGCTTAACGAGCTCGTTAAGGGTCATTTCGTTAACTGTTTTAGCGAATTCAATATACAATATTCTGATATTTTTTGCTGAAAAAATGTGAGTAGCCTTTGCACTGCAAAAGCTACTCACATTTTTTCAGCAGAAAATTTCAGCATATTTGCGTATCACTCAATGTAAATTTTAACGAATCGTTAACTAACGACATCGTTAGTTTTGAACAACTGGGCCCCGGTAAATACTATCAAGGTCATGTCAAGTTGATCAGTTTATCAAACCACACTTTTCCTGGGCAAGCTTAGTCCTCTAAATGGTTAATAAGTACTTGAGCATATTCTTTTGCCAGAAACTGACAATCGCCATTCCTGAACCAGTGGAAGGGAGAGAATAACCATGGAAAATATTTCATGATAAATCTCCATGAAACCAAGATGATGTAATTTTTTTGTACGGTCATTCTCTCCTTCTTTGTGTCTGGTGGTAAGCAGAACTTATACACTAACAGCAAAACCTCAGCTAGCTTGCCAGATCTGGCTGTTCAGTTTGCACATATGGCATTACATGCATTTTCCTAGTTTCTTACTCTTTTAGATCTGTAGTTTCATAGAGCCTGCTCATGAAAATAGGCATATGTGACAGCAAAGGCCCAGATTGTAGTCATTGCTAGTTATACCTCAGCGCAAACTGTGTGTAGAGGTATATACTGTTTTCATGTCCATCCATATGTCCATCAATCAGTCTGTCCATCAGTTTGTTATGTTTTGGTGTTAGAGCAGGGGTATCTAATAAGCACTGCTTATTGACTTTGCTGGTTCAATACGCCATAACCTATCTTTTCTCATGACACTGCCGTCTCATAACCATTAATATTTACCAATACATCATTAATAATGCTTTGCTAAATAAAAAAAAATCAAAATTAGTCCTGTCTTTTTGTTTGTTTTTTTTAGCTCACTTTAGCCAAATGCTCAGGATGAGCTATTGTGATCACTCCCGTCTGTCATCCGTCCATCTGTCCGTCCGTCCGTTCACACCTTTGAACGACTTCTCTGAAATCCCTGGTCCAAATTTTTTCACATTATGTATGTTAAAGGGTGGTTGAAAATTTGTACAAATGGTCATAGTACATAAATCAAGATGACTTTAAAAAAACTTCTTCTCTGAAACCATGAGGCTCACAGCTCATATATTTAGTATTTAGCAATGTTTAGTGGTCCCCTACATAAATCCTGCCAATCAAGCCCCTGGTGTTCAAATTGGCCTCGCCCCAAGGGAGTCAGTTGTTTATATAGAACTATATAGCTAAAGAATCTTCACAAATCTTCTTCTCTGAAGCCATGAGGCCCAGAGCTAACATATTTAGTATGAAGCAAAGTTTAGTGGTCCTCTACATAAATCCATCCAACCATGCTCCTGGGGTCCATATTGGCCATGCCCCCGGGGTCAATATCTCCCATAGACTAAAATTTGAAAAGTTAAAAAAAAAATCTTCCCAGGTCTGGTGGTCTGTGCCCACTCTGGCATTGAAGCCCCCGAGGAGGATGAGTTTGTCTGTCCGGGGTGCTGCAGAAATCACAGAATCCAAATCATCATAGAACTTGTCTTTAACCTCATCTGGGTTGATCATTGTGGGTGCATAGGTACTTACAATTGTTGCATGCCTCTTGCCAGATAAAGGAAGTCACAGCGTTATCAGGCGGTCATTTATGCCTTTGGGAAGTCCTGAAAGCTTGCTACCTAGGTGTGACTTGATGGCGAATCCTACTCCTGCTTCACGCCGCTCTTCTTTCTTGCGTCCACTCCAGAAGAAAGTGTAGCCAGCACCAACTTCTTTTAAAAGCCCTTCTTCTGCAAGGCGAGTCTCACTCAGAGCTGTAATCTCGACTTTGTATCGGTCAGGTTCTCTACCAACTAGAGCTGTTCTTCGCTCAGGTCTGTCAGAACTAGAACTGTCCATTAGGGTGCGCACATTCCAAGCGCCGATGGTAAGTGGTATCACCTTCATCTTCTTTTTTCTTGTTTGACTGCTAAGTGGGATTCCTGCTGATCGTGGTTAACCAGCCAGGAGTTTTGAAGCAGGCAGTTGTTTAGGGCACCTTTTCTAGCCCCTTCCCCATGCTACGGGGGTGAGCAGTGCGATCCTAAAAAGGTCTGCTCAGTTGCTCAGTTCGGCTGCCGAATTCCCCATACTGCTTCGCTCTTAAGGAAAGCGACCATATAGAACCAAGCCACCTGTGTGCAGGTCCGCAACTACAGCTTCCAGTGTTTCCTCACCTGCTGCTTCGCAGCTCACCCATCGCCACAGGGCTTTTGTATGTTTTGCATATATGTGCTTGCTGTGAATGTGTGTTGCTGATTAAGATGACATGCGCTGTGAATTGGATTATAGTGAGGGAGAAGCGCGCAGAGTCAACCTCACTCTCTCATCCTGACCTAGCTGGATCCAGAGGCAAGACAGTGTCAGGACATCTGGAGCTAAGCCCGGATGCAGTGGATGACCATGACTTCTTTTGTGCCTTGTCATGCTCTCCATGCTCCACAACATGCTGCTGCATCGCCATTTGTGCCGTTAAATCATAGTAATGATTTCTTCCGCCCCAGTTGCCGAAGCAGACTTTGCATAACTGGAACAGGCAAATCCAGGTATGCAGGTTTTTGTTTGGAGTTGCCAACTCCTAGATGGATTGCCGACCAGGGCTTCAGAGCTCCATCTACCCGAGATATTGCTACACAGATTCTGTTAACAGCTATATAGAAGCAGTAACTTAAATGTCTTATGTAGTTTACAAGTATATCAAAGACCCATAACTCAAAAAGTAATCAAGCCAGACTTATGGTTCTTGTGTTCTACATGTCATATGTTGCAAGGCATTTTTGCAAGGCTTCAAGAAAATCTCTGAAACCATTTTCAAGTTATAGAAAGGACACAAGTATATGACTGGGATCACTATTTACAAAGTCCTAAGAGCAATAACTCCAAAAGCAGGTTATTCAGAGTTATGGTTCTTGTGTTCTGCACATCATATCATGGTGATATACATTTGCATAAAGTTTCAAGAAAATATCTCTAACAGTTTTCAAGTTACAGAGCGGACACACATTTAAAGGAAATCACTATTTTATTGTTCAAAGGGCGATAACTCCAAAAGTGGGTTCTGCAGTTATGGTTCTTGTGCTCTGCACTTTGGTACATGATACTTTACATTTGTGTGAAGTTTTATCAAAATATCTGAAACTGTTTCCAACTTACAGAGCTGACACCAGTACGTGGTAGAAATGGCTTTTATCAAAATTTACTATGTTCAAAGGATGGAAACTCCAAAAGTAGGTTAACCAGAGCTATGTATTCTGCACATCCTCTCATGGTTCTTTACATTTGTGAGAAATTTCTTGAAAATATCTGAAACGATTTTTAACTTAGAGCGGACACAAGTACATGGTAGAAATGGCTATGTTCAAAGGGCAGTAACTCCAAAAGTAGGCAAACCTGAGTTACCGCTCAGGAGTTCTGCATGTAGTCTCGTGTAGCTTTAAATTTTTAAGAAGTTTTTATCAAAATATCTGAAACAGTTTCCAACTTACAGAGAGGACACTAGTACTTAGTAGAAATGGCTATTTTCAATATTTAAGATGTACAAAGGGCTGTAACTCCAAAGGTAGGTTAACCAGAGTTATGATTCTTGTGTTCTGCATGTCGTCTCATGGTGCCTTACATTTATGTGCAATTTCATGAAAATATCTCAAATGGTTATCAGCTTACATAGTGGAAATGAGTGTTCATGGTGGAAATGGCAATGTTCAAAGGGCAATAACTCCAAAAGTAGGCAAACCAGAGTTATGGTTCATGTGTTCTGCAAGTTATCTCATGATGCTTTACATTTGTGTGAAGTTTCTTGAAAATATCACAAACGGTATGGGAGTCCTGGAGCGGACACGAGTACATGGTAGAAATTGCTATGTTCAAAGGGTAATAACTCCAAACGTAGGTTACCTAGAGTTACGGTTCATATGTTCTGCACATCGTGCTTTACACTGGTGTGAAGTTTCTTGAAAATATCTCAAACGGTAGCAGACACGAAATTATGAAGCGCTGACGGATGGACAGACACTCAAAATATCGGACGGTATAACATTACTTCGCCACTTTTTGCGGCGGGGTATAAAAAGTTAAAAATCTTCTTCTCTTAAACCGCGAGATCCTCAGCTTATATATTTAGTATGTAGCAATGTCAAGTAGTACCCTACATAAATCCTGCCATTCAAGTCCCTGGGGTTTAAACTGGTAATGCCCCTGTGGTCATTAGCTCCCATGGGGGGTGGTCGGGTGGTGCAAAGGTGCTGTGTATCTTACATCACTGGGGCGTCCAACTGATATTGGCTTACAGTTGGGCAAGGCCTGCTATCCTTGTAGTGGGTAAGGGTAGAGGGGGAATGTTTTTATTTCTTCTGTTTCTTCACTTTCATTCCTGTTCCTCTTTCTTCCCTGTCCCTCTCTTTCATCTCCTCTACTCTCTCTTCTATCTCTTTTCTCCCTTTCTCTGGGAGACGACACAAAATGACCCTCAAGGGTTGACGTGTCGTTAAACCCCAACACAATCAATCATTAGCTCCCATAGTTATAACGGGAAAATATTAAAAAACAAATCTTCTTCTCTGAAAACATGAAGCCCACATTTTATATATTTTATATTTAGTATGTACCAATGTTCAGTGGTCCCCTACATAAATCCTGCCAATCAAGCCCCTGGGATCCAAACTGGGCACACCCCAGGGGTAATTTGTTTATACAGAACTATAAAGCTAAAGAATCTTCACAAATCTTGAAACCATGCATGAGGCCCAGAGTTAACATATTTAGAATGTAGCAATGTTTAGTGTTGCCAACCATGCCCCTTGGGTCCAAACTGGCCACACCCCAGGGGTCATTAGCTCCCATAGACTTATAGTGGGAAAAACTTGAAAAAATCTTCTCTGAAACCATGAGATCCACAGCTTATATATTTAGTATGAAGCAATGTTTAGTGGTCTCCTACATGAATCCTGCCAATCATGCCCCTGGGGTCCAAATTGGCCACACCCCAGGGGTCATTAGCTCCCACAGACTTATAATGGGAAAAACTTAAAAAAAACTCTGAAACCATGAGACCCACAGCTGATATATTTAGTATTTAGCAATGTTTAGTGGTCTCCTACATAGATCCTACCAACCATGCTCCTGTGGTCCAAATTGGCCATGCAAAAATAGCTAAAATCGTTCTGATTGGAAATCAAAGATGGCTGCCGTGGCTGCCATCCTGAAAATCTATTTTTCCCTTCTTCTGAACCAAAAGGCCAGCTGACTTGAAACTTGGTAGGAAGCATACAGGTGATTTGTAGATAAAAAAATAACTCAAATTGTTCTGATCGGAAATCCAAGATGGCCATTTTGAAAATCTATTTTTAACTTCTTCTCTTGAACCAAAAGGCCAATCAACTTGAAACTTGGTAGGAAGCATCGGGGTGACTTGTACAGCAATTTAGCTAAAATCGTTCCGATCAAAAATCCAAGATGGCCGCCATCTTGAAAATCTATTTTTGGCTTCTTCTCCTGAACTGAAAGGCCAATGAGAGATAGCAGCAGTATTTCTATTATCTCCCTTGACAGGTAAAGTCCAAGGTAGATCAAATACTAACCAGGTCCTTCTAACTGGAATCCTCTACTTTTATCATAGGTCATCAGTGGAATTTAACAAATTCTTAACTTTACATTTCTCCATATCCACATGGAAGATTAATTAATATTATATATTTCATTGCACAGAAAATGTTTCTTTTTAAATATTTTTGAAGCTGTATTGGCATATGACCTTGTTAAAATTAGATTTATGAAGGAAAAGGAAGTGATACTTAATGGAAACATTAATGATAAAAGTAGAGGGACCTGGTTATTTACAGAAAGTAATCAAGGGAGTTAACTGACTGCTTTCTCCTATTGACTTGAAACCTGGTAGGAAGCATCAGGATAACTTGTAGATCAAAAATAGCTGAAATTGTTCTGGTCAGAAATGCAAGATGGCCACCATCTTGAAAATCCATTTGATGCTTCTCCTGAACTGAAAGGCCAACTGACTTGAAGCCTGGTATGAAGCATTGGGGTGACGTAGATAAAAAAATAGCTAAAATCGGTCCGATCAGAAATCCAAGATGGCCACCATCTTGAAAATCTATTGTTCACTTCTTCTCATGAACCGAAAAGACAATTCACTTGAAATTTGGTAGGAAGCATCAAGGTGACTTGTAGATAAAAAATTGCTAAAATGGGTCCACTCAGAAATCCAAGATGGCTGCCACTGCCACTATCTTTGAAATCTATTTTGCGCTTCTTCACCTGAACTGAAAGGCCAGTTGACTCGAAACTTGGTAGAAAGCATCAAGGCGACTTGTAGATAAAAAAGAGCTAAAATATTTCCAATCAGAAATCCAAGATGGCTGCCATGGCCACTATCTTAGAAATCAATTTTGCACTTCCTTTCTTGAACCAAAAGACCAATTTACTCGAAACTTGGCAGGAAGTATCTGAGTGACTTGGAGATCAAAATTAGCTAAATTTGTGATCGGAAATCCAACATAGCCGCCACAGTTGCCATCTTGATAATCTACTTGGAACTTCATATGAACAGGAAGGCCAATTGATTCGACACTTGATAGGAAGTATCAGGGAGACTTGTTAATAAAATATAGCTAAAATCATTCTGATCCAAAATCCAAGATGGTCGCCCTAGCAGCCATGTTGAAAATCTATTTTGAACTTTTTTTATCCTGAACCAAAAGGCCAAATGTCTCGAAACCTATTGGAAGTTTCGAGATGACTTGTACATCAAAAGTATCTAAAATCATTCCAATTGGAAATCCCAGATGGCCGCCATCTTGAAAATCATTACTGAACTTCTTGAACCAAAAGGCCAGTTGACTCGAAACTTGTCTGGTAATCAGGTGAGCCATACAGGGCCATCTTGGCCTTCTTGTTAATATAGAGCTACAGCTAAAAACTTAGAAAAAACTTCTCTGAACAATAAGGGCCCTGAGCAGGTGCAATCATCATGAATCTTGCTCAAAATGTTTGTCTTGAAGATTTCTAGGTCAAGTTTGGACCTGGGTCACTTATTACGTATATTTCACGGTCCAGTGACTTTCTTAAAGTTTTCAGTTTAGGTCAGTTTCTCAGTAACTGTTCGTCCAACAGCAGTGATACTTGACACTTGCAGACTGCTTAGCACGGCCTCTTGAATGCAGTCATTTATATTTGACCTTGACCTATATTTCACTGACTTTGATAAGTTTTTGCATTTAGGTCAGTTTCTCAGAAATTATTGGTCCCATAGCCAGTGACACTTAGCACATGCACAAATTTCACCATATTTTTCCAGTTTTATTTTTTGGTCTCACCTCTATCTGATCAAACAGGCTCATGTGCCAACAACGCCGACTACTTAAACAACTTCACTTGATAAATATGCACAAATTAATGCTAGAAGTATCATTGAAAGTTGTCAAATCTTTCCTATAATGGCCATGTGCTTCTGTCTATTCAAGAAGGGCAGTTATCAGTTTCTGGTAAAAAAAATGTGCACAAGCACTGGTTAACTGCCTAGAGGACTAAGCCTGCCCATGAAAAGTATGGTTAGGTCAACTGACCTGCTCATCATGTCATTAATAGTGTTGACTGGAGCAATCAAATGGGTGCATATATTCAGGTGAGTGATTCAGACCCATATTGGCCCTTGCATCTAGAAAATGGGGCTTGATATTTCATATAAACCATCTCCTTAGGAGTAAAAAGGTAAGATTTATTGCTAAAGTTTGCCTTAATTTTTTTTTCTTTCTACTCTGGTGGTACATCAAAAAAAGGTTTTTTCCACAAACCACAAAGTGAAAGTGTTGCCTTGGTAGTGACGTCACTGCCTTAGATCAAGAAATTTACTACTCTGGTAGTACATCAAAAAAAGGTTTTTTCCACAAACCACAAAGAGAAAGTGTTGCCTTGGTAGTGACGTCACCACTTTAGATCAAGAAATTTACTACTCTGGTAGTACATCAAAAAAAGGGCTTTTCCACGGACCACAAAGAGAAAGTGTTGCCTTGGTAGTGACGTCACTGCTTTAGATCAAGAAATTTACTACTCTGGTAATACATCAAAAAAAGGGCTTTTCCACAGACCACAAAGTGAAAGTGTTGCCTTGGTAGTGACTACACCACTTTAAATCAAGAAATTTACTACTCTGGTGATACAGTCCCGTTTTTCAAACGGGCATATAAAAAGGGCTTTTCCACAGACCACAAAGTGAAAGTGTTGCCTTGGTAGTGACGTCACTGCTTTAGATCAAGAAATTTACTACTCTGGTAGTACATCAAAAAAAGGGCTTTTCCACAGACCACAAAGTGAAAGTGTTGCCTTGGTAGTGACTTCACCACTTTAGATCAAGAAATTTACTACTCTGGTAAAACATCAAAAAAAGGGCTTTTCCACAGACCACAAAGTGAAAGTGTTGCCTTGGTAGCGACTTCACCACTTTAGATCAAGAAATTTACCACTCTGGTAATACAGCCCCGTTTTTCAAACGGGCATATAAAAAGGGCTTTTCCACAGACCACAAAGTGAAAGTGTTGCCTTGGTAGTGACGTCACTGCTTTAGATCAAGAAAACTTACTACTCTGGTAGTACATCAAAAAAAGGGCTTTTCCACAAACCACAAAGTGAAAGTGTTGCCTTGGTAGTGACTTCATCACTTTAGATCAAGAAACTTTGTTGCCCTCAATTGGGGTTTCTCTGGACCAGTAGCACTAAAAGCCAACATACTAAAGCTTAATGATTCTGACACTGTTAATGGCTATACAGTAGCTAGTATAGAAGAGGCCAGTTTTACGAATTAACTTTTCTGACCTATGCAGCTATATAATTTGGTCAGTTTAATGTCAGTGAGCTTACTCATAGTACTTTGAGAATATCTGTAGGTAATAGCAAAGATCCTGAACATACTATAAATCTTATCAATCTGCATCTTGAAATACATGTATTCAGTGTAGTCCGCTTTGTACATTGGATGTTGAGAAGTGTCAAGCTCCAGATTGGTTGAGGTTCTTGTACCTTGATATACTGGCTTTTAGCTTGGTGTAGGTCAACTTTACATGCTGGGTAATTTTGCATGCTTTTTTTGTCATCTGAGGATTTTTGTTTTAAATAAACTTTTTCAAAAAAAAACTTTCAAGAATACCATCAGAGTGTGAAACAGTTTAGATCCAGATGTCCGGCGTGATCTGGGTTCAAACTGTTTGCAATCAGTTATCAGTGCTAACAGGTTATCAGCAGATGACAAAAGTCGCCACTAGCAGGGAAAGAGTTAAAGTAGCAGGTACACCACAACCTCTTGAAAAGACTATTTTTGGGATCCAGAAAAGTCTGTGCTATGTAACAACTATGTTATATTGAAACATTGAAACAAAATGTATAGATTATATAGAAAAATGATCAAAAATGGTCATTTTTCTATATAGTCTATATATTTTTGGGAAACATCTTCCAACAGTGTTATATTCAAAACCATGTATTCTGATATTTTTTGCTGAAAAAATGTGAGTAGCTTTTGCACTGCAAAAGCTACTCACATTTTTTCAGCAAAAAATTTCAGCATATTTGCGTATCACTCGATGTAAATTTTAATGAATCGTTAACTAACGATGTCGTTAGCTTTGAACAACTGGGCCCTGGTCATCTGCACAGTTTGATCAGTCTTCATTGTCCACATTCTGATTAGACTGCACAAATGCACAGGCTGATCTGAATCTTTGCTGCATGCACGTCTGATGGTACATTGTCTGAAATTGCGGCTCCTGAAGATTTTTGTTCTTTTTTGTATTTTTTTGTTTTCCAGGGCAACCTTTCCAGATTTTATTTGATTCCTAGATTTGAATGAAATACCAAACACTGGGTTCAGGGAAAAATATTTGCCCCAGTATATTTTGAAAAAAAGTCGGATCATTTTACCATCCATGTTCATGCATTCGCCTCGACTTTTTGGGCCACAAACCTGGAACCAAATACATATGTACTGTCAGTGGTTGTAATTGCTTTCAAATGATATTTTTTACTGATTTTTTCTCACATTCTTAAAGATACAAGTAGCCTAGGGTAAAAAAGCTGAGACAGGAAACAATATGGTGGCTACATCATGCTTGTGGTAGAATTTTGAAGTTTTGATCAAACCATAAACAGAAACCTTTCAAACGGCGGTGGCATTTTTCTCCATGCAATATATATGTATTATTTTGGAGTTCTCTACTGATAGTAGGTTGTATTTTTTTTGGTCTCTTTTGACCTCAGATCAGAGAAAAAGAAATCAAACTGAGTAGTAAAAATGAGTGCATCATTCTATCAAATAGGTTAACCTATTTCTGATGTTTGAAATTGTTTGTGAAAGTTTAGAAAGCAGAAATATAATATCAGCTAGCACACGACAAAACCTACAATAAGACCTGTGTGACCATCAAAGACTCAGATCAGCATGTGTATCTCCCAGCGAGGCAAGAGTTTTCTTTTATCCCTATTTGGATAACCAGGAGGCTGTTGAAGGCACATGCGATCAGCAAAGACTCTGATCAGATTGCACTGATTTGCAGTCTGATCTGCATCACGAAAACACGCCTATATAATATTGACCCCCTTAAACCCCACTTTTATATAGTAAAACTGGGGTTTACAGGGGTATACATTATTTTTCTTATTTCTGCTCAAAACATATATTGTGGGTACTTGTTAGAACCGCCTCATCGAGGTGGTTCTAACGAGTACCCACAATCTATGTTTTGAGCAGAAATAAGAAAAATATCAGAATTTTTCATCTGAAAATTTTCATTTTTTGGTGGTAAAATTTTCAATATATTGGAATAGGCGTGTTTTCGTATTGTGTCTTCACTGGTCGCACAAGTCTTATTGTAGGTTTTATCATGGGCTGGCTCATGCAGAATGTTAATCTCGTAGTGTCCAAGTGTACAGTTTCTCTGATTTTGGAGAATAGCTGAAAAAAAAAAAAAAAAAAAAAAAAATATATATATATATATATAAAGGCTAAACCTCTGACTGATCAAATTTCATGCCCCCCCCCACACCACCTCCCCCCATCCCCCTCACACACCCAAAAGCAGTCCTCTGGACCATGCCATTTTTGGTTCACATATGCATCACTTGCCAGACATGCATGTCAGTTTAGGTTGGTGTGCAGTCTCACTACTGTTTCTCAGGAACAACATATCTGTTGACACCAATTGTTTGAATACTAATTCAAGACAAAATCTGGGTGTTTTTCATAAATAAACTACAACATTTCCATAATACTGTTTTACTTTTAGTAAGGTATAGTAACAAAACATAGACTATAAAACTTGCTGTGTATTAATAATAGCCAACAAGAGAAAATATTAGACAGATAACACCATACAGCAGCCTATTTCAACCCGGGGAAACCCCCAAAAGGTAACTGGCAAACAGTGCAGACCTAGATCTGTAGTATCTGATCAGGGTTTACACTGTTTGCAGGAATTACAGGAACTTCAACAAAACATAATAATAATAAAAACTAACCAGACACACTGCTATTGAAAATGAACCAGTCCAAAGGATTGTGATAGAAGAGTCCACTCAACCTTAATGGGTTACAGGACTTGAGCATACTTGAACAGATAAAGTCCTGATCAGCACCTGCATCCAAGCAGTCTAATCAGGGCCTACATATCTGTCACATACAGTACAACTTTGATACTTCGAAGTCCTCACAGTGTTCAGCTGGGCAAAAATGTATATATGTACAGTCAAACCTGTGTTTAGCAAGCACCCAAGGGTAAGCCGAAAAAGGAATGCTTTAGATAGGTACTTGTTTAAATCAATACAAGTAAATCTGCACTTATTTTCATTTGATGGTACCTGTAAAACTGGTCTTTACATATAGGTGATTGCTTAATGCAGGTGACCTTTAAGACAGGTTGGACTGTATTTTCAACATGTGAAAAAGGTTCTTATGCCATATGAACAGACAAGGCCATACCAGCTTGTACATCTGCAGTCTATCAGGACCTCTGTTCAGTGATGTACTGTACAATATCTAATGGTTCAGTCAGTGAGCAACAATGGTCTTGATGAGACTGTATGAATGCGCTGTCTGGATAGGGCCTCAATTGCAGACATGAAGCATGAGGGCTCAATTTGTGTGTTGTGCATCATATCTGCTTATGATAAATATATACTGTATTAACCCTAAGTATTTACTCCTTACCATACTTGTCCTAAATTTTGAAATAGTCCATTCTACTACCTCTTGATGTGTCTAAATATTGCTGTATGTATGGAAAACAGACCCTGATCAGACACTGCATTCTGTGGCTTCTGATCTGAGTCTACACTGTTTGCAAAGGCCTATCTGTCCCAATACTTAGGGTTGTTACAGTGCACTCGGTACTGATAGATTTGAAACCATTTTTGTCGCACCTGTATTAACATCGGCGACTTAGGCGTGCAAGTTTCTGTCTGTTTGTTCAACCCTGTACTTACCTCCCCGCAAGGGTCAACCCTAGCGACCACCCTAAATGAAGATGAAACTGTTTGAAATGTTTTAATGATACTTGGTAGGATTAAAGAATATGGAGAGGTGAAATGTCATGTACGAAAAAAAAAATGACAACTCTCAAGCTTTTTGTATTAATTATCTCCCCTTTTATTTATTTATTTTTTTTTTTGTTTGTTTTCAGTTTATAGCGCAGTAGCAGTTTGATTCTTATTATACTTCATGGGATGATAGAATAGGGTAATCACAGTAAGGACGTGCGGCATAAACTTCAACAAAATTCTTTCTATTTTTATTCCAAGAAACATAACTTTTGTGACCTCCTGTTTGCTTTCCAAGACACCCATTTCCTTCTGAAAAGGGGTCTACTCTAAAAGAAAAGCATTTAGCTCCCCTTCAGAGCAATTTCTTTCTTTTTTGAGAAGATCCCTTATCAGAAGGGAGGCAAGACAATTTTGACAGTTACCTGATCTGAAAGTGTTTCCAGTCCACTTACATAAGAACTTCAAATAATTTGAATTTGACCATGGTTTTGATCTATCAGCGTTTGAAGCATGGAAGAGCCATTGTGTATATAATTTTTACAAGGTCCAAAAACCCTTTGGAAAATATACAGCCTAATCAGACTGTCCATTCTTCTCATTTCAAATTAACTCAACATTCCATCTAGTGCTGCTTGTTACCAGTGAACTGAGCAGCACTACAGTGGTGAATAGCCATGCAGCATCTGTTCAAGTAACTGCTACGTAGACTGGGCTATCTATGTTCAGAAATTAGCAAACAGGGGTCTACACTGTTGATCAGGTCTGACTGTCAAATATTTTGGGTAAATATAGTACTGTAATTACTCTAAATAATTGGACAACTTCACTGTTATAGTACATATCCTAACTCTTGAACAAGTTCATCTGACAGCATGCTGAGGGGCCTTATGAATGGTCTGATAGAAAGGCAAACAGTGTAGGCCCTGATCAAACTGCTCTTAAGAGCAGTTTGATCAAGGCCTATACTGCTTGCTCAGGCAATAATGTCTAAAAATTAGGGAAAACACAGAAGTATTAACATTCTTGTAATTCAATACTTCATGTATAATAACATGGCCTGGCATGAAACAAGATAGATCAGGCATACCCATTCAGTCTGGCACAATGTAATTTCCACCGGTTATGGATGCAAGACTCCAAAAATTCATGACAATATTTTACAAATACATATGGTTGTTCGTACATGTACAATGTATTGCATATAAGTGAAAACAAGTAAACCCGTTCAAAATCTATAAGAACACTTAATTATTTTAATACTCAGCAGTATCAACAGCCATAACTATCACAGACAACAGCATTTTAAACAATTTCTACAAATACTCTAAATACTTTGACGGTATAAATACCCTGACATATCAGTTAACGTTTAACATGCTGGGTAAAATTTTCAGTAGACGGCATACTGAAAAATATTTCTTATTTTCCTCAGAAAACAGGTTTTTACACTTCATACAAATTGTCTAATTGTGACAATTTGCATGAAATGTCAAATCCTGTTTTCTAGGAAAAATAAGAAAAGTTTCCAATTTATTGTCTGCTAAATTAGCCCAGAGTACAGTACAGTTTAAATGATTTCCATATATACTCTAAATACAATATACTTAGATGGTATAAATACCCTGACAAATCAGGGCCCAGTTGTTCAAAGCTAACGACGTCGTTAGTTAACGATTCGTTAAAATTTACATCAAGTGATACGCAAATATACTAAAATTTTTTGCTGAAAAAATGTGAGTAGCTTTTGCAGTGCAAAAGCTACTCACATTTTTTCAGCAAAAAATAGCAGAATATTGTATATTGAATCTGCTAAAACAGTTAACGAAATTACCCTTAACGAGCTCGTTAAGCTAACGACGCTTTGAACAACTGGGCCCAGGTAATTTTAAATATAATTTTTCCTGATGAAGGCAAAGCACATATTGAATTTACTCTAAGGATTCAGACAGATAGTGTAGACCCAGATCAGATACCAGGAATATGAGATCTGGGCCCAGTTGTTCAAAGTGTTGTTAGTTTAACAAGCTCGTTAAGGGTCATTTTGTTAACTGTTTTAACGGATTCAATATACAATATTCTGATATTTTTTGCTGAAAAAATGTGAGTAGCTTTTGCACTGCAAAAGCTACTCACATTTTTTCAGCAAAAAATTTCAGCATATTTGCGTATCACTCGATTAAAATTTTAACGAATCGTTAACTAACGACGTCGTTAGCTTTGAACAACTTGATACAGCAGTCTTTAAACACATCAACAGGTAGTAAAATAATGTTGAAATTTTAGGACAAGGAAAGGACTGAAGTATCCTAATACACTACAACAACGATATAATGCAGCGCTGGGGTCCAAGGCAGCTGACAACATTAGAGGTGATTACTGGATTATAGCAGTTAGATGTATACCTGGCCCTGTATACCCCACCCGCTTTGATACTCAGTATTGGGAAGGGGAAAAAATATACAATTTTCTACCTTTCACAGTATTTATGCCCTGCAACTGAAAATGGCACCAATCATAAAAAAAAACTGTGTCAAATCTATGTTCACCGGTTTGCATATTTTCAGACCATTATCTAGTAAATTTAACCTATCATTAATATCCAATGAACAGATTACCGCTGATTGTTTTATTTTTATGTATAATCCCTTCATTTATCTATCATGTGTTGAAAGTGTGTAGGCAAGTGAAAAAAACTTGCATACTGTTTTCCTGCTTTGTTTTCCTGCTTTGTTGAATATTTGTGCAGAATGGATATCATGAATGTGGGGAAGAATCTACTACCGCTTCTAAAAATACCACGAGGTGCATGATCACATTATTATTGGGGTTGACCCCAATGGTGTTTTGGGGTTGGTCTCAATAGTTTTGCATTATCTGCCAATAATACTATTGTATTTTGGTTTATTGTTATAATTTATACTTTAAAAGACTTTAAAGTTTGTTTGTTTGTTTTTTTTTGTTTTGTTTTTTTGGTTGTCACTGCCACACAAGTTGTAAATAAAATCAGCTCTTAAAGTACATGACTGTCATGTGAAAACCACTTGAGGTAATTTCTTTATTGATCACTGGGTAAGCTGAGTGCAGCAGACAGTAACAATAATTGATTTGCATCCCCGTAAATCATCAATTACCATAAAGCTTAAAAGTAATGAAAATTGCATTTTTTCTTCATATTTTTTCTGCATTTAAAAAAAATGGAAACCACAGATTAACATATTATACTGATATCCATGGTAAAATGATCAGCATTATATTGGCATTGCAGTGTATTCTGGATAAATTACAATTTTCCAAAGAAATGTAACTTCATTTTCTTCTTTTGTAAAATTAGTTTCTTTCCTTCCTCCAGTGAAAAATTATCCCCAGCAGGCACACAACGTTAAAATGACGTCGTATCAACGTCGATATGACGTCATTTTGATGTTATGTACCTGCTGGGGTCTTGTAATCCAATAAGACGATTATTAATCTATATTATCTAAATCTCTTTGATGCGTAACTCAAGAAAAAGGCCTGTAAGCAATTTGCAAACAACTAAGGTCCAGATCCCCCTGTGCAGTTGCCCAGTTCAATAAGGACCTTCCCTGTTTGTTGATAAACTTTAGAATATGCACTGATTCCCATAGTGGGTAATGAAGGACCTGATCAGTCTACACAGATGGCAGGCTGATCTACGCCCCCATTGCCAACATACGGCAAAATGGCCTTTTCTCACACTGTGCATCAAGTGTAAACAGTATCACAGACAACAGCATTTGAAATGATTTCACTCTACTTTGTAGACACACAATAGTTAATGTGACACTACTTTGTAGAAATATGTCACACAAGAGGATAGGTGGTATAACACTATTTTGCATATCACAATAGTACAAATGTTAATCCAAATTGTTTCATAGACATAACAATCACAAAACCACAGAAATGCAAGTCTCTCAAAACACAATGTGTTCCAGAACTGTAAAGCTTGAAAAATTAAATTTTGAATATTCAAGTTTGTGTGCAAGTTAGTCCCAGTAATAAACTTGTCACTTTTCACATTTGTATGCTCAATTTGCTTTATATGATAGTTTAGTGATGTAGAGTTGTCTCATCTAAATATATACATGGACCTAATAATACCCAGACTTGCCACTAATGGAACTGCCAAAATATGTTGTCGTGGCTTGATTGTAGTGCTATTTTACAGCACTATTGTCATTAAAAATGATTTTGGATAATAACTGAAGTTTTAATAAATTGTTTTTAATAGGTTTGGTTGAAAAATGTTAAGTCACAATTAATGAATTGAAGTTATAATATCATTTTGGGTGATTTTCTGATGACTTCCTGCTAAAAGTGCCGAAAATAGCTAAAACGGGTACCTAGGTTTCTTGTTGATGTTTATAAAAACTGTTGGTTTTTCCTTAAATATAATGCTGCAGTCTTAAAGGTAATATATTGAACTATTGCTTTTTGAAAACAAATCTCAGATATTTGGAGAAATAACTGAAATATGAGCATTTAAACGTCATCATACAAAATTTTGAAAAGTCAGCCAGGACAACATATTTCAAATAAATACAATACCTGTACTGTAGTTACTAGTCCAGTGTATATTGGGTCCAAGATATATATGATCATCTATTATTGCATAAAAAGCAGTGCCGCACGTTATTAACAGCCGTGCATTAACCAACGAAACGCTGTGTATTAACAAAGCAATTCATGCACTGTTAATGCACGGCTACGCAACATTCAATATGATCGTACCGGGGCCACAGATTTGCTGCTGTCCGTGGAAATTGCGTTCATGAGACATCAGTGAAAAGGCAAAACAAAATAGTGCAAGAAATAACAAAATGTAGCAAATGTTTTCAGTTTTTATGCAATGATAGTGATCGAACATGATTTTTCAATGCATTAACATTCGCCAGGTCCCTTAGGAGGTGTTGAAAACAAAGGCCGGAAGCCTCGGTTTTCAACACCTCCCTTGGGATCTGGCGAATTTTAATGCATGAAAAACCATGTTTGATCCCTATAGTCAAATTTGACATCTTGTCAATGAGTAGATAACAACAATGTTTTGGTTTTGCAGTAAAATTCTGTTTGGTTCTGTATAATACATCAACAAACAGCAATGGCCCTGTTCTGGATGTATGCTCAGACTGAACTGGGCCTTTGTCATCCTCCTCAGCCCTAGTTAAAAGTAAACTGGAAGTATGTCAATCACAAGAAAATTCTGACACAAATGAATTGAGTAAACACTTATCTAAATTGAGTAAACACTTATCACAGTTTTGAATGTAAATGAAAATATAATCAGCAAAATATTTCAGCAGTTCTAAACAATGTACTGAACCTATCCTACTGTGCTTCTGACATCCCTCGAAAAGATGTTTTTCACTTGGCATTAAACACTGATATCTGATTGGCAATGTCTTATCAGGAACCATTTGTCTTTTCTCTTTGTTTTCAAATATTTATCGTAAAATCAATTTCATGGCCATAAATGGATCTGACCTATGCAATTTCTTTAGTAAGCATAATTTTTAGAAAAAAAATATTTTCTGCTTTTCTTTATAGATTTTAAATAACTGACTTTCCATAACAATATCCTGAAAATTTCAGAAGTTTTAAACAAGGGGAACTTGTTGAAAATGTACCTCAAATATACCTACCCTACCAATTTCTGCATATTTTGCAGCCATTTTTACTATGGAAAAAATGAAAATATTGATTTTTTTTAAACCAATGAATAGAATAAAACTTTTGTGTATATATGGTTTTGACAAATGGTTTTACATTAAATCATGACAAAAGTTTGCAAATTTACTTCTTCTATGTAAAGCGCCAGGCAAAAACTACTTTCCAAAAGAATGTTGAAAGAACAGTACCGGTAAGTGTCTGGACAGACATTTTTTCTTCAGAAATTCTATTTCTTGCTCATAAAGAAGCAGTTTATCATATAAATAGCACTTAATAGCTATAACAAGTACAGTCGACTCTCTTTACCTCGACTTTGCTTATCTCGAAGTGAAAATCTGTTCCCTGTTTTAACATGGAAATCTAACAACAGGTAACAAAATATTGTGGAAAAGGGGAGAAATTGCTCCTAAGGAAATTTCTCCCCTTTTCCACAATATTTTCGATATATATCTGAGTTCAGGAGTCGAATTACATATTCATTTGTGAAATGTTGTTATTTGATTTATTTTTTCTTCAATTTTGTAATCGAGGTACAGATATCTCGAAGTATGAACTTAGAGATAACAAGAGTCAACTGTATTAATAGGCTAACCCACGGTACCTGGTGCATCCAGATTGTTTAATTCTGAATGCTGCAGGTACATTTAGTGAAAAACTTTTACTATTCCTTTGAAAATGGGCTTGACATTTCATGTGAATAATCTGCCAAGTCCTATTTTCCCTAGAAAATAGGAAAAATCTATAATATTTGAGCCATGCCATGAAAATGTGACTAGGGCATATGTTGGTAGCAAAGACCCTGATCAGCCTACACATTCCAGCAGCTTAATCAGGGGCTTCACTGTCTACTTAATGAACCACTGAATATGGTAGAATATATTGCTGTGCAGAAAATGTCCTAAAATTTTGTACACAAAGCTGTCTGACAAAATGGCATATGCAAACAGTGCAGACCCAGATCAGACTGCTCCATCAAGGTCAACACTGTTTCCATTCCATGAAGTATTTTAAGAACAATGCAAAAGATAAAATTATGCCAGACAAATATGGAATAAAGTTTTCAAAATTTTAGGACCTTTACTGTATAAATTTGTACTAAACACACTTAAAATATGGTGTGGCTTTGCTGGCTGTGATGAACCTTTACTGTTAGGATATGCCCCAAAGACAACTCGTTTCATGGTGTGGCCCATTTTCATAAAGTCCTTTTGATTTTGGATACACAACATCTGCACCATACAAAACCTATATAGTGAATGGTGTGGACCCTAACTGAACTAGTACATTTGCATTTAGGTTAATTTTGCTTGGTTTATTCAACCAAAATCAAATCAGCAGACAATTAATGTTTTGTTTTGTTGTTGTTTTTTTTTCTTCTTCAGAACAGGACTCTGCATATCAATTCAACTGTCTCTTAAAAGAAATGCTAAATCCTGTTTTGGAAGAAACATAGAGAAAAAATCTTTCTATAATTTTTGCTTCCAGCAAGGAGAAAATCGAACCTTTCTACTCACAGCATCTTATATCAAGCATGTAAATTGCTAAAAATACTTTGATGATGACAATGAAAACTATACATGCTCATGCAAAGTCTTGTCTAGTCAGATATGGATTGTTTTGTTTTTTTTAAATAGAAATGGTGTTAAAAACTGAAACACTATTCCAAATTTTTCATGCATCAGTTAACTTCCTCATTTTAAGCTGAAACGCAGTTATCTTGTCATGCTGACCAAACTTATTTCTTCATCTCAAGCTGAAACTTGCTGTTATCTTGTCCTGTTGACTAAACTAATTTTTTCATCTCAAGCTGAAACTTCAAACTGTCACATCGTGTTGACTAAACTGATTTCTCAATCTTAAGAAGAAACTTCAAGCTGTATTATGTTAATTAAACAAATTTCTACATCTAAAGCTGAAACTGCCACATCATGTTGACTAAACTGATTTCTCAACCTCAGGTGGAAACTTCAAGCTATCTTGTCATGTTGACTAAAACAAATTTTTTCAGCTAAAACTTCAACCTGTCTGATCATGCTGATTAAATTAATTTCTTCATCTCAAGCTGAAACTTCAAACTGCCTGGTCATGTTGACTAAATTAATTCTTCATCTCAAGCTGAAACTTCAAGCTGTCTGGTCATGCTGACTAAACAAATTTCTTTATCTGTTCAAGCTGTCTTGTCATGTTGACTAAACAAATTCCTTCATCTCAAGCTGAAACTTCAAGTTGTCTGGTCATATTGACTAAATTTATTTCTTCAACTCAAACTGAAAAATCAATGTCTTATCATGTTGACTAAACCAATTTCTTTGTCTCGTTGTCTCAAGCTAAACTTCAAGCTTCTTATTGTGTCAACTAAACTAATTTCTTCATATCAAGCTGAAACTTCAAGCTGTCTTGTCATGTTGACTAAACTGTCTCTGTATTCTTGTGTACAAATATCAGCACTCTTGATGCACTGGGACAAAGAGTAATCACATGGCAGTGTACTCTCTGAAACAACAGAATAAAAAAACTGTATTTCACATGAATATTTCAAGAGGAATACCCTAGAAAACAGTGCAAACCCAACTCACTTCAAACTGTTTGTTTATTGCTTGCTTGAAGTAATTAACATTTAACATGCAGCATAAAATTTTTTGCAGATGACACATTGTATTATTTTTCTTATTTTCCCCAGAAATAGGTGGTGACATTTCATGCAAACTGTCTCCAAAGCAGTCAATTTGCTTGAAATGTCAAATGCCTGTTTTCTGAAAAAATTTGAAAAATATCACCAATTGTCATCTGTTCAATTTGCTCAGAGAGTGTTAAAGGTTAAACTGAGGGAGCAGTTTAATTACTTCAAGCAATATGAAGTAATTAAACTACACCATTTTCTCGGGCATCGTTGTCCAAATATTCAGAATAAGCATCTTACAGAATGTATGCATCTTTTAGGATGTAGGAATATGATGAAAGCAAAGATCCCAACCAGACTGGTACCACAGAAATTGGCTGTCAACCGAGCAAGTCAACAGCAGCATTGGTTCAGTCAACACAGGCTTATAAGTGCCTCAAAAAAGTATGGATAAAGTAGGGCTAAAAATTTTGAAAAGCAGGGCAAAAGTAGGAATTTCAATCATGAAAAGTAGGGATAGTAGGGATGTTTTGTGTGTTTTCAGACTTACAAAAAGATATAATAAGCAAACAAAGTTTTCCCTGAACAATAACACTATATTACCATGGAAAGGAAATACCAAAATAAATGTTCCAAAAAGGAGATACAATTGAAGTAAAAGTATTTCATAAACTTTTGCATCGTGGCTGCTCAGATTAAGCTGATCTGATTTTTACAAACTCCAAGCGAGTGAAGCGAGCTAGGAAAAAATTAAAATTTTTGGTCACTTCAAACATTTTTGGACTAAAAAGTAGGGATAGTAGGGCATTTACAGAAAAAAAGTAGGGAAAAGTAGGAGCACAAAAAAAAAGAAGGGCCTGCCTGAAAGCCTGTCAACAGCCACTTTCAGTAGTAGACTGGCTTTTTTGACAGCCAATTTTTGCTAGTATGATATTAAATCCTCTCTGATTGACAGTAATTATACTCTATAATGCCTGGTTGGTTGCTGTCATACCCAAATACCCCACTGTTAAAGCAGAACACACAATAAAAACAAATACGTATATATTGAAAACTATATCATCATCATAATCAGATTTTTGATTAACATGCAGGGACAGGGGCAACATCCACATCAGTGGGCCTCCTTCCTGATAGCTGGCTTGTTGCATGCATGGCAGATCTCACATCAGATCTCCAGGTATGTCTATCATGAGGGTTGATAGCGGAGAGCTTCCACTCTCTGCAATCCCTCTCTGTCAGCGGCTTCCACGTCATCTTGGGCCTGCCAGGCCTACGCTTTCCCTCAACTGCTTGTAAAAATTCTTACAAATGCTGTGAGCATCTAAATGGCAAAACAAGATGTGCTTTTAAGAACAGGTATCTCATAAAACGATCCCAAAATGAACTCTGTGATGTCAGTATTTTCTTTTTATACCCCGCCACACAACAGAGGCGGGGTATTATGGTTTCACGTTGGTCGTCCATGAGTCTGTCTGTCCATTGTACGTCCGTCCGTCCGTTTTTCGTTTCCGGATGATAACTTGAGTAAACATCAATGGATTTTCACCAAACTTGGTATGTGCATTGATATTGTGGAGATCTGGTTTGGGATTGCTAATGGGCAAATTTCGTCAATTTTTGACGGAGTTATCTGCCCGAGACACGCCCATATTTTCGTTTCCGGACTGTAACTTGAGTAAATAACAAGGGATTTTCACCAAACTTGCTATATGCATTGACATTAAGGAGATCTGGTTTGGGATTGCTAATGGGCAAATTTTGTTGAATTTTTACAGAGTAATCTGCCCGAGACACGCCCATATTTTCGTTTCCGGATGATAACTTGAGTAAATAACAAGGGATTTTCATCAAACTTGCTATATGCATTGACATTAAGGAGATCTGGTTTGGGATTGCTAATGGGCAAATTTCATAAAATGTTTACAGACTTATCTGCCCGAGACACGCCCATATTTTCGTTTCCGGATGATAACTTTATTAAATAACAAGGGATTTTAACCAAACTTGCTATAAGTATTGACAGTAAGGAGATCATCTTGTTATCATCGCTGAATCGCTTGAGGACTGTGTCAGGAGGCTCTTGACTTGGAAAGAAGCAAGGACTGAGAGTAAATGCAGGAAAGACAAAGATCATGATCTGCGGTACGGGACTGGACCTCCTGCAGAGTTCAGGCGAGTTTCCATGCGCTGTCTGTCACACTGGAGTAGGCAGCAACAGCATCTTCTGCAATGGCTGCAAGCACTGGGTGCACAAGAAATGCAGTGGGCTCAAGCGCTTGAAAAAGGACCCTGACTACAGCTGTACACGGTGCCAGGGAACTGCACGCCCCTTGGATGGCAGACCACAGCAGAAGGAAGTCCAGGTCGGACCTGACAAGCTTGAGGTGGTAGCTTCCTTTTGTTACCTAGGAGACATGCTCTCAGCAGCAGGTGGCTGTGAACTTTCAACCACAACACGTGTGAAAACCACCTGGAAGAAGTTCAAGGATCTGCTACCAGTCCTCTCTTCACGCCACCTCTCTTTCAAAACACGTGGTCGTGTGTACAGCTCTTGTGTGTGGAGCACAATGCTCCATGCCAGCGAGACTTGGCCATTGACAAAGCCGAACCTCCAGCGTCTGCAGCGAAATGACAGGGCAATGATCAGACAGATCTGCAATGTCAGGCCGCAAGACACTGTCACCACCAGGTCCAATGAGCTACTTGTGCGGCTTGGCATTGAGGATCTGGACCTCATTCTGAAGGAGAGAAGACTCCGATGGTATGGACATGTGGAACGCTCCAATGGTGCAGTCAAGACAGCCTTTGACAGACAGGTTGATGGAAAGCGTGGGCCTGGGAGGCCCAAAATGACATGGAAGCAGCTGACAGAGAGGGATTGCAGAGAGTAGAAGCTCTCCGCTATCAACCCTCATGATAGACATACCTGGAGATCTGGTGTGAGATCTGCCATGCGTGCAGCAAGCCAGCTATCTGGAAGGGGGCCCACAGATGTGGATGTTGCCCCTGTACCTGCACGTTAATCAAAAATCCGATTATGATGTGATGATGATGATGAGATCAGGTTTGGAATTGCTAATGGGCAAATTTCGTCAAATTTTTACACAGTTATCTGCCCGAGACACATCCATATTTTCATTTCTGGATGATAACTTGAATAAATAACAATGCCTTTTAACCAAACTTGCTATATGCATTGGTATTATCAAGATCTGCTTTAGGATTGTTATCTGTCCATTGATATTATCAAGATCTGGTTTAGGATTGTTATCTGTCCCTTCGTCATTTTCTTTCCAGACATTTTCGCAACGATAACTTTAATACATAAACAAATAATTGCTATGGAGGGGTATTATGCTTGCTATGCCTTTATTTAAATTGGTCTGAAATTTTAAAATGTGTAACTCCAATTTCATTTGGTCAAGAATTCAAGAAATCACTGAAAAACCAGCTCAAGAACATTGATCCAGACTTCACAAAACCAAAATCTGGAACATTCCTAATGTTTACCTGCAGTTCACCTTTCTTTCTTGTAATATTTGTACTGGACATACCGACATACATTGAGCCACCAAGCAATGAACAAACGGTTTGAAATAATTAAGCACTGAAATTGTGATGCTGGGCTTTGGTAAGGCCAACAATAATATGCCAATTTAATCCAATTATTGTCTTTTCTCCTAATAACTGAATCTATATAATGTGAGTGTACAGTCAAACTGAGCAGAAAAGGCATGTTATTGCTTTCTTATGTTTACTATGGCTTTCATCTGCATATTAATCAGTTGGCATCAGAATACATATTGGAAATTTTCTGATGGAAAATGCTGAGAGAGTTTTGGTTCAAGTATGAAGAAATGTTTCAAAAACAGCAGATTAACCCTAGTCCTGCTGAACCCAGATATACTCTGCCTTTGCAAACAGTCTAGATCCAGATCCGTTGGCTTCTGAAGAAGCCAACTGATCTGGATCTGCACTGTTTGCCATTAAGTATGTGAATTTATATCAACAATCTGGATTAAGTAAACTGATTGGCTGAAAATTAGAAGTGGGCGTGAAAATTAGAAGTGGGTGTGGCATTCTATTTTATTCAGCACGACAAAGGTAAGAATAGAAATAAAGACGGAAGTCTTGAGTTAATTTTACCTGTTTCTGTCCAGTCATTCTGGGCTATGTAGGTCAGTGCAGGCACACAATACTGACACACACCATAGTTCTCAGGATCCTTACTGTTAGAGAACCACACTGGCAGAACTAGATGCTCATAATGCTGCAATATAAAATGAATAAATATGGTATAACTTGTACCTATGTAACTTGGCACTTCTGAATCTGAATCAGAATCTAAACTGGTTATGTTAAATGTCCTAAAATTTTGCACACTTTACTCCATACCTTTTTTTTTGCCTAAATTTTGCTTTTTATACAGTTAATCCTTAAAATACTTAGTGGAAAGGCAAACAGTGTTGAGCCAGATCAGACTGCAGTCTGATCTGGGTCTGCACTATTTGCATATGCCATTTTGCTGGCAACTTTAGTGTACTAAAATTTAGGACATTTACCCTATAGTAACACATTAGATGACATTATACTTTCACAACTACAAAGTAATGTTACAGATATAAGAGGTTTTGTTTGTTCATTTTTGTTTGTGTGTCATTCTGTTATGTCATTTCATGTCCTTCTAACCTTTCTTTGGTAAGGCTGTAAGGCTGTATTTTCTGTGTATCCCCATGCTTATATCATATATCAGTCAATGAAAATGCTTGTGTGTTTTTTTCTCTATATCATATCTTTCATTTTTCTATCACTTTTTACTAATACCATTTTCTTTGTCATCTACTTCTTATATTTTTGGAAGTATTTGTACCTGAAGCATCTTTGCTTAAAAGCAAAGTTGATATCAGTGCATGTAACTAAATATAATTTTCTTGACAAGGAAATAAAGTTAAGTCCCAGTGTTAAAATGGGGAGTTCAGAACTCCAAATTTGGAGTTAAAGCTTTAATGATCCCTAATGGGCTCTGGACAACAATATCAAAGATAATCACCAGAAGTGACTGAAACTGTAGTATTTTACCTCTGGGTATCCGACATATTTATCCAAGACCTCCAGCTCTTCAGGGGTAATCTTGTACATACAGCCCTCTACTGACCTCAGTGGATTAAACTCGAGATTAGCAAAGCCTCCTGCTTCAATGCTGGCTCCTAGTGACAGAAAAAGTAAAATAAGGCATGCTGTCAGAAATTCAAGCAGTAAAAGAAGAAACCATTTTTGAGCCACAACTTGAGAAAATGTTCCATTAGCCATGTGGGCCCAGAAAAAACTCGGATCAACACAGCATGCATGGAGTTTGAGAACAGTCTTCATTGTTTACCTGTAGAAGCTTTAGACCATTGTCTATGGCAGAGCATCAGATGATCTGGGCCAGAGGTTATAAAACTTTTTTCATGCTCAACTCAGCTGAGCATGAAAATTTCTCTGGCATTTTCATATTTATTAGCAGAGAATTTTCGTGCTCGTCTATATTTAGCAAGAAAGAATTTGAAAGTTAGTAATCTGAGATTTATTTGCAGGAAAAATTTCATGCTCAGCTGAGTTGAGCACGAAAAAAAGTTTTATAACCTCGGGACCTGTTCAATGAAGTCTTGTGTCTTTGCAGGTCACATGACCTAAGTAACAGTTACAATGCAGCTCATTTAGTGTAGAAAGAAGACCCACACTATTGTTATAGCTCCAAATAAGGCACTTTTTATCAACTTAAAAGTACTAATATTTTTCTTATTTCTCCACAAAAAATATATGTTGAAGGTATGCATTATAAGTGCTTCTAATGAGTACCTACAGCATATGTTTTAGTGGAGAAATAAGAAAAATATTATGTGGATACCCACTCTTATCTAGAGCCTTACTAATGTGCTCTCAACATATATATCTCAGAATAATAGGATTATCAGGAAGGTATTTTTGTTAGTTTCGCATCAACCTGTTGTGGGTACCAATAGTACTGCATCAGTAGATTTTTATGAGTTTTAATGTCTTCTGCTGAAATTTTTCCTAGCATGCTAAGCACTTTGAAGTGCTTAGCATGCTGGGTAAATATTTCAGCAGAGGACATTCTGAATTCCCCACCCATCTACCCTCTCCCATTCCCTCTCAGAAAAAAAGATTTGACATTTTATTTTATGCAAATTCTCTTCAAAGGAGATAATTTGAATGAAATGTCAAAGCCTGTTTTCTGGGGTAAAAAAAATAACATCATTTGTCAGCTGCTCAATTATACAAGGTATAACGTAAAAAATTATATCCTGTGGTAAAAGACTATTTTTGCTGGGTCAAAATCTCACATTCACAACTAACGAGTTAATTCCATACACCATTCAGATGCTGACCTTCCGTAATAACCCAAAATATTGGGCCAACAGGCATGTGCAGGCCTGTGCAAACATTATAGAAACAGATCAGATGCCACAGAATGTGGCATCTGATCTGGGTCTACACTGTTTGCCACGTCCAGCAATATTTTAAACACATCAGCGGGTAGTGGAACAGACGTTTTTCAAATTTTATGAGAAGTGTGGTAAGGAGATGAGATGTCCCAATACTCAGTGTAAATATGGTATGTCTATAAACCAACAAAGTATTTCGAGGGTTGAGCGCAAGACTAGCGTAAGTCAGATGGTTGTTTTTCCCCAAACCTAATCTCCTCACCATGAAGGCGTTATGAAGATTACAACATTTCTTTCTGTAAACAATGAAAATTTAGGTGACATTGCTCGTATGAGCAATGGCACCTAAATTTGCATTGTTTACAAAGGGGTCCAAGTTGCCCCTAAACAAGGGTTTCAAAAATATGTTTGAGTTACTATAGTATTGCGCTCAACCCTCAATTTGCTTTTTTGTTTGATATACAGTCAAACCTGTCTTAAGCAGCCACCCATGGGAAGCTTAAAAAGTGGCTGCTGAAGGCAGGTGGCTGCTTAATACAGTACAAATATATAGGTATATGAATTTTGGGGCAACTTTCCTCTGGCTGCTTAATACAGGTTGGCTGCTTAATAGAGGTGACCACTAACACAGGTTTGACTGTATATATGTTAACTTCTATTGCACTATGATTTTGTTTCCAAGGTACTGAAAGTCTGAAGCATATTCAGACCTTGATGAGGCAACATAAAAACATACAAAACAAACTGCAAACAGTGAAGACTTGAAAGAACCATGTAATCTGGGTCTACAATGTTTGCTCAGACATGCTGCTCAAATAAATATGACATCTGCTAATATTTAAAGCCAGCACTGTTAAACTGTTAAGGGTAAGAACAGTAAAATCTACCTTTCTTGTTAAAGACAAGACTAAAGCCAAACAGAAGAGCCCAAAATCGATCTTCAACCTCTCGCTTTATATAGCTGCTAAATCTGAAATAATAAAGGTCAAGATTGGAAAACAGACTTCTAATATTTGTAAAAAACTGATAAAGTTTGTGGAAGCTGTGTCATAATCCCTATTAACAATTCATTAAAACATACAAGGACATATTATAAATGTGCTGTATTTTTTGTATTTGCTAGTATAAAATCTTAAATATAACACAAATGGTTCAGAAACACTTTTGTTAACCCTTGCCATGCTGAATAAATTAAGATGCCATGTCCACTTATAATTTTCATCCATCAGATTACTTGATCCAGTTTATTGATACAAATTCACATACTAAATGACAAACAGTATAAAGCCAGATCAGTTGGCTTCTTCAGAAGCCAACTGACCTGGATCTACACTGTTTGCACAGGCAGGGCATATCCAGGTTCTGAAGGACCAGGGTTTAGATACATGTTTATAAGCAGTACCAACTTAGGGTATGTTAAAATGTGCCATGCTCAATTCCAACTTATTTCAAACTTTACATGCACTTTCAGCTTTTACATTCCTACATCATAGTAGTCATATATCCTGACAATGATATTATAAAAAACTAAAGCAAGAGTTCACAAGCTCGCCAGAAACCCGGACCAGTGACCATGACTTTGATCTTTAGTCCGCTGCACCAATAGATGATGTCAAATGATTTATATCCATCCGGTATAAATATCAACCACATATCAACAATTTCAAGTAAAAATTTTCATTTAAACTTACTGCAAAACTGTCAAATAACTGTTAAGAAAATTTCTGTCTACGATCTTGACCTTTGGTAAGCAGCAGCACCAAGATACTGTAACTAATCTGTATCCATCCAGTAACAATACCAACCACATGCCAACAACAACCTTAGTCCTGCTGAGCCGGGATATGCCCTGTCTTTGCAAACACTGATCCAGATCAGTTTGCTTCTTCAGAAGCCAAATGATCTGGATCTGCACTGTTTATCATTAAGTGTGTGAATTTGTATCAACAACCTTAATCAAGAAATCTGATTGGCTGAAAATTAGAAGTGGGCTTGGCATCTTAATTTATTCAGCATGGCAAGGTTAAAGTAAAACTTGCAGAAGTATATGCAAAGAAAAACAAGGAACTCAAGTACTGCCAGGCACTACAACATGACCTATTGGTATGGGTTACCTGTCCAACAAACAGGGTCCAGTTGTTCAAAGCGTCGTTAGCTTAACGAGCTCGTTAAGGGTCATTTCGTTAACTGTTTTAGCGGATTCAATATACTATATTCTGATATTTTTTGCTGAAAAAATGTGAGTAGCTTTTGCACTGCAAAAGCTACTCACATTTTTTCAGCAAAAAATTTCAGCATATTTGCGTATCACTCGATGTAAATTTTAACAAATCGTTAACTAACGACATCTTTAGCTTTGAACAACTGGGCCCAGATAAAAACAAAAAATAGTCAAGTCTTTGCCTTGGCAACTAAAACAAAATGGTCAAACAGAAAAAAAAATTAGCTTTTTTGTATTCCAACTAGCCAAATATTAAAATAGTCAAGTGATACTCAAATCCCTTTAGCAGTTTAGGTGTTTCATGATAGTACCTGAAATATTGCTTGAGTTTTTGCAAGATCCATTTTTTTTGTTTTTGAATCTTTAGGCAGTCAATAGTAAGTCCAAGTTACCATAGAAACAAAATTCTGGTAAGATAATCAAAGTGAAGGCATGTGCATAATCTATGGTACACCTTACCATCTATCCATTAATCATAATTTTATGACTATCACCATCCATCCATGTATCACAATTTGATGACTAAGTTATTGCAGGATCCATATTTTGCGGCTGGATGCATATATTGGAGGACAAATGGAAGAGTGGACAGAATGACAAAAGCTGTATATTGACCCTCATATACTTTGTATGTCAGAGGTCTATTATTAGAACACAGCTCCAGATACCATGCTTTTTCAACCAAAAACTACTGATATTCTTCTTATTTAGCCATGAAAACATATGTTGTGGGTACTCATCAGAAATGCCTCACTGAGGCACTTGTGATGAGTACCCATAACATATGTTTTTGTTGAAAAACAAAAAATATACTTACTTGATACTCCTCCATCTAGAGCTATGTAGAATTAAATCAAGACAGTTCTAGTGAGATATCAAGAGCCTATGTGTTATGGAAAAATCTAAATACTTTTAAAAATTACCTGTTTGGGTTCATATCTGGTCCGTATGCAAAATAATACAAGTATCCTGCAGGTGGCCTAGCGTTGATTGTGAAGCACAAGGGAGGAAATGGTATTGAAGAACTTCTTGACATAGTTAGTTTCTGTTGCCTAATGGAGAATAAAGTGAAATCAAACTTTAATGAAATAAACTTCACATCAATAAAATGCTCATCTGCTAAACAAGAAAATTGTTTGGTTTAAATGAAAGAATAATTTGCTTTAACCCATTTATGCCTAGCATCCCATAAAAGGGACATTGGCATTTGTCAAACAGTGTAGACCCAATGCTATAAAACATGGTAACAATAAAAAAAACAAAAAAAACAGACACTCCTTTTATTGAAATGAACGTGTCCAAGAGTTAAGGTAGAAGAGTCCACTCAGCATAAATGGGTTAAGGAACCTACAATCTGTTTAAAACAATAGTTTTTATTGTTCTACTTAACCAAATTACCAATTCTTTTTAAAATGAAATCGTTATTCAGTTAGATGAGATAAAAATGAAAAAGAAAACAAAACAAAATATCACAAGCAAATGAATTAATAAATTTAAACAAACCATAATTTGTTAAAAAGAATTAATTTGAATAAAACATACATGTAATTGTTTGACTGACTATATAAGTGCACCAGACAATGGATAAATAACATGTATATTGTAATGTACATGAACAGAGAATACCAAGGTAATCATATTTATCCTTGCAGCCAATCAGATTTTTGAATTACACTGAACCAGTTTATCCTAAATATCAGTGTCTGCATTGTTTGCTGTTTGCCATTCAGTCAGCACTGTTTAGGTACCTCATCAGGTGAGATACCTCATGACAAAACCAACAAAATGGCATGTGTGCCCAACAAAGACTAAGATCAGACTGGGCATCCACCCAGTCTGATCAGTCTTGCTGTGCACTCAATGGGTAGCTAAGGACCTAAGCTTTCTTCATGCAGACAGAGAAGACCCTGATCAGAATGGGCTGATGCCCAGGCTGATCTAAGTCTTCACTGGGCACATATGCCATTTTGTTGGTTTTGTCATGAGGTGGCTCACCAGTAATAAATGTGCTTGTTTGAATAGTATGGCAAGGAGAGGGAATAAAATGACCTCAAATCTACTGTAGTTGTTATTAAGATGTCTATAACTTACGGTGGTTTTGAAAGACATTTTGTTGTTGCTACAACCTTCAGCTTACTCACATCTTCCTCTCTGGAAGGAAAAGTAATGAAATACATGTAGTTATTAAATACTGTACAATTTTTATGACATTCCATATAATAGAATAACACATCAGAAGCAATAATTTAAAAGCAAGTATAAAAATATGAAAAGTTTGCAAAATTTTATGTTTTTTGCGTTTTTCTCGAAATTATAAAAATGTGCCTTAGCCCTGTCTTGCACTAACCCCTTCAAATACTGGTTAACCACTTAGAGGACTAAGCCTGCCCAGGAAAAGTGTCGTCAGGTGAATGACCAATCTCGGCCTGGCCCTAACGGGTTGACTGGGCTGTAAAACCGCAACATATATAAAAAATCTGCTGAATTGGCCCAGTGAGTAGTAAGACAATTCTAATGACCTCCTGGAGAACAAAATGTTATGTTTCTAAATGTAAAACTAGTAACAATGTTTTCAGAGAAAACAGATGTTCCCTACTGTGAATTTTCAGTTTTTGTACTGCCATGACCTTGAAAATTAGGTCAATGTCACCAAAATCTAACCAGTTCTTAGTTATGTACCAATTATATATCCATGAAAATTTCGTAAGAATCCAACCACTGGTTCACAAGATATTGTGCAGACAAGAAAGTGTGACACCAAAGCCAACGAGATCGGCACGAAAATCAATATGTCCCCCACCCTGTAGGAGGTGGGACATAAAAAGTGTAAAAAAAACAAGAGGCCAACGGGCCATGGCTCGCTCACCTGAGTTAAATAGCCACTGCAGATATGCATTTGTTATGCAACACTTTTTCAATTCTGCCAAATGTTGCAACTAATGAAAGCAGTTGGTTAAGGGGCTAGCTAATGCATTTCAAATGGAATAAACCTCAAAATACCTCATAATTATATCCAAAATAGCCAAAAAATAGCCCCTAAACCTTGGATATTCACCCAGATAGATGGACGGACACTAAAAAATTCAGACAGTATAACATAATACACTTGCCATTTTTTGTAGCTAGGGCATAAAAATACAATTAAACCATTTTCCCATTATAAGTCAATGCTAGCTTTCTGTTGCCATAGCAACCAAACCAAGAGGCAGACCACCATAATTATAGCTATTTTGAAATGCCCTTACCCAAGCAACTTTTGTACCAAATTAGAGTCATACTGCTTAAGTGGTTTCGAAATTGTCATGTGAAAAAGTCCTTTTTCAAAATTGAATGTTGCTGTGGCAACCAAACAACATGGCCACCATTCATAAAACATATAAACTGGGTAGACAACCATCAGATGATCATAACTGCCAAATATGGCTGAAATCACTTCACTGATTATGGAGAAAGGGCAATTGAACCATTTTCCCACTATAAGTCTATGGGAGCTTTCTGTTGCCATTGCAACCAAACCAAGAGGCAAACTGCCAAACTTTTGGCTATTTTGAATTGTCCTATGCCAAGTAACATTTGTACCAAATTAGAGTCCTAGTGCTTCAGTGGTTTTGGAGGAGTTGTCATTTAAAAAATTCCTTTTTTTTTTTTAAATTTCATGTTGCCATGGCAACCAAACAAAATGGCCACTGGTCATCAAACACACAAATTGGGTAGACAATCATCTTATGATCGTAACTGCCAAATATGGTTCACATCACTTCAGTGGTTATGGAGAAAATGCAATTAAATCATTTTCCCATTATAAGTCTATGGGAGCTTTCTGTTGCCATGGCAACCAAACCAAGAGGCAAATCATCATAATTTTAGCTTTTTTGAATTGCCCTTACCCAAGCAACATTTGTACCAAATTAGAGTCATACTGCTTCAGTGGTTTTGAAGGATCTGTCATTTAAAAAATTCCTTTTTTAAAATTTAATGTTGCCATGGCAACCAAACAAAATGGCCACTGGTCATAAAACACACAGACTGAGTAGACAATCATCAAATGATCATAAATGCCAAATATGGTTCACATCACTTCACAGGATATGGAGAAAATACAATTTAACCTTTTTCCCATTATAAGTCTATGGGAACTTTCTGTTGCCATGGCCACCAAACCAAGAGGCAGATCACCAGAATTTTAGCTATTTTGAAAAGCCCTTACCCAAACAACATTTGAACTAAATAAGAGTCACACTGCTTTAGTGGTTTTGAAGGAGTTGTCATTTAAAAATTCCTTTTTTGAAATTTAATGTTGCCATGGCAACCAAACAAAATGGCCTCTGGTCATCAAACACATAAACTAGGTAGACAATCATCAGATGATCATAACTGCCAAATATGGTTCACATCACTTCAGTGGTTATGGAGAAAATGCAATTTAACTATTTTCCCATTATAAGTCTATGGGAGCTTTCTGTCACCATGTCAACCAAACCAAGAGACAGATCACCACAATTTTAGCTATTTTTGATTGCCCTTACCCAAGCAAGATTTGTACCAAATTAAAGTCATACTGCTTCAGCGGTTTTGAAGGTGTTGTCATTTAAAAAAATTCCTTTTTCAAAACTGAGTGTTGCCATGGTAACTAAACAAAATGGCAGCTGGTCATAAAACACAAAAACTGGGTAGACAATCAAAAGATGATCATAAATGCTAAATGTGGTTCATATCATTTCAGTGGTTATGGAGAAAATGCAATTTAACCATTTTCCCATTATAAGTCTATGGGAGCTTTCTGCTGCCATGACAACCAAACCAAGAGCCAGATCACCATAATTTTACCTATATTTAAATGCCCCTACCAAAGCAACATTCTTACCAAATCAGGGACAAATAGCATCAGTGGCTTTGGAGGAGTTGTCATTTAAAAGTGTTAACGGACGGATGGACGCACGGACACGTGGACGCATGGATGACAGACAAAAAGTGATCACTATATCTCATCCTAAACATAGCTCAGGAGAGCTAAAAAGTGGGCTTCAGGGGACTGCATACACCTGGCAGCTTTCCCACCATTCTCTGGGACTTCCTGTTTGCAGCACAAATGCGCAGGCTGATCTGAATCTTCACTGGGCACGCATGTTTGAAGATACATTTTCTCACATTGTGGATCATATAATCATCACCTCAACAAAATAATAAAATGAATACCACCATGAACAGTTCTGAGTAGAAATAAGAATTACCATATTCTACCTTATTACCGCACTGAGTGCTTAGGTTTTTCAAAATTACTGGGAAAACTTGTGGTAAAATATTATCTCTCTGCTAAGGGTACGCTTAAAAAAAAGACAAGGCAGTCTGAAGGACAGCTATCTCCCCCGCTGCAGAATGACAATGAAGCGGCCTCAAAATTCAAGGCTCACACTGGTGGCCTTCAATTGTGACCTTGACCTTGAGTCTGCATTGTTGAGTTATGGGTTCTGCACATCATCTCACTAAGGTGAACATTTGACCCAAATTTAATAAATATCTTTCAAAGGGTTCAGGAGATATGGAGTTAACATAAAATTCAAGGCTCAAACTCGTGACCTTTAACTGTGACCTTTACTTTGAGTCGGCATGCTTGAGTTATGAGTTCTGCACATCGCCTCACTAAAGCAAACATTTGACTAAAGTTTCATGAAAATCTTTCAAAGGGTTCAGGATATATGGAGCAAACAAGAAAGAGACAGATGACCTTCAATTGTGACCTTGACCTTGAGTCTGCATCATTGAGTTATAGGTTCTAAACATCATCTCACTAAGGCGAACATTTGACCCAAATTTAACAAGGCAGTCTGAATGGCAATGGAGCGGCCTCAAAATTCAACGCTCAAACTGGTGACCTTCAATTGTGACCTTGACCTTGAGTCAGCATAGCTGAGTTATGGGTTCTTCACATCATCTTACTGAGGCAAACATTTGACCAAAATTTAAAGAAAATCCTTCCAGGGGTAAAGGAGATATGGAGCCGACACCAAATTCAAGGCTCAAACTCGTGACCTTCAACTGTGACCTTGACCTTAAGTCCACAGGGCTGAGTTATGGGTTCTGCACATTGTCCCACTGAGGTGAACATTTGACCAAAGTTTAGAGAAAATCCTCCCAGGGGTAAAGGAGATACAGAGCGGACACAAAATTCAAGGCTCAAACCCCTGACCTTGAACTGTGACCTTGTGAGTCTGCATGGTTGAGCTAGGGGTTCTGCACATCATTTCACTGAGGCAAACATTCGACCAAAATTAAAAGAAAATCCTTCCAGGGGTAAAGGAGATATTGAGTGAACACGAAATTCAGGGCTCAAACTCGCAACCTTGAACTGTGACCTTGTCCTTGAGTCCCCATGGCTGAGTTATGGGTTTTGCACATCGTCCCACAGGTGAACATTTGACCAAAGTTTAGAGAAAATACTCCCAGGGTTAAAGGAGATACAGAGCGGACACGAAATTCAAGGCTCAAACCCATGACCTTGAACTGTGACCTTGACCGTGAGTTGGCATGGTTGAGTTATTGATTCTGCACATTGTCTCACTAAGGTGAACATTTGACCAAAGTTTAAAGAAAATCCTTCTACTGGTATCAGAGACACAGAGCGAACACGAAATTCAAGGCTCAAACCTGTGACCTTGACCTTGTGTCAGCATGGTTGAGTTATGAGTTCTGCACACTGTCTCACTGAGGCAAACATATGACCAAAGTTCACAGAAAATCCGTCCAGGGGTATAAGAGATATGGAGCGGACACGAAATTCAAGGCTCAAACCCATGACCTTGACCTGTGGCCTTGACCTTGAGTTGGCATGATTGACTTATGGGTTCTACACATCGACTTACTGAGGGAAACATTTGACCAAAGTTTAATGAAAATCTTTCAAAGGGTTCAGGAGATATGTAGTGGACAAGAAAGTGTTATGGACGGACAGACGAAGGCCATTTCTATAATCCCCCATCCGCTTCGCGGCGGGGGATTATAAAAGATCAGCAAAGGACTTATTTAATGATGTTTATGCATTTTTTTGTGAGTTTCTTTATAAAGGTATATGTTGTGGGTACTCATTTGAATTGCATCCACAAGTCGATGCAATTCAAATGAGTACCCACAGCATATACCTTTATAAAGAAGTAGACAAAAGTTCTGTAAACTACCAAATTGCTTTACTGTGTGCTTATAGGGGTATGTGCGGTAATTAGGTTGAATACGGCAAATATTTTCTTTTTTTCTTATTACTTCATGGCATAAAGGGATAAAATCTAGCTAGCTACATTCATACAAAGATGATATTATAAGATATCTAAAGAGCAAAACTATAACTATAGAATCTTGAATATATATTAGAGAGAAAAAGATGTTCTAACTACCATATTTATCCTCATTATTCAGACAGCTAGGCCCAAGCAAACAGTGTAGACCTAGTTCAGGAACTGCAGAGGGCAGCATCTGATCAAGGGCTACACTGTTTGCCTGTCATCCAGCAGTTTCTAGACACATCAACAGGTAGTAAAATGGACTTGTTGAAATATTAGGCTAAGTATGGTAAGAAGTTATTAACCCACAACAATTGTCGTCTGCTTTGTCATCTGCTTGTAATTTTAATATGGATTTTTGCAAACAGTATGGACCCAGAGCTAGAATTGGTCTAATCAGACATCTTAGAACACACAAACAGTAGCATTTCTCGCATGTGATTAAGTTTGGTCATTGTCAGTAATGAAAGACGAACTATTATTATTATGGACCCAGATCAGATTGCTCCTTTAGGAGCAGTCTGATCAGGGTCCACACTGTTTGCCTGTATGCAAAAATAGGTTTGAAAAGTTTGCAAGAAATAGATTTGAAAAGTTTGCAAGAATATTCAGCAGACGACATAAACAGACGACATTTTCAGATGCAGGTTTCTTGGCATTTTAAGGGTTAAACTCTCCGAATAAATATATTTAGGGCAAACATAGTATATCTATCAGTGTGTATATTTCAACTAGAGTATACAAAATATACAACTAAATGAACAAGTGAAATAAACATGGGATAATTTGTTGAAAACATCTCGACAACATGAAAGGGAAGGGCCCACAAACTTTAAATGTCACTTCAGTAAAAAGGGGTTAAAGAGGCAAACATTTTGCCACAAATTTTATGTAAATCGGTTGAGCGGTTTAGGAGATACGGTTTTTGTACATTTCACAATAGCTTTGTATGGAGGTTGCCATTTCGTCAGTCATGTCACATGACGAAATAAGAAATCGCTAATTTCAAGCATAAGGATAAGTTGTTTTCTCTTAAAAACAGTAAATTTTCATTATACACTGCAACGCCGTTATTACACGGTCCCTTATAATGCGGAAACCGTTATAACGCGGTTGGTCTGTGGCTCCCATTTTTTGTGCAGTTTTTTCCCCAATTTTGAAAGTTTTGCCCTTTTTCCGCGGAACTCAGCAGTCAAAAAGATCGTTAGTCTCGCGGATTTACACATTCTGTTTTACCAAAGTTGTCATCGGTATTTTGCCTTTTGGCTATTTCAGACACAAAATAGGTGTCATATTTTTCATTCATCTACCTGGTGACCGATAAAAGTTTAACCCTTAAAGCGCGGGTCACAACTGCAGCAGAAAATTTTTTTATTTTTATTTATTATTTTATTTTTTTTTCAGAGAATAAAGTCTTGACATTTCAGGTGAGTCATCTGCCAAGCAGACGATTCACATGAAACATCATGACTTGAATGATGCTCTGAAAAATAAATGGTAATAAATTAAAAATTCAAAATGTTGTCTGCTACAATTTTTTGCTTAGCGCTTTAAAGGTTAGTTTAAACGGTAGCTGTCAATCAGCTCTTTATCTCGCCTGCAGTAACGGTAAATGATCTCGTGTCATTTATGAGTGAAACCTGAGCAGAAAAATCCTTTGATGTTATCCTAGTTTGTGAACACATTTGACCCATAAAGTGCCAAGCAAAATTTGTGGTAGACGACAATCTTAATTTATTTTCCCTATTTTCAGAGAAAACGTGTTGACATTTCATGTGAATCGTCTGCAAAGACGATTCACATGAAATGCCAGGACTTGTTTTCTGTGGCAAATAAAAATAAAAAAAAATAGTCAAAATTGTTGTCTGCTGCAGTTGTGATTGGCGGTTCATATAGATGAGCTGCCGACATAAAAAAAAATGCCCAAGAGTGTAAAATGTATAACTTCATTACAACTGCAGTAGAAAACAATTTTACTTTTATTTTTTTCAGAGAATAGTCTTGACATTTCATGTGAATCATCAGCCGATGACTGACATGAAAGGAAACTTTAAAAAAAATCTAAACGGGTTGAGCCCTTCGAACACATGCAGACAACATGGTTCGGAAATCAACCTGCACGTCATCGTACGTTTGAAGTTCTCTTCCATCATTTATTTGTTTGTTTTTTTCGGACGAGTGCGAAACAGCAACTAAGATCAGAAACCTCAGGAACATCAGCAGGCACGTAGAAAAGCACTTCAGAGGAAAGTTACAACAAATTTCTTTATCAGCGGACATCAACGAAAACGAGTGGAAGCAGGAAAAAAAAAAAAAAAAACAAACACAAAAAACGAACATATGCAGACAGCGTGGTTTAAAAAATCAAGCCTGCGCATCATCATATGTTTGAAGGTCTCTGCCACCATTTATTTATTTATCAATTTATTTATTTGTTTTTATTTATTGGCCATTTTCGCTGTTCGTTTCTAGCGGTACAGTTGAAGCTATACATACCGCAAGACTGTTGCAGTTAGTTCCCTTGATTAGGTGTGCTTGATTGGTCATAAAAGAGCAACAAACATTTTAAAGTTTACAAATTTATTATTCACCGGATAAAAACAATGAAGCGGATATCACGCAAGTTTCAACAATAAACAAACATAAACAACATGCAATATAACATGCAATACATAACATCTCATAATAACAGGAGGAAACAGCTATCATGCATGCAAAATAGGGGGTGGGGGTTGTCGAGATCGGTAGAGCGTGGACCGGATAAGTCGCGGTCGGCGTTCATGGATCCCGACGACCGCGCTATAACGGCGCTGCAGTGTATGCAATAAAAGAGTTGTTTTCTCTTAAAAACAGTAAATTTTCATTAATGCAATAAAAGGTATATAAATTGGCCATTCACTGAAACTATCTTGCATCAGAATGGCTGTTATTTGATATTTTTGATTGAGAGTTTATGACTCATAAGCTCACAGCCTCATTCTGGACTCACATTACCAATTTTTTTAAACCTTTATAACTTTCTTATAGATTGGTTGGTCGATTTTCATGAAACTTGTTGCAAAATGCAAAGCTACTGAATGCCTTTCTTCCAAACTACAAGTACTAGTTTTTGGGCCCTTCCCTTTAAACACATGCAATCAAAGATTCAACATAATAATATTTAACCTACCAAACAGATCAGCTGGCAGATTATATATTTTCATGGTTCACTGTACCAAAATGCCAACTGCACAATAAATATTTATTTATTTATTTATTTATTTATTTATTTATTTATTTATTTATTTATTTATTTATTTTGCAAGAAATAAACAGTAAGTCAAATTGAAATTGTGTTTTTCAGCAAACATTGTGGTTCAAATGAGCAAACAGGTGTAATGAGTTTAAGTACCAAGTTTTAATTGTAGCAGAGAATACCAAAAAAAAAATAGAGAAAATAAGGTTTGACACATTATGCAAAAAAATCTGCTAGCCAGACAATTCACATGAAATGTCAAGCCTTATTTTTCTCAAAAATAATAAGGATAATAAAATGATTCAAACAGTCTTTTGCTATTGGTGTGCAGAGAAGATAACTGATACAATTATTGAAGTACAGAAAACCAGGGCCCAGTTGTTCAAAGCATCGGTAGCTTGTTACTGGTCAAAATCTTAACTGTTTTAGTAAGTAAAAAGTTACTCACAAATTTTCAGCAAAATTATTATGCTATATTTAATGATCAAAGTTTTAATGATACGTTAACTAACAACATCGTTAGTTTTGAACAACTGGGCCCAGAATATAATCTCTAAAACTGACTGCATAATATGAGGCAGGACCAGTAAAACAAAATGTCATATGCTAACAGTAGAGCTCTAGATAAGCTGGCTTTCCAGATAAATATTTCTTTTATTTTCTGTGATAACATATGCTGTGGGTACTCATTAGAAGCGCTTCACCAATGTACTTCTTATTAGTACTAACAATACATGTTTTTTGTGGAAAAGTGTGAAAAAAATATCAGTAGTTTATGACTGTAAAAAAAAAAAAACTTAGTAGTTTCTGATGGAAAAAAAAACAAAAAAAATCTTACCTGGAGCTCTGAAATAGTAATAGACTAGACCAGCCTGCACAACAGCTGAGTATGAAAAATGTTATATAACCTCATGGCGAGGTTTGGCTTTCCCTGTACATGAGTGTGAGGATGCTGGGCCACAGCTAACCAGTAATGTGGTATGTGTGAACAGCAAAGACTTAGATCAGCCTGCTCATATTTGCACTCTCATCAGTGACTTTGCTCTCATAGGTCTTTGTTGGTCATGCATAATCTACACACAATCAGGAATCCATCCATATAGCAAAATCTCTAATCAGACACCATGAATGTGCATGCTAATCTGAGTCTTCATTGTTTGCACATCATACCATACTCATCATAAATATTTGATATTTGAACACACAGGCCTGAGAAAATAGAGTAGCTCCAGATCAAACTGCAACTAAATGAGGTTTGTCATACAAACATATACTGAGGGAAATAAATTTAGCAATATTTTACAAAGCAGACACATTTACTAGGTGGGGAATAATTTTGTTTCTTGTGAGTAAAAGTGCACCATTTGGGGTTCCAAATATGCTAAGGTTGAGAGAGGAATTTTTTTTCTTTACAGAGCTGACATGCGTTGTTATCGTTTTCTCCATGTTAAATGTGTATAGGCAATCAACAGTCTTGGGATACTTTTGCCAGAGAAACAATCACAACCACTAAAAAAATGCTAAATTTTTTTCTCTCAGTATATTTCAGACTCCTCATCACGTAGTCAATTGAACCAGTTTAAATTTTAAGATAAATACAGTAAGACATTAAGGTGTCCAAATATTTATGGTAACTAGTACTGTGCTGTGACCTGTGGCTCCACTGATGCAACAGAAGTGCACTGTACGTTAAGGGGACTCTGTGGATTTACCACCCTATCTGAAAAGGGGGACAATTTTTGTGACTTTCTGTTTCCTTTCCAACATACCAACCCCCTTCTGAAAAGGGGTCTACTCTAAAAGGAAAGAATTTGCTCCCCATGGGAGCAAATTCTTTCCTTTTAGAGTAGACCCCTTTTTATAAGGGAGGCAAAACAATTTTGACAGAAATGTGTGTATCCAATCCCCTTTAAGAGCATTAACCCTTTCATGAAAGTTTCATCCCTGAGTTTCTGAAGTGGACTCATCCATCCTTGAATCTGGTCAGAACCATTGTCCCAAATATGGGTCTCAGTCAAATATAAAAACAGAACTGCAAACATTGTAGATCCTGATGAGATGGCTCATCATTAGCCATCTCATCAGGATCTACACTGTTTGTGTAGGTATCTGTACTGGTTTGCAGGGTTGAAAGGGTTACGCCTACACCTAATGATGCACAGAAAAAGTACAACTGTCAAGAGCTAAGAGAAGAAAAGACTAGAGAAATAAACTATCCAATACTGGTGTAATACTTACCTTTGAATTTTATGACTTTTCATCATTTTCCTAATTCTGCATGGAGAAATAGTGAGCATGAAGAAATATAGATTACACTTCAGTTATTAATGTCAAATTATATTCGAGCAGCTAAGGCATTTGAAATGGTCTTAAGCACAAGATAAGAGGAGTATCATATATATATTTTCTTCTTATTTCTTCTTGAAAACATACTGTATTCGACTTTATTACCTCACATACCCCTATAAGTGCATAGTTAAGTGATTTCATAGTCTTCAGGTTACAGCCCATGTATTTGTATCTACTTTTTTTATAAAAAACATTATGTTGTGGGCACTCATTTAAATTGTCTCGACAAGTCGAGGCATTTCAAATGAATACCCACAACATATGCTTTTATAAAGACAATCAGAAACAAATATCGCATAAGCATCATAAATAATCCTCTCATGATGTCCTCTGGTAATCTTAAGAGTGCCCTTATAAGGTGCATATTTTACTAAAAGGTTTTCCCAGTAATTTTGAAAACCTAAGCACACTGTGCAGTAAATAGGCTGAATACAGTATTTTATCTTATTTCTCCATGAAAACATATGTTGTGGGTATTCATTAGAAGCACCTCTGTAACACAGTTCTAATGAATCTAATGGGTGCCCACAATATATGTTTTTATGGAGAAATTAGAAAAATAGTAACACTTTTAGGATCGAAAAAAATGCCTTATCTTAAGCTATGAGAGCATGTATTTTAAGACTTGCTTTTCTTTTGATCTTTTGATTGGATGAAACCTTAAGCCAAGATTTGGCAAATTATTAGAATAAATGTATTTTAATGTTTTAATGGCTCTCAATAGTTTTTTTTTTGTTTTTTTTCTTTTTGCACTGAGCAGACAAATTTCATCCTTATATATTTTAACCTGACTGAAACAGAGAATCTGACCCCAAATAAAACAAATATTAGGCTGGTTTGGTCTTCATCACTTGCATATGATACACAGAACAAGAAAAGGCCCTTGTCCAATATTTGAACAGAAAAGGCCCTGATCAGCATCCACATAGTCTAATCAGAGCCTTCTCTGTTTGTCAAAATATTCTATAAAATAAGGGTTGCTTCTGTAAACAGCCATGAAAGAAAGGGAAGTGCAAAATATAAACCCTTGCCATGCTGAATAAATTAAGATGCCATGCCCACTTCTAATTTTAAGCCAATCTGATTACTTTATTCACGTTGTTTATACAAATTCACATACTTAATGACAAACAGTGCAGATCCAGATCAGTTGGTTTCAGAAGAAGCCAACTGATCTGGATTTACACTGTTTGCAAAGGCAGGACATATCCTAGACCAGCAGGACCAGGGCTTAGCAAGCAGACAATGAAGGCATTCATCAAACTGCACAAATGTGCAGGCTAATCTGGGACTTCATTACTTGTATATGATATATGGGCCCTTTTCTTGTGCTGTACACACCATTTGCTGTTTTTATAATATTTTCTCTGTTGAATCATTTCAACATCACTGTGTTTCTGTGATTGACAATCAATTCTTTGTCTTTTTTTTAAACATTCCTCTTAACCCTTAGAACACCAATCAATGGCATTCTAAATGATATTTTTTTCTTTTCTTTGCAAGAAAAAAAGGCTTGACATTTCACATGAGTAATCAACCTAGCAGACAATTTACATGAAATGTCGACCTTATTTTCTTACAAATAAAAACATTTTTTTAGAATGTCCTCTGCAAGAATTTTGAATAGCACTTTAATAGTTAATTCTAATTTTTCAGAGCACAGGTAACATATTCACTACTCAAGGTTAAAGAAATGAAGTGTAAGCTCTGATGAACACACCAAAAATTCAAATTATATTAATTTTTAAGAAGTTTCAGCTGTAAGAAGAAAAAAGTTATTTTCTACAAACAATAACACTTTCCAATTACAAAATATATATTCCAATGTATAAACACAGACTAGTATACTATCAAGCATTAAGATTTGAAGATTTGCTGTCATAAATATAGTACACCTTTGTAAGCTGCTTTACAGATTAAAGATTAAGAGCCACTTGATCAGCCTTCAAATATGAGGAACAGTTGAAAAGATCACTACTATTTGTTTGATAATTTCTTATTTATGTGTATGTCATCAGATGATGATGATGATGATGATGATGATGACTGATGATGATGAGATAATCACTATCATCATTATGAGTCAAAAACCGATGATGATTACATTTATGACCACAATGAAGATGATAATTATTTGAACAAAACTGAGGCAGAGGATGAAGATAACTGTGAAGATGATGATGAAACTAAATGAGTTACAGAGCTCTAGATAAGAGGGTATCTAGATAAACATTTTTGCATTTCTCCAAGAAAACATATGTTGTACAACACATGAAAAAGGCCCTTATACAATTTGCAGACAATGTGTGTCCAGATCAGATGTGCATCCATGCAGTATGATCTGAATATTCTCTGTTTGTTGACATATACTACAGTATCCATTGATTCCAAGGTTAATTCCACCCCCCGTATTTACCAGTGGTATTTACTGGTCTGGAAAATACTCCTAAAGTGGCAAATACTGGCAAATACTTGTCAGTTGAACTTTCTCACCTTGAAATTACTACAGAAATCTAAACCAAGTTGACTTAAAATAATGCATTATCAAAATAACTGAGTTAAAGATGTTTTAGCTAATTTTATGTAAGTTTATCACCATAAAGAATAAACTATTTCATAATTAAGCATGTTGAAACAGCCAAAAAGTGAATTAATGGTCTGGGTCAACACCATTTGCTCAGGTCTCTCTGTCCCAATACTTAAGAGTGAATACAGATGATTTCACAGACTTTTCCCTATAGACCCAAAATGTTCAATCTGACTTTTCTTGAAATAAAAAAATCTATTAACAGATTAACTTACGTTTGTTTTCTATCAGTCTTCTTTTGCTTTGATTCTGAAGCAGGTAAAACATCACAAACCAACTCTAGAATATTTCTATCACCAAGGTACTCTGATTCATCTACAATGGTTTTGTCATCATCTTTATCATGTCTTGAGGAGCTAGGTTCTGTATCATCAAGGTCACTGGTGTTGCCCTCTAGATTTAACCGTGGAACATCTGATAATGTTACACTTGCTGATCTTGAAAATTCAGAAAGATTTTCTATACTTCCACATCCACTATCACTAACATGTATAACAGAACAATTTTCAACTGACTTAAGTTTCGGGCTGTTAGAATCTATAGCTGAATTGTCCACATTACCAGATGGATCAAATTGAGGTTTTTCAGGGGAACTATTTGGGTATGCGTAGGTATGTTTTTTTCGTGGTGAAACTAACATGTCACTAAATGCGCCACAAAATTCACTGCGGTCCATGCACTTCTTTCTATACTTCTCTATCAACTCTGTATAATCTGCTTGAGTTCTATCCATAGAGGTCTCTCTCCTCAGGGTTGCAAGATTTCTCCCTTCTACAATTAAAGTTTTTGTTGCATCCAGCTCTTCCGCTTCAATATCAACATCGTCATAGTTTTTATCATCAATTTTAATTTCTTCATTCTGGTGCTCAGAAAGTTTGTTTTGAATAATATGTCTCAGAGATTCTAACTCGGATTCAATTGTTTCAAATGTCATATCCTGACCTGGTCGCAAACATACTGTATTTTCATCTTCAATAAATATTGTCTCCAACTGATTTTCTTCACCTTCAATCATGAATTTCACTTTTGACCTTTGTGATGCATAATCAAATTCATTCTGAGCACTGTCTGCTGAAAACATAGGATATTTAGATAAAAAGTCTTGATCTGATTGTTTCCAATGAATAGGACTAGCTCGAGTAGGGCTTCGAGATCTTGAAGGACTTTCTGGTCCCAAAATATTTTGAGCAGTATCAGAATGAATAACAGTCTGTACCTGTAAAATGTTTTTGTGTGGTTTACTAGCACTAGACTGGAGGAACTTTGAGCAATTATGCCCTCTGAGGGGACTCTGAGATCTAGGCTTAGTACTTCTTGATCGCTTCTGACCTTGACTATCCAAGTTCTGCTCTTGTGTTGACTTAGAGTCATTTGATTTGTCTTGCCTATTTTTTCCTGAACTACCTCTTGTGGATGAATAAGGTTCATTCTGATTGCCCTTATTTTTATTTTTATCATTATCCTTGTCATCATCATCATCATCACCCTTCCTATATATTTCATTGATATCATCTGATTTGCAAGATTTTACGTTTTGTTTATTTTTCTTCTTTACAGATTCTCCATTATCTTCAGATTTCTTTTTCTTGTTCTTCCCATCAGCACTACCTTGCCTTTCTTTTTGTTGCTTAGCTATATTTGTTTGTTGCTTAATTTCTTTGCTGTTTTGCAGATTTGCTTGTCTGGCCATTTCTTCTGCAAACCGTACAGACTTTGAAGGGCTTGTACTGCGTCCTTTTTGCATATCAGTGTCTGTGTCAGGTTTGGATTTATTCTCAATTACATTTGTATTTTCATCCTGTACTTGCTGAGAATCACTTGGTTCTGCCATGGAAAGCTCTTGCTGGTGATGTTTAGGTACAGTAACGTCACTACTTACAACTTCAGGTGATCTCGTTCCTAATTCAGTGGCAAACATTCTAGGTGTTGGGGTTTCAGCTAGTGATGAATCTTTGCTTTCAACATCTGGTTCTTTCATGGCATTAACTGAAAGAAACAGGATATACCGTAATAACCCTAAGTATTTGGCCAGGCCGGCCTCAGCAAACAGTGCAGAACCAGATCAGACACCACAGAATGTGGCATCTGATCAGGGTCTACACTGTTTGCCACTCGATCAAGCTGTTTTTAGACAGATCAACAAGTGAGCCACCACATGACAAAACCAAATAAATGGCATGTGCACCCAGGAAAGACTCAGATCAGCCTGGACATCAGCCCAGTCTGATCAGAGTCTTTACTGTTCACATGAAGAAAGCTTGGATCCTTAGCTACCAAATGAGCACACAGCAAAACTCTATCAGACTGGGTGGATGCCCAGGCTGATCTGTCTTTGCTAGGCGCAGATGCCATTTTGTAGGTTTTGTCATGAGGCAGCTAAAGTAGTAAAACGGACTTGTTCAAATTTTAGGATAGGTATGGTAAGGAGTTAAGGTGTCCCAATATTTAGGATTAACAGAGTATAGTATAGAAAATTTGTGATTGTTGCATCTAAGAAAGTGCCAAAATATTTATCTCTGACATTACAATTATACCATATTTACCCTAAGTATTCAGACAGTTACTGTCCTTTCGACATCACTGGGAATTACCGGAAAGACGTTTTTTTGCTTGGAATTTTATTTAAATGAAAATATTTTGTTCTGATTGACCACATCTTATCAGAAACTATTTTTCTTTTCTGTTTCTGTGTTTTGTTCTAAAATATTTAGCCTGAAATTAAATTTACGCCAAAATTTGGAATTTTTGCCTAAGAAAATATTTTTTGCTTTTCTCTGCTGAATTTGAATTATTGATGGTTCACAACAATATAGTAAAAATTTCAGAAAAAAAAAGAACAAACTGAATTTGTTGAAAATCTGCCTCCAAGTTATCTACCCTACAGATTTCTGCATAATTTGCATTCATTTTTCACTATGGGAAAAAATGAAAATATTTTATTTTTAAAAACCAATGACTAGAATATAACTTTTTGTGTATAGGTAGTTATGACAAATAATTTTGCATTAAATCATTACAAAAGTTTGTAAATTTTCTTCCATGTAAAGTGCCAAACCCCACCCCCCCAAAAAAAAAAAAAATTCTGAAAGATGTCTAAAGCACAGTAGGCCTGAGCAAATAGTGTATACCCAAAATCAGATGCCACAAAATATGGCACATGATGGAGGCCTTTACTGTTTGTCACTTAACCAGCAGTTTTTAGACACATCAACTGGCAGTAAATCTTAGGACTGGTATGACTGGTATGGTAAGGCATTATGGTGTACAAATATTTGGAATAAATATGGTATTAACAGCCTTCTTCTAACCTACCAAACTTCACTACAGTTACTGATTACATGTAAGTAGCATTAAATGAGCCATATCAAGCAAATAAAAATGTAAAATGATAATACCCCACCATTATTGTGTCGTGGGCAGATTACTCTGTCAAAAATTAAGGAAATTTGCCTATTAGCAATCCCAAACCAGATCGCCTTAATATCATGTATTGTTTTGTTAAAATCCCTTGACATTTACTCATTAACATCTGGAAGCAAAAATATGGGTGTGTCTCTGGTAGATAACTCTGTCAAAAATTGAAGAAATTTGCCCATAAGCAATCCCAAACCAGATCTCCATAATATAAATGCATATACCAAGTTTGGTGAAAATCCATTGACATTTACTCAAGTTATCTTCCAGAAATGAAAATATGGATGGACAGACGACAGACAGATGGACACAGGGACACCCAACGTGATACCATAATACCCCACCACTAACCTGTGGCAGGTTATAATACCTAGGCTATTATACTAAGTCTTTGTTTGAATGTCAGTTATTGTGCCATTAAGTATTGTCTTTTTATATTCCTCATCTCTTCTTCTTACAATGCCTTAAAAACACTGTGCTTTGTTACTGGGGCCTTCCTGGCTAACTTTACTTATACTTTCTATAATACAGACCACACAGAAACCTCAGCAAATGTCTCAAAGACATGGATGTATGATTGGTGGTCATAGGTGGAGGAAACCGGAGTATCCAATGAAAAACCACAGACCATGGGTGGGTGACCACTACCCTGCCCATGCCAGTGCTGAGAATCCATCCTAGGGCACATTTGTGACAAGTAATACAGTGTAACGAGGGAATTGAGAAACTACTTCGAGTTATCCGAAGTTCAAGATAAGCAAATTGTGACGTCACCAATATACATGTTCAAACTGAGCACTTTGGTAGAATCAGCATTTCTACAACGTACATGTATGTTTCAGTACAGAAGTACATGTGCACGTAGTCATACTGTTTCTACTTTGGCTACATAAGACATTTAAGTTACTGCTTCTATATAGCTGTTAACAGAATCTGTGTAGCAATATCTAGGGTAGATGGAGCTCTGAAGCCCTGATCGGCAATCCACCTAAGAGTTGGCAACTCCAAACAAAACCCTGCATACCTGGATTTGCCTGTTCCAGTTATGTAAAGTCTGCTTCGGCACCTGGGGCGGAAGAAATCATTACTATGATTCAACAGCCCAAATGGTGATGCAGCAGCATGTTGTGGAGCATGGAGAGCATGACAAGGCACAAAAGAAGTCATGGTCATCCACTGCATCCGGGCTTAGCTCCAGATGTCCTGACACTGTCTTGCCTCTGGATCCAGCTAGGTCAGGATGAGAGAGTGAGGTTGACTGCGTGCCTCTCTCTCACTACAATCCAATTCACAGCACATGTCATCTTAATCAGCAATACACATTGCCTCATAAAAAGGGGAGCTGGTGAATACGAAGCAAAAAGAATCAGCGAAGCCGAGCAGAAACATGCACAGCGGAAAGCCAGAGCTAAGGCATCACAAACAGAGCTTTCTTCCTCAGACCTCTCTTGTTCTATCTGCAACAGGCAGTTTAGAGCTAAGATTGTCTCATCAGCCATCTTAGAACACACAAATAATAACACATCACACAGTTGATTAGGATTGGTCATTGTCAGTAATGACAGACGAACGAAATGAAAATGGGATTGGAATAAAGACATAAGAAAAATCAGTTGACTTTGTTTTATTTCCATTTTAGAAGTAAAACATTTTAACAAGCAACAAAACAAGCTGATACAATCTACATGTACGAGAACATACATTTATAGGGAAGCAATCAAGTGCATAAAACACGCAGATTGTAATAGCACATTATACTGTAATATTGTACGTCCATTGTGACGGAGCAGGACCACAAAAATGCCTACACTGTTGCAAGTGTGGCTAGCTGAGTCAGATTAGCCTGCACATCCACAGTCTGATCTGTCGAAGAAGTGTCAGACCCTTGACTGTCCACACAACAAAGACTTTGTACAGACTGCGTGTGGCTGCGTTTAATCACAAATGATATTGAGCAGATGATAAAGGTGCATTAAATATCCTCTGTGTGAGTTACTCATTTATGACACTAATTTTGAGACGGTGGCAACAGAAATTAAAGAATGTTTATAATCCTCTCATCAAAAGAAGCCGCTTAACAGTGCTCAGTCAATAAAAATTGAAAGTCGCCGCTAATTGCTTGGAGGTTCTAGTCGAATGCACCTTGCTTGTGATGTATACACATAATCAAGGTCAATTAGTCTACATAACAGCTGATCAGTAAATAATATGTTGGCATCGTTTACACGCTTTAATCGGACATCATTCACAATAATGGATTAAAGTAAGCTCAATTAAAGGCTATTATTCGATGATTTAAAGGTAAATTACTTTGTTTGTCAACCAAATTGTTAGACTTTTGTATCACAGAAGTAAGGAAATTATGTGGCCGTAAGTGATTGACAAAACAAAGCATGGCTCCTCTTTGGCCGCTAAATTTTGACTTCGACACAAGCGGCGGTAAAATAATGTAAAACTGCTTATTGAGAATAGAAAATCACTTCGAAATAGCAGAGACTTCATGCTAACTGAGTTTGACACAAACGGGGTCAAAATGCAATTAAATATAGGGAAACTGTTCGGGAATGGAAGATCACTTCGACATAAGTGGTGCTTTCGAGATAAGCAAATTCGAAATAACGGGATGCACCTGTATATGTCTGTACTATCCAGGTACTATTAGAGGGCTTTAAGGGAGCAGCTCAAATGACCTTAATTCTGTTTTTTTCCCTGAAACTGGTGTGAAACATTATCATGGGTGTGAGGGGTAGATAGAAACCTGTCCCGAGGGTAACTGTCTGGCATCATGAGGCTTGCCGAGTGATGCCAGACTGTGATTCCGAGGGACGGATTTTTCTATCAGTCCCTCACATCCATGATAGATTCTTTTTCTTGCATACCTTTCATTTCTGGAAGTGGGTTTTTGACAATGCAATCACTCCGACTGCAGATGTCCGCCATATTGTGATGACAATACAGTGACATTTAGTGACCTCATTACCTTCAGTGATGTCAGCCTTAACCATGGTGTACTGTGACCTCCTATACAACCAGTGTATATCTAACACATGAAAATTCTCAATTTCTATCTTTCCCATGATGGATAAGGGTGTGTGAGATAAGATTTGCTACCACGGGTGTAATTTGGGGAAATCCTTATCCGGTATGCAAGAAAATAATGTACTGAACACAAATTGACAAACTTATAATATATTTCTTATTTTTCCCAGAAAACAGGTTCTGACGTTTCTTGCAAATAGATTTAGGAGCAGTTTGATTTGAGTCAACACTGTTTGCTATTCATCCATCACATTTCAGACATGTCAGTAGGTAGTCAAATGTACAAATTTTAAGACAAGTACATATTTAAGGCATATTTAGGACAATAAATATGATATTTACCATCTTCACTAGTTATTACAGGTGAAGCTGTCTTCTCAGGTGTATGTACCATTGGCTCACCATCTTGACCTTCACCAGATTCAATGTCATAAACTTCTTTATCAGGAATGGATCTGGAAACAGTTATTAACAATGTAATTTCATGCAAAAAAGTAAGGTTTTTGGTTAAATACTAACCATCAAGGTCCAGTTCAGACTGTGTGTCTGTACAGGATCAACAGAGCCTTTGGTGCCTACTTACAGAAACATCTCATACTACAGGAATTAACCTTAAAATGCCAAGAAAACCTGCATCTGAAAATGTCGTCTGCAAACTTTTCAAACCTATTTTTGCATACAGGCAAAAAGTGTGGACCCAGATCAGACTGCTTCTAGAGGAACAGTCTGATCTGGGTCCATACTGTTTGCAAAAATGACTTTTAAAATCACAAGCAGACGACAAAGCAGACAACAATTGTTGTGACTGGCAGTTTAAGAGTTAATTTCAGTTTTGTGAATTTTATTGATGTGTAAACGCCACTAAATCACTCACAAACTGAATACAGCTCAAGCTTACATTCAGTTTGTATTGGGATTTGCCCATTTCACACCTTTATAAAATCCACAAAAATAACATAAATGGGACTTCATACATTTCTGAATCTTCATAATGTTCATAGCGGCTGAAGGGCAGCATAAATTTGACTGTTTAACCCTTGCCCTGCTGAATAAATTAAGATGCCACACCCTTTTCAAATTTTCAGTCACTCAGAATGCTTAATCCGGATTGTTGATATAAATTCACATACTAAATGGCAAACAGAGCAGATCGGGATCAGTTGGCTTCTTCAGAAGCCAACTGATCTGGATATACACTGTTTGCAAAGGCAGGACATATCTGGGTTCAGCAGGACGAGGGTTAATGTGCTTTAAATCTTTCAAATGTGCTACAATGTAATTTTAACATGCCAAAGTCGGATGTGCTTGGCCTTGATGCAGTGCAGAGGCGAAACACTACATTTTTTTTTTATTTTTACTGGTATATAGAAAGAAAAAAATGTTGTGGCTAGCTGCAGCACAACACAACCACAAAACATGACTTGCAATGATGTGAAGATACTCTGCTATTCACTGACTGAGTGCTTGGTTGTTATGAAAATGTAAGTACCTTAATGTCTGATAATATATGAAGCTACATTGCTGTTTATAACTGTGATACTTATCAGCGTTTAAGTTTAACAAGTAAAAGCAATGTTGGTATGTCATTCATTCTGTTAAAAATAAACTGGCATCTGGGTTTGGAAATTGCAACACAAAAACTCTTTAAAAAACGGAAAATACCGAAATCTCCGCTCGGCAAACTCTGTAAATGCGGCCAAAAATGACTCAGCAGACTCCATAAGTGTGACTGAAAATGCCTAGACTGACAGGCAATGTTTTGATGTTTAAAGACAATGAACATAAGATAACTTGCAAAGCACTAACTTTGCTTTTGAATTCCATCTGGATTCCCAATTTATATCTTTATTTTGATAACTAGTATTAGTACTGAATTTACACTAGGTATTCAGACAGACAGGTTTGAGCAAACAGTATAGACCCACATCAAACTGCTCCTTATCTTAAACTTTGAACAGATCTATATGTCTATGCAATGACTATGATTCCTTATCCTAAACTTTGAACAGGTCCATGTCCATGTCTATGCAATGGAACAGCAGTGTAGACCCAGATCAAACTGCTCCTAAATATGTCTATGCAATGGAATAACAGTGTAGACCCAAATCAAACTGCTCCTTAAGCAGTGTAGACCCAGACAGAACTGCTTCTAAGTAGCAGTTTTGCAATTACATATTGACCTGTTCAAAGTTTAGGATAAGGAGACTGATCTGGATCTACTCTGCTAAAGCTTGTCTGTTCAAATACTTTGGGCATATATTGTGTTAAAGACATTTCAGCAAAGCAATCTATTTTTACTATTTTTACTGAAAAATAAACAGCACTTGCAACTGTTACCATTATAAAATTAGCAGGCTATCAAACAGAAAAAGTGCAAATGATACCCAACTGAAATATTTAGGGCTCATTTTACCAAGAAATTGACCAGTTACCTATTACAAGCTGACAATTTGTAGTGATAATGTTTGTTTTTTTATGTAAAGGCTGCTGTTTTATTTAACATACAAAAAAAGAAAAGAAAAGAAAAAAAGAACACCAAGTCAACTGCTTTTCTGCTACTTTCATTACTGTAATGAAATAATGATTCTAAAGCTTTTGAACAATTAATGTCGTGTGTCAAAAAACTTCCCTTGAATTAGGCTATGAATATGCTTTGTTTAATGCACTGTAGTTCCATAACGAAAAGTAGTCACAATAAGATCAGATGACATACTTTTCTTATTTTCTCAGAAAACAGGACGACAATACATTCAAATTGATTAAAACAACAACAAAAAATTACATATGTCTTTATTATGCAACAAGCCATGATATGCTTGACATGGCTTTACAAAGCAATTAACCCTAGTCCTGCTGAACTGGGATATGCCCTGTCTTTGCAAACAGTATAGATTCAGATCAGCTGTCTTCTTCAGAAGCCAACTGATCTGGATCTACACTGTTTGACATTAAGTATGTGAATTTGTATTAACAAACTGGATCAAGCAGTCTCACAGGCTAAAAATTACAAGTGGAAGTGGCATCTTACCTATTGGAATCCATATTATCCTCATCATATAACTCTTGCATATTGGCAACCTCTTCATCACTGGAGGCAGCAGATGTCTGGTGTACAGACTCAGTGGTACAGGGTCGGTGTTCCATCAGATACTCATGAACGTTAGGTATGGTGTTCATCAGATGTATACGGCGCTGAAGAGTTCTGCTTGGACTTGCACCATAGCTTCTTGCCTCTGAAAACATGCCATAGATTTACAGAGACTTGACATTACCAGACAAGACTCCAGTTAAGAAGTTATTCTGGAGATAAAATATTTGATTTTTTAAAAACCAATGACTAGTATACTACTTCTCATTCATAGGTAACAATGACAAATGGTTTTGCCTTAAATCATGACAAAAGTTTGCAAATTTATTTCTGCTGTGTAAAGTGCCAAGCAAAAAAAGACTTTCTGAAAGCTGTCAAAAGTATAGTAGTACATAAATGAACAGCAACACGGCAGTCTAAACATTCCTTAGCTCCAGATATGAGGACAATTAGATAAATATTTTTCTTATTTCTCCATTAAAGTGCTTTTACTGAGTACCCAGAAACAAGAAAAATAATATAACTTCCTGGTAAAAATTCCAGGGCCCAGTTGTTCAAAGCATAATTAGCTTAACAAGCTCTTTAATGACAAACTTGTTAGTTGGTATAGCTAAGATATTTTCAGATACATTGATATTTTAGCTGCAAAAATGTGAGTAGCTTTTGCAAAAGCTGCTCACATTTTTTCAGCAAAAAATATTGAAGTATATGCCATATTTCAAGATAGTAATTTTAACGCCACTTTAGCTAACAACTTCATTTAGTTTTGGACAACCGGTCACATTAGCTAACAACTTCATTAAGTTTTGGACAACCGGTCACATTAGTTAACAACTTCATTAAGTTTTGGACAACCTGTCACATTAGCTAACAACTTTGTTAAGTTTTGGACAACCGGTCACATTAGCTAACAACTTCATTAAGTTTTGGACAACCTGTCACATTAGCTAACAACTTTATTAAGTTTTGGACAACCAGTCACATTAGCTAACAACTTCAATAAGTTTTGAACAACCGGTCACATTAGCTAACAACTTCGTTAAGTTTTGAACAACCGGGCCCTAATAATCTAGAGCTATGACATTCACAGACAGAAGATAGCCTTCATTTTGTGCCTGAATATTCTACAGTAACCAAATATTCTGTAGTGGAACAGTAAAGATACTGCTAGAGCCTTGGTGAATGTGCAGGGCAGGTAATTTGCGTTTTTGGCAACTGTACTGTCTGTCATGGTTTGTTTGCTCTTCCTCTTGGTGTCATTCATAGGCTATTTCTGTGATTTTTAGCTTGCCTTGGACATCTTCTTTTGTATTTTTCGCTGTTGGCAATATTGTTAACCCTTGTCCTGCTGAATAAATTAAGATGCCATGCCTATTTCTTATTTTCAGCCAATCAGACTGCTTGATCCTGATTGTTGCTATAAATTCACATACTTAATGGCAAACAGTGTAGATCCAGGTCAGCTGGCTTCTTCAGAAGCCAGCTGATCTGGATCTGCACTGTTTTCAAATGCAGGGTATATCCCGGTTCAGCAGGATAAGGGTTTAGATCATTTTCTAGCTGACATAATTCAAATACTGCTCAAATCAGAGACATAACAATACATCACTTAAATTTATTACAACAGTGACCAAGCTACTTCTAAAGAGTGCCCACAATGTATGTTTTCATGAAAAAATAAGAAAACTATTATGTGGATACCCCTCTTATCTGAAGCTATGACAAAAAGTCATTTTTGGGTCGATTGTTTACAATGATCCAAAGTATACATACACCAAAATTTCCTTAAGGTTGTTGTCCACATGATTATCATTGACCAATGAAATCAAACCGTGCATCAGACAAAATCTAGGTAAAGGTTATTCATAGCCATGCTATTGCTGTCACTGTGACATCAGAGTGCCGTGTGAAGTGGGTTATCTGTGAAAGATGGACTGGGACATTGGCAAATATTGCAGACCCAGATCAGATGCCACAGAATGTGGCATCTGATCAGGGTCTGCACTGTTTGCTTAAACTACAGAAAGTTAAGCGTTAAATGAAACAAGTCCCCGTTCAGGACCATTTTCCGAGCCCAAAGAGACAATCAACCCATCAGAGCTGTCAGTGCTTTGATTGTGTATTACAGACACTCCTAGCTCAAACAATGATACCAAACTTACCAGAAACAATACCCCTACAGCGTTCTATACTCGGCCCTTCAACATTCACTGGATATAATGGCTTAAGCCTAAAAATAGAACAGTTTGTTACACAAAGAATAATATACATTGTTTGCTTCATATGAAATATCTGTCAATCAAGAGTTCAGATAATTCAGTAACAAATTGATTTTGTTAACAAAAACTATGTTTTGATAGCAATTGCTCCATTCCTTTAACCCTAGTCCTGCTGAACCCAGAAATACCCTGTCTTTAGAAACAAGGCAGATCCAGATCAGGTGGCTTCTGAATATCTGGATCTGTACTGTTTGCGATTAAGTATGTGACTTTGTATCAACAACCTGCATCAAGTAATCTGATTGGCTGAAAACTGAAAGTGGGCATGGCATCAAAATTTATTTAGCATGACAAGGGTTAATCGAATGTTAAAACTTTTGTTTTTATGTGATTCCTATGTTTATTCCCTATGTTTTTATCCAGGCAAATTACACTTTGATGACAACTGCTCTAGTCATATTAGCAACTAAAATTTTGCATTTGTGTTAATTTTCAAGTTATTCTTTATTGTTTGGCTCTTATTCATGGAACTGTCGCAGTGCTTCAGGTAAACAGCCAAAATTATGGAGAACTGAAACATCTCCAAGGGAGATCACTCTGACCTTAGGAAAATTCTAATGAAAGCCAAAAATATATACTTTTAGCCATAAAAAAAATACAGGCGGTGGATCAAAATTATCTCTGCCAGGTGCTATGTTCAGAAAATGTAAAAAAAAAAAAAAGGGGACATGCTATTTCAGCAGTTTCAAAAGCAGAAATGAGTTTCTACCTGTTGCCAACACACCCCATTGCTATAAGCTTTACCTAGATGAACAGATGATGGTAATAACATCGACACAACATCTTATAACAGCCATAACTTTAAACATTTTCAGAGTTTTGGGGAATTAAAGGAATATTTTATTGTTTTAGTACTTCATAAACTATTCAGTTATCAATTCACAGTACAGTAAAACCTCAATGACTCAAACATTGATGGCTCGTTTACCTTGGATTCAAACTTGTTTTTGAGTTCCTGTGAAATTCTTCTGTTTGCACAAGAAAACAAATATTTAGGGAAATTGTCTTATTTTATATGAAATTGTATGTTGCGTGCACTCATTAGAATCACCTCATCAAGATGATTCTAATGAGTACACATAATATATAATTATTGTATAGAAGATCAAAAAAGACTGCCCAAAATTATCACCATTGGCTTCTTGACCTGGGGCCACAATTAACCCTCAGTGGCTGGGACTACCCATGCTTTGAATAAACTTCCATGGTCCCAAAGATGTTCAAGCCATTGATGTTTTACTGTATATTATATTTACCTCCCCTTTTTAAGTTTTCCTCCCACTCTTGCTGGTTCCTTATCTGTGCTCATTGCCATGAGGCGGTGGATGTAAAATGCTGCCTGTGTGGTGCGCTCCTTCAAGTCATGAGAGGGTGTTTGTCTTCCTTCCTAGATAAGGGTAAAAATGTTACATGTATATGTATTTTGCACCACATCTTATCTGATTTCATTCCATCACTATAGACAGACTGATATACTCACTTAAACACCCGCCAATACACCCCCACTCCCCCCCCCCCCCACACACACACACAAAGGGAAAAGAGAGACATCAAATAATACACATATAATGATAGACATAGACACTGAGAGCTGGAAACAGACAGACCAGTTGTTGTTTACATGACCATCTTTGTATTCTCTGTGTGTGAAAAAAATATATAAAAAAAAAACTTCAGTGAAGTTTATGTTGCAGTTGCATTACTTAAATGTGAAAACACCAGAAGAGTGAAAGCTGTCATCCTTGTTGCTCAGTGAGATAAAGCAATCAGTGAAGTGAAAGTAACTGTAAAATTTTACAGTTTGTAGACTTCATTTCAGGTGGTTGCTAGGGAGGATGTAAATACATGGATGAACGTACTGAAACTTGCATGCCTAAATCACCCATGCTAATGCAGGTGTGACAAAAATGTCCAACTCATATCTCCTAAATCCACTGAGTAATTTTCATATGACTTGATCCAGTTGTTCTCCATATCAACATATAGTCGACTCTCATTATCTCGACTTCACTTATCTTGAATAACTGCTTATCTCAAAGTAAAAATCTGGTCCCTGTTTTAACATGGAAATCTAACAAGAGGTAACAAAATATTGTGGAAAAGAAGAGAAATTCTCCTCTTTTCCACAATATTTTCAATATATGGATATGATCTCTAACTTCAGGAGTGAGATTACATATTCATCTGTGAAATGTGGCTGTTCAATTTATTTTTTCCTCAATTCTGCAAATCTGATATGTCAAGGTATTATAGAGAGTCTCTTGGACTTTGAGATAATTAGAACTGACTGTAATATGCAGAATATTAATAATCTCGTAAGGGGTAGCCGCTAGTTATGCACTCAGAATCTTTATGCGAACTTCTGGCAATAACTTACGAGACATCCAAATGTCAACAATAAATAAATAAATTCTCCTGATTTATTGATTTTTAGTAAATTTCATAGACATATTTTGAAAAACTGGACAATGCTATTCCCAACAACTTTCATTTCTGCGTCAGAAAAGATATGTAGGTGTGGGTTTGAGAAAACAAGCGGCTATTTTTTTATTTCAATTTCACCTTGAGAAGGGTAATCCAATATTCCTGTTTTGACTTTTTTTACCAGTGCAAAATGAAGGTATGTATTTTCAGCTATCTGGGCTATGAAATACTTATTTAACGTATCAGATAAGACGTACTGTAACCCACGTCCAATATGAAATACATAAGATGCTTAATTTCCCCAAGCATTTGTTCCGGGGACTGAAATATTTGTGCCGATTATGACTTACGAGGCCGACTACCCCTTACGGGAGCATTAACCCTTACGGGGACTAAAAAGCCTATACATCACAAAGCGAATTTTACGGCAATATAATGAAACTTTTATATGATTTTGGTCAATTGAGAGCTTCAAATATATACAAACATGGCATAGCAAAACCTTATTGATACATGTTGTCTCATTTGCAAAACTTTTCATGGTATTTGATTGTTTATATGTAAATGGAATATGTTTATATGTAAATGGAATATTTTGAAACTGGTCTGGTCTAAAATCTGCATGTTTTCAAATGCGGGGCATTCTGATAATGACTAATGTTCCCATAAGTGATAATCAGGCCTTGAAATCAGACACTGACAGTTGGCTGTCTTGTCCCCATAAGGGTTAATACCCCTGTAAGGGCTAGTCAGCTTCGTAAGTCATATTCGGCACAAATATTTCAGTCCCCAGAACAAATGCTTGTGATATTTGCCATCTTATGTATTTCAACGTAGATGTAGGTTGCAGTGCATCTTATTTGATGTTAAATAAGTATTTCACAGTCCAGATAGCTGAAAATACCTTCATATTGCACTGGAAAAGAAGTCAAAACAGGAATACAGAACTACCTATCTCCGGGTGAAACTGAAATACAAAATAGCCACTTGTTTTTCCAAGCCCACACCTATCTTTTCCGACGTAGAAATGAAAGTTGTTGGGAATAACACTGTCCGATTTTTCAAAATGTGTCTATGAAATTGACAAAAAATCAATAAATCAGGAGAACTTACCCGTTTGTTGACATTTGGATGTCTCATAAGTCATAGCCGGAAGTTCGCGTAAGGATTTTGAGTGCATAACCAGCAGATACCCCTTATGAGATTAATAGGTGTGTGCTATGTTGTTCAAGGTCAAACTACAAGATCAGATTTTAATCATGTCGGCTTTAAAAGCTTAAATGAGTTTTCATGAAACTGTGGTAAACTGAGGCACTTCTAATGGGAATGAGTACCCACAACTTATGTTTTAATGGAGAAATAGGAAAATCGGGACACATATGTACCATATTATGTGATAAATCTAGAACTTTGTATGCAAAGCTGTTCATGTATGCCTGTCTCTACTGTATCTGTTTGCAGTCTATGTTAACCAATCAATGTACAGGAGCTGTTTGATCAGTATCTACTATATTTGACAGTCAGCCATCACTTTATAGACACATCACCAAGCAGAAAATTAGAAATGTGACAAGGGGCCATCCTCACCAAGAAACAAGCCTTTTGCAAAAAATGAAGTTGGAAAAGGGCCATAACGCCAATAATAATAGGCAGTTTTTACCCTAAATCGACCTATATTTTATGATTATATACCTGTGTATAAAATATGAATCCAATACACTAATCTTTTGAAAAGATTATATTGAACCAAAACAATTTTTTGTACATATGGATGGGACAATGAAGTTGAAAAAGGACCACAACTCTCATAATAATTGGTGGACTTTAACACTAAATGGAACTTGACCTACATGTATATTTTATGATTATATACCTGTGTACAAAATATGAATCCAATACACTAATCTTTTTAAAAGATGTCGAACAGAAACCATTTTTCGTACATAAGAACATGCAGATAGGACACATGAACAGTAGTGATAATGTCCTTAAATTTTTACCACAAATATTTCTGACAAAATGGCATAAGCAAACAGTGTAGACCCAGATCAGAGTGCTCCTCTTCAGGATCAGGATCTACAATGTTTGCCTTTTTACTATATATTTTTCAGAAATAACAAAATAAAAACCAAAATTTAGGCCTAAAAAGTATGGATTAAAGTCTTCGAAAGTTTAGGAAATTTACTGTACAGTAAGTAATAGTGTCCAAATATTTAGGGTAATGAGGGTAGGTTTATTCATACGTGTCTTTCTATTGTAAACTTACTAAAACTACATCTGGTTTGAAGACTGCATGTTTAAATGGTGACTTGACATGTTGGTTGGGGTAACTCAGTTGTTTCCTTGGAGTTGCAAATGGGCTGTTAGCAGGAGTGGCTCTTCTTGACAGCTGACTTCTGAAAATAGACAGTAACAGCAGATGACAATCTATACTTTTAATGCTTGGCATGCTGGGTAAAAAATTCAACAGACAATATATTGAAATATTTTTTTCTTATTTTTCCCAGAAGATAGACTTTGACATTTCATACAAATTGTCTCCAAGGGAGACAATTTGTATGAAATGTCAAAGTCTATTTTTTCTGGAAAAAAATAAGAAAAACAATTATCATTAATTCAATGTCTGCTGAATTTGCCTAGGGAGTGGTACAGGTTAACCAGCTGTCTTAGTTGCAATCCTGGAGACCAACCAATGGTAGTCCAAATCACTTCTCTGGAACATAGTGTGAAACTGAAGCATTTTTTCTTGAAATATTTTCCAACTGATAAATGTAAGCATGCTATAAAGAGGCCTCTATGGCTGTGTGGTCTTCTCACTGATCACCAGCATCATATTGCTGAGATAAAACACTGGGCCCAGTTGTTCAAAGCGTCGTTAGCTTAACAAGCTTGTTAAGGGTCATTTCATTAACTGTTTTAGCGGATTCAATATACAATATTCTGATATTTTTTGCTGAAAAAATGTGAGTAGCTTTTGCACTGCAAAAGCTACTCACATTTTTTCAGCAAAAAATTTCAGCATATTTGCGTAGCACTCGATGTAAATTTTAACGAATCGTTAACTAACGACGTCGCTTTGAACAACTGGGCCCTGATTATGGGGTAAATGTCCTAAATTTCAAACACTTTATGCCATGCTTTTTTTTTTTTTTTTCCTAAATTTTGCTTTCTATACAGTTGTTTCTTGAAATGCCTAGTGGAATGACAAACAGTGTAGAACCTGATCAGACCTCTTCTTCAGGATCTAGGTCTGCATTGTTTGCATAGGCCATTTTGTCAGAAACTGGTGTAACTTTTTTGACATTTACCATGTATGAAATAAGTTGATAGTCACTTATTTGAAGATCAGTGGTTTTCATCTTACCGTATGGTAGTTTAGTGAAGGCAAACAGCACTGTAGTGTACACAATCAGAAAATATGTATATGTAACTCCATAAAGTCATGGTATAAATATTACAAAATTGTCAACAAAAAGAAATGATTATTATATAACAATCAATTTCTTCACATTTAATGAGGTTTTAGGCTTAACATTTCATTTTAGCTTGATGATGCATTATACTTGTAAAAATAAAGCTTTTCCAATAAATTACTAAATCAGACCAAAGTGTAGTTTAATGCTTAGCACTATGGGTAAAATTGTCAGCAGACAACATATTACAATATTTTTCTTATCTTTCCCAGAAAACAGATATTGACATTTCATGCAAATTGTCTCCAAAACAGGATTTGACATTTCATGCAAATTGTCTTCAAAGTTAACAATTTGCATGAAATGTCAAATCCTGTTTTCTTGGAAAAATAAAAAAAATATCCCCAATTTGTCGTCTGCTGAATTAGCCAATGGAAGGTTCATACATTCTAGCCCTTTGGGATGAATAAGCCCATTTAACCCTTGTCCTGCTGAACCCGGATATACCCTGCCTTTGCTAACAGTATAGATCCAGATCAGTTGGCTTCTGAAGAAGCCAACTGATCTGGATCTGCACTGTTTGCCATTAAGTATGTGAATTTATATCAACAATCTGGATCAAGTAATCTGATTGGCTAAAAATTAAATGTGTGCGTGGCCTCTTAATTTATTCAGCAGGACAAGGGTTAACAGAATACATGTACTGCTACAAAGAGGCATAAGCAGAGTTGAAAATTACATTGCAGTTCATAAACAGGCTCAATAAAAATGAGTCTGCTACTTTCGCTTTCTTTAACCCTTGTCTTGCTGAATAAAATAAGATGCCACACCCACTTCTAATATCCAGCCAGTCAGATTACTTGATCCAGGTTTTCGATAGAATTCACATATTTAATGACAAACAGTGCAGATCCAGATCAGTTGGCTTCTTCAGAAGCCAACTGATCTGGATCTACACTGTTTGCTAAGACAGGGCATGTCGTGTTCAGCAAGAGAAGGGTTAATGTGTTCTTTGATTTCAAAGGACCCAATTTTCATTCTAACAAAACCTCTGCAAGAAGCTGTTTATACTATGACCATCCAGCAGGTCTGAATATGGTAATCATGCTCAAAACAATCTACTTTGTATCAGTATCATCATATACTGTTTCTGCTTCTAGAGAACAGAGGAAATCTGGATGAACTTACTACATGTACCTGTGCAAGACACCTGGCAATTCCTTGGATTTCCCCCATATCTTAACCCTTGTCCTGTTGAACCCGGACATACCCTGCCTTTGCAAATAGTGTAGATCCATCAAAGTTGGCTTCTTCAACTGATCTGGATCTGCACACTGTTTGCCATTAAGTATGTGAATTTATAGCAACAATCCGGATCAAGTCATCTGATCGGCTGAAAATTAGGTGTGGCATCTTAATTTATTCAGCAGGACAAGGGTTAAGGGGTTGGAATACACTTAGCAGATTTTCTACATTTTTACAAGGGAGACAATTTTGGTGACTTCCTGTTTCTTTTCCTATACAACAATCCCTTTTGAAAAAGGCAGCTATTCTAAAATATAAGAATTTGCTCTCCTTCAGTAGGGAAAGAAGGACCGTAGAAAATATTTCATGATTAAATCTCCATGGAAGAATGTTGCCGACCCGGAGGGGATCGAACCCACAACCTCCTGATCACCGGTCAGACAAGCAGCCACCTGAGCCACCAAGGCCGGCTGTACCTAGTTCCTTAAGGCATGTGCAGGAACAGTTTGATCTGCATCAAAACTGTTTGCTAAGGGCTGTCTGAATATTTAGGATAAATATATTAAACTTATTGTCTTTACTGAGAAGACAAGCAGTCTGACTGTGTGGCGATGTAGTGTAGCCTGTGACTATTGTTTGCCGATTAGAAACTCTACAGTTTCCTGCAGTACACATCTTCCATGCAGTGTACACGAAAAAGCCGTAAGTCCCAAATAATTAAGTGGGGAAGGTCTAGTTGTGTAATTCTGCAACACTAATTCAAGCTTAACACTTTCCCCACTAGTGGCGACTTTTGTCATCTGATGATAACCTTTGCAAAGAGTTTGGACCCAGATTAGGCCTGACAAAATGTCGGGCCTGATCTGGATCCAAACTGTTTGACACTCTGATGGTATTCCTGAAAGATTTTTTTTGAAAAAGTTAATTTAAAAAAAAAAAAAATCCACAGGTGACAAAAAAGCATGCAAAATTACCCAGCATGCAAAGAGTTAAAGGAGACTGGATAGACTTGGTAGATTTTCCACCATTTTTGTAAGGGAGACAACTTTTGTGACTTCCTATTTGCTTTCTTGTGCACTAATTTCCTTCTGTAAGAGGTCTACTCTAAAAGAAAAGAATTTGCTCCCCCTGGGAGCAAAGTCTTTCCTTTAGAGTAGATCTCTTTTCTAGGGGAGACTAAATCATTTTGACAGAGTTGTCTCCCCTTAAAGTGTATACATTCCCATTAAAGCAAGATATGTAAGAAATCTCATTGTTTTGGAACAAAAGAAGAGAATTTATAACAATTTAGATAAGAAGTATGCAAACAGGAACTCCTTTCTAAGATGATTCATTACAAAATGGTTAGGATATAAAATGGTTTTATATCAAAGGTGGACCCTAAAGGTGTTGTAGCCTAACAAAATTGTCTAGATTATATAGAAAAAAATGACCATTTATGCTCATTTTTTCTATATAATCCAGACATTTTTGTTTGGATGCAACACAGTTGTTTAGCTAACATGGTTTTCACATTGGATTCCAGCAATCGGGTTATAAAGAGGTTATGGTGTATTCCTCTAGTATCCATTCACATCTACCTAATAAGTTAGTTTATGACATAAAGTGCCAAAAAGAAAAATCATGCACCAAAAGTGACAAAGAAAGAGTGATAAATTTAGTGCTAGAGAAATAAAAATAAGGAAAACAGAAAAACAAACAAAATGTTGCATGCATATCCTTACAATGCTCTATTAGACATAATAGTGGCCCAGATAGGATGCAAAGAAGACAAATACATATGATCAGAGCTCTAGATAAGATATTTTTTTTACAAGTAAGAAGTATTAACATTTTCTTATTTCTCCATGAAAACATATGTTGTGAGTACTCATGATTGCCTTTGGTTGAGGTGCTTTTAATGAGTGCCACACTTCTACATAAGTAGCAATTTCTCCTCTTTTCCACAATATTTTAGATATATCTCTAACTTCAGGAGTCAAATTACATATTCATTTGTGCAATGTGGTTGTTTGATTCATTTTTTGCTTGATTCTGTAAATCTGATATTTCAAGGTACTGATACCTGGAAGTATTTCAGAGAGTCCCTTGGACTTTGAGATAACTAGAGTCAATTGTAATTTATCTCAAATCTACCCTTATCAGGAGCTATAATTGCAAAAATTATTAAACAAATAATAACTTATGAAAATGACTTTTCTTTTTTTGATCATGGAACAGTTTAAATCATGTTAATGGAAAAAGAAAGGATTACACATGCTATTGTAGAAAAAGTATTATTTGAGAAAAAATATGAAATGAGATGGGCAAAACATCAAACATTTTGATAAAAAATCATGTTTCTAGTCATACGAGCCTGGTGAAGCGAAGAGAGGGCTTATAACACATACAAAACAGCAAAACCCAGATCTGCCTGGGTAGTTACATTGTTTGGTCAGTGCTTTTACTGTTCAGCTACATGTAGTGTCATAGATCCAGATATATGGTGAAAATTTTGTGGCTTCAATTATTTGTAGTTTGATCCACTATTGTGGTTTTCATTAATGCTTAGCTTAGCAATCTGTATAACATTTTCAGTAGAGGACATTTTTAAATATTTTTTTTTATTTTTCCAAGAAAACAGGATTTGACATTTCATGCAAATTGTCTCGAATGGAGACAATTAGCATGAAATGTCAAATCCTGTTTTCTGGGAAAAATAAGAAAACATATCACCAATTTGTCATCTGCTGAATTAGCCCATAGAGTGGTAAAAGTAAAAAAACAGTTTCCCAACCAATCCGAATGAGTATTCACAAAATAATTTTGTGCAAAATCAAAACAAATTCCATCTTCTGAATACTGAGGATTTGCTAAGAGGAGTACTTGATGACAATTCTGGGATGTTTTGGGGTTTTTTTTCTCCATAAAACTATATGTTGTGTATACTCACTAGAAGCACATCTCCAAGGTGCTTTTAATGAGAACCCACAACATAAGTTTTTATGGAAAATGAAAATCGAAATTTGTTGCAATGTTTTCCAAAGAATTCTTTTGCAGTGGACATCAAGAGAAGTAAATGTTTACATGCCACATCATCAAATGGGCCCTTTTAAATACCGCATTTATCATAAGTATTGGAACACCTTACCTCCTTACCATACATGTTCTAAAATTTGAACCAATCCATTAAGTTATCTACTGATGTGTGTAAAAACTGCCGGATGAGTGACAAACTGTGTATACCCATATCAGATGCCACATTCTGTGATGTCTGATATGGGTCTACACTGTTTGCTCAGGTCTGCCTGTCCCAACACTTAGGGTTAATATGGTATTCAGTTTAAGAACAGCAGTAAAAAGACAGGATGATAATGTCATAAGCCCTCTTTTTGTTTTATGTGGCTCTTTTAATGACCTTGAGCACAGGAAGATATACCAAGTACCGTATTTGACCTAATTATGCACATGCTCCTATAAGTGCACAGTCAAGCAATTTAGTGATCTTTCAATTACAGCTAGTGTACTTTTATCTACTTCTTTGTAAAAATATATGTTGATGGTACTCAAGCTGAGGCAATTCAAATGAGTACCAACAAAATATTCTTTTATAAAGAAAGTCAGAAAAATATTGCATAAGTATGCACAAGTATTATTAAATACACCCTTCATGGAGTTCTCTGCTGATCTTTCTTTGAAGTGTACCTGCAGTGTAGCAGGAGGATATTTACTAGAAGTTTTTCTAGTGATTTTTGAAAAAACTTAAGCACACAGTGCAGTAATTAGGGCGAATATGGTAATAACAAAACTGAACATATTCTCCATCTGTATTTAAGTCTATGTTTGCTTTGTATATCAACACATTATATTTTTTGTTGTTGTTGTTTTTTTTATTTCCCTTGTTACACATTTCAAATCTTTGCAAATTATCTCCTTGAATCACCAGAATCCAAGCTACCATTATTGAGATGTCTTGTCTACATTTGTTTGCAATATAGTCAATGGCCTGACTCCTTAATATTTCAAATTCAGCTTAAGCCATGGCCATTTCAGGACTGCCTGACCCATGGAAAACCATGCAAAATCAAACAAAGCAAAAAAGAAATGTCAGAATGATGTATATGCCCGTCTGAAAAACTTTTTCTTTTTTTTTTTTTTTTCTAAAAATCTCCAGAAATTTTACCAAATGTGAGAGTCCAAAACCACTTATTGTTATTAAAATTCTTGCTCATTTTTAGCCAAATGAGACTGCTACATAAGAGCATTAGACTTCTTGTTCTCATGTATTATTGAGCCTGGCAGAATAATCCTTGCAGGAGCTAATGCAATTAATTTTTCCACATGGTACATCATCATCATATTAAGATACATGAACAAATAAACTCCTTCAGTCTGCTTTATATGACCTGGACAGGAATTTAATATTTAAAGACATCACTCCAACAGTATTGAACCACATCACCTTGTTTTGTTAGTTTTTTTTTTCAAGTAAAACATCTTAATGTATATAAAAATAAACATGTTAAACTATAATACCCCGCCATTATCATGTCGTGGGCAGTTAACTCTGTCAAACATTGACGAAATTTGCCCATTAGCAATCCAAAACCAGATCTCCTTAATATCAATGCATGTACCAAGTTTGGTTAAAATCCCTTGACATTTACACAAGTTATCGTCCGGAAACGAAAATATGGACATGTCTCGGGCAGATAACTCCATCAAAATTTGACGAAATTCGCCCATTAGCAATCCCAAACCAGATCTTCACAATATCAATGCACATACCAAAAAATCCATTGATGTTTACTCGTTATCATCCGGAAATGAAATGCAGATGGATGGACGGATTGTCAGACGCACAGACATCTAATGTGAAGCCATAATACCCCGCCACTATTGTGTGGTGGGGTATAAAAAGAAAAAACAAACAAATTTTAGTTTCCTCTTCCTGTGCTCAATGACCTTATAGAACTACAGTGTGCAATTTTAGCTTAATTCTCATGCTGAAATAATTATAATGAGACAATGCTTCCAAAACAACAAAAACTAGCAGTGGATCTTTTCACTCCAGACAAAGAGCTGTGATTTAGAAATTTATAATTTATCCTGACGGATGGTTGTCTCTTATCCCATATATTCACAAAAGGTAGGGGATATTCAACTTTATGATGTCTTGACATCTAACATACAAGAATATGTGTATGCTATTTTTTGTATCTTTAATTAGCTCTTTAGTAAGGATTTTCATTTCAGTAATGGCAATGAAAAAGAAGTATACCATAATAACCCTAAGTATTGGGACAGACAGGCCTTTGCATACCGTGTAGACCCAGATTAGATGCCACGGAATGCGGCATCTGATTCTGTGGCATCTGATCTGGGTCTACACTGTTTACCATAAATACAACAATATTTTAGGCATATCAAGAGGTAGTAGAATGGATTATTTAAAATCTTAGGCCAAGTATGTAAATTGATAAACTGTTCCCAATTCTTAGGGTAAATATGGTAACTGTGGTTTAGAATAACCATTTGAATGCATCTGGGATCACTACTGATGCTGAGAGCACAATTTGGGATCTATATAATAATAGAATAATATCTCAGATATAATCTCATGAGCTAAGATAAATATAAATATCCCTTACTTTTCGTGAACAGTATATACACAACATATACATGTATATGAGCTATGTCATGGAAAAAGAGCCATTATATCATATATAAACAGCAAAGGTGCACATGAGCTTGCAGTCCCATGCAGTCTCACCAGAACCTATGTTGTTTGCTCTTGTAAGCGGTAGGACAAGGGGAAACGTCAGCCAAAGATCTAGACATGTGGCCTAACAAAGGACTGAGCTTTTTGCTCACAATGTGATGAGCTTTTTTCTCATAATGTGATGAGCTTTTTTCTCATAATGTGAAGAGCTTTTTTCTCAAATTGAGGTTCGTATGATAAGAGCTGACCTTCACAATTCACAACCACAGGACCGTGACCCAAGAGTATTAATACCTCAACCAACATGACCAGCCTAATATTTGGTCAACTACATGTATCATGAAACAAGGATTTTCTACAGACAATATCCTTGTACCGGTAGTTTGGTACGAATAAAGGTTTAATTTGGGTTTTGATTTCTAAATGGATCGTAAATATTAAATCAGTCTATTTCCTTCCTAATTAACAAAGAATATGTTTTCTACATTGTCACATCTAATATTCAGCAAGTTAGCACTATTAATATCAAACATCTTACCTAGAACCTGGCCTTGAACCTTGACGTGACCCTTGACGAGACCCTGACCTTGACCCTTGACGTGACTCTGACCTTGACTGTGTGCTAGTTCGAGATTTTGAACTTTGACCAAGGTCAAGGCCACAGGTTTTCTTCAAGGGTTCACTGTCCCTAGTTTCACTTCAAGAAAATAAATTTAAGTTAAATCAAAACATATCATACAAATGTAAAATAAAAAGACATAACCCTATGCCCTGCTGTATCCAGATATGCCCTGCTCTTGCAAACAGTGTAGATCCAGATCAGCTGGCTTCTTCAGAAGCCAACTGATCTGGATCGGCACTGTTTGTCATTTAGTATGTGAATTTATATCTACAATCTGGATTAAGTAATCTAATTGGTTGACAATTAGAAGTGGGCATGGCATTCTTAATTTATTCAACATGACAATGGATAAGCTTTCCTAAGACAAAAGATACCTTATTATGTATGCTCACGCTGAAGACTCAGATCTGTCTGCCTTTCTGCAATCTGATCAGTCATCTTTTATCCACCCAAAGAAGCCTTGAACATAGCACACAGTGTAGACTTGATCCGGCTGCAGGTATGCACAGACTGATCTTAAGTCTTCACTGGGCACATGTGTCATAACATACCCTTTCTCATGCTGAGGCTAATTCTGACAACAACAACATTCTGACAATATTCTGAGCCCAGTTGTTCAAAACATTCTTAGCTTAACACTTACCATGCTATGGGCAGATTCAGCAGACAACAAATAGATGATATTTTTCTTATTTTTCCTAGAAGGAAACAATTTGCATGAAGTGTCAGATCCTCTTTTCTAGAAAATATAAGAAAATATTTCAAAATGTCATCAGCTGAAATTTTTACCCAGCATGCATTAATAAAGATGCAAAGACAATGAGATGTTAAACATTTTCTTTCTTTCTTTTTTTTAAAAAGGTGAGTAGAGTGCAAAATCTACCAATATTATTTTTTATAAAGAAATATGGTGTATACAACAAGATATGTCTCGGGACAGGAAAGCTCACCTAAAATTGAGTTTGTCCATCATATGAAAAATTCAAGTCTGTAAGTTGACCCCAGGGTCACTGCCAGAGGAGGTCTGTAGGGTGAAATTTCAACTACATCTTAGGAGATAGGCAATTTTAAAAACTTAAACATAAAGTTTTATTCAAATATTAAAGTTCTAAGATCATGGCCTTGACCTCATGTACTTCAGTTATACATCATACTGAACAAAACTGGACCATTACCTAACATCAGTCCAAGTATCAACTATTCAGGAAATACAGACCTTTAGAAACTTTAATGTAAACTTTAATATGAAAAATCAAAGTCTGTGACCTTAAGCTCAAGGTCACTGAGGAAGGTGGGGCTTGTCTAGAAAACAAGAATGAGAATCAAAAGACAACTGACATTTCATTTATGCCACTTGTCTCTTTCGGTGACAATATGCATGAAATGTAATGGTTAATCAAAAATGCTTAACAAACTACTGCACCCTGGCTTTACTCCTACTTATTTGAGGTGAGTTGTGATAACACAAGCTCAATAATGAAGACCCTGACCAGCCTTTACAGATCCCAGATAAAAGGAGAATCCAGATAAAATGTTTTTCTTATTTTTCTTATTGAAAAATCTGTTGTATGTACTTATTAAAAGCATCAATGAAATGCTTCTTATGAGTACCAGTATTCACTATACACTACAACCTCTTCAGTCTTCATAACACAGTTCGTTATAACACGGTTTGGATATAACACGGTTCAAAGATGGATCCCAAAAATGTATAGATTATATTGAAAAATGACCATAAATGGTCATTTTTCAATATAATCTTTACATTTTTTTTTTTTGATATAACACGGTTGTTTAACTAACACGGTTTATGCTATGGACCCCAACAATAGTGTTATAAAGAGGCTGAGGTGTATACCTTTTTTGACTGAACAAAGTGACTGATCTGGAATTACTTGAGTGCGGTCAGTATCTTCACTGTTCCTGTATATCATGGTGCCCAAAAGACTCCAGATAAGATTTTTTATAATGTTACAACAGCAAAAATGTTTTTTGAACATCAACCATTTTTGGTTAAAGCTTAAAGAAGCTTTAACCAAAAATGGTTGATGATGTTCAATAAAAATCTTATCTGGAGAGCTGAACTTGTTGTTGTCTCTGGATGCCCCTTGTATCTGAAGTGCTATCTTGTAGAATTTGTACATTCAGTAGCACAATTTCATCATATCATCCACAATGTGAGAAAATGTACCATCTGACATAAGTTATGCACCCAGTGAAGACCCTGATCAGCCTATCTATCCACACCAATCTTCAATGGGCACAATGTGGAAAGGTAAGGATCCAGTTTCTATAGGTGGGTTAAGAAGACTGCCTGGATGTGCAGACTGACTGGATTTCCCTGGGCACATATCCTAAGGTAATACATATTCTCATGTTAAGGTTCATAGAGTTATCGCTGAGACTGTATCAGATATATTATCATCAATGCAGAATCACAGTCATCATGTTATCAGTGTAAATGTATGGGTCATAATGATATTATGAATGTAACATACATAAGGTTATCACTGAATGCATCAGCCATAATGTTTCTGTGAATATATCAAACATAATGTTATCATTATGAATGTGTTATAGTGTTATTATTGAATGCATCAGCTAATATTACTGTGAATATATCAAACACAATGTTATCATTGTGAATGTATCATAGTGTTATCAGTGAATGCATCAGCTATAGTGTTACTGTGAATATATCAAACATAATATTATTATTGGGAATGTATCATATTGTTATCACTGAATGCATCAGCTATAATGTTACTGTGAATATATCAGACATAATGTTATTATTGAGAATGTATCAGACACAGTGTTATCACTAAATGTATCAGGCATGTCATCAGTGAACTTATCAGACATGTTATCATTGTGAATGTATCACAGTGTTTGTTTCATTGATTGTATCAAGTATAGTATCATTATTGTGACCATTTCAGATGTTATCATTGTAAATGTATCAGTCTGTGTTATCACTTACTGTATCAGACATGTTATCACTGAATGCATCAGCAATAATGTTACTGCAAATATAGCAAACATAATATTATCATTGTGAATATATCACAGTGTTATTACGGAATGCATAATATATAATGTTACTGTGAATGTATCAGACATAATGAGATCATTGGGAATGTATCATGGTGTTATCACTAAATGCATCAGCTTTAATACATGTTATCACTGATTGTATCAGGCATAATGTCATTATTGTGGACATACCAGACATCATATTATCATTGTGAATGTATCACTATGTTATCACTTAAAGTTTCAGACAGTGTTATTTTTGTGAATGTATCAGACATAACGTTTCCATTGCGGATACAACGTTGTTAAAGTAATCACTGTAACTGCATCTGCCACGTCAGTAATGTGAATCTATCAGGCACAAAGTTAAAATCTGTGCAAATGTAGCAAAGAAAATAGCTCTGATATTTAGAAATAAAAATATACACCAACAAAAATAACAAAACCACAAGATTCATAACACTAAACAAGATTTTTTACCTTTTTAACACTTAGCACTCTTCAGCAGAAGACAGTTTGAAATATCTTCCTTATTTTTCCCAGGAAACAGGATTTGACATTTCATTTGACTGGAGACATCTCATATGAAATGTCATATCCTGTTTTCTGGGAGAAATTAGAAAAATATCATCAATTTGTCATCTGCTGAATTTGCCTAAAGAGTGGTAAAGGGTAAAACTAATTTTCTCTTAATATCTTTTTGAATATTAGATTTATAAAAAATATGCCTTTGAAGATAAAGCTTCCAGAAGAATGTCTGCCAACTTCTAAAAATGTTTCAGACTCCTGATGTGTCTTAAGTAAAGTACCGTAAAGAAATCTGACAAATAGTTCACTTACTCACCTCTGGAATCTTGGTGTTGTGTATGGAGACATAGGTACTGAGGTTCTTTGCCCTGCAGGAGACTTTGGATGTGGAACTGTCCTGTATGTAGGTGGTCTGGTACTGCTGGCTGTAACAAAACAAATCATACAAGTAACAAGAAATTGCCACAGTGGCACCGCAATATAAGAATTTTAACATCCTAGCATAAAAGATACCCAAGTACTCTGGTTACCAATGTGTCAGACACACATACGCACATATGCACTTAACATCATGATGAAACGCTATATGCCCCAATCCTGCCATCGGCAGGTGGGGCATAAAAATAAAAGAAAGAATATAGAACAAAAATATTGGCAGAGCACCACCCAAAGAATATTACAGCCAAACTGAGACAAAATGGCTTTGGAAGCCTTAGTGAAGATGTCATTGAAACTATTTTCAACCAGTAACTGTGTTTTCAGAGAAAACAGATTTCCCCTAACCATGAATTTTAAATTTTTCTACTGCTGTGACCTTAAATATTAGGTCAAGGTCACCAAAATTTAATCAGTTCTTTATTATGTCCCAATTCCATGAAAATTTGGTAAGAATCCAACCACTGGTTCACAAGATTTTGTGCAGACAAGAAAGTGTTAAGCCCACGCCAAAGCTAATGGGATCCGTACCAAAATCAATATGTCTCTCTCCCCACAGGTTGGGCAACATAACTAAAAGTTTATGGAATATGCTGGAAATCATTGCTTCAAAACTACTGAAACAAATATAATAAGTATATTTCTTCATGTTAATCAAAGATAATTCCAACACTAATTTGCCCGATTTGATTGGTCATGTGCAAATTATGTTTTGAGAATTCCACTGAACAGCAATCATGGACTTATTTTCTTTGCCTAATTTCTAAAATGAGCTAATTAACTCAGGTTTCAATGTAATAATGACAATCATTTTATTATTATTATTTTTATTTGATCAATATATAAATGCTGGCTAATCACTCACAGTTTTTTACGTATCAATAAAATTCACAAAAATGAGATTTATTCCTATACTATCAGTATATGACTACATTATTTCAAAGAATCCCTTTAACTCTTTCCCCACCAGTGGCGACTTTTGTTGTCTGCTGATAACCTTGCAAACAGTTTGGACCCAGATCAGGTCTGACTAAACATCAGGCCTGATCGGGATCCAAACTGTTTGAAGGTATTCCTGAAAGAGCTTTATGAAAAAGTTATTTTTTGAAAAAAAAAAAAAATAATAATAATAATAACTGATGACCAAAAAGCATGCAAAATTTTGTGTTGTCTCCCAGAGAAAGAGCGAAAAGGACAGAAAACTAGCAGAGGAGAGGAAACAGAGTAGTGATGGAGGGGAGGAGGATGACTAGAAAAAGTTAATGACAGGGCAGAAACAAAAGAAATACTGCCACACTCCCCTCCCCCACCCCCAAAACATACACACACGCTGCAAGTACAGCAGGCCCTTAGCACCACCCGACACCCCCCCCACCCCCCACAAAACACACACCCCCACCCTCCCTCCTAATTGTTTTTTGAGATTCTGTTTGAAAGATTTACTGTTTTAAGCTCATTAGTTTCCAGGACAACCAATTAAAAAAGAGATGGAAATAAATACATGTGCATTCAGAACAGGATATTCCAGAATGTTACTGCCTGGACTGGATTAACCCATTTATGCTGAGTGGACTCTTCTACTTCAACTATTTTGACAGGTTCATTTCCTACACAGGGGGTGTCTGGTTAGTTTTTATTAATATCACATTTTGTAGGAATTTCTGAACTTAACGCAAACATTGTTGACCCTGATCAGATGCTGCATGCTGCAGCAACTGATCAGGGTCTACACTGTTAGCCAATGTCCCTTTTATGGGACACTAGGCATAAATGGGTTAAACTACTTTGGAACAGTTAAAAAATATATATATAGTTCAGCTACATGTACCAATTTTTATCAAAACTGCTTCAACACACATCTTAACAGCATAAATGGATAGATGCATGCATAGATATACAGGTAAATGACAAACAATGTGAAGCTGATAAATTTTCTTAATTAAATTAAATAACCCTTTTTTATTGTTGTTTCAATGTTTTGGCTCCCTGGTCTAAGAAAAAATAAAACAGCAAGAATACATTTTAAGAAGATTCAGTGACTAGATTTCTTTCAAATCGATTAATATGATGGCAGACAACAATAAATATTTAAAAAGATGCTTCAAGAAAAAAAAAAACAATTACCTGTTGATAGCATTATTACCTAGATATATACTTTAAAATTTCAATTGAAACAGCAAATGTATTTACACAATATGCATTGTCTTTTAACATTTACTATGCAATAGGCAAATTTAGCAGATGACAAACTGATGATATTTTTCTTATACTCCTAGAAAAATAGGATCTGACACTTCATGCATAATTGTTATCTAAGGACACAAACTGCATTAAATGTCAACTCCAATTTTCTAGGAAAAAATAAGAAAAATATTTCAAACTGTTGTCTGCTGATTTTTTTACCCAGCATGCAAAGTGTTAAATGGGGCATCCTGTAGAGAAAACCAACTGTTCGCTGCAAGAAAACATAACGTAACTTACAAAAGACATGGATGGCTCTAGATAAGGCGCTTTTTTCAACTGAAAAGTATTTATTTTTTCTTATTTCTGCACAAAAACATATGTTTTGGGTACTCATTAGAAGTGCCTCAGCGAGGCACTTCTAATGAGCACCTACAACATATGTTTCCGTGCAGAAAATATTTGCCTGATACCTCCTCTTATCTATAGCTATGACATGTATATCCAGAGAAAGACTCATGAAACCAATTCTTCTTCAGGTAGAAGCATAGACTCTGATCAGACTGCATGGCTGGGCTGTCTAAATGAGTAGGATGGGGTGCAAATCTTGACCAATTTACACTGAATGGACTCATCTTCCACAACCCTTTAGACTGGTCTATTTACAATAGCAGGGTGTCTGATTAGGTATTATTATTACTGTGTTTTATAGGTATTCCAGTGTTCAGTGCAAACAGTGTAGACCCTGATCAGATGCCACATTCTCTGCTCTGCTTGCCAATTACTTTTTTAGGGTTTTCCAGGCTGAAATGTGTTATTATATTCACTAGTCTCATACATGAGTCAGCACAAGACAAAACGAAAAAAAAACTTGTGCGACCAGCAAAGACTCAGCTCAGCCTCACTTCCGTGCAGTCTGATCAGAGTCTTTGCTGATTAAATTTGCTTTCTACATCCTCCAGGCTATCCAAAGAGGGATAAAAGAGAACCCTTGCAATATTGATGGAAGTACAGGCTGATCTGAGTCTTTGCTGGTCACACAGGTATTACTGTAAGTTTTGTCATGCGCTGGCTCCTATGTAAAACTGTTGGTTTTCCCACAGGAGGTTTCTTAACTGTTGATTGAAAGAGCTGATTATTATATATAGTATTCATCACACTTGTTGAAACAAATACTGCCATACAATTTATAAAATCATAATGACTAGCTAATTGACAATAATTCAATGGCAAAAGAACATACAAGAATGGCAAGATATAATGGACTGACCCAAAATATCTAAAATGGACTCTCCTATCTCCCACTATGGTAAATTCCATTATTTTTAAAAGGAACATTTCAAAAAGAAGTCAAATTGACAGAAGAGAGGGCTACTAAATAGCTAAGGTGCGATAGTTTTATTTGTTGAGTTGAAGGGGATAATTTATGCATCATTCATTAAAACTTTTGCATCTAGTTGATTATTTGCCTATATGTGCATGTCTGGGTACATTAGTATATTAATTAAGTTTTAGAGTATGAGTTGAAATTTTAAAGGCCAGTCAAGCTCTATTATATATTTGCTTATATTTTATTCCATCTATTTAGATTTAAAAAAAAAAAAAAAAAAAAAACCCACAGAATTTCTAAATTAAATATATATTTTTTTCTTGAATTAAAATGAAAGTAAAACACACACACACACACACACACATACACACACACACACACACACACACACACACACACACATGTGTATAAGGTTTTATACAGATTTAACAGCCATTTACTTAATGGAATCCCAATAAAAATCACTAGATTTCACTCACTGGAGCCCAGAGCTTATGCATCCACGTGATCAAATGTAATGACGGACATGGCTGACTATTTCACAATTTCCCAAAATGAATACAGTCGACTCTCGTTATCTCGAACTCCAAGGGACTCTTTGAAATACTTCGAGATATCCGTAGTTCGACATATCAGGTTTGCAGAATTGAGGAAAAAATAATTTGATTGACCACATTTAACAAACTGATAGGTAATTGGACTTTTGAAGTTAGAGATATATTGAAAACATTGTGGAAAAGAGGAGAAATTGCTCCTTAGGAGCAATTTCTCCTCTTTTCTACAATATTTTCCATCTGTTGTTAGGTTTTCGTGTATAGGCAGGGACCAGATTTTCGCTTCGAGATAAGCGGTTATTCGCGATAAGCGAGGTCGAGATAACAAGAGTCAACTGTATTTTTTTCGATACCCCCGGATAAGGAGATTTTTTCCACCAAAATTATTGATATTTGTCTTATCTCTCCACATAAACATATGTTGTGATTAGAAGCAACATGTTTTCGTGGAGAAATAAGAAAAACATTTACTGGATACCCTCCCTTATCTAGACCTATGTAATCTGAATTAAAGTATTCTGAAAATCTGTATAAAGCTGTTGTTTTTTTTTCACATTTTAGCAGACTACAATTTAGTTTTGATAAAAGACTGGCCTACCATAATAATCAGAGCTCTTGATAAGACGGGGTTTTTTTTTCAATCCAAAAGAATTGATATTTTTCTTCTTTCTCCACAAAAACATGTTTTCATGAAGAAAAATAATTACCTGATACCACTTTCAAATTTTCATAACTAGAAGTTGAACGTCCTGTTTTATAGAAAACACGCATCAAGTAATTAGTGTTGGGAATGTCAGAATTTCATAGTCGATCATCAGTTTTGTAAAACCAATTGATCATTGATTAATAAACGACTTTTAGAAAATATATTATGGCAAGCCGTTTTACTATTTATTAAGCAAACTAGATATATATTATATCAGATATTTTATATAGGATATAAGATATCTAATATAGGATATGAGATATCTGATATACTAATTCAGATATCTTATATCCTATATTAGATCTTATATCCTATAAAAGATATCTGATATAATATATGAGATATCTTATTTATTTCTGCATATAAGATATCTAATTTACCATATAAGATATCTTATTTGTTAAATAAGATATCTTATTTACCAATATAGATATCTAATATACTAAATATCTGATATACTAAATGAGATATCTTATTTGATTGAATAAATTAGATATCTTCTTTAGTAAATAAGATATCTTATATCCTATATGAGATATCTTATATCCTATATGAGATATCTTATATAGCATATCAGATATCTTATATAGCATATTAGATATCTTATATAGCATATTAGATATCTTATATGTCAATTCAGATATCTTATTTAGCATATTAGATATCTTATTTAGCATATTAGATATCTTAATTGACATATATCTATTTTATATAAGATATCTGATATAGTATATCAGATATCTTATATATTATATAAGATATCTGATATATTAAATCAGATATCTGATTTATAGAATAAATAGTAAAATGGCTTGCTGGCAAGCCGTTTTACTATTTATTATGCATTATATCAGATATCTTATACAGAATATAAGATATGTAATATCTGAATTAGTATATCAGATATATCCTATATAAGATATTTTATATCCTATATAAGATATCTGATATATCATATTAGATATCTTATTTAATTTCACATATAAGGTATCTTATTTACCATATAAGATATCTTATTTGTTAAATAAGATATCTTATATATTAATCTAGATATCTGATATACTAAATAAGATATCTGATATACTAAATGAGATATCTTATTTAATTGAATAAATTAGATATCTTATTTAGTAAATAAGATATCTTAAATCCTATATAAGATAACTGATATAGCATATCAGATATCTTAAATAGCATAAAAGATATCTTATATGCCAATTAAGATATCTTACATAGCATATCAGATATCTTATTTTGCATATAAGATATCTTAATTGACATATAAGATATCTTATTTATATAAGCTTTCTGATATAATATATTATATAAGATATCTGATCTTATATATTATATAAGATATCTGATATATTAAATCAGATACCTGATTTATAGAATAAATAGTAAAACGGCTTGCCATAATATATTCATTCTTAATTTAGCCCTCTTCCAGGTAATTAGTAGCTCCAGATCAATAAGAGGGGTATCCAGATTATATTTTTATCTAATTTCTTCACTTTTATTGACCAGAAAAATATGTTTCTAAAAATAGAATTTCCTGGTAAAGTCGACTATAAAAAATCTCTCCAATAATCAGTCACAAGAAGCAAGAGTGACTGATGATCGATTATAATCGATCATCAGTGGCAACACTACAAGTAATAAACATATTTGAAAATAACAAGACTGTTCAGCAGAAGAGTTTGATAAAGATATTAGAAGTGTCCAGGTGGCTAAGCGGTTAGTGTTCTTGACTTTATTGCAGATCCGGATCAAACTGCTACTTTAACAGTACACATTTTGCTCTGGCATCTCTGAGTATTTCCAGTAAACATCATAGATCTAGATAAGAATACACACCTGGAACTTTATTGCTATTTTCCCCATACATCTATAGTATGTTTGTTTGTTTGTGTTGAGGTTTTACAACCCAGTCAACTCAATGGGGTCATGTCGTGTATGGTCAGTTTATCTAACCATACCTTTACTGGGTAGCTTAGTCCTCTGAGCGGTTAACCAGTATTGTGCACATTCTTTTGTTTGCCAGAAACTGACAACTGCCCTTCTTGAAACAGCAGAAGGGAGAGAATGACCACAGAAAATATTTCATAATCAAATCTCCTCAAAAGAACGTTGCCGACCCAGCGGGGTTGAATCCGCAACCTTGTGTGCTTATTCTAGGCATACTTGTTGTATCTAGGTTGCTGCACTGTCCATAACCTTGTGTGCTTATTCTAGGCATACTTGTTGTATCTAGGTTGCTGCACTGTCCATAACCTTGTGTGCTTATTCTAGGCATACTTGTTGTATCTAGGTTGCTGCACTGTCCATAACCTTGTGTGCTTATTCTAGGCATACTTGTTGTATCTAGGTTGCTGCACTGTCCATAACCTTGTGTGCTTATTCTAGGTATACTTGTTGTATCTAGGTTGCTGCACTGTCCATAACCTTGTGTGCTTATTCTAGGCATACTTGTTGCATCTAGGTTACTGCACTGTCATTATTATAAATACTAACCTGTGAATATACTTTTTGCTCAAATCCATCAGCAAGAATTTCTGACTTCCGTGCATTCAGATTTGCATGTCCAAAACAAACTTATCTGCAGCACTGGACAATGCCATTAACCCATTACTGTCTGGAGACCCCTAAAAGGGTAATTGGCATACATTGCAGACCCAGATTAGATGCCACAGAAGGGTCTCCACTGTTTGCAAATAGTTTTTCTCTAGGCATATCTAAATAACATAGCCGTACATACCTAAAATTGAAATTAGAATCTTCCAATATATAGAGTGCGGGAGTTCATTCAGTCTATAATGGGTTAAGATTACATTACTTACCAGCAGATTTTTCCGAAACAAATGTTGTATCTGCTGAAAACAAATGTTGTATTCAGTCTATAATGGGTTAAGATTACATTACTTACCAGCAGATTTTTCCGAAACAAATGTTGTATCTGCTGGAAGGTTGTCTATACTCAGAAATGGTTCAGTCTGGAAAATAACAGAACTTCACTACATGAACAACAGCAGCTCTTAAATCTCTATAACAATGATAAAACCATATACAGTATTTACCCCAAGTATCCAGACACCTTATCTGAAGTTCTCTCCTTACCATACGCCCTAAAATTTTGAACAAGTGTATTTCACTATCTGTTGATACATCAAAAATGTCACTGAATGGCAAACAGTGTAGACCCTGTTCAGATGCTGCTTACTGCAGCATCAGATATGTCTGCACTGTTTGCTTAGATCTGACCAGCCAAATACTTATGTTAAACCCGTAATATTTTTATCTTGCTTGTTATGAATTGCTTTTTATGTAACATATTCAACCTAATTACCACACAGAGATGTTAAATTTTTTCAAAAATACTGAAAAAATGTAGTAAAATATGTGTCCACCTACCAAAAGTACACTTTAAAAACAAAATCAGCAAATGACTTACAATGTATCTAATGGTGTTTATGCTATGTTTTTTGTTTTGTTTTTTCTGATTTTCTTTATAAAAGCAAATATTGTGGATACGCATTTAAACAGCACCCACAAGTCGATGATATTCAAATTGGTACCACAACATATGCCTTTATAAAGACGTAGACAAAAAGTACAGTACACTGGCTGTAATCTGAAGATTATGGAATTGCTTGACAATGTGCTTATAGGGGTATGTGCAGTAATCAGAGTGAATATGATAATTCATATTGGCTTCTGCAATATGCTGGATATTCAGCCACTTCAATTACAATCTATGTTCATGTACAGAACACTAAAGCAGATTTGGTCAAAGTATTTTGCAATAACAAGAATCAGAATGGGGTTCTTTTGTTGTTGTTGTTGTTTTAAAATGGAGTGTCAAATGTATCTTTTTTTAATTTAATTTTTTTGTGTGTTATTACCTTGTGTGCTTTGATCAGCAATAAGACATACTGAATTGAACAGAACTGGTGCCCTTACTGTTAGAAACTTTTAACTGCATTTTTCACCATTGGTTTTGGAATAACAACAAACTAATGATACAGTCCGATGAGAAAGCTTAGGTTGTTGCACTATAGGGGTTAAACCAATAATCATGCACATCACAAGAAAAGGGCCTTACTGCATATAAGGACAATAATGACCAGAATTAGCATGTGCATTTATGCAGCCTGATCCACAGCTCTTGATAAGATGTTTTTTTTTGTTGTTGTTTTTTTCAATACAAAAGTACTGATATTTTTGCTGAGGCACTTCTAATGAGTACCCACAACATATGTTTTCATGGAGAAATAAGAAAAATATTTATCTGATACCCGCTCTTATCTAGACCTATGATGATCAGTCTGGACCAGAGTTAGCTTGTGCATTTAATATGCAGTCTGATCATGGCCTTCATGGTCTGCTTCTAGACTGTATGGATACTATCTCGGACCTAATAATACCCGGACTTGTCACTAACGGAACTGCCAAAATATGTTGTCGTGGCTTGATTTTAGCGCTATTTTACAGCACTGAGGTCATTAAAAATGATTTTGGATAAAAACTAAAGTTGTAATAAATTGTTTTTAACAAGTTTAGTTGAAAAATGTTAAGTCACAATTAATTAGATTGAAGTTATAACATCATTTTGGGCGAATTTCTGATCATTTTCTGCTAAAAGTGCGAAAATAGCTAAAATGGGTACCTAGTTTTCTCGTTGATGTTTACAAAAACTGTTGGTTTTTCCTTAAATATAATGCTGCAGATTTAAAGGTAATATATTGACCTATTGCTTTTTGAAAACAAATCTGAGATATTTTGAAAAATAAGTGAAATATGAGCATTTAAACTTCATCATACAAAATTATAAGAACTCAGCCACGACAACATATTCCCGATAAATACAATACCTGTACCGTAGTTACTAGTCCAGTGTCTATTGGGTCCAAGATACTATGGAACATATTTAGTCAATTGTTATCTCAAACTCCATGCTAGGAACCAGCATTTTGGTTTGAGATTTTGTTTGTGTTGAGGTTTTACGGTCAGTCAACCCAATGGGGTCATGTTGAGCACAGTCAGTTTAATAAACCACACTTTTACTGGGCAGGGTTAGTCCTCTAAGCTATTAACTAGTATTGTGCACATTATTTTGCCAGAAACTGACAAATGCCCTTCTTGAATCAGTGGAAGGGAGAATGACTGTATAAAATATTTTATGATCAATCTCCGTGAAATAATTTTAGTTTGAGATAACAGTATTTGAGATAAATGGGGCTTGAAGTGCAATGAACAAATGTTAAAACTGAAACCAATATTCCCTTTCTTTAGTTTGATATAAGCAGTTGTTTGAGCAATCAGTGTGAGATAACAAGTCAACTCTGCATGTATATAAATTAACAGAGGCAGTTGTAATAGCTAATGAATGGATATTGTGAAAGATGTCAAAATCAGAATAGTCTATACCTCATGAGCTTTCATAGGCCTCCCCCTTGATTTCACCACCCTTGAAGTGTCATTCTCCAGGTCAGATTTCTTGCTGCTTGATTTTCTCGAGACAGTTTGTCTTGATTTTCCACTAGACTGCATGTCTCTTGCAGAAGACTGCAGGCCTCTCGCAGAATTCCCAACAAAATGGATCTCTACTTCGTTTTGTAGTTCAGGGTCCAGTTCATCATCATCTTCATCAGGCTGCATACGAACCTTTAATCCTCTCCTTTGAAATATTTGAATATTCATGCTTAAAAACTCGCTCAGATAGATGGCTTTAAAATAATCCTCTATAAAGTCTAAATTCAGCAGTGCATTGTTGACGTTTAAATAAATTGTTTTTAAACGTGTAATTTATTGACAATTTGATAAAAGTTGCTTTATCGTTCCTTGATAGCAACGGTAGCCGCCATATTGTTTATAGCCAGAGCACTAGCCAACGTGAATTATTTCGCTACAAATGTAGTTCGCTAAAAACAACGGTGTAAATTCTGGATAAAAAAGTTTTCCAGGAGCAGACTCCGCAACGTATTTTCAAATTTATCGAAGCTTATATTTCAAATATATAGACCAAAACATATTTTTTTACAGAAATGTCTGGTTATTGAATATTACTACGCCACAGGTGCCCTTTGCCTGGTTCTCGACTGTTATTAGGGCGGGTAAAAGAAGGCACCGCACATAACGGAACATAACTATTCAATTCAATTCTTTATGCGTCCAAATTGAACAGTATTACTCGTTTCAAGAAAAATAAATAAATAAATAAAATAAAATAATAACAATTATTGAGGAAATGGTATTAGCACACACAAGGGTCACCGGAATAACCGAAATCACCATCGAAATCACTGAAATCACCATGGAAATCACCGAAATCACCATCAAGGGTGGGTGGGGGAAGGTATGATAGGTTAGGGTGGATCAGGATAGGGTAGGGATGGGTTAGGGGTCGTTTGTTAGGTAGGGGCGAGATAATTTAACCCTTAATGCGCCAAGAAAAACTGCATCTGAAAATGTCGTCTGTTTATGTCGTCTGCTGAATACTCTTGCAAACTTTTCAAACCTATTTTTGCATATAGGCGAACAGTGTGGACCCAGATCCTAAAGGAGCAGTCTGATCTGGGTCCACACTGTTCGCAAAATGACTTTTAAAATCACAAGCAGATGACAAAGCAGACGAAAATTGTACTGTAAAGAATTCGACATAAAATGTGCTATATTAATATAATTTTTATACAATTATTTATATATTTTATATAAACAAATGTTTTGATATAATTGATTATACTATCCCGAGTGTCCCTATTGTCTTAACAATTTCTTAATTACAACTGTAATTTCTGACACAAATGATAAACGATATTTCATGGACATATATTAAAAAATGGAGATAAATACACCCCACCTCCGTAGGCGCGTTTGAGGATACGGACCTGCATGAACACGTCTTGTTTTTCTGACGTCTAATTGATTTATTAATTTCTTTTTCATTCATTCATTCATTCGTTCGTTCGTTCGTTCGTTCGTTCCTTCATTCATTCATCCATTCTTGTCGGTGATTTCTTTGATATTTTTCAATTTACAGTGATGATCTAATTACGGTGATTTCGGTGATTTCCACTGGGAGTTCGTTACACTACTGGTCCGGGCCCTTCGATAACCATACTCAGCTTGCATAACACAGCATACCCTGTCGTAGTCCTACCATCTTACCCCTCCCCCATCATATGACAGTATGATTTGTGCCCAGAACTTTATAAAACAACGGTGATTTCAATTATTTCCACAGAGATTTAGGTATAAAACTCGCCACATTCGGGGCCACATTCGATAGCCCTTACTCACCCTACGTAACCAAATCCCGCCATAACTTAACTTCTACACACCTACCAACCCCACCACACCCAACATCACTCCACCCCACCCCTTGATGGTGATTTCGGTGATTTCCATGGTGATTTCGGTGGTGATTTCGGTGGTGATTTCGGTGATTTTGGTGATTTCGGTTATTCCGGTGACCGCACACACAACTTAAAGCACATGTATTCTGCCCTCTGGTCTGCCCACTGTGTATACAGATAAACAGTGTGCCAATCAAATTGAAACTGTATCACTTCGAATAATATAAGGATCCCCTTAGATCAACAATCAAATAAAATTTGGCTAATCGCTTCAGTTGGTTAAGTTCACATAACTGCAATAACCTGCAAAGACGATACTGCAACTACAGGGCCAAAAACTGCACTCTGTAAAAAGATTTTCTAAAAAAAAACACGTTACATTAAACATTAATAATAACTTAAATGGCAATAATAAAACCAGTGATTACTGGGCTTTTACGATGCGATGGGTGCGAATGTTCCTCCTATATCGGACCAATCGTGTTTCTTTTCTTTTTTTTTACTTGTTGTTGTTGTTTTTTTCATTAAAGGTTTACCGTTTGCACTCCTAATTTCGGCTTCAAAATTGAAGTTTTTCTACAACTCTCAAAACTACTGTAGACTTTCTACTCCTCGTGGTCACATAGATTTCAAAACTACTATTGCGGGGTCTTCAAACATTACATAACATCCCCATAATGAATAAAAGTGAAATGCTTTCTTTCTTGATTTTTACCGGCACAATTTCTTCACATACCCTTTTTATGTCATCAATGTTTACATCTGTCGTCTCGTTAGTCATCTGTCGTCAAAGGCACCGGTTGTATGGTGTATTATTTATGCCTCACATTATCGAAGGCTTTCTTGACGTTTTGGAAATAAAGATCTTGCTTATGCTAAACGTGTTCCTCGACCAGAAGTCTGAGACTGGATATTTGCTCAGTAGTACTTCTTCCTGCTTGTTTTTCAGCAGTTATTTCTTGTCGGAAGTTGGAGTCTGTTGAGGATTATCTCCAACTTGCTTGGATGGCTAATGAGACTGATAATTCGGTTGTTCTGGTCCTATTGTAAATTTCCTTTCTTTGGGAGTGCCATTGACTGAGGATTGTAGTTGTATAAGGAGTCGATTTCATTGTTTTCGGTAAAAAAAAATAAATAAATAAAATAAAATAAAAACATTTCAGATCTTCCACTTACTGTTACCTGAACAGCATCTACCACAGCTGAGTCATTCAGTTACTCCAGGTCATATCGGAATCGAGTTGCCATGCAGGCCTTCTTAAGTCGAGTACTGGGAACCATCATTAACTCATTTACAAATCGTGGTCATTGTCTATTCTGCTCCTGTAAAGCTTTGTGTTTAGGCGGTTTTGACACCAGACTGGAAGAGCCTTACCACAATGTCAACAATCTGGTGATGATGATTTCCATCTCGGCTGTCTCGTCCGTCTTCATGACGGTTTTGAGAGCTTAGTGTGTTTGCCATCACTAGGTCGTTGTATATTGCAAATTCTAGGAGCTTCAGTCTTCTCTCATTTGTTTCACCAAATGTTGCAGGATTACTCATAAACTAATTCCCAGTCAGTTTGAAAGCCCTTGCTAACTTTAGCATTCCAATATCCACGAACTATTAGAATATCATTTTGGGATATCTGGTCAACAAGGGATTGCAATTGATGCATATAACTGTATGAATAATAATATTGAAAGGGCTGTCCTCAAGCGAATGATGATTAATCTGTTTGAGACGGCCTCGTAACATATGACTGTGTTCACACTGTCCTTTTTTTCTGTTGTTGCTTAGCTAGGGTACTTTCATCTCAATTCATAGAGGTTAATGCATGATGTACTCAGGTCATGCGTTAGTTTTTGCAGTTTGCTGCTCTGAGAATCCTTACATTTCAGACGGCAACAACAGTGTTACAGTACTTCTTCGAGATATAGATACCCATCAGATATCCACTAATGCGTAGCAGAGGATTTGGATTTGGAGTGTTCCTCTCTAGGATGGACTGCCTAAAGTGGATTGGAGAGACAGCCAGACAGCTTTTGTATTTTCTTTTTTACCTGGCAGGTTTGAATACCACCCATTGGGTGTCCTACAACATTGCACATGAAGTCCATAGCTTGACCAATTGAGCTATCCGACTACTGTGTCAAACAGAAGTATCAAAAAAAAAAAAAAAAAAAAAATCAAAACACATTATACCCAGCCCCCACGCACCCCACCCAGCCCCTAGCCACCACCACCACCCCAACCGCCCATCTCAGCACTACATATGCTGACCTTGAAAGTAAGGTAAAGGTCACCAAAACCTCTTCAACATGTCCTATTTATATATCCATGAAATGTTGGTCAGAATACGCCTAATGGTTCAAGCGGTATCGTGCAGATGAGAAATTGCCTAGCAGGCATTCTACTTATATCTATAATAGACCGTTAACGGTCCAATATAGACTTCAGTAGAATGCTAGCTGGGTGTGAACCGACTGCAGATACCGACCCCATACCAACGGAAACCAGTATGTCTCCGCCTCACCTTTAATGTGTATATATTGTATGGAAGGGACAAGGTAGGGTTCGTCATAGTAATAATGATAATCCATTTATTTCTGTTACTTGATCTTTCCTACTTACAGAATATAACTTATAGACTCTCTACAATTTGAAAGAAAACAGTTTTATAAAGAAAAAAAATATTTTATATATGGTATTTTTAAAATATACCTGTGACACAAAAGCATACAAACTCTGACAGTCACTTTCATCAAATATCTTCACATCCAGTATGACCATCAATATAGGGATCAAACATGGTTTTTCATGCATTAACATTCGCCAGGTCCCGAGGGAGGTGTTGAAAACCGAGACCGGAGGCCGCGGTTTTCAACACCTCCTAAGGGACCTGGCGAATGTTAATGCATTGAAAAACCATGTTCGATCGCTATTATTGCATAAAAAATGAAATCATTTGCTATAGTTCGCGTTATTTCTTGCACTATTTTGTTTCGCCTTTTCACTGATGTCTCGCGAATGCTATTTCCATGGACTATGCTCGTTCTAGGGCAGGGCAGTACACATCTCGTGACGGCAGCAATTCTTGGCCCCGGTAAGAGCATATTGAAAGGTGCGTAGCCATGCATTAACAGCTTTTCGCCGGTTAATGCACGGCTGTAAATAATATGCGGCACTACTTTTTATGCAATAATATACTTTTACGTGGGCCTAGAAATGTACACTGTTTGATCTCATCTAGTTCGACAAGCACTTGTTCCAGTTTTAGATCTAATGTACGATTTTGACAGGTGAGATGTACAAAATTGAACAATGCATAAGACGGCAAAGAAATTTATAGTGGCCTATTTGGAAAATATTGTGGAAATTTGAGTGGAGGTGCCACGTAAAATAACCGTGGGAACACTACGAGAAAAGAAGAAGAAGTGGCCTAAATTCCCAACATTCAGCATTAAATATCTCGCGATGTAGACGGTCTACATGTATGCAAATGTGATAAATCAGATATACCATGGTTCTGCGCATGTACGTGCGATAATGCACTCGCTCACGCTCGTGCATTATCGCATCGTACATGCGCACGAACCATGGTATAACTAAGACGTATACCCAAAACCTCGACAATAACCATGGCTTATCTATAACTTACATTATATACTGTTTTGAACTGATACCTAAAAAGTGATTAGCCCTAGTCACGCTGAACAAATTAAGATGCACACATACTGATTTTCAGCCAATCAGATGACTTGATTCAGGTTGTTGATACAAATTTACATACGTAATGACAAACAGTGCAGATCTAGATCAGCTGGCAGAGGCATGTCCAGCCTCAGCAGAACTAGGGTTGATTGACAGGAACTTGAGATATTTTACAATTGTTGAAGTACATATTACATTGAATAACAATTCAAAACAAGATGAAATGAAACACATCAAAATGTGCGCGATTTTGTGTCCACGGGTGTAATTTCAGAACATACGACGGTGTACATTTCATCGCAGACTCCTACATCGTCCAAAGTAATACACATCTCAGATGTCAAGAACATACATCAGATCTAAATATGGAACAAGTGCTTGCCAAAATGGATGAGAAAAATTAATGTACATTGCCTGATCCCACGTGCTTAATCCAGTTATAGAATTCTTGGATGAATGACATTTGATCGTCAAACTAATTTGATATAAAGAGATTCATTGAAAGTTATTTCATCAGAGTTTGTACAGTTTTGTAAAATATTTTTATTATCAAACTAGTACCTAGTCTAGAGTGTGGGGAGTTATTGAACTAGGCAGAAAATATGCAAATTTCTGAATTCATAACTGTCAAAATACATTGCCGGATTTAAAACAAAATTTTAACTGTTCTTGCTATAAGACCAGTAATTAGTTTAGAGGGACTTCACTGAAATTTCACTTAAATCTTGTATTTTGTGCAAAGCACGTAAAAACACACTGAAGTTTCACTTAAATCCAGTGTGTACAATGTGCGTAAAAGTCACAGAAATTTCATCTGAATATACTATGTGGTTTAATGTGCATTCAAAAGTCACTGAAATTTCATCTAAGTATACTATGTGGTACGAAGTGCGTAGAAAGTCACTGGAATTTCATCTAAATATACTATGTGGTACAATGTTCGTAGAAAGTCGCTGACAATTCATCATATACTATGTGGTACAAAGTGCACAAAGAATCACTGAAATTTCATCTAAATAAACTTTTGGTACAATGTGCGTATAAAGTCACTGAAAACACATCTGAATATACTATGTGGTATGATGTGCGTAAAAAGTCACTGAAATTTCATCTAAATAAACTATTGGTACAATGTGCATAGAAAGTCACTTAAATCACATCTAAATATACTATGTGGTACACTGTGCGTTTAAAGTCACTGAAATTTCATCGAAATAAACTATTGGTAAATATGCAAAGACAGTCACTGAAATCACATCTAAATATACTATGTGGTACAATGTGCGTAAAAAGTCACTGAAAATACATCATTTACTATGTGATAAAAAGTGTGTAAAAAGTCGCTGAAACTTCATCTAAATAAACTATTGGTACAATGTGCGTAGAAAGTAACTGAAATCATATCTAAATGTACTATGTGGTACAATGTGCGCAGACAGTTACTGAAATTTCATTTAAGTATACTATGTGGTGCAAATTGCATAAAGAGTCACTGAAATTACATCTAAATATATTATGTGGAACAATGTGCCATAGAAAGTAACTGAAATTTCATCAAAGTATACTATGTGGTACAAAGTGCATAAAAATCACAGAAATCACATTTGAATATACTATGTGATACAATAGGCGCAGACAGTCACTGAAATAACATGGAAATATACTATGTGGTACAATGTGCGTAGAAATACAATGAAATTACATCTAAATAGACTATGTAGTACAATGTGCGAAAAAAGTCACTGAAATTTCATTTTATGATAGTATGTGGTACAATGTGCGTAGGAAGTCCCTGAAATTACATCTTAATATACTAAGCGGTACAATATACGTAGAAAGTCACTGAAATTATATTTAGATATACTATATGGTACAATGTGCGTAGACAGTCACTGAAATTACATCTAAATATACTATGCGGTACCATATGCATTGAAAGTCACGAAATTTCATCTATATAAACCATGTGGTACAACGTGCGTAGAAAGTCACTGAAATAACATCTAAATATACTGTGCAGTACTATACTATATGGTACAAAAATTACTAAAATTTCATCTACATATGCTATGTGGTACAATGTGCGTAAAAAGTCACTGAAATTTCATCTAAGTACACTATGTGGTACAAAGTGCATAAAAAAGTCACTGAAATTACATCTAAATATACTAAGTGGTACAATATGCATAGAGAGTCACCAAAATTACATTTAAATATACTATGTGGTACAATGTGCATAGAGTCACTAAATTACATCTAAATATACTAAGGGGTACAATATGTGTAAAAAAATCACTGAAATGTCATCTACATATGCTATGTGGTACAATGTGCGTAAAAAGTCACTGAAATTACATCTAAATATACTAAGGGGTACAATATGCGTAGAAAGTCACTGAAATTACATCTTAATATACTATGTGGTACAATGTGCATAAGAAGTCAGTGAAATTACATCTAAATATACTAAGAAGTACAAACGTGCGTAGAAAGTCACTGAAATTACATCTAGATTTACTATACATCTAGATGTACTATGTGGTAAAATGTGCGTAGAAGTGCAACAGAAATTACATCTAAATATACTATGTGGTACAATGTGCATGAAATGTTACTGTTTCCACTATACATTAATGATATAGTAAATGACATTGGAGCAAACATTAGACTTTTTGCCGATGATACGAGTCTTTTTATCGTAGTAGAAAATTCAATGACAGCTGCTGTCTGTCTGAATTCTGACCTAAATGTAATATCACAATGGGCTGCATCATGACTAGTGCTCTTCAATCCAACTAAAACAAAATCTCTTATCTTCACACGTAAACTGAACAAGCCTGTCCATCCTCCACTCTATATGAATGATCAACAACTAATTGAAGTCGAAACACACGAAATCTTAGACGTTTATTTGCCAACTGATTGTACATGGCATAAACATATAGATTATATCAAAGAGAAAGCTTGGGGACGAATCAATGTTATGAGGTAACTCAAATTCAATCGGAATCCATAGAAATTTTTTACATGGTATTTATACGACCTCTACTAGAATATGCAGACGTAATTTGGGACAATTGTACCTTATAAGAAAAACAAGAGCTTGACAAGATTCAGAATGAAGCAGCCCGAATTGCAACTGGAACCACCAAACTCATATCCTTAGACTGTCTTTACAACGAAATTAAATGGGAATCCTTAGAAAAACGCCGAAGAAACCACAAACTCACGCTATTCTATAAAATGTACACCAATTTGACTCCATCATATTTTTCTGACCTAGTACCTCAAACTGATAGTATAGCGTTTCGCGATACAGTCTTAGAAAATCTCATGCTCTCCAAACTGTTGACGCCAGATCTAACAATAATTATTACTACTCATTTCTTCCATCAACAGTGAGGGAGTGGAATAATCTACCGTCTGATATTACCCAGTCAGAATCACTTTCTGCTTTTAAACACAACCTCAGCAGAGAAAATTTAGTCGTACCCAAGCACTTCTATACCGGTAAAAGACAGGCATAAATTCTTCACACCCGCTTAAGAACGAAATGCAGTGCATTACATTATGATCTTTTCCTGAAGAATATCACTGATTCCCTCCCCGCTATGCCGCTGCGGCGATATCGAGAATACCTATCATTTCTTTTTTCAATGTCCTTGCTATAGGAACTCGCGGACTTAGTTCTTCGAAGCAGTTTCACAGTACAAGGAAATCTCTCTTGTTCTACTTCTCTTCGGTGATATTTCTCTCTCTTATGATACAAATGAGAAAATATTCGAGAAAGTCCAAAAATATATAATCACTACCAAGAAATTCACTGCTATGCAGTAATTCTAAGACTGTACAAAATTATACTTGTCAAATTTTCCATGCGGCTAGTTTTGTTGGGATGCAAGGGAGTCTCTACTGTCGCGTACCCCCTCCCCTCTCTCTCTCTCTCTCTCTCTCTCTCTCTCTCTCTCTCTCTCTCTCTGAATAACCAAACTCTTATGTACTCAAAGTCAACAAGTCGTTTTTCACTTCTTTCACACCTAATATATAACTTCCATCATAATTAATAATCTACTGCATTTTTTAAATAAACAACTAAATACACAATACTGATGTACATACATACCCAAGTTTTCTGTTTTACCTGCGTTTCTCTATAACTGTTGCTTTTCTTACTCTTTCTACTGATACAATTACCTAAGTGTTTTTAATTGAATGAGATCGTAGTTTATATTATTTGTTTGAATGCATATGAACAGTAATTCAGAGTATCACTTGTACATATCTTCGCCTTCTTTTCATAGTTGTTATTATTAAGGAGAAGAACTAAATAAGTAACATTGCTTTCGTTCTGATCCTTTAATATGTATTTTCACAACATTATATTTGTACCCATGTATACTTTGTGAAATAAAATATGTTTAAACCAAAAGTAACTGAAAAGTCATCTAAATATTCTATGTGGTACAAAGTGCGTACAAAGTCACTGAAATTTCATCTAAATAATCCATGTGGTACAACGTGCGTAGAAAGTCACTGAAATCACATCTAAGTATACTATGTGGTACAATGTGCGAAGAAAGTCACTGAAATTTCATCTAAAAATACTATGTGGTACATTTTACGTAGCAAGTCACTGAAATTACATTTAAATCTACTGTGTGGTAAAATGTGCGTAAAAAGTCACAGAAATTACATCTAATATACTACATGTATATATGTGGTACAATGCACGAAGAAAGTCGCTGAAATTACATCGAAATATAATATGTGGTACAATGTTCGTAGAAAGTCACTGACATTACATCTAAATATACTATGTAGTACAATGTTCGTAGAAAGTCACTGAAATTTCATTTTATTATAGCACGTGGTGCAATGTGAGTAAAAAGTTGCTGTAATTTCATTTAAAGCTTACATGTGGTGCAATGTGCGTAAAAGTGAATGAAATTCCATTTTTGCTAATAGAAAAAGTTGAACGCGTAACTTACGATACGTGAAATTCCATCTAAATTAAGTTTGAGAGAGAGAGAAAGAGAAAGAGAGAGAAAGAGAGAGAGAGGTTTCTACATATTATTTGGATACCCAGAACAGAAAATTCATTGAATGTCTTGATAGAACTATGCATCCGTGCAGCTATCTGCCTAGTTTTTTTGGTTTTTTTTTTTTTAATATTTATTGGGTGTGCGCTTGAAGTTGCACACGTCCCCGCGCACATCCCGCAATTGCATACAAATTTGTACGATAGAAAATAAGAAAAATGATCAAAACCATTGCCTAAATGACTTTTGCGTACTTTTACTTGATAAAACATTCTAAATGCTGTCTTATGTCTCGTTTATCTTTCAGGCCGAAATTTGATACCTAAACTCACTGTACATTAATGGGGTAATTCGTATTTCATTGCTTAACCGTATATTAGCAACTGTCTCATAGATCAGAAGGTCATACGCACGGAAACTACACTGTGTTAGACCATTGTACGCTATAAAAATAAACGAAGAGCTACCGCTGCGGTCACATACACCAGAAGTTCCCAGTCGGCGTATGGCGTTTATACAGTATCGCATCGATGTTAATGCGACGTTGTATAAGCGTCGTATGCCCACTGAATTATGTTATGTACATATATAAAGTTTGTGTGTGTGTGTGTGTGTGTGCGTGTGTGTGTGTGTTTTCTTTTCTTTTAGACTTAGATTTAGATATAACACTTTTCAACAAACTTATGAGTAAAGGGGATTGGATACATTTGGTAGATAAGCTCACTTTTACAAGGGAGACAACTTTTGTGGTTTCCTGTTGTGTTTATTTTTTCCTGTATCGAACAAAGTGGCGAGGCCTCATAAGAAGGGGAACTGGTGAATACGAAGCAAAAAGAATCAGCGAAGCCGAGCAGAAACGTGCACAGCGGAAAGCCAGAGCTAAGGCATAACAGAGCTTTCTTCCTCAGACGTTCTATCTGCAACAGGCAGCTTAGAGCTAAGATTGGTCACATCTGCCACCTTAGAACACACAAATAATAACACATCACACAGATGATTAGGATTGGCCATTGTCAGTAATAGACGAACGATATATGATATTTTTTCATGTGCATCAAAACCCGTCTGAAAATTATGCTCTTAGAATGGCAATTCCGAAATTTTATACAGATTTTGTTTGCTTCCGTTTAGAAAAAAAAATCAGACCAGGTAAGCCTTACATTTTAAAGGAAACTATATTAGTCTATTAAAGGTTTATACTTGAGTTACTTTTGATACATCAACAAATGACAGGAATATCATTGACTAACACTGAAGTATCCCTGACCATTATTGATAAGTGTATTCTCTGTAAAATAGTTAGAAAAAACAATTCTTAAGCTTCAGATAATTCCATGATATACTCACCATGAGATTCTAAAGAATCTACCAATTCTTTGTGAACTAATTACTACATTTTGTCATGAAAGTATATAAAATATGAATATACCACACCGTTTTCAAAATATTTCCCATTATAACCTGTATTTAATTGATAATATGATTATCTCCCTCGACCTAACTTGGCTACGTAGCCTAGTTAGCAAATGCCTCTTCCGACAATATCTTCTCAAATGATATATAAAGAATGATTCTTAGTAGCATTTTTACCAAATTAGAAGCCTCCACATTTCATTTGGAAATAGTATTTCCGGAAAACAAAATACAGTGTTTAAGATTTTATCAAATGTAGCTCAGGTATCAACCTTTAATACCTGGACTCTTCTATCATTCGAAGCAAATCGGTCCATTATCTAGAGAGGAGTTAGAGAATTAAAAAGTGTTCCAGCATGTCATGGAACTCATGGAAGACCCTTATTAAGGTTATATATTCTGCAGTGTCTACATTGTTTGCCAATATACTTTTAGATGTGTACTAGAAATTACGAGATTATATGCAATGTATGTATGCAGGGAAACTGCTGACACATCCAGGAACATCACCGCTATACATAGTAAAAGTGTAAATACCGTATTTACCCTAAGTATTCGGACACCTCAATCTCTTACCATATGTTCTAAAATTTGAACCAGTACAATTCACTACCCGATGTTGTGTCTAAATATTGCTGGATGAGTGGCAAACAGTGTAGACCCAGATGAGACACCGCGTTCTGCGGCGTCTCATCTGGGTCTATACTGTTTGCCCAGGCTTGTCTGTCCGAATACATATGGTAAATACGGTACTCAAGTGTTCCATGAAAAATTCCTTCTATTGAAGGAAAGGAATAGAAAACAAGCTATTTTAACCATCAAAATCAGCAGATGATGACTTGTTTTACTTTTTGTCAGGTCTAGAATATAGGGTTTGGCTTTTCATGAAAATTTTCTTTTGAGGAGACAATTTTCATGAAATGTCAGACCCCATTTTCTAAGAAAATAAGTAATATATTTCCAAATTTAGCTGTCATTTTTCACCCTGGTTTCAAATTTTTTAAACTATATGTCCTTTATGTAACCTTAACCACTCTCTGGGCAAATTAAGCAGACAACAAATTGATATTTTTCGCATTTTCCCCCAGAAAATTGGCTTTGGTATTCCATGCGAATTGTCCCTTAAGGAATGTCAGAGCCCAATGTCTGGGGAAAATAAGAAAAAAAATATTTCAAAATGTCGACTTTGAAAATTTTACTCAGCATACTACAGGTTAAAGAAGACCAATAGGAAGCTGTACATTTCTCAGACATTTTACAGTATACAAAATGAAGAGCAGGAGTCACAGGGACTGTATCTGAGGACATGTGCTTCCACTATGACTCAAAACAGCCTGTGCACTCGTGCCATCTGATCAGTTTTCGTTTGGCGCTCTGTGGATAGTCACTGTCCGAAATAGTTTAATATTCGATTAATATTCTCATGTTGAGGCTCAAATAGCAAAAGGAACTTTATCTAAGCCTTATTGGGTCGATAGTATACAAACGCCAAAATTTCCTTTAGGCAGTTGTCCACGTGATTATCATTGACCAATGTATTCAAACCGCGCGTAAGACGAAATCAGGTAACGGCTATTTCTAGCCGCGTTATTCTGGTCGCTCTGACGTCAGAGTGCCGTGTAAAGAGGGTTATCAGTAAAATCTGGACTGGGACATTGGCAAACATTGCAGACCCAGATCAGTTCTGCAGCGTCTTCTCTGTGTATGCACTGTTTGCTTAAATCACAGGAAGTTAAGGGTTAAATGAAACATTCTTAAGTCCCCGTTCAAGACTATTTTCCCAGCGTCACTCAAAGACAATCGACCCACCAGTGCTGTCAGTATTTTGATTCTTTATACAGGAGACAAATTTTGGGAGTTCCTGCATCTTTTTTCTGCACATTATTGGCACTTCTGTAAAGGGGTCTGCTTTAAAAGGAAAGAATTTGCTCCCTTTGGGAGCAAATTCTTTCCTTTTAGAGTAGTTCCCTTTTCGGTAGGGAGACCTGCGGTCGCAGTCAGTTGTCCTAGATGGTGAGGAGTCAGAATCGGTTCCAGTCACATCAGGAGTGCCTGGTCGCAGTCAGTTGTCCTAGATGGTGAGGAGTCAGAATCGGTTCCAGTCACATCAGGAGTGCCCCAGGGTTCTGTGCTGGGGCCGATTCTATTCCTCATCTACATAAATGACTTGCAAGACCTTATCACTTCCAAAGTCCGTCTGTTTGCTAACGACACGGCCGTTTACCTGACGGTTGAGAGCACGAATGGTGGACAAGTGCTTCAGATCTGTCTGGCTGGGAGTCCAGATGGGACATGTTCAACCCCTCAAAGTGCCAGGTGGTGAGGGTGACAGCCTCTAGGAGACCTATTAATACCTTGTATTACGTACATGGACAGGTCCTGGAGGCTGTGACCAGCGCTAGATACTTGGGGGTTGACATCTCTTCTGACCTCTCTTGGAACTCCCACATACACAGAATAACCGGAAACGCAAACAGTATACTGGGCTTCCTCAAGAGGAACATAAAGATAAAACTCCCCAAAGTGAGAGAGACTGCTTACAACACACTAGTACGTCCCAAACTAGAATATGCCTCTCCAATATGGGACCCTCATACAAAGGACAAGATTTCCCAAATAGAAAAAGTTCAGCGCCGAACCGCACGATGGACCACCAGTAACTACGGCTATAGGTCCAGTGTCACATCCATGATAGAAAACATAAGATGGCGGACGAACAAAGAAGGTCAGATGCCCGCTAATGCCTGTTTTACCGGATCGTCTATGGGCTCGTGGCAGTTCCCATTCCAGACTATATTCAACCCAAAACTTGGACTTCTAAAAATTGCCACTCAATGACTTTCCGTCAGATTCACACCCATAGAAACTTCTATAAATACTCATTCTTTCCACTAGCCATAGTTCAGTGGAATGCCCTCCCTGAATCAGTTGTATGTTTACCAACCCTTGATGCGGTCAAGGAAGAAGTTGGTAAACTGCACCACTCCCGCCCCTAGGTCCCAAAAGTGATGTTTTTTAATTTAAGAAATAGATCAGCTCTAGCAGTGATTTGTTGAGTAATAAATCACTGTTTGGAGGTCAGTTGTAAAGTAGATCAAATCACGAGCGCGAGTGATTTATCTTCTTACAACCGACAAACTGTGATTATTACTCAACAAATCACGCACAAGAGCTGATCTATTTCGATTCTAACACATAGAAAACGACGAAAAGGTAATTGTATCCTTTAGATTTTTCAAACTTTCCGCCATCGAATAAAGAAATCCCGCCAAAAGTTTTGACTGTAACGCTGACGTTTACATGCATTTCTTACGTTGCTGAAGTGAGAAAGACGACGTTACACAGTCGAGCGTCGTAGAAACTAAGACTGACGTCAGCAGCGTGTCGAAATGACGTCGGAAAGGCGCCAGATAGCGTCGCGCGTTTCCGCCCAGTGATTTATTGCATAATATATCACTGAGTTTAACCATTGGCTATATAGGCGAGGAGTGTTAGAATTTTGTTTTTAACCCTTCTACCTCACCAACTATTTTAGCCCTATCACCTTTTATCCTCTCACTATCCCATCTTTATTCTTTTGTCTATATTTTCCTTCTTCTTTCAGCAGGACAGCGCCAACCTGCCTAGAATGCCCGTGAGGGCGTGAGGCAGTATACAGAGAAAGAAAGACCTGAAAATGCATTTATTCCCTTTAAAGTGCCAAGCAAATTTGTAGCAGATGACAGTCTATTTTTTTTTCTGAAACTTTTTCAGCAAAAATAAGGCTTATCATTTCATACGAATTGCATGAAATATCAAAACTAATTTTCTCAGTAATAGTAAGGAATATTTTAAAATGTCGTCTACTGCGGTTGCCGTGGCACTGAGAGTTAAAACACCTGTTTAATGCATCTACCCAGCTAGCATTCTTTATAAATCTATAGCGGACCGTTATCGGCCCGTCACCTACCGTGACGGGCCGATAACGGTCCGCTATAGATTTATAAAGAATGCTTACTGGGTAACATCTATATAATAAGAGACTATCGTTGAGCAGAGAAGGTCCCGGCCAGACTGTGTGATCGCACATATTCAAATGGATCTTCTCTACTCACTGTAAATGATTCCCGTAGATTTTTACGGTAAAGACCGGCAATTGGCTGCAAACGCATTTACCTTACATTTTTACGGGAGGCCGTAGAACTTTTGCAGGAATTACCTCGTAGGATGGGGTAAGGATGTATAAGCTTAAGATACGGTGCATTAGCTCACATCCCTACTATGCCCTATACGTTACCTACTTTGTCCTACACTGCCCTACCATGCGTATTTATTACTGTAAATGATCTACAGGCGACCGTAAAATTTACGTATATGTACTGGCAGCCATTTGCCAGTATTTACCGTAAAATCTACGGGATCTTTTTACAGTGTGTTCACATATGGTAAAAGAACTGTTTTTTGATATGCGTTATAAAGGATAGTAGTATTATTTATTATTATTTATAATTTATGATACATAATTCATTGAACGTGACCATATATCAAATGGGCCGCGTCATACAAAAATGTGCCTTCGTTCATATGTGGACAGCGAAGGCCCAGATCAGCCTGTGCATCCGCGCAATCTGATCAGGGCCTTCGCTGACCGCAAACAGAATCATTGGATGCCATAGAATGTTTCAATGGATAGCAAAGGCCCGGATGAGACTTTGCACATGTACAGGATGATGTGAACCTGCACATTTTGCGCATGCTCGAATGCACATTTTTGCTTGACACGGCCCAAATGTTATGGTCATGTTTAAATCATTTCTCATGTAAATCTTCCATTTGTGTTTCATCATAGTGCAGTATTTATTTATACTTTCCTTGAGGTCACTGGGTCCATTCTAGGTCTTGGAAAATAGAGTTTCGCTTAAGTCGGTGCGAGGGTGAGGTGGGAGGCGGGAGGGGGTGGGGGATGGGCGATGGGGGAGGCAACTCAAAAGTTGTCCCCTTCTGGAAAGGGGTTTACTCTAAAATGAAAGATGAAAGAATTTGCTCCCAAGGGGGGGAGGGGGTGCAAACTCTTTCCTTTTAGAGTAAATTGTTTTTCGGAAAGGGATTGGTGTGCATGAAAGCAAACGGAGAGTCATATAAGATGGTCGATGACTACCAAGTGTACCCGTTTGATTAAGAAATAGATCAGCTCTAGCAGTGATTTGTTGAGTAATAAATCACTGTTTGGAGGTCAGTTGTAAAGTAGATCAAATCACGAGCGCGGAGCGCGAGTGATTTATCTTCTTACAACTGACCGACAAACTGTGATTTATTACTCAACAAATCACGCACAAGAGCTGATCTATTTCGATTCTAACACATAGAAAACGACGAAAATGTAGTTGTATCCTTTAGATTTTTCAAACTTTCCGCCATCGAATAAAGAAATCCCGCCAAAAGTTTTGTCTGTAACGCTGACGTTTACATGCATTTCTTACGTTGCTGAAATGAGAAAAACGACGTTACACAGTCTAGCATCGTAGAAACTAAGACTGACGTCAGCAGAGTGTCGGAATGACGTCGAAAAGGCGCCAGATAGCGTCGCGCGTTTCCGCCCAGTGATTTATTGCATAATATATCACTGAGTTTAACCATTGGCTATATAGGCGAGGAGTGTTAGAATTAAGAAATAGATCAGCTCTAGCAGTGATTTGTTGAGTAATAAATCACTGTTTGGAGATCAGTTGTAAAGTAGATCAAATCACGAGCGCGGAGCGCGAGTGATTTATCTTCTTACAACTGTCCGACAAACTGTGATTTATTACTCAACAAATCACGCACAAGAGCTGATCTATTTCGATTCTAACACATAGAAAACGACGAAAAGGTAATTGTATCCTTTAGATTTTTCAAACTTTCCGCCATGAATAAAGAAATCCCGCCAAAAGTTTTGACTGTAACGCTGACGTTTACATGCATTTCTTACGTTGCTGAAGTGAGAAAGACGACGTTACACAGTCTAGCGTCGTAGAAACTAAGACTGACGTCAGCAGCGTGTCGAAATGACGTCGGAAAGGCGCCAGATAGCGTCGCGCGTTTCCGCCCAGTGATTTATTGCATAATATATCACTGAGTTTAACCATTGGCTATATAGGCGAGGAGTGTTAGAATGTTTATTAACATTTTCATGATAAATTCAGGTTTAGCGACGCGTCAACCCATTTCCTAGCCATCAGTTTGGACAAACTCATCTCCAATTTAAGGAGTGTCTGTTTTAGTAGTTCATTTCATTATTTCTTAAAAAAAAATCATTATTTCTTAAAAAAAAAAAAAAAAAAAAAAAAAAAAAAAAAAAAAAAATGTTTTAAGGCTGTATATCGTGTATATATTGAACGAGAGCAAAGTAAAAAGATGCAAAGATAGTATGAAATGTGACCAAAAAAAATAGGTGAATACAAACATAGGTGTACTGTGAATGATTTTATTTTTAAGTGGTCTTTTATTTATTTTTTTATTTATTTATTTATTTATTTATTTATTTATTTATTTTATTTTTTTTTTGTTGTTGTTGTTGTTTTTTTTTTTGTTTTTTTTTTCAAAATCACCTAATAATTACTTCTCATGTGATAATTTGTACAGGATACACAATATTTGCAAATACTTTGAATTTGTGAGCGTACATACATGTATTCAGAAATAATAGCAAAAAATAAATGCCTTGTAAAGGTAAAGGAACTTACTGTATGTTAATTGGGGTAAAAATCAGCAGAGTAAAAAGTGTCCTTCTTGCATGCTACACACCTTCTTGGCCTGATATATGTCCCTACCAAAAATTATTAAGTTATCTCAAACAGTGTGGGAATTATGGCCTGCACAAGATTTTGGCATCAGGTGAGATAATAATGGAGAAAGTGAGAGTACTCTTGAACACGACATGCCTACTTATCTATGCCTCTACCAAATATTATCAAAATATTTCAAACCACATACTAAAGGATTTAGCTTAGAAAATCATTCAGGGGAGGTAACTAGAAAACAACCACAGCAGAGGTTGTCTCTCTTGCACGTGACACACCTACTGTTCGATACCAATGCCTCTACCAAATATTATCAAAATATGTCTAAGGGTATCAAAGTTATGGAACGCAAGATTTTGGCTTCAGGGGAGATAACTACATAATGGAGAAGAAAGTGAGAGTTGTTTCTCTTGCATGCGACACACCTACTGGTCTTCCTCTTCAGCTCTACCAAATATTATCATATTATCTCAAACAGTATGGGAGTTATGGCCTGCACAAGATTTCCGCTTCAGGGGAGATAACTACATCAGGAAGAAAGTGAGAGTTGTCTCTCTTGCATGGTACATGCCTCCTCTTCATTTCTCCCAAACATTATCAAATTATGTCTAAGAGTATCAAAGTTATGGAGCACACAAGATTTTGGCTTCAGGGGAGGTAACTACATAATAAAGAAAGGGAGAATTGTCTGTCTTGCATGTGACATGCCTACTGGTCCTCCTCTTCATTTCTACAAAACATTATCAAAATATGTCTCAGGGTATCAAAGTTATGGAGTGCACAAGATTTTGGCTTCGGGGGAGATAACTACATAACGAAGAAGATAGTGAGAGTTGTCTCTCTTGCATGTGACATGCCTACTGGTCCTCCTCTTGATCTCTACCAAATATTATCATATTATCTCAAACAGTATTGGAGTTATGACCTGAACAAGATTTCTGCTTCAGGGGAGACAACTACATAAAGAAGAAAATGAGAGTTGTCGCTCTTGCACGCAACACGCCCATTGGTCCTCCTCTTCATCCCTACCAAGTATTATCAAATTATCTCAAATAGTATGGAAGTTATGGCCTGCACAAGATTTCGGATTCAGGGGAGATAACTTTATAACGAAGACAGTGAGAGTTGTCACTCTTGCACGCAACATACCTACTGGTCCTCTTCTTCATTTCTACCAAACATTATCAAAATATGTTTTTAGGGTATCTAAGTTATGGCCTGCACAAGATTTCCGTTTCAGTGGAGATAACTACACAACGAATAAAGTGAGGGTTGTCTCTCTTACATGCAACATGCCTGCTGGTCCTCTTCTTTATCCCTACCGTATATTATCAAATTATCTCAAACAGTATGGGAGTTATGGCCTGCATAAGATTTCGGCTTCAGGGGAGATAACTATATAAGGAAGTCAGTGAGAGTTGTCTCTCTTTAAATATTATTAAAGTATGTCTAAGGATATCAAAGTTATGGAGCACACAAGGATGAGGCTACAATATTTCTGCTTCAGGGGAGATAACTACATAACGAATAAAGTGGGGGTTGTCTCTTGCACGAGACACGCCTACTGGTCCTCTTCTTCATCCCTACCAAATATTATCAAATTATCTCAAACAGTATGGGAGTTATGGCCTGCACAAGATTTTGGCTTCAGGGGAGATAACTACATAACGAAGAAGTGAGGTTGTCTATCTTGCATGCGACGCGCCTACTGGTGCTCCTCTACATTCCTACCAAATATTATCAAAATATGTCCAAGGGTTATGGAGCGCACAATGATGATTCTATGGATGGACGGACGGACGGACGGACGCCATGCTGCGAACCTATCGGTCAAGGGATATAAAGGTAACGATTATTATGTGTCAAGGCACGGATGAGAACGTTTATGTAGATTTTCATAATTTGTTTGAAGTGATTAACCTATTTATGCCTAGCTCCTATACAAGGGACATTGGCAAACAATGTAGACCCAGATCAGACGCCGCAGATTGAGGCGTCTGATCAGGGTCTGCATGGTTTGCTTTAAGTAAAGGAATTTCTAAATCACATGGACGGCATTATGGACGTTTTTTCAGTACTGTTTTGGGTACATATTCCGGCAATACCTTAATGCCTCCCGTCAAGTTTCAGCTCAACTGACTTAATTTTCTGGAAGACATGTCAAAAATGTGAAAAGTTGAGGACGGACGACTGACGTTACTGATGGTTACTGATATGGTCACTGGTAAGTATATAGAGGTGGTTAAAAAATTGAACAAAAAAAGCAATTTTTATAAAAAAAAAAAAAAAAAAAAAAAAAAATGGTTATAATGTGGTCACTCGCAGCCACTGAATCTGCAACCTGCATATGTAACAACTCACTGGAAAATATAGAAATATAGCACAATAGATATAGGTTAACAAAAAGCTTAACTTGGAAATTTGCATATACGTATCTACAAAAAAAAAGCTATTTTAAAACCAAAATTTATGCAACTGTTGGAGCCACTGGTGTATATACTGAAGGGGTCCTTCTAATGAGGTAACAGTCCAAATACGGAAGCAATCTACTGAAGAATAAAGGAAACCACTTTGATAAAAGGTTAACCATAGGTAAACCTGAAATAAATGTTCCGAAAAATAGCATTTTTTTTTTCTAACCAAAACTTTGATCCTTTGTGCCATTAATGGGTTGTATATGAAAGGAGTCCCTCCAATGAAGCAGCAGTCCTAATATGAAAGCAATCCACTGAAGAATAAAGGTAATGTATCACTTTGAAAAAATTAAAAAAAAAAAAAATGTTAACAGAAAAGGTAAACCTCGGACGACGCATACAGGTAACGCAATTTTTTCAACCAAAATTTTGGTCCTTGGTGCCATTAATGGATTGTACATGTAACGAAACCCTCCAATGAAGCAACAGTCCTAATATGAAAACAATCCTCCGAAGAAAAAAGTAACATATCACTTTGAAAAAAAGTAAACCTCGGACGACGCACGCCTGACGCCAGACGCCCGCCTGCCCGCCCGGACATCGCTATTTTAAAGCACGGAATTTTTTCGTGAAAACCCCGTCCAAAAACTACCCAGACATCCCTTTTGCTGGAAATGGACATGTCAAAAATAGTTAATATAGGAGAGTCCACTCAGCATAAATGCTGGATATACTTGGTAGTTTCGCCGCCAATTGTTACAATAGAGACAACTTTTGTGGGTTTATTGCACATAAATTCCCGTCAAAAAAGGCGTTTACTCTAAAAGGACTAATTTTGCTCACAAGGGGAAGCAAAATCTTTCATTTTAGCGTAGACCATTTTACAAAGGTGGCAAAAACAAAATGGATATGGTTGCCTTAGCTTTGTTATTCCTTTAATGGATATGAATTACTATTGAACCGGTTTAGAAGTTTCCTTGCCGGTCAAATAAATCTGAGTTCTGAGGCTTCTGTGTGCTAACGTCCCTCCATCAGTATTTCTGCCACTGAATTCAGTACCATATATGACAACAAAATAAATCCGTATGCCAGAAAATACCCCACACATGCAATAGAACAATTCTCTGAGGAGCGGATTAAAATTTCAACAAGCGGATGCTTTTACTGTCAACGCTCATCAATCTAACCTAACCTGACTTTTTAAGCTTTACAAAAAAAAAATATAAAGACAGCCACATTAAAAGAAAACGTGCATTCGAGCATTCGCAAAAATGCGCAGATTAGATCACCCTGTGCATGCAGAAAGTATCATCCGGGCCTTTGCTCTCCACCAGTAATACATTCTGTTGTTTGTTTGTATTGAGGTTTTACGGCCCAGTCAACCCAATGGGGTCATGTCGAGCGCGGTCAGTTTACCTAACCACACGTTTACTGGGCAGGCTTAGTCCTCTAAGCGGTTAACCAGTATTGTGCACATTCTTTCGCCAGAAACTGACAACTGCCCTTCTTGAATCAGCGGAAGGGAGAGAATGACCGTAGAAAATACTGTTGTATCTAATGATACTGTTAGCGGACAGTGAGGGCCCTGATCACTGCGCGTCCGCGCAGTCTGATCTGGGCTTTCGCTGTTCGCACATGACCCGAAGACACCTTAGCTTGATGGGGATCAGGTGGGAGTCAATCTTGCCAGTATCTTGGACCAGTTTTCAGTTTTCAGATTTTTAACGCTGCCAGGCAACTGAGTCACATAGAGGCAATATATACAAGGTATATATATCCAAAACACATGCTAAAGCATTATCAGGTCCGAGCCAGTATGAATATCGCAACTATGGTATGAGAGATATATTTCGATGGAATAATGGGCGGTCGGGTATGAAAGCCACGGCCGAGCTGCCGAGCCGAGCCGAAAAAGCCGAGCCTGAAATAGTGTTTTCTTGTCTTTGTTCAAACGAATTCATGATACTTATTTCTTTTAATCGAATATTGCCATATATGTAAAATGCTGTTTTCAAAATTAAAAATTTTATAATTGCTTGCTTATTTTTGACTTTATACCCCATTTTCCACTCAACAGGGGTATGAAAGCCACAGCCGCGAAAGGAATATTTTTTTGCCAGTTTGTGAAAAAATGGCAATGTTTTATTATCTGAGCATTTAACAGATGTTGAAAAGGGATATTTAAAATTAGTTTGAATCACTATTACATGCAGAAACTGTTTATGCTTCCCATCATTCTTCTTTTTCATCCAAAAAACGTGGATCGGCAGATATAAAAATAGAATAGACATAAACTAAACGAAAATAACCGAAACGGAAAACAAGAGCATTGAAAGGGCCTAAACTCAACAATTACACATGTTCATCTAATACCAGTATGATGACCAGCATAAATGAGGAAAGTGTCAAATAAGTTATAGATGTGGAGTCATATATGACAGTATTGTCAGCTTACCTGCGCCTTTAGTCCCTTTCAACCGTTTCGGTTATTTTCGTCTAGTTTATGTCTGTTCTATTTTTAGATTCTGCCGATCCTCGTTATTTAGGTGAAAAAGAAGAATGATGGGAAACATAAACAGTTTCTGCATGTTATGATGATTCAAAGTAATTTTAAATGTCTTTTTGCAACCTCTGTCAAATGTTCAGATTATGCAATATCACCATTTGTTCACAAACTGGCAAAAACATATCCCTTTCGCGGCCGTGGCTTTCATACCCCTGTTGAGTGGAAAATGGGGTATAAAGTCAAAAATAAGCAAGCAATTATACAAATTTTAATTTTGAATACAGCATTTTACATATATGGCAATATAAGATTAAAAGAAATAAGTATCATGAACTCGTTTGAACAAATACAAGAAAACACTATATCAGGCTCGGCTTTTTCGGCTCGGCTCGGCAGCTCGGCCGTGGCTTTCATACCCGACCATAATGGGCATTCAAAAAATGGGCATTCAATTAGCAAAAAAAATGGAATACTCCATAACAACAGTCTTTAGGTCTTCATTTATTGGAATACGTTGTACACCGTGTACTACAGTGAAAATTTACAACTCACGTGGTTCCATTCATAAATTTCCAATGTGACCTAGATACGCTAGATGTCGCTACAGCAGGTGCGTGTACGTCACAGATCCAAATTTGGAAAAGTGTCAATTACGGACGATGAAAACAACGTTGTGTTTACAATTCAAATGAAAATTTCATGTTTATTACACGTGCAAGTGGCATATTGATAATTTTATAATTGTTTGTTGTTCTTTGGATGTTGTTGCATATATGTCAAGTTGTTTGATAGGATAATATTATTGTTGTGTTTAATTGGAGTGGCCCCAATATTTTTGAGATATTTTTCTCGCGTGTGTATTGGATTGTATTGTGGTGTAAAGGGCATGCTATAGGTAAGTTATTATGACGCTATATGCTGCCTTTATAATAAATATTGCAGTTAACCATAACTACTAACTACCAAAACAGTTGTCACTTCTCAGAAATAAATTTATAGTGATTCCACGGCGCTTTGAAATATTCTCAGAGGCAATACACAACTAATTGTCGGCCATTTTTTACGTGACCTGGTTAGGTCAAATGAGAAATAAACAACTATTGACCTGGCCTGACATTATGATCCTTTTGTTCTTGTCAGTCCGTTGATGTTTGTATTGTTACTTTTATTAAACTACTGATCATTTATGAATTTTGGTCCTGATTTTTGTGGTGTGTATTTATTGGTCCAGTTTGTCACCCCATTTTCTTTATTTCTAGGTTAGAAGAGGTCAAAACGGGAATACATTCTTAGATCACAGAGAAAGACAGGATTTTACTAGTATCACCAATGAAACCCATAATTAGTAGCTGGCCGGATTAAAGCCTTGATATGTGACACAATGTGGGAGCAACTGATTTTTTTGCTTTTATTTATGTTTCTGCGTAGTTGGGGCTTATCAGCACTTCATCGAATTGGTAAGTATTGTTATACTCAGTGCTCAAAGTAAGATGTACCATAAATATTGGGATAGAATAGGGGGACTGCTCCTTAAGGTTCCTCCTAACACTTTGGTCTATCTTGGCCTTATTTCCCTAAGACATTTCATCTAATCACAGCATTGCCAAAGCTTCGTTTTGAAATATTTCTTGTAGTAGTCCACATAAAGTGAAATTGTATCCCTAGCAGCATTAAATATCTTCGCAGCAGTTACAAAGAACTTGAAGGACGGTGGTTTGATTTTTACAAAAATATTCATACCTGCAAATAAATAGTCCTTTTTTGCCATTAAATGTTGAAATGATCCCTAAATCAGCGCAAAGATTATAGAAAATATTGGAAGTTAATCCACTTATCTAGACCTCCGGTTTACCTGTAGTTTACAGGGCTATCACAAATAATTTCATATATACCGTATATTCTCTTGTATAAATTTGTTACCGGGGATTCCACCTCCAGATTCTTCGAAAGAGAGAGTTTTAAATCAAGTGGTGGGCTCATGCTTGATTCCACCTCTAGAATTTTCGAAAGTAGAGAGTTTTAAATCAAGTGATGGGGAAGATCGTCTGGAAGGCTCTACCAAAGCTGCTTTTGAAAAGGAGGGGTGTTTGGGAGGATCACATGATTCAATATGGCAGACAGTATCAGAAAAGTTGCCAGATGTGTTCATTTATAACGTTGAGCAGAATCTTGACACATTTAATTCAAATGCACACAGAAAATCATAAAAAAAAGTATAAATCTCATTTTTTTTAAATAAATCATGAGCTGTTATTATTGGGTTATACACTATACAGTTTCCGCCCAAATCACTTCACAAGAATTTTGTGACAATACATGTAAGTACACTGTGTATACACATACATCCGAAAACATACCTATATCATTTTGCCAAAACTGAGGTTTTACAGGGGTATACATTATTTTTCTTATTTCTGCTCAAAGACATAGATTGTTGGTACTTGTTAGAACTGCCTCAGTGAGGCAGTTCTAATGAGTACCCACAATCTATATGTTTTGAGCAGAAATATGAAAAATATCAGAATTTTTATCTGAAAATTTTCAATTTTTAGTGGTGAAATTTTCAATATGTATTTGAATAGGCGCATTTTTGTAATGTTTTAGCAACAAGTTTTTTCCTTAACTTTCATATTAATATAATTTTTATTATACCGTATTCGACCCATTTACCGCACAGTGCGCTTAGTTTTTTCAAAATTGCATTCAAAATGCTTGGTAAAAATATCTCTCCAATTAGCGCACACCAAGATCAAACACTGAACCGCCGAAATCAAGTTCCATTGCTTACAACAAGACTGACTGACAGACAGCCAACTTAGTCATGAATACTGAATAAAAAGTGCAAGTGAAGTGAAAACAACAACAACAACAACAAATATTAACACTTACCTGAGAAAAACAAAGAAAAAGACCAGCATTTATCTTCGGACCATGATCAGCTGTTTTATTCTGTTTACGTTCTGAAGGTCAGGTCAGATGCTATTCTTGGATAACCAATCAAAACATATGAGTATGTATAATGAACAAAATTTATATTGAACAAAACTTTAATAGCAATCGGTACACTTTCAGTTTAAAAGCCAATAAATAAGATTGGATCTTTTTCCCTTTATGGGAAGATGAGGCAAAATCAGCCATACCCTGCTGAATTCTTGTTAAGGAAAAACTTTTGAAACATTCATTTAACATACGGTATGTTGTTTACCTAGGCCGTTTTGTTATTGGGCCATTTTGGCCAAAGTCCCGACTTCCACTCTACTCTCGGCTTTTATACCCTCCACCATTGTACTTTTCGTCGAAAAAAAAATTGTAAATTTGTAACACCCGTCTATTGTTCACATGTTTTTAACATGGCACATTCATTCGACAGTGATCATTCGTTTGAAGTTAAGTCAGTTATACGAGGATTTCTCTTAAAACAGTAAAGGTAAGTTTTTGGCTGTATTTTCTTGGAATCTCTGGGGTCAGATACCGGAACGATTTCCCGGAAAAGACCTCAGTGTGCACTTATAGGAGCATGTGCGGTAAATGGGTCGAATACGGTAGTGAGAATTATTTATTAAACGTTTTAATTTTGACAAAAAAAAAATTCAAGATTCTTTCTGTTCAAAGTCATTGGATTTATTAAGGGCCTTCCGGATATCCCGGAAGACTGAAATCAAATCAAGTTCATTGGTCTAAAATCCAAACAAATTTAGGATTGTCACCAATGAAGACAAAGTCCAACCAAGGTATATGTATTATTGTTATGCACTTGTACTGCCTTGCAGCACAAGCTGGTTATAGCAGTGTGGTAGAATGTTTGACTTTTAGTCCATCCAACAGGGTTCAATTCATGACTCAGATAAAATGTTGTTTAGTGTTTTTTCACCTGTAACAAAATGCATTGTTTCTTTTCAAATAGTTTGACTGTCTAAGGCTGAAGTGGGAGATTATTATTTCTTACAGCCTGCCAACACGCTGGTGGGCATTTGCATATGTTTGGTCATTCGTCTGCTTTTACTGAACAATATTTCTGTGCTTGCTACATTACTTGGAAAGACGTTTTTGCTTGCCCTTTTATTCTAAAAATGTATTTTGTAGTGACAAAATCTAATCAGAAACCATTTTTCGTTTCTTTCTCTTTTTGTGCTTCGTTCTCTAATAATTATCTTAAAATTAATTTTATGGCCAATTTAAACATTGGTAAGACATGCAATTTCTATAGTGAAATTTTTGTCTTTTTTTTATAGCATATATGTTGCTTTTCTCTTCAATTATTGATGTTGCACAATAATATTGTGAACATTTCAGGAATTTTGAAAAAGTGGAACTTGTTGAAAAATATTTACTGTTAATGGTGTAAACTATTTGTAGGTTCTTATGTTTGACTGTGTTCAGCAACTATACAGATGAGACACTAATGCCCAGACTTAAGTCGGCTGTAAAGCCTATTAAATGGTTAGTACTACTCTCAGCTTGCAAGTGGAAGGTAGTGAGCTACACAAACAGACACTAATGCCCAGACTTAAGTAGGCTGTAAAACCTAATGGTTAGTACTCTCAACTTGCAAGTGGAAGGTAGTGAGTTTGAACCCACAGAGGTCGAGAAAATGACTAGACCATTTGTAGCAGGGATTTTACATTCTTTTAAACTGACATCGAAGTCCCAAATAAAATTTTCACATTTTTATTTTAATATATTTTTCTTCTTAGTAGGTTTTCACAAATGCAATACAATTATTTAAAGTTGATTTCTAACATGTGGAAATTGTTCCTGGCAATGGCCAGCAGGCCACTGCCTATTTTTAAAAACTTGTAAAGCTACATTATTTCAGTGTCCACGAAAACTCAAGAAAATGAACTACTAGACTTGTCAGTCCAAGTGCAAGACTTCAACTTATCATTCCAGATGCATGATTAAGACTTCTCAGGCCAAGTGCAACATTAAGACTCATTGACCTGGCCCTCTTCTAATTTTCTTTGGGCCAGTCAAACTGGGTGTTGCTTAGCAACCAATCTTAAGCACCAACCAAAGTTTGTATTTTATTTCAAAACTGTCACTCAAGACTAAGTTAGCAGAATTTGACATTTTATTATTTGACCATGTTGTCCTCATAAAAGATTGACTTACTATTATTAACACTTACAATTTTCACACATACCAGTGAATGAATTATTTAGTTTGTATCTTTTGTAAGGAAAATACCTGAAAATGCATATATTTAGCACAATCACTTATTATGAATATTAGATGAAATGAAGGCTTGATCTTTTCGCAACAAAGAAGGCAAAACAAGTTTTATTTATTTGGTTAGTACAAATCAAATTATTGTGCATCTGTTTACTGAATGTACAAAGCTCTTTGTGATAGTTTAGCCTTCTGTTTAGGAATGAGACATTTTGTCTCAATGAAAAACTTGAAATATTTTACTAAAATTAAAATGAAATTCAAATTTCAGTAAATTGAAATGTCATGCAAATTTTCCCTGTTACACATTAGTACACCTCTCATATTTGATGTGCATGTGGTTTAGTACAAAGTGGACAGGGAGCTGCTTAATGAATGGGAGTGGCACCATGTGTCCATGGGTGATCCATGACAGCAAGGCTGTACAACATTTTCACAGCTGCCTCCATGTGCCTCAGGCGCCTGGTAGCATTAAAAATCTGGGCCCAGTTGTTCAAAGCATCGTTAGCTTAACGAGCTCGTTAAGGGTCATTTCGTTAACTGTTTAAGCGGATTCAATATACAATATTCTGATATTTTTTGCTGAAAAAATGTGAGTAGCTTTTGCACTGCAAAAGCTACTCACATTTTTTCAGCAAAAAATTTCAGCATATTTGCGTATCACTCGATTTAAATTTTAACGAATCGTTAACTAACGATGTCGTTAGCTTTGAACAACTGGGCCCTGCATAACAACAACAAAAAGCCCAGGTATAATTCTCCTTTTAGTTCAGAGTGCATACCAGTCTTGAAAACAACAAGAAATCTGTAGTTTTAAACCAAGCATAATTTTATATATATGGCCAGCCTATATCGCCACCTGAATCATTCACCTATGAAATTCTTGCCAAACTGGAATAGAATTGTACTTATTACACAAGCAGGCATGGGATTTTCTCAAAGGGTTTCTTTTTAAATAAACATAGAAAAAAAATAAATGCAGGTATTATAGTGCTCGGAGGATAATTTGACAGTGACGTCAAGGCAGCTACCACTCTACATGGCTAAAGCAGGTTTTGCATGAATTATCGGGAAAACATTACAAACAATTTTATGTATTATACAATCTTGTTGCTATAAGTGTGTTTTAGTTAAGTATGTTGTAATAGCCCAGTTGGTAGAGCAGAGCGCTCTGGATGAACAGTAGATGATTGTTTAATACATGAGTCCTAGCAGTACTTCAGCTTTATTTTATTTTTTTTTTTTTTAAATACTTTTACTTCGCTTATGGTCCTTGTGTGTTACATATATTATTTTAAATATATATTATTGGACATTATTATGGCATTGTTGACATTTTTACACAAAGGCACAAAGGACATGCCTTCAGCGTTCTTGTCTACATATATATGTGCACGGATTGTCCGCACGTGGAAATCATTCAAACAAAAAGTTTAGCTAGACTTAACGATTTACGTCTCTCGTCTCTTTTTAACTATTTTAAATCTGTTCCATAATCAATATTTGCAATCTACATTTTCTTTCTTAACATATTGTTCTTTCATATTTAGTTCTTACAAACATATGAAATAAAAAAAAAATAAAACGCTAGGATTCGAACCCATAATGTCCAGATTTGTAGTCTAGAAAAACTACCACGTTATTGCTGATTTATGGTTACCGTGCTTACAATATTTATTGGAGGTAGCTATTTAGCTATTAGAGGCGGGGGTGGGGTGGCATTTGCCTTTTTATTAAAATGGATTCAAGGTCTAACATTATAAACAATCAGTGACGTCACTGTCAGCTTATCCTCCGAGGATAGTAGGATTTGTTTGTTTGTTTGTTTTTTTTAAAAAAAGAAACTGTTGTCCTTGTAATTGCTATGATGGTATATAAAGTAGTTAGGGATATACAGTTGACCCTCGCTATCTCGAACTCGCTTATCTCGAATAACCGCTTATCTCGAAGTGAAAATCTTGTCCCTGCCTAAACATGAAAATCAAACAACATGTAAAAAATATTGTGGAAAAGAGGAGAAATTGCTCCTAAGGAGCAATTTCTCCTCTTTTCCACAATATTTTCAATATATCTCTAACTTCAAGAGTCCAGTTACTCATATATTTGTTAAATGTGGGTAATCGAATTAGTTTTTCCTCTATTCTGCAAATCTGATATGTCGAAGTACGGATATCTCGAAGTATTTCAGAAAGTCCCTTTGAATTCGAGATAACGAGAGTCGACTGTAGTTGCATTATATCTAGACATTCCGACAGGAAATATTGCAAAAAACATGTTTTGTTATTGCTCTGATTAGAAAGAAAGGTTATGGAGAAAAAGGCCATAATAGATTAACTTTAGATAGTCTGATCTGGGTCTATAGTATGTACTAAGTGTTTGTGATTTTGTTGGTAATTTAAACTTGTTGTTAGTACATAAAATCATTATGTTCAGCTTTTAGCAATTGTTGTAGCACATTTTGTGTTCCAGTTTGCAGTGATCATTACAAATTTACGATACAGGAGATATATACATGTAGCAAAGGCAGGCAGCATGGGCCTATGTAAACCTGTACCATGCCCTTGGAATTGCTTTGATCAGTGCATTGTAGCTATACCAAAAGAATTGATATTTTGTTATTTCTCAAAAAAACATATGAGGTAGGTACTCACAAGAAGTGTCTCATTGGGGTACTTCTAACAAATACCCACGACATGTTTTCATGGAGAAATGAGATAGTATTTGATACCACCCCCTCACCCTCACATTCAAGAAATACGCTGAGTTCCTTGTCTGCCCACAGAATAGGCAATGTTAATGTTAATACTCATGAAACCACTGATCTCTCAGCTGATCCTTGCCAGAGTTACCAATCTCGCGAATTGAAAACTGTCGAGAAACATAGTTATTTTCTTAAAATGTTTTTTTGTTCTTTTTCTTTTCATGAATCTTTAAAGAGGTTTTTAAATGGCAAAAAATGTATACACTTTATTTTCAATAAATAATGTGAAAGTGAAAAAAAATTGATGACTAACTTTGAATGATTCATCTGGCTCTCACCTCAGTTCATCAAAAGCATACCAGCTACTATAACTCTAAGCTTCTACTGATAATTGTTACCCTATAGAACCAGTCAGATTTTGACACAGTATTGCGGAAATCATTTTCATACACATTTTTTCTACACTCATTTGATTTCCATTCAACGTTAAAGAGACTCTCATTGGAGACAAATAGCTGATCAAGGTGATATTCGGCGGAATCGTAATAAAAAATAGAGCCAGTCTAGTGTATTGTTTTCATCTGCATCCTTAAGATTGTGACCCTGTCCTGTGTCAACAAAAACAATAAATATTTTTCAGCTACATGTACATGTACCGCTTGTTATGAATTCAGTTGCCAATTACCATGCTCCTTTCTAGGCAGTGCCTAAATTCATATTATATTGAAATTGTTTTTTGTTTTTTTTCCAAAGCTTCACCATTTCAACCTTCCTCCGACAGGGTAATTGGCAAACAGTGCAGACCCAGATCAGACTACAGAATGTGATGTCTAATCAGGGTGAACACTGTTTGGATTAAGTACAAGAATTTCTTTAACACATTGTAATGACAAAAACTAACTGTACACCCTGCTGTTGGAAATAGACCAGTCCAAAGAATGTGATAGAAGAGTCCACTCCACATAAATGGGTTAAAGACTTTGAGGAGTTTTGACAATTTTGATTTCCAACTATACTACAATCAGTCAAGTTTACAAGCTTATAAGAAATTGAGGAGTGATATCAATAGAACTTTATTTTATCATTTTTATTATGAAGTGGGGTGCCTGAAAATAACAACAACAGAAAACAAACAAATTCAACTGGCTGCTGAAAATCTTCCTTTCATAAAATTCCTGAAAGTCACTCCTGCATTTTAAGTTTGCAAAAGTATTATTTGACAAGTACATGTATCTGGCATATTGTGACAAATTAAGCAGGTTGAATACTAGTGACAGATATTAAACCAAACATTTTTTTAACATATATAAGTTGTGTATCTAAAAAGCAGTTTAAAAACAACAGCTTTTCTCAATAACAGTTTTCAATTGAACCAACTGTCGTGAGTGCTGAGCCTGATGGGAGTGGTTACCTGATATTTTGTAGGCCTCTAGAACTGATTTGGATTCATGCTGAAATTAAAGTCCTTTTTAGAACTCCATAGCTCTTTTCGGTGTTTAGTAGGACTGCAGTCCAACGCTGTGGATTTAGGGCGTTTTTACTGACGTTTTCGTATTAGTTTGCAGATATTGTACTCAATATGATCAAAATCTTATTTTCTTCAAAAGTTGTTTTGTTTATTTGTTTGCTGTTTATAAGCATCAGTGTGTATAACACTAATGGTCAACGTCTATTATCAGGGAAAAATAAGAAAAATATCATCAGTATGTCGTCTTCTGAATTAGCCCATAGGGTAGTAAAGGTTTAGGTATCCTGGGCCCAGTTGTTCAAAGCTAACAACGTCGTTAGTTAACGATTTGTTAAAATTTACATTGAGTGATACGAAAATATGCTGAAATTTTTTGCTGAAAAAATGTGAGTAGCTTTTGCAGTCACATTTTTTCAGCAAAAAATATCAGAATATTGTGTATTGAATCCACTAAAACAATTAACGAAATGACCCTTAATGAGCTTGTTAAGCTAATGATGCTTTGATTGATTGTGTTGGGGTTTAACGACATGTCAACCCTTGAGGGTCATTTTGTGTCGTCTCCCAGAGAAAGGGAGAAAAGAGATAAAAGAGAGAGTAGAGATGAAAGAGAGGGACAGGGAAGAAAGAGGAACAGGAATGAAAGTGAAGAAACAGAAGAAATAAAAACATTCCCCCTCTACCCTTACCCACTACAAGGATAGCAGGCCTTGCCCAACTGTAAGCCAATATCAGTTGGATGCCCCGGTGATGTAAGATACACAGCACCTTCGCACTACCCGACCACCCCCGCTTTGAACAACTGGGCCCTGATATTTAGGATAAATACAGTATTATTCAGTTTTGTACCTTCTAACCTTCATTCAACACCTGCTGGCTGAGGAGCTTTAATCTCCTTTGAGAAAATTCATATTTATTTTTGCATCAGTGTGCGTTTTACATTACTTTTCATTTTGATTTAAATCCCATTTTAAAGTTCAATTTATTCTTTACCAGTCTCTATGGCAATTCAGCAGATGACTGATTCATGATATTTTTATATTTTCCAAAAAAAAACAGTCTTTTACACTGTATGCAAATTGTCTCCAAAGAAGACAATTTGCATGAAATGCTGATGCCTATTTTCTGGAAAAAATAGTAAAATATTTCAAAATGGCGCTGGATGAAATTTTTACCCAGCATGTTAAGCTTTAAGCAATAACATTTGGTTTTAGATTTCACAGTATTTGTTATAACTCAGTAAGCATGATACCTGGTATTCTGTGTGGCTGTACCTGTGAGAAAACTTGAGTACTAAATACTGTACATCTGATGAGCTTTTTGGAGGTTTTTAAGTCCCACCAATAGTATTTCATAACTTTGTCACTTTTTTTTTCATTTTCTTTTCACATAGCTCTATGTAAGAGGGGGTATATGTATTTTTCTTATTTCTCTATGAAAATATATGTTGTGGGTACTCATTAGAAGTGCCTCAATGAGGCACTTATGAGTACCCACATGTTTCTGTGAAAAATAAGAATCATATAAATACTTTTTAGTTAAAAACAACAACAAAAAAAAACAACAGGTTGACAGTATTGATGAGAAGATGATGTAGCATTGAAAGACCTTAACTCTCTTGAAAAAAGGCTTTAATCAGCAGAAATGTTGAGATTTGTGAAATAAATTGTGCAAAAATATATGTGTAAAAAAAACCCCCAAAAAAACACCTTATCTGGAGCAGTGACAAAAGCATGCTTGTGTTGTACACTGTAAATGTACATGAGAAAAGAATATGAATTAATATTCACTGTGTCAGATGCTTTAGCATCTGGTCAGGGTCTAATTTGTTTGCAAGTCATCAAGCAAGTTTTAGACATATCATTTACATTGTAACAGCCTGGACGGGTTGGCAACATTTGGACAACTAACATGTTCAAATTTCAAGACAAGTATTAAATAGTTTGGAGTTAAGATGTCCAAATACTTCAGTTTAATATGTTATTGACTGGAATTGCCTCACTGAGATGTTGCCAATAAGTACCCAATAACGAAAATTATCCTGAATTACTAGTACATGTATAACCTCAATTATCATGTTATAAGGGCACTAGGATTATATGATCTAGAACAGACTGAATAAGCAATTAAAAAACATGTTAACCCTTGTCCTGCTGAATAAATTAAGAACCCACACCCATTTCTTATTTTCAGCCAATCAGATTTCTTGAGCAAGGTTTTTGATATAGATTCACATACTGAATGGCAAACAGTGCAGTTCCAGATCAGTTGGCTTCTTCAGAAGCCAACTGATCTGGATCTACACTGTTTGCAAAGGCAGGACAGATCCGGTTTCAGCAGGACTAGGGTTAAAAGCAAATATAAAATATGTGCTGGAAAGGAACAAGTTTTTATCGGCTGTCACCACATTGATTTATTTATTTACCAGTTTGGTCTTTGGATGAAATTTTATTCTTTGAGCCATGTCATGAGAAAAAAAGTAAAACATACATATAGGTCCAGATGAGGCATTCTTTTTTTTCAACCGAAAAGTTCAGTACTTTGCTTATTTTTTTCATGAAAAATAATGTTGTGGGTACTAACTGAGGCACTTCTAATGTGTACCCACAACATATGTTTTCAGGGAGAAATAAGCAGAATATTACATGGATACCCCTCTTATCTCGAGCACAATATAGATTTTAGGAGATGGTTGCCTCCACATTATTTCAAGATGTATCTATTGATCTTATTCTATGTTTTTAAAACACATTATTTTTTTTAGTAAAATACAACACAATGTAGCTTGGGATAAAGCACTTTTTTCAATCAAACAGTATACATGTAGATATTTTTTTCTTATTTCTCCATGAAAAAATGGTTGTGGGTATCCCTTAGAGGCACCTTATTGAGGTACTGCTAATGAGTAAATGCAACATATGTTTTCATGGAGAAATATGATGTGGATACTAGTGTTGGTAAAACGGCCAGAATTTCACAGTTGATCATCAGTTTTGTAAAAGCCACTGTTCATCGATTAATAATCAACCAGTAGATGTCCTAAAATTTCAAACACTTGATTCCGTATTTTTTTCCCTAAATTTTGCTTTTTACGCAGTTGCTCCTTAAAATACTTAGTGGAATGTCAAATGGTGTAGACTCTGATCATTTACCGAGTGCCTTAGATAAGGTTTTAAGCAATTGTGGTTTGGTCTATTTTTACCCACCCATTTCTTGTTGAATTGGGTTATCAGGATTTTTCGTTTGGGTAGCCTGCTATATTAATGGGAAGAAAATTTACTGATAATTGGGTATTTAACCCATAGATTTAATTTGAATTGCTTTTTTAGCAGCAATACATCTTAGAGCTTGATGTCAGAGACAATGTATCAAAGACTGGCTGTACAAGTTATCATACATAAATTTTTGCGGCTGTTACATGAGGAGTGATAAAACATGACATCAAGGTCTAGGATCAAGTCTAATTACCTGAAAAAAAATTATCAGATTTTTTATGCGCCCACCATTCGAAGAATGATGGAAAGGGCATACAGCGTTACTCCTGTCTGTCCATCCGGATATCTTTCTGTCTCCGTCCGCATCCGAGATGGCATTAGCAATTGCCTTTAAGCTTTTCAGGCGTTAGCAATTTGCGTTTTCAGGTATTTCTGGAGCTTTGCTCCTTATAATGAAATCTTGTCAGAAAGGTACATGTATCTCATAAACACTGAGCTAGGGCTCTGAAACTTGCTGAGCATATTGGGGATAATGAGCAGATCATCTGATTAACTTTTGAAAAAGTACCAATTTTTTATGCCCCCAACTTTGAAGAAACATCAGTACTGTTTCAAAGAAGTTTTTGAGGGGGGCATATTAGTTTGGCCTTAAGCATGTCTATTAGTCTGTCCATTACACTTTTAGGTGCTTGTCTCGTTAGTGCATGGTTCAACCCTTAAAGCACCAATCACAACAATTGTCGTCAGCTTTGTCTTCTGCTGGTTACTTTAAAAGTCATTGTTACAAACAGTGTGGACCCAGATTAGACTGCTCCTTTAGGAGCAGTCTGATCTGGGTCCACACTGTTTTCCTATATGCAAAATGTAACTTTGAAAAGTTTGCAAGAAGATGCAGCAGATGGCATAAGCAGACATTTTCAGATGCAGATTTTCTTGGCGCTTTAAGGGTTAAGGTTTAAATAGGTGAGAAAACGATAATCTTGGGGTTGATCTATTTTATTTTTTTTTTTTTTGTAATTTCATTTGATGAGGACTCTGTAAATAAATAGAAATGATTCTGACACTGATTTGTCAACAGTGATCCAAACAAATGGTAATTCTGTAGCAGACGACATTTTAAAAAAAATATTTTTCTTAGAAAATAAGCCTTGAAATTGTCAACTTATTTTCTAAGAAAAAAAAAAAAAAGAAATATATATTTAAAAGTATCATCTGCTGCAGTTGCGATTGGCGCTTTAAGGGTTAAAAAAGTGAAGAAAAAGTAAGATCATGGATAACCATCTTTCAAGCATTTCTTTCTGTTCAGAAATGCCAGGCCAAATAAAAGGAAGGTTTCTAGTAAATCGAGAATTCTGTAATATGTTTATTTTCCAGTGTCACCATGAAATATAGTTGAATAAACATGTTTACGGTAAATGCCCTAAAATTTTGTGAACCAAAGTTGCCAATAAAATGTCATATGCAAACAGTGCAGACCCAGATCAGACTGCTCCAGTTTGATGAGGGTCTACACTATTTGCCATTCCACTAAGTAGTTTAAGAAATAACTAGACAAAAATCAGAATTTAGGCCAAAAAGTGTAAAATCAAGTGTTAGAATTAAGACACTGGCTATTATAGTGTTCATTTTTAGCTCACTTGTAAGAAAGTACTACCAGGTGTACCGGTTAATCTTGCACCATGGGCAGCTTGCCCCCCACACACACTCCTTTCCGGGAATGTGCACAAATACTGGTTAGCCGCTTACTCTGGACTAAGCCTGCCCAGGAAAAAGGAAAAGTGTGGTTAGGTAAACTGTCCAGCTTGACATGGCCCTTATGGGTTGACTGGGCAGTAAAACCCTAATTCAATAAAATACCCTGGCCTTAGCAGCTTGCCCCCTAGCCTTGCCCAAGGCTTAGAAATATACACATATATTTTTTGGCTTATTGAGCTCTGTGGCTAGTCTATAGATAATATGGTCTGGATTTCAATATATTTCAGAGACAACCACAGAAGAAAAGTTCACCCATAGACTAGCTAAACATTGAATCAAAAAGTAGAATGTAAATGAAAAAACAAACAATAATAAGTAAACAAAACGTGACAAACATACTTATATATTGGCCTAGTAGCTAGGCTGCTTGCCCCCCATCCCTAGAAGACCTGACAGAACTTAATTCGGAGAGATTTTATTCTTTTTTTTTTCTTTTTTTTTTTTAATAAAAATCCTTCTTGTAGAAACATGGGGAAACTGAATTTATATGCACATATGCATCTTTTGCTTGATAGGAGGAATCAGATATAGTGGCATTAGAAGCTTGCACCTATGCAACTAAACCTTGCAGACTCCATTCCTAAAGATAGTTTGTCATTTTAATAGACTTTCCTATTGTACAGTCATTTGAAGATTCATAATATCGACCGTTACCTAATATTCTCAGAATGGGAAGGGGTGGGTTAAGATACCATGGCCTGGGCAGCTTGTCCCCCAGGGATGAAGATACATTTTTGTACCGGGGCCTAGGCAGCTTGCCACCATCATAGACACCTGACAGACGTCTGTTCAGTAAGATATTTTAATCACTTTTAAATAAAAATCCTTATAATAGAAACATGGTTAAACTATAAAATATATCATTGGCTGGATGGGAGGAAATAGGGACCCAGGTATTGTGGCCTTTTGAAGCTTGCACCTACCTCAGAAAAACCTTGTGTACTCACTTTCAAAAGATAATTTATCACTTTTACTAGATTTCCTATTAAACAGTCAGTAGAATATTCATAATATCTAACCATTGCTTATTTTCTCTGTCTGGGGCAAGATACTGTGGCAGCAGCTTATTCCCCGGAGGTGTAAACCCTGGCCTGGGTAGCTTGCTCCCCTCTTCCACTTCCCGCCCCCCAAAAGCTCCTACCCCACCTAGTCTATCAGTCTGGAAAGATATTTTAATCCCTAAATAAAATTCCTTTTAATAGAAGCATGCGTAAACTGATTTTGTATGCAAAAATATATCATTGGCTTGAGGAAATGTACCTAGGTATTGTGGCCTTTTGAACTGTTAGCAACACTTAGGAAGTTCTATGGGAGACATCATGATCTGGTCAATCCCTACAATGTGGCAGTTTCCAGAATTGTTTCTGATATTTTTGCCAATGACGAGCCATAAGTAGACTTCCAAAATCCTGGACATACGCTTCTACCTACATTTCCTTCGTTAAGGCCTATGGGCATAGTGGGCGAAGCTTGCTTACCAAATAATGCTTATTATCCACGGACGCCTGATTACACCCTTTACTCTGGGGTCCATGTCTGTTGGTCTGAACATTCTGATTCGTCATTCGTTTACGTTTTTATGAGTTTGGATTATGGCTTGGGTACCATGACTACAACTACTTTAGAATCTTGCACAGGCCTCAGAAAACCTGATAGACTCGATTCCAAAAAGTAGTTTATCACTGTTAATAGATTTTCCTTTTGATTAGTCATTAGAATATTCATATCTACCATTACCTGTTTTTCTCTGAACAGGAAGGGACTGGGGATGGGGGCAAGATACTGTGGCCTGGGTAGCTTTACAGGTGTGAAGATACCCTGGCCTGGGCAGCTTGCATCCCCTCTTCTCCCCTCCCCCCTTCACACACATACACACACACACACACACACACACACAGAAATCTGACAGAACTCAGTTCAGAAATATAAATCCTTATAAAAGAATCATGGTAACCTGATTTTATACAGAATGTGAAAATATATCATTGATTGGCTGGGAGGAAATAGGGGCCCAGGTATCGTTGCCTTTCGAAGCTTGTACCTACTTCAGAAAATCTGATAGACTGAATTCCAAAAAGTAGTTTATCACTGTTAATATATTTTCCTATTGAATAGTCATTAGAATATTCATAATGTTTACCATTACCTATTTTTCTCTGAGCAGGAAGGGACAGAGGCCAAGATACTGTGGCCTGGGCAGCTTGTCCCCATGGTGGTGAAGATATTATGAACAGGAATGGCTGGGGGAAGATATTGTGGCCTGGGGTGAAGAAGACTGTCCTGTGCAGCTTGCCACCCACCAGAAAAATCTGACAGAACTAAGTTCAGAAAAATCCTGTTGAATGGTCATTAGAATATTCATTATCATATCTACCAAAAAATAAAAAAATAAAAAATTCTTATACAGAAACAGGGATAAAATGATTTTATATGCCAAAATATATCATTGGCTGGAGCGAAGGAAATACGGGCCCAGGTATCGTGGCCTTTTGAAGCTTGCACCTAAATCAGAAAACCTGCTAGACTCAGTTCCAAAAAATAATATATCGCTTTTAATAGACTTTCCTATTAAACAGTCATTAGATCATTAATGTTCATAATATCTACCATTACCTATTTTTCTCTTAACAGGAAGGGGTGGGAGGGGTTGGGGGCAAGATACAGTGGCCTGGGCCGCCAGCCCTCACCCTGACAAACAAAATTTCATCCACATGCAGTGAATTATAACTGAATTTCAAGTTCGAAAATTGGCAATGTAAAACCATTACAGATTTGTAATATGAGATGGACCGCCAGCCCTCACCCTGACAAACAAAATTTCATCCACGTGCAGTGAATTATAACTGAATTTCAAGTTCGAAAATTCGCAATGTAAAACCATTACAGATTTGTAATGTGAGATGGACTCTAGGGTTTTTTTTGTATTTTGCAGATGAATTAAAATATTGATACTTTTTAACAAATACAAAAACTGTTCATTTGAACATTCTGCTCTTCTGGAACCAGTAATTATCCCTGTCAAATTTTCATTTGAGCCACTCCAAAAAAAAAAATCAACCCAAACATTTGGAACCAGTATAGACTCAGATTAGCCTGTACATCCAAATAGTCTGCTTAGTCTACCCTGGTTGCTAACAAAATGTGTGGACCCTTAATATTTTATTATCAAGTAGTGTAGGGACTGATGGGGATGCACAGGCTTTGCTGGGTCTAAACTGGTCACATGTGTCATAAAGTAGCTTTCTGTTTAAAGAAGCTTATTTATAAAAAGAGTTATTCTGCAGCTTTAAATTAATCTTTACCACTCGCTGGGCGAATTCAGCAGACAACAAGTTGACATTATTTTTCTTAATGACAGTATTTTTCCCAGAAAATAGGCATTGGAATTTCATGCAGATTGTCTTTGAGCAAGGAGGCAATGTGCATGAGATATCAAGATCTGTTTTGTGGGAAAAATAAGAAAAAAATATTTCAAAGAAAAAAAAAATGTTGTCTGCTGAAATTTTTACCCAGCATGCTAAGCATTAAATGGCATGGTATTTGAATTTGCTTTAGAACATGGCTTTCAGCTGATTCTTGTTCAGTGTTAGGATGAGCTACATTTTTCTGTAAGGTCGTTGTGGTTTTTTCCAATAACTTTTTTGTGCTACACAGCAGCTCATTAGCATGTGTTAGACTGTGTTCCTATTTTGTATCTCTCCTTATACAGTAATATCAAAGACGGGGAAGCAGTCAGGTTTTTAGGAACTGAAGAAAAAACACAGAATTTAGAAAGCTTTTTGATTGGCTGAAAATGAAGTCAGAAGAACATGATTGATTTTTGGTCAAACTGATATAAGAATATTGAGAATTTATGGTAGAACTGTTAACGCTAAGCATTCAAGGCAAAATTTTCAGTAGACAACCTAATAAAATATTTTTTCTTATTTTTCTCGGAACACCGGTTTTGACATTTCATGCAAATTGTCTCCATTGGAGACAATTTGTATGAAATGTCAAATCCTGCTTTCTAGGAAAAATTAGAAAAATATCATCAATTTGTCCTCTGCTGATTTAGCCCAGAGAGTGGTAAAGGTTGAGCTTGTTGATGCACTTTCTGCTCTTCATGTATGACATGGACAGTGCCAAGAAAAAAAAGGAGTCTGAGTAAATGCATTAGCAAATTTCACTAGATTTTCAAGAAAAAAAATAAGACAAAGTATTCCAAAAAATTGTCTGCTTTTGGTAGAAATTCTTCTAATGCTAGTAAAAGTTGGTATACCAAACTCCTGGTCAGCTTACCCTGTTTGACCTTTACCACTCTCTCAGCAATTTTAGCAGACGATAAACTCATGGTATGTTTCTTATTTTTCTCAGAAAACAAGGTTTGACATACGGAGACAATTTGCATGCAATGTTAAACCCTGTGTGCTGGGAAAAATTTGATTTTTTTCCAAAATACAGTAAAACCTCAATGATTTGAACACTGAGGGCTTGTTAACCATGGCTAATTTTTGAGTCCCTAGGAAATTCTCTTGATAGCCCAAGAAAGCAATTATTTATGGATATTTTAGGGAAATTTTCTTAATTTATCATGAAATGTATGTTGTGTGTGCTCATTAGAATTGCCTCATTGAGGCAATTCTAATGAGTACACACAACATACCATCATTGGATAGAAGATTGAAAAGACTTCCCTAAATCATCGCTGTTTGCTTCCTGACCTGGCACCATGATTGACCCTCAGTAGCTCGAACTACCCCTATTTTAAACAAGTTTCCATGGTCCCAAGGATGTTCCAGCCAGTGAGGTTCAACTGAATTGCCTGCTGAAATTTTTATCCAGCTTGCTAAGCTTGAAGTAGACCAGCTTGTTCAAATTTGCCTTAACCACTTTCTGGACAAATTTAGCAGACATCAAATTGATTTTATTTTTCTTATTTTTTTCCAGAAAGTAGGCTTTGACATTTGACATTTCATGGACATTGTCTTCTTGAGACAATTTGCATGAAGCGTCAAAGCTTTTCTGAAAAAAAAAATAATAATAATAAGAAAAATATTTCAAAATGTCATCTGCTGAAATTTTTACCAGAGTGCCAAGCTTTAAACATTTCTGGTTCCATATGGTGAAATACCGTTGATAGGTTGGTAAATAATTATATAACCTTTGTTCAAGCTCACAAAATAAAAACAAACTTCATAAATAGCTGGGGATGGAATTCATCTTATAAAGGTACTGATTTCATCATCATCATCACCCTCATCATGCTCATCATCATAATCATTGTATTGAAGTATCAGAGGACTAGTTATGAAGGAGTATTTGTTGATAATTCTGAGATAATTTTCTCCATTTCTCAGTTTTAACTTGCGGAGGGTTCATATGAAACATCAAGTCTTGCTCTGAAAAAATACACTCACACACAAAAAATTAGAATGTTTTCTGCTGCAGTTGTGATTGGTGCTTTAACCCTTAAAGCGCCAATCACAACAATTGTCGTCTGCTTTCTCATCTGCTTTTGATTTTATAAGTAATTTCTGCAAATAGTTCGGACCCAGATCAGACTGCTCCTTGGAGCAGTCTGATCTGGGTCCACACTGTTTGCCTGTATGCAAAAATAGGTTCAAAAAGTTTGCAAGAATATTCAGCAGACGACATAAACAGACGGCATTTTCAGATGCAGATTTTCGTGGCGCTTTAAGGGTTAAGGGTTAACCTGGGAGTCTTGTATGATAGAGGATTTCCAGCCAATATAAAAATGAACAAACATGATGGTTCCTAACACTGAGCTTGCTGGGTAAAAAATTTCAGCAGATGACATTTTGAAATATTTTTCTTACTTTTCCCAGAAAATACAATTTGACATTTCATGCAGATTGTGTCCTAAGGAGACAATTTGCATGAAATGCCAAATACTATTTTCTGGGAAAAATGAGAAATATATCATCAGCTTGTTGTCAGCTGAATTTTCTGTAGCACGCTAAGTACTAACATGTGGATCTCTTCTGTAATGATTTTGACCTCATTCACCCTCAGAGATAATATTTTTGTTGGTTTTTGATTGAAAATCCATTTTGATTCTGATTTCAGGAACAGTATTTACAGGTACCCACCTCTTGCAAACATGCAAAAGCAAAGAGAGCTTGTAATGTGTTCCTGCTTAACTGATATACATGTAGGTGATAACTGAAGTGATTATTTGAGGAATTTTTGCACTAAAAAATTATTTTTGAGGCCATTCCAATGAGTACCCACTAGCTAGTATTGGTGCAGAAATAATAAGAATGGTCTTCTGATTACTCCTTTTATCTGGGACATAACCCATAAAGTGCTACCCATTATCAAAACTGCAGCAGACGGCATTTCGATTTTCTTTTTTGTATTTTTCTGAGAAAATAAGGCTTGACATTTCATGTGAACCATTTCATGTGAGCCTAGCAGATGGTTCACATGAAATGCCAAGTCTTATTGTCTCAGAAAATAGTAATAATAATATCAAAATGTCATCTGCTACAATTAAAGGTTTAAATGCATCAAACATTTGTTGTTTGCTTAAAGTACATTTGAGTCTGACTGCACTTCAATAGTTTGAGTTCAGCATGCTTGTGAGTATGTCACCCACTACCAAAGGGTTGGAATATTTTGATGATACTTGGTAGAAATGTTGATCAGCACGAGATGACATGTCACATACAAGATTGACAACTCTGGCTTTCTTACTTTTGGAGTTATCACCCTTTGTTTTATTTGGAAAAGACTTCGTGGCTGCTCTGTAACTCAAATACCCTTTGGAATATTTTACATGGCAGAAATGTAGAACAGGACCAGACAGTGTGTCACGTACAAGAATGACAACTCTGCCTTTCTTATTTTTGGCGTTATCTCCCTTTGTTATATTTGACAGTGATAATCCATTGATTTCGTGTCCGCTCTGTAAGTCAAAGACCCTTTGGAATATTTTTATGATACTTGGTACCAGATGACGTGTTGTGTACAAGAATGACAACTCTGGCTTTCTTACTTTTGGTGTTTCCTCCCTTTGTTATGTCTGACAGTGATCATCCATTGATTTCGTGTCTGCTCTGTAAGTCAAAGACCCTTTGGAATATTATATAATATCAAAATGTCATCTGCTACAATTAAAGGTTTAAATGCATCAAACATTTGTTGTTTGCTTAAAGTACATTTGAGTCTGACTGCACTTCAATAGTTTGAGTTTTTTTATGATACTTGGTAGAAATGTAGAACAGGACCAGATGACATGTCACATACAAGAATGACCACTCACTCTGCCTTTCTTTCTTTTGGTGTTATCTCCCTTTGTTATATTTGACAGTGATTATCCATTGATATTGTGTCTGCTCTGTAAGTCAAAGACTCTTTGGAATATTTTTATGATACTTGGTACAAATGTAGAACAGGACCAGATGACATGTGGCGTACAAGAATGGCTTTCTTACTTTTGGAGTTATCTCCCTTTGTTTTGTTTGAAATAGATTTCTCGCCTGCTCTGTAACTGGAATACCCTTTGAAATATTTCGATGGTACTTGGCAGAAATGTAGAACAGGACCAGATGACATGTCGCATACAAGAATGACAACCCTGGCTTTCTTACTTTTGGCGTTATCTCCCTTTGTTGTATTTGACAGTGATAAGCCATTGATTTTGTGTCTTTTATCTCTCTTTGCTTTATTTGACAGTGATAAGCCATTGATTTTGTGTCTGCTCTAAGTCAAAGATCCTTTGGAATATTTTTATGATATTTAGTAGAAATGTAGAACAGGACCAGAAGACGTGTCGCGTATAAGAATGACAACTCTGCCTTTCTTACTTTTGGCGTTATCTCCCTTTGTTTGTTTGAAATAGATTTCTCGTCTGCTCTGTAACTGGAATACCCTTTGGAATATTTTGATGGTACTTGGCAGAAATTTAGAACAGGATCAGACGACGTGTCGCGTACAAGAATGACAACTCTGCATGTCTTACTTTTGGCATTATCTCCCTTTGTTATATTTGACAGTGATAATCCATTGATTTCTTTTCTGCTCTGTAAGTCAAAGACCCTTTGGAATATTTTTATGATACTTAGAAGAAATGTATAACAGGACCAGGTGAGGTGTCGCATACAAGAATGACAACTCTGCCTTTCTTACTTTTGCTGTTATCTCCCTTTGTTATGTCTGACAGTAATTATCCATTGATTTTTTGTCTGCTCTGTAAGTCAAAGACCCTTTGGAATATTTTTATTATACTTGGTAGAAAATCAAGAACAGGACCAGACTACATGTCATGTGCAAGAATGACAACTCTGCCTTTCTTACTGTTGCATTATCTCCCTTTGTTATGTCTGACAGCGATTATCCCTTGATTTTGTGTCAGCTCTGTAAGTCAAAGACCATTTGGAATATTTTAATGGTACTTGGTAGAAATGTAGAACAGGACCAGACAACATGTCAGGTACAAGAATGACAACTCTGGCTTCCTTACTTTTGGAGTTATATCCTTTTGTTTTGTTTGAAATAGATTTCTCGTCTGCACTTTAACTGGAATACCCTTCAGACTATTTGATGGTATCTGATAGAACTGTTGAATAGGACAAGACGAGGTGTTCCTTACAAGAATGACAACTCTGCCTTCCTTGCTTTTGCTATTATCTCTCTTTGTTATATTTGACACTGATTATGTATTGATTTAGTGTCCACTATGTTAGTTGAACACTCTTTGGAATATTTTGATGATACCTGGTAGTTATCAAGAACAGGACTAGAGGACATGTCACATATAAGAATGATAACTTCGGCTTTTTTTTGCTTTAGGAGTTATCTCCCCTTCTTGTGTTTGAATTTGATTTCTTATCTCTTCTCTGTAACATAAATACCCTACAGAATATTTTGATGATGCTTGGTACACATGTAGAACAGGACAAGATGATGTGTCGGGTACAAGAATGGCAACTCTGACGGGATTGTGGGGGATGGGGTGGGGGTGGGGGGGGGGGGGGGGCATTTGTTTTTTTTTCTTCTAAAAAACTTTTTCTAGTTATCTTTTGTTTTTCTAACCTATGAAACATATGTTGTTACAGAATTGGAATTATCAAAAGGCATTGCATTTTTGTGTGTTTCTTAGAATTCCCTAAGGACACTAAGCAAGGGCCCCCCTGTATAGCTCCAAATAAGGTACTTTTTCAATAAAAAAGTATTGATATTTTTCTTATTTCCCCACGAAAATGTATGCTGTGTATTCTCATTAGTAGTGCCTTACTGAGGCACTTTTGATGAGTACTGACAATATATGTTTTGATGGAGAAATAAGAAGAATATTTACCTGATACCCACGCTTACAAAATTTATTAATGTACATTGTATATCTCAAGCCACAGCATTGTATTCCTTATTTCTGTGAATTGCCGAGAAGCATTATATTTTTTTTCTATTTCTTCACCAAAGAATACCCAGTAGGAACACATTTTATTATTCCACCAAATCAAGCATAAAATTTGTCGATACTCATTAGAATCCAGTCTGCTTGAATACTGACGGCACAGGTCCAGAAGATAAAATGTTGTTTTTTTCACATCAGGTACTTATAATAGAATTGCCTTAGTAAGGCATTTCAAATCAGAAGCCACAAGATACAGCTGTCTGTCATGTATATATACCGTATTCGACCTAATTACCGCACTGTGCACTTAGGTTTTTCAAAATTACTGGGAACACTCATTTGTGGTAAAATATGTATCTGCCTACTAAGGATACACTATAAAAAAGATCAGAAAAAAAGACTTATTTGATGATGATTATGTGATTGTTTCTGATTTTCTTTATAAAGGCATATGTTGTGGGCACTCATTTGAATTGCATCGACTTGTCGACAAGTCGATGCAGGCATATGTTGTGGGCACTCATTTGAATTGCATCGACAAGTCGATGCAATTCAAATGAGTACCCACAACATATGCTTTTAAAAAGAAGTAAAGAAAAATTACACTGGCTGTAATTTGAAGACTACGGAATTTCTTGACTGTGCGCTTATAGGGGTATGTGCGGTAATTAGATCAAATACGGTAACTAAATGGAATTTCCCATAGACTTCAGTAAATTGTAACGTGCAAAAAAAATATACTGCATTTCATCTACTGTACTATCAATCCATTTATGACGAGTGGATAATTCTTTGGACTGGTCTATTTCCAACAGCAGGGTGTCTGGTTAGTTTTTACTATGCCACCATCTGCTGAAGACAGCAGTGGTTTGTATAGCGTTTCGATGTGATGTCACATTGGTACGTGCTTATGTCACTTTTATAACCAGAGTCTAACAACAATCAAGTTTTCATTGACATTTACTTACAAGTATTTCTTGGAGGTCATAACTTGGGTACCTGTAATGCTAGGAAGTAGAAATTTGGTGTGCTGCTTTCCCAGACCTAAACCTTCAACTCTGTGCTGGGTCATGCCCAGAGATGGGGTAAGGGGTCAAAATGTATAACAGGTCAGATTTTACATTCAAGTTTATTTCTCTTGGAGGTCATAACTTTGGTACCTTTTATGCTACTTACCCAGATCTAAACCTTCAAGTCTGTGCTAGAGTTATCCCTAGGTCATGCCCTGGGATATGGCTTGGGGTCAAAATGTATAACAGGTCCGATTGATTATTGGGAAAAAAAAGATGTTGAAATTTATGCATCCAGATGTTGTTGCCATATGGGTAAAGACCAAAGGGTGGGGGCATTCGTGTACTTTGGACACATATCTAGTTATTACTATGTTTTATAGAAATTCCTGTATTGAATGCAAACATTGTAGACCCTGGTCTACACCACGTTGTGTGGCATCTAATCTGGATCTGCAGTGTTTGCCAAGTTAACAGTTGGATAATTGATTAGGATTTAAGACTTAGTAGAGTATAATTTTTAATGAGTACTCACAACATATGTTTTTTATGAAAAACTTGAGAAAATATTTACAGAATTTTCACAAAATAGCCCTCCTTAAGTTCTAAGGTGTTTGTTTATTCTGTTAGGTTGAAAGAGTTAACTCCAAATTACTTATCTGGAATGATGATGCATCATTAACCCTTAGAACTCTGGGTAAAATTTTCAGCAGATGACAAATTGAAGTATTTTTCTTATTTTTCAAAGAAAAGAGGATTTGACATTTCATGCAAATTGTCTCTACTGGAGACAGTTTGCATGAAATGTCAGGTTCAGTTTTCTGGGAAAAATAAGAAAAATATCATCAATTTGTAATCTGCTGAATTAGCCCAGAGTGTGGTAAAGGTTAAAATGCTGTAAAGTACTTCTTACCTGTTAGAAATGATACAGAAAACAGATGCAGAAAAATAAGGTGTGTCAGTGAAAAACATGTTTTTTTGTCATCATGGCTCTGGATCAGAGAGCTGTTCAGAGAAAGATGAAAAATACTGTGTCAGAAGACTTATTAAGGAGGAGTATTTGATGATAATTCTGGGATAATTTTCTCCAGTTCTCCACAAAAAGAATGTTATGGACACCTTGATGAGGTGCTTCTAATAAGTACCACAACATATTTTTATGGAGTAATAAGAAAAATTACTGTCCCAAAACTATCACCAAATACAGTAGAAACTGGCTGATTCGAATGTCTATTTTTAGCTCACCTGAGCTCTGCTCAGGATGAGCTATTGTGATCACTTTTCATCTGTCGTCCGTCCATCCGTCCGTCCGTCCGTGCATCCGTCCGTTAACATTTTCAAACGACTTCTCCTCTGAAGCCACTGAGCCAATTTTGCTCAAATTTCATATGGAGCCTCCTTAGGGTGGGGGAACGAAAAATTGCTAAAATGGTCGCGGTCCGTTGACCAAGATGGCCGCCACGCCCATATATGGTAAAAAACTTTAAAAATCTTCTCCTCCAGAACCGAGAATGCCTTGGGGCTGAACCTTTGCAGGAATCATCGAGGATGGGAGGTCTACCAAAATTGCTAAAAGAATTGTCGTATGTTGACGTTTGACCTTTTTACGGCAAGGTCAAGTTTGCTTCCCTATGTATTTGTATGGGAAAAACCTTTAAAAATTTTCTTCTCCAAAAGTGAGCATGCCTTATGGCTGAATCTTTGCATATATCTTCGGGAACAGGAGGGCTACCAAAATTGTTAAAATAATGGTTGTACATTGACATTTGATCTTTTTACGGTAAGGTCAATTTTGCTTCCTTATGCATTTGTATGGGAAAAATGTTCAGAATTTCAAACAACTTCTCCTCTGGAGCCTCTTGGCCAATTTTGCTCAAATTTCATATGGAGCCTCCTTAGATAGGAGGAACAAAAGATTGCTAAAATGATCACGGTTCGTTGACCAAGATGGCTGCCATGCCCATATATGGTAAAAACCTTTAAAAATCTTCTTCTCTAGAACTGAGGATGCTTTGGGGCTGAATGTTTGCATAAATTGGGGACATGGGGGTCTACCAAAGTTGCTAAAATAATGGTCATACATTGACATTTGACCTTTTTACGGCAAGGTCAAGTTTGCTTCCTTATGCATTTGTATGGGAAAAACCTTTAAAAATCTTATTCTCCAAAACTGAGGATGGCTTGTGGCTGAATCTTTGCATACATTGTGTATCATCTGGAATGGGCGGTCTACCAAAGTTGCTAAAATAATTGTCATACATTGACATTTAACCTTTTTATGGCGAGGTCAAGTTTGCTTCTGTATGCGTTTGTTTGAGCCCCATACATTTGTATGGAAAAAATGTTGATAATTTCAAATGGCTTTTCCTCTGAAGCCGGGCCAGTGTTGCTCAAATTTCATGCGGCGCCTCCGTGGGCAGGAGAATGAAAGATTGCTAAAATGGGTATGGTCCATTGATCAAAATGGCTGCCATGCCCATATATGTTAAAAACCTATAAAAATCTTCTTCTCCGTAACCAAATAAGCCCTGGGTCCTAATCTTTGCACACATTATGGGGGACAGGAGATCTACCAAAATTGCTAAAATGATGGTTCTATGTTGACATTTGACCTTTTTACCTCCAAGGTCAAATTTGCTTCCCCATTTGTATGGGCCATATACATTTATATTGAAAGTATCGAAGTGACTTGTAGATCAACAGTAGTTAAAATTGTTCTGATTGGAAATCTAAGATGGCCATCATCTGGTTTATATTTATAATATTTCTGTGCCACTGTGCTGTTTACATGTATAAAATCATGATTCTTCAGAAACCACTAAGCCAACTTCCACCAAATTTCACATTGATCCTTCTGTTGAAATGTGATTGTTAGTTTATTCAAATGATCATGCTCCATTGACTGTCAGGCCCATATATTCTTCTTCAAAACTAAGAACTGCTCAAATGATGATATTTTCATTAGTTGTGATGATAGGATTGGAAAAATGTTGCATAACATCTGCATGTCTGCAATGGCTATGTCACTCAGGTGAGCGAACCGTGGCCCATGGGCCTCTTGTTTGAAACTACCAGATTTTTTTCAAAGATTGCTCTTGGTCATGACATTTAATACTATTATTTATTGTAAAAATCTTTCCAATTTTTTTAATTTCGATTATTTAAAAAAAAATCAGTTTTTAGAAAAAACAATTGTTGGTCCTGATCAAAGAAATTCCTATTAAAACCTTCCATTAAATTTAAAGTCAAAGTTTGCACATCAGTTAAGGCCATGCATGATGATCTTGTTTCTTTTTGCATGACGCTGGTGCGGGGACATCAATTACTACACACCTGAGTGATGGCAGGCATATCTGTTTAGTGTTTACAAGGAATTGATATCAGATTAACTGTTTGCTCAAACAGGTGACCATCCTAATTAAAGTAAATTATGTCTTTAATACACATCATTGATATAAATGATACTCTAGTTTGATAGGTTCAAAAGCATTGCAGATCAAGAGCTCAGAACAACAACAAAAAATTAAAAGCATTAATAAAGTTAAATGGAAGATATACTTGTACTGTGTAAATACATTAGACCTGTATTCATTGTGTAGCTGTTACGCCAAAAATAATGATTCTGAAAACTGAAAATAGGCCATCTTTTCGAGAATTTAAAAACTGTGGAGATGAAAACTGAAAATAGGCCATCTTTTCGAGAATTTAAAAACTGTGGAGACTGAAGTAGAAATAGCAAAATGTGACACAGAATGGCTAAAACATGTGATGGGCCCCTCTTACTTGTTTTCCATTTAACTTTCGTTTTCACCATGGTTGATGGGTACAAACAAAACTAAGTTCTTTTTCTGCTTGACGTAGGGTCAAGCATAAAGGAAGACGAGATTGGAGTTTACTTTGCTCATCAGATTTAGGCAAATTTTCTTTGAAAATAACTGATTTCGAACATTCGAAGTACGGGTAACTTGAAGAAAATTGTGTGGTCCCTGTCAGTAAGAATTATTGAGATTTGACTGTACTCCTCCTTAACCCTTGGGGGTGGTTGGGTGTGGCAAAGGTGACTGGTATCTTACGTCATTGGGGCGTCCAACTGATATTGGCTTCCAGTCGGGCAAGGCCTGCTATCCTATTAGCAGGCAAGGGTAGAGGGGGAATGTTTTTATTTCTTCTGTTTCTTCACTTTCATTCCTGTTCCTCTTTCTTCCCTGACCCTCGCTTTCATCTGCTTTACTATCTCTTCTATATCTTTTCTCCCTTTCCCTGGGAGACGACACAAAATGACCCACAAGGGTTGACGTGTCGCTAAACCCCAACACAATCAATCAAATCCTTAACCCTTGTCCTGCTGAATAAATTAAGATGCCACATCCACTTCTAATTTTCAGCCAATCAGATTACTTGATCTGGATTGTGACTATAAATTCACATACTTAAGGGCAAACAGTGCAGATCCAGATCAGTTGGCTTCTTCAGAAGCCAACTGATCTGGATCTACACTGTTTGCAAAGGCAGGGTATATCCGGGTTCAGCAGGACAAGGGTTAACAAGCCCTCTGTGTGTGTTGTGGACCATCTGATTTAACAGATTAGCTGCTGTAATCTGTACTGCCATATATACTTAATATTTTAACTGCCCAAGCAAACCGGGTAGACCCTGATCAGATGCTGCAGGTTGTGGCTTCTGGTCAGGGTCTGCACTGTTAGGTGCTTGTTTAGACACCTGAACAGGTGGTTAGATGGACTTTATGAAAGTCTAGGACTAGTGTGGTAAGTGATGAAGGGGTCCCAATATTTAGGACAGATATAATTTGCCAATCCATGAAAAGGACCCTCATGCAATTGGCAGATAACACAGGCTCATATCAGCCTCTGCATTTATCAGTACTTACATTAAGGGAATTCTAGGAGTCAGAGACTTCCAAAAGTGGATGTCAAGAAGTCCTGACCTCCAATTTTACACACATCCAACCATTCATGAAAATAAATTCTAATAATCACTGCTTACATCTAGGGAACTTAGAGGACACATGACGTTTATACAACGTCGCCTCAATGTCGATGCAAAGTCACGACGTTGCATCGACATCGAGGCGACATTGTATAAACGGCATGTGCCGGCTTGGAATTCTGGTATACTATCAAGGAATTTTGTTCACCTAGACTTCCACTGAAGCAAAGATGTCCCAGGACTTCCTAATTTTGATAGTGCATGCGCTGATTCATGCATGCTGATCTGGATCTTTGTTTACAGATTCAGTGGATACTGCAGTACATGTCAATGACCAGAGAATGCTCAGATTAGCCTGTAGGGATGCATGTGCTGATGTGGGCCTTTGCTGTTGGCAAAAGGGCCGTTTTCACTTGTTGCACAACAGTGAGATAAGGAAAAAAAAGTTGTTTGGAATGCTGTTACTTATCCTTGAGAGCAGATTTAAATTTAAGTTAAATGCAACCAAATTTGATACTCAACAATTTTCCCAGAGAAATGTCTTGATATTTCATGCAAATTTGTATTTCAGTACTAAATAATAAGAACCTATTTTACTTGTATCTTCTTTGGTGATAAATATGTGTTCTTTTCTCCCCCAGTAAAAGGTCTTCAGCATTTGGTGCAAATTGTCATTCCAAGTAAAATAATCAGAAAAAAGTTCCTCCTGCTTATGGTTTGGGAATTATAAGCATCATCAATGGTCAGAGACCCAAGGTGGTGAATCTTGCAAAAAAAAAACAACAAAAAAAAACCCCCAAAAAAACCCCACTGCACGTTGATCAGAAAGACATACAGCTGAATTTTCGTATATGGAATAACTGGACATTGCTTAAATGAAAACACTATAGCAATTCAAAATGAGTTGCAATTTTGCAGGATACAAGTTTTCATTTGTGACTAGCAATTAGCCTGGCACCACACCGTGAGTTTTACATTTCTGATCTAACAAAGGTAAAATACTCCTCCTTGACTATTTTTCTACATATATCACCTCCCTTACTAGTCAGAAACTCATAACTGATCAGCCAAATCAGAGAGAAGGACATTCCAAAAAATAGGATTTTTTGTAAAATATAAGTTGTTTTTATGCTGATTCATATATCAGTTAGACAGGAGCCAGTCTAACTAGCAATGTACAGTGATAGATAGATACACCTGGTTGGCCTATGATGCTTATATCACAATTAACCCTTGCCATGCTGAATAAATCAAGCTGTCACACCCACTTCTAATTTTCAGCCAATCCGATTACTTGATCCAGGTTGTTGATACAAAGTCATCTACTTTAACCCTTAAAGCGCCAATCACAACTGCAGCAGACGACAATTTTTTTTATTTTTTTTTTTTATTTTTCAGAGAAAACAAGTCTTGACATTTCATGGGAATCATCTGCTTGGCAGATGATTCACATGAAATGTCAAGACTTGTTTTCTCTGAGAAAAAAAAAAATTAGAATGTTGTATGCTACAAATTTTGCTTTCCGCTTTAAAGGTTAATAATGACAAACAATGCACATCCAGATCAGTTGGCTTCTGAAGAAGCCAACTGATCTGGCTTCACTGTTTGCAGAGCATATTTGGGTTCCGCTACACATTGCATTTTAAAAACAGTTTCAGGGTGAAAAGTTAATATTAGTCTCAGGAAGAAAAGAAGGATATCCCTTGGATTCAAGAACTGGCTTCATATACACTCAAAGGTTTATTTTCTCAAGAAGGGCAGTTGTCAGTTTCTGGCGTGAGAATGTGCACAATACTGGTTAACCACTTAGAGGACTAAAGCCTGCCCAGTAAAAGTGTGGTTAGGTGTATTGACCACGCTCAACATGACCCCATTGGGTTGACTGGGCTGTAAAATCTCAACACAAACAAACAATGGTTTATTTTAATGCATGCATAAGGGACAGTCAAAATTCTGTTAATAATGTGAGCATTATTTTTATCTTAATCCTTAAGCTGCTAATCGCGATTATTGTCGTTTTGGAGGGGATAGCCAGCTCTAAAACCTATCCTACTTACGATACACCAGATGCAACCATTCAGACCAAGTGCTCCTATACAGGAAGGAACCTACTTTCATACAAACACACCATTCTTCATTAGAAAGTAAGGTGCTGGATTTTACTTTACCCATGCTAATAAAGACTGAGAATACCGAATTTCAAGCCCACAACAATTTTGGCACTCAGTCAGTTTTATCACGAATTTCTGGAAAAAAACACCCATGACACCTAAATCATTTCCAGTGAGGAAGAAGTAGGAACAATAGTAGAACCTACATATGTCACCCATTTCGTTCTGCATTGCACACAATAAGCGCTGGTCTCTTGTATTTTTTTTTTTAAATGTCTTGAAAGGTTCCCAGTTGCCATGTGACTGTCACATGACTGAAAGTCATGTGATCGTCATTTCTCCAGTAAAATGGCCACATACAATCGGCAAAATATATGTGAAAATGCCATCAAAATCGAGGCAAAACCGGGGAAGTAATGGCTTCTCAAGTAGGGGTACCCCCTCTAACAGGCCTGATTTAGTTCATTACAGCAGCCTAAGGGTTAACAATGGTAGTAGGTCGAATCAACAAGTTTGTGTACTTAGAAGTGGACAAATACAAGTATCAATGGTCTTCCAAAGAATCTTGAGCATTATAACCCAAATGCAATTCATGCAGATCTGCTATAGCTGTTTTATATACAGCATTTTACAAGCTTACTTTCAGTAACAAAATTGGCTGTACATCTTTTTGGTCCATCGCTGGTTTAATCCAGCCAAGTCCGACAGCATTCTTTAATGGAGATTGATCATGAAATATTTTCTACTGTCATTCTCTCCCTTCTGCTAATTCAAAAAGGCAAAAGAATGTACACAAGTACTGGTTAATTGCTTTGAGGACTAAGCCTGTCCAGGAAAAAGTGTGGTAATGTAAACTGACTGTGCTCGACATGACCCCAATGGGTTGACTGGGCCGTAAAACCTCAATGTAAATGAAATCTGTTTGGTCCCTGACTACAATGTATTGTACTTGTCATAAACATTTGGACATGTCACCAAGTAGTCAAATGAAGAGGTTCAAATTAAGGAAAGTTCAGTCACAGGAGTTTTGGCTTCTTAACCCTTGTCATGCTGAATAAATTAAGATGCCACACCCATTTCTAATTGTCAGCCAATCAGACTACTTAATCCAGATTGTCGACGTAAATTCACATACATTGTCCTGAATGACAAACATTTAAGATCTGGATCTACACTGTTTGCAAAAGGCAGAGTATATCTAGGTTCAGCATGACAATGATTAAAATTTAGGGATCTATGATAGTTAGGGTTAACCATTACCTACTTCTGGACAAATTTAGCGGGCAACAAATTGTTAATAGTTGTCTTATTTTTCTAGAACATACCGTATTCGACCTAATTACCGCACATACTCCTATAAGTGCACAGTCAAGCAATTCCGTACTCTTCAGATAATTGACTGTAGTTTTTGTCTACTTCTATATAAAGGCATATGTTGTGGGTACCCATTTGAATTGCATCGACTCGTCGATGCAGTTCAAATGAGTACCCACAACATATACTTTTATAAAGAAAATCAGAAAAAAAGAAAACACAATAACATCGCATACGTAAGCATCATTTGATAAGTCCTCCACTGATCTTTGTTTTAGTGTACCCTTAGTATAGGTGGATACATATTTTACCACAAGTTCCCCAGTAATTTTGAAACACCTAAGCACACAGTGCGGTAATTAGGTTGAATACGGTAGTTCTAACAAACGACTCTTGAAGCAAAATTGTCTCCTTAGGGGAAACAATTTGTATGAAAAGTCAAATGCCTTTTTTTTCTGGTAAAGGTAAGAAAAAAGTTTCCAAATATAATATGGGTAATATATTTCTTATTTCTCCAAGAAAAATAAGCATGATATTCCATAATAATAAATACAACATAGACGGCCTTTTGGTATATCAAGGATAATTTAGCAGATGACAAAAAATGTAGTTTGAAGATAGGGCCTGTGCTATCTACCGATAGTGAAGCAGATGGCTAAGAGCATAACAGTTTCTGTAATCTTATTTTTTTATTTAAGCCCAGCTGGAAGCGTGCCTTGAGAATCTAGTGTACTTCCATAATTGAATATTCTAATCAGCCTGTATCAGTGTGTAGTAAACAAGAAATTTAATCAATATTCTAAGGGCTAATTCTGTAAAATTAAGACATTGAAATTAATTCATATTTATTATGCAAACGGGAATAATCAGACTAGCTTGCACTTCTGCACAATCTCTGGTCAGAGCATGCAAAGATGCCACAAAATGTGGCATCTCATCAGAGTCTACATCGTTTGCCACTCATCCATCAATTTTTAGACACAACATCTGGCAGTAAATTGTACTTGTGCAAATTTTAGAATAAGTATGGTAAGGAGTTGAGATGTACCAAATACTTGTGTAAATATGGTATGCATGTATCTAACTTCATAGGATGATACTCTAAACTGCCAAGCACAGTTTGTAGCAGACAACATTTCCTTTTATTTTTCACAGAAATTAGGTCTTGACATTTCATATGAATCATCTGTTTGGCAGATGATTCACCTGAACTGTCTAGACCTATTTTCTTTGAAAAACTAAAAAAAATACATGTATTTCAAAAATGTCCGTCAGTTAATTTTTAATGCCTCATTTTGTATGTTAAAATTTGGAACCTTAACCTTTATCATTCTCTGGGCTAGCCGGTAATTAAACAAAAGACACTTTGATGATATTTTTCTTATTTTCTCAGAAAATAGGCTTTGACATTTCATGCAAATCATTTCTTAAGGAGACAATTTGCATGAAATAAAAATACATTATGTATTTCAAAATATTTTCTGCAGAAATTTTTACCCAGCATGCCAAGTGTTAAGGTACTCCTTAACTTGGGAATGACTGTGATCTGATCATATAATAACAAGAAATCATGACCTTGAACAATAAATCATACCTCATGACCTTAGTATACTACCATAATAAACCTTAGTATTGGAACAGATAGGCCTTTGCAAACAGTGTATACCCAGATCTGATGCTGCAGAATTCATCATCTGTTCAGGGTCTATGCTGTTTGCCATGCTTACAGCAATATTTTAGACACATTAAGAGATAGTAGAATGGACTATTTCAAATTTTAGGACAGGTATGGTAAATAGATAAGGTATCCTAATACTTAGGGTTATTATTGTAATCATAGCTCTAGATAAGGACGGTATCCAGATACATAGGTCTAGATAAGGGTGGGTATCAGGTTAATATTTTTCTTATTTCTCCATGGAAACATATGTTGTGGGTACTCATTAGAAGCGCCTCGGCGAGGCGCTTCTATTGAGTACCCACAACATATGTTTTCGTGGAGAAATAAGAAAAATGTCAATAATTTTGGACTGAAAAAAGTGCCTTAACTACAGCTATGCAGATAAATGTTTTGTTTGAATTTTTTCAAAAACTATGATATAAGCTCAGTGAGGCAACTCTAATGGGACCCCACAACATACATATATTCAGTTTCATTTAGTTAAAAAAAGACATCTTATCTGGAGCTATGCTATAAAACAATTATATGTTGGGTGAAGATTTCAGCAATTGGCATTTTAAAAATGTTTTTTATTTTATTTTTACAAGTGACTGTTTGCAAGAAATGTCAGAGCATATTTTCTGGGAATTGTAAGAAAATATATCTGAATTTGCCCAGAGAGTGCTAAAGGTTACCTTGGTACATTCAATGCTCCAGCTAGCCGGTCTCGGTGACTCAGTTGGATGTGCGTCCGACTGGAGACCAGGAGGTTGAGGGTTCAATCCCTGCCGAGGTCGGCAGCATTCTTTCGTGGAGATTGATCATGAAATATTTTCTGCGGTCATTCTCTCCCTTCTGCTGATTCAAGAAAGGCAGTTGTCAGTTTCTGGCGTGAGAATGTGCACAATACTGGTTGACCGCTTAGAGGACTAAGCCTGCCCAGTATAAGTGTAGTTAGGTGTATTGACCACCCTCGACATGACCCCATTGGGTTGACTGGGCCGTAAAACCTCAACACAACAAACAATGCTCCAGCTAATCCTATATAGAGGGGTGGGCCACCCCTCTTGCCCTCGTCTGCCACCTCTCTGCTCTTCTTAAGTTTGCTTTATTTCAAATCCTGGCATTAAACTCTACAGTTTGGCGAAATTTTCAAAATTAAACAAGTTGATGTTTTAAGGTCAGTTTTATGTGTATTCTAGTTAGAGGCATTTATTATGGAAAGGGACTATATTTTGTTACATGTCTTGATACTAGGCACATCACATGACACATGATGCCCTCATTCTTGTATGAGGGCGCAAAATGTCGCCTACCCAACACCCCTTTGCCCTCAAATCCTAGCTGGAGCACTGTACATTAGTACCCACCATTAATACAGTAGGGCTAGAAATTTGCTCATTCCTTTAATATCAAAGATGCTGTATGGGCTTCCTTTGAACCACAGAAAAAGGTTAAACGGTGAATCACCATCATTTTTGTCGCACCTGCTGTAGCGTGGGCAACTTAGGCGAGCAAGTTCCCATCCGTCCACCCGTACGTACGTATGTCCGTCCATTTCTCTATCCGTCAACATTTATCCTGGGTGTCTTGTGAGCGCAACTCCTCCTACAGTTTTGTACGGATCATTTTGAAACTTTGCATATGTTTTCTACATGGTATGAAGGATCGTCACCTGAGTGCAAAAAGTCAGTAACTCCTTATATATTTTAATGGGAGTTTCTGACTTTTTGCGCTCAATAGACGAGATGTGCATGTGGTTTGGATATAATTGTTAGATTATTTTTTATCACTTTTTCCACATTGTGAACTTAGTCATTTTTTCACCTCAGTATATAGACAGTGGGTACCTCTTGTGAGCGCAACTCCTCTTACAGTTTTATACTGATTGTTTTGAAACTTTGCATGTGTTTTCTTCATGGTATGAGGATGTGCATGTGGTTTGGGTATAATTGTTAGAACATATTTTGTCACTTTTTCCACATTTGTGAACTTAAGTCATTTTTCACCCCCAGTATATAGACAGTGGGTACCTCTTGTGAGTGCAACTCCTCTTACAGTTTTGTACCAATTGTTTTGAAACTTTGCATGTGTTTTCTTCATGGTATGAGGATGTGCATGTGGTTTGGGTATAATTGTTAGAACATTTTTTGTCACTTTTTCCACATTGTGAACTTAGTCATTTTTCACCCTCAGTATATAGACAGTGGGTACCTCTTGTGAGCGCAACTCCTCTTACAGTTTTGTACCGATCATTTTGAAACTTTGCGTATGTTTACTTCATGGTATGAGGATGTGCATGTAATTTGGATATAATTGTTAGGTTATTTTTTGTCACGTTTTCCACATTGTGAACTTAGTCATTTTTCACTCTTTATATATAAACAGTTGGTACCTCTTGTGAGCGCAACTCCTCTTACAGTTTTGTACTGATTATTATGAACTTTGCATGTGTTTTCTTTGTGGTATGAGAATGTGCATGTGGTTTGGATGTAATTGTTAAATTATTTTTTTTTACTTTTTTACACATTGTGAACTTAGTCATTTTTTTACCCTCAATATATAGACAGTGGCTACCTCTTGAGCACAACTCCTCATACAATTTTATACTAATCTTTTTGCAACTCTCCATATGTTTTCTCCATAGTCTTTAGATGTGCATGTGCTTTTCATATAATCCTTGCCATATTTTTTGTCACTTTTTTGTTCTTTTTGAACTTTGTCATTTTCTGAACTCAGATGTACAGACAGTGGGAACATTGTGATTGCAACTTTTCATACAATTTTAAACCGGTCTTTTTGAAACTTTGCACATGTTTTCTCCCGTGTCTGCAGAAGTGCACTTGGTTTGGATATGATTTTTAAATTTATTTTTGTCACTTTTTCCACTTTAACTTTGTCATTTTCTGAACCGCAGATGGTATGGAAGTGTACAAACTTTGGGTACTTTTTGAGCCCAATTTCTCATGCATCATATGAGAAAATGCATATGCTTTCAATCAGGGCTCTGGAAATTTTGAAATCTGAATCGGTCCAGCCAATGACGATGACGTCATCAATGAGCCAATTTCCAAAATAAAAAAAAAAATATATATATATGTATCACCTGTCACGAAAACTAATGACAATTGGCAGTCCTATAACTCCTTTTAAATAATACACCTCAACTCCGTTATATGACGGAAGTCCGGGTATAACGAGCATGATCAAAGCTGGCATCATCAATAAATACAGTCAGGTATGTAAAAAAAAAAAAAAAAAAAAAAAAAAAGTTTTGTTGTTATTTCCACTTCCGCAGGGTTTTCCTAAACTATTTATAAACAACTGATTCCCGTCTTGTATAAGCGCGAAGACGGCGGGAAACAGGAGAGACGGAACGAAACGACTTTCATGGACCTAATTAGGTCTAATAAAAAAGGCCTACGACACGGGTGGTTTTGCAGTTTTCAATGTTAAAAGATTTGACCAGACTGCTTAAATATTAAGCACTGACCAATCTTGTCTAGCGCAAGTGGTGCATTACTTATTTTTACCGTGAAATCTACCTTGAATTATACTCGCGTGTTACGGCAATCAACAAAAAAAAAAAAAAAAAAAAAGAAGCAGTCAATAATACCCAGATCAGACGCCGTTGTATGCGACATCTAATCAGGACGTACACGGTTTGGGAATTAATTTATCAAATCTGGGACCGACAAACTGTGTTGATCAAAACAAAAAAGAAGAGGAAGAAAACTGGTACATGCGTTCAAGCGGTGCATTCTTTTATCACTCTCAGTTTGTTTGTGTTGAGGTTTTACGGCCCAGTCAACCCAATGGGGTCATGTCGAGCGCAGTCAGTTTACCTAACCACACGTTTACTGGGCAGGCTTAATCCTCTAAGAGGTTAACCAGTACTGTGCACATTCTTTCGCCAGAAACTGACAACTGCCCTTCTTGAATCAGCGGAAGGGAGAGAATGACCGTCGAAAATATTTCATGATCAATCTCCACGAAAGAATGTTGCCGACCTCGGCAGGGGTGACCTTTGATCTTTTGGACACGCCGACTGCACCTGGATGTTTTGCAGTCTCAGTGTATTCACACGTGTCACACAAACGGATTAATTATCAGACTACCGTTACTGATGATTCGTGTTAATCGCTTGTTTACCGCACAAAGGTCAGTGAAGTGTTGATTTTTTGACAATGTTTAGATAATGACGTAATTAATTTGTGCTGCGATAGGTTGCTGTTATTCATCTGTCTCTCCAATATACATGTCAAATGACCGTTTAGAGCAATATCGCATTTAAAAGGTGCGCGGACGTTGTCAGTTTGGGACGACTTGACCGTTTGTGATTTTTTAGACATCATTGATTCGTGAAAATTGGTTGGTTGGGGAAAAATGGGGTTCAAGGCACAAACCTGTTGGACCGATTTATTAGCGTTTTGGGGTGTTTGAAATCGGTCCAGAATTTTTAATTTCGGTCCAGACGGGCTATTTTTCAGGTTTTCCGGAGCCTTGCTTTCAATGAAATTCCTATATTTATATCTTGTCTTTAATTTTTGTCACTTTTCCAACTAAGCACTGCTAAGAATGAAATAAATTTATTTAATAACCACGTCCTGTGACTTTTGCCCCAGCAGGTGCGACGCCGCCTTCAGCGGAATTCTGGTTATACCCCACCACATGATAGTGGTGTTATGGTTTTATACTCTGCCACAGTGATGGGCTATTATGGTTTCATGTTGGTCATCTGTGTGTCCACCTGCCTGTCTGTCCGTCCGTAGTTTCGTTTCCAGACGATAACTTGAGTAAATGTCAATAGATTTTCACCAAACTTGGTATGTGCATTGATATTGTGGATATCTGGTTTGGGATTGCTAATGGCCAATGAGTTATCTGCCCACGACATGTTTGATATTTCATTTTCATACAATAACTTGAGTAAATTTCAATGGATTTTCACCAAACTTGGTTTGTGCATTGATAATTGTAGAGAGCTGTTTTTGGATTGTCAATGGGAAAATTCCGTCATTTTCTGACAGAGTTATCTGCCCGCAACACATCCATATTTTCGTTTCAAGACAATAACGAGTAAATTTCAATGGATTTTCACCAAACTTGAAATGTGCATAATATTGTGGAGATCAGGGCCCAGTTGTTCAAAGCTAACGACGTCGTTCGTTAACGATTCGTTAAAATTTACATAGAGTGATACGCAAATATGCTGAAATTTTTTGCTGAAAAAATGTGAGTAGCTTTTGCAGTGCAAAAGCTACTCACATTTTTTTCAGCAAAAAATATCAGAATATTGTATATTGAATCCGCTAAAACAGTTAACGAAATGACCCTTAACGAGCTCGTTAAGCTAACGACGCTTTGAACAACTGGGCCCTGGTTTTGGACTGCATTTGGGTACATTACCTCTTTGCACGATAATGGCGGGGTATTATCGTTTCACGCTTTTATTGTATTTGCTTTGAATATTTCTGGGTACAGAAAATCTAAGTTTAGCATGCTGGGTAAAATTGCAGCATACAACATTTTGAAATATTTTTTTCGTACTTTTCTCAGAAAATAGACTTTGACATTTCATGCAAATTGTCTTCAGAGGAGAGAATTTGCTTGAAATGTAAAAATCTATTTTCTGGGAAAAAATATCACCAATTTGTTGTCTGTTGAATTTGTCCAGGGCCCAGTTGTTCAAAACTGAACAAAGTTGCTAGTTAACTCGGCGTTAAAATTTCTATCTTGAAATATGGCGAATACATTGATATCTTTTGCTGAAAATTTAATGCGAGTAGCTTTTGCAGCTGACTATGCCTTGAACAACTGGGTCCAGATTGGTAAATGTTAAGGGAAGCAGTGTTGTTGCAAATGTGGTATAAGAGTGAGCTATCTCATACAAAGCACATGAGGGCATGTTCAGTGCAACGGATCAAGTTACTTTTTACTTCTGTTTGTATCATAATGATGCATAAGATTTGGACATGTGTTGCATTGTGTGCAGTATCCATTATTTTTTTCAAATTTATTAGTCTGTTTACCAAAAAAAAAAAAAAAAAAAAATCTAATTTTAAGTAACAAATAATCCAATTATTCCAGCGTATTTCTCTATTCATTTAAAATCAAAACTTATCTTGAAAACCTTGTTGAATATAACTAGGTGTGTAAAATGCTTTCTTTTTCTAAAAAAAACAACTAAATACAATTAAAAAAAAGTAGCAACAAAAAACATGGCAACATAGTGATAAGAACTAGGTGTATTTGATGACTAAAACCACTTACCTTTTGCTGGTAATTGCAGGCTTTTATTACCCATAAATTTTCTAGTTATTATTAACAGTGTCCTCTGGAAGCCTGCATTGCTGCCGATAAAATCATATGAGCCAGTGTACAACAAAACGTACAAGACTTGTGTAAACAGCACTCAGATCAGCCTGTATATCCACCCAATATGGCAAGGGTTCGCGTTTATCCCTCTTTGGATAGTCTAGAGGCACATGCAATCAGCAAAGAGACTGATCAGACTCTATGGATGCCCAGGCTGATCTGAGTCCTGGTTGGTTGCACAAGTCTTATTGTAGGTTTCATCATGTGCTGGCTTATATCTCTACTAGATAAGGCACTTCTTTAATTTTAATTAACCCTTAAACTGCCAATCACAACAATTGTCGTCTGCTTTCTCATCTGCTTTTGATTTTAAAAGTCCTTTTTGCAAACAGTGTGGACCCAGATCAGACTGCTCCTCCTCTAGGAGCAGTCTGATCAGGGTCCACACTGTTTGCCTGTATGCAAAAATAGGTTTGAAAAGTTTGCAATAATATTCAGCAGACGACATAAACAGACGACATTTTCAGATGCAGGTTTTCTTGACATTTTAAGGGTTAAAAAGTCTGGGTACACCTTTTCTTTAGAGCTTATGCCCCTGCAAAATAAATCTTGCACTGTTCTAGAGTTGTTCATGTTTTTTGTTGTTTTTTTTTAACCCTTATTCAATAACCATTATGAAACTATGCTTTATCCAGTCTTGCATAGTTCTGGAGCATTTTAGAATCTGTTGATTACAAATGTTTTTTTTTTCTCCTCTCCCAAAACGTCTTAAAGAGGTCATTAAGTGGTGTTTGGGATATTTGAAAGCATTTTGTGAAGAGAAAAAAATGGAAGAATTACAGAGGACTTGTTAAGGAAGAGTATTTGGTGATGAATCTGGGATGAATTTCCTTATTCCTCCATGAAAACATTATGTTGTGGGTACTCATTAGAAGTGCCTCATCGAGGCACTTCTAATGAATACCCAAAACGTGTTTTTATGGAGAACTGGAGAAAAGATTCAAATACTCTTCCTTTAAACAAGTCCTTGAATTATTATTATATTTTATTATTATTATTATTATTATTATTATTATTATTATTGTTATAATTTTTTTTTTTTTTTTACTAGAGTGGAGATTTGCACCCATGGTCCTCCTGTTCCTAGCACTGCACCCACCCAACCCCAATGCCAGATTTATTACATACAGCTAACAATTATGACTGACAATGTCACTGACATTATAATTTTTATTATATATACAATATAATAAGCACATGTCTTAACTTGTACAGCAAAAGTATCTCTTATTAGTTCTGTACTAATATATAAGTGTGTTTTAACCCTAGTCCTGCTGAACCCGGATATACTCTGTCTTTGCAAACAGTGTAGATCCAGATCAGTTGGCTTCTGGATCTGCACTGTTTGCCATTAAGTATTTGAATCTGTATCAACAATCTAGATCAAGTAATTTGATTGGCTGAAAATTACAAGTAGGTGTGGCATCAATTTATTCAGCATGACAAGGGTTAAGAATCAGTTAAGAACATTTTAAGAACCCTTATGCTACACCATTCTTTTGTTGTCCCCCGCCTTTTCGAAGAAAAGTGGAGGGACACTGTTTTTGGTTTTCCGTGGGGCGTGGGGCGTGGTGCGTGGCGCGTGGTGCGTGGCGCGTGGTGCGTGGTTCCGAGTTTTTAGTGGGTACTTTGTCCCCTTAACTCCTCCCACAGTTTCTGTCCGATCCTTTTGAAACTTTACAGGTGTTTTAAGGATGGTCTGAAGATATGCATGTGGTTTTTTCAGAATCCTGAAATAATTTTTTATCACTTTTTCTGCATTTTTAACTTAGACATTTTTTGAGTTCTAATATTACAGAAGTCTATAGGGAGTAGGTACCTTGTCCCCTTAACTCCTCCCACAGTTTTTGGCCGATCATTTTGAAACTTTACAAGGGCTTTTAGGATGGCCTGAAGATATGCATGTGGTTTTTTCAGAATCCTGAAATAATTTTTTATTACTTTTTCCGCATTTTTAACTTAGACATTTTTTGAGTTCTAATACTACAGAAGTGTATAGGGAGTAGGTACCTTGTCCCCTTAACTCCTCCCACAGTTTTTGGCCGATCCTTTTGAAACTTTACATAGGCTTTTAGGATGGCCTGAAGATATGCATGTGGTTTTTTCAGAATCCTGAAATAATTTTTTATTACTTTTTCCGCATTTTTAACTTAGACTTTTTTTGAGTTCTAATACTACAGAAGTGTATAGGAAGCAGGTACCTTGTCCCCTTAACTCCTCCCACAGTTTTTGGCCGATTCTTTTGAAACTTTACAGGTGTTTTAAGGATGGCCTGAAGATATGCATGTGGTTTTTTCAGAATCCTGAAATAATTTTTTATCACTTTTTCCGCATTTTTAACTTAGTCATTTTTCGATTTCTAGTACTACAGAAGTGTATAGGGAGTAGGTACCTTGTCCCCTTAACTCCTCCCACAGTTTTTGGCCGATCCTTTTGAAACTTTACATGGGCTTTTAGGATGGCCTGAAGATATGCATGTGGTTTTTTCAGAATCCTGAAATAATTTTTTATTACTTTTTCCGCATTTTTAACTTAGACATTTTTTGAGTTCTAATACTACAGGAGTATATAGGGAGCAGGTACCTTGTCCCCTTAACTCCTCCCACAGTTTTTGGCCGATCCTTTTGAAACTGTACAGGTGCTTTAAGGATGGTACGAAGATATGCATGTGGTTTATTCAGAATCCTGAAATTATCTTTTATCACTTTTTACACGTTTTGAACTTAGACATTTTTTGAGTTCTAATTTTACAGAAGTGTATAGGGAGTAGGTACCTTGTCCCCTTAACTCCTCCCACAGTTTTTGGCCGATCCTTTTGAAACTTTACGTGGGCTTTTAGGATGGCCTGAAAATATGCAGGTGGATTTTTCAGAATCCTGAAATATTTTTTTATTACTTTTTCTGCATTTTTAACTTAGACATTTTTTGAGTTCTAATATTGCAGAAGTATATAGGGTGCAGGCACCTTGTCCCCTTAACTCCTCCCACAGTTTTTGTCCGATCCTTTTGAAACTTTACAAGGGCTTTTAGGATGGCCTGAAGATATGCATGTGGTTTTTTCAGAATCCTGAAATAATTTTTTACCACTTTTTCTGCATTTTTAACTTAGACATTTTTTGAGTTCTAATACTACAGAAGCGTATAGGGAGTAGGTACCTTGACCCCGTAACTCCTACCACAGTTTTAAGCCGATCCTTTGAAACTTTACAGGTGCTTTAAGGATGGTCTGAAGATATGCATGTGGTTTTTTTCAGAATCTTGAAATTATTTTTTATCACTGGTTTCCTGCTTCAATACTTAGATATTTGATACAGGACCAGTGGTCCTCTGGTTAACTTTACCATTTTTAACACCTCAAATAAAAATTAGGCGGGGGACATAAATTCCCCATGGAATTTGCTTGTTCTTTAGAAGACATCTACTGTTAACTTAGATGGACATAGAGTATTGACTGTTCTTGCAAAAACGCAAGATTATATTGCAACAGAACAAGCACAATACAGACACATCTGTATAAATGTTGATTTCAGAGAGTGTAGTAAGCAAAGACATACAGTCGAACCTCAATGGCTCAAACATCTTTGGGACCATGGAAATTTGTTCGAGACATAGGTAGTTTGAGCCACTGAGGGTTAATTATGGCACCAGTTCAGGAAGCAAATTTTAAGCGATAATTTTGGGAAATTGTTTCGATTTTCTACACAATGATTGTATGTTGAGTGTACTCATTAGAATTGCCTCGATGAGGCAATTCTAATGAGTACACACAACATACAATTCCATGATAAAATAAGAAAAAATCCCTAAATATTTGTTTTCTTGAGCTACTGGAAGAATTTTGTAGGGACTGAAAAAAGAGTTCAAATCATCTACGGTAAACGAGCCATCCGTGTTCGAGCCATTTAGGTTATACTGTAAATATATGAACAAGCGAAAAATGATAAACTTCTTATTTTTAATAATCAGTGTTATCAAAAAAGAGACCACATTGGCCATTGCGTAACAATAGTGGATAACATTTTAGATGGACACAGGTAAAGTAATTAAGTTGGGACAGAAAGTGGCAACTAATCAGGGTCTACACTGTTTGCCACTAATCCAGCAAATTTTTAGTCACATCTACAGGCAGTAAAATATTTGAATTTTAGGAAAGTGTGGTTAACACAAGGTGTCAGTTAACCCTTAAAACGCCAAGAAAAACTGCATCTGAAAATGTAGTCTGTTTATGTCGTCTGCTGAATATTATTGCAAACTTTTCAAACCTATTTTTGCATACAGGCAAACAGTGTGGATCCTGATCAGACTGATCCTAAAGGAGCAGTCTGATCTGGGTCCACACTGTTTGCAAAAATGACTTTTAAAATCACAAGCAGATGACAAAGCAGACGACAATAGTTGTGACTGGTGCTTTAAGGGTTAATACAGTTAAGTACAGTAGTTTGCCTTGGCAATCCTTGAAAGCAGGCTGCAAACACAAATAGATACAGCTGACCTGATATGACTGAAATATTGTTAGCAGTGCTGTTAAACTCCTGAAAAGCATAACACCAAGGTTGAAGGTCAGCTGACTGTAGACCAGTTTTACTAATGTTTTGTCTCACTTTTTCAGATCATTCCTATTCTCCATGCAAGATTACCTCCCCTTTTAACTCGGACTTGGTTACTGCCTCATTTGAAGAAGTTCTGTCAGGGACAGGATGTGTGACGAATAGAACAGTACCAAAAACAGGGGCTGAAGTTCATGCCATAAACTACCATAGTGACAGAGCTCAGAGAGTGGAATTATACTTGAAGGATAATAGTAATAATGGTAAGGTTTTGATGACTGCAAGTACCATATTCAACATTATTACCATAGATACAGATAAGAGGGGTATCCACATAACATTTTCTTCATGACTGCTTTAGCAAGCAGGAGCCACATTCTTGAACACCACCAGCAGTCGCAACATAGCCAATCAGCAAATTTCTTGTTCTTATTTCTCAAAGAAAACATATTGTGGCTACTACTTAGAAACATCTTGGTGAGATGCTTCCAGTGAGAACCCATTATAAATGTTTTCATCCAGAAATAATAAAAAATATCAATTTTTTTGTTTAAAAAAAAACTACCTTATCTGGTTGTATAATTACTGCATTGTGCATTTACTGTACTAATTTGGTCATAAGACTTAGATTTTTTATGCAAAAATGACTCTGAAAATTCAGACCTATCTAATAAACAAGGTCTTTGGCCATATCGGTATTTTCGGCAAAATCCAGTGGCGGCGCTTTGTCACGAAAAATGCAGATCATTGATGCCGGTAGAAACCTTTAATGACGTTTACCTTCAAAACTTCTCCATTCCCTTGATAGAAATTTACTAATCCAGACTCATTAAAATCACAAAAGGAAGTTAAAAAGTAGTTCTTATATGTTTTATCTGTCCCTACACACAGAAATATGTATTGAAAAGACATTTGTTTTCCTAGCAGTGGGCACTGGAAATATTTACACAGACTTTTCGCTTGGTCCATTAGGTAAAACAGTAAGAAAATTAGATGAAAGAAATGGATTTAACTATATCAATTTCACAAATACTCTCCCTGGGCATATTCACCTAGTGGCCACATGATTGACGTATGAACAAACCGTTAAGAAATAAACAAATTGGGGACTTTTAAAATCCCTTTGAAATTAACTGGTTTTACTAGAAATTTGAACTGTGAAAAAAAAAACCCGCATCTTGTTTTGTTCATACAAAGTACTCTTGACCTGATCGGCTGCGCAGACTATTTAGAAAAAAAAAGTGCTAATATTGTATATAAAGAATTTCTGGTCTTGTAACGTCTGTTAAATAAATTAGATAGACCCATATCAAACCGTACAGATGTGCAGATTAATCTGGATCTGCAGTTTTCACATTTGTGATAAGGTACTTTTTTTTTAGCTCACCAGAGCTGAAGGCTTGGGGGAGAGCTTATAGGATAGGCAGTCCTCCCTTGTCTGTCGTCGGTGGCGGCAACATTTTCAAACAACATCTCCTCTGAAACCGCTGCGCCAATTGAAACTAAATTACATGTGGAGCCTCCATGGGGTAGGGGATCAAAAGTTTATTCATAATGTCTGGGTGACATGCCCAAGATGGGCGCCTTGCCCATATATGGTAAAAACATTTGAAAATCTTCTTCTCAGGAACCAAATAGCTGATAACCTTGAAACTTGATACGCATTATTAGGGACAGGCTCTACCAAGTGTGTTCAAATGATGACCCTTGGTTGACCTTGACCTTTTTACAGCAAGGTCAAATTCAGTCACTTGGGCTTTTGTATGGGAAAAAGGGGAACTGGATTATTCTGAAGTCATTGTAGCCTATGACATAAATTTATAGTTGATATATGCAATCACCTAAATGATTTTTATAGATACCAAAGATCAAGGTCATTTATTGACCTTTGTCCTGGATGCCTCTGAATCAGTATTTTTATCTTCTTCTCCTCTAAAACTGCTGGGTTGCTTGAAACCAAATTACATGTGGAGCCTTAGTTGGAGAAGGGAATGGGATCTGGGTCACATGATCAAGATGACCACCTTGTCCATATATGGTAAAAAGCTTTGAAATTTTCTCAGACCGAATGGCCGATGGCCTTGAAACTTGGTATGCACAATTGGGTACTCAGGCTCTACCAAGTTTGTTTAAATGGTGACCCTTGGTTGACTTAAACCTATTTTAAGGCAAGGTCAAATTTTGTCATTTGGGCTTATAACAGTTGCATGGGAAAAAGGCAAAACTGTGGATTTATGTGAAGCTATTGTAACCTATGACATTCAAAGTTGATATATGCAATCACCTAAATGAACTTTTATAACTACCAAAGGTCAAGGTTATTTACTGTCCTTTGTCCCGGATGCCAGATTCAGTATTTTTATGCCCCCAACTTCAAAGAAGTTGGAGGGGCATATTGCTTCTGGGTTGTTCGTCCGTCCGTCCGTCCGTCCGTCCTTCCGTCCGTTCGTCACGCTTTTATGATGCATAGCATAACTTTAAAACCGTGAATGCTACTGTTTTGAAATTTCATATATGGATTCCTCATGAAAAAATAGCTGACACGTATTTTTTTTCTTGACAGGATTATGCCCCTTTTCAGAGTTATAGCCCTTTGAAAAAATATGGATGCAATCTTGTCAGCAAAATATCTCAAAAACTATTAAAGCTAGAGCCTTGTAACTTGATGAATAGACTGGTAGTGATGAGTAGACAACCTGATTAACTTTTGAAGAAATTTTGAAGAAGGTCACCGTTTCCGGTTGAAGAAAGCAGATGTACGCGTGAGAGGAGCTCCGATTTTCTGGCGTTATTTGTAGTTTGCACTAACCCCCGAAGTTAAATGATTTTACCTTGTCAGCAAAATATCTCAAAAACCGTTGGAGCTAGAGCCTTGAAACTTAATGAATAGACTGGTAGTGATGAGTAGACAACCTGATTAACTTTTGAAGAAATTTTGAAGAATGCCTTTTGAGTTATGGCCCTTTGTAATTTTGGGCATTTTTACCTTGTCAGCAAAATATCTCAAAAACCGTTGGAGCTAGAGCCTTGAAACTTAATGAATAGACTGGTAGTGATAAGTAGACAACCTGATTAACTTTTGAAGAAATTTTGAAAAATGCCTTTTGAGTTATGGCGAAGTTCAAAATGGGGGAAAAGAAACAAAAAAATAAAATGAAACTTATACCAAAAGCATATGCACATCATTCTGTAGACCAGAGTTCTCACTAGGATTTTGAAAGCAGGAGTTTAAAAATCCATCTCTGAGAAAAGTTGGAGTTAAAATTGAAAAATAGGAGTTTGACCTAGAAAACTTGGAGTTTTCGGCTAAATATGAAAACTTAATATTTAAGGACATTGTCTGGACAACTTCATTTTTCAGCATAGTTAACCTTGACCACTGAGTGTAAGGATCCAAAAGCTTTTGGGGCTTAGGAAATAGTGACAGGACTTCCATTAACTTCCAGACTCAGGAAGTCCCAGACTTCCTACCCCTCAAATTTGGAAGTCCCACAGGAAAATCTAGGAAGTCCCACTTTTTTTCCTGCTGCGGCGGTCTGCCCTTTCTTTATTAGAACAGAGGTTCTTAATTCAGTGTCACACAGAATCATCATGATATATACACTTCTCTTAGATGTGTTTTAAACATATCCTTATCGCTTATTAAAATTCGATCGCATCTTTTTGGAAAGCCTGTACTTGTATGTCGGACCTTAGAGAAAGCATCAACATTGGTCCAACTTCGCGTTTGTTTCAAAGCCCAGAGAAAGAAAAAAAGAAAAGAAAATACATGAGAGAAAACACCCAAAATATGTTTTCTTAAAAACAAACTATGCTGAAATTATTTTGCAGAAATGTATTTAATGAAATATTTGCTCTGATTGAAGCTGATCAACACGAGCGAGTGAGTTGCTTACTTCACAAAAATTGCGGGAAAACGGCGCCGACTCGTGCAACAACAAACAAATAAAAGGCAGCTCTCGATGAGTTACCAACCATGCCAACAGCAATACGTTCGTTCGCGGAGAATAGCAAGCAAAACCATCACAATTCGCCTATATTTAGACTTACTTTGCGTCTTTTCCGCGCTGGTAAACAGCGCAGCCGGGACGAGGCTACGAATTTAGAAACAGATTTTCCGAAAATTTTGACGAAAAATATGTTTTCTTCTCATTTGAAAAATTGCTTTTTTTGTCATGACAAACATAAGCTTCTAAATTCGAATAGATTTCAATTTGCGTTCTGTGCATAATTGTTATTTATTTATTTAATTTCACTCGGTAACTCTCGGAAGTGTTGAGGTGTTTTCAGACGACACACGTTCTTAGCAAAATAATAATTTAAGATTTTAAGACGTGACTATTTAAAAATAATAATGACTTCATATAATTTCACCGAATATTTTCGGATGTCGCAGAAGAAAGCTTAATTATACAAACATCAATTAATCAACTCAGCATGTGTGACAAATACACACAGTGATCACGCAGCCATCAAAAGGGTGCCGCGACGCTTGAAACCGATGTCAATAAAACTCCCGCAAGCGGAAAGTGGGACGTCCTTAAAGCTCAGTCAACACAGGTAGCGAATTTCCAATAAGTAGGCGGGGCAAACATCATACAACTCGTTAAAAGTGGGCGGGCTTTTTAACAATTCTTGGACATCTCGGGCATCGATTTCGATGGACAAAAGAAATTTCGGAAGTCCGCGGTATGTCTTTGAATTTTAGTTTGGACGTCCGGTGGCAAAAGAGCGTAAATGAGAATCCTCGGAAGGACATTTTACGCGTACAAAAGCAAAAATAGGCATAAAAATATGCCGGATTCGGCGTTTCCGAGAACTCTGCTGTAGACTATGACAAAAACTCCTGTAAAGTTTCAAAAAGATAATTTTCATATTTTTTTATGCCAAAGCAGCAGTGGGGCACATAGCGTTTCACCGCGATGTAACATTCGTACATGGGTATGTGTATTTGTTCATAACCCCAGAGTCTAACAAATGTTAAAGTTTACATTCACATTGACATTCTCTTGGAGGTCAAAACTTAGGTACTTTTTATGCCAAGAAGTTGAAATTTAATATACTTCTTACCCAGACCAAACCCTTCAGCTCTATGCTGCAGTTTGGGTGGGCATTTGTGTATTTTGGTCACATGCCTAGTTTTGTTACTTTGAATGAAGAGGAGGACCATTGGGTGTGTCGCATGCAAGAGAGTGTCGCATGCAAGAGAGATAATTCTCACTTTCTTTGTTAAGTAGTTATCTCCCCTGAAGTCAAAATCTTGTGCAGGCAAAAACTCCCATACTGTTTGAGGTAATATGATAATATTTAGTAGGAATGAAGAGGTGGACCAGTAGGCGTGTTGCATGCAAGAGAGACAACTCCCACTTTCTTTGTTATGTAGTTATCTACCCTGAAACAGAAATCTTTTAGATGCAGCCTTGTGCACTCCATAACTTTAATACTCTTAGACAAATTTTGATAATATTTGGTAGAAATGAAGAGGAGGACCAGGAGGCATGTCATGTGCATGAGACACAACTCTTCACTTTCTTCGTTATGTAGTTATCTCCCCTGAAGCCAAAATCTTGTGCACTCCGTAACTTTGATACCCTTAGACATATTGGATAATGTTTAGTAGAAATGAAAAGGAGGACCAGTAGGTGGTCCCATGCAAGAGAGACAGCTCTCACTTTCTTCTTATGTAGTTATCTCCCCTGAAGTCGAAATCTTATGCAGGCCATAATTCCCATACTGTTTGAGATAATATAATAATATTTGGTAGAGATGAAGACGAGGCCAGCCTCGGTGGCTCAGTTGGATGCGCCGTCCGACTGGAGACGAGGAGGTTGCGGGTTCAACCCCCGCCGAGGTCGGCAACATTCTTTCGTGGAGATTGATCATGAAATATTTTCTATGGTCATTCTCTCCCTTCCGCTGATTCAAGAAAGGCAGTTGTCAGTTTCTGGCGAAAGAATGTGCACAATACTGGTTAACTGCTTAGAGGACTAAGCCTACCTGAGTGTGGTTAGGTAAACTGACCGCGCTCGACATGACCCCATTGGATTGACTGGGCCATAAAACCTCAACACAAACAAAAGGACCAGTAGGTGTGTCATGTGCAAGAGAGACAACCCTCACTTTCTTCTTTGTTATGTAGTTATCTCCCCTGAAGCCAAAATCTTGTGCACTCCATAACTTTGATTCACTTAGACATATTTTGATAATATTTGGTAGAGGCATTGGTAACGACCTGTGTGTCACATGCAAGAGAGACAAACTCTGCTTTGGTTTGAGTATGTGGTTTGAAATGTTTTGTTAATATTTGGTAGAGGCATAGATAAGGACCAGTAGGCATGTCGTGTTCAAGAGTACTCTCACTTTATTATGTACTTATCTCCCCTGATGCTGAAATCTTGTGCAGGCTGTAACTACCATACTGTTTGAGATAACTTGATAATTTTTGGTAGGGACATATATCAGGTCAAGAAGGTGTGTAGCATGCAAGAAGGACAACTTTGTTGATTTTTTACCCCAATAAACATACAGCAAATTCCTTTACCTTTACAAGGCATTTATTTTTACTATTATTTCTGAATATGTACACTCACAAATTCAAAGTATTTGCAAATATTGTGTATCCTGTACAAATTATCACATAAGAAGTAACTATTAGATGAACACGCAAAAATAAAATCATTAACAGTACACCTATTATTGTTTTCACTTACTATTTAGGTCACATTTCATACTATCTTTGCATCTTTTTACTTTGCCCAGTTTCAATATTTCCATGATATTGATTGAAATACACTAAATTTAGAAATGGCGGTTTGGTCCGGGGATTTGCCATCTCCTCTGATGGCTATTTTTCAGTTCTCCACAAAAAGATATATTGTACCCACAACATATGTTTTTGTGGACAATTAAAAAAAATAATAACAGATACCTACTCTTATCTAGACCTATGGTAGGAAGTTAGCAGAGATTGACTAGCTAACAACATTCTGAAATATTTTTGTTTCATTTTTAAGAGAAGATAAGGCTTGACAATTCAAGACTTATTTTCTCAGAATAGAAATGATGATAAAAATACTGCTGCTGTTGTGATTAACACTTTAAAGGTAAAAATAGAATTTGTTGTTGCATTTTACATGCTGTTGGAATTCATGCTCTGAAGATGATTCAGCCATATGTGCAAAAAAAAAAAAAAAAAAAAGAAAGAAAGAAAGATAAAAAAAAACCAAGTTAAGTATTTTTGCAAATATCTGGCACTTCAGGTTAGGATGCACCAGTCTCGTGAGAAGAAGATAATTGGGGAGATAGTTTCAAATAATTTTACAGTGTGCCCATAGGACTTGTTAAGGAGGAGAATTTGAAGATAACTTTGGGATAACTTTTCTTATTTAACCATAAAAGAATATGTTGTGGGTACTCATTAGAAGCACCTTGGCAAGGCACTTCTGATGGATAACCTCAAAATATGTTTTTATGGAGAACTTGAGAAAATTATCCTAAAATTATCATCAAATAGTCCTCCTTAACAAACAATCCTCCCTGACCAAAAGTTTTACCATTTCTGTTTAGCTAAATTTCTTAGTAACTTTATGGGATAGGCTGTGTCTACTTCACACACACTTGCATCAGGGGAAAGTAACTGAATGTAGTAAATCATATCTGACCTTGGCTAATATTTCATGGTTCACTGAACTTACAAGCTAAAGTTTCATTTGTTGCATTTAGGTGAGTTTCTCAGTAACCTTAAGGCTTTGGGTCCTCATACTTGGCCACTGATGTTTCTAGGAGAGAGCAGAGAAAGACCTACATCGGTATATGACCGTGATCTGTATTTCACAGTCACTGATGCAATTTCATATGAATGGAAAACTTGTATTTAGTATGCTGGGTAAAATGTTTTATCAGATGACACTTTGAAATATTTTTTTCTGATTTTTCCAGAAAATAGGATTTGACATTTCATGCAAATTGTCTCGATGTCAAATCTTATTTTTCAGAAAAAAAGATCAGAATATCATCAATTTATCTGCTGAATTTTCCCCTTTGTTGCAACATTATCATTGGTTGCCCAATGGTGTCATCTGTTGTGTGGTGTTGTCTGTTGCAACATCATCAGTGGTGCCCCAACAACCTTCAGGATTAAGGGACTAAAGTGAACTGAATTTGCCCATAGTGTGCTATGTGTTAAATGAATGCTAGTAAGTAAGTATGTAAGTAAAATCTTTATTTAACCAGGGTAACAACATCTACCTTAAATGTATATTTACATACTTTAGCTGTCTTCAATGAGGTGTTCAAATCAATGATTGCCTGTTGACCACCACAGCACCGAATACTAAAATCTATGGAAGCCATGCTTTGTCTCTTTTTCAGATTTTCAGCAACCAGTCATCATCATTCTTTCATCAAATGTCAAAGTCCATTGGTTAATCAGGATAAAGCATAATCCAAAAGACCTCAAGCAGCATTTATTTGTAGTAAGTACATTCTCTTTTGGTAACTCTGGTCCTGCTAGATCCGGATTTGACATACCTATACAAACGGTGTAGATCCAGATCAGTTCTGAAGAAGCGAACTGATTTGGATCTGCACCGTTTGTCATTATGTAGGTGAATTTTTATCAACAACCTGGATCAAGTAATCTGATTGGTTGAAAAAGATAAGTGGGCATGGCATCTTAATTTATTCAGCATGGCAAGGGTTAAAAAGCCCTATTTTGTTAGTTCGTAGGCTGTGTGAAAGATATTTACATGTATATATTTTCATTTTCAGTTCAAGCTGTTAAGATAAACATATAGTAAATGCCCTAAAAAGTTCCAACACTTTATTTCATAATATTTTGGCCTAAATTTTGCTTTTTGTGAGGTTTCTTAAAACACTTAGTGGAATAGCAGACACTGTAGACCCTGTTCAGGAGCAGTCTGATCTGGGTCTGCATTGTTTGCATATGCCATTTTGTAAGCAACTTTGGTGTACAAAATTTTAGGACATTTACTGTACATTCCCTTGTGTGTTCATCATTCAATGAACGCAATCCCCGCCCACATCAGGTGAGGTACTTGCTGCTGAAGAAAGTTTATTGGTTGTCTCTTCATATTCAGCCCCCTTATCATTTTTTTTATTATCATACAATAAAACATTTATAAGAAATATATATAACTATTTTTTTTTTGCAGCTCACTGACTCATGAATGCATAAGGTTATGTGCAAAGTTTATGAGAATGTTTGTATGTGATCCGATGCATGCATGAGTCAATGAACTGCAAAAGAAAGAATGATATGATAATTTTGGTGTACTGTTCCATTCTATCTCAGTTCTTTGGTGATTAAACTGTTATGAAAACAGCAACTTTTTTTATTGTTGCAAAAGGTATGGCTGCAAATTATTATAATCAGGGTGTAACTGAAAAAGAAAAAATGCAGTTGTAACATTGAAATTGCCAGTGTAATAGTTAAAAACCCCCCAAACATTTTGGTGTTAATTGACCTGAATTACCGGTAAACCAGTTCAGTGAAGCCACTAAAAGTGTAATTCAGACCCAAGTCAGACTCTGCAGAATGAGGCATTTGATTAGGGCCAACACTGTTTGCATTAAATACAGGGAATTTCTATAAAAAAAACTAACAAAACACTCTGCTATTGGAAATAGACCAATCCAAAGAGTTGTGGTAGGGGAGTGCACTCTACATAAATGTGTTAAGGGCCAAAAAAAAAAAGTATTAGATTCTCAGATACCACTGCATCTATCCAAAAGTTCCCGCATATATGATTTTTTTTCAGTGGTAAGTTTTTTTCTGACCCACAAAAATATTTGACACTGGATTTTACTCATTTATCTGAAAATCATTTCTATCCATATTGCAATCTAGACCACAAACATATGACATTCTTACTTACTTGCAAATATAAAAAAAATACAGAAAGTAAGCAAATTACGATCTGTTTATGTTGTTTAGACTTTAAACTTGCAGATAGATAGATTTTTGATACTTCCGGTTGCCATTTTATTGAGCCAGAAAAAAAACAAATGTCCAAGAATGTACCCAAATGGAAAATAAAAGTAAAAATAAAAGCCGCCCGCACACATCTGTTTTTTGAAAAAAGTGCCTGAGAATCTAAAAATTTTTGTTTTTGACCTTAAGGATGGGATAATCAAAATGGTAATTGCAGCAGAGAAGTAATTTTCCAAAGTAATCATGAAAATGTAAACAATCAAATATTTATATAATTAACTCAAGTATATTTATATGTTGTCTACATGATATTTTTCTTATTTCTCCATGAAAACATGTGTTGTGGGTACTCATTAGAAGCACACTCAACAACTAATGAGTACCACAACATTTATTTTTGTGGAGAAACATGAAAAATATCAGTACTTTTCGGCTGAAAAAAACACACCTTATCTGGAGCTCTGGATTTTAGTCAACCAGTGTGTTGGACAAATAAACCTGAGCAAACAGTGTTGACTCAGATCAGATGCCAAAGGATGTGGCATGTGATCAAGGTCTGCACTGCTAGCCATTCATCCAGCAGTTTTATACATAGCAGCAGACTGAACCTGGATATGCCCTGCCTTTGCAAATGGTGTAGATCCAGATCAGTTGGCTTCTTCACCAACCTGAATCAAGTAATCTGATTGGCAGAAAATTAGAAGTGGGTGTGGCATCCTAATTTATTCAGCATGACAAGGGTTAAGACAAGTTGTGTGAGGCAAATATTTAAGGTAAAGTCTTTAAGAGTGCATGTAGATTCCCTGTTTTAAGGCTTAGCACTGTGGCTAAAATTTTCAGCAGACAACATTGTGAAATATTTTTCTTATTTTTTCCAGAAAACAGGATTTGGCATTTCATGCAAATTGTCTCCACAGGAGACAATTTGCATGAAATGTGAAATCCAGTTTTCTGGGAAAAAGAAATATATCAATTTTTCGTCTGCTGAATATGCCCATAGAGTGGTAGAGGCTTATACAGATGATGATATGGACTTACCTACCACAGACAAGACCAACAATAAGCATGCAGTAAAACAAAGCATAAAATTACTTATCCCTTTGCACTCTGGGTAAAATTTTCAGCATAACATATTGAAATATTTTACTTGTTTCCAAGAAAACAGGATTTGACATTTCATGCAAATTGTCTCCAATGGAGACAATTTGCATAAGATGTCAGATCCTGTTCCTTGGAAAACTGAGAAAATATTTTATAATGTCGTCTGCTGAAATTTTTACCGAGCATGCAAAGTAAAGCATTTTGTTGTTAAATTGGTAAACATCAAGATTTACAACAATATAGTATAAACAGAACCTTTTCCATTTAGTTTACTCTTAACTTTTACCACTCTTTTGGCAAATTCAGCAGACAACAAATTGAGGATATTTTTCTTATTTTACCCAGGAAATAGGATTTGACATTTTATACAAATTGTCTGCATTGGAGACAATTTGCATGAAATATCAAATCATGTTTCCTGAAAAAAAATAAGAAAAATATTTTAAAATGTCAACTGCTGAAATTTTTATCCAGAGCGCTAAGTATAAAACACCATGCTAAATTTTCTTATGTTGTTGTTGTTATTTTTTTTCAAGAAAATAAGTTCTGACATTTTGTGCGAATCATCTGCCAAATACTGCAGCAGACAGTTCATGTGAAATGGCAAGCATTATTTTCTATGTAAAAAAAAATATATATATATATATATATATATATATATATATATTGGTATATATTGGTGCTGAAAGGATTAACTGTTGTGAGTAGTAGGGAACCAGCCAGGCATCAGCATCAGCATCTGAAAACATTTTTTTTTTGTTTTTGCCTCTGTCTAGTTATCAAGTGCAGTTTTGTGGGTATGAATATGGTCCTATAGGTACAGATAAAGGACATATTCAGAAGATAATTGTGTATTATTTTTGCTCTTAAACATGCCTGAGGGTACTCAGTGGAGTCACCTCACCCACAAAATTGGCTTGGTGCAAAAGTGGCAAAGAAATATACTGTTATCATCAGTGATTGCTTTATCTGGAGTGATGTAGATGCCTGTCATGAATCAAAGCACTGACAGCACTGATGGGTTGATTGTCTCTATGTGTAGGCTGGGAAAATGGCCCTGAATGGGGACTTAAGACTATAATCTATTCACTTCCAATCTCCCAGTCCAGGTTTACAGATAACCCTCTTTATACAGCTATAAATAACTATTTTCTAGATTTCATACAAACGCCTTGTTTAATTCCATTGGTCAATGATAATCACGTGGACAACTGCCATAAGGAAATTTTGGCCTTTGTATGTTATGGCTCGATTGAAAATAATCAACCCAAAAATGGTTCTTCATGGACTGTGTGAACAGTAAAGCATTTTCTCTGATGAGGGTCTTTGCAGTTTATTGATGTAGCTTACAGTTGCCAGTAAAATTGTAAACAGCCAGTTTCTGGCAAAAGAAAGTGCACAAGTACTGGTTTACTGCTTATAGGACTAAGCCTGCCCAGGAAAAAGTGTGGTTAAGTGAACTAACTGGCTCAACATGACCTTAATAGTGTTGACTGGGCCGTTAAACTCCAAACTAACCAATCCACCAAAACATCAGATACCGTAATATCTCTGTGTAAAGACAAATTGTTAAGGAGTATTTGGTGATAATTCTAGGATAATTTTTCTTATTTCTCCATAAAAACATATGTTGTGGGTTCTCTTTAGAAGTGCCTCACTGGAGGGTGAGATGCTTGTAATGAGTATCCACAATATATGTTTTTATGGAGAACTGGGCCCAGTTGTTTAAAGTGTCGTTAGCTTAACAAGCTCGTTAAGGGTCCTTTCGTTAACTGTTTTAGCGGATTCAATATACAATATTCTGATATTTTTTGCTGAAAAAATATGAGTAGCTTTTGCACTGCAAAAGCTACTCACATTTTTTCAGCAAAAAATATCAGAATATTTGCATATCATTCGATGTAAATTTTAACGATGTCGTTAGCTTTGAACAACTGGGCCCTGGAAAAGATATCCAAGAATTATAGTCAGATACTCTTTAAAAAGTCCTTAGATGTATCTGTACAGGATCTTCTGGGCAAACAGTCTAAATTCAGATCAGACAGTCTTCAAGGATCAGTCTGATCAGGGTTTACCCAGTTTGCCAATCAGCCAGTAATGCTGTGGCACATAAACTTGTAAACAAATGAGAATGATTTGCAAGTTTTATAGGAACTATGCAAGGTGAGATGTGACCCAATAGTTAAAAGTTATTATTATGGTATGTAGATTCCCCCATTGTATTCTGGAAACCCCTAAAAGGGTAATTGGCAAACAGTGCAGACCCTGATCAGATACCGCAGAATGCAGCATCTGATCAGGGTCTCTACTGTTTGCAAATAGTTCAACCATTTTTCTCTAGGAATATCTTTATCACATAGCCTAGTATACTTGTAATTAGAATCTTCCAATATATTGTGTTGGGGAGTTCATTCAGTCTACAATGGGTTAATCATGGCTTGGCTGTCAGCATATGCTTTGAAGGAGTTCATTCAGTCTATAATGGGTTAATCATGGCCTTGGCTGTCAGCATATGCTTTGAAGGAGTTCATTCAGTCTACAGTGGGTTTTAATCATGGCTTGGCTGTCAGCATATGCTTTGAAGGAGTTCATTCAGTCTACAATGGGTTAATCATGGTCTTGGCTGTCAGCATATGCTTTGAAGGAGTTCATTCAGTCTACAATGGGTTAATCATGGCCTTGGCTGTCAGCATATGCTTTGAAGGTAACAGGATATACTTGGTAGCTTTTCTGCAGCAGTGAGGCATTATAAGGTTTTGCCATGATGTTATTGCCATATCTGCGTATGCGTGTATGTCATGTTCATAACCAGCTAACATGTTTCAGTTTTCATTCAAATTTACATTGACATTTACATGCACGTTTCTCTTCGAGGTCATAACTTGGGTACCTCTTATGCTAGGAAGTTGGAATTTGTTATGTCAGACCTAAACCTTCAACTCTGTGCTAGAGTTGCCCCTAGGTCATGCCCTGGGGTTGGGGTGGGTTGAGGGGTTTAAGTGTATAATATATCAGATTGCGCATTTGGAAAATAGTTGTTGAAATTTATGCATCCAAATGTTGTTGCCATATGAGCAAAGAGCAAAGGGCAGGGCCATTTTTGTGCTTTGAATACCTGTCTACAAGGGAGACAACGTGTTTCTACACACTGACCCCCTTCTAAAAAGCATCTACTCTTGAGAGCAAATTCTTTCCTTTTATAGTAAGCCCCTTTTAAGAAAGGGCATGGGGGGACATAAAACTTTTGACAGTTGCCTCCCCTGGAAGTACATCCATTCCCATTAAGACCTCTTTTCTTATGGTGAAAGAAATATTTTCTGAAGTGAAATGCCACTAAAGTCTTTTAATTCTGGTTGTCAGTAAATAATATGCCAAGCTTTGCTTCCCAAGAGTCTTCAAGGGCTACCTCTTGAAACCTTTGGCATTCTGTAGGCAAAATAGCAAGATTTGTTTCCTTATTTTACTCCAAGAATAGGCCTTGACAGTTTGTCCAGATTGTCTTCTTTGGGAAAGGAGGCAGTTGGATGAAATGTCAGATACTGTTGTAGTTGAAAAAGAAAAAAAAAATAAAATTTTTAATGTTTGTTAGGTTTGCGGGGTAAAAATTTCAGCAGACAGCATTTTGAAATATTTTTCTTATTTATTTTCCAGAAAATAGGTTGTGGCATTTCATGCAGAGACAATTTGCATGAAATGTCAGAGCCTGTTGTCTAGGAAAAATAAGAAAAATATTGTCAATTTATCATCTTTTAGATAAGCTGTAAGTGGTATGGGTTAAAGGTCAGATACTTGGTCTCAATAATCCAGTAATAAACATAATTTCTTAGAGTACTTTGTTTTCTAAGAAAATGGTGTAGGTTTGAGGTGTTGGTATGGAAATGTAATTCATCTTTATTTACAACATCAAAGAGATCTATTTTAGTGTCCTTAGGTAAATTGGTGCTTGTGTGATGGCTTTGATTACAGACTGTAAAATCCAGGTGGAATGCTACAGCTCATTAACAATTTGGTGTCATTAAGATCTAGTGAAGATTATGATATGTGTATGTGTGTGTATGTTTTCAGAATTACCCTATTTAACCTTAATACTGGGACACCTTAACTCTTTACATTCTTTTCCTGTAGTTTGAACCCAGTCCATTTTACTACTTGTGGATAACTCGTGCCTAAACTGGTATCAGTCTGTTAAAAAGAGTGTAATCATTAAGACAATGCATTAAATAAATATGCACAATTGTACTCATGATACTTTTCAAAGAATGTCTGATTTAATGTCTGTGTTTTAGACAAAGGGCAAGAAATACAAACATATTTGGTAGGTTCCTAGCAGTTGTTGCTGATTCAGTGTGCACAATACTGGTTAACCCCTTAGAGAACTAAGCCTGCCCAGTAAACGTATGGTTAGGTAAGCTAACAGCGCTTGACAGGACCCCATTGGGTTGACTGGGCCGTAAAACCTCAACACAAACACAAACACTTAAATACAGGGTCTGAATGCCAGGCTAATTTATGTCGAGCAGACTCAGTAATACAGATATTTATGGTAGGTTCCTAACAGTTGTATACTTTGTTACAACTTATATGGTCACTCAAATAGAGGGTCTGAATGCCAGGCTAATTTATGCCGAGCAGACTCTTCTACCACAACTCTTTGGACCAGTCTATTTTCAATAGCAGGGTGTCTGGCTACTTTTTATTTTTACTATGTTTTACAGAAATTCCTGTATTTAATGCAAATAGTATAGACACTAATCAGATGCTGCATTCTGTGGCATCTGATCTGGGTCTGTACTGTTTGCCAATTACCCTTTTGGTGGTTTCACGACCAAAATGGGTTAAAGAACTGCTGGATGAGTTGCAAACAGTGAAGACCCTGATCAGATGCTGGGTTTTGCAACATCTGATCTGGGTCTATGCTGTTTGATCAAGCCTGTTTGTCCCAGTACTTAGGGTTATCAGCCTTGGTCCTGCTGAACCTGGATATGCCCTGCCTTTGCAAACAGTCTAGATCCAGATCAGTTGGCTTTTGAAGAAGCCAACTGATCTGGATCTACACTCTTTGTCATTATGTATGTGAATTCGTATGAACAACCTGTGAATTCGTATGAACAACATGGATCAAGTAATCTGATTGGCTGAAAATCAGAAGTGGGTGTGGCATCTTAATTTATTCAGCATGGCATGTGTTCAGGAAACAACAGGAGAAAAGCTAATTGCCCACAGAGACACATTTTTGATGACTGTATTACAGTTGTATCACAACTATTACTGTTTAGAGTGGCTCATTCGGAAGAGGGTCCACTGTCTAATGGGGAGATTGTGAGTTCTATTAAAGGCTTTCTAAAACTGGTACTGTTTTTGGCAAGGTACTTAACATTAGGATTAGAGCTGGACATGCAGGCTAATGAATATTTTGACCTGATTGCCCCTCATCTCACAGTTTGGTTCAATTATTTATCTGCCATTTTCTCATGCCTTGGGGCTGAATCTTTGCATAAATCATTGGGGGTGGAGGTCTACCAAAGTTGCTAAAATGATGGTCCTACATTGACATTTGAGCTTTTTATGGCGAGGTCAAGTTTGCTTCCCTATGCATTTGTATGGGCCCATACATTTGTATTGGAAAAATGTTGAGAATTTCAAATGACTTCCTCTGAAGGCTCTGGGCCAATGTTGCTCAAATTTCAAGTGGAGCCTCCTTAGGGCAGGGGAATGAAACATTGTTAAAATAGTCACAGTCCATTTACCTAGATGGCCGCCATGCCCATATATGGTAAAAACCTTTGAAAGTCTTCTTCTCCAGAACTAAATAAGGCCTGGGGCCTAATCTTTGCACAAATCATCAAGGACGGGAGGTCTACCAAAATTTCTAAAATGATGGTCCTATGTTGTTGCTTGACCTTTTTTATGGCTTTCCCATGCATTTGTATGGGCCCTATACATTTAAATGGGAAAAATGTTGAGAATTCATATTTTAGATATCTCCTCTAAAGACTATGATCCTAAAATTGATGAGCCAATCAAAAATCCAAGGTGGCCACCACAGCCGCCATCTTGAAAGTCAGTTTTTGACTTCTCTTCCCAAACCTATGGTCGATTTAAACTGAAACTTGCTCTGTAGCAACAGGACAACTTGTGGATCGAAATGAGCTAAAATCTTGTCGATTGAAAACCCAAAATGGCCGCCACAGCCACCATATTCAAAATCTGTTTTGGACATCTTCTTGCAAACAACAAGGTGAATTTAAGTTGAAACTACCATGTAGCAACAGGTTGATGTGTAGATGGAAAATAGCTAAAATCATGCTGATTGGAAATCCAAAATGGCCGCCATAGCTGCCATCTTTGAAACCCAGTTTTTGACTTCTCCACCCAAACTGTTGGGTGATTTGAGTTGAAAGACACTGTAGCAACAGAATGACACTTAGATCGAAAATGGCTGTATTATAAAAAGAATGACCCCTTGAGAGCAATGAACACACACACAAAGACAAAAATAGCTGAAGTGTCTACAATATATGATGGATGTAGGAAAGCTTTAGTTGCAATCAACATTTTATTCTGCGTGGTTTATCTTACCTTGCAGCTGTGCTGTATACATGTATAAAATCATGATATTGTTAAACACTTTCTCTTCAGAAATCAGTTGGCCAATATCCACCAAGTTTCATGTAAATCCTACCGTTGAAACAGGATGGAGATTTTGTTCAAATGGTCACGCTCTATTGACTGTCATGCCTATATATACATGTAGTAAAATAATGCTAATAATAAAAGCACATTCTTCTTCTTCAAAACCAAGACCTGCTCAAATGATGATCCTTTCACTAATTGCAATGACAGGATTGGAAAAAAATGTCATATAACATCTGCAGATATGCAGATGTTATATTTCACTCAGGTGAGCGAGCCGTGGCCCGTGGGCCTCTTGTTTTATGCACATATATCTATTCGGTGCAAAAGTAATAAATATGGTAAATTATCTCCACACTCTGGAGATATAGATAATGTCAGAGATTGTGTTGATTCTCAGCCTGAGCTTAAGTTCTTATTTCTTCCATTTGATACTATCTTTTCCTAGGTATTGGGACACCTTAACTTCTTAAAATTATTGTCCCAAAATTTGTTTTAACACTTACAACGCTATGTGCAGATTAAGCAGACCACAAATTAGTTATATTTTGTTTTATTTTTCCTAGAAAATAGGATCTGACATGTCATGCAAATTGTCTCCTATGGTACGGATTTAGAGCCGAAATAAACGCTGCCCTGGTCTCATACAGTGTATTTGTTTTCAGCGAGCCTCCCTGACCTAGGCTTGTCCCTCATGCTTGCCCTGCCCTCCCTAAACTTTGAAACCCAGCTATAAAAGGTTGATTGTGAAAACTTTTCTGCAACCTTTGAAAAAATGTGGCAAGGCTTTTTCACCCTCTAAAAGCAGGTATTAAATTATAGACCTATGTTGCTCCAGCTTAGAGTCCATGGTAGCCCTAACACCTAGCATGAAAAGTCCGGATATTTTCTGACCGCCCCTCATACAGTATTATTGTTTTTCTAGGGCAGGTGAGGTATTGTATCTTTGCAAGAATCTTTAGTGTTACTCTGTGTATATTGTCAGGTTGTATTATTTGGCACATGCCAAGAAGATCTAGTGTGGTTTGTTTTGACAGTAATGTCATCGCTGCACTTGTTTTATGTACACACAGTAATGTATGAGGTAAATTAACCTTTTTGGTAACCACTTGTGCCAAGTTTTTAGCTCACCTGTTAACTGAAGTATAGGATGAGCTATTGTTTTAAGCCTTTCATCAATGTCAAACAATTCCAGGACATATGCCCCCCAAGGACATTTGCCCCCATTTACTGAATCTATTAATGGACATTTGCCTGCCAGTTGAAAATGCAATTCAGATATTTTCCCCCCAGAGCTTATTTTTGGTGCGGACGTTTGCCCCCCAGTGCTTATTTTCAGAATGGACGTTTGCCCCCCACTGCATATTTCAGAAAGGGACATTTGCCCCCCAGATAAACCCAGGGCTAACAAAAGAAGAAAAACAAAGGAGGAAAAAATCTACTCATTGGTTTATTATCATCAGAAGTACAAAATGTTAAGCAATGAATAATTCCATCTATATAAATTATAACCTGCTGTTAAGACAACCCTTACCTTTGCAAGCAGTGTAGATCCAGATCAGATGGCTTCTGAAGCCATCTGATCAGGATCTACACTGTTTGTCATACAGTTTGTGAATTTGAACAAAAACATATCAAGAATTTGATTGGTTGATAGTCAGCAATTGGAGATGCTAAATAAATTTATTCAGCAGGATAAGCGTTAAGCAAGTCAGCTACAGAACCATATATTGAGTTTTTGCCTCACTCATGGTCCTATGTCAGACGCCAATTTCTGCAATGGAAGCTCATGTGGTTTTTCTCTGGAGACTCCAGTTTTCGCACACCTGATGGATAATATTTTTTAAGTAAGAGAAATAATCTTGAAAGGGCCGTAAAACAGTTATAATGTAAATGATGTAGTTATATACAAGTCTGGTCTGTATCATGAATATCCTTGTAAGTGTTAAGAAAAAAAAAAAACGAATGGAATGCTGGATGTATCATGCAGCGGGTAGGGGTGGGGGTGGGGGGAGTGGGGGCAAACGTCCATACCAAAAATAAGCAGTGGGGGGCAAATGTCCACTTGCAAAATAAGCACTGGGGGGCAAACATCCATACTAAAAATAAACTCTAGGGGCCAGATGTCTGGGTCACATTTTCAAGGGTGGGGACAAATGTCCATTTATACATTTTTTCATTGGGGGGCAAAATAATGTCCTGTGGGGCAAATGTCCGGAGACTATGTCAAACATTAGTGTGGTCATCTAGCTCTTTTTATATTAAGGGAAGATAACTCAAAATTGTTTTTGCTCCCTTCTAAAGAGGTGTCTACTTAAAATGAAAGAATTTGCACTCTTAGGGAGCAAATTCTTTCATTTTAGAGTAGACTCTTTTGCCCAAAGGGAGCAATTTTGGATAAGTTTTGTTAATTTGCAGCAGGACACACATTTCAGAGTAAAAATATGAAAACTTGTCTCCTAAATACTCCCCATATCTGGAGATTCCAAAGTATTATCACATTGCTTCTGCCCATTTTCCAACTGGCTGTCCATCATCTGTCATTGAATTTCATGGACATTTTCAGACAACTCCGCCACTTAGTATTAAATTTCATGTTGAGCAATGAAAGATTCCTAAAATGGTTAGCTCATACCTGAGAGAGGTAGAGAAGGCAATAATTTATGGTGACAGTTTTGAATAATTTTAGTTACTCTTTGCAGCAAAGTATATTTTCAATGAAAAAAAAAAAGAAAAAAGAAAAATGTTTTCTGAATAAGAAAATATGATCTGTTGAAGTTACATTGGTAAGGGTTATGGGTTAATCTAGAGCCATGTTTGAATGTAACATTATAGCTTCAGATAAGATGCTTTTTCTACCGTAAAATACTGATATTTTTCTAGTTTCTCCATTAAAACATATATTGTGTGCTTATTCTAATGAGTACCAACAATATATGTCAATGTAGACAAATAAGATAAATTTTATAGGGATACTCTCTCTTCCTCCCTCTCCCCCCCCTACACACACACACACACACACACACACACACACACACACACACACACACACACACACACACACACACACACACACACACACACACAGACACACACATATCTGGAGCTGTGTAGCATAAACTAGCTTTTTTTTTCTGATGCAGATACAAAAGTATTTCATGCTCCAAATCAGCCAACTGTTTCTATATGTTAATTTCATGCATCTCTTTCTATTCTCATCTCTGTTTTCACTAAATATCAATTGGCAGTTCTCTCCTGTGGCAGTCTCAGTTTCACATTGACAATGCATTCATCAATATAAGCCGGGCCTTTATGACAAAAAGTTACAAAAAATATCATATAGTGCATAGCTCTAGATAGGAGGAGTATCTAGATAGATATTAATCTTATTTTTTCTTCTAGAATGTATATTGTGTCAATGAGGTGGTTCTGATGAGCACCCACAATCACATAAGAGAAACAAAACAAAACAAAAGAAAGAAAAAAAAAAAAGAAAAAAACCCACAAAACTCCAGCCCACTGTCCATGGGAAAGTGTAGACAATTCTTTTTTTCTTCTTTCATTTTTCTCATGTGTAATGAGTGCCTGAGAAATAGACTGTATTGCTTCTCATGTCATAAAAGCGAAATTCTACATATAGTCGAGTGAACATTTTTTTAGCTCGCCGGGACTATGTCCCTGGAGAGCTTATGTTGTCACCCAGGCGTTGGCGTCGGCATCTGTTGGCATCGGCATCCGCGTTAGCACAATGTTTAAGTTTTCAAATGTGTGCATAGTTTTTTAACTGTTTAAGGTACTGCTTTCATATTTGGCCTACACCTACTTTGGGGTAAGATCTTTCAATAGCATACATTCCCATCCCCAAAATACTCTATATGTAGGTCAAGGTCAGTTCTTACTTTGTCTTTTACACCCATGTTTAAGTTTTGTGTTTAAGTTTTGAAAAGTGTACATAATGCTGAAGTATTCAAGATAGAGCTCTAATATTTGGCCCACACCAGCCTTAGGGTTAGACCTTTCAATAACACACACCTCTTCCCTCCGTTTGACCTTCTGCCTAGGTCAAGGTCAGGTCATACTTTGTCATTTGAACCCATGTTTGAGTTCTGCGTTTTGAAAAGTGTTTGTAACTGCTAAAGTATTCAAGATACCGCTTTAATATTTGGCCCACACCAACATTAGGGTAAGATCTTTCAATAGCACAGACTTTTCTTCGCTTTGACCTTCTGCCAATGTCAAGGACAGGTTATACTTTGTGTCTTTTACACCCATGTTTAAGTTTTGCGTTTAAGTTTTGAAAAGTGTACATAACTGCTGAAGTATTCTAGATAGAGCTCTAATATTTGGCCCACACCAGCCTTAGGGTTAGACCTTTCAATAACACACACCTCTTCCTCAGTTTGACCTTCTGCCTAGGTGGTCAAGGTCAGGTCATACTTTGTCATTTGAACCCACGTTTGAGTTCTGCGTTTAAGTTTTGAAAATTGTTTGTAACTGCTGAAGTATTCAAGATACCGCTTTAATATTTGGCCTACACCAACATTAGGGTAAGAACTTTCAATAGCACAGACTTTTTTTCAGTTTGACCTTCTGCCAAGGTCAAGGTCAGGTTATACTTTGTCATTTAAACCCATGTTTGAGTTTGTGTTTAAGTTTTGAGAAGTGTTCGTAACTGCTAAAGTATTCAGGATGCTGCTTTAATGTTTGGCCTACACCTACCTTAGGGTAAGACCTTTCAATAGTACACACCCTTTCCTCAGTTTGACCTTCTGCCTAGGTCAAGATCAGGTCATACTTTGTCATTTATACCTGTGTTAAGGTTTTGAAAGGTGTACATGGCTGCTGAAGTATGTAAGATATAGCTTTCATGTTTCATCCACACCAGCCTAAGGGAAGATGTTTCAATGGCATATACCCCATCCCTCAGTTTGACATTCTTCCGACATCAAAAAGTCAGGTCATACTCTGTCATTAAATCTTTAATATTTAAAGATTGTTTTCTTATCGGATCAGCCCTTTCGGGCGGGCTGCGTTGTCTTCTGACAACTCTTGTTATGTGAACAACTCAGTATGGATGCTCATGTTAGTCTAGACAGCTAGGACAAATCATATGCCCCACGTCAGACTGGTGATCAGGAGGTTGGGGGTTTGACCCCTCCAGGTAGGCAGCATTCTTTCGTGAAGATTGATCATGACATATTTTCTACGGTCATTCTCTCCCTTAGGCTAATTCAAGAAGGGCACTTGTCAGTTTCTGGCAAAAGGATGTGCACAATACTGGTTAACCGCTTGGATGACTAAGCCTGCCCAGTAAAAAAGTGAGGTAAGGTAAACTGACTAGGCTCGACATGACCCCATTGGGTTGACTGGGCTGTATAACCTCAACACAAATAAACATACAAACAAATTATATGTTGGAGAATTTAGGACAAATGAATACAATAATAAAATTTCCTCAATTTGTCAAGTATAGAATTTTAATGCGCTTGTTGTTGTAGGTGTTATCATCACACTTTTCGTTTCCCCTCAGTAACTTTTGATGGCATGCATTGATTTCATTCTAAGTCTGCTGAAGTTTATATCATTGTAAAATACAGGTAAAGTTCGATATTGGTAGCCATCCCAAACATTTTGGCTAAGTTATGACCCTTTCTCGACTTTGTTTTTGTTGTTGGCATCCTTGTGCGCTCCATAACTTTGATACCCTTAGAGGTATTATGATAATATTTGGTAGAGATGAAGACTAGGCATGTTTTGTGCAAGAAAGACAACTCTCTGTTGCTTCATTATTAACTTATCTCCCCTGAAGCTGAAATATTGTGCAGGCCATAACTCCCAAATGGTCTGAGATAATCTGATATTATTTGACAGTGACATATGTCCGGAAGAGTAGGACTCTTGCTTTGTTCTTTTTCTAGTTATCTCCCCTGAAGGAATTTCTTAGCCAAATTCTTGTGCACTCCATAACTTCATAATGGTTTGAATTATTTTTATAGGTTTGTCACATGCAAGAGAGACAAACTTTCATTTTCTTCATTATACAGTATAACCTCAATGGCTCGAACACGGATGGCTTGTTTACCGTGGATGATTCAAACGCACTTTTAAGTCCCTAGGAAATTCTTCCGATAGCTTAAGAAAACACTTATTTTGGGATTTTAAAGGAAATTTTCTTATTTTATCATGAAAATGTATGTTGTGTGTACTCATTAGAATCACCTCATTGAGGTGATTCTAATGAGCACACTCAACATACCATTATTTTATAGAAGATGGAAAAGACATTCCTAGATTATTCTCATTTGCCTTCTGACCTTGCGCTAGGATTAACCCTCAGTGGCTGGAACTACCCATGTCTCGAACAAATTTCCAAGGTCTCAAAGATGTTCGAGTCATTGAAGTTTGACTGTATATAAATGTCCCCTGAAGCCAAAATCTTCTGCAGGCCATAGCTCTCATACTGTTTGAGATAAATTGAATATAATTGATAAAAACATATATCAGATCAAGTAGGAGTATCGCATGCAGGTAGGACAACTCTTGCTTTGGTCTTCTTCTCTTTATCTCCCCTGAACCAATTTCTAAGCCAAATTCTTGTGTGCACCTTAACTTCTTAATGGTTTGAAATGTTTTGATAACATTTGCTAGAGACATAGATAAATACTGTAGGCATGTCACATGCAAGAGAGACAACTCTCAGTTTCTTTGTTTTGTACTGAAGTGCCTTGAAGCTGAAATCTTGTGCAGGTCATAACTCCCATACAGTTTGAGATAATTTGAAAATGTTGGGTAGGGACATTTATCAGGTCATGTAGAAGTGTCACAGTTGCAAGAAGGACAACTCTTGCTTCATCCTTTTTTCTAGTGTTGATATTGGTTTCCGCTCAGTAACTTTTGCAGGGATGCATTGATTTCATTGAAAGATTGCAGAAGGATATATCATTGTAAAATACTGGTCAAGGGATTGGAGCGATTATTAGGACAAATACAGTGTTTTTTCTTTTTACATATCTAATGGTTGGCCCTTAATGCAGGTGACGCATCGTATTCTTGGTTTTCTAGTTTTAATGATACTTTTATTGCTGTATGGAAATGGAGTACTCATTGGAATTGCATCAGAGGATACCACAACATATGTTTTCATGGAGAAATAAAAAAAAATGTCAATATGTTTTGGCTGGAAAATGAGAGCTAAGATTGTTTGAGATAGAACAAAGTTTTTAATCGTTATGGCCATAAAAATATAACCTTATTATAGAGGAATTTAAAGTGCTTTGTATGATGTCAGGCCTATGAAGCTGATGACGTCAGATATATGAATAAATGCCATCTTAGATCCTCATTTATTATCAAGAGTTCGTATCTAGAAGTAGGTATGCCAAGTTGCTACAGTTTTGAATAAGAATGAAAGGATATGCAGGTTAAATATTTTCTTCTAGAAAAACATATATTAAATACTTTCTAATTGCTTCAAGAAAACATATGTTGAAGCAATTCTAATCAGTATTAACCCTTAGAATGTGGCATAAATCGTAAATCATACCTTTTAGAGGGGGTACTCCTACTTGAGAAGCCAGTACATCCTTGATTTTGCCTCGATTTTGATGTTTCACACATATTTTGCCATTCATATGTGGCCATCTTACCAGAGAAACTTCCAGTTATGTGACAGTTATATGTGACAGCTGGGAACCATTTAAGACACTTCAAAAAAAAAAAAAAAAAAGAAACAGGTGACATATGAAGGTTCTGATGTTGGTTCTACTTCTTCCTCACTGGAAATAGTTTAGGTGTTTAGTTGTTATGGGTGTTTTTCCAGAAAAATGTGTAAAATCCAGCACCTGACTTTCTAATATACAAGAGCAGCATGTTTGTATGAAAGTAGGCTCCCTCCTGTATGGGAGCACTTGCTCTGAATGGTTGCATCTGGTGTAAGTATGACAGGCTTTAGAGTTGGCATACCCTTCCAAAATGACAACAGTCATGCATAGCGCTTTAAGGGTTAACGAGTACCCTTAACTAAGTTTTCATAAAGGACAGTACATGGGATAGATGATGCAGTGCTCTAGATAGTCCAGAATTTAGGTACAGTAATATGTGTGTTATCTCATTAGGGTCTACACAGTTTGCACTTTTTTCTGTCTGCAATATTGAAGTGGTCAGTGCTCCAGATAAGCCACGTATTTGCTTATTTACCCTATTTATACAGCCTAGATATGCAACTGAACTGAATTAATTTTGGGGAAAGAATCTGCACAATACTGGTTAACCACTTATAGGACTCAGCCTGCAGAGTAAAAGTGTGGTTAGGTAACCTGACCATGCTCAACATGACCCCATTGGGCCATAAAACGTCAAGACAAACAAACAAAAATGAAAAAAAAATAATTGTGGATACCCAATACAAAAACTGTTATCAGTGTATGCTCCATGTACATTATTCGGATGTTTCCAGTAAGTTCTGGCTTTTTCTGTACGCAAAAAAGTATAGATAATTTTCGTATAGGAAAATAAAAAAAAATAAACATATTAGTCATATGATAGATATATTTTTCCAATGTCTTTTTGTTTCATAATTGAATATTTTAAACACAAAGTTATCCTTTTAAATTGGATTTTATTTGTACAATGTGTTGCTACTCGGCTTGCACTATGGCTGAAATCGAAAGTGAAATAAAAAAAACAAACTTTTCCCTTATTCTGAAGCGGATGCAACATCTTTCTTGTTGGGGTAGTTTGACTTCAGACAGATTAATGAATGCCCTGCAACAAAAGAAAAAGAAAACTTAGATATGGTGAAGGCTATATGAAAACATGCCAGCCTACCACAAAGAGTATGCCTTGAAAAGTAATACAATAATTTGTAACATATACAGTTGACTCTTTATTCCAAGGGACTCTATTAAATACTTCGAGATATCCGTACCTCGATAAGATTTGCAGAATTGAGGAAAAATTATTCTAACAACCACATTTAACAAATATATATGTGATTGGACCCTTGAAGTTAGAGATATATTAAAAATATTGTGGAAAAGAGGAGAAATTGCTCCTTAGGAGCAATTTCTCCTCTTTCCCACAATATTTTTTGCCTCTTGTTAGATGTTCATGTTTCGGCAGGGACCAGATTTTCACTTCGAGATAAACGGTTATTCGAGATAAACAAGTTCGAGATAACGAGAGTCAACTGTATATAAGGTTCAGCCATATGATGCCTTTCGTCCTTCTGAAATGGCTGGTTAAGTTACTGTTTATTATTTCAAAGTCGGATAGTTATAATTTTAAGACCACTTAGCTGAAGGGAATCTGACTGGTCATCTTTAATAATAACAGTTGCTTAGCCCACCTGTAATCTTAAAGAACAACATATATGACTAGTAACCACACTCATAAATCAGTAGAACATTATCAGACTTGCATCTATGATTGTGGTTCCTGGACATAGCAGTCTGATGATCTGACTGGAAAAGGAAAACAGACTGGACAAAACAGAAAGGTATGTAGGACTGGATGCTTGCAAGTACTACAACTTTACTGATATTGTTACATTTTATTTTATTAACTGTTTGATGCATACCCAGTTGAAAATTCTGAATTACCCAATTGAAAACTAGGACGATGAGTATGATACCCAATTGAAAATGCTAATACCCAGTTCATAAAAAAAAAGTGGGTATTTACCCAATGATCACAAATCCTTATCTGGAGCTCAGATGGTGTAGCTGGACCAGACAGATCAGCTGTAAAAAATAGGTGAAAAAAGAATTCTACTTGACCACACAAATCAGCTGAGAAAGTAAGGCAAAAATGAGTTCTACTTGATCAGAACAAATCAGCTAGGTGAAAAAAAGAACTCTACATGACCGGGCAAATCAGCTGTACATGTGGAAGTTGGGTGACAAAAAGAGTTCTACTTGAACAGGCAAAAACAGCTGAGAAAGTTAGGCAATAAAGAATTTTACTTTACCGGAAAAATCAGCTGTGAGAGCCAATAAAGAGTTCTGCTTGACCAGACAAATCAGTTGTGAAAGTTGGGTGAAAAGAAAAAAAAAAAAAAAAGGATTTCTTCTTGACCAGACAAATCAGCTGTGAAAGTTGGATAAAAAAAAAAAGAGCTACTTGACTTCGCAAATCAGCTGAGAAAGGCAATAAAGAATACTACTTGGCCAGAAAAATCAGCTCTGAAAGCTGAAAGGCACTACAGAGTTCTATTTGACCAGGGAAATCAGCTGTGAAAGCTGGGTAAAGGAAAGAATTAAACTTGACCAGGCAAATGAGCTGTGAAAGTTAGGCAATAAAGAGTTCTACTTGACCAAGCAAATCAGATGTGAAAGTTTGGCAAGAAAAAGGGGCTCTGCTTGACCATACAGATCAAATAGGTGATAAAGGAGAGTTCATGTCAGCTTTGAAAGTTGGCTGAAAAAAACATTTCGACTTTGACCAGACAATCAGCTGTGAAAGTTGGTTGACTAAGGAGCTCCACTTGTTGGATTCTGTTAAAGTATAAAAAAACATAATACAAGAAAAAATGCATAACATTTTTTTGTAGCTAGAATGTGTCATAACTCTAGAGAAGAGGTTTTTTGTCTACCAAAATGTGTTGATATTTTTTTTTCTTCTCCATGAAAACATATGTTGTTGGTTATTATTAGAAACCTTCCTCAAAGGGGATTCAATAAGTAACACAACAAATGTTTGAATGAAGAAGAAATATTTTTGTCATCTAGAGCTATACAGCTGTATTTTCAGCAGAATGTTGATAACTGCAGGAAATGTTACCTATAAATACCAGAAGATAGGAATGTAGCACACAAAAAAGGGACTGTGGCATCAGAGTTCTTAATAAGAGGGTTATGCAGACAAATATTTTTCTTGTTTCTCCACAAAAACATCTGTATTGATACTCATCAGAAGTGCTCTCATCATAAGTGTTTCTGATCATTCAAAAAAACAACAACAGATGTTTATGTGGAAAAATAAGAAAATATCAGTCATAGCTCTTGATAAGGCATTTTTTCCTCCAAAAAGTATCTATATTTTTCTTATTTCTCAACAAAAACATATGTTGTGGGTACTCATTAGAAGCACCTCACCAAAGCATTTCTAATGAGTACCCACAACATATGCTTTCATTGAGTAATAAGAAAACTATTTACCTGATACCCACTCTTATCTAGACTGAATTATTTGTACTTTTTGGTTGAATGCAGTGCCTTGTCAAGAACTATGATTGCACATACCGTATATGCAAACAGTGAAGCTGCAGATCAGCCTGCACTTCTGTACTTTCTTATCCACCAAGCATTTGCTGAACATCGAGTCTGTAGAAATACTGTAATAGAAATAAAGGCAAAGATCATATGGCATAGATGTTAAAACTTAACAGGGTCCATGCGATAAGGCTTCTCTTTATGGGATAGGGACTCAATTGTTTTTTGTTTCCTACAGATGTTAGGCCAATTAAATGCAAATTTTCTTTCTCTGTTTCACCTACGTAATATGCAGGATTATTCTGGATAATATGTAGGAAACAGTCCTCCCAAATAAGTCAGTGGTTTATAATCCATATTACAAAATAAGAAAAACATTTCAGAATTTCTGGGCCCAGTTGTTAAAAACTTAATGAAGTTTTTAGATAACATGACGCTAAAATTTCTTTCCTGCATTATAGCAAATACATTGATATTTTTTGGTAAAAAATGAGGGTAGATTTTGCATTGCAGAAGCTATTCACATTTTTGCAGCAAAATTATCAATGTGTTGGAAAATACCTTAGCTACAACAGTTAACGAGTTTGTCATTTACAAGCTCGTTTAGCTAACAGTGCTTTGAACAACCAGGCCCTGAATGTTTTAATTCAGTATATGAACCCATTTTAGACTGAGTAAACTCCCCCACACTATATATTAGAAGAGCCCAAGTTCAGTTTAAGGTATGTCAGGCTGTGTGATTTTAATATTCCTGAAGAAAAATAGCTAAATTATTTGCAAACAGTAGAGACCCTGATTAGAAGCTGCATTCTGCTGCATCTGATCTGGGCTGCACTGTTTGCCAGTTACCCTTTTGAGGGTCTCCAGTCTAAACTAGGTTAAAACTTAAGTCATGGTCAAAATTAGTGAAGAAGAAAATGCCAGCTACAGACATGATCAGATGCATACAATGTTCAGGTGTGCACATTGTGAAGTCCAGAGCTGTGTTTGAGTTTAACAATATAAAGCAATCTTATATAGAATATATAGAAAATGTCCCTCATTTTCAGTTGGATTTATGTTCATTTTTATATAATCAATACATTTTTGTTTGGATACAACACGTTAGCTATCTCAGTTTTTGCTTTGGATTCCAGCAATAGTGTTATAAAGAGGTTGTAGTGTACCTGTATGTCAAAGTTGGGACAGTAAATTGAATGATTTTTTGGTTTAGCCTTATTGGCTGTTCATAAGCAGCCTGTCAGCATTAAGTCATCAATGTCACACAGAAATGCATGTTGGGTATTTTTGGTACTGTTATTGAGAGAACTTGGTCATGCTAATCAAACTGGTTGCCAGATGAGTCAGGAGCTGCGCCAGATTGTTCTAATGCTACAGGTAAAAATAGCAGCAGGTAAAAATTCAACCATTTTGCTGCAGGGGACATAGACTGGCTCCAGTCTCCAGTGACTATCTTTTTGCTTATAATACAGTTTGGTAATCCACTGAAACCAGCCTTTATACTCATGATATTATTTTGGTTTTATTTTAGTGGACTATCAAATAGGATTATAAGGAAAAAATATTTAGTTACTTGAGACTGGAGCCAGTCTACAGGGGACATTTCCATCATGAAACCGGGACACATACCCTATTGCAAACAAGGATATCGGTCAAAAATCTAAAGCAGAATGTCAGAGTACACCCTGATGATACAGATTGTTGTGAGCAGTCTCATCTAGATCAACACTATATAGGTATCTGTTTCAGTGTAGGGTTAAATGAATTGCATGATGTGAAATGTTTTTTTTGTGTACATGTAAAATACGCATATTCAGATTATCCTGCACATTCACCAACTCACATCAGAACCTCCATAAGGCTCTTTTTTTACCCTGCCACACAATAGTGGCAGGATATCATGGTATCACGTTGGCTGTCCGTGTGTCTGTCCATCTGTCTGTCTGTTGTACGTTCGTCCGTAGTTTCCTTTCCAGACGATAACTTCAGTAAATGTCAATGGATTTTCATTAAACTCAGTGTATGCATTGATATTGTGGAGATCTGATTTCGGATTGTAAATGGGCAAATTTTATCAATTTTTGACAGAGTTATCTGCCTGCAATACATCTGCATTTTCATTTCTGGATGATAACTTTAGTAAATATGAATGGATTTTCACCAAACTTGGTGTGTGTATTGATATTGTGGAGACGTGGTTTGGGATTGCTAATAGGCAAATTTTGTCAATTTTTGACAGAATTATCTGTCTGTGACACATCTGTATTTTCATTTCTGGACGATAACTTTAGTAAACATCAATGGATTTTCACCAAACTTGGTTCATATTGTGGAGATCTGCTTTGGGATTGCTAATGGGCAAATTTTATGTACTTTTGATAGATATATCTGTCCGCAATACATCTCTATCTTACTTTTAGGGCAATAACTTGAGTAAATCTCAATGGATTTTCACCAAATTTGATACGTGCATTTATATATATTATGAAGATCTGCTTTGGAATTGCTCATTGGCAAATTTCATCAATTTTTGACAGAATTATTTGCCTGCAACATAATAATGGTGGGGTATCATGGTTTCACATTTTATTGTAACAACAAAGTTATAATAGTTAATTTTCTTATATTTCTCCACAAAAACATATGAGCCAGCACAAGACCTACAATAAGACCTGTGTGACTAGCAAAGACTCAGATCAGCATATACATCCACCCAGTATGGCAATGGTTCTCTTTTATCCCTTTTTTGCATAGCCTGGCTGCTGTAGAAGGCACATACAATCATTGAAGACTCTGATCAGACTGCTCAGATGCCCAGGCTGATCTGGGTCTTCATTGGTCACACGTCTTAATTTTTGTAGTCCTGCGCTGACTCATATGTCATGGGTACTCATTAGAAATACCTCACTGAGGCACTTTGAATGAATACCCACAAGAAGTAAGAAAACTCTTTTTTACCCGATACTCCTTCGTGTCTGGAGTTAGGTACATTGCTATACATTGATACAATTTCTACAGTATCCAGTTATTCCAAAAGTGGGTAACGAGTGTGTGGTTGCATAGATAGGTGACGGGCCTTTGTTGTCCCTGTATGCTCCCTGTATGCCTGATGACAGCTTTCCACTCTATCATATATCATCATAATTGGATTTTTGATAACATGCAGGTACAGGGGCAACAACCACATCAGTGGGCCCCCTTCCAGATAGCTGGCTTGCTGCATGCATGGCAGATCTCACACCAGATCTCCAGGTATGTCTATCATGAGAGTCTATGCTGCAGATATACTGTTTTCTCTGCATTTTGCCCAGAAATACTTATTATGTTCTTATTTATACTTTGGTGGGCCCCCTCCACTTGACCATTTGCATAGATTTTGCTTTTGGCATCTGTTAAAACTGTGAGGTGGGGACATTCATGTACTTTGAGCACAGTTCTGCTTTGAAAAAAATGTTCTTAACATTTCAAGGAAAAAATTAAATGGACAAAACACAGAATAAAATCCAGAAGCTGATACGTGTTTTTGACTGTAATAGAGTATGATATTTGACACTTACCATGCTTCTACAGCTTCAGCGGATGACAAATTAAAGACATTTTGTCTTGTTTTTCCTGGAAAAACTGGAAAACAGGATTTGACATTTCATGCAAATTGTCTCCAGGGAAAAAAAAGTATTTCAAAATGTCATCTGCTGCTGTTTATACCCAGCTGTTGGCAGAAAAAGGTATGCGTTTTGAATTGCTGTCTCTGATGTAGGTCAGTATGAATTGTTTCTTTTAATGATTTCAATTTAACCCTAGTCCTGCTGAACCCAGATATACCCCGCCTTTGCAAACTGTAGATCCAGATCAGAAGCCAACTGTTTGTCATTAAGAAATTGAATTTGTATCAACACCCTGAATCGAGTAATGATTGGCAGAAAATTAGAAGTGGGCATAGCATCTTAATTTATTAAGCATGGCAAGGGCTAAAGAGTAAATTTCATTTGACTATCAGAGTGAGCCACATGGCCACAATAGAAATATCCAGATTTGCAAAGGGAATCAATTAATTACAAAATTGGTGACTTCCCTTCTATTCAGGAAATTAGGTAGCATAATTAAATTGTCTTGATTTTTTTTTCAGACCCAGACTTTTATGGTATTTATGGCAATCCAGATTATTTAAAGTAGGTGGGCTGAATTTAATACAAATTTTACCGTATTAACTCTATACCGTCACCTTTTACCGTTCTTGTCATAAAATTTGAACAAGTCAATTACTACCAGTCTTGATGATGGGTCTTGAATCTTTTGGAAGAGTGGCAAATGGTGTTGTCCCAGTTCAGACACCACATTCAGTAGCAGTTTAACTGGGTCTACAATATTTGCTCAGGCCTGTTTTTCAGAATACTTGGGATACATATGGTAATATGTATGAAAAATTCTTTAAACCTGGAGTGTTTCATAGCTCTGAATAAGAGGAGGTATCAGGTAAATGCTTTTCTTATTTCTTCATGAAAACATATGTTGTGGGTACTCATTAGAAGTGCCTTGCTGAGGTGCTTCTAAAGAGTACCCACAACATATGTTTTTGTTTAGAAGTATGAAAAATATCAGTACCTTTTGGTTTGGAAAAACACCTTATCTAGAGCTATGGTGTTCATATGTAATTTATTAGCTATAGGTCAAAAATTACAAGATTATGACAGCTGGAAATCTGTTCAACTGCAACATTGTGTAGTAAAAAGGGTCTTCGTAGCTCCCGATAAGGCACTTTTTTCAACCAAAAAAATTTTTTGTTTTTTATTTCTTCATGGGGACATATTATGGTACTCATCAGAAGAGAATCACTGGAATGCTTCTAATGAGTACCCACAGGTTATCATGGAGAAATAATATTTTCCTAGTGTCCCCTCTTATCTGGAGCTATGGTCTTGATTATTTGTGACAGCCTAGATCAGCTTATCTTTTGTGCAGTCTGATCAGAACTTCATCCTCACAGTATCTTTGGGTAACACTAAATGTATATTAGACTGGCTCCAGTTTCCAGTGACTAAATAGTTATTCTTATATTCTGTTTTAATTATCCACTAACTATAAAACCAAAATAAAAACATGATTATATAAGAGGGGGTATCAGGAAAACATTTTTCTTATAGCCATGAAAACATACATTGTGGGTACTCATTAGAAGTGCCTCTTTTCTAATGAGTACCCACAACTATGTTTTCATGGAAAAAGAAAAAATTTCAGCAATTTTTGGTTGAAAAAAAGTACCCTATCTGAAGCTATGATTGAAGACTCTGATCAGTCTTTGCATCTATTCAGTCTGGTCATTCTTCTCTGGGTGAGCTTTGGATAGCCAGAGTGCTAATGAGCAAAGGCTTCTGCAAGGGCCAAGAGACATAGCGATGTTGCATGTTACATTACTGTTAATAAACAGACTCAGTAAAACTGTGTCTGCTATTTTCATTTATTTGGTGCCTTTTTGCTTTGCTTCCAACTCAGCTGAGCATGAAATTTGTCCTGCTAGTAAATCTCAAATTACTAAACAATTGCAAATTCTTTCATGCTACAGCTGAGCATGAAAATTTCTCTGTCAGTGAATATGAAAATGCAAACTATATATTATTAGGAGAGAAAATTTCATGCTCAGCTGAGTTGAGCATGAAAAAAGTTTTATAACCTTGGGACCTGATTAGACTACCCAGATGCACTCACTTTATGTAAATCTTCTCAAAAAGCCGAGGCCATAATCTTCCCAGCCAAAGGAACAGTCTTTGCCCTCTTTGGGGTGAGCCAGGGTGCTTCCATTGTTTAGACTGTTGTTTGGATTCTGGGGTGAAATGATGGCCCATGTTTCATCCATAGTCACAAACCTTGGCTCACTTGTCAGAATATGTCTCAAAAAGGTTGAGATTAGTGTGATCAACTGTCAGAAGTCTGGGTACCCAACAGGATAAGAGTTTTCTCATGTCCAGATCTTCCATAGGAATGGAATGAACTCTTTCCTGAGAAGCCCCAACAGCACTAGCTATGTATCTCCCTGTAACTCGTCTGTCACCCATAACTATATCATGGGCTTTAGTGACTATTTCGGGAGTTACCAGTGATAGGCCTTCCAGAACGGGGGTCAGCCTCAACGCTTTCCCTGCCATGCTTAAATTCAGCCACCTACCTTTTTACGGTAGCATATGAAGGAGCATCCATTCCCCAGTGTTCCTGCGTCAACAGCCTTATGTGCTACTCTTTTTATGCAAATATTGAATCACAGCTTGTTCAGCAATTTTGTCCATTTTGCAAAACTCATGTGCCCTGTTTAGTTTAATGTGTTACCACTTCAACATAAACTGACCAAAAGACATGGGCTGTTCACACAAGCTTAAATCGTCAAGGAATTATAGGGCTAAAAATAGGCAGCCCTGCTTAACCCTAGTCATGATGAATAAATTAAGATGCCACGCCAACTTCTAATTTTCAGCCAATCAGATTATTTGATCCAGGTTGTTGATAAAAATTCACATCCTAAGTGGTGCAGATCTGAAGAAGCCAATAGTGTAGTCTGCACTGTTTGCAAAGGCAGGGTATATCTGGCTTCATGGTGTGTATTTTAATCCTTGTCCTGCTGAACCCGGATATACTCTGCCTTTGCAAACAGTGTAGATCCAGATCAGTTGGCTTCTGTGGATCTGCACTGGTTGCCATTCAGTTTATGAATTTATGTCATTAACCCTTGTCCTGCTGAATAAATTAAGCTGCCACACCCATTTCTAATTTTCAGCCAATCAGATTACTTGATCCAGGTTGTTGATACAAATCCACATACTTAATGGCAAACAGTGCAGATCCAGATCAATTGGCTTCTTCAGAAGCCAACTGATCTGGATCTACACTGTTTGCAAATACAGGGTATATCCGGGCTCAGCAAGACAAGGGTTAATCTCAATCAAGGCATCTGATTGGCTGACATTTAGAAGTGGCTGTGGCATCTTAATATATTCAGCATGACAAGGGTTAATAAAGTAACTTGATAAGGCACATATCCAGATACAGGATTTTCATTTTTCTCCATGAATATTTTTGCTGTAGGCACCTCGCTGTCACCTTGCTGAGACAGTTAGAATGAGTATCTATCTACCATATTTTCATTCAATATTCAGACACTTTCTTCAATATACAGTATTTACTGTACGTATTTGCACAGACCAGGGTTCAAATTTAACTTTTTTGACAGCTTGCTAAAATTAGCAAGTGGCATTATTTTTTACTTGCTAAACCTTTCAGCCAACTTGCTTTTTCACACTTGTAAACACTGTTAAATGTGACTTCACACCTTAGCACTCTGGGTAAAAATTTCAGCAGACATTTTAAAATATTTTTCTTATTATGTCATTGCTTTTGGAGAAGAAATTGCAGAACTTCAACAATGCCTCAGGTTCCACCAATACAAGAGAATCTTTCCAACTTGCTAGAATTAGCAAGTGTTGGAAATTGCAGCTTGCTTTTTGAGGAAATTAACTAGTCTGGCCCCAGACCCTTTCTTTATTTTTCTTTTCTTTCTTTTTCTTCTTCTTTTTTTTTTTTTGAGGGGACACAACACTTGTATAGCTTGTAGAATTTTTGTTTACTTCAGTCCCTTGGCCATAGGTAACTTGAAGTTGGATTAAAGAGGATCATGATAAAAAAAATATTGTAGAGAAAGAGAGAAATAGATATAAAACAAAAACGACTGGAGCCAGTCTAGAAATTAACTAGCATTTAGCAAGTTAGCAAGTACTAAAATTGATCCCTGCAGACAGGCCTAATCAAACAGTATAGACCCAAATGAGATGCTGCAGAATGTTATGTCTTATCAGGGTCTACACTGTTTGCCACTCATCCAGCAATTTTTAGATACAGCATCAGGCAGCAAATTGTACATGTACTTGTTCAAATTTTAGAACAAGGATGGTAAGGAGTTAATATGTTTTCTTGACCTTTCTATCCAGTACTTTGGTATTGTGGGATGAATTCATGATCACTAAAGCAATAATTTTTTTTCTATTTTCTTCTAGGATAAATGAGAAGTTAATACTGTACAAAAAATATTTCTTGAAATATGACACTGCCGGCATTGATTTGCCTCAACAGTTGTGTTCTGAAATGGTAGACCTTATCGCTTTGCATTCTGGGTAAAAATTTCAGCAGACGACGTTTTCATTTTTTTTTTTTTTTTTCATATTTTCCCCAAGAAAACAGGTGTTAACATTTCATGCAAATTGTCTCCATTGGAGACAATTTGCACAAACTGTCAAATCCAGTTTTCTGGAAAAAAATTATAAAATATCAATTCGTAGTATGCTGAATTAGCCCAGAGAGTGGTAAAGGTTATTAAGGCTTAATGCAAAAAATTTGTAGCAGTTCCTATTATGTATGAACCCTCTATAATTATTTGATCATCAATCACAAAGGAAAGAAGACCCTGCGTAAAACATTCTTTCTGTTTGGTGAATTTTGCTTGGATTTGGTTGTATTTGAGGATAGAATGATAAACACATACAATTTAACTCTTTGCTTGATACAGCGACAACAAAAACAACAACAACAAACTAGTAAATTACTGTAAACTTAGTCAGGTGAACACTTATATAGTGTTATTAAACCTGAAAGCATGAAGCAAAATCCAGCAGATAACATTATTTTTAACATGATTTGTTCATCAATCACAAAAGAAAGAAGTGATAGAAACTAACATTATCGTGATCACCCTCAGTCTGTCATCCGTCATCAACAATTAGTTTGTTAACACTCTGGAGGTTGCAGTTTTTACCCAATCTTAATGAAACTTGCTCAGAATGTTTGCCTCTATGAAATCTAGGTCAAGTTCAAAACTGGGTCACTTGGTGTCAAAAACTAGGTCACCAGGTCAAATCAAAGGAAAATGTTGTTAACACTCCAGAGGTCACACTATTAAAGCAATCATCATGAATCTTGCTCAAAATGTTTGTATTGATGATTTCTAGGTCAGAGTTTGAAACTGGGTCACCAGGCCAAATCAAAGGGAACCCTTGTTAACACTCTAGAGGTCACATTTTTTAAATAATCATCATGAATATTGCTCAAAATGTTTGTCTTGGTGATTTCTTGGTCCAGTGACTTTCTTTAGTTTTTCTGTTTAGGTCTGTTTCTCAGTAACTATTGGTCCTTCAGAGTGATATTTGGCACTTGTGAAATGTTTGTGTTTAGGTCAGTTTCTCAGTAACTATTGCTCCTATAGCCAGTGATACTTAGCACATGCATACATCTTAACATGGCCTTTTGAGCACAGTCATCCATATTTGACCTTGACCTCTATTTCACAGTCCATTAGACATGCTACATTGTCTTACTTGTTAATATGATCATTATGAATTTTGGTCAGAATGTTTGCCATGATCAGTTCTAGATCAGGTTCTCTAAGTGCTATGATACTCAGGTGAGCATTATAGAGCCATAATGGTCCTCTTTTTTATTGTTATTTTTTCCATGAAAAAAAGACTTAAAATTTCTTGTAAATTGTATGCTTGGCAGGCAATTTACATGAAATATTAAGCCTTCCATCTTTGAAATTTAAGGAAAAAATACTTTCAACTGTCATTTGCTCCAGATTTGATTGCTCTTTAAGTCTTATACTGGGCAAAAAGAATAAGTGACATAAGAAGTATTTAGGATAATATTTATGAGATAAAATAAAAGAAAGCATTCAAAAGATCTATGCAGATTTAGCACTTTCTTTTCCAATGAAATTACACTACTGATTTCTTGTGGGGAGTTTTGAACCACCTTCATTTTAGGGGTTGTTAGAGTTAAAACACTGAATTAGTCAAAGATGATGTGTTTAAATTTCTGGTACAGAAACTCAAAGATGATGTGTTTAAATTTCTGGTACAGAAACATTGCAGAATGGAAGAAAATATTAATATGATATTTTTTGATGCTCTAATACATGTACTTTGACGAAAATCTGATACAGTAAATGCCCAAAAATTTCAAACACATTGCTTCATACTTTTCACCTAACTTTTGCTTTTTATGAAGTTGTCTCTTAAAATACTTTGTGGAATGGCAAACAGTGTTGACCCTGATCAGACTGCTCCTTCCTACTTTAAATACAAATGGCATAGTAGGGCTGGTGTCTCCGCAGTTTCCACAGTTTTCAAGATAATGATTTGAAACTTGCAGCAAAGTTAGAGTAAGAACCCTGATCAAATTTTTATTGCTAGAGTTGCATACCCTTAATTTACTTAGAATTTTTGCCATAAAAGCCAAACTGGCAGTTGCGGGGGCATTCATCCCCTTTTAGGATCATCTAGTTTTGTTTTTATTTTTCCCAGAAAAAAGGCTTTTATATTTCATGCAAATTGTCTCCTGAGGAGACAATTTGCCTGTAATGTGGAAGCCTAATTTTTGGGAAAAAATAAGAAAAATATCATCAGTTTGTTTTCTACTGAATTATCCCAGAAAATGGTAAAGGTTAATGGAGAAATATTGTCAGTATTTTTACCTTCAGAATACAAACTTTGTATAGCACAATAAAAATACAATGAATAGGTCACTTGTGAGCAATTATCCCATTGTAGTCGGGAGACCCATAAAAGGGTAATTGGCAAACAGTGCAGACCCAGATCAGACACCACAGAATGCGGCGTCTGATCAGGGTCTCCACTGTTTGCAAATAGTTTAGCCATTTTTCTGTAGGAATATGTAAATCTCATAGCCGGGTGTGCCTAAAATTGAAATTGGACTCTTCCAGTATATAGTGTGGGCGAGTCTATTCAGTACACAGTGGGTTATTTTATGATACTGTTTACCCTAAGCAGTCAGACACCTAAACTCCATACAGTACTTGTCCAATACAGTCGAACCTCGTTATCTCGAACTCGCTTATTTTGAATTACGGCTTATCTCGAAGTGAAAATCTGGTCCCTGTTTTAACATGAAACTATGACAACAGGTAACGAAATAATGTGGAAAAGAGGACAAAGCAATTTCTCCTCTTTTCCACATTATTTTATATATATATTTCTAACTTCAGGAGTCAAATTACATATTCATTTGTTAAATGTGGTTGTTCAATTTATTGTTTTCCTCACTCTCTCAACTCTGATATGTTGAAGTACGGATATCTCAAAGTGTTTCAGTGAGTCCCTTGTAATTCGAGATAACAGAAGTCGACTGTATATGAAAAGTCCCGTTTAGTACATGTTGATGTGTCTGAAGAACTGCTGATGCATAGCCAACAGTGTAGACCCTGATCAGACCATGTGTAATGAGGCATCTGATCTAGGTTTACACTGTGTGCTTAGGCCTGTCTGTCTGAATAGTTCAGATATATACGGTATATTCCAACATACAAGTAGCTCTGGACAAGAAGGAATTCTAAGTTCCTGTTTTTCTTATTTGCCCATGACAAACATTTTTTATTTCCCCATGACAAACATGTCTTGGATACTCATTAAAATTGCCTTATCAAAAGACTTTAGTTGGTATCCACAACTTATGTTTTCATGGTGAAATAAAAAAAAATGTATAGAATTGAACACAGTGAGTGAAAACAATCAAAGCACTGCGAGCACTGGTGGGTCGATTTTCTTTAAGTGTAGGCATGGAAAATGGTCCTGAACAGGGACTTAAAACTGTTTCAATTTAAGCAAACAGTGCAGACCCTGATCAGATGCTGCATTTGCAGCATCTGATCTGGTTCTGCACTGTTTGCCAATATCCCAGTCCAGGTTTTACAGATAACCCTTTTTACACAGTGCTCTGACATCACCAGGGGTGTAAAATTCCACACGCCCGCTCGCATTTGCAAGTAAATTTGAAGGCAGGGCGAGTAAGATTTTCAGAACTTTCTTCACTTTTTCTTCATTTTTAGCATCTAAATGAAAAATTTTGACTATAAGGGCGAGTAAGTTTTGAGGAAATTTTACACCTCTGATCACAATGGCAAGAATAATGCGGAGCCGGCCTCGGTGGCTCAGTTAGATGCGCCGTCCGACTGGAGACCAGGAGGTTGTGGGTTCAACCCCCGCCAAGGTCAGCAACATTCTTTCGTGGAGATTGATCGTGAAATATTTTCTACGGTCATTCTCTCCCTTCCGCAGATTCAAGAAGGGCAGTTGTCAGTTTCTGGCGAAAGAATGTGCACAATACTGGTGAACCGCTTAGAGGACTAAGCCTGCCCAGTAAACGTGTGGTTAGGTAAACTGACCGCGCTCGACATGACCCCATTGGGTTGACTGGGCCGTAAAACCTCAACACAAACAAACAAACAAGAATAATGTGGCTATAAATAACTGTTACCTGGATTTCATACAAGGTCACGGTTTGATTTCATTGGTCAGTGATAATCAGGTGTTTGTATACTATGGCTGGATTGTAAACAATCAACCCAAAAAGTGACTTAGCCCTTGTCCTGCTGCATAAATTAAGATGCCATGCCCATTTCTAATTTTCAGCCAATCAGATTACTTGATCCAGATTGTTGATATAAATTCACATACTTAATGGCAAACAGTGCAGATCCAGATCAGTTGGCTTCTTCAGATCTACACTGTTTGCAAAGGCAGGGTATATCCGGGTTCAGCAGGACAGGGGTTAGCATGAGCTGTGGTTATTTTATGACATCTTTGGCCAGATCTTAGTTCAAAGAGTGTTTCACATAGCTCCAACTAAGGTGCTTCATTTTCAGCTGAAAAGTACTGATATTTTTCTTATTTTTTGGAAACATGTTACGGGTACTCATTAGAAGCATCTCAGCAAGGTGCTTCAAATGAGTACCCACAACATATGTTTTTACGCAGATAGAATAAAATTATTTTGTCATCCCCTCCTATCTGGAGCTGTGGATTTAGTTTACCAGCAGTGCTTTTCATGTTGGGTAAAAATTTCAACAGACTCCATTTTAAATTAGGGCACAAGTTCCATGAAAAGTCAAATCTTCTTTCCTGGGAAACATGAAAACAACAACAACAACAACAAAAAAATTCAAACTGTTGTCTGCTAAAAATTTTTATCCAGCATGCAAAGTGTTCAAATTTTATCCAGCATGCAAAGTGTTCAAATGTAATTAAAAGTTATTGTCTGATAATATCAGATCATAAATGTTTGAAACCAATGTTACTTTATATACATACCGTATTCGATCTAATTACCACACATACCCCTATAAGCGCACAGTCAAGAAATTTTGTAGTCTTCAGATATATACCTTTTGTTTACTTCTTTATAAAGGCTTATGTTGTGGGTACTCATTTGAATTGCATCGACTTGTCGATGCAGTTCAAATGAGTACCCACAACATATGCCTTTGTAAAGAAAATCAGAAAAAATGGCAGTCATCATCAAATAAGTTCTTTTCTGATCTTTTTTATAGTGTATCCTTAGTAGGTAGATACATATTTTACCACAAATGAGTGTTCTCAGTAATTTTGAAAAACCTGAGCGCACAGTGTGGTAATTAGGTCGAATACGGTAAGTCAAGATAAGAGGAGTGGTTCAGAAGATAATTTTATTTTTTTTTGCAATAAAACATACCTTGTGTTTACTCTGAATATTACATTGAGTCAAAAGGAACAAATTTTATCCTAAATTATTACCAAGTTATCACCTTATCTGTTGATACTGGGGCTAATTTTTATATAACCTTACTTTTTCTTGTCAAAATACTATTTCCAAACAAATTAAGCTGCCCCTTATTTGCTATATAAAATGCTTCTGAGGACTGTGCAGTGATTATAATCTAATTACTTGGAAAATTTTTTTTGATATATTTAAGAAATAGATCAGCTTTAGCAGTGAGTTTTGAGTAATAAATCACTGATTGGAGGTCAGTTGTAAAGTAGATCAAATCACAAGTGCGGAGTGCAAGTGATTTATTAGCTCGCCTGGACATAGTCCAGGAAGAGCTATTGCATTACCGTTGGTGTCGGCATCCACATTTACGTTAAAGTTTTTTAAGAGCTTATATTTTCCAGACCATTTGATAAATTCGGTTCATATTTGGTATGATGATATAGTTCTAAAGTTTTATTCAGCAATACCCCAGACCATTACCTCGAGTCAAAGTCATGGACTTAGAAATTTTTAATGTTAAAGTTTTTAAGAGCTCATATTTTCCAAACTATATGATGGCTTTTGTTCATATTTGGTATGATGATAGATACAGTTCCAAAGTTTTATTCAGCAATACCTGCACATACCTGTGACCTCATCAAGGTCACAGACTAAAACATTTTATATTAAAGTTTTTTAAGAGCACATATGTTCCGAACCATATGATGGATTTTATTCATATTTGGTATGATGATAGATACAGGTCCAAAGTTTTATTCAGCAATACCCCCTGCCTGTGTTCATGGCCTCAAGGTCAAAGTTAAGACCTTAGAAATTTTATTTTAAAGTGTTTTAAGAGCTCATATTTTCCAACCATATGATAGATTTGGTTCATCTTTGGAATGATTATAGATACAGGTGCAAAGTTTTTTTTCATCATCACCCCCACCCATGCTTATGACCACAGACTTAGAAATTTTATATTTGATCCCTGATAATGTCAGTCATGACAACAAATGACCAACCATAGCACAAGAAATCCTATCAAGAGCTAAAATGCCATAACATTTCTTCTAATGGTCCTAAGTATTGGGACGGATAGGCCTAAGCAAACAGTGGAGACCCAGATCAGACTGGCCCTAAAGAGCACCCTGACACTTCAGTATCTCCCCAATTCCAAGCGAGCTATGCTGTCTGCTGACAACTCTTGTCTTCTTGCAGCTGACCGACAAACTGTGATTTATTACTCAACAAATCACACACAAGGGCCTATTTTGATTCCAACACATAGAAAACACCGAAAAAGTAATTGTATCCATTAGATTCTTCTAGCTTTCCGCCATCTAATAAAGAAATCCCGCCAACAGTTTTGACTGTAACGCTGATGGTTACATGCATTTCTTACATTGTTGATTCGAGAAAAACGACAGTACACCGACTGACATCGTGGCAACACAGACTGACGTCAGCAAAGTATCAAAATGACATCGGAACAACAGCACCAGGTAGTGTTGCCCACTTCCACCAGTGATTTGTTCCAGAATAAATCACTGGTTTTCTCCATTGTCTATATAGACACACTATGTTAGAATTGTATTTTTATGAGAAGCATGTATGTTTCTGCTCACAATGAGTGTGCAGATTCCTCAGAACCCTCGGGGGGGTAACTTCCTATATATGGCATAGTACGGATGTGCGTGCCGAATAGCCCCCTTTTTCAGCGCTGCCAGGTATATGATTGGCCCCCTTTTTTCAACAAAAAGTATATGAATGGCCCGATTTTTCTGGATTCCTATGTGAAAGGCCCCATTTTTCTGACATCCTGGTATATGCACATATTTTTTCGCTCAGAGATTTTTCGAGGCTGCTTATCCTCTCGGTATTTACATGAATTGACTATGATATTTGTGTAACAACCAGCAAAAAATGGGTACAAAAAATCAAAGGGCAGTATATGAATAGGTCAACATTTTGGATGATCAAGTATATGAATGGGTCCGTTTTTTCAAAGGCCAGGTATATGAATGGGGTAGGTTTTGAAATACTGGCTCACACACCCGTACCAAAATTACCCCTAAGTTACCCCCCCCCCCCCCCCCCCCCCCCCCCCCCCCCCCCCCCCCCCCCGAGTCAGAACCCCAGTAAGTTTTGTGCAACTTAGAGTTTCAGAACACTTATTCTAATTAATTTTATGGACAATATAATTATCAAAACAACAGTCTGGGAAACTCAGTTTGAAACAAGTGAAACTCCTGTGATTTTGCTTACATCTAAAGTAGCTCCTGTATCAACTTTAACCTTAGCACTCTGGGTAAAATTTTTAGCAGACAACATATTGAATTTTTTTCTTTATTTTTCCCAGAAAACAGGCTTTGACCTTTCAAGCACATTGTCAATTTGTGTGAAATGTCAAATCCTGTTTCTGTTGACATTTCATGCAAATTGTCTCCAATGGAGACTATATGTGTGAAATATCAGTTGACATTTCATGCAAATTGTCTCCAATGGAGACTATATGTGTGAAATATCAGTTGACATTTCATGCAAATTGTCTGCAGTGGAGACTATTTGTGTGAAATGTCAAATCTTGTTTTCTGGGGGAAAAAAATAAGAAAAATATCACCAATTTATCATCTGCTGAATTAGCCCAGAGAGTGGTAAAGGTTATTGATAGCTTACTTTTTAATGTAAAGATAATTGATAACTTTTTTTGATTTAAGGGCTAAGTATTTGGACAGATCCTTGATCAAATTTCTCCTAAATGAAGAAAAACATTTTCATGCATGTTATTGCCAACATCAGCAGGTAACAAATAGGAGAGGTTTTTCTTCTTTTTTCTTGAAAATTGGACTTGATGTTTCATTATGTCTCTCCCTGACAGGGTGGAGACATTGTTTTTTGCTTCGGTAGTCTGTCCAGGCTCCGTCTGTCTGTCTGTCCATCTGTCTGTCCGTCCTTCTGTCACGCAATCGTGTCTGCTCTATAACTTAAAAACCGTTTAAGATATTTTCATGAAACTTCACAGAAATATAAAGCATCATCAGACGATTTGCAGACAAGAACCATAACTCTTGTCTATACTTTTTTGAGTTATTCCCCTTAGAAATTAGAGAATAGTAATTTCTTGTCGGCTTTATAACTTGAAAGCTGTTCAAGATATTGTCATGAAACTTCATAGAAATATAAAGCATGATCAGACGGCATGCAGAAGGCAAGAACAGTAACTCTTGTTTGTACAGTTTTGTAGTTATTCCCCTTTGAAATTTGACAATGGTCATTTCGTGTCCACTCTATAACTTGAAAATCCTTAAAGATATTTTCATGAAACTTCGTAGAAATATAAAGCATCGTCAGACGATGTGCAGAACGCAAGAATTGTAACTGAACTCTTGTCTATACAGTTTTGTAGTTATTCCCCTTTGAAATTTGACAATGGTCATTTTGTGTCCACTCTATAACTTGAAAACCCTTCAAGATATTTTCATGAAACTTCATGGAAACATAAAGCATCATCAGATGACGTGCTCAACACAAGAACTGTAACTTTTGTCTGTAGTTTTGTAGTTATTCCCCTTTGAAATTTGACAATGGTCATTTCGTTCTGCTCTATAACTTGAAAACCCTTCAAGATATTTTCATGAAACTTCATAGAAATATAAAGCAACATATATACATGTTTTGGAGTTATTCCTGTTTGAAATTCAACAATGGTAATTTCATGTGATAACCGTTCAAGATATATTTCATGAAACTTCATAGAAATATAAAGCATCATCAGACGACATGCACACCACAAGAACCATAACTCTTGTCTTCATATTTGGAGTTATTCTCCTTTGAAATTCGGCAGTGGTCATTTTGTGTCCACTCTAAACTGTTCAAGATATTTTCATGAAACTTCATAGAAAATCATATAAAGCATCATCAGATGATGTGCAGACTACAAGAACTTTAACTCTTGGCTATATATTTTTGAGTTATTTCCCTTTGAAGTAGTTTCATGTCTGCTGTATAACTTGAAAACCATTCAGGGTATTTTCATGAAACTGCGTGGAAATCTTAAGCATCATCAGACAACGAGCAGGATTGTGGCTTTGGACTTTGTGTCTCCTTCATATCACTTAAATAAATGCCGCAAAGGAATTTAGTCATGTTTACCTTTATGAAGGTCCTACACAGGCACAGACACCTAGAGGGGAGACATGTTTTTTTTTTTTTTTTTTAAGAATTGGCTCTAGTTTAAATTGTCTTCACTATCTGAATGAAATGTGAAGCTGAGGCTTTTTAAAAAAATCTGAAAAACAAACAAACAACTTCTATAATATCATTTGTTGATACTTAAAAATTCAGCAGGTTACAGATTAATTCTTTGGCTGTAGTGGTGACTTTTTTCATCTGCTGATAACCTTTGCAAACAGTTTGGACCCAGATCAGGCCCAACAAAATGTCGGGCCTGATCTGGATCCAAATTGTTTGACACTTTGATGGTATTCCTGAAAGATTTTTGAAAAAAGTTAATTTTAAAAAAAAAATCCACAGACGACAAAAAACATGCAAAATTGCCCAGCATGCAAAGAGTAAAAGTGGATGGGTCATAGCTCCAGAATAGGCACCTTTATTTTCAACCCAAATATTATAATATTTTTCTTATTTCTATTATGGGTACTCTTTAGAAGCGCCTTGATGTTGCATTTCTGATGAGTACTCTCAACATGTTTTCATGTAAAAATAAGAAAATTTTATCTGGATAAACATGTACTTCTCTTAGCTGGAACTATGATGGATATGCCCTACTCTTCCACCAGTTATTAGCCCTTAGTATGCTGGATTAAAATTTCAGCATTTTGAAATATTCTTTCTTATTTTCCCAGAAATTGTTTTTAATATTTAATGTAAATTCTCAGAAGAGACAATTTGCATGAAATGTCAAAACCTATAATTAAAAAAAAATTATTTAATTTGTCATCTGCTGAATTTGCCCATAGCCTACTAAGTATTAAAGTAAAAGGCAATAAAATGAAGAAAACAGATATAACATTATTATTAGAGCACATAAAATTCTACATAAAACTAAATGTAGCATTGCATCATAAAATGATTCTGACTACTTAGCTTGAAAAAAAGAGGTAGAGAGGCAGGAAATTAATTTTAATTGATTTATTGTAGATATCTTATGATGTTTGTCTTTTATTACACCCAAAAATTCTTTCACTTTTTATTGGGAAAATAGAGCCAATTACCAGTATTATGTGTATTTTGTACAAGTTTCTAGCTGTCTGATGGACAGTCAGTTACCGTATTGACCCAAAGTATTGGGACACCTTATCTGCATGTCATATGTTCCCTGAAATTTGAAAGAGTTCATTCTTCTGCCTGTTGATATCTCTAAAATTGCTGGATAAGTGGCAAACAGTGAAGACCCTGATCAGATGCCACATTATGTGGCATCTGATCAGTCTACACTGTTTGCACAGGCCTCTAGGTCCCATTACTTAAGGATATTACGGTATGGACTCCATTAGACTGGCTCCATTCTTTTCTGCACTTTTTTTAGCACACCTGAGCAAAAGCTCAGGATGAGCTATTGTCATCACCCTATGTCCGTTGTCCGTCGTTCGTCGTCAACAATTAGTTCGTTAACACTCTAGAGGTCACAGTTTTGACCCAATCTTGATGAAACTTGGTCAGAATGTTTGCCTCTATGAAAGCTAGGTCAAGTTCGATACTGGGTTACTTGGGGTCAAAAACTAGGTCACCAGGTCAAATCAAAGGAAAAACTTGTTAACACTCTACAGGTCATACTTTTGACCCAATCTTGATGAAACTTGCTCAAAATGTTTGCCTCTATTAAATCTAGGTCAAGTTCGAAACTGGGTCACCTGGGGTCAAAAACTAGGTCACCGGGCCAGATCAGCAGAAAACCTTGTTAACACTCTAGCAGTCACATTTTTGAAGCAATCATCATGAATCTTGCTCATTATATTTGTCTTGATGATTTCTAGGTCAAGTTCGAAACTGGGTCACCTGGGGTCAAAAACTAGGTCACCGGGCCAGATCAGCAGAAAACCTTGTTAACACTCTAGCAGTCACATTTTTGAAGCAATCATCATGAATCTTGCTCAATATATTTGTCTTGATGATTTCTAGGTCAAGTTCGAAACTGGGTCACCTGGGGTCAAAAACTAGGTCACCTGGCCAGATCAGCAGAAAACCTTGTTAACACTCTAGCAGTCACATTTTTGAAGCAATCATCATGAATCTTGCTCAATATGTTTGTCTTGATGATTTCTAGGTCGAGTTCGAAACTGGGTCACTTGGGGTCAAAAACTAGGTCACCTGGCCAGATCAGCAGAAAGCCTTGTTAACACTCTAGCGGTCACATTTTTGAAGCAATCATCATGAATCTTGCTCAATATGTTTGTCTTGATGATTTCTAGGTCAAGTTTGAAACTGGGTCACTTGGAGTGAAAAACTAGGTCACCTGGCCAGATCAGCAGAAAACCTTGTTAACACTCTAGTGGTCACATTTTTGAAGCAATCATCATGAATCTTGCTCAAAATGTTTGTCTTGATGATTTATAGGTCGAGTTCGAAACTGGGTCACTTGGTATCAAAAACTAGGTCACCGGGCCAAATCAGCAGAAAACCTCGTTAACACTCTAGCGGTCACATTTTTGAAGCAATAATCATGAATCTTGCTCAAAATGTTTGTCTTGATGATTTCTAGGTCAGGTTTGAAACTGGGTCACGTGGTATCAAAAACTAGGTCACCAGGCCAAACCAGCAGAAAACCTTGTTAACACTCTAGCAGTCACAATTTTGAAGCAATTATCATGAATCTTGCTCAAAATGTTTGTCTTGATGAGTTCTAGGATATGTTTGAAACTGGGTCACTTGGGGTCAAAAACTAGGTCACCGGGCCAAATCAGCAGAAAACCTTGTTAACACTCAAGTGGTCACATTTTTGAAACAATCATCATGAATCTTGCTCAAAATGTTTGTCTTGATGATTTCTAGGTCAAGTTCGAAACTGGAACACCTGGGGTCAAAAACTAGGTCACCTGGCCAAATCAGCGTAAAATCTTGTTATCACTCTAGCGGTCACATTTTTCAAGCAATCATCATGAATCTTGCACAAAATGTTTGTCTTGATGAGTTCTAGGTCAAGTTCGAAACTGGGTCAGTTGGTATCAAAAACTAGGTCACCGGGCCAAATCAGCAGAAAACTTTGTTATAATCATTTTGAACTTTGATCAGAATGTTTGCCTTAATCAGTTCTAGATCAGGCTCTCAAAGTGCTATGTTGCTCAGGTGAGCGTTACAGGGCCATCATGGCCCTCTTGTTTTTTTTTTTGGTCATTTTTTCTATAGCCTTTCCTGTCTCTTTAATCTTAGTTCACAGTTTTTCTAGCATTTTGAACCTAGGGACATAACTGATAGGAGTATTTTAAGCCACACTAAATTGTACACCTTGAAAGAAAAGATAGAGTCTGAAGACAGACTAGGACCCCACTTATAGGGTAGGAAACTATTTCATAGGTCTTGATAAGAGGGGGTATCGGGTAAATATTTTTCTTACTTCTTGACGAAAACATATGTAGTGGGTATTCATTAGAAGCGCCTCGGTGAGGCGCTTCTATTGAGTACCCAAAACACAGGTTTTTGTAACGAAATAAGAAAAATATAGATACTTTTTGATTGAAAAAAAGCGCCTTATCAAGGGCTATGCATGATTTGTAAATTTATGCACAGTTGAACACCAATAGCTCCAGATAAGGCACTTTTTTCTTGCAAAAATTGTTGATATTTTTTCTGATTTCTCCACAAAAACATATGTTATGGTACTCCTTAGAAGCACCTATGCAATGGTGTGACGTTGACAGCGTGATGTACTTATCCTTAAACAGTGTGTGGAATCCATGTGACCAAATGACAAGGTACACAGAGTTTGTTACTATTTTTAGCTCAGCATAAGGTAGGATTTTTTAGAATACAGTGTATCTCTATTCATACTAAATGGAATTTGTTCAAATAAAGCGCAGAGTATGCAGAAAATCAAGCTCTTTCTGGTGGTGTAAGCACTATTCTGTGATCCGGTCTAATTCTCGAGAACATTCCAAGAATGTTTTTGCTGTCAATCTGGGCCACTGGGACAATATACATGAATTTTGATGAAAAACATTCTCCGAATGTTCTTGAGAATAAGACCAGATTGCAGGATAGCGCTTACACCACCAGAAAGAGCTTGGTTTTCCACGTACTCTGTGCTTTATAATTATTTGAACAAATTCCATCAGGTATAAATCGAGATATTGTAAAAAATCCTACCTGATGCGGAGCTAAAAATAGCAGCTAACTCTGTGCACCTAGTCATTTGGTCATGTGAATTCCCCACACTGTTAAAGCACCAAACAAAATTTGTAGCAGATGACATTCTAATTTATTTTATTTTCCAGAGAAAACAAGTCATTTCATATGAATCATCTCTTTGGTAGACAGTTCACATACAATGTCAAAACCTTTTTCTTTGAAAAATAAATAAAACTAGATTGCACATTTGATGTCATGCCATGGCAAAATCCCCATGCTTTCATTACAGGTCAGATGACCTTTGACCCCACCCAAGGTCACATCTGGCAGAATGAAAAATTAAATGCTCTGGCATTGAAGTACTGAATAATGTGGACAGAACAAAAATACACACCAGTGAAATCCCTATTAAAGTCTTAAATGGGCCTTAATTATGAACAATTTTCAAATGCAAGAGAGGTAATTTTATGATTTACAACTTTGAAGTATAGATGCTAAAGGTATTACTTTGTTCCCGTTTGATTACATTTTTTTTCAGTCGCTGCCATTATATGCCTGTTTGATATTTACAACAAAACAGTCATACTGAACTTAACCCATTTCAGACTGAATAAACTCTGCCACTGTATATATTGGAAGAGTTCCTAGAGAAATATGGCTAAACTGTTTGAAAACAGTGGAGACCTTGATCACATTACGAAAACACGCCTATTCAAATACACAGAAAATTTTACCACCAAAAAATGGCAATTTTTCACATAAAAAAATCTGATATTTTTTATATTTCTGCTCAAAACATAGATTGTGGGTACTCGTTAGAACTGCCTCATCGAGGCAGTTCTAATGAGTACCCACAATCTATGTTTTTGAGCAGAAATAACTAAAATAATGTATACCCCTGTAAACCCCAGTTTTACTATATAAAAGTGGGGTTTAAGGGGGTCAGTATTATATAGGCATGTTTTCGTGATGAGATTCCACATTCTGAGGCACCTGACATGGGTCTTTCTGCATTGGTTGCCAGTTACCCTTTTGGGATCTCCCAACTAAAATGAGTTAAAAATATGCTTTTTTTGGAAAAAAAGACCCATAACATAAAAAGACACAAAAGAAACCACTTCTATTGTAGTTTTGTAGGTAGTTGATTTTCTGTTCACTTGAATGCTTAGAATGCTAGGTACAAATTCAAAAGACAACAACATATGATTAAAGTAGCAAAAGCTTTAATAAGTTCCAATCAAAATTTTATTCTGTGAGTGTTATCTCCCCCTGCCCCTGTGCTGCATACATGTATAAAATCATGATAATTTTTAATATCTTCTTTTCTGAAACCATTTGGTCAATAATTTTCACCAAATTTTGTTTCAGTCCTTTTGTTGGAAGGGGATTGTGAGAGTTTGTTCAAATGGTCGCACTCCATTGACTGTCATGCCCATACATGGAAAAAAAAAATAAGAATAAAAAACACATTCTTCTTCTTCAAAACCAAGAACTGCTCAAATGATGATCCTTTCATTAGTTGCAATGATGGGATTGGAAAAATGTTGCTTAAAATCTGCATATATGCAGTGGCTATTTTACATAGGTGAGCGAGCCCTTGGGACTCTTGTGTTTTTGTTCAGGTTGTCATTAACCTATCTTCTGAACTGTTAGAATGAATTTTTGTACTGATAAGGTTTTACATGTTTGTACTTTAAGGTCTGTAATTTGTGGTCTCAGAGTTTGTGGGAGTTGCACAGATTTTCAAAGACTAATAGTTAAATTGTATAATTGCAAGTCAGTTACCATAAATAGCTGTATAGAAAATGAGACAAGGTTTTATCTTGGTGGGCATGTGACTTTTTGTCTTTTTCACTTCAGTATATCTTACGGAATTAAAATGTCTGCTTTGCACATTGGATTATTTCTTTTATCAGACAAAATGTGGCTGACATTTTGAAATATTTTTTATTATTTTTTCAGTGAAAATAAAGCTTGACATTCTGAATAATCTGTCTAGCAGAATATTCACATGAAGTCAAGCTTTATTTTCTCAGAAAAACAAGAAACAAAAATGATTAAAGTGCTGATATATGTCTTTAATGGAAAACAACAATAAGAACAACAACAATAGCAGCAGCAGCAACAACAACAATAGTCAGACCTATCTATCCCTACCATATTGTCCTATACTGAAACAAATCATTTTACTACCAGTCAGTGTTGATATATCTAAAACAGCTGGGGGAGTTGAATGAGGCAAAGGTATTGTGTATCTTGCGTCACCGGGGTGTCCAGCTGATATTGGCTTACAGTTGGGCAAGGCCTGCTGTCCTTGTAGCAGGTAAGGGTAGAGGGAGAATGTTTTTATTTCTTCTGATTCTTCACTTTCATTCACTTTCATATTTCTCCCCTGTCCCTCTCTTTCATCTCCTCTACTACTCTTCTATCTCTTCTCCCTTTCTCTGGGAGACAACACAAAATGACCCCCAAGGATTGACATGTCGTTATACCCCAACACAATAAATAAGCAATATCTTAAACTGCTGGATGGGTGGCATCTATCTACGTCTGCACTGTTTGCTCAACTGAGACATGTGTTGTAGAACTTTTGGGATCAGACAAATAGGTGGGTATGCATATGCAAACATGTTTTCCCATGAGATTGTTAAAGCATCTATGGCCAATGCTTGTGGATGCGGTATCCAAGAGCAGAAAATTTGAGCTTGGTGGTTCTCTGCTGATGCAAACAGATCCAGTAATGGAAAACCCTGCATCTGGAAAATTTTGCAAACAACAGACCTGTGAAGTGTCCATTCTGATGCCAAAATTCAGGTCCTGGACAGCCAATCTGCTAATGTTTTGAGACTTCCCAAAATATGCAACCTTGATATGAATGTTGTTTTGAATGGCCAGATTCCAGAGCTCCCAAGTCCTTTAGCACAGACATGATTTCATGCCTCCCTGTTTGTTTATATATTGGACAACTGTTGTGTTGTTGCTTCTGATTACCGTATTTACCATATGTATTCGGAAAGACAGGCCTGAGCAAACAGTTTAGACCCAGATGAGATGCCGCAGAATGGTGCGTCTCAACTGGGTCTACACTGTTTGCCATCCATCCAGCAATTTTTTGACACAACATCGGTAGTGAATTGTACTGGTTCAAATTTTAGAACATATATGGTAAGGAGTTGAGGTGTCCGAATACTTAGGGTAAATACGGTAGTATTTTTTTGCCCCTGATTAATGGAAGAAAATGCTTCAGAGCTATAAAGACAGACAATTTATGTGTAGATTCTGTTGGGTTTCTGACCACCTGCCTTGTATGAAATGTCTGTCCATGTTTGCGCCATAACCTTGCATTGAAGCATCAGTTGTCTATGGTCAAATTTGTCTGTATTTGTTTTAAAGATCTGCCTTTCATGGTGTTGGCTGAATTTAACCACCACTGCAGATGATATACAAGATGTTGTGTAACTGGAATTGATTTTTTGAGATCCATTGATACTGAGTTCCAAAAAGACAAAAGATGAAGTTGTATTGGATGCATAAAGAGGCGACCATTGGGTATTATTTCCAAACAAGAAGCTTATATACCCAGAAGATGTAAAGTCTTTTGCTTGCTTTTGACCTGCGCAAATTTTCCCTATTGCCAACTCTTTTTATTATGTCTGGAGTTGGTGTTACTATAGCGTGACTGAAGTGGAAAAATCCCCCTATGTAAAGGATATCTTGACTTGGGATTAAATCTGACTTTCCTCTGTTTACTATGAAACCTAATGAAATCAACAGATTTAGACATTTCACTCAATCTTGACATAGAAGGTGCTGCTTTGATTTACCACTAGCCAGTTGTCTAGGTATGAGACTGGTCTGATATTTTGAGGTTGCAAATGTGCTGCCACTACAGCTACTACCTTTGTGACCACTCTCTGTGAGACTGCTGCTCTGAAACAAAGAGATTTCCATTGGTAACACTGACCCTGTATGCAGAAACGGAGAAATTTCCTGTGCATTTTAAAAATTGGAACATGTAGGTAAGCATCGCTCAGATCGAGAGAAATTGCCCAATCGTTTGGTTTCACTAAGCTTATCACCTTTGACATAGTGTTCTTTTTGAATTGAGTTTTCTGCAGGTACCTGTTTAAGGGCTTCAAATTTATTATGGGTCTCATTTTCCCATTCTTTTTTAGAACCAGAAAAAAGGTGCTGTAGAAACCGTTGTGACTCTCATTCACTGGGACTTTATAGCATCTTTTTCTAATAAATCTTCCACTTCTGCCCTTAAAATATTTAAATTTTCTGTTGTGGCTGAAGTCTGTCTGATCCCTGTTTGAGGGGGTTTCTGTAAAAACTCTAGTTTGTATCCTTCTATCACTGATAAGACCCATTGATCGTCTGTAATTTTTTTCAAATTCTTGAGAAAAAACCCGAGATGACCCCCTACAGGTATCTGTGGAAACTTTGGACAAATTATTACTTTTTTGTCATTTTCTTGGTTTGTTTGAGTAATGAAAGGAGTTACTTTATTTATCTTTATTTGATTTCCCTTTGAAGTCATAGCTAGATTTTCTGTCCTCAGAAAACTTTGATGATGGTTGTGACACCGGGTACTTTGGTATGAAATTTCTACCGAAATTCCTCTCTGTAAATGGATGTTTACTGTTCCATGAACCACTATCATATGGCAATTTCTGTTTGTGCATTGAATCTGCTTTTGAAGCTGTAAAATCAGTCACTAAATCATAAAGCTGTTCCTTTTGTTCCTTTCTTTTCTTGAGATTTTCTTCAAGGCCTTTGCCAAAAACTCCATCACCCATTAATGGGAGATACAGAACCTTAGCCTGAACATCCTTTAAATTATTCAAACCTGTATCTGGGACCACAGCTTTCCTGCGAATAATGTGGTGAAATACACCAGCATGCCCCACTTGATCTAGAGCTTTGGTTGCCATAGCAAATATGTTCTAACTGATTGTACTGCACTGTCCAGGTCGAGGGTTGAGCGCAAGACTAGCGTAACTCAGATGGTTGTTTTTCCCCAAACCTAATCTCCTCACCATGAAGGCATTATGAAGATTACAACATTTCTTTCTGTAAACAATGAAAATTTAGGTGCCATTGCTCGTATGAGCAATGGCACCTAAATTTGCATTGTTTACAAAGGGGTCCAAGTTGCCCCTAAACAAGGGTTTCAAAAATATGTTTGAGTTACAATAGTCTTGCGCTCAACCCTCGAGGTTTGCTTTGTCCGACTGTCAGTTATTTACAAAGATCCCAAAGCTTGTTGAATATATGCCACTGATACTAAACCAAATTTAGATGCCATCTGCCCCTGATTTAAGAGGTTGGGTCACTAAAGGACGATTATTTCCCCATCCTTTCATTTTACTACCATGTCTTTTACTGAGCATGGGTTCCAATAATTCATCCAAACTTGGAACTTGAAACATACTTTCAGCCGACTCATGAATAGGAAAAGCTAATTTATATTCTTCTTTATAGGCTGACAGTCTTTCAGGATTTGAACAACGCCAAGGCTTTAACAATATATCAACCTGAGCCTGATCAAGACAAATGCCTGATTTACTGGAGGGTTTTTGACCCGCGTCATCTCCAGACAGTTGTGTGAGCACATTTTGAGTCTTGTCAGATAAATTTTCAGGCAAATATTGAGCAAATCTGCTCGACTTCTTATTTCCTGACTCTGAACAAATAGAGTCCCCACTTTTACCAGATTTCAACGAAACCTCCTCATTGTCAGATAAAAGTCCCAAATTTGTCCTTTTCTCTCTGACCTGGTGTAAGTGAAATTAAAACGTCTTGGTTTCTATCCCTTTGTAGACCAAATTCTACATTTAAATCATTCTCCAGGGGTATCAGAGGTCTAAGCATCCCATGAAGGGCCGATTACCTCATTATCAGGTCCACTCACCCCTAAGAGGTAGTCCTCCTGAACATGAGCAGGTGTCTGCAGAGCTAAGCTCTCAGTATCTTGTCTAGAATGAGAATTGCCAAGAGACTGCATAAGCGGAAAAACAGAATTTAGTTTTTCATCCATTTTCTTTTCTAATGAATCCATACGCTTATTAACTGACTCTTTTTTTGTCTGTTTTGAAGAAGAAGAACGAGACCTTACTGACGACAACTTCTTCGCTGTCTTCTTTATTACCGACACATCCGGCAATACTATTGCTACATTATTGTCACTGCCGACCTTTTCCATTTCTCTCACAATTTCATGAGCGGAAGTTGTTTGTAATTGTTTCTCCGCCGTCACGGACGAAGAGAACTTGAAAATATTCACTAGATAAACGAAAAATAGAATTAACAAACTAAAATAAAAACACTGTCTTCGAAAATTAGAGAAAAACATTGACACATCAAGCGTTTAGTTTCACGCCAAAAGATAAAGCTGAGTAAGCATGCGCCAATCAAGGGAGATAATAAGAAATGCTTAAATGATCAAGCATCTGTGGTTGGTCAAACGTAAGTTGAGAGACGAAACCTATTGTAACGTTCAACTGGTAAGTATAACAAAGTGAAGTAAAATTCTTATTCACTGTTAGAATAAATGAGTTTATAATAGGACTGTAGGGAAAATACTTGGTTCACTGTACCCTGTTGTTTTGTTGCCTCTACAAGGGCCTGACAATAAACAGACTGATTCTTGACTCTTGCAGCTTGAGAGACTAAGATACAAGTACATGTTTCTCCTTAGCATTTAGACAGACAAATTTGACCAAATACTGTAGACCAAGCTCATGTCATGGAATCAGGGTCAGTCTTGTATGTCTATGCATGTATGTCCTGGTGAAATTTTTATTTTGGATAGCCGTTTGGCCAATTTTTGGGAATGAAACTGTCCTTTCGACTTTCTGCTTGTAGTGTTTTGATATGGTGTCGTTGCTTAACCCTTAAACTGCCAATCACAACAATTGTCGTCTGCTTTGTCATCTGCTTCTGATTTCAAAAGTCATTTTTGCAAACAGTGTGGACCCAGATCAGACTGCTCCTCTAGGAGCAGTCTGATCAGGGTCCACACTGTTTGCCTGTATACAAAAATAGGTTTGAAAAGTTTGCAAGAATACTCAGCAGACGACATAAACAGACGACATTTTCAGATGCAGGTTTTCTTGGCGCTTTAAGGGTTAAAGTGCATCCTTCTTTCCCTGTGGTGTCTGGACGGAAGTTGTTAAGAAATTGTGTCCATTCCTGATCCATTGCTTTCCTTTCTATTGGCACTGTTTGTCACTTGTCCAGCAGTTTTGAGTGTCATCGACAGATATTCAAATGAATATGTTCATATGGTGTCCCAGTATTTAGGGTATATACTCATTTGCTTCTCCACAAAATTCTGTGGGACCAGAGGACTTGTTAACCCATTGTATACTGAATAGACTCTTCCACACTATATATTAGAAGAGTCAAGTTTCAATTTTAGTTAACACCCGGCTACGAGATTTACATGCTCCTAGAGAAAAATGGTTAAACTATTTGCAAACAGTGAAGACCCTGATCAGACACCTCGTCTGATCTGGGTCTCCGCTGTTTGTCAATTACCCTTTTACGGGTCTCCCGACTGCAATGGGTTAAGGTGGAGTATTTGATAATAATTCAGGGACAATTTTCTCCAGCTCTCTATAAAACATAAGTTGTGGATACTCATGTAGAAATATGAAAAAAATATCCCAGAAAATTATCACCAAATACTCCTCCTTAACAATTCCTCGCAGGATGAGTTAACATGAAAAAGTTTACCTTAAGTTATCTGCTATATGTATGTATAAAATCATGTTAAAGACTTTTCCTCTGAAATGGCTTCTTCAGTTTTCATTGAATTTCATGTGGAGGGCTTCTGAAAGTTTGAGTGTGACGCTCCATGATGGTAAAAACTTCTTAATCCTAGTCCTGCTGAACCCAGATATGCCCTACCTTTGCAAACAGTGTAGATCTAGATCAGTTGGCCAACTGATCTGGATCTGTACTGTTGAACATTGAGTATGTGAATTTGTATCAAATAATCTGGATCCAGTAATCTGATTGGTTGAAAAAAAATAAGTGGGCATGGCATCTTAATTTATTCAGCATGGTAAGATTCAAGCTCCAGAACACCCGATTAGGGTCTACTGTTTGCCACTTGTCCAGCAATATTTTACACACTTCAAAGTGTAATAGAATAGACCTTTTCGAATTATAGGACAAGGTAAGGAGTTAAGGTGGTCCCAATACATAGGGTAAATACAATACTTGCACGCATCTCTGGGATAAGCCAAGTAGTTACTGTGCTTTCTACATCTTTCAGAAAGTTTTTTTTTTGCTTGGCGCTTTACACAGAAGTAAATTTGCAAACTTTTGTCATGATTTAATGCAAAACCATTTGTTGTAACTACCTATGCACAATTTTTTTTATTCTAGTCATTGTTTCTTTTTACTTTTTCCCATAGTAAAAATTAAAAAGAAATCTATAGGGTAGGTAATTTGGAGGCATATTTTCAACAAGTTCCTCGTGTTCAATTTTTCTGACATTTTCACAATATTGTTGTGAAGCATCAATAATTCAAATTCAGCAAAGAAAAGTAAAAAATATTTCCTGAGACAAAAATTCCAAAAAATCACTTTACTATAGAAATTGCATAGGTCAGACCAATTTCATTTTAGGGTAAAGTTTTGAGAACAAAATGCAGAAACTGAAAAGACAAATGATTTCTGATAAGATATGGTCAATCAGAACAAAATATTTTTATTTAAAATATTGAAACGCCAAGCAAAAAACATCTTTCTGAGTGATGTCGAAAAGACAGCATCCTTTCTAATGTAGTATGGTAAGGAGTTTAGGTGTCCCAATATTTAGGTTAAATATGGTAATTTTGTTTCACGTTTCAAATTTTAATAGAGCAACAATAAAATGCAGTGTTGTTGTTTCTTTATATCAGATCAAGTCAATCCTGTCTCACTCCAGCACACTCAAGCCTTTGATGTTTTCACTATCATTTTGGTTTATGAGCCTCTGTCACTCAAACATCTACCCATCCAGTAAATATTGAAGTATAGCATGGCACCATGCTATGAGTTTTACTTTTCTAATCTAACAAAGGTAAAATACTCCTTGAATATTTTTCTACACATATCTCCCTTACCAGTCAGAAACTCAGCCAAAATCAGAGAGAAGGACATTCCAAAATATAGGATTTTTATAAAATATAAATCATTTTATGCTGATTCATATATCAGCTAGATGGGAGCCAGTCTAATTGAAATATGCCATAGCTCCAGATAAGAAGGGTACCAGTAAAAATTTTTTCTCCACGAAAATATATATTGTGGTACTCATTAGAAGCACCTCAACATCAGGGTACCAGGAAAATTTTTTCTCCACGAAAATATATATTGTGGTACTCATTAGAAGCACCTCAACAAGGCACTGCCAGTGAGTATTACAACATAGGTGGGGTTTTTTTTGGCAAAAGAAGAAAAATTTCAACATTATTGTGTTTAAAAACAAAACAAAACAACACCTGTCTGGAGCTGTGGTATACAGACAGTTTGGTTTTTTCATAAAACAACAAAAATTTTCTGAAATATGGCCATGTTTTATAAGCTAAGCATTTTATTTTATTAATCCTAATATTTTGTACACCAATGTTTCTGGCAAAATGGCATATGCAAACAATGCAGACACAGATCACCATTCCACCAAGTTTTTGAAACAAATGCATAAAAACGAAATTGAGGCTGAAAAGTATGGTGTAAAGTGTTCAGAATTTTAGGATATTTACTGTATTCTATATGTGGTACTGTATTTGACTTAATTACCACACTATGCTTAGGTTTTTAAAAAATACTGTGACACCTTATGGTAAAATATGTACCTGTCTATATACTAAAGGTACACTTTAAAAAAAACTCAGCGAAGGACTTATCAAATGATGCTTATGTGATGTTTTTTTTTTTTTTTTCCTGATTTTTTTTTAAAGCATATGTTGTGGGTACATATTTGAATTGCATCCACAAGTTGATGCAATTCAAACATGTACCCACACTATATGCCTTTATATAGAAGTCGACAAAAAGTGCACTGGCTGTAATCTGAAGAATACAGAATTGCTTGACTGCTCTAATAAATGCTAAATAAATTAAGATGCCACATCTACTTCTGATTTTCTGCCAATTAGACAGCTTGATCCAGGTCATGGATACAAATTCACATACTTAGTGACAAACAGTGCAGATCCAGATCAGTTGGCTTCTTCAGAAGCCAACTGATCTGGATCTACACTGTTTGCAAAAGGCAGGGCATATTCAGGTTCAGCAGGACAAGGATTAACCCTCTGGAATATTTTCATGAAACTTCACACACATACTAAGCTTGATGAGGCAATGTATTGTGATCAAGAAAGACGACTCTTGCCTTCTTGATTCTTTTCCCATGTGGTGGTGGGAATGAGACTTAATCCACTTTGTGGCAATCTCTTGTTTATTTATTTATTTATTTTTTTTGCGATTGAAACTGTAAAATTCAAGTATTATAATTTGTACATTTAACAGCCTGATGGGATGGATATGCAGCCTGGCTTGAGAATATTCAGTTTGCATACATACCAAGAAGTATTGATATTTTTTTTCTGATTTCTCCACCAAAACATATGTTATTCACTTCATTAGAAGTGCCTCACAAGGCTCTTCTAATGAGTACCCACAACTTATGTTTTGGTGGAGACATTAGAGAACTATATCTCTGGATACCATTGTCATCTACAGCTGTGCCATACTAATGTAGTTTGGTGCTTTTTGTTTTCTTCAGATTTGATCTATGTATCACCAGTTAATAGCTCCCTGGAGAATTATTTCCATATAAAAAATATTATATCGGCTGTCACTTATCCTTCTAATGAGACCATAGAGAAGTGATGTCATTTGTCATTTTATGTATACAGAGCTCCAGATAAGAGGGAATAACCACAGAATATTTTTCTTATTTCTCCTTGAAAACACATGTTGTGGGTACTCATTAGAAGTGCCTCACTGATGCACTTCTAATGAGTACCCAGAACATATGTTTTTATGGTGAAGTAAGAAAAATATCAATATGTTTTGGTGGGGAAAAAGCTCCTTATCCAAAGCTATGTATATCCATTTCTACAGAGTAATCCCACTTGGTATTATCCATTCTAAAGCGTCCGTGTGGCCAAAGGTTTAGTGCTGCTGATTGCTGATCACGAGGTCTTGGGTTTGAATCCAGCTGGAGGCAGAATTCAGCTCCTGACTCTATAGCATTTCATTGCACAGAAGCTTTCTTTATCACCTGCATTGTGGCGATGTGACTTAAGCTTTAAAGTGCCAAGCAAAATTGTACTAGACAAATTTCTCAATTTTTAGCTCACCTGAGCAAAAGCTCAGGGTGAGCTATTGTGATCACCCTCTGTCCGTTGTCCGTTGTCAGCATTTAGTTTGTTAACACTCTAGAGGTCACAGTTTTGACCCAATCTTGATGAAACTTGCCCAGAATGTTTGCCCCTATGAAATCTAGGTCAGTTTCGATACTGGGTCACTTGGGGTCAAAAACTAGGTCACCAGATCAAATCAAAGGAAAATTTTGTTAACATTCTAGAGGTCACATTTTTTAAGCAATCATCATGAATATTGCTCAAAATGTTTGCCTTGATGAGTTCTAGGTCCAGTTCGAAATTGGGTCACTTGGGGTCTAAAACTAGGTCACTGGGCCAAATCAGCAGAAAACCTTGTTAACACTCTAGCGGTCACATTTTTAGCTCACCTGAACACAAAGTGCTGATGGTGAGCTATTGTGGTCAGTCAATGTCCGTCGTGCATCGTGCGTCGTGCGGCGTCAACAATTGCTTTAAAAGCCTACTTCTCCTACACCCCTGGGCCAAGACTTGATACTTGGTAGGAAGCATCGGGGTGACTTGTAGATCAAAAATAGCTAAAATCCTTCCGATCGGTAATCCAAGATGGCCCCCATCTTGAAAATCTATTTTTCGCTTCTTCTCCTGAACCGAAAGGCCAATTGACTCCAAACTTGGTAGGAAGCATCGGGGTGACTTGTAGATCAAAAATAGCTAAAATCGTGCCGATCGGAAATCCAAGATGGCCACCATGGCCGCCATCTTGAAAATCTATTTTTCGCTTTTCTTCCTGAACCGAAAGGCCAATTGACTCCAAACTTGCTATGAAGCATCAGGGTGACTTGTAGATCAAAAGTAGCTAAAATCATGCTGATCGGAAATCCAAGATGGCCGCCATGGCCGCCATCTTGAAAATCTATTTTTCACTTCTTCTCCTGAACGGAAAGGCCAGTTGACTCCAAACTTGCTAGGAAGCATCAGGGTGACTTGTAGATCAAAAATAGCTAAAATTGTGCCAATCGAAAATCCAAGGTGGCCGCCATGTCCGCCATCTTGAAAATCTATTTTTCGCTTCTACTCCTAAACCCAAAAGCCAATTGACTCCAAACTTGGTAGGAAGCATTGGGGTGACTTATAGAACAAAAATAGCTAAAATCGTGCCTATCGGAAATCCAAGATGGCCACCATGGCAGCCATCTTGAAAACCTATTTTTCGCTTCTTCTCCTGAACCGAAAGGCCAGTTGACTAGAAACTTGGTAGGAAGCATCGGGGTGACTTGTAGATCAAAAATAGCTAAAATCATGCCGATCGTAAATCCAAGATGGCTGCCATGGCGGCTATCTTGAAAATCTATTTTTCGCTTCTTCTCCTAAACCCAAAAGTCACTTGACTCGAAACTGAGTAGGAAGCATTAGGGTGACTTGTAGATAAAATGTAGCTAAAATCGTTCTGATCCGAAATCCCAGATGGCCACCATGGCCGCCATCTTGAAAATCCATATTTAGCGTCTTCTCCTGCACCGAAAGACCAATTGACTCCGAACTTGGTAGGAGACATTGGGGTGACTTGTAGAGCAAAAGTAGCTAAAATCGTGGCAATCGGATATCCAAAATGGCCCCCATGGCAGCCATCTTGAAAATCCTTTTTTCGCTTCTTCTCCTGAACCGAAAGGCCAATTGACTCGAAACTTGGTAGGAAGCATTGGGGTGACTCGTAGATCAAAATTAGCTAAAATCATGCCGATCGTAAATCCAAGCTGGCCGCCATTTAGAGTTTGTTCAAATAATCACGCTCCATTGATTGGTATGCCATATATATTCTTCTTCAAAATTAAGAACTGCTTAAATGATGATCTTTTCATTAGTTGCGATGACAGGATTGGAAAAATGTTACATAACATCTGCATATCTGCAGTGGCTATGTCACTCAGGAGAGCGACCCGTGGCCCGTGGGCCTCTTGTTGAAGCAATCATCATGAATCTTGCTCAAAATGTTTGTCTTGATGATTTCTAAATCACGTTCGAAACTGGGTCACGTGGGGTCAAAAACTAGGTCACCTGGCCAAATCAGCGGAAAACCTTGTTAACACTCTAGCGGTCACATTTTTCAAGCAATCATCATGAGTCTTGCTCAAATTGTTTGTCTTGATGATTTCTAGATCAGATTCAAAACTGGGTCACTTGGGGTCAAAAACTAGGTCACCAGGCCAAATCAGCAGAAAACCTTGTTAACACTCTAGTGGTCACATTTTTGAAGCAATCATCATGAATCTTGCACAAAGTGTTTGTCTTGGTGATTACTAGGTCCAATTCGAAACTGGATCATGTGGGGTCAAAAACTAGGTCACCTGGCCAAATCAGCCGAAAACCTTGTTAACACTCTAGCGGTCATATTTATGAAGCAATCATCATGAATCTTGCTCAAAATGTTTGTCTTGATGATTTCTAGGTCAAGTTTGAAACTTGGTCACTTGGAGTAAAAAACAAGGTCACCAGGCCAAATTAAAGGAAGACCTTGTTAACACTCTAGAGGTCACATTTTTAGCTCACCTGAGCTCTGCTCAGGATGAGCTATTGTGATCACTTTTCGTCCGTCCGTCTGTGTGTCCATCCGTTCATCCGTGCGTCTCTCCGTTAACATTTTCAAACGACTTCTCCTCTGAAGCCGCTGAGCCAATTTTGCTCAAATTTCATATGGAGCCTCCTTAGGGTGGGGGAACGAAAAATTGCTAAAATGGTCGCAGTCCGTTGATCAAGATGGCCGCCATGCCCATATATGGTAAAAACCTTTAAAAATGTTCTTCTCCAGAACCGAGAATGCCTTGGGGCTGAACCTTTGCAGGAATCAGGACGGGAGGTCTACCAAAATTGCTAAAAGAATTGTCGTACGTTGACGTTTGACCTTTTTACGGCAAGGTCAAGTTTGCTTCCCTATGCATTTGTATGGGAAAAACCTTTAAAAATCTTCTTCTCCAAAACCATATGTCGTCTATTGAAAATTTTACTCAGTGCTTACAATAAAAAGTACTGTTAATGATGTAAAACATCAAATCATGACCATCATGACTCTCATACTTCCTGAAAATAAAGTACCATAATTATTTAACACTAATAGCTTGTGGGTAAAAATATCAGCAGTCATTTTGGAATTTTCATTTTTACCAGAAAACAGGATTTGACATTTCAAATGTTAGATCCTATTTTCATGGAAAAATAAGAACAGAATAAGTTTGGTTCTTACAAGCTGTCCCAGTGGCCCCAAATCTCACTGACAGTGGAATTTATTATTGTTATGATCATGTAGTGTTTCTTTACACAAGCCTTTTTTCCTGATATTAGCCACCTCATACCTTAATTTATCTTAAAAGGCTGTTCAGAATTGTAGCAGAAAACATTCTTTTTCTTGCCTAAAAAAAGTACCGGTAATTACAATTTTTCGGCATGTTGTTTCCTGCTTTTAAGGATTAGCAACTAGGATATACTGTGCATTTGCAAACAGTGTAGATCCGGATCAGATGACTTCTGAGAAGCCAACTGATCTGGATCTGCACTGTTTGCCATTCAATATGTGAATTTGTATTAACAGTCAGGATCAAGTAATCTGATTGGCTGAAAATTTTAAGTGGGTGTGGCATCTTAATTTATTCAGCATGGCAAGGGCTAATTAGGTCATTTTAGATTGTCATATTTACCCTAAGTATATTGGGACAGAGTTGGCTTGAAAAAAGTGGTGTATACTCAGATCAGATGACACAGAATGAGTTCTTAGGATAAAGATTTGGATGATTGATGATTGATATCTCGCTATTTATGGGCAGAAAGCTTTCTGTCAGTGCATTTTTGGACAGCCACAATAAGATATCAGCCTGGGCCCAGGTGTTCAAAGCGTCTTTAGCTTAACGAGCTTGTTAAGGGTCATTTCGTTAACTATTTTAGCGGATTCAATATACAATATTCTAATATTTTTTGCTGAAAAAATGTGAGTAGCTTTTGCACTGCAAAAGCCACTCACATGTTTTCAGCAAAAAATTTCAGCTTATTTGCATATCACTTGATTTAAATTTTAACGAATCGTTAACTAATGACATCATTAGTTTTGAACAACTGGGCCCTGGATTTTTATGATATAACCAACTTTATTGAAGACGCTCACAAACATTACCAGGAACCCTAACCATTACCACTTGGTAAATTCAGCAGATGACAAATTGGCGATATTTTTCTTATTTTTTCCAGAAAAAAGGCATTGACATTCCATGCAAACTGTCTCCTTAGGAGACAATTTACATGAACTGTCAAAGCCTATTTGCTGGAAAAAAATAAGAAAAATGTTTCAAAATGTCCGCTGCTAAAATTTTTACCTAGGATGCCAAGCGCTAAATATTTCAACATCATACCTCCGTACCAAACTAGTCCCAGAGTTCAAAAGTCACTATGGTGATATGTCTAAAAAAAGTACTGGCTTATAGCAGACAGTGCAAACCTGAAAATTGTCCCTTTTTGTAGTAGTTTGATCTGGGTTTCCACTGTTTGCTTCAGCTTGTTAGTGGGAATATTGATGGTAAATACAGTGTAATTAATATAGAGTGTGTTTTGAGAAGGAATCATGTGATGTTCCAATCCTATCTCCAGATATTAGGCCAAGGAAAACTGAGTATTGATTGACATACTTTCCATTAACCTGCAGCACACAACATTCTTCTGTTTTTTGTTGTTTTTTTTGTACATGTATTTTTCTGAGGATATAAGAATTGGTATTTCATGTGAATCATCTGCTGGGCAGATGATTCACATGAAATATCAAGTCTTATTCATCCAAAAAATACAAAAAAAAAAACTCCAAAAAAGAAAAAAAAACCAAAAAAAAAACAAACGAGACTGCAAATTTGCTTGGCGATTTAAAGGTTAACTATGTCAGTCTAAAAAAAACAAAGTAGATTTTGCATCCAAGCAAAGACACAGGTCAGCCTGCACATTCATGTTGTCTGGTTGGGATATCATTTCTTTGCATATATGAGTGCATCACTGCAGAGCTTTAGATAAGAAGTGTACCATATTTACCTTAAATATTGGGATGACTTAACTACCGTATATATTCTAATATATGCCCCGGGGCATTGCAATTTATTACTGCTAAAATGACAGAATTGAGTGAAAATTTGGGCCAAAAGTAAGATATTTTGATGGTCAGAAGTCAATTTTTGCACGTGTTTCTCCTAGATAAGTAATAAGTAGGCGGGGTTGGGTGGGGTAGGGGGGGGGGGAGAGGGGGTGGGGGAGAGGGGGCTTATATTAGAATAAATACGGTACTTACCATACTTCTCCTAAAATTTGAAAGGAGTCCATTCTACTACCTGTTGATATGTTTAAAATATGCCTGATGAGTACCAAACAATGTAAACCCTGATCAGATGCCGCATTCTGTGGCAACTGATCTGGGTCTTCATTGTTTGCACAGGCCTGTCTGTCCCAATTAATACTTAGAGTTATTGTGGTATCCAGAAAAATTAGCAGCATCAGCACTGCTTGGTGAAATTTCACCGAAAAAAAACAACCTTATCTAACACTTGTGATTTTGTGCCCTAACTAGGCTGTGGGTATTCAATAGGCTGGACTTCATGAGCTTTTATAAAATATACAGTGAACCCTCATATGTTCCCAAAGATGTTGCCATTGAAATGAATTTACTGTTGTAAAGATTGCCATTGAAATGAATTTACTGTTGTAAAGAATCCTTAAAGACAGAATTTATTCTTATTTCCTAATAGAAAATTTTGTTTTGGATATTTGTTAGAATTGCCTCAGTGAGGTGATTCTGACAAATATCAAAAACACATGTTTTTGAAATATTATATGCAATGTTCTTGCCTACTTTCTGATCAACTGTCACCTGTTGAGCGAAGGCTTTGTGTCAGTCAAATTATCATTGTTGTCGTATCGAGTGTCAGTATAAAGAAGTTTGACTGTACATTGGAGGTTTTCTATCAGAGAACAAGGATTTGCAGAAGATCTTTGTTAGAACAGAAATCTGACACTGTTTTTCTCCATGAGAATAGGTTTGTTATTCTCTTAATGGAAAATGATATTTGGTGGTAGGATGGTGGTAGTAATTCTTATCCTGCTGTTCACGACATCCCCTACCTTTGCAAACAGTGTAGATCCAGATCAGATGGCTTCTGAAGAAGCCATCTGATCAGGATCTACACTGTTTGTCATTCAGTTTGTGAATTTGAAGGAAAACATTATATGATGTAATCTAATTAGCTGATAGTCAGAAATAGGTGTGGCTAATTAAACTATTCAGCAAGATAAGGGTTAAGGGTCTACTTGCAGCAGGTGGGGGAAGACGGGGTGCATATTAGTGTTTCTTCTGTTTCTGCTCTGAAATATATGTTCTTATCATAAACAAATATACAAAAATAATAGAAATATATCACAAAGCTTTAAGAGAAGATTATAATCACTATTTATTTGATAACATAATTGTCTCCCTCGAATTAACTTGGCTAAGTAGCCTAGTTAGCAGACTACCTGTTTAGACAATATGTTCTCCCACAATACTTTAATATCCAGTTGACTGTAGGATTATATAGCATTAAACTAGGAGTAGTTGAATTTCATTTGAAAATCGTTTTTTTCTGATAGCAAAACATAAAGCTTGTATCAAAAGTAGTTTAGGAATCAACCTTTAATTTTCAATTTTATGTAAATCGTGAAAAGCTATAACAATAATGCAAAGTGAAATTTTGCACAATAACAATATATACTAAGAAAACAAGCTTAATTCTTAAAGCGCCAGTCACAACTGCAGCAGATGACATTTTGATTTTTCTTATTTTTTAAGATAAAATAAGTCTTGACATTTCATGTGAATCATCTGCCCAGCAGACAATTCACATGAAAAGTCAAGACTTTTTTCTCTGAAAAATAAGAAACGATATAAAATTTAGAATGTCTCTGCTACAAACTTTCCTTGGCACTTTAAGGGTTAATCATAAAAATGGTTTTAACAAATTTTCAGCCAAATATTATTATAACCCCAGCATACGAAGTATGTCGAGGGGTATATAGTTTTCGTCTTTCCATCCGTCCGTGCGTCTGTATGAATATTAACATTTTGCATCAAAGTTTTGCGTGAAGTTTTTTTCCTTTTGCATATATTTTTGAAAGCTTACACTTTAGGATGTTGATCTGTGGTTAGTGTTACTACTAGATGATTGCAGAATAGCTGACGTTATTCTGTTGATGCTGCTGACCCAAGGTCAAGGTCACTACTTAGAAACTAGTGTGATGTTTAAGTCAAAGTTTTACGTGAAGATTTTGTCTTCTGCTTGCTATACCCCCAGCATACAAAGTATGCGGAAACTTTCCGGAAAGGGTATATAGTTTTCGTCCGTTCTGTTGGTCCGTTCATCTGTCCATCCATTTGTCTTTCCTTCCATCTGTCCATCCGTCCCATTCTATAACCAAGTTTTACTTCGAAGTTTTTTGATTACTTATAACTCTTGAGCCACTGATCAAAAACTTTTCATATTTGGTATGAGGGTACCTGGGAGAGTTCTCTTCCATTCTCCTTCTATGGACCCATGGGTCATGCCCCAGGGTAGGGCTAGAGGTCAAAATCTAGGACACCCCAATAAAGTAGTATATTGCAGTTTGTTTATACAAACAACCTCTTATTAAAGAAGGATGGGCATCAGACATGTTTATCACATTAACATTCAGTGTAATAAGGTCAAGGTTATTGTGACCTTATGTTCATGCTTCAGTGATTTTGACATATTTTGAAGCCTATTTCATGGATTAATGCCTCAATAAACTAGCATGTAGCAGTTTGTCTATACAAATAACTTCTTAAAGAAGGATGGGCATCAGACATGTTTATCACACCAACATTCAGTATAATAAGGTCAAGGTCATTGTGATCATATTTTCATGCTCCAGCAGTTTTGCCTTATAGCTTGAAGACTATTTCATGGATTAATGTGATACTTGGAATATTGGATCTGTGTGACACCACAGTTGACAGCATAATAAATGTAGGTCACCTTGACCTATATTTCATGGTCCAGTAATTTTACTGCATATCTTGAATGTATGAACATCATTATTTGGGATTATGAATTAGTATGATCCAACAATTGACCTAAAAGTAAATGTAGGTCAGTGTGACCTATATTCCATAGTCCAGTGATTTTATGTTACATCTTGAAGACAATTTAATGTATTACTATCATATTTTGGGATTATGTGACCTATATTTCATAGCCCTGTGATTTTGTCTTATATCTCCCACTATTTGATACCTAAATGTCATATTTACATATAATGACACTGTGACCCAAACTTTCACCTCAAAGTAAATATAAATCAGTATGACCTATATTTCATGGTCTAGTGATTTTGCTTAATATCTTTTAGATTATTTAATGGATTAACATCATAGTTGGTATAATGCATCAGTGTGACCATCAGATTAATTTCTCAAGTATATGTAGGTCAGTGACCTATATTTTATGGCCAAGCAAATTTGCTTAATGTCTTGAAGACTATTTACTCCAGGAAAATTGTACTTGGGATGATAGACCAGTGTCACTCAGATACTGACATTGTAAACTTTATCTTGCCTTATATCATTGTCATTAACTTTAAAATATTTCATAATTAAGAAATGGTGCCGGCCAGGGGTATTTGTGACCCTCTGGGCACTTGCTTTAGTTTGACAAAAAGTCTTATATAGCTGTTGACCTCTGTGAGGTGCTTCGAACAAGTACCTATATGAAATATGTTTTCATAAAGAAAAAAGAAAAATATCAATACTCGCTGGTTGGAAAAAAGTGCCTTATCTATGCTGTGTGTCTGCACTGTTTGATCAGGCCTGTCTGTTGGAATACTTAGGGTAAATATCGTGCAGTCCTGTCATTGTACTTTTAACCCTTGTCCTGCTGAACCCGGATATACCCTGCCTTTGCAAACAGTGTACATCCAGATCAGTTGGCTTCTGAAGAAGCCAACTGATCTGGATCTGCACTGTTTGCCATTAAGTATGTGTATCTAGATCAACAACCTTGATCTAGTAATCTGATTGGCTGAAAATTAGAAATGGGTGTGGCCTCTTAATTTATTCAGCAGGACAAGGGTTAATATTGGACTGCTTCTCAAGCAAAAGCTTTAGTTTAAACATATTTTATTTGTATAATACAAATACATAGAGGATATTTACTCTTTTGCTGTGAATACCATAAATATTGTCATCGAGTGTAATGAAAACATCAGTATTTTCACGAGTGCGAAGCACGAGTGAAAATTTGAATGTTTTCATTACCCGAGATAAAAAATTTTTATGGTATTCACTGAAAAAGAGTAAATTTTCTTTTTATTTTTTTGTTTACATGCCAATGCGCGTTTCTGACGTCATAAATAACGTCACCAAACAAAACATGAACGTCATGGCGTCGACGCTCAGTGTTTAACATGTGAAACACTGGAGAGACGACAAAAAAAAAAAAAAAAAAAAATTGGCAAATCGAAATAATTTTGATACCAAAATGTTCCTAACATTCTAACTAAGAAAATGCATACCAACACTTGATACTTTAGTTAAGAAACAAGGAAGTTAGAGGAGTTCAAAAATCTGAAGTGGAGGTAAGATCCACATCTGAAACAATGAAGAAAACCGAAGTCGCCCAAAGCGAGGAGTGAAAATATAAATCATATCAGTCACTATAGTGAAATGATACGATATCATTTCACTAGTGATTGATATCACTTTTATTTTCACCAGATATACATTGATTTCACCGCTAACAATAAAATAAATATTAATATGAACATATTTCAACTGGGATTCAGAAAAAAGTCAAGGACTTATATGAATCTGTCTCCCATGTTAAAGCTTTGCAGGCTGAATCCAAGATGACATATTGAAATATTTTCCCTATTTGTTTTAACCCTTGTCCTGCTGAATAAATTAAGATGCCACACCCACTTACAATTTTCAGCCAATCAGATTACTTGATCCAGTTTGTTGATACAAATTCTCATACTTAATGGCAAACAGTGCAGATCCAGATCAGTTGGCTTCCGATCTGAATCTACACTGTTTATAAAGACAGGGTATATCCGGGTTCAGCAGGACTAGGGTTAATTTCATGCAAGCTGTCTCCTAACCAAGAAGACAGTTTATACAAACTTTCAAACCCTAGTGTGTAGGAAAAAAAAAATAATCAGTTTTTCACCTGTTGATTTGCTGCAAGAGTGCTAATGTTTAACCTTTACCACTCTCTGAGCAAATTCAGCAGATGACAAATTGATGATGTTTTTCTTTATGGAGACAATTTGCATGAAATGAAAAAAGAAAAATATTTCAATATGTCATCTGCTGAATATTTTACCCAGACTGCTAATCATTAAAGTACATTACTGTTCATAAATATGGGATATTTGTTAGAGTACTTAACACTTTGCATGCTGGGTAGAAATTTCAGCAGAAAACATTTTGAAATATTTTTCTTATTGTTCCCAGAAAATAGGATCTGACATTCTTCATGCAAATTGTCTCCTGAGGAGAAGTTGCATGAAGTGTAAGATCCTATTTTGTAGGAAAAATAAGTAACATATCAGTTTGTCATCTGCTGAATCTGCCCATAGTGTGATAAATGCTAAATCTGAATCTGCACAGCAATGATAAACAACAACAACAGCTTTTTTCTTCATCATCCATTTTTGTTTCTATCTTTCCTCTCATTTGCTAGCTCTCCTCTTCTTTTTCATCCATTCTATGGGAGGCGCACAAGATGACCCACAAGGGTTTACATGTCATTAAACAAGATCTCAAACAAACAAAAGCAAAGAAACAGGTTGACCTATTTATGGTGTAAGTTGTAAGGGACTTTGTTCCTATCACAAGTTTTACAGCTGTCAAGGCATGCAATGAATGCAGCTTTTGTATGGAAAAACTATTAATATCTCTATTCTTAGCTAAAGCTTAGCATTCTAGGTAAAAAATTTAGCAGATAACATTTTCAAATATTTTTCTTTTTCCAGAAAACAGGTTTTGACAATTTGCATGAAATGCCAAATCCTGTATACTGGGGAAAATAAGAAAAATGTCAACAATTTGTTGTCTGCTGAATTAGCTTCGAGGTAAAGGTTAATGGCATAAACGACTGCCACTCTTCATAAATACCTTATTCTACCTAATTACGGCACATATGCTTATAAGAACACAGTCAAGCATTTTCGTAGTCTTCAGTTTTATTATCCCTTGTCATGCTGAATAATTTAAGATGCCATTCTCACTTCTAATTGTCAGCCAATCAGATTCCTTGATCTAAATTGTTGATATAAATTTGAGTAAGAAGCCAACTGATCTAGATCTACACTGTTTGCAAAGGCAGGGTATATTCGGGTTCAGGAGGACAAGGAAACATCTGTTTGAAAGTGGTATCTTCATATATCTAACCAATTGTAGATTGAACGAACTCCCCCACACTTTATATTGGGTTTCTAATTTTGATTTTAGGTATGTCAGGCTATGTGATTTAGATAGTCCTAAAAAAAAATTCTTGAATTATTTGCAAACAGTGGAGACCCTGATCAGACACTGCATTCTGTGGTGTCTGATCTGGGTCTGCACTGTTTGCCAATTACCCTTTTAATGGTCTCCAGACTACAATGGGATAATAGTAGGGAAATCATTCTTTATTGTAGGTATCCAAAGGATCAGGGATAAGATTTTTAAATAAACATATTGAGAAAAGACCTCTGTTGGAAAAAGAAGGCGGCATTCCAGATAGCAATGCAGAATTATTGTCCTGGTTGTTGAATAAGTACGGAGCAGTGACATCGTTATCATCATTCACCAGCGGAACCAGTATTACTTTGACAGTTGGAAGGGGTACGTATAGAATTAGTTCTTAATCCTCAAAGGGTCATGCCAGGCTCCAACTGCTCAAGCTTGTCTGACTGCAGATCCATGGGTGGCAAATTCTGGGCCCAGTTGTTCAAAGCTAACGACATTGTTAGTTAACGATTCGTTAAAATTTACATCGAGTGATATGCAAATATGCTGAAATTTTTTGCAGAAAAAATGTGAGTAGCTTTTGCAGTGCAAAAGCTACTCACATTTTTTCAGCAAAAAATATCAGAATACTGTATATTGAATCCGCTAAAACAGTTAACAAAATGACCCTTAACGAGCTCGTTAAGCTAACGACGCTTTGAACAAATGGGCCCATATCCCTCCTCTGCCACATAGCTATCATGAAGATTGATCATGAAATTGTTCCTACGGTCATCCTATCCCTTCTGATAATTCAAGAAGGGCAGTTGTCAGTACTGGCCAAAATATGTGCCTTGGTGGCTCAGTTGGATGGGCGCTGGACTGGTGATCAGGAGATTGCGGACTTGACCCCCATCAGATCGGCAATGTTTTTGTGGAGAAATAAGAAAAATATTGTGTGGATACCCCTCTTATCTGGAGCTATGATTTTGAATAAACATTTAGAAAGCTATGTGGGATGGGGGTAAGGAGGGGAGGTGAAGAAATAAAATATTATTGGCCACTATTAAAACTTTGGTTGATCAAAGTTAGCCAGTCAGGTATGCCTCTGCTAGAAACATAAGTACAGTTTACATCAAATTTTATGGCTTTTTGTTGTTTTGCTCTTTATTACAAGATTTTTATTGCATTGATTTCTGACTTTTTTTTAGTTCTTAATTGCATTTGTATTGTATTGATCTGAATTCCTTGTTCTTGAATGTTTTTTTATGTCCCATATAAGCTGGAATAACAGGAAGCTAGAGTAACAGGAACACTAAGTCACGTAGATCTGTCAGGGCATCAGATAATGAGGCTATTGAAGGCCAATTTCATAGAGCCAGATAAGGCACTTTTTTTACCTAAAAAGTATTTAATCATACTATACCCCCCCCCCCCCCCCACCCCCGGGATACGAAGTATGCAGTGGGGGTATATAGTTTTTGTCTTTTCTGTGTGTCTGTCTGTCAGTCAGTCAGTTAGTCTGTCTGTCTGTCTGTCTGTTAACATTTATTTTGTGTCAAAGATATCTCAGGAACTACTTTACCTGGAAACTTGAAATTTTGTACACATGACAAGTATGACTAGTTGTATTGTGGGAAAGAAAATAAGGGCCTTGGGGCCAGGTCCCTTAGAGTTATTTTCCTTTGTTCTGGCTGTACTGATGGCCATTGGATTTATTTGTGTCAAAGATATCTCAGTAACTACTTTACCTAGAAACTTGAAATTTTGTACACATGACAAGTATGACTAGTTGTATTGTGGGAAAGAAAATAAGGGCCATGGGGCCAGGTCCCTTAGAGATTTCCCTTTGTTGTTCTGGCTATACTGATGGCCATGACATTTATTTGTGTCAAAGATATCTCAGGAACTACTTTACCTAGAAACTTGAAATTTTGTACACATGACACGTATAGTTGTATTGTTGGAAAGAAAATAAGGGCCATGGGTCCAGGTCCCTTAGAGTTATTTCCCTTTGTTGTTTTGGCTATACTGATGGCCATAGCATTTATTTGTGTCAAAGATATCTCAGGAACTACTTTACCTAGAAACTTGAAATTTTGTACACATGACACGTATAGTTGTATTGTTGGAAAGAAAATAAGGGCCATGGGGCCAGGTCCCTTAGAGTTATTTCCCTCTGTTGTTCTGGCTATAGTGATGGCCATGACCGGGGTTATTAGTGAGCATATGCTCACTTCATGGTCTAGTTTTCTTACTTTTATGTGAAACATGTTGAGGGTTCTCATCAGAAGCTTCTAATGAGTATCCACAGCATATTTTTTTCATGGAGAAATAAGAAAAAATATCTGATAGTTGTCTTTTGAAGGGCATTTTGAAAAGTAGTGGTAGGTTATTAATACAGTTGAATCTCAATAGCTTGAACACCGATGGCTCGTTCACCATGGCTTATTTGAACTCGGTTTTGAGTCCCTACGAAATTGTTCGGATAGATCAAGAAAACAAATATTTAAGGAAGCTTTCTTATTTCATTATGAAATTGTATGTTGTGTGTACTCATTAGAATTGCTTCTTTGAGGCAATTCTAATAAGTACACTCAACATACAATTATTGTGTAGAAGATTGATAGATTTCCCAGAATTAGCTGATTAACCTTCATTGGCTCGAACTACCTATGGCTCGAATAATTTTCCATGGTCCCAAAGGTGTTTGAGCCATTGAAGTTCGACTGTATAATGCTTATTTGATAAAAGATATCTACTCAGGCCTTTAACATACTCTCCATGCACTTGCACAAACTTTTCCAGACATTTTATCCAATCAGAAAATGCTGCTTAGGGAATACTGGTCATGCACTGGAAAACTACATGTACTTTACCCACTTTACTTTTTGCATCGGCATATATTCCTTCGTGCAGGGATTTAACCAAAAATCAAACCGAGAAGATAACTGCTATAGGGAGGATGATGCTCCTACAAACATTTAATTAGTATTGTGATTTACATGAAATATAAAGCCTTTATATGCCCCTGCTATTCGAAGAATGGTGGAAAGCGCATATCGAGGGTTGAGCGCAAGACTGTAGTAACCAGGGCTCGGGAAAACCGAATTTCTTTCGGTCCCAGACCAAAATTCAGAAATCGGGACCGATTGGAAACAGCCAAAAGCCCCAAAAAATCGGTCCCATACTGGCCCAATATTAAGGAAATTTTCTCTGATTCTGTCAGATATTTAGGATAATCTCAATAGCTCAGATGTCAATCATGACTAATCCAATAATTGCCTTGAGTCAAGTTGTGTAAACAAATTACCTGAGCTCTCGTAGTTCATCGCGTTATCTCGTATCTCGCGAGATTACAGTGGTTGTGTCAAAGTATTTTAAATTTAGCTTCGGGCGCTATTACTGAAGTTTACTCCTTGATGCAGGGCTTCGGAAAACTGGAAAAATAGCCTGTCTGAAATTAAGAATTCTGGACCGGTTTCAAACATCCCAAAATGCTAATAATTCGGTCCAACAGGTTTGTGCCTTGAACCCCAATTTTTCCCCAACCGACCAATTTTGTCTAAAAAATCATAAAAGGTCATGTCTTCTCAAACTAACAACGTCCGAACACCTTTTAAATGCGATATTATGGTAGTTAAAAGGCTCTAAACGGTCATTTGACATGTATGTTGGAGAGACAAATAACGGCAACCTACCGCAGCACAAATTAATTACGTCATTATCCAAACATTGTCAAAAAATCAACACTTCACTGTCCTTTGTGCGAATCATCAGTAACGGTAGTCTGATAATAAATCCGTTTGTGTGACACGTGTGAATGCACTGAGACTGCAAAACACCAGGTGCAGTCGGCATGTCCAAAAGATCAAACGTCGGTTTAACTGAGAGTGATAAAAGAACGCATCGCTTGAACGCACCCGTTTTCTTCCTCTTCTTTTTTGTTTTGATCAACACGGTTTGTCGGTCCCAGATTTGATAAATTAATTCCCAAACCGTGTACGTCCTGATCAGATGTCGCATACAACGGCGTCTGATCTGGGTCTAATTGTTTGCTTCTTCTTCTTCTTCTTTTTTTTTTTTTTTTTTTGTTGACGACCATAACACGCAAGTATAATTCAAGGTAGATTTCACGGTAAAAATAAGTAATGCACCACTTGCGCTAGACAAGATTGGTCAGTGCTTGAAATTTATGCAGTCTGGTCAAATCTTGAAACATTGAAAACTACAAAACCGCCTGTGAGTTATTTTTTTATTTATTTAGGTGTATGAAAGTCGTTTTGTTATGTCTCTCCTGTTTCCCGCCGTCTTCGCGCTTACACAAGATGGGAATCAGTTGGTTATAAATAGTTATCTAGGAAAACCCTGCGGAGGTGGAAATAACAAAATCGTCTTTTTTTTTTTTTTTTTTTTTCTTTCTTTTTACATGTATACCTGACTGTATTTATTGATGACGCCAGCTTTGATCATGCTCGTATTACCTGGACTTCCGTCATATAACCTAGTTGAGGTGTATTATTTAAAAGGAGTTGTAGGACTGTCAATTGTCATTAGTTTTCGTGACAGGTGATATTTTTTTTTTTTTTTTTTTTTTTTGGAAATGGGTTTCATTGATGACGTCATCGTCATCGGCTGGACCGATTGAGATTTCAGAATTTCCAGAGCCCTGGTAGTAACTCAAATATATTTTTGAAACCCTTGTTTAGGGGCAACTTTGACCCCTTTGTAAACAATGGAAATTTAGGTGCCATTGCTCATATGAGCAATGACACCTAAATTTCCATTGTTTACAGAAAAGAAATGTTGTACTCTTCATAAGGCCTTCATGGTGAGGAGATTAAATATGGGAAAAAAAAACATCTGACTTGATACAGTCTTGCGATCAACCCTCGATATAGTGTTACCCCTGTCTGCCTGTCTGTCCATCCATCTCTGTCCACGTCTGGCATTAGCAATTTGCATTTACCATTTTCAGGTGGGAACATTCATGTCCTTTGGGCACATTTCTAGATTCTGAAAAATAAAGAAAAGAAATATTTAGTACATGTGTATGGTCTGTTACAATTTTGAATACCAAGCAAAACTGTAGCAGTCGATATACTAAATGTTCTGAAATAAGGCTTGACATTTCATGTGAATTATCTGTTTAGCTGATGATTCACATGAAATGCCAAGCCTTATTTGTATGAAAAATGAAACAAAAACAGGATGTCATCTGTTGCGGTTGTGATGGGGTTTAAGGGTTAATAGTTTCTAATTTGTGGTTTTAGATTCTTCAGCACCAGGATCTTGTGACCTTCAACAAAACAATGTGGAACTGAGTGCGTCTGCTGCTGATGCTACACCTTATTCACTGGAAGGCTGTTTGGTTACTAACAGAAAAAATTTGCTCTCAAAGTATGTACACATACTGTAATCAGAGGACTTGTTAAGTAGTATTTGGTGATAAGTTCTGGATAATTTTTCTTATTTTGCCATTAGAAAAACATTTTGTGGGTACTCATTAGAAGCGCCTTACTGAGCAACTTCTAATGAGTACCTACAACATATGGTTTTATAGCATGGAGAAAAACATATGTTGTGGGTACTCATTAGAAGTGCCTCACTGGGTCATTTCTAATGAGTACCCATAATAAATGATTTTATGGAGAACTGAAGAAAAAATTCCCAGAATTCTCATCAAATACTCTTCTTTAACAAGTCCTCCATGCAATTCGGTTCTACTATAAGAAAAAAAAAGTGGTGAGTCATACACAAACAGTGAAGCCCCAGATCCCCATGTTATGTACATCTATATTAGAAGTACTCACAGTCTTACTTACAGATTGATAAATTTTTCTATTTTTTTTTTTCCTCCAGAAAATAGGTAGTTGCCTTAAGAGACAATTTGCATGAAATACCAAATCCTATTTTCTGGGAAAATATTAATGTGGTCTGCTGAAAATTTTACTCAGTATACAATAACACTCTAAAATGGGGGTTTATGATACCAACATGGCTGGTCACCAAATTGCAAGTTCATAACGGGCAAAAAAAAAAAAGAAAAAAAAAAAAAAAATGAATAAATAAAGTAAATAGATAAAATGAAAAAAGAAAAAAGCTTAGTGGAAGCTACTTGTACATTAGGATGATCGAGCACACCAAAATATTGTAGTAGGAAATTTTCTGCCAAAGTCCCGATTTTGTGAGTAACTGTTATAGTTTAACAATTAATTAACTTACATTTTATGCCCCAAACATTGGAGAAGTCTACAGACATATTGCATCTGCCATGTCCCTTCATCCTCCTGTCTGTCTGTCTGACTGTCTGTGTGTGTCTGTCTGTCTGCCTGTCTGTCTGTAAGACTTAAGGTTTATGTTGTATAACTAAAGAACCATTTGTGCTAGGGTTTTAAAATTTCATATGTGGATTGCTGACCCACTTTTTAGCTCACCTGAGCTATGCTTAGGATGAACTATAGTGATCACTTTTTGTCCATCATCCATCTGTCTGTCCGTGCGTCCGTCTGTCCGTCTGTATGTCCGTTAACACTTTCAAACAACAACTCCTCCAAAGCCATTGATGCGATTTGCCCCTAATTTGGTAAGAATATTGCTTTGGTAGGGGGATTTAAAAATAGCTAAAATTATGGTGATCTGGCGCTTGGTTTGGTTGCCATGGCAACAGAAAGCTTCCATAGATTTATAATTGGAAAATGGTTAAATTGCATTTTCTCCATAACCACTGAAGTGATGTGAACCATATTTGGTAGTTATGATCATCTGATGATTGTCTACACATTGTATGTTTCTTATGACCAGCGGCCATTTTGTTTGGTTGCCATAGCAACATTCCATTTTGAATAAGGATTTTTTTTAAATGACAACTCCTTCAAAACCACTCAAGTGGTATGACTCTAATTTGGTACAAATGTTGCTTGGGTAAGGGCAATCCAAAATAGCTAAAATTATGGTGATCTGCCTCTTGGTTTGGTTGCCATGGCAACAGAAAGCTCCCTTAGACTTATAATGGAAAAATGGTTAAATTGTATTTTCTCCATAACCAGTGAAGTGATGCAAACCATATTTGGCACATATGATCATCTGATGATTGTCTACTCTGTATATGTGTTTGATGACCATTGGCCATTTTGTTTGGTTCACATGGCAACATTAAATTTCAAAATGGCAATTGTTTAAATGACAACTCCTTCAAAATCACTGAAGCAGTATGACTCTATAATTTGGTTCAAATGTTGTTTGGACAAGGGCAATTCAGAAAAACTAAAATTATGGTGATCTGCCTCTTGGTTTAGTTGCCATGGCAACAGAAAGCTCCCATAGACTTATAATGGGAAAAGGGTTAAATTGTATTTTCTCCATAACCAGTGAAGTGATGTAAACCATATTTCGCATTTATGATCAGTTGATGATTGTCTACCCATTTTGTGTGTTTTATGACCAGTGGCCATTTTGTTTGGTTGCCATGGCAACATGAAATTTTAAAAAAGGAATTTTTCAAATGACAACACCTTCAAAACCACTGAAGCAATATGATTCTAATTTGGTACAAATTTTGCCTGGGTAAGGGCAATTCAAAATAGCTAAAATTAGGGTGATCTGCCTCTTGGTTTGGTTGCCATGACAACAGAAAGCTCCCATAGACTTATAATGGGAAGTGGTTAAATTGCATTTTCTCCATAACCAGTGAAGTGATATAAGCTATATTTGGCAGTTGTGATCATTAGATGATTGTTTACCCAGTTTATATGTTTGATGACCAGAGGCCATTTTGTTTGGTTGCCATGGCAACATTGAATTTTAAAAGAAAGGAATTTTTTAAATGACAACTCCTCCAAAACCACTGAAGCCATAGGACTCTTATTTGGTACAAATGTTGCTTGGCAAAGGACAATTCAGAATAGTGAAAAGTTTGGCGGTCTGCCTCTTGGTTTGGTTGCCATGGCAACAGAAAGCTCCTATAGACTTATAATGGGGAAAATGGTTAAATTGCACTTGCTCCATAACCAGTGAAGTGATGTGAGCCATATTTGACAGTTATGAGCAGTTGATGATTGTCTACCCAGTTTATATGTAATATGACTGGTGGCCATTTTGTTTGGTTGGTATGGCAACATTTAATTTTGAAAAAGGACTTTTTCAAATGACAACTTTGAAACCACTGAAGCAGTATGACTCTAATTTGGTACAAAAGTTGCTTGGGTAAGGGCAATTCAATATAGCTAAAATTATGGCGGTCTGCCTTTGGTTTGGTTGCCATGGCGACAGAAATCTCCCATTGACTTATAATGGAAAAATGGTAACATTGCATTTTTATGCCTCGCCACAAAAAGTGGCTAGTGTATTGTTATACCGTTCGAAATTTTGATTGTCCATCCGTCTGTCCGAGCGAACATCCAAGGTTTAGGGGCTATTTTTGGTCTATTTTGGATATAATTATGAGGTATACTCAGTAAAAATGAAAACTTTACATGGTATTATACCGATTTATACATGTTTGCCTGTATAACAGAAACTCTAGAAGCACATTAAATCATAAGCCAATCAATACATAAGGCAATGGCAACAGTCTTGCTCTCTTGAATTGCACACGAGGAGCCAGAGCTTAGGTTTCAGTTTTTCACCTCCCCACGCTGTGGTAAATTTCCATTCACTTCATGTACGCATTCTTACAGATAAACACTTACTATGTAGTAGCAATAAAAAAGAAAAAATTGTTTCATTCATTGAGGTTGTACAGACATGCCATGAAAATCAACGTAACCAGGCCATTGGTATGCTTCAGGCTCACGCAGTGGTAAATGATGTTGCACAACATTTTGGATGCTCTCGTCAGACTATCCATAACCTCATTACCAGGTTTACAATCACTAGTTCCGTCTGCGATCATCCGCGTCCTGGTCAACGTTGTGTGACGTCACAACAGGACGACTGCTATATTACTCTGACGCATTTGCTTAACAGATTTTACCAGCAACGGCAACTGCTTGACAACTTGGGTAAACACCCAAACAATCTGAAACCGTCATAGGCAAAACAGCATTCTTATTTGAGCATGTAGACCGTACACTGGTCCGATTCTCACTGCCTGCCACAGGGCCCCTAGGCTGTTATGGGAACGTCACCAGCACTGGACCCGCCGGCAGTGGCATAATGTGATTTTCAGTGATGAATCGCAGTTCAGCGTAAGCCATGCTGACAGTAAGGTCCATGTGTATTGACGCAAAAATGAAAGGTATGCTCAATGCTGCATCAGGGAACGGATAGATTTGGGGGCGGAAATGTTATGGTATGGGGAGGTAGAATGAGCAACGTCAAAACAGATCTTGTGGTTGTACAGGGTAATCTCAGTGCTCAATGCTATGTTAACCTCCTGAATAATAACCTCCTTCCATTCATGCAGAATTTTGGACCTGGCTTAACTTTTCAACACACCCGTGGGCCTCTTGTTTTTATAATCTTAAGGTGATGGATATTCTTGGTAAGGGATGCTTCAAATGAGTACCCACAACATATATTTTTGTGGAGAACTGAGAGAAATAGTTATCTGTTAGCCTCTCTTATCAAGGGCTATGCCTTTATATAGATAAGGGAGACTTCAGGAAACTCATTGGAATTGCCTCACTGAGGCAAAATAAATGAGTATCTATAATAATATTTTCTTAGAGAAATGAAAAACCAAAGTTCATTGGTTGGAAAAAGGAAGCATGTAGAAAGATGGAATTTCTTCTTTTCTAGAGCGAAACAATCAATTCTTTGCAGCCTACTCCTGTAATTGAACTGTAAATCAGTGAACCTCTGTACTTTTAAGATTTTTTTTTTGTATTTTATAGGAATGTAAATTAAGCTATGTATGTTCAAATATCAATTATTTTGAATTCTCAGGTGGATGTCTTGAAAGAAAGATTATTCTCAGCCAGAACAGTGTGACATGTGTTCTCATATATATCATATTTAGATTAACTTTACCTCTCACTGGGCTAATTCAGCAGATGACAAAGTGATGGCATTTTTCTTATTTTTTCCCAGGAAACAGGATTTGACATTTCTTGCAAATTGTCTCCATTGGAGACAATTTGCATGAAGTTTCAAATCCTATTTTCTAGGAAAAATAAGAAAAGTATTTCATATTGTCATCTACTGAAATTTTTACCCATCGTGCAAAGCGCTAATATGTATTATATTTTGATTCAGAACTCTTGATAGTGAGGTACGGTAAATGTTCTAAAAATTCGAACACCAAAGTTTCTGATAAAATGACATATGCAAACAGTGCAGACCCAGATCAGACTGCTCCTGAAGGAGCAGTCTGATCAGGGTCTACACTGTTTGTCATTCCACTAAGTATTTTAAGAAACAAGTGCATAAGAAACATAATTTAGGCCAGAATAGTAGAGAATAAAGTGTTCGAAATTTTAGGACATTTACCGTATTCTTATTTCTTCAGGAAAACATTGTTGGTGCTCACTAGAAGTGCTGCATTGAGGAGCTTTTAATAAGTGCCACAACATGTTTACCTGGAGAAATTGGAAAAAAATAGCAGTACTTTTTGGTTGAAAAAAAAAAATTATCTAGAGCTGCCAGTATGTTTTATGTCTGATACATAGAGGAGCTTACAGGAGTGGTCATTTCATATGAACTTTATGAAATGAGCCTTTGGTGAGTTTCATATATTTCATATGAAATGACCATGAGTGAAGGAGTCTGTTTATCATGAGACCATTTTAAATTGGATTTTATCGCCTTAAAAGTTGACAGTTGTTCAGCATAAAATACATGGTTGACATGGACTTCGTCATGAAGTTGTTTGTTCCTGCCAAAGTGTTATGTAACCTGTGGTCATATGATTTTTATGACATGACGTTACACCACTGAAAAGCAGCATGATCATATGATGAAGATACATGATCAGATTAAGCGTTTTGTGCAGTTTCAGCTACCGACAAATTGATTTTTTTTCCCCCAAGAAAACAGAATTTGATGTAAACAAAAAACAGAATTTCATGTAAATTGCTTCCAACTCTGTTTGGAATAATAAGAAAAATATTTCACTATGTTGTCATCTGAAAAGTTTACCCAGCATGCTAAGGGTTAATATATTTGATGTCAGTCTAGATGAGACGCTTTGAAAAAAATAATGGATATAGATCTTATTTCTTCACAGAAAAGAAAAACATTTTCATCTCTTTAGAAATATCTCAGCACATGTCCACTTGAACCACACCATGTGAAATTGTGTTCAACATTTTTTCGAAAAGTCATTTTTTTGCCTGGTGTTATACACAGAAGAAGTAAATTAGCGAACTTTTGTTACTATTTAATGCAAAACTGTTTGTCATAAAAAAAAAATGTCATGATATTGTTATGGAACATCAATAATTTAAAATTCTTAAAGAAAAACTATATGTTTTCTAATAATTTTTTTTTCCAAAAATCCAGTTTACTATAGAAATTGCATAGGTCAGATCCATAAAATTAATTTTTCAATAAGTTTTTGATAATGAAGCAGAGAAACAGAAAATAAAAATAGTTCCTGATAGGAAATTGTCAATCCGAAATCAATGTTTACATTTAGAATAAAATGCCAAGCAAAAAATGTCCCTCTGAGGGATGTTGAAAGCACAGTAGAATGTACTTTAAACATACTAGTAACAGCCGCGTATGTTTTCATAAATGTGACTGCTAAAGTGTATTGGAAGAGTTCCAGTAAATCTGTTGCCATCTTGGTTAACTGAGTTACTAGGACTCCTTACCATAATACGTATTGGCCATAGCTTCAGATAAGAGGGGGTATCCACATAATATTTTTCTAATTTCTCCAAAAAAATATGTTGTGAGTACTCATTAGAAGCACCTCGTTGAGGTGCTTCTAATGAGTATCCACAACATATGTTTTCATGGAGAAATAAAAAAAATATCAGAACTTTTAAGTAGAAAAAGAGGCTTAGCTGGAGCCAGCCTCAATGGATTCGACCCCGTCAGGTCCTGCAACATTCTTTCATGGAGATTGATCATGAAATACTTTCTATGGTCATTCTCTCCCTTCTGATGGTTTGGGGAGGACAGTTGGCAGTTTCTGGTGAAAGAATGTGCACAAGTACTGGTGAACCGCTTTGAGGAGTAAGCCTGCCCAGGAAAAGTGTGGTTAGTTTAACTGACCGCGCTTGACTTTACCCTAATGGGTTGACTTGGCTGTAAAACCTCGACACAAACAAAGTCTTACTTGGAGCTATGCTATACTTAAATTTGAACAATTTTATTAGACTACCTGATGATGATCTACAAAAGTGCAGGGCCCAGTTGTTCAAAGCTAACGACATCGTTAGTTAACGATTCGTTAAAATTTACATCGAGTGATACGCAAATATGATGAAATTTTTTGCTGAAAAAAATGTGAGTAGCTTTTGCAGTGCAAAAGCTACTCACATTTTTTCAGCAAAAAATATCAGAATATTGTATATTGAATCCACTAAAACAGTTAACGAAATGACCCTTAACGAGCTCGCTAAGCTAACGATGCTTTGAACAACTGGGCCCTGATAGATTGAATGGTGGTCAGAGCAGATCCTGATCTGCTTGCTCCTTTACCTGGGACCTGGTGCAGCTTGATCTGTTCACCTGGATCTACACTTTTTTTTTTTTCAGGCATGAAAATCTGAATATTTCAGGTGCAGTTGGTTCTGTATCTAAACAACTTTGGTCCCAACCAACCCATTGCCTTTGTAATTCTGCAGTTTGTTCGTGCCAATTACTATTTCTTGTTGGATTTAATGAAACTTTACACTTAACATGTTGCATAAAAAATTCAGCAGGCACCATTTTCATGTTTTTTTTTAGAAAGTATGGATTGACAGTTCATGGAAATTGGCAAATTGTCTCCTAAGGAGACAGTTGGCATGAAATGTCAAACCCTGTTTTCTGAGAAAATATGAAAATGTTGTTCTTTGTAGCCTGCTGAATTTTCTCAAAAAAATATAAATAGAATGTTGTCTACTACAGTTTGGGATTTTATTTGGTGGGTTAAATCTATTTTCAGACATGCATACATCATTGAGTTGAAGAAAGTTCCGAGAGGGCAGACCTTTGAAGTTGACCTTGAGATTAGGAGACAGTCTCGGCAGACAGTGGATAAAGAATTTTGGCTCGTATTGAAATCACCAAGTCAAGTCACGTGGCATGTTCATACTCGCAAAGTTCAGGGTTACATCAATATAGTGGTAAGTAATTTCTAGAGATGTGAGCATTAATATTTACCCTTAATTTTTACCACTCTCTGGGCTAATTCAGCAGATGACAAATTGGTTGTGATATTTTTCTTTGCTGCAGTTGTGACTGGGGTTTGAAGGGTAACTCTTAAGCAAGGTAATTCAAGTACTTGTAATAACATTCTGACTTAAAAAAAAAAAAGAAGACAACAGGGCTCAGTTGTTCAAAGTATCGCTAGCTTAACAAGCTCATTAAGGGTCATTTCGTTAACCGTTTTAGCGAATTCAATATACAATATTCTGATATTTTTTGCTGAAAAAATGTGAGTAGCTTTTGCACTGCAAAAGCTACTCACATTTTTTCAGCAAAAAAATTCAGCATATTTGCGTATCACTCGATGTAAATTTTAACGAATCGTTAACTAACGACATTGTTAGCTCTGAACAACTGGGCCCAGGACTTCAAATTTCATATGAATTGTCTCTTATGTTCATTTGTGCTTTTAGGTTCATTAACCTCAGGATTTTCAGGTAAACCCTTGGGATTTGAGTGGATCTTCCAAATGAAATGATTGTAACCTATGTTTTTGTAACTATTGACAATGTTTTTGAATTGTTCCAAATTATTAGTATTACCAAAAATCCTTCAGAATTTATGGACTAAGTTGCCATAAAGTTTGTGTTCCAATAGACCTTCATACAGAAATGTTTTGAAACCAACATTATATTTTGAAATAAATCCAGAATGACGGCGATGAACTAGAAAATGCTTTACACAGAATATGATACTGATTCTGCTGTTTTAGGAGTTTAGCAGTTAACCCATTGTATACTGAATAGACTCTCCCACACTATATATTGGAATAGTCCAATTTCAATGTCAGGTAGGTCAGGCTATCAGATTTAGATATTCCTAGAGAAAAATGGCTAAACTATATGCAAACAGCGGAGACCCTGATCAGACGCCGCATTCTGGGGCGTCTGATCTGGGTCTGCACTGTTTGCCAATTACCCTTTTACGGGTCTCCCGACTACAGTGGATTAAAAATTTATTCCCATTTAACCCATTTATGCCTAGTGTCCCCAAAAATGTGGCATTTGATTAGAGTTTACACAGTTTGCATTAAATACATGAATTTCTATAAAACGTGGTATTAAAAAAATCACTGGACATCCCTTCTACTTGAAATGAACTTGTCTAAAGGGTTGAGGTAGAAGCATTCATTGAGCATAAATGGGTAAATATTAAAGCCACTGACTTGACTAGATTCTCTATGGAAACAATTAAGTTGAGAAATGTATACATGATAGGATGTAGCGCTAGGGATGTCTTCATAAAAAAAAAAAAGAAAAATTAACATCAAAATCAGTTATCCCATTTACCGTAATATACCTAAGTATTGGGACACCTAAAGTATTGGGACACCCTTACAATTCGTAAAAATAATTATTTTTCGTCACCCTAAGAATTGGGACATATCAAAAATCGCTAAAATTTTCAGTAATTTTTTGTACCATATGAATTGGGACAGTGCATTTGGGTGAAAAAATGATCTAGTTAACAGGGTAAAACTGTTTTCTCGGTTTGTGTTTTGTTTTGTTTACAAGTAATGCCACGCATTATTTTACGTCTAAGCATACAACAGGGGGTTCCTACGGCTGGCTGGTTAGAAAGTAGAAAATAAATAAAACCTTTCTTTGAGAATATTAATATGAAATTTATTCAAGAAATCCGCAAAAACGAAAGCGCACATGCGTTTGCATCAGTCTGGATGCGTCGCCATTTTGTGGTTGTCACGTGACACGTCACGTTTTAATTTGCAACTCGAGTGCATCAATCAAGTTCTACCAAAAAAAAACAAACACAACAAAAAAAAAAAGAAAAAAAAAACTATGAATAAATAATAATAATAAAAAGAAATTCGACAGAATTGTTTACCGATAACGTTTTAATGCAAAACAGCGTTGGGGGGGACCCTAAAACACGGTTGAGATGAACCCCAAAACATCGTTGAGACGAACCCCAATAATAACGTCATCACCCGATGTCATGGCAGTATTTTTAGAACAGGTAGATTGTTCCCCCCATTCGCGGTATCGGTTATACGCAATTAACCTTTAAAGCGGGGAAGCAGCATATGATTATTTTTTTTCACTTGGACGCTTTCAACACATGATAGATAAACGAGGGGATTATAAATCAAAAAAATAAGTGCCAATCTGTTTATTCAATATTAAGAATAGATTAGGTTAACGAGACAGTGGTCTGAAAATACACAAAACAATGAACACAAATATGACACATTTTTCATCATTAATCCGTGCCATTTTCAACTACGAGACGTAAGTATTGGGACACCTAAAAAATAATTAATTTTCGTGTTTCTAAGTATTGGGACAGCCAGAAATTTAATTATTTTTTCCCGTCCCAATACTTACGTATATTACGTTTCATAAATTTTAGTAGAGATTACATAACTAGATAGTAAAGATTATATTACCAGATATTGATAAGTCTAAATCCAGAAATAGGGCCTCTCTATCAGATGCATTAACAATTTTTAGCTCAGTTCTTCTGGAAATTTTAACTACCATTTGGTCACTTTATCATTATTAATTTTGTCATCTAATTATCCAGAAGTTGAATGCTTCAGTAACTTAAAAATATTTTTGTAAGAAAAGCACAGCATAGAGCCTCTTCCATTATGGGTGGGAAGGGGAAGCTCAGTAAGTACCCATTGATATACCCATTACACTACAACCTCTTTATAACACGGTTTGTTATAACACGGTTTTGGATATGACACGGTTCAAAGATGGATCCCAAAAATGTATAGATTATATTGAAAAATGACCATAAATGGTCATTTTTCAATATAATCTATGCATTTTTGTTTGGATATAACACGGTTGTTTAACTAACACGGTTTATGCTATGGACCCCAACAATAGTGTTATAAAGGGGTTGAGGTGTATTTTCTTGTGTAACTTTGCAACAAACTAAATAAAGATATTTTCAAGAAGAAGGAAAGAGCATCACTAACTTTCTGACAGGACCATAAGGTATAATGTTCATTATCCTCTTCTGAAGTGAAAAAAGCATGTTTCTCATTACAATCAAAATTGACCAAAGAGATTTTTACCAGATCTTTCATTTAACTCTTTCCCTGCTAGTGGCGACTTTTGTTGTCTGCTGATAGCCTTTGCAAATAGTTTGGACCCAGATCAGGCCTGACAAAATGTCGGGCCTGATCTGGATCCAAACTGTTTGACACTCTGATTGTGATTCCTGAAAGATTTTTCTGAAAAAGTTAATTTAAAAAAAAAATCCACAGATGACAAAAAAGCATGCAAAATTACCTAGCATGCAACGAGTTAATAGCAGTAAGGCAAGAACATAGGATGTGCTTTCTCCCTAACATGGACTGAAACATTGCAGTGTCATTGCACTGTAGTGTTCCTGACCCTGACACTTTCACCCTAACTGGGACTTGAACATTATGGTATCATTTTGTGACTGTGACATACATATCTCAGTCCATTGACTTCATTATTCTTTTAGATACTTGAATTTTAATGTTTAACTTGTTTATAATACTGACAGGCACCATCAGGTGTGTACATCAGCAGAATTCTTTTGTTCATCTGATATTGAAGCATATGGGTGGGCTCCCAGCTTCTGAGCAGAAGGTCCCAGGTTTCAATTGCAGGGGTAAGAATTCAACTCATGCCTCTATGACGCTTTATTGCACAGAGATGTTACATATCCTCCTTCCATCATCTCAATATGACTTATGTTGAGAGGGGCGTGAATCACCAAATCATCATCATTTGATATTATTACTATTTGATGTGGTATATCCATTTTGTTAGTATTACTGATAATAAAAATACATGCATTGAAATTCTCAGTGTTGCAGAACTTTTTTGCTGAGTATATTTAACTGAAATTTTCTCCAAACATGTTGTGTCATCTCATTATTACAGTTGTCTTTGTAATGAGATTCCTATTTAAACAGACCTTTTTGTTTTGTAGAAATATAGAAGGAATATTTCTGAATATCATGTTTAACATATCTGAATTACATAGCCCTTGATAAGATGCTTTTTTTCAATCCAAAAGTATTGATATTTTTCTTATTTCTGCACAAAAACATATGTTGTGGGTACTCATTAGAAGTGCCTCTATGAGGCACTTCTAATGAGTACCTACAACATATGTTTTCGTGGAGAAATAAGAAAAGAATTACCTGATACCCACTCTTATCTAGACCTATATATCATGCATAATATTTCTGAATATTGCATTTGTCTAGAACCTTGGTTCAATTTATTTCTGTTGAAATTTATTGCCTAATAATTGAAATAATTGAATAATTGTTGTAATATGATACCTCAGGTGATAATACAATATATTTTTTTTTGTGTATATTCTGGGTTTGAGGTGATTTCTACCTTCATTGTATGTTTTGGTGCAAAAGTGGGGTGATTTTAACCTTAACCACTCTCTGGGGCTAATTCAGTAGATGACAAATTGGTGATATTTTTCTAATTTTCCCAGAAAGCAGGATTTGATATTTCATGCAAATTGTCTCTGCATGAAAAGTCAAAACCTGTTTTCTAGGAAAAATCAGAAAAATATTTCAAAATATCGTCTGTTGAAATTTTATCCAGAGTGCTAAGTGTTAATGAACTTCCGCATGTTTGCATTTTCATTGAAGAGAAAATGTACACTACAACCTCTTTATAACACGGTTTGTTATAACATGGTTTTGAATATAACACGATTCAAAGACGGATCCCAAAAATGTATAGATTATATTGAAAAATGACCATAAATGGTCATTTTTCAATATAATCTATACATTTTTGTTTGGATATAACACGGTTGTTTAACTAACATGGTTTATGTTATGGACCCTAACAATAGTGTTAGAAAGAGATTGTGGTCTTTATAAAGAGAGAGAGAAAAAAAAAAGATCAACAATGGTTGAAGGTAATTCAACAATGGTTAAAGGTGGCTATTTTATTGAAACATCTGGGCCCAAATGTTCTTCAGGATAAAACATATGATCTGGGATACAGCATTTCCTACAAGATTGCATTCTTAATGAACACGACTCAGATCAGTCTGCACAGCCACACAGTCTGATCAGTCTTTGCTGACTCAGATCAGTCTGCACAACCACACAATCTGATCAATCTTTGCTGACTCAGATCAGTCTGCACAGCCACACAATCTGATCAGTCTTTGCTGACTCAGATCAGTCTGCACAGCCACACAGTCTGATCAGTCTTTGCTGACTCAGATCAGTCTGCACAACCACACAATCTGATCAATCTTTGCTGACTCAGATCAGTCTGCACAGCCACACAATCTGATCAGTCTTTGCTGACTCAGATCAGTCTGCACAGCCACACAATCTGATCAATCTTTGCTGACTCAGATCAGTCTGCACAGCCACACAATCTGATCAGTCTTTGCTGAATCAGATCAGTCTGCACAGCCACACAATCTGATCAATCTTTGCTGACTCAGATCAGTCTGCACAGCCACACAGTCTGATCAGTCTTTGCTGACTCAGATCAGTCTGCACAGCCACACAGTCTGATCAGTCTTTGCGGACTCAGATCAGTCTGCACAGCCACACAATCTGATCAGTCTTTCTGACTCAGATCAGTCTACACAGCCACACAATCTGATCAATCTTTGCTGACTCAGATCAGTCTGCACAGCCACACAATCTGATCAGTCTTTGCTGACTCAGATCAGTCTGCACAGCCACACAATTTGATCAGTCTTTCTGACTCAGATCAGTCTACACAGCCACACAATCTGATCAGTCTTTGCTGACTCAGATCAGTCTGCACAGCCACACAATCTGATCAATCTTTGCTCAGATCAGTCTGCACAGCCACACAATTTGATCAGTCTTTCTGACTCAGATCAGTCTACACAGCCACACAATCTGATCAATCTTTGCTGACTCAGATCAGTCTGCACAGCCACACAATTTGATCAGTCTTTGCTGACTCAGATCAGTCTGCACAGCCACACAATTTGATCAGTCTTTGCTGTCTCCCTGATGACACTTTGGATCCTTCATTCAGATCCTTCAGAGGGCCCCGCAGACTCTTATCACATTGCATGGATATGCAGGTTGATCTGTGCACACATGTCATCTTGTAGGAAATGCTGGGCCCTGGCTCATATATTAACCCTTAGGCTGCTAATCACGACTATCGTCACGCTGGGATGGTCTGCCGACTCTAAAGCCTGTCAAACTTACTATATACCACATGCAACCATTCAGATCAAGTGTTCTCATACAGGAGTGAACCTACTTTCATACAAACACGCCACTTTTCATTAGATAGTCAGGTGTTGGATTTTACCCCCACTAAAAAGACCGAGAATACCAAATATCAAGCTGCCATTAATTTCAGCACTCACTTCAACAGATTGATCACGATTTTCTGGAAAAAAAGCCCATAACACCTCAATCATTTCCAGTGAGGAAGAAGTAGGAATAACAGTAGAACCTTTGTATGTCACTTGTTTCATTCGCAATAGTACACAGTAGGCGCTGGTCCCTTGTAAGTGTCTTAAACGGTTCCCGGTTTACACGTGACTGTCACGTGACTTTCTAGTCACGTGACCATCCCTTCTCCGGTAAAATGGCCACCTACGATCGGCAAATTGTATGTGAAAATTCCATGTAATTCGAGGCAAAATTAAAGGAGTAATGGCCGGCCTCAGTGGCTCAGTTGGATGCGCCGTCCGACTGGAGACCAGGAGGTCGCGGGTTCAACCCCCGCCGAGGTCGGCAACATTCTTTCGTGGAGATTGATCATGAAATATTTTCTATGGTCATTCTCTCCCTTCTGCTGATTCAAGAAGGGCAGTTGTCAGTTTCTGGCGAAAGAATGTGCACAATACTGGTTAACCGCTTAGAGGACTAAGCCTGCCCAGTAAACGTGTGGTTAGGTAAACTGACCGCGCTCGACATGACCCCATTGGGTTGACTGGGCCGTAAAACCTCAACACAAACAAACAAATAAAGGAGTAATGATTTCTCGAGTAGAGGTACCCCCTCTTACAGGCTCGATTCATTTTTTTCTTAGCAGCCTAAGGGTTAATGCTTGAGAAGTGTAAGTTTTGATCTTAACCCTTGTTCTGCTGAATAAATTAAGATGCTACACCTACTTCTAATTTTCAGCCAATCAGATAAGTTGATCCGGATTGAGCAATAAATTCACATACTTAATGGCAAACAGTGCAGATCCAGATCAGTTGGCTTCTTCAGACTGATCTGGATCTACACTGTTTGCAGAGGCAGGGTAAATCCGGGTTCAACATGACAAGGGTTAATGATTTTAATGAATACCCACAACTTCGTGTTTTCATTGTACCAATTGGTGTCTGTACAAAAAAAAAAGAAAAAATAGACACAAAGAAATGTTTAGAGACTTGATTGATATTTTCTTCCACAGGCCAACAGCTATGTTGATATGTCAGGTATACGAATGCATACAGTTGCAGTAAGGTCAGAAGAACTGAAGGATTCTGGGAGAGATTTACTGTTATGGGTTGAGTATTATCTTGGTCCTGTGGCAATGTATGCTTCAGTGAACAACTCCAACAAGATACAGATCACTCTACCACAGACTGGTAAGTGTTCCAGGAAATATTACATAGCTCTTGATGAGATGCTTTTTTCAGTCCAAAAGCATTGATATTTTTCTTATTTCTCCATGAAAACATATATTGTGGGTCCCCATTATAATCACCTCAGCATGGTGCTTCTAATGAGTACCCACAACATATGTTTCTTGGAGAAATAAGAAAACTATTTACCTGATACCCACTCTTATCTAGACCTATGGATATGCATATTGTCTCTTTCAGAAAAAAATGTTAAGTAAAAAATAAAATGTTGTTGCGTAAATGGATCTGCAATTAACATTGCTCATTGTGCTAAACGTAGGAGGCCGTGGTAGTGATATCATTTCGAGGTTTCTTTCTGAAATGATTTTACTACTCAAATAGTTAGAACACTTAGCCTAAACATAACATTTTTTAGGCTTCAAGAACTACTGAATTACTTTCAGAGAAGTGGAATATTTCTCCAGGCTTCTGGAGCGATTGTATTCCATATATTAAATTTCTTCAGTGACCTTGAACATCATAAACATAACATTTCTTCAGGCAATTGGAACTACTTCTTTCATATATTAGATTACTCAGGTGACTTGGTAAAATCTAAATATGAGGTTTATGGTAAATGTTTTGAAAATTTGTGCACCAAAAGTTTCTGACAAAATGGAATATGCAAACAGTAGAGACCCAGATGAGATAGCTCCTAAACGAGCAGTCTAATCAGGGTCTACAGTATTTGCCATTCCATTAAGTATTTTAAGAAATATCTGCATTAAAAATAAAATTTAGATAAAAAAAGTATGATATAAAGGGGATAAAGTGATCAGAATTTTAGAAATTTACCCTATTATATTTAATCTTAACCCTTAAAATGCTAAGAAAACCTGCATTTGAAAATGTTGTCTGTTTATGTCGTCTGCTGAATATTCTTGCAAACTTTTCAAACCTATTTTTGCATACAGACAAACAGTGTGGACCCAGATCAGACTGCTCCTAGAGGAGCAGTCTGATCTGGGGCCACACTGTTTGCAAAAATGACTTTTAAAATCACAAGCAGATGACAAAGCAGATGACAATTGTTGTGATTGGCAGTTTAAGGGTTTTAATATTGGGACACCACAATTCTTACTGAATGTATACTGAAATATGATCAAGTTCATTTGACTCATAATTAACCCATTGTAGTCGGGAAACCTGTAAAAGGGTAATTGGCAAACAGTGCAGAACCAGATCAGACGCTACAATCTGCAGCATCTGATCAGGGTCTCCACTGTTTGCAAATAATTAAGCCATTTCTCTAGGAATGTGTAAATCTCATAGCCGGACGTACCTAAAATTAAAATTGGACTCTTCCAATATATAGTGTTGGAGAGTCTATTCAGTATACAGTCAAACCTGTGTTAGTGGTCACCTCTATTAAGCAGCCAACCTGTATTAAGCAGCCGGAGGAAAGTTGCCCCAAAATTCATATACCTATATATTTGAACTGTATTAAGCAGCCACCTGCCTTCAGCAGCCACATTTTAAGCTTCCCATGGGTGGCTGCTTAAGACAGGTTTGACTGTACAATGGGTTAAAATGTGTCCATAAGGAGCAATTTGATCTGGGTCTGTACTGTTTGCTCAGGAGTGTTTCACTGAATATTTTGATTCAATACTACATGCAGGCAATATCAAGTGAAAAGAGGATTGATTTAGAACAGGCCTGATCAGTCTGCATTTGTGGTTTGTAAGCAGATCATGAAAACCCTAATCAGACTGTGGATGTGCATGCGGGCTGATCTGAGTAGTTACTGCCCACACATCCCGAAAGCACCTTTTCCTATGGTGCAGCATATCTGATATGGTTCTCATCAGCAAGGCATTTGTGATGAGCACCCACTTTACATATTTTTGTGGAGTAATAAAAAAGATTATCTCTTCTTTTTTAGTTGAAAACAACAGCTTATCTCAGCCAACAGATTTTCTTTTTAACTCTTTGCATGCTGGGTAATTTTGCATTCTTTTTTTGCCATCTGTGGATTTTTTAAAATTAACTTTTCAAAAAAATCTTTCAGGAATACCATCAGAGTGTCAAACAGTTTTGAGCCAGATCAGGCCCGATATTTTGTCGGGCCTGATCTGGGTCCAAACTATTTGCAAAGGTTATCGGCAGACAACATAAGTTGCCACTATCGGGGAAAGAGTTAATGCAGAAGAGTATATCAGTGACTTGTTAATTCAATAAAAGAACTTAAAAAAAAATCAGCACCACATCATGACCTGATTTTGCAATATTTGTGATATGCCTTCAAACTTCAAAAATTTCTGAGGAGAACTCTGTAGTAGCATGTTTTGTGTTAATGTGTCCCCACTTCGTATTAATTCATAATGTGCCATTCAAAAATATTTACATGTTGAGTGCTGTCTTTTTAAGTGCAGTATTAAACTCTTATTAACCCTTGTCATGCTGAATAAATTAAGATGCCACACCCACTTCCAATTTTCAGCCAATCAGATTACTTGATCCACATTGTTGATACAAATTAACATACTTAATGGCAAACAGTGCAGATCCAGATCAGTTGGCTTCTACAGGAGCCAACTAATCTGGATCTACACTATTTGCAAACACCGGGTTCAGCAGGACAAGGATTAATTTCATTTCTTGATGAAAAATGATGTCAGATGTTATCGTCAAGGCAGGCATAAGGCTGAGACAAAGAATATTGATTGTAAACATCAACCAATTACGTTCTTTGTTTACTGACATTTTGACGCCGCACGCACATTGCCTTGAAGTAAGGTACAAGTTCCTCATTCTCCCCATTCTAAACCTGACTGTATGCAAACCCTGTGTATCATACTTACCCTGAGTATTTAGACACCTCAACTCCTTACCATACTTGAAAATTAAAAAAAGTACACTTTACAATTTAGATTTTGTGTCTAAAAATTTGCTGGATGAGTATCCATTCTGCAATGTCTCATCTGGGTCTACTCTGTTTGCTCAAGCCTGTCTGTCCGAATACATACAGTAAATACAGTATTTGAAAAAATATTTTCTGTTAGGCAGAATACATTTGAAAATTGGATGAATAAAACAAAATGTTAATATAAGAATTGAAATCAAGATTTTTAGCTTGTACCGGATGATAAAGAACATAAGGCTAATTTAATGTCTCCCAGAAGCACCTCACCAGGGCCTTGAAACTTTGTGAGCTTATTGGGGCTGAGGAGTAGATCACCAGATTAACTTTTGAAAAAAAAAACAAACAAAAAAAAAACAGATTAATTTTGTTAGAGTTATGCTCCTTTTCAAGTTTGGCATTTTGTAGGGACAATCATATCATTTGGGGCATAGTGTTTTACAAACACACATTTCTGGTTAACCCTTTCAGTCCTGCAGACCAAAATAGATACCTTGGCAAACAGTGTAGATCCAGATGAGACGGCTTGTAATGAAACGTCTCATCAGGATCTACACTATTTGCTATTCTATTATTGATCATTGACTAAACTCTTATTTGCAACAATGGATGTGTCCAAATTCTGAGATGGATAAGCCCATTTTAGAAACTCGGGGATGAATGGGTTCAATGTGTATAAATATTGAAACTTGATTGTAGGTGAAAGAATTTCCCATGATGATGAAGAATCCAGTGTATCTCAGCGATCCACAGTTCCACCTAACATTGATGTTAAGAAAGACAGAAAGGAAATCCTAAAGGCTGCTCTACGTACAGAATGTGATGATGAGACAGTTACTGTTACAGTGGATAAAATTACAATGGAGGTCAGTACTTCATTATATTTTGTTGTCCCCAATGTCTTGAAATCTCAGATATTCAAACAGTATCCTTGTTTCCATGTTTCTTACCTCCAATTTCTCGAAGAATGTTTCTTTCAGAAATATTTCAGATAACTATGTTTACACTATGCAGAACATCTAGTGTTGTTGAGGTGAGGATTACCATCCCAATCAAAATTATTTCATTGACTACAAATATGTGTGACTTTTGCCTTACCTGTGCCATAAGATACAGCAGCTCTGCCACAGAGGCACCAGATAGTCCTGTTTCTCTCGCCCCAATTGTATGTTTTGTTGGTAAATGAAAGACTACCAGGAAATCCCCTCACATAAAGTGTGCCTTGTGGGCATATGCAGAGAAGGCCCAGATACAGACAGTCTGATCAAGGTCATAGCTATCAGCTTACAGAATCATTAGATACTGTAGAATATATCATGTACAGCATAGACACTGACCATACTGGTTAATCTGTATCTAAAATTTCCTCTTTATTTATATTGATGACAATTTTTCCCATAGTGCTGCTCCAGTAATTTCTGTTAACTCTTTCACCCCTGAGTTACTGGTGCTGACTCTTCCGTCTTTGGATTTAGACATGCCCATTGTTAGCTCACCAGGACTGTGTTCCAACACAGCTTATGTTGTTACCCAGTCATTGGCGTGGGCATGTGTCTGTGTCCGTGTCCGTGTCAGAGTCCGCATTAGCACAATGTTTAAGTTTTCAGAGATGTGCATAGATTTTTTTAATTATTTAAGGTACTGCTTTCATTTTTGGCCTACACCTATCTTAGGGTTATACCTTTCAATAGCATACACCCCATCCCCAAGTTAGACCCTCTATATAGGTCAAGGTCAGTTCAGACTTTGTCATTTACATCCGTGTTTAAGGTCTGCGTTTAAGTTTTGAAATGTGTTTGTAACTTTTCAAGTATTCAAAATACTGCTTTAATGTTTGGTCCACGCCTACCTTAGGGTAAGACCTTTTAATAGCACACACTCCTTCTTCAGTTTGACCTTCAGCTTAGCTCAAGGTCAGGTCATACTTTGTCATTTAAACCCATGTTCAAGTTCTGCATTTCAGTTTTGAAAAGTGTGCATAACTGCTGAAATATTCAAGATGCCGCTTTAATATTTGGCCCACGCCTACTTTAGGCCTTTCAGTAGCACTCACCCTTTCCGCAGTTTGACCTTTTACCTAGGTCAAGGTCAGGTCATACTTTGTCTTTTACAGCTGTGTTTAAGTTTTGAAAAATCTACATGACTGTTGAAGTATGTAAAATATAGCTTTCATATTTAGTCCACACCAACTTAAGCGGTTCAGCATGTAAGTTATAGCTTTTATATTTTGTTCACATCAACCTAATCAATCAGTCAGTCAGTCACAGTCTTCTTAACAATGATCACTTCCAAAGATTGTTTTCATATTGGATCACCCCTTACCGGTGAGCTGTGTTGTCTTTTGACAATTTGTGTTGCAAACTGGCATATCAGTCAAAAATTGAAAACAAGAATGGCAAACAGTGTAGATCCAGATGAGATGACCTGTTATGAGCCATCACATCAGGATCTACACTGTTTGCAAAGGTGTCTGCTTTGGTTTACAGGGCTGAAATGGTTAAAGAAGAAATAAACCCGTCTGGTTTAGAGTCCTTTTGGTGAGCACCATTTTATTTAATTTTGCTGTGAGATTCAGCCATTTTATCTCTGTTTTACAGATGCTTGGTATCAAAAAAGACATGATGTCACTTTTGGACCCACAATGCCGAGCCCACGACAATGGCACCCATATATACATACAGACTTCACAAGACAGCTGTGGAACCAACTTCATCGATAGTCAGCAGGGAAAAATGGCATATATAAATACTGTAAGTCAAATCAGTCACATTAACTCTTTCATCCAAGCAGATTAAAACATTAAAACTTTGCAATTTACATAGGTTTAGATAATATTAATATCCATAGAAATACACTTGAACCTATTTATGACAAGGTTCATTATAGCATGGTGTTGGATATAACATGGTTTAAAGATGGACCCCAGAAATGTTGTATCCAAACAAAAATGTAATGATTTGATAGAAAAAATGACCAAGCACCCAAATCATGACAGTGGGTAGTTATGAAATTTCGGTAATATGATTCACACCTTATTTCTGTGATGAGACATGCTTGTGTAAATTATTAATATTTTGTTCATAACTGACTAGATCAGGATGCAGTAAAGTGCAGAAGTCAGTTTTGCTGGAAAATTGTGTGTGTCCATAAGGCATCTAAGCCTATTGGCCTCTTTAAATTTTCTATCATACATATTTAAGAGACAATATGAAAGTACAGTAAGTTGTCCGCAATAGCTTACCCCTTGACATGCTGAATAAATTAAAATGCCACACCCACTTCTAATTTTCAGCCAATCACATTACTTGATCAAGGTTGTTGATACAAATTCGTATACCTAATGACAAATAGTGCAGATCCAGACAGTTGACTTCTGAAGAAGCCGTCCGACTGGAGACCAGGAGGTCACGGGCATGGAGATTGATCATGAAATATTTTCTAAGGTCATTCTCTCCCTTATGCTGATTCAAGAGGGCAGTTGTCAGTTTCTGGCGAAAGAATGTGCACAATACTGGTTAACTGCTTAGAGGACTACGCCTGCCCAGTAAACGTGTGGTTAGGTAAACTGACTGCACTCGACATGACCACATTGGGTTGACTGGGCCATAAAACCTCAACACAAACAAAAATCTGAAGAAGCCAACTAATCTGGATCTACACTGTTTGCAAAGGCAGGGAATATCTGGGTTCAGCAGAACCAGGGTTAATATGTTCTCCAAATCTTGTACTAGCTCTTTTTCAAAACCAAGAAATACAAACACATGTATTTTTACAAGAACTAGATTGGGAGATTTTGATTTTGATACCCAGTGGGGTCATACCTAACACTTTTAAAAGTTGGTGCTAGGTGCTCTTTTGCTTGGCATTGTGAAAAAATGGCTAGACCTGGTGGCTCTGGTGACAGTATAATTTGACTGGTGATGGTATCAAGTCAGTATGTCTGGAGCAGGTTATTACAGTGAAGTAGCATTATAAAAGAACATCAAGTCCCAGTTTCTCATAGTCACATCCAGACACCATCACAACATGACTGAAAGATCATTGGCAGTAACATTAACTCATTATAGACTGAATGGACTCCCCCACACTATATATTGGAAGATTCTAATTTGAAATTTAGGTATGTCAGGCTATGTGATATTCTGAGAGTAAAATTGTTGGACTATTTGCAAACAGTGGAGACCCTGATCAGACACCGCATTCTGCAGCATCTGATCTGGGTCCGCACTGTTCGCCAACTACTCTTTTTGGGGTCTCCAGACTACAATGGGTTAAACCCCAACTCAAACAAACAAGTGATACAAATTTTAAAGTAACTGACTACAGTATTCCAAATACATTGCACCACTTGCTTCAGAGACATTTTGTATTTACAGCTGGTTCTTCATCCATCTATTTTTCTTGATCGTTATGATGACAACTTGGAAGATGTTGGAAGTGGGGATGGTGATGTTTACTCTGGCTCTGGAGAAATCCCTATATCGGACATGTCAGAAGTGTACATGGATGACGAGGACTTGAACATCAAACGACGTCCTCTTCAGATTGGCTTTATATGTGAAGTGGAGATGAGGAGCAACAAGCCTGAGAAGGTACTGCAGTACACTTCAAAAAGATAATAGGAGTACATGTATTAACTCTGCATGCTGGGTAATTTGCATGCTTTTTTGTCGTCTGCGGATTTTTTTTTAAATTAACTTTTTCAAAAAAATCTTTCAGAAATACCATCAGAGTGTCAAACAGTTTGGATCCAGATCAGGCCCGATGTTTTGTCGGGTCTGATCTGGGTCCAAACTGTTTGCAGAGGTTAACATCAGACGACAAAAGTCGCCACTAGCGGGGAAAGAGTTAACACATACCATGCTAAGGACAAATTCAGCAGACAACAAACTGATGATATTTTTCTTAGGAGACAATTTGCATGAAGTGTCAGATCCTATTTTCCAGGGAACATAAGAAAAAGTATTTTAAAATGTCATCTGCTGAAATTTTTACCCAGCATGCAAAGTATTAACCTTTAAAGTGTCACTCACAAAAAAGCAGAAGACAACATTTTAATGATTTTTAGCTCATCTTAGCCAAAGGCAGACCATTGTCCATCCATCTGTAAACAACTTTAAACAACTTCTCATCCAAAACCCCTGAACTGATTTTCACCAAACAGCATGTGGAGTCTTCTGTTGAAAGGGGATTGAAATTTTATTTGAATGGCCGTGCTGCCCATGTGTGGTAAAAACACTTAAAAATTCTTCTTTAGAACCAAGAAAGTTTTGAGGCTGAGTCTTGGTATGAAACATTGAGTATGGGATTAAATAGGATTTAAGTAGATAAAACCCTCCAGGGTCATCTGTCCTGCCTCAGCATCATATACATAGATAAATTAACACAATTTTTAAATGACCTCTTTTTGCGAATCTGCTTAGCCAGATTTCATGTGCAGACCTTTTGTCAGAGTGGGATTGACAGTTTGTTGAGACGGTTACTTTCAACTGACCATGACCATATATGATCAAAACAACTTAAAAATCTTCTTCTCCAGAACTAGAAAGGTTTGAGGCTGAATCTTGTTATATACCATTGAGGACAGGAAAGTTACTAAATTCATACCAATGGTGATCCTAGGTTGACCTTTGACCTTTTTACGGCAAGTTAAATTTGTTCTGCTAAATATTTTTATAGAAAAATGGTGAAAAATTATTTTCTCAAACTTCATTAGAAACTTACAACATGTGATACAAGTGGCTAAACCTTTCAGTTAAAGTCCCAATTTTTATCACCTTGACACTGAAAAATTCAGCAACAAGGTGCATATGGTGTTGTCCATGTGGTTATACACATGTTTTAAAAAAAAAAAAAAAAAAAATAAAGGCATTGAGCCATTTTCTTGAAACAGTGCCTGAATGGTAAGTGGGATAAGTGCTTCTGTTGACCATCAAAGTCTGTTGGTTTGAAAATAGCTAGATGTGTGTCAGGCAGTGACCCAGGTCAAATACTGCATTCTGTGCGGTCTAATCCGTCAGGCTGGCTAATCAGAGCTGAAAAGATAATCGATTATCAGTCCTACCATTGTAATAGATAATCGATTAATAATCACTGAAGATATGGTCATAACTTTACCTGTCTGTCTGAGCATGACTCTTACCATATTTTATACTTTACTGTATGTTTTTGGACAGACACTCCTGAGGCCGGCCTCGGTGGCTCAGTTGGATGCGCCGCCCAACTGGAGACCAGGAGGTCGCGGGTTCAACCCCCCTCGAGGTCGGCAACATTCTTTCGTGGAGATTGATCATGAAATATTTTCTACGGTCATTCTCTCCCTTCCGCTGATTTAAGAAGGGCAGTTGTCAGTTTCTGGCGAAAGAATGTGCACAATACTGGTTAACCGCTTAGAGGACTAAGCCTGCCCAGTAAATGTGTGGTTAGGTAAACTGACCGTGCTCGACATGACTCCATTGGGTTGACTGGGCCGTAAAACCTCAACACAAACAAGACACGCCTGAGCAAACAGTGTAGACCCAGATGAATTGCCGCAAAATGTGGTGTCTCATCTGGGTCTACACTGTTTGCTGCTCATCCAGCTATTTTTAGACACAACATTGGGTAGTAAATTGTACTTGTTCAAATTTTAGACAAAGTATGGTTCGGAGTTGAGGTATCTGAATACTAAGGGTAAATACGGTAAAGTAACAGACAGAAAAATCAAATGATCAGTTATTAGCAAATTTGTAACAATAATAATTTTTGTAGAATTTATCGATCAATTAATCGATTATCTGATTAACTGTGCCAGCCTTACTAATTAGGCTTACTGTGGCTGTCCATCCTTGGTAAATATTGAAGATATTTATGCCATATTTCATTCATTTTTGCTTGCAGAAAAATTTTATGGTCGACCTAGAGCTGTTCCAATCAGCACAGTTTATGACACCAGTGGCACGGTTTCCAGTTACAGTGAAACGTCCTGACAAGAGACTATATCTGCAGGCAACCATTACAAATGAGCCTCTGCTGAGCACTAAAGCAGAGAGCTGTTGGTTGTCAGATGTGCGGGATATGACAGATGAAAGGAAATATATTATCATACAAAATAGGTGAGTTAGGTTTAGCTGGTTTTCCATTCGGCTAAGGCATCTCTAGAACTTAAGTAGTGGTATCGGATGATAATTTTCTCAATTTCTCCATAAAAAACATGTATTGTAGGTGCCTTTCCATATATACTCTTAAGAGTATTTGACTAGTACCATGAGTCTAAAATCTTGTGATGTTCAAGAAAACTGTAAGGTAAATATGGTATATGATGATTCTTAAGTGAAGAGTGAAGACCCTGATCAGACTGGGTAGAGATATGCATGCTAATCTGGTACATAGCTAAAGACACATTTTGCTTAGAGAGTAATATATTCCGCATATAACCGAAGGGCCTGGTCTGGTTAGAAATTATCACAGTATTTAACCCATCAAACTCTATTCAGAATTGTAGCAGATAATTTTTTTTTAAATATTTTATTTTATTTTTTTATTTTTGAGAAAAAACAAGGCTAGTGGACAATTCACATGAAATATCAAGCCACATTTTCCCCGAAAAAAGAAATACAACCGATACTGTTGAGATTAGTGCTTAAGGGTTAAAGTCAAATTGTATGCTTGATACATGGAGTTGTCGTTGATAGTAAATTGAATATTTTCCTTGCCTTGCAAGCATAAAAGAACTTATTTTCTTCTTAAAAGGAATGGTGATTTTGTACTTGTATGTCAGTGATCCCTTTTTTTACATAGTTCTTTAGTTAATATTTTTTTTTTGTTTTTGCTCCAAAAGATATCGTGTATGTAAGGATTGGATTGCATACCTTTAAGATATGTTTTGGTCTATGTTATTGTAATAAACACTTTTGTTTTCCAGCTGCCCACTGGACAGATCTGTCTCCTATCATACAGTGAACCAGCACTGGTCCCATGCTTTACCACAGAGTCAAAGGCTGAGTTTTACCCTGGAAAACTATGTGAAGATGATTGCCAGTCCAAGCTCAAGCTCTTACTTAAAATGTTATGTTACAGTCTGCTGCATTGACCGAAGCTGTGGAGGCTACAATTATCCATTGGTATGTACTTTTCCAATGATATAAACTTACATTTTTGAGCAAGGATTTTTTTGTTTGGGCTTAAACGTCCCATCAATGGTGATTCAATCATTTCAAGATGACAAAAATATGAACATGAGAAAGGACTCCTGGTCAGATGCTGCATTCTGCAGGTCTACACTCTATGCCAAACATATGGGTTGGTGTAGCTACCTACATGTAGTAGTATGTTGTTTTTTTCTTAACCCATTGTAGATTGCACGAAATCCCCCACACTATTCTATTTTTGATTTCAGGCTGTGTGATTTAGATACAGTCAGAGAAAATCTGATCTGGGTCTGTACTGTTTGCCAATTGCCCTTTTAGAAGTCTTCAGACTACAATGGGTTAAAAGAGAAGCATGTAGTTGTATATTAGAAGTGATAATGCTTGAAAAAGGCTGGTTCAGCGGGAATGTTTGAAAGTGAAAAAGATTATTAACTTTTAACCTTAAACAGCAGTCTGTATTTAGCCTAAATATTGAAAAACTATCTCCTTACCATACTTGTCCTAGAATTCGATCCATTTTACTACCTGTTGATATGTCTAAAAATTGCTGAATGATTGTCCAAAAATATAAACCCTGATCAGGTACTGCATTTTGCTGCATCTGATCTAGGTCTACTCTGTTTGCTGAAGCTGGCCTGTTCCAATACTTAGGTTAAACATGGTATTGTTATGTTATATATTCATCCACCTAACATGTTATGGGTACAGGTACTCATTAGAATGGTGAAGCAGTTCTAATGAGTACCCATAGCATATACTGCACAGCAAATTAAAAGCTTTATGTTTAGGCTATACCCCAGTCAGCATTCTACGTAAATCTATATCGGGCTGTCATCGGCCCGTCAGGGTAGCTGACGAGCCGATGACGGCCCGATAAAGATTTACGTAGAATGCTAGCTGGGACCACTCTCTGGGCTAATTCAGCAGAAGATAAATTGATGATATTTTTCTTATTTTTCCCAGAAAACAGGATTTGACATTTCATGCAAATTGTCTCCATTGCATTTCATGCAAATTTTCTCCATTGGAGACAACTTTCATGAAATGTAAAAACCTGTTGTCTGGGGAAAATAAGAAAAATATTTCAGTATGTCAGCTGCTGAAAATTTTACCCAGAGTGCTAAGTGTGAAATTGTGATTGATAGAGATTTTATTGTATTTCTAGTGTTCTATGGACACTTGTGGTGACAATAGGCAGAGACATGGACATAGTGGCAATGTTCCAAAACGACTTGTTGTCGTTGGTCCAGTAAATCTTATGATGAACACAGACCAAGGTAAGGACATTTCAGGAAACAAATTTACAGGAGAGGAAGGAGAGAAGCAGCAGTTTTCTAAAGTTGGGTGTCATCCGAGGTTCACCTTTTGGAGCCTTTTTGAAAAACTCATTCATAATGCCATTAGGCCTTTTACTTGTTACAATTTTGAGCATGAATTCCATTATTTTAAATATTTTATTTCTACATTAATCTCTTGTAAGACACCCATCCTCGGTAACCCAGGAGTGATCCATTACGTTACACTTCATTCACCACCCCTGGGGCAACTGACTGATGAAACACCATTTTCTATGAATATTCACAACACCGGGGAATACCTCAATAGCTAATCAAAATGTCGCTAACATAGCGCTACTCTCTTCTGCAGAAGATTCATTTGTTCTTCTTCCGTTACTAAAAATAACTCAGGAAAACCCGATAAATGTTTTCGTCAGCAATTAATACCATGCCTGGTATAAATGTTTTCGTCAGCAATTAATACCATGCCTGGATTGCAACGAACGATATGATTGAATATTCGCAAAACAAACATAGAATGATGACGTTATTTGTGGAGTACGCCAGATAAAAATAGATTAAAATTTCTCATGGAAATACTGAGATCACCAATCAGATGCCCTCATTAATAATTCATGAGGACGAAGAAACGTAAGCGAGTTGTCACAGGGGTGATGAATGAAGTGTAACGTAATGGGTCACACCTGTGTTACTGAGGATGTAAGACACCATGCAAACCTGTCTGTTGACAAGAATATGCTATTTATGTGAGCTTGTTGATAGTATTGATGCAAATGAAAACATTTACAGGACTACAGCAATTAAATATTGTTTCAGGAGTGATTTTCAGGAGTGATTAACCCTTGTCCATTTCTAATTTTCAGCCAATCAGATTACTTGATCCAGATTGTTGATATAAATTCACATACTTAATGGCAAACAGTGCAGATCCTGATGAGTTGGCTTCTGAAGAAGGCATCTCATCTGGATCTGCACTGTTAGCAAAGGCAGGACATATCTGGGTTCCGCAGGACTAGGGCTGATTTAACTTAATTCCTTTGTTATGATGTTACTCATGAAAATGGCAGCTTCCATAACAGCATTTTTTAGCTCTCCAAATTTCAATAACTTTTTTATTTCTAAACCAATTTTCATATTTTTTTAACAAACTGCTGAGTTTAAGAGACTCTGTTTTCTAATATGTTTTATAATAATAATAATGATGTTTTATAATAATATTTTTTTATGCATACTTTCTGTAATATATTTGCTGGCCTGGGTGGCTCGGGTGCACCTCTGGCTGGTAATCGGAAGGTTACAGCCCACTTGGTTAGCAACAGTCTTTCATGGAAATTGATCATGAAGCATTTTCTTTGGTCATTCTCTCCCTTCTGCTGAGTCAAGAAGGGTAGTTTTCAGTTTCTGTTGAAAGAATGTGCACAATACTGGTTAACTGCTTAGAGGACTAAGCCTGCATAGTAAACCTGTGGTTAGGTAAACTGACCGCACTTGACATGACCCAATGGGTTGACTGGGCCTTAAAACCTCAACACAGGCAAAACTTCCTTAAACATTACTTTGTTCTTTCAGCTACCAATATAAGAGATATGATGGGAGAGGAGAGGGAGATTGATGTGGACAGTACCTCAAACATAGCTGAGACAGGAACCAGCCAGACTCAGGGCACCAAGTCAGAGGACAAACAGATTGTCATTGAAGGCTTGGATTCTGGCACTGTTGTAGGAATTGCATTTGCAGCTTTCATAATTGGCGTGTTAATGATGGGTATATTGTGGTTCATTCATACCCACTCAGGTTCAAGTAAGTGTTCTTTTGCCTTTTTACTGCATTGGACCTAATTACTGCATTGTGCACTTACGTTTTTCAAAATTACAGGGAACACATTATGGTAAAATAATTATCTACCTACTAAGGGTACACTAAAAAAAGATCAACAAAGGACTTATTTGATGATGTTCATGGGATTTTTTTTTTGTCTGTTTTTCTTTATAAAAGCATATGTTGTTGATACTCATTTAAATTGCCTAAACTTGAGGGAATTCAGACGAGTACCCACAACATATGCTATTATAAAGATGTAGATAATATTACGGGGACTGCAATACGAAGACTACAGAATTGCTTGACTGTGCACTTATAGGGGTATATGCAGTAAGTAGGTAGAATACGATGTTTCCACTCAGATCATTAATTGAATGTTTCAGAGGCTCTTCACTAGTGATAGATTTTAGACAAACAAAGTCTTTGAAGGTTGCCCTTGGAAACAAAGAACTCATAAAAGAAGGGAAAACTTTTTCTATAACAGCTATGTAATTCGCAGATCTGCTTACACTAGGATCCCTAGAACCAGCATAAGCAGAATCTGATTGGCAAGATACCAGAATGAGCACAGTGAACCTGAAGTAAAATAAACATAAAAACTGCTCTTTTTGTACCTGAGTGCATATTATTGCATTTTGGCCATTATTAGATAATGTATTTACTCTCAGTATAGGAACAAACATACTGTTTTCTACTCAAGGTTTTTAGACATTGGGTAATAAAACTTTCTTCAAATTTTAGGACAAATATGGTAAGGAGGTAATGTGTCCCTATATTTAGGGTAAATACGAGGGCAAGTCAATAAAAAACCAGCCTAACTTATTTCTGGGTGAGATCGATCTCTTCTTTTTCGATGTAATTGCCCTGTAGAATGATGCACTTGGACCAACGGTGTTCCAGTGCCATCAGCCAGAACTGAAAAAGCCAGGGTCCTTGTGTCTCTGACCCACTCCTCAACTGCCGCCACGACTTCTTCGTTGGACCGGAAATGACGTCCACTGATATCCTTTTTCAAATTTGGGAATAGGAAATAGTCACTAGGAGCTAAGTCCGGAGAATAGGCGGGGTGCGGTATTAGCTCATACCCATTCCGCTCAACAGCATCCATTGCAATTTTGCAAGTGTGGACTCTCACATTGTCCTGTTGGAGCAGAATCCCTTTGGAGAGTTTACCTCAGCATTTTTCACAGATCACAATTCTCGGTTAGTCGAGCAAATTTGCATAATACGCACCTGTTATTGTACTTTTCTTTGCTAGAAAGTCCAGCATAATAACGTCTTGTGCATCCCAAAATACAGTTGCCATCACCTTGCCAGCAGAGGGTTGCGTTTTGAACTTCTTTGGCCTCGGAGACCCTGGCCCTACACTGGCGACTTTGAGCTTTATTCTCTGGCTCATAATAATGGACCCAGGTCTCATCTACAGTCATGAGACGTGAAAGGAAATCATCTTCCTTTGACCTAAACCGCGTCAACATTGCGCTGTATACTGATGCTCTGGTTGCCATTTGCTCGTCGCTAAGGGATTTTGGGACCCAACGGGCTGTTAGCTTGTGCATACCCAAGCGATCATGTAAAGTTGTTGAAACGCTACCATGTGAAATGTGTAATGCATTTGCTATTTCTTCCCCCTTAATTCGCCTATCAGAGTACACCAGATCCCGTACTTTGTTACACATTTCTTCATTGGTGGCATCTGATGGGCGTCCAGACCTGGTTTCATCTTCTAAAGACGTTCTACTGGGTTTGAATTCCCCAACCCAGAATTTAACTTGTGCATATGATGGTGCAGTAGACCCATAAACATTGGTCAACTCGCAATGTATTTCCTGACCTGTTTTCCCTTTCAAATACAAGTACCGAATTACAGCACGGTACTCAGCTTTTGAGGAAAAGCTTACTTTTGCATAGCTAGCCATGTTTGACATTCAATATCTTATGAGTGAATGACACGATAACGGTGCAATTTTGCCCTCAGGCCTAAAACATGTATTGAAACAAGGCATGAAAATCTTGGGTGTCTCGGTCAATTGGAAATGGGATAGGCTGGTTACTTATTGACTTGCCCTCATATGATAGCCTTCTGTTCGAAGCATTGAACTGAAACAATTTCAGGGCAGTTTTTAATTTGTTTCAAAACTGACGTCATACCAAGAGATGTGCCACACTATGTGAAATGTATATTCTGGGCTTATCTGGACAATAAGGTCCCAGATAAGCCTGTATGTTTAGGCAGTCTGATCACAGCATTCACTGTCCTTGCAGAATTATTGTATATTATGCAATTATTGACTATTGAGATATTGGATATGATGTGATATCCATCAGAGAATACCAATATTGACCGAGGCGATAGCCGAGGTCGATATTGGTATTCATTGGTGGATATCAACGTCATATCCAATACCTCAATAGTCAATAATTGTTTTATTATATAGTTTGTCTTTTCTCTTGATAACTGTGGCAATAACACTCAACACCAGACCCCATTAATATAAAAAGCATGTGTAGATGTTGGTGTCACTACTGGTCAGTAAAAGTTGATATTCACTGGAAGGAGCGCGCAAGCTGGTGAACATCAGATATATTCGCTGGGCTGAAAACAACTGTCAGCCAATGAGAGACAGTGTGTTTTTAGGTTATATAATAATGTAGATTATATTGATGTGTATAAAAATGCCAATAGTGTGCTAAGTGCCTTTGAAATAATGGTCAGATATAAAATTTGATTTTAAAACAGCTTTCAGAAAAGGTCTGTTATAGCATGTCTGTAAAGTATTGCATTTCTGTTTTTCTCATATGTTTCATATGTGAAAAATTCTTACCCTTGTCATGCTGAATAAATTGATGCCACACCCACTTTTAATTTACAGCCAATCAGATTACTTGATCCAGGTTGTTGATACAAATTCACATACTTAATGACAAACAGTGCAGATCCAGATCAGTTGGCTTCTTCAGAAGCCATCTGAACTGGATATACACTGTTTGCAAAGGCAGGGCAAATCTGGGTTCAGAAGGACTAGGGTTAAGGTAAAAAAAAGCAACAATAAAAACAACTAATTGGGCATAAACCATACTGTAATTCTATCTTTAACCTTTAGTCACAACTGCAGCGGATGACAGGTTTTTTGTTTGTTTATATTTTTCAGAGAAAATAAGGCTTGACATTTCATGTGAATCTTCTGCCTAGCACATGATTCACATGAAATGCCAAATTTTATTTTCTCTGAAAAATAATGATAAAAAAAATTAGTATGTCATCTGCTACAATTTTGCATAATGCTTTAAGGGTTAATCCCGTCTTGTATTATCACAGTATGTGACATTAATAATTTTTCAAGTGACTTTTTAACCCTTTCATCCCTGTACACCAAGTCAGATACTTTTGCAAACAGTGTAGATCCTAATGAGATGGCTTATAACAAGCTGCTCATCAGAATCTACAGTTTGCCATTCTGTTCTTGATTTACAATTGTCACCCTTTTGAGCAGCGATGGATGTGTCCAAATGTAGAGATGGAAGAGTCTATTTCAGAAGCCCAGGGTTGAAAGGGTTACAGGGTGCTCTTGGCGATTGTCCATTATGATATATAAAAGTAGTCTTAGTGGAGTAATAATCACTGATAGCTCTTGTTTCCCACTGTGACTCAGATCTTGCCTTGTATTTTCAGTATTTGTCTCAGGCCCATTCAAAAGGAGCTTTGGTAACCATGGCAACCACAACGGCTCAACAGAAACTGAGAGAGACTATGGAGAGACAACACCAGGGTCATCAGTACCTATATCCACATAGCCCTGTGTTGTTCTTTAAGAAAGACATTAAAACACATCTACCTCATGTGAAACTTCTCAGCATAATCCGTAGTGGCCTCATTTCAAACAAACAACAACAGTGTTAAATTACAAAATGAAGAAAAAAAAGTGGAATAACTTTGGTTTGGCAACCAATTTTAGATATGGCTACATGATGGTTAATTTTAACCAGAATTATTTATTCAGCTTGAAAATTTGGGCATGAGCTCTAAAATCAGAACTTGTTATGGAGTGTTTGGTGATAATTCTGAGATGATTTTTTTCATTTCTTCATAAAAACATATGTTGTGGGTATTCATTAGAAGTGCCTCACTGAGGCACTTCTAATGAATACCCACAACATATGTTATTATAGAGAAATAAAAAAAAATCGTCCCAGAACTATCATCAAATACTCCTCCTCCTCAACAAGTACTATGGCTCTTATTATATCATTAGCCTTCTATTGAAATTGTCATACGCTATAACTCTAGATATAACATGCTTTTTTTTTTTATTTCTTACACAAAAACATATTTTAAGGTACTTCTTACTATTACCTCACTGAAGTTATGGTAGTTGTCCTATAATTTTGTTATGTCTTATTTGATAAAATGGCATATGCAGACAGTGCAGCAGTCCTTCAGGAGCAGTCTGATCTGGGTCTACAATGTTTGCCATTCATCAAAAAGGTTTTGTGAAACAAATGCACAAAAAACAAATTTGGGTAAAAAAAAAAGAATGGAATAAAGTGTTTGAAATTTTAGGACATTTACCATATTCTAGTTAAAGTGCCTGAACATGTTTTGATGAAGAAATAAGAAAAATATCAATACTTATCTAGAGCTATAAATTACTTAACAGTTTTTCTTCTTTTTTTTTTTAATTTCTTGGACACCGGTATGTCACAAAGCTTGCATTTGCATTAGGAAGATGTTGCTTGCTGCGTTGCCACAGCAACACCAACAAGAAAAGTCATCTATTTCTCGAAGTCAGGTATCATGATTCAGGATTGTTATTTCAGCTAGTTGTTGTGAAATCTGTGTCTTTTTCACATTCATTTTGACACTATTTTCGGCCATCATAGACTTCAACGGGTAAACAATGGGTGCCATAATGTTCAAGTACACGTACATGTATTCTTGCCTCAGTAAAAGCAGTTTTTGATAAACAATGCTGATGATGCTATTATTTTGTGTCCTCAGACAGCCTTCCTCAGCAGCTGATATGCAATACTGTGGATATTGCACAGAAGAATAATTTGAGTTATTAATTTAATGCGGGTATAACTTATTAGAATGTTGTTGTTTTTTTCTGAATCTTATGTATGACTGCTTCTCAGTTAAGGATTGGCTGGTTTGTGGTCTTAGTGGAAGTTTAGACCCTTTATCCAGTTGTCATTATAGCAAATATAATGTTTGCTCAGAAATGGTTATTCATCACTACCTCATTTGCATATTCATATTAACTAACTCTAAATATTCATAACTCCAGAGAAAGTGGTTTTCAGCCAAAAAGTATTAATATTTCCCTTAATTCTCCACAAAATCATGTTATAGTATAAGAAGCACTTCACTGAGATGCTTCCAATGAGTACCCATAGCATGTTTTTGTGGAGAAATAAGAAAAATATTATCTGGAGACTCATTGTCTGGAGCTGTAGATGTAGAAAGCATGAACTTGATCATGTAACTACTTTGTGATATGTGGTGTTATAGGGGAGGAATTCATTATTGTGGAATTTGTATTATCAAAAGTGTGCTTTTGAAACAAAAGACACAATTACAGTAGATGAAATGAAAACAAATTCAGGAAGTGTGGAAAAACTTCTCGACCTCAGAAATCTACATGTATCTAAACTGTAGCCATGATGATTGTCATGTGACTTAACTCATGTTGAAACATGCAATATGGCATTTATGACATTGTCATTTTCAGTGTTCTCGGATGAACAAAATAAGACTTCAGAATTGTAACATATGAGCTGGGGCAGGGCATTTCCAACAAGATTGCTTGTGTGCCCAGTGAAGACACTATAGATCCTTGGCTATCCAGAGAATACCCTGCAAAGACTATATGTGCAGGCTGATCTTTCACTGGGTGCACATGTAGTCTTGTAGGTAATGCTATGCCCAGGCTCATATTTGATTGAAATACCAGTTATATTATGTGAAGACATGATTTCAAAGAAAATTCAGTATTGAGTTAAAAAATGATATTTAATTATCATTTTTTGCAACATAATTGAGATAGATATGAAAGACAGACTCCAAAGATTGTGGCATATGAATGTTTCACGATATATTAGCTCCGGATGTTCGACTTCAAAGTTGGCACAAAAAATCCAATTCTTCCAAATGTCTGTTGTGGCAGTCATATTTGGGTGAAACGATGGTCAGTTTTGGCAGCCCGGTTATAGACTTTTTTCAGCTTTTGATTGCTAGAAGCAATTACCAGATGGCATATTGGTGATATTTTGAATAGAAGCCTGCAAAACAGGTTATGGCCAATGAATACACTTCTAAGGGAGTTTATTCTGACCTGAGCCATAGCTCTAGATAAGAAGGGATATCAGGTAAACATTTTTCTTATTTCTCAGCTAAAGCATATGCTGTGGGTACTCATTAGGAGTGCCTCATTGAGGCACTTCTAATGAGTACCACAACATATGTTGTAATGGAGAAATAAGAAAAAAATCAATATTTTTTGGTTAAAAAATTGCCTTGTCTAGAGCAATGCCTGAAAGTGTATATCTTACTACTGAATGGGGATGACTGTTCTCAGAGGAAGGAATTCTTTTCTTTAAGAGTATCCTCCCCTTTAAAAATGTATTCATATACTGGAGAAACAAAACACTTGTCTCCTTTTGAGAAGGGAGGCAGTCTGTCAGCTTAGAATGTTCCCTCTTTGAAGGATCTCCAATCACCTTAGAAAGGAAAATAAAGAAAGCATTTGCTGTCTTGGGATCAAAATTAGAAGGAAGCAAAATATTCAACTGGAATTTTTCGAATTGAAAAAAAAAACTGAAGTGATAGATTACTATTTTGTAGAAGACCTAGGCTTTTATGTTTGGGAATCTCAGGAAATACAGTGGATGTGTATAAAGTTCAGCCAGGAGCATAACAAAGACCAAAACCTCTTTATAACACTATTATAACACAATGTAATTTAAACAGCTGTGGTTCATCTGGCCAAAAAGTATAGATTATATAGAAAAATGACCATGGTCATTTTTCTATATATTCTATACTTTTTTGGTTGAACACAACATTTTTGGGATCCATCTTTAAACCATTTTGTATCTCAAGCTGTGCTATAATGAATCATGTTATAAAAAGATTCACATGAATCAATTAAAGGATATGGACTGAATGATGATTAAAATTCTTCAGAGATGTTAAAGTAGCTGATTAAGTAAACAGCATTGCTAACTGGAAACCAGCACCCATGAACTGGGAACCATCCAGAGGAAACTTTGAAGCAGAAGGAGGAGAAAATCTGAAAAGGACTACAGAATTTATGATTTAGGAGCAGTGTATGGGAAAGACAGTTTGGAAAAATAGTTTAAGAATTCAAAGAATGCTAGTAATAGCAAACTGAAAAACTGCTGTGGAGAGCAGATGAATAACTGCTTTTTATAAAGACAGAAACTTGCTTAGGAAAAGCAGTGGACTTATTATAAACTTTCTTGAGCTGTACCTTGAGAAACATATGACATGATTGCCATGTAGGAGTTGTTAAGGAGTATTTGGTGATAATTCTGGGATAATTTATTATTTCTCCATTAAAATTTATGTTATGGGTACCCATTAGAAGTGCCTCCCTGAGGCATTTCTAATGAGTACCCACAACATATGTTTTCATGTAGGAATTGAGAAAATCGTTACCCAATATTCCTCTGGTATTTATTAGTATGCTGGTACTTGCATGTGCCAGTTTGATCAGGCCACTTGTCAAAACAGTTTTTCAAAAAAGAATATAAAAGAATACCCATCTGTCGATTGTCACCCAGTCAACATTCTACGTAAATCTATATTGGGCCGTCATCGGCCTGTCAGGGTAGCTGACGGGCCGATGACGGCCCGATGTAGATTTACGTAGAATGCTAGCTGGTCACTTGCAGAAAAGAAGTGGTCAAACAGTAGATCCAGCCTAAAGTGAAGGCTTATGCTGACATGCTTCCAAACTGGTTTCTAGGGCACTTGTGTCCTTGCTTCCCCTGGTACAGCTTAGATTTTCGAGCCAGGAACTTTGAAAACCTGTTTTATGGCATTTGCAACTGGCTGTACCTTGAACCAGTTGGTATATTGTGAGATCTTGTCACAGAGTTTGCTGTTCTTAACGCTTAGCACCCTGGGTAAAATTTTCAGCAGATGACTTATTGAAATATTTTGCTTATCATTCTAGAAAACAGGATTTGACATTTCATGCATTTTGTCTCCAATGGAGAAAATTTGCATGAAATGACCAGTCATTTTTTTCTGGGAGAAACCTCATCAATTTGTCGTCTGCTGAATTAACCCAGAGAGTGGTAAAGGTTAAATAAACATGGTGGTTGTGGCAAGCTAAGTATTGTGAAGTGCAAATTGAATGGACTGCCTTCAAGGTTCAATATTTTTGCAAGGTCACTTGAGGCCCCATGTGGAAAAGACGGCAAAGTTCAAGGACAACCTATGTTATCAGGAGTTCTACTGTTTGTGGCTCACACTCTACAGGCTCCATATTATGTAGACAAACATTTGTGCAGTCTGGCCTGGGTGTTTGCTATTTGTTTTTAAAAAATTACTGATTTCCCCATTGGGTGCCTCAGTTATGATGTCTTAAGGCAGATTTTTCAGAGCTCCAGTCTCGTGTATTATCAGGGATTGAATGTTTTTTAGCTCTTAATGTGCAGCATCAGACACTCACATTGTAGATTAGATTCTGAAGAACTTTTGCTTTTATAATATGACTGAGGAATTGTTAAAGAGGAATATTTGGTGATAATTATGGGATAATTTTCTCCAGTTCTCCATAAAAACATATGTTGTGGGTACTCATTAGAAGTGCCTCGGCAAGGCGCTTATAATGAGTACCCACAATGTATGTTTTTATGGAGAAATAAGAAAAAATTATCTCAGAATTATCACTTAAAAATTCCTCTGAATTATGTAAATAGTTTGATGTATTCTGTGAGGCCTATAAGGGGTCAGCCAGTATTGTCCACTATTGTGAAAAGTGAAAGAGTTTCCTTGTTGCCTGTATACATGTTTATGTTTGCAGAATCCCAATTAGTACATTAGTTCAACTCCAGATAAGTTCGGAATCATATGAATATTTCTCCATGAAAATATATATTGTGGGTACTCAGAGGCATCTCACAGAGGCGCTTCTTATGAGTACCCACAACATGTGTTTTTGTGGAGAAATAAGAAAAATATTGACCTGATGCTCCCTCTTATCTGGAACTGTAAGTGTAGGGCAAATAACCCATTGTAGACTGAATGAACTCCCCCACACTACATATTGGAAGATTCAAATTACGATTTTAGATATGTCAGGCTGTGTGATTTAAATATTCCTAGAGAAAAATGGTTGAGCTGTTTGCAAACAGACTGTGCTTAACATGACCCCATTGGGTTGACTGGGCCGTGAAAACCTCAACACAAACAAATTTACAAACAGTGGAGACCAAGATCATATGCCACATTCTGTATGTCTTATCTGGTCTACACTGTTTGCCATTTATCCTTTTAGGGGTCTCCAGACTACAATGGGTTAGAGAAGATAGAAGACTGCACAGAATCTTAAGGCCAGGCTGGTCTGGATCTTCACTTTTCATATTGGAAAATATTGGTTATGTGCCCCGTGTGCTTCTAATGTATTTTTAGCTGCCAGGGATAAGCCTTCCTAATCTACTGAAACCTCAGAGACACTACAGAAACCTCAGAGAGATTGTAAAAAAAATTCTGTTGTGTGCATTAAAATTACTGTTTGGCTTTTAAGTTCTAAGTATTATCAGTTTAACATGTTCAAGAAATATATGTGCTCGTCTTGCAAAAAGGCACTTTTGTATGTAATGGAACCATGGTAGCTTAAACCAGCCTACATTATCCATGTGGTTTGATCAGACTCATTACTGTTCAGTTGGAGAAAATCCACTTGGCTCCAGGTAAGAGGGTTTTTAAGCCTCTAAAACATCTGTTTCTTGTACTCATTTGAAACACCTCACAGAGATGCTTCTAATTAGTGCCCACAACATATGTTTTTGTGGAGAAATAAGATAATATCACTATTTTTTTCTGTTTAAAGCACCTTACTTATAGCTATGAAACAAGGTTGCTTTAGAATGTACTGTTTGAAAACTACTCTTGATTTGAGCAAAAATGCAGGCTTATCTGGGTATTTGCTGTTGGCATGTCCTCTGAAGTTTCCTTTTTCAATGATGAGTCACATATATACACTGTACAGTAGTTTGACATTTTTTCCTTGCAATTTCTATGTTTATATAAAATGTTTGAGGATGTATTATAGGTCATACATTTCATGGTTTCAGCACAAGAATCTGCTTCCCATAACTTCAGAAAAAATATCATTCAGGAGGCATCTGACAAAAAAAAAAACAAACACTTTTGAGCATATGTAAACAACACAGGCTTCAGTGAGCTGATCAGGGCCTTTGTAATTGTCTAAGATAAATGGACACTAGTGTTGGGAATCGGCCTGAATTTCAGAGTCAGTCAATGGTTTTGTAAAACCAACTGATCATCGATTAATAATCAATTTGTAGAAAATATATTCATTCTTAATTTAGCTCATTTCCAGGTACTTATTCATTGCTCCAGATCAATAAGAGGGGTATCCAGATAATATTTTTAGCTCACCTGAGCAAAAGCTCAGGTTGAGCTATTGTGATCACCCTCTGTCCGTCGTCCATCGTCTGTCGTCAACAATTAGTTTAACACTCTAGAGGTCACAGTTTTGACCCAATCTTGATGAAACTTGCCCAGAATGTTTGCCCTATGAAATCTAGGTCAAGTTCGATACTGGGTCACTTGGGGTAAAAACATAAGTCACCAGGTCAAATCAAAGGAAAAATTTGTTAACACTCTAGAGGTCACATTTTTGAAGCAATCATCATGAATCTTGCTCAAAACGTTTCCCTTGATGACTTCTAGGTCAAGTTTGAAACTGGGTCACTTGGCATCAAAAACTAGGTCACCGGGAAAAAAAAAAAAGAAAACCTTGTTAACACTCTAGCGGTCACGCTTTTGAAACAATCATCATGAATCTTAATCAAAATGTTTGTCTTGATGAGTTCTAGGTCAAGTTTGAAACTGGGTCACTTGGGGTCAAAAACTAGGTCACGGGGCCAAATCAGCAGAAAACCATAGCAGTCACATTTTTGAAGCAATCATCATGAATCTTGCTCAAAATGTTTGTCTTGATGAGTTCTAGGTCATGTTTGAAACTGGGTCACGTGGGGTAAAAAACTAGGTAACCTGGCCAAATCAGCGGAAAAGCTTATTAACACTCTTGCGGTCACGTTTTTCAAGCAGTCATCATGAGTCTTGTTCAAATTGTTTGTCTTGATGATTTCTAGATCAATTATGAAACTGGGTCACTTGGGGTCAAAAATTAGGTCACCAGGCCAAATCAAAGGAAAACCTTGTTAACACTCTAGCGGTCACATTTTTGAAGCAATCATCATGAATCTTGCTCAAAATGTTTGTCTTGATGAGTTCTAGGTCAAGTTCGAAACTGGGTCACTTGGGGTCAAAAACTAGGTCACCGGGCCAAATCAGCAGAAAACCTTGTTAACACTCTCGTGGTCACATTTTTGAAGCAATCATCATGAATCTTGCTCAAAATGTTTGTCTTGATGATTTCTAGGTCAAGTTCGAAACTGGGTCACATGGGGTCAAAAACTAGGTCACCTGGCCACATCAGTGTTAAACCTTGTTAACACTCTAGTTCATATTTCTCCACCCACACCATATGTTTTCATGGAGAAAAAAGAATATATCAGTACTTTTTGGTTGACTTTTTAAGGCTATTTTGTCAATTTTTTTTTCACTTTTATTGACCACAAATCTAGAATGACCCAAATAGACAGCTTTAAATTTCTTTATAACTTGCCTATAAAAATAAAACGTGAGAAAAATATGTTTCTAAAAACAAAATTTTCTGATTAGTCCACTATAAAAAAATCCTTCCGATCATCAGTCACAAGAGGCAAAAGTGACTGATGATCTATTATAATCGATCATCAGTGGCAACACTAATAGACACCTCTAAGAAAACTCTCTAAGCTAAAAGTTTTTGTCTCTCTTTTCAAAGGGAGATCGCTCCAGCAGAAGCAAAGCTGCTTTCCTGGTAATTGAATCCTTATCACAAAACAGGCTTTGCTGAAAGGAATGAATTTGCTCTTAGGGAGCAAATACTGTCCATCAAGAATTACACCCTTTGAGAAGGGAGGCAAATAGTTTTCAACCAGAGTAATCTCCCTTGGAGCTGTATTCAATAACCTTAAAGAAATGTTATCACTATAGAATGTACTGATGAACAGGACAGTAAAGATCCTGATCAGACTGCTAAGCTGGCATATCTTTAGATGAGGTGCTTTTTTAAACCAAAAAATATTTGTTTCTAATTTCTCCATGAAAACTTTGCTGTGGGCACTCAGTCGAAGTTCCCCATTTAGTTACTAATGAGTACCATATTTACCATTAGGACAGGCAGGCCTTAGCAAACAGTGTAGACCTAGATGAGACATTGCAAAATGTGGCATTTTATCAGGTTTATACTGTTTGCCACTCATCCAGCAATTTTTAGAACATTGGGTAGTAAATTATACTTGTTCAAATTTTAGAACAAATATGGTAAAGAGTTGAGGTGTCCAAATACTTAGGATAAATGTGGTATTCATAACATGTGTTTGGTTGAAAGCTCTCTTATCTAGAGGTATGCTTCTATGTCATTACGAAAACAGGCCTATTCAAATATATTGTAAATTTTACCACCAAAAAATAAAAACTTTCAGATGAAAAATTCTGATATTTTTCATATTTCTGCTCGAAACATAGATTGTGGGTACTCGTTAGAACCGCCTTCCCAAGGCAGTTCTAACAAGTACCCATAATCCATGTTTTTGGGCTGAAATAAGAAAAATAATGTACTCCCCTGTAAACCCTAGTTTTACTATATAAAATTCGGGTTCAAGAGTGTCAAAATTATATAGGCATGTTTTCATGATGGTGATAGGCAAATAGTAGTTTCTGAGTATACTGCATAGAGATGCAATCTGGCCTCATCTTTACTGTTTTATGTGCAATTATTCCCACCCAGTCTGTGTTACATTTACTAGATAATCAAAAGAGCAACATTTATGTATAAAAAATGAAGAAAACATTGGATTTCCCTGTGTTTTTATTGTTGAGATTTACTGTTTATCTGTAGCTATTACAGATCCATAATTTTTGCTAATGAATGCTTGCACTTGCATTAACAATTTTACTTTCAAATTACTGTTTGTGTGCTATGAAGGTTTAGACTAACCTGCTTTTTGGGACAATCTGTCCAGAAGTCTTGTTGTTCTCTGATATCAAAACTCTAGATAAGAAGGCTATCAGCATGATAATTTTTCATATTTCTGTGAGGAAATGTTGGTACTTGATGAAAGTGCAGGTCTTTCCAATACCATTACAAAAACATGCCTATTCAAATACAAATGTATATAGAAAATTTCAACTCCAAAAACTGATAATTTTCAGATTAAAAAAAAAAAATCTTATTTTTTTCATATATCTGCTCAAAACATAGATTGTGGGTACTCGTTAGAACTGCCTCATATCTATGTTTTTTTAGCAAAATAAGAAAACATAATGTATACCCCTGTAAACCCCAGTTTCACGAAGAGAGGGGTTTAAGGGGATCAAAATTATATAGGTGTGGTTTTGTGATGATTCTTGTGCAGAAAAAATAAAAAATACCAGTACTTTTGGGTTGAAAAAAAGTGCTGTATCTAAAGCCCTGCTGTCATAATATTTTGACTTTCCAGACTCTTTACTTTTAACCCATTTATGCTGAATGGACTCTTCTACCTTAACTCTTTGGACAGGTTCATTTCTAATAGCAGGGTGTCTAGTTAGTTTTTAGCTCACCTGAGCCAAAGGCTCACTGGTGAGCTTATAGTATGACTAGCCTCTGTTGTCGTCTGTAGTCTGTCAACATTTTCAAACATATTCTCCTCTGAACCACTAGGCCGATTGAAGTCAAATTATGTTTCAATAGACTTTTGTATGGGAAAAAGTCAAAACCTTGTATTTTTCAGAAACTATTGCAGCCTGTGGTCTGAAAATTGGTGCATGCAGTGAGCTAATTGAGTAAATGAAACTACATGAGTATTCAAGGTCAAGGTCATTCCTTGACCTTGGCCCAAGGTCAGTCAGAAATGAGAAATTAAAACTTATTTTTCTCAGAAACTACTGGGCCATTTGTAACCAAATTTCATATGAAAATTTTTAGGAACAAGAAAATGAAAATTAATTAATATGAGTTTGGTCACATGACCAATCTGGCCGCCATGCCCATATAAGGTCAAAACCCTTTAAAAATCTTCTCAGGAACCAGTGGGTTGATTATCATGAAACTTGGTATGTAGCATTGGGGACTCAAGCCAGTCATAGTTTATTCATATGATGACCCTTGGATGGCCTTGACCTTCAACCTTAGCACAAAATTTAACATAATCAGCAAATAAACTTATGCTACAGATCCCTGGGTTCGTGATCCTGAGGAGGGACATAAAGCCCCATAACATGAGCCTGGCTTCCAATAAGCATATATTAATGGTCCATGGAACAGTCTTCTATAATGACCTTCAAATTCATTTCAAAAAACACTCAGCACTCCGGTGAGCGGTTTAGGACCATTGATCCTCTGGTTTATTATTACCATGTTTTATAAAAAATCATGATTTTAATACAAACAGTGTACAAACACTGATCAAAAGAAAAAAAATGTGTCTGAATGCAGTGTCTGATCAGGGTCTCCACTATTTGCAAATAGTTCAACCAGTTTTCTCTAGGAATATCTATATCGCATAGCCTGAAATACCTTAAATCGAAATTAGAATCTTCCAATATATCGTGTGGGGAGTTTATTCTGTCTGCAATGGGTGAAGGTAAATATGAGATTCAATCTACTTAGTTATTGCCACAATTATCAGTTTACCTGGAGCTGTGTTAGATATCACTAGGAGGCAGTGAAGATAATGACTAGTACCTTCAGTGAAAGCATAGACTGGTCTGGGTTTTATTTTTCACATCGTGTAACTCACCTTACTTGTACCAGTGTAAAAAATATACCTTATAACATAATGCACACAGGGAAGGCTCAGATCAGCATGTAAATTTGCACAGGCTGATCAGGGCCACAATTTGCAAATATTTACTTCAGTTTCCAGGTGTGACAACCAAATTATAAAATACTAGTGCATTTGTTGTTGAATCATAGTGGGTAATGAAACATTTTATAAAGATCTGCTGACATAACAGTCAGATGTGACTTACCAAATTATAAAATAGTAGTACATTTATTGTTGAATCTTAGAGGGTAGAGAAGCATTTTATAAAGATCTGATGATACCATCCTTATTTTAAGGTCATAGGACTAGAATCTTGGAAGAGAAAGAAAGAGAAATAGTACTAAAGCTCTAACACATGGTAAAACTCAGTGTGTTCAGTCATTTTAAGCAGTCCACAAAATCATACACTTCCAGGTGTGATGTTAGATCCTGCCCAAACTGTGTAGATTTGTTGAAAATTCAAGAAAAAAATCTCATGTTTAGTACTATGATGTGCCACACTACATTGTATCTCCAACCAAACAGCTAAGAGAAAATATATGTCACAAGAAATGTTTCATAATGCTGAACATGCTGGGTAAAACAAAAAATATTTTTCTTATTTTCCAGAAAACAGGTTCTGACATTTCATGCAAATTGTCTCCATTGGAGACAATTTGAATGAAATGTCACATCCTGTTTTCTGGGGAAAAACAAAAAAATATCATTTTGTTGTCTGCTGAATTTGCCCAGAGAATGGCAAAAGTTTAGTTGATGTACATATTGTAATATAGCTACCATGTTGTACAAAGTCATTACATCAAGTATTAATTTCATCTCTCGATTTTTTTTCTTTCCATTGTTCATATAAAGTTGTGTGTAACATAAGAAAGTTAATAAGCATCCATCTGTTTTCTTCCTAACAGATATTTTTTTGCATTGTTAACACTTAGCACACTATGGGCAGATTCAGCAGATGACAAATTGATGACATGTTTTCTTATTTTCCCCAGGAAATAGGATTTGATATTTCATGCAAAGTGTCTCCAAGAAGACACTTTGCATGAAATGTCAGATCCCATTTTCTGGAAGAAATAAAAACAATAATCCAAAATGTTGTCTGCTGGAATTTTTATCCATCAGGCTAAGCGTTAATTTTAGCACACTGTTGTTGTAATAGGCAGATGATAAATTTGTAATTTTTTTTCTTCTGAATTTTCACAGAAACAGGCTTGACTTACAATCATATTGTTCCTGGAGACGGTTTGAAATGACAATTTTTCAGTTTCTCTGAAAAATACGAAAAATATTTTAAAGTTTCATCTTAACTGTTTAGATTCTGCAGGTTAGCGGTTAAAAACTTGAGTCTGCAATTATTTAAAGTTAGATGCTAAAGGTTAATTTTGAAACACAGATTTAAAAAGAGTTTTTGTTAAAAAAAAAAATTATTGCAAATATTTGTAAAAGTAATATAAGATACATCACTTCAGATAAGAGGGGGTCTCCACAGAGTATTTTTCTTACTTCTCCACAAAAACTTTGGCTACTAAATAGAAGTGCCTTGACGGGTCACTTCTAATGAGTACCACAAAATATTTTTTTTATGGAGAAATAAGAAAAATATCAATACTGTTTCATCAAAAAAGGGCTTATTCAAGAGCTATGGAGATTGCTAAAAACCACAGAACAGAAACATTATCTACCACAACATTTGTTTTACCAAAAATATTTTTGTTTTCCAACTTCTTTATGAAAAACATAGATTATTTATTATTGGTACTCGTTAGAATTGCCTCACCAATTAATGTGATGAGTACTCACAATTCATTGTTATTAGTACCCACCAAGTTAGTTATGTGCTAGAACTGTGAATAAATTGTGCTAGAGTTTTAACGCTTAGCACTCTGGGTAAAAATTTCAGCAGATGACATTTTGATATATTTTTCCCAGGAAACAGGATCTGACATTTCATTGGTGACAATTTGCATGAAATGTCAAATCCTTTTCTGGGGAAAAAAAGAAAAATATCATCAATTTGTCATCTGCTGAATTAGCCCAGAGAGTGGTAAAGGTTAAAGCGCCGTGTTCAGAACTGTGTTTTATGTAATTGTCTTGTATTTTCCTGTTGTTGTGATGTTTGAGTTGAAGGAAATGTTTGTTTATTTAGTTAACCCTTAAAGAGCCAGTCACAACTAAAGCAGGCGATAGTTTTGATTTTTTGTTTTATTTTCAGAAGAAAACAAGTTTTGATATTTCATGTGAATCGTCTGCCAAGCAGACGATTCACATGAAATATCAAGACTTGTTTTCTCTGAAAAATAAAAAAAACAAATAAATAAAAACTTGTCGTCTGCTACAAATTTTGCTTGGCGCTTTAAGGGTTAAGGTGAAGTGTGGTATGTCTTTGAATATACAATGCATGTACACACCAAATGCCCAGCAGAGCTCACCTTGTGCATTCTTTCCGTTTAACCTTGTTGAGTACCAATAAATATTCTTTAAAGTTAGTAAACTGTTGTGATCAAACTCCACCTGAGGGCCTACACTGTTTGCTTAGGAATGTTTGTGTGGGCTGATCTTGGCCTAGGCTGTTTATGCAGTGTGATCTTGGCCCTGGCATTATGAATTTATAGGCTGATTCTGGCCCTGATGTATGCATTAGCAGGGTTAATCTGAGCCAGGGCTATTGTCAGACAGGATAGATTACCAGGCTGATGTATGTCGTGACTGTTGTCAAACTATGTAGATTGGCAGGCTGAATGGATGTCAGCATATGTGTTGGCCAAGGTGTCTGCCTGAAATGGTTCGTTTTCTTTTAGTGTGTCTTATTTATTGTGTTGTGAACAGAAAGGATTGATTCCCGGTGAATAAATTACGGGTTTTCATTTAACCTGGAATATTTTTTATTTGGAGACATGCTCTGGGAAGACTAACCTAAACTCTTATGAGGCTAGCAAAGACCCTGGTCAGTCTGCACATCATATATGAACAGCAATGACCCTGGCAGGTTTATTTATAGTAAATGTTCTAGAAATTTGGACAGAACAAATGATATGGAGACCTGAATTTTTTATATCTCATCACCAATGAGGGATATTGAAATGAAAATTACGTTGTTGCATGTAATCCTTTAAATGGTGGTAATTTCATTGCCTCCCTTTGCAAAACTGGTTATTCCTCATGTTTTCCTTGTTAGAAGATAATTTTCTACTGATCGGATTATTAGAACATTCACTGCACTCTACATATTTGGAGAGATGAATAAATGGTGTAGATAATGAAAACAGATGACACATTTGTGATAGTTTTCTTTTTTTCTGAGAAGGAGCTCTACAGTTTGTGCAAATCATTATAGACAATTCACATGAAAAATATTGAGATCTTGTTTTCTCAGAAAAATAAAACAAATATTTAAAGTGTACTAGTACATGCATTTAGATTCAGCACTTTTAAAATTATTATAATTTTGCTTTTTGCTGAAATAGGACATGATAACTTATTTGTGTTGTCTCTTAAAAAGCTGATTTACGGGGAATGGACACCGTCTCAGGGGGAGGCAACTATTAAAATGGTTTTGCATCCCTTCTGAAAGGGGGTCTACTCTAAAAGAATGGGAACAAATTCTTCCTTTTTAAAGTAGACCCCTTTTTCAGAAGGGGCCTGGTTTGCAGGAAAGCAAACAGGAAGTCAAAAAGGTGTGATTGCAGGAAAGCAAACAGGAAGCCTCAAAAGTCATCTCCCTTGTATAAAATGGCATGTAATATACCAGGTATGTCCAGTCCCCTATAATGAAATGACCAAGCCCTATTTTCATGAAAAAGATAAAAGAATACCATCACAAGTGTGTCATCTACTAACATGTAAATTCTGCAGGTCAAATCAGTGCCTGGTTTCATCAACACTTAGCATGCTGTGGACAAATTCAGCAGAAAATTAATTGATGATATTTTTCTTATTTTACCAGAAAATAGGATTTTACATTTCATGCATGAAATATCAAATCCTATTTTCTTGGAAAAGTCCAAAAAAAATAAAAAATCCAAAATGTCGTTTGCTGAAATTTTTACCCATTGTGCTAAGCATTAAGCTGTTATTCATATATTTTGTTATAATTCTGAAAATAAGCAATCAAAAAACTGACTGTTGTAATTCTGACATAAATTAACTTTTAAACTAGAAAGGTAGCAACAGAAGACATTTTGAAATAATTTTCTTATTTCAAAAAGAAATAGAGTAAAGGCAAGTTCATGCAGATTGTCCCTGTAGATGACTCGCATGAAATGTCAGCCCTATTACTTTATATGGAAAAAATAAATGAAATATCATCAATTTGTCATCTGTTGATTTTGTCTAGATGGTTTGAAAGGTTAATATGTTTAGTAAGTTCACAGTATGAATTTGTAGTCTTAAGTTGTATGTGATTTTCTGTCATCATTTTAGGAATTCCTGGATTAGGATTAGCTCTTTAAGTGCCAAGCAAAATCGAAATAGATAGCATCCTAATTTTTTTCCAAGATAATAAGGCTTGACATTTCTTTAAATATCGAGCCTTATTTCCTTGGAAATTTTAAAAAGAAAATATTAGGATGTTGTTTGCTGCTTTTGTGATTGGCACTTTAAGTGTTAGAAAGAATATCTGGGAAATTCTCACTAGCTTCCTTGAAAACTGCCAATATTTTACTAGTAAACCAGAAGATACCAAATTTGAGTCATACCACAGAAAAAGGGCCCTTAGCAAGTATCCAGACAGGGAAGGTCCATATCAGTCTACTTATCTATAGAGTCTGGTGAGGGTCTTTGCTGTTTGCCTCAAGAAAGTCCAACAATTTTAAAGTCTAGTAGAAAAAAGCACAGACCCTGATCATACTGCTCAAATGCACAGGCTGATCTGGCTTTTCATTGTTTATATATTTGTTATGGTCCCCTTTTCACTGGATAGAACTCATTTATAAGTAGGCAGCTTCCATTTAGCTCAAGGCATTAGGGTCAGGTGATGATGTAACTAAGCAACTAGCTTCAGTCTGTCAATGCAATGGTTCAGATGACATAAATACTGCATTTGCCTTAAATATGGACACCTTAGGTGGAATAAATACACTGTCAGGGGAGGCAACTGTAAAATCATGTTTGCTTACCTTCTGAAAAGGGTTCTACTCTACAAGGAAAGAATTTGCTCCCTCTGGGAGCAAATTCTTTCCTTATAGAGTAGACTTCTTTCCAGAAGGGGATTGGTGTTCAGCAAACAGGAAGCTAGAAAAGTTGTCTCCCTTTTACAGAAGGCAGAAAACCTACCAGCTGTGTATCAATGCCACTTAACTCCTAACTAACTTGTCCTAAAATTTGATCAAGTCCATTTTACTACCTGCTTATGTGTCTAAAAACTGGATTAGTGCAGTGTCGACCCAGGTCAGATGCCACTTTTGCAGCATCTGATCAAGGTCTGCACTGTTTGCTCAGTCCTGTCTGTCAAAATAACTGAGATAAGCAGAAAATAATTAGTATTCTTATTTTTTTCTATTCAACCATCATAATATGTTGTGAGTGCTTATTAGAATTGTCTCATTGAAAATATTCTATTGACTCCCACAAGATATGATGCACAATTCAAGATAATATCCCATATTGCAAATGCATGCAGAGCAGAGCAGAGCATATTTGCACCATCTGCCCAAGGTCTTCATTGTGTGTTTACACTATATCAACAGAGGAATCCTTGATCTGGAGTCTGAACTGGGCCTTTACTATTCACTTATAGCATAATGGCAAAATTATGTTATGCATCATATGGGGAGCATCAAGCAAAAACGTGCCTTCAAACATGTGCAAAATGGCTTCACATCATTCTACACATGCGCAGTCTCTCCATTGAAACATTCTATAGTATCTAATGAATCTGTTTGCAGACAGGGAAGGCCCTGATCAGACTGTGCAGTTGTGCAGGCTGATCTGGGCCTTGGCTGTCCACATATGCCAGAAGATGCATTTTCATATGGCATGGCCCATATCATTTTGCTGGAGACATATATAACAAAAGTTTTATTCCCCACCTAATTTAATTTAATGTTTATATAGAGCTGAGTTGCAGAAAATCTTTCATATATGTATCATAGAAAATCTAACAAATAGAAAAACTCTAGATCTGTGTGGATTTGATCATATCTTATGCCATTTACATTTAGGCCACATCATAAAATCTGTTGTAAAATGGTCTGACAGTTCTGTGAGATTTGAATTTTTTATGGGAATGGCCTTCCAGATGAGCCAAATTTTGTGAGATTTTATCACAGTGTGAGCTATGGCATGTATGCATCAGCAGGTATGAAGACACATAAACAGTTATTAAAGTGGACTTATTCAGATATTAGCAATTTGGTAAATAGCTAAGGTATCCTAATATTTAGGGTAACTACAGTTTAACATGGTTCTCGATATATTTTATTGTTTAATTATTCCTGTGTTAATCCTTAAAGTGTCAAGCAAATTTGTAGCAGATGACATTCTTAACTTTTTTTTATATATATATATATTTTTCAGAGAAAATAAGCCTTGATATTTCATGTGAATCATTGCATAGCAAGACTTATTTCAAGACAAATTTCAAGACTTATTTTCTTTGAAAAAAACTAAATAAATAAATTTCAGAATGTCGCCTGCTGCAGTTGTGATTGGCCTTTCTAAGGGTTAAGGATTTGAGTTGTGTTTATCCTTTCTTATCATTTGCCTCAAGATTCAGTTCACCCTCAAACATTGCTGTTTTTGTCTACCTCATGAATTCAAATGAGTATGTAAATTTCACATCTTGAATATACATAATCTACTTCATAAATATTTATACATTTATTTCTGCTGCACATGGCCATAGATCTGTTTAGTTTATGTTTTATGTATAGGTGCTTTAGTTTATTTTGTTTAAAATTAACTCTTGTTATCAGAAAGATATTGTTTATTATATATATACATACATATGTATATGATTAGTGCTATTTTCATTTTATAATTTACATTTCACAGTTTTCCCATGCTGCATGTAAAATGCATTCAAGCATTAGTTAATGCTTAGCATGCTGGGTAAAATTTTCCAGCAGACGAAATATTTTGAAATATTTTTCTTACTTTTCACAGAAAATAGTGCTTGACAAACTGTCTCCTAACCCTACTTTTCTGGGAAAAGTAAATAAAAATGTTACCATTTTGTCGTCTGCTGAATTTGTCCAGAGAAAGCTACAGATTAAAGCAATGTATGCCATTGCTTGAGTAAAGTGACAATGATCATGGAAATTAATTCAGAATTTTTTTTATTAAATTCAGTTTGAAGATGATATCTAATTCAGCCATTAATATGATATTTTATTTAACATATAGCATGCTGGGTAAAAATATCAGCAGATGACATTTTGAAATACTTTTCTTATTTTTCCCAGAAAATAGGCTTTGACATTTCATGCAAATTGTCTCCACAGGAGACAATTTGCATGAAATGCCAGAGTCTGTTTTCTGGAAAAAAAAAAAACACAAGAAAAATATTATCTGAATATGTCATCTGCTGAATTAGCCCAAAGAGTGGAGAAAGGCAGTTTAGTTGTAATTTGATAATAGAAGACAAATGGAATGATGGTAAATTTTAATGTGTTGTGAAGTACTGAGTTGGTAGTATAGAAGTGAAGTGTAGTTAATGCAAGTGATTTATAGTGCCAATAATCCAAACCTTTTTCTGTTACTAAGGAAAGTCAGAAAAGCTTTGAAAATGGCTGTTTTACGTAATTTTCCTCCAAATCTAATTGAAGAAACAAAACATAAATTGTATAGTTAATGCTTAGCATGCTGGGTAAAAAGTTTGGCAGACCACATTTTGAAACATATGTTTCTTGGTTTTTCTAGAAATAGGTTTTGACATTTCATACAGATTGTCTCCTAAGGAGACACTTTGCATGAAATGTCAAACCTATCTGGGAAACTGTCATGAATGTGACGTCTGCTAAATTTGCCCAGAGAGTGTTTAAGTTTTTCTTTAGTGTATTTATTCTGATAGGAGAGATCATTTTGAAGTGAATTCAGGGACAAATGTAGCTACATAAATCATATCATAGAAACTTGCCTGGGAAAGTCATGTTGATGTGAATAGTGAAGCAGAAGCCCAGATTTGTTCATGTATTTACCCTAAGTATTTGGACACCTTAACTCCGTACCATACTTTTCCTGGAAGTACAGGTCCATTTTTGCTACCTTTTGAGGTAATGGCTGGGTGGCAAACAGAGAGGGTCTACTCTATTGAGGGTCTACACTGTTTTCTCGGGACTGATAATCCAGATACATAGGGTAAATACAGGTGCTTGTTTCTTGTTCACAAAAAGTATTACAGTCGACTCACATTATCGCGAAGTCCAAGGCACTCCCTGAACTTCCAGATATCTGTACCTCGACATATCAGATTTGCAGAATTTAGGAAAAAAATAACCGAATAACCACATTTTACAAATGAATATGGAATTTGACTCTTGAAGTTAGATATATTGAAAATATTGTGAAAAAGAGGAGAAATTGCTCCTTTGGAGCAATTTCTCCTCTTTTCCACAATATTTTGTTACCTGTTGTTAGATTTTCATGCTAAAACAGGGACCAGATTTGCACTTCGAGATAAGTGGTGGTTTGAGATAAGCAAAGTCGAGATAATGAAAGTCGTATGTATATATTTTTTTTATTACTCCATGAAAATGTATGTTGTAGGTACTCATCAGAAGCACCTCATGGAGATTCAGCTTCCAAAGATTAGCCCTATATCCTCATAAAAGACTGTGCCACAAAATGAGAAAATGTCTGACATACAACCATTGAAAAGTAGGACCTGCTGATGCATCTCCATAGTCTGATAGCAGTCTTCTTCCGACACTCGTTGGAGATATAAGGTTTCTTCAGGTAGACTGCTAAGACTAATCAGACTAAGTGGATATGCAGGTTGATCTAAGTCTTTACCTGGCATACATGTCATAAGGTACATTTTCTTGATGTTTTGCTTGACTGGACCACTGAGTAAATGCTCAAGACCAGTCTGTGATCCATCCAGTCCGGATAGTCTTTTTACTGTTTATACTGGCACATAGAGGTACTGTATTTATTCCTCAAATCTGATCATGTCCATTTTACTACCTGTTCTTATGTTTAAAATTGCTGGGTGAGTGGCAAACAGTGTAGACTCAGATCAGATGCTGCATTCTGCAGCATCTGATCTGGGTCTACACTGTACAGGGGCATCTGTTTCAGGCAAAAGAATGTGCACAATACCAGTTAACCACTTTGAGGACAGCCTGCCCAGTAAAAGTGCGGTTAACTGACTGCACTCATCATGACCCCATTGGGTTGACTGGGCCATAAAACCTCAAACAAACAAACAGGGGCATTGTGTCTGAATACTTCAGATAAATACAGTACCCAGTGATATGCAAAAAGCCAAGTCTGTCCAGATAACATACATGTGCATAAAGAGGAGGCTAATCTGGCTCTTCACTATTTGTCATAGGCTTTCCCTTGGCATACAGTATTTGGGTACAGCAGAGCAAACAGTACCTAGCTGGCTAGCTTTTTTATCAGAGCATCAATTAAGTGTTTATGTTCTGAATGCTGGGTAAAAATTTTAGGAGACATTTTGAAATTTTTTTTTTTTTTTGAAAATGAGGGTTGACATTTCATGCAAATGGTCTCCTTAGAGGACAATTTGCATGAATTATCAAACTCCATTTTCTGCAGACAAAAAAAAAACCTGTCAATTTGTCATCTGCTGAATTTGCTAAGACTATGTACAGTTACATAAGGGAGGTGGGCACTGTCAAGTTAATGTTGGGTTGTATACCTGAACTGTTTTGGGTAAAGAAATGCATTATGGATTTGAAAAGTCCTGGCTCATCCATGCGGTCTGATGTTTGTTGACAGAAGCATTAAACACTGGCAGAGATGGATGGTTTGGAACAGTGTGTCCACAAGCTGATCTGGTACATCCCTATTCAGTTGTTGTTTATATGCGTCACAGGGTGAGAAAAGGTGTCCTTGCAGACAGCCAGGCCCCAAATCAGACTGCACAAAATGCACAATCTGATGTGGACCTTCACCTGACAGAATCATTAAAAATATACATCACTGTACTGCTTAACTTCAATGGCTCGAATGACTTTGGGACTATGGAAAATTGTTAGAGACATGGGTAGTTCGAGCCACTGATGGTTAATCACGGGCCAAGTCAGGAACAATAATTTAGGAAAGTCTTTGCGATCTTCTATTCAATAATGGTATGTTGAGTGTACTCATTAGAATTGCCTCATCGAGGCAATTCTAATGAGTACATACAACATACAATTTCATGATAAGAAAATTTCCTTAACCCTTAAGACGCCAAACACAATTGTCGTCTGCTTAGTCTTCTGCCGAATACTTTAAGTCATTGTTGCAAACAGTGTGGACCCAGATCAGACTGCTCCTCTAGAAGCAGTCTGATCTGGGTCCACACAGTTTGCCTATATGCAAAAAGTATGTTTGAAAAGTTTGCAAAAAGATGCAGCAGACGACATAAACAGACATTTTCAGATGCAGGTTTTCTTGGCGCTTTAAGGGTTAAATATTTGTTTTCTGGAGCTGTTGGAAGAATTTCTTAGGGACTTAAACATAAGTTCGAATCACCCATGCTAAACGAGCCATCGGTGTTCGAGCTATTGAGGTTTGACTATACATGTATATTAAAAGCCCTTATCAAATTGTGCAGGTCGGCTATCTGATCTAAATCTTCCCTGTTTGTCTATGCCCCAAAGAATCTTTTCTTCTTGTGCAGGGCGTATATGATATTCCTTCCATGTTTTTCATATTGAACTTGCTAGCCAGAGTTTAGGTAATGTTTGACCCGGTGTGGCGCACATGTTGACCTTGAAAGGTCAAGATTACCTCATAACTTATTCATAAAGTGAAAAGCTAAGCCAGTACTTGTGTATCCATTACTTGTTTTGTTCACCTCATAGCTCTAGATATGATGGCTAGCCAATGTTTTCTTATATCTCATTGCAAACATGTTGTGATAATTAGGATATTATGATATTCAATTGGGATCACATGTTGTGATACTCAATTAGGATCATATTGTGTGATCCTTGTTGGAATAATCTTAACACTTTGCATGCTAGGAAAACATTTCAGCACGTAACATTTTGAAATATTTTTTTCCAAGGAGACAATTTGCTTGAAGTGTCAGATCCTATTTTCTAGGAAAAGAATCATCAGTTTGTTGTCTGCTGACTTTGACATAGCATGGCAAGTGTTACGTTTCCATTGAGAAATGAAAAGTCAGTTGTTGTTTTGATGAAATAAAAATATCTTATCTAGAGCTACTGGGCATTGTAACTTGTAAATATTTTGTTGTGATTTCTTTTACAAACCATGTTTGTTTGTCTAGGCAACTTCACAAAGTAACGGGGAAATCTGAATGGTTTCCTGCTCAGAGAAAAATGAACCCGATAGTAATAAAAAGACGCTTCATTATACGAAGTAACTGATTTTGAAACAAAAAAGTACAGGTCTGGAATTTGATTTCTCAGCCCATTTGTTCAAAGCGTAGTTAGCTTAACAAGCTTGTTAATGACATACTCATTAACTGTTGTAGCTTAAGTATTTTCAAATACATAGATATTTTTGCTGCAAAAATGTGAGTAGCTTTGCAATGTAAAAGCTACTTACATTTTTTCCCAGCAAAAAAGATCAATGTATTTGCCATATTTGAAGACAGAAATTTTTACCTTATGTTTGCTAACAACTCTGTTAAGTTTTGAAGAACTGGGCCCAGGTTGACAAATGCACACATGCATGCAAACACACACTTTTCACAAAAATTAGCGAGTATTTATTTGAAGTAAAAAGAAGCAAACAAAAAAAAAAAAAAAAATGGCTTCTGGCATATGCAGATGGGAACATGGTGCAGTCCTCTGATTAAGATTAGCATGGTATCATCAGAATGAATATTTTTGAAAATATGGGCCCATTTGTTCAAAGCGTTGTTAGCTTAACAAGCTCATTAAGGGTCATTTCGTTAACTGTTTTAGCAGATTCAATACACAATATTCTGATATTTTTTGCTGAAAAAATGTGAGTAGCTTTTGCACTGCAAAAGCTACTCACATTTTTTCAGCAAAAAATTTCAGCATATTTGCGTATCACTTGATGTAAATTTTAACAAATCGTTAACTAACGATGTTGTTAGCTTTGAACAACTGGGCCATGGTTGACATATTAACCCTTGTCCTGCTGAACCCTGATATGCCCTACCTTTGCATACATTGCCAATCCAGGTCAATTGGCTTCTGAAGAAGCCAACTGATCTTGATCTGCACTGTTTGCCATTTAGTATGTGAATGTGTATCAATGTGATTAAGTAATCTGATTGGCTGAAAATTAAAAGTAGGATGGCATCTTAATTTATTCAGCGTGGCAAGGGTTAATGATTATAATGTGCATTGTAAATTTTTATTCTCAGTAAACTGTTTACTTCAGACACTGTTTTGGCCCTAATGATATGGTTTTAAAATATGTACCTCCCCACCCACCCCTACTTTTTGTAAAAGTTGTTTTCCTGTCTTTATTAATTTAGTTACTATATTGCTTCCATTATTTTGAATAGCTATGCAGCTAGAAAAGTTATTGAACTAATTGATATGTCATAAAGTCATGCATGTTGATACATAAAGTTTAGAGTAGCACAAAACTTCATTTTTCTTGTTTTAAAATTTAGATGCTAAAACTTAAGTGGTAACATGTAATTTTCTGTCTTCCCTCATTACTGTAGGACTCCTGTAGCTTTTAAAGGCTTGGGACTTTAAAATTTAGTTATAGCTGGCAGGAGTTCCTGGCATCCAGGGCCCAGTTGTTCAAAGCTAATGACGTCGTTAGTTAACGATTCGTTAAAATGTACATCGAGTGATACACAAATATGCTGAAATTTTTTGCTGAAAAAATGTGAGTAGCTTTAGCTACTCACATTTTTTCAGCAAAAAATTTCAGAATATTGTATATTGGATCTGCTAAAACAGTTAACGAAATGACCCTTAACGAGCTCATTAAGCTAACGACGCTTTGAACAACTGGGCCCAGGTTTGGATGTATAAAATAACCTGTATGGATACAGTTATTAGTTCTTGTTAGACATGATGAGCTATCAGGATTCCAGACACTGAAGTTCAGCTGTATATAATTCATCTCTAAGGCATGCCACTGTTTTTACTTTAAAAGTTTTCAAGAAAATGAGAATGACATTTCATGTTAATCAACCTTTGCTGTCTGCATATGCTTACGGCACCTTCCCACATGACACGGTTATGTTATAGGGTTAGTAGCCATAATAAAAGCTGCATAGCTTGATAAAGGAGTACCAAGATTTTTATCTTATTTCTACATATGAAAATATCATTGTGGATAAACATTCAAGTTATTGAGACAATGCTAATGGTTATCCAAAATGTATCTAGAAATGAGAACAAATACCAATAAAAGCAACATTTACCTGGAGCTAAATTGACACTTAGATGCTATGGGCAACTTCAGCAGATGACAAACTGAAGATATTTGTCTTATTTTTCCTAGAAAATAGGATCTGAAACTTCCTTAGGAAACAATTTGCATGAAGTATCAGATCCTATTTTCTAGGAAAAATAAGGAAAATATTCCAAAGTGTCGTCGGCTGAACTTTATACTCAGCATGCTAAGCATTAGAACAGCAGTATTATAGTATAGATTTTCATGTTAAAAGCGTCATGCAAAATTGTAGCAGACGACATTTTGAATTTTCCATTGTTATTTTTCAAGAAAGTAAGGTTTGACATTTTATTGTTGTGACTGCTTTAGGACGAAGAAGAGATACAGGGATCACTTTCCAGTGTCACTTTCGGCATTGTCATCATCAACAATGACAAGTCTGTGCATCTCTTTCTGAAACACAAATGGAACTTCATACATCCGCCATGATGCACCCTGCCCACTGCCATTGACTGTCACTGACCTTGACCTACTTTTCATGCTTGTCTGTGCATTTAGCTTCTTTTCTTGAACACCACCACCAGCAGTCTGGACAGTCATTTGGCAAATTTCTTGTCTTTTTATGGAGGTGATTGTGATAAAATAGCAAGCCTTATTTTTTCACATGAAATACCAAACCTTATTGTCTCTAAAAACTAAAAACATTTCAGATTGTCGTCAGCTGCTGTTGTCATTGGCTCTTTAAGGGTTAATGTAAGATTATGTTAACTCACTAGCATCAAATGAGCTATATCAAATTGCCAGGCATGGGGAGCTTAAACTGTTCAAAATGGTAATGGCTCTGTTCAGCCTATACATGTGCAGAGTCTATTCTAAATCTTCACATTTTTGCTGGTAGATGTTCGTGAAGATCTTGATCAGACAGCACTGATCATCTGGGCCCAGTTGTTCAAAGCATCCTTAGTTTAACGAGCTCGTTAGTGGTCAAAATATTAACTGTTCTAGTAAGTACAATATCTGATTCGCAGGTATTTTTGCTGAAAAAATGTGAGTAGCTTTTGCACATTTTTTCAGCAAAAATATTAGCGTATATGCTATATTTAATGATTAAAGATTTAACACTATGTTAATGACAGCGTTAGCTTTGAACAACTGGGCCGTGGAGTTTTACTGGGTGTTTATGTATTACCGTATTTACCCAAAATATTTGGAAAGACAGGCTTGTGGAAATATGTAGATCCGGATCAGACTGCAGTTCAGTCTACTATTCACTATTTTGTAATAATTATATACGTGTTCAAAGCTTAGGATAAGTATGGTAAGGAATTTGTCCAAATATTTAGGCTTAATATGGTAACACACCAATTTATCAGTTTATTAGGTGTCAAAAATGTTTAGCCATGCAGTGTGACCTTTAGCACTACAGGCTAATTCAGAACAATTTGCTATTCTTATCAGAAATTAGGGTTTGACATTCCTTGCATGGAGAGTTCGCTTAACTGTCAAACCCTATTTTCTGAAAAAAAAAAAAAAAAATAAAAAAAAAAATAAAAAAATAAAAAACGTGTCAGCTGATGTTTTACCCAGCCTACAGATACTAGTGGCAAACGTTTAAACTGCAGGGGTATTTTCAAGGAGGGTATGTTTTGTTAAGATGCAGCTCATTGATAGACTGGGTAGATCAGCACTGCCAGTCACTGCAGACCATTACAACCCGTGCTGCTGCTATAGGCAACAGCAGACGACAGATTATTTTTCCCCAGAAAATAGGATTTGAAATTTCAAGCAAATAGTCTCCTGAGGAGACAATTTGCATGAAATGTCAAATCCCATTTTCAGGAAAAAAATAAGACAAAAATCCAAATTGTCGTCTGCTAAAGTTTTATACCCAGAATGCTAATCATAAAAAGATTTTTTTTGTTTCTTATAGGTTGTGTGTTACCTTGTTGTCTCCCATGGTTTTATCATCATCATGTTTTATGTTGTCATTTATTTTATAAACAAATAAAATGATTGAATGATACAACTTGTTATTTTCTTATTTGAGTAAATCCATTTGGTTAGAGAGGCAAGTACTTTCTGGGATTGTTGGCAGAATATCTCCTTTGGGTTTTTGAGCTCATGGGTTTGTTCCTCTGCTATCATGCAAAATATTAAAATGGTGCAAAAGATTATCACTTAGCATAAAGAACTGACAGGCCCCCTGAAAAAAAAGTTTTTTTTATAAAGGCTATTTTTGGTCAAATACAAGATCTTCAGGTGAATTTTAAACTAAATAAAGAGCATAAAAGGTTAAAGGACAACTACAACTAGAAATTGTATTTATAATATCCATATGCTTGCCTCTAAAGATAATACAAGGTAACAAGCTGTCACATGACAGCATAGCTGGCCTATTTGCACCTTGTCTTCCTATGTTTTCACATTAACACATCAAAAGATGTCTTCTGTATTTTTAGCTCACCTGAGCTCTGCTCAGGATGAGCTATTGTGATCACTTTTCGTCCGTCGTCCGTCCGTCCGTCCGTGCGTCCGTCCGTCCGTGCGTCCGTCCGTTAACATTTTCAAACGACTTCTCCTCTGAAACCGCTGAGCCAATTTTGCTCAAATTTCATATGGAGCCTCCTTAGGGTGGGGGAACGAAAAATTGCTAAAATGGTCGCGGTCCGTTGACCAAGATGGCCGCCACGCCCATATATGGTAAAAACCTTTAAAAATCTTCTTCTCCAGAACCGAGAATGCCTTGGGGCTGAACCTTTGCAGGAATCATCGGGGACGGGAGGTCTACCAAAATTGCTAAAAGAATTGTCGTACGTTGACGTTTGACCTTTTTACGGCAAGGTCAAGTTTGCTTCCCTATGCATTTGTATGGGAAAAACCTTTAAAAATCTTCTTCTCCAAAACCGAGCATGCCTTATGGCTGAATCTTTGCATATATCTTTGGGAACAGGAGAGCTACCAAAATTGCTAAAATAATGGTCGTACATTGACATTTGACCTTTTTACGTTAAGGTCAATTTTGCTTCCTTATGCATTTGTATGGGAAAAATGACCAGAATTTCAAACAACTTCTCCTCTGGAGCCTCTGGGCCAATTTTGCTCAAATTTCATATGGAGCCTCCTTAGGGTGGGGGAACAAAAAATTGCTAAAATGGTCACGGTCCGTTGACCAAGATGGCCGCCACGCCCATATATGGTAAAAACCTTTAAAAATCTTCTCCTTCAGAACCGAGAATGCCTTTGGGCTGAACCTTGGCAGGAATCATCGAGGACGGGAGGTCTACCAACATTGCTAAAAGAATTGTCGTACGTTGACGTTTGATCTTTTTACGGCAAGGTCAAGTTTGCTTCCCTGTGCATTTGTATGGGAAAAACCTTTAAAAATCTTCTTCTCCAAAACCGAGCATGCCTTATGGCTGAATCTTTGCATATATCTTCGGGAACAAGAGGGCTACCAAAATTGCTAAAATAATGGTCGTACATTGACATTTGACCTTTTTACGTTAAGGTCAATTTTGCTTCCTTATGCATTTGTATGGGAAAAATGTTCAGAATTTCAAACAACAACTTCTCTGGAGCCTCTGGGCCAATTTTGCTCAAATTTCATATGGAGCCTCCTTAGGTAGGGGGAACAAAAGATTGCTAAAATGGTCACGGTTCATTGACCAAGATGGGCGCCATGCCCATATATGGTAAAAATCTTTATAAATCATCGGGGACAGGGGGTCTACCAAAGTTGCTAAAATAATGGTCATACATTGACATTTGACCTTTTTACGGCAAGGTCAAGTTGCTTCCTTATGCATTTGCATGGGAAAAAACATTTAAAAATCTTATTCTCCAAAACCGAGGATGGCTTGTGGCTGAATCTTTGCATATATCATCTGGAACAGGCGGTCTACCAAAGTTGCTAAAATAATTGTCATACATTGACATTTAACCTTTTTACGGCGAGGTCAAGTTTGCTTCTGTATGCATTTGTATGGGCGCCATACATTTGTATGGAAAAAATGTTGATAATTTCAAATGGCTTTTCCTCTGAAGCCTCCGGGCCAGTGTTGCTCAAATTTCATGCGGAGCCTCCGTGGGCAGGAGAATGAAAGATTGCTAAAATGGGTATGGTCCATTGATCAAAATGGCTGCCATGCCAATATATGGTAAAAACCTTTAAAAATCTTCTTCTCCATAACCAAATAAGCCCTGGGGTCCTAATCTTTGCACAAATTATAGGGGACAGGAGATCTACCAAAATTGCTCAAATGATGGTTTATGTTGACATTTGACCTTTTTACCTCCAAGGTCAAATTTGCTTCCCTATTTGTGTGGGCCATATACATTTATATTGAAAGTATCGAAGTGACTTGTAGATCAACAGTAGTTAAAATTGTTCTGATTGGAAATCTAAGATGGCCATCATCTGGTTTATATTTATAATATGTCCCTGCCACTGTGCTGTTTACATGTATAAAATCACGATTCTTCAGAAACCACTTAGCCAATTTCCACCAAATTTCACATTGATCCTTCTGTTGAAATGTGATTGATAGTTTATTCATGATCATGCTCCATTGACTGTCAGGCCCATATATTCTTCTTCAAAACTAAGAACTGCTCAAATGATGATATTTTCATTAGTTGCGATGATAGGATTGGATAAATGTTGCATAACATCTGCATGTCTGCAGTGGCTATGTCACTCAGGTGAGCGAATCGTGGCCCGTGGGCCTCTTGTTATATGATTCTATTCCAAATACAATAAGTTTTGTGAGTCTGAATATAAATCACACATCCCTCTATAAATTTTAAAAGCAAATCTATGTTACATGGAACACTGACCTAGATATATTTTGAGGTTGATCATCGCATCACATGGAACTAATGTTCCTGGTATGAAATTTCTCCATCAAAGTCTTCCAGTTATTAGGCAAAATCACTGAACAATGAAATATAGGCCACACTGACCTAGATATACTTTTATGTCAACAGGTCACATGGAAGTTAAAATCTAGGTATGACATTTCTCTATCAAATAGTCTTCAAGATATATGGTAAAATCACTGGACTATGAAATGTAGGTCACAATGACCTACATATATTTTTAGGTTACTTTTAGTGTCACATGGAACTAATATTCATGGTATGATATTTCTCCATCAAATAGTCTTTGAAATATAAGGAAAAATCACTGGACCATGAAATATAGGTCACACTGACATGCATATATTTGAGGTCAGCCTCCTTGTCACATGGAACTAATATCTAAGGTATGACATTTCCCTGATCAAATAGTCATCGAGATGTAAGGCATAATCACTGGACTATGAAATATGGGTCACATTGACCTACATATAATCTTCACTCTTCGTGTCACATGGAACTAATATCTAAAGTATGACATTTTTCTATCAAATAATCTTCAGGTTATAAGGCATAATCACTGGTCCATGAAATATAGGTCACATTGACCTACATATATTTTAAGGTCGCTCTTCGTGTCACATGGAACTAATATCCAAGGTATGACATTTCTCTATCAAACAGTCTTCAAGATATAAGGCATAATCACTGGACCATGAAATATAGGTCAAATTGACCTATATATACTTTGAGGTCACTCTTAGTGTCACATGAAACTAATATCCAAGGTATGAGATTTCTCTATCAAATAGTCTTCAATACAGGAGGCATAATTACTGGACCATGAAATATAGGCCACACTGACCTAATTATATTTTAAGGGCACTCTTCGTGTCATATGGAACTAATATCCAAGGTACGACATTTCTCCATTAAATAGTCATCGAGATATAAGGCGTAATCACTGGACCATGAAATATGGGTCACATTGACTTACATATATATTGAGGTCACTCTTCATGTCACATGGAATTAATATCTAAGGTATGACATTTCTATATCAAATAATCTTCAAGTTATAAGGCATAATCACTGGTCCTTGGAATATAGGTCACATTGACCTACATATATTTTGAGGTCACTCTTTGTGTCACATGGAACTAATATCCAAGGTATGACATTTCTCTATCAAATAGTCTTCGAGATATTAGGCACTATCACTGGACCATGAAATACAGGTCAAACTGACCTACATATATTTTGAGGTCACTCTTAGTGTCACATGAAACTAATATCCAAGGTATGTCATTTTTCTATCAGTCTTTGAGATATGAGGCATAATCACTGGACCATGAAATATAGGTCACACTGACCTAATTGTATTTTGAATTCACTCTTTGTGTCAAATGGAACTAATATCCAAGGTATGACATTTTTCCATCAAATAGTCTAAGAGATACAAGGCAAAATCACTAAACCATGAAATAAAAGCCACTGGACTGAAATGTAGGTCACCATGACCTCCACCCAATGACACTTAAAGCAATGTCACAAGGTTGACTGATGTTATTACCTAGGATGTGTTTACAATGCTAGCATAACAGAAATGCACTAAACACTTAACAAGATACCTATGGACACTTAGACGACCCTTCCAGACACCCATGTTCTGAATATGAATGCTTATTGATGACTGACAACTAAGATATAAGCATATGAAAACACAGCAATAGAGCATTTTACAAAGGCGGCCTAGATTTTGACCCCTAGCCTTGCCCGGGGCATGAACCTAGAAGTCTGTTCTTACGAAATCACAGACGACCCTACCAAGCACCCATGTTCCAAATATGAATGGTCTGTGGTACAAGCATTTGTTTGAGATACAAGCATTTGAAAAACTTTAACACAGTGTGACAGGAACGCGCAGACGACCGTGGTGACTACAATAGGTCTCCTTGTACTTTGTACAGGTGAGCTGAAAATGCCCGATCTTCAAAGTGCCATAACTCCCAAAATATTTTTCAGAATTTATTCTAAAGACAATCAGGTTATCTTCTCACCACTACCAATCTATTCATCAAGTTATGAGGCTCTAGCTCCAACACTTTTTGAGATTTTTTTTTTTTTTTTTTTTTATTTAAATCTGTAAATTTTATTCTCTTTACCCATTACAAATCTCTTTTTGGATCCGGGCTATCCAAAAAGATACAAAAGCAATTTCTTTTATCCATCTTATAGCCATCATTGCCACTCATCATGTGCACTATTCTCTCATTCTCTTTCATATGATCCAACCTTTATAAAATTTAAGTTGAATTTCCTTTGGAAATTAAGATAGTGCACCTTTTTTACAATCACTCATCCATTATATTTTCCTAACTGTTTACAGATCATATTTGTCATTTTTTTTTATACCTGGCAGCCCGGTATAGGGAAAGGGGGAGAGGGGTGGCAGGTGGGGCTGGGGGAGGGGGACGGGATGGAGTGGGTTGGATGTTGCACAGAATATCTCTATATGTCAGACAACTATCATTATTTTAATTACTATATTTCTGTATCATTATGTTAAGTAATTCTATTAATTAATGTCTGATATCGGCTCCAGTCTTTCTGGAATTCATCTTCTTTTTTATGTGAATAAGCTATATTCTTATGAACTTTATACATAAATTTCAGTTTCTTTTGAAAAACACTTAGAGTCAAAGATTGCTTTTTACATCTAGCCAGATATAAATAATATTTTGCATAAAGCAATATGAAATTAAATATTTTGCTGAAGGTATGTTCCCTCTGCAAGCCAAATATAAAATATTCTTCTGTAATATTACATTGAATATTGCAAGTACCTAACCACCTTGCTATCTCTCTAATAAACTTTTGGGTTTTATCACATTTCCATAATACATATGTAGATGGATAATTGTTTCATTATTTGACTGGCAAAAGGTACATAATGAGTCATTTTTTATTCTCATTTGATACAGCAGTTTATTTGTTACTAGTATGTTATGGTTTATGCTTATTTGAAACCATTGCATTGCTGGATATTTGGTTATGTTGAAGGGAAATAGATATATATATTCTTCCAATTGTTATTTGTTATATTATATAGCTTATTCCAGGTCACCTGTCCTGTAGCTATTTCTTTATTTCTATTTAAGATGTTATACATGGCTTGGGTCCCTTTCTTTTGTTGTAGCATGGGGTAAATATGTGACGGAGTGAATGGACATGGTTGTTTATGAGTAATTTGTATATTTATATTTTTTAGGTACATTTTTATTGATTTTATTAAACCATTGTACTGTAAAAAGTTTGTTTGAATACCTGTTTTTTGCATAAATTCAGTTTGCTCATAGAATTCCCCATGTTCATTTATTAAGTCATTGACATATTTTATACCATTGTCGAACCAAGATTGATAATATATGTGTGTTCCGCCAATCTGTATATTTTTGTTATAGTATATTGGACTTGTCAATACATATTCCTCAGTAACTAAAGTTTTCTTATTTATATTTATTATTGACTGTAGGACATCCTTCCAAAATTGATTAGTAATTCTTTTAATTCTGTCTTCTACATATTTCATATTGTTTCCTGTTAATTCATCAATTTTAATTTGTGATGTTATTAAAGCAAGCCATTTACTGTCTGTGGTTAAAAGCCTTCTTATCCAAGTAGATTTGAGAGCATCTATAAAAGCCCTTAAGTTAATCATTTTTAATCCTCCATCACAATACTGCTTGATTACTGTAGATTGTTTCAGTTTACTAGTCTTGCTATTCCATAAGAAATCAAACAGTATATCATTTATTTTTTGGATTATTTCATTATTTGGGTTTGGCAACATTATGAAGAGATGATTAAATATTGCTATCATAAATGTTTTTATAACTGTTATTTTACCTATTGGTGATAGTGACCGTTTTGCCCACTGTTTGGCTGTATTTTGAAGGTGTTGTAATTTTATTGCAAAATTCACATTTACCATACTGTCAAGATCAACACTGAAATTTATCCCCAACAGCTTAAATTTATGGTGTCCCCATGCAAGTTTCCATTTCGTTTTAATTGTGTCAGAGCTGTATTTTTGGAGCCTATCCAAACAAGTTGTGTTTTATCAAAGTTTACTTTAAAGCCTGATATTTTTGCAAATTTTTCTAACTCCTCAAGTGTACTATTTAAAGATTCCTTTGAACCATCTAAGAATATTGTTGTATCATCTGCAAATTGTGTAACTTTAAATTCTGTATCATTTAAAAATATGCCTTTTATTTTCTTATTTTTCCTTATTGAGTTTGACAGAAATTCTGCGCATATGATAAATAGATAAGGAGATAATGGATCCCCTTGTCGACATCCGCGACTTATACTAAAAAATGCTGATAAATAGCCACACTGAATGATTGCTGATGTAATATTACTATAAAATGTATGTATCCATCTTCTTAAGGAGTAACCAAAATTAAGAAACGTTAATGCTTTCTGGATAAATGACCATGACAAGGAGTCAAAAGCTTTCTCGAAATCTATTAATAATAAAAGTCCTGGAATGTTTTTTTGCTCTGTATGTTTCATTAAATCATATTCTTACGACATGAAAGTCGTAACAAAGGAATGAAGCACAGCTGAAAAAAATTCTCACGTCTGCCGTGGGAATCGAACCTGGTCCTCCCGGATAAAAATCCAATGCTCTAACCACTGAGCCAGAGAGTCAACTCCCTGACGCAGTTGTCAGAGATTGAATATACACTTAGAAGCTATGCGTAATCTGCCAAGGCAGATAATGGAAGGTAGGAGTGCCCGGCCGTAACACTCCCCCTTTTCAAGGAAGTCATCATTTATGATGACGTGAAGCCATTTTCGGCGTATTAAGTCCTATCCCGGACGAGCCCCCATCTTACGACATGAAAGTCGCAACAAAGGAATCAAGCATAGCTGAAAAAATATTCCGCCTTTCGTGGGATTCGAACCCGGTCCTCCCGGTTAAAAATCCAATGCTCTAACCACTGAGCCAAAGAGTCGACTCCCTGACGCAGTTGTCAGAGATTGAATATACACTTAGAAGCTATGCGTAATCTGCCAAGGCAGATAATGGAAGATAGGAGTGCCCGGCCGTAACAATATACTAATCTAGTATTTTCACCAATGTATCTTCCTTTTATAAATCCTGTTTGGTCTTTATCTATCAATTTGTCTACTACCGATTTAATTCTGTTAGCTATTGCACCCGAAGCAATCTTGTATACTGTATCAAGAAGTGTTAGTGGTCTCCAATTTTTTAGAAATTGCTTTGGTTTATTTTCCTTTGGGATACATGTAATAATTCCTTGTCTTTGTGTGATTGAAAGCTCTCCAATTTCATATCCTAAATTAAGTGACCTAAGAACAAAAATCCCTGTCTCCAAAAAACCTTGAAAAATTCAGCAGAAAATCCGCTTAACCTTGGACTTTTGTCATGTTTCATATTATATAGAATATCTGATATTTCCTTATAAGTTAACAAACCCTCTATTGTATTCGCCTCTTCATTCTTAAGTTTGGTCATATTGCTATCATTCATATATTGTTCTACCGGTATGTCATTTTTTTCCAATTTTCCATCTTTATTTTCATATAATTTTCTGTAGAAATTTTCAGTTTCCTTCAGAATTTCTTGCTGTTCAGTTAGAATTGTACCATCATCTTTTTCTAATTGGTCTATAATCTTGGAAACATAATTGTGTTTTTCCAATCCGCAAAAATATTTTGTTGGTTTTTCTCCTTGGTCTATATACTGAGCTTTAGATCTTATCATTTATCCTTTCAGTTTTTCATTCCTTATATCATATAGTTCTGTTTTGAGATTTTCTATTTGTTCAGTGCTATTTATCTCTGTGTTCTCTTCTAGATCTGCTATTCTCTTTATTAAATGTTTCTCCCTACAATTTCTTTGTTTGTTTTTAAAGCTTGCATAAGATATTGACTTTCCTCTAATTTCCATCAGTAAAGTATCTAAAAAAAGTTGATCATTTATCATAAATTGTATTTCTCTATTTGGAATGCTTCTATTTCATCATGATTATAGACAGGTAAAGCATATTGTTTTTTGGTTTCCATGATCTTTTCATTGATTTGCTTCAAATATTCAAGGTCGGTTAGTAATGAGTTATTATGTTTCCAGTATGAATTTCCATTTTCAAAATTTGTTAGATTAAGTTCTAAGGTTACAGGTGAATGGTCAGATCTGTAACTAGGTTCAATTGATGTTTTTTTTACATATTGCATTAGTTTTTCAGAAATCAGGAAATAATCCAATCTTGCTTGTTTACAAGGGTTTTTTTTTCGCCATGTAAATTTTTTTAGTGATGGAAATTTTTCTCTGAAGGGGTCTAATAAATATTTTGTATCTATAATTTCTAGGACTTTGTTTTGAGCTTTTTCATTGTTAACATGTTTATAGTTATAGTAGTCTAAATCTGGGTTTATTACACAGTTGTGAGATATTTTGCTGACAAGGGAAAATGCCCAAATTTACAAAGGGACATTACTCATGCCCAGAAGCAATAGGCCCCTTCAACTTCCTTCTCATCTATTTTTCCATGAGGAATTCACATATGAAATTTTAAAACATTAGCATACATGGTTCTTAAGTTGTGATTTGCACAAGAAAGCAACAATATTAAATGGCCAGAAATTTCAAAGGGCCATAATTCAAATAAAAATTTCATGAAATTGGTTGAAAAATTTTAATCAGGTGATCTCCTCCTCAGTCCCAATCTATACAACAAATATCAAGGCTCTAGCTCAAAGACTTTTTGACATATTTTGCTAAAGAGATTTCAATGTTATTTTATTAAATGGGAAATAACTCTGAAATGGGAGATAATTTGGATAAAAAAAATATGGGTCACCAATTTTTTCATGAGGAATCCATATATGAAATTTCAAAACATTAGCATACATGGTTCTTAACTTACGCTATGCACAATAAAGTGACAAGATTTAATGGCCAGAAATTGCAAAGGGCCATAACTTCAACAACACTTCATTATAAGTGGTTGAAAATTTAATCAAGTGATCACCTAATTATACCAAATATCAAGGCTCTAGCTCAAATACTTTTTGAGATATCTTGCTAACGAGATTTCAGTGTTATTTTATTAAAAGGGAAATAACTCTAAAATGGGAGATAATTAGGATAAGAAAAAAATATGGGTCACCTATTCTTTCCTGAGGAATGCATATATGAAATTTCAAAACATTAGCAGACATGATTCTTAACTTATGCTATGCACAACTAAGCAACATTAAATGGCCTAAAATTGCAAACTCAACAACATTTCATTTAATTGGTTGAAAATTTAATCAGGTGATCTCCTCCTCAGTCCCAATCAGTATATCATATATCTAGGATCTAGCTCAAATACTTTTTGATATTCCTTGCTAACTAGATTTCAATATTATTTTATTAAAAGGGAAATAATTCTAAAATGGGATAATTCGGATTAGAAAAAAAATATAGGTCACCTATTTTTTCATAAGGAATCCATATATGAAATTTCAAAACATTAGCGTACATGGTTCTAAACTTATGCTATGCACAATAAAGCAACAATATTAAATGGCCAGAAATTTCAAAGGCCATAATTCAAATAAAAATTTCATGGATTGAAATTGGTTGAAAAATTTAATCAGATGATCTCCTCCTCAGTCCCAATCAGTGTTCCAGATATCAAGCTCTAGCTCAAAGACTTTTTGAGATATCTTGCTAACAAGATTTCAATGTTATTTTATTAAAAGGGAAATAACTCTAAAATGGGAGATAATTCGGATATGAAAAAAAAGTACGGGTCACCTATTCTTTCATGAGGAATCCATATATGAAATTTCAAAACATTAGCATACACGATTCTAAACTTATGCTATGCACAATAAAGCAACAACAATAAAGACAGGAGTGCACTATAAAAAGAGGATTAAGTTCCACAGTGCCATTCTGTCTCTTGATCTCAAGGTTGCATCTCCAGTCAACCAACAGAATTACCATGTATGGTAATTTTAGTCCAATGATTGGCTAAAATAAATTTACACCTTTACCTGTACAGATGAAATATTCCCTGTACTGGGAACCAGACCCCCTGGTTTGAAAATCCTGTCTTTAAATGGCCAAAAACTGCAAAAGGCCATAACTCCAACATTTCATTTAATTGGTTGAAAATTTAATCAGGTGATCTCCTCCTCAGTCCCAATCAGTATACCAAATATCAAGGCTCTAACCCAAATAGTTTTTGAGATATCTTGCTAACGAGATTTCAATGTTATTTTATTAATAGGGAAATAACTCTTAACTGGGAGATAATTTGGATAAGAAAAAAAAAAATACGGGTCACCTATTTTTTCAAGAGGAATCCAGATGTGAAATTTCAAAACATTAGCATACATGGTTCTAAAGTTATGCTATGCACAAGAAAGCGTGACGAACGAACGTAACAGACAAGCCAGAAGCAATATGCCCCCCACTTTTTTCAAAGTTGGGAGCATAATGATGGCAGAGATTCTCCCTAAAAGTCCAAGTTGATGAGGTCAAATTTTAAAAGATGTTATATAAGCGACATTTTTGGTCAAGTCGATCAACTACATGTTAGTTATGTGATACCATTATTTTGGCAGTTCAAATGTCACAAAATGGGGAGATAGCCAATGGTTTATCTACCTACCCTAAAATCAATGTATTCTTACAAATCATATGTCAAAGAAACTAAAAATTAGTGATCCATTATCTTTGATTCCTCAATTTGCCATAGAAACATGCACAACAGACTTAATTTCAAATGTCTACTTTTTTCTTCTTTCTTTAATTTTTGATTTGGGTTTTACGGCTCTTTCAAGAATATTTCACTTATATCGAGCCGATCGTTCATCAAAGGTGGGTGAAAACCGGAGAACCCAAGGAAAAACCACCTGACCATCCGTAAGGCTTTCCCACATGTGACCAAAGCGAGGCTCGAACCACAGTGGTGAGAAACCTAATGGACTAAGAGTCACTTCTCCTATCCACTAGGCTATGGGGGCCCACTTTCTGCAACTGCACATCATTTAAACATAAATGAATGCATCTCAACTACCGGTCAAAAACAGGAAAATGAGCATACTTCAGTATAAAAGTATGTTCCACACCTTGAACCAGCTTCCCACTCACACATGTATAAAAACCACTGAAGTCTACAGTAAAAAGGACTTGTTGGTTCAACGAGTGGAACATACTTATATCTTAATAAAAAATGTTAAAACTATAATACCCTGCCATTATCTAGTCGCAAGTAGATAACTCTGACAAACATTGACGAAAATTGCCCATAAGCAATCCCAAACCAGATTTTCTTCATATCAATGCATGTCCCAAGTTTGGTTAAACTCCCTTGACATTTACTTAAGTTATCGTCCGGAAAACGAAAATATGGGTGGGCAGATAACTCCATCAAAATTCGACGAAATTTGCCCATTAGCAATCCCAAACCAGATCTGCACAGTATCAATGCACATAGTGTTTGGTGAAAATCCATTAATGTTTAAAGTTATCATCCGGAAACAAAAATATGGGCGTGTCTCGGGCAGATAACTCCATAAAAATTTGACGAAATTTGCCCATTAGCAATCCAAAACCAATCTCCATAATATCAATGCACATACCAAGTTTGGTGAAAATCCACTGACGTTTACTCAAGTTATCATCCGGAAATGAATTGATTGATTGTGTTGGGGTTTAACGACACGTCAACCCTTGAGGGTCATTTTGTGTCGTCTCCCAGAGAAAGGGAGAAAAGAGATAGAAGAGACAGTAGAAGAGATAAAAGAGAGGGACAGGGAAGAAAGAGGAACAGGAATGAAAGTGAAGAAACAGAAGAAATAAAAACATTCCCCCTCTACCCTTACCCGCTACAAGGATAGCAGGCCTTGCCCAACTGTAAGCCAATATTAGCTGGACACCCATCCGGAAATGAAAAATGGACGGACAGACAGATGTACAACTGACGGATGGACGTCCAACGTGAAACCATAATACCCCGCCATTATCGTGAGGCGGGGTATAAAAATGGAACTTCAAGTCAAGAACCACTTTTGGCTTACGCTTTCCAAGGCGAAGAAAAGACAGTGAATGAAGCTTAGCAAAGTCAAGCGTAAATGGTGCATGCAACTGAAATGTCAGCAAAACTGATCCACTTATACATAATATGGTTTTCATTAACAAAACAAGGCCCTTGTTTATCCTTTTATTTTAAAATAAATATAAAACACCGGTTTGTAAACAGTATTTCATTCTTTTGAGATGGTTCTGGTTGAAAATTCAAGGTACAGACTTGTAGCACTAGATAAAAAGGCTATCCATATTATTTGTTGTATTTCTCCATGGTTAATAAATAGATGCTGTGGGTACACATCAGAAATGACCTTTAAATGAGTACCCACAACATATATTTTCATGAAGAAATGAGACAAACGAGCCAGCGCACAGCAAAACTTCCAAAAAGGCCTCTCTGACCAGCAAAGACTCAAATCAGCCAGTACATCCACCCAGTATGATAAGGGTTCTCTTTTATCACTCTTTGGATAGACCAAAGGCTGTAGAAAGCACATACGATCAGTAAAGACTGATCAGACTGCATGGATGCGCAGTCTGATCAGAGTCTTTGCTGGTCACACAAATCTTACTGCAGATTTTGTTGTGCCCTGGCTCAAATATCACTCCATTTTTGTAGAAAGTGTTAAACGTAGCGCTATATTTGGCAAGAGGAAATCCTTGGTAAGCAATAAGCCCTTTACTACTTTACCAGTCTCACTATTATATTTTATGTTTCTCATATCCAAAAGATGGTTATTTCATGGCTGAGTATATATTAAATTAAAAAAAAACAACCAGAGCCAATAATACAACAACATCATGTTAATTTATGCAGCTCTATTTACTACTCAAAGTCCCAATGATTTTTAAATTGGTTTCTATATAGTATGGCAAATTAATGTTGACATGAATTTATAAGTGAATTTATTTGATCAAGAGGTTAACCTTTACCACTCTATAGGCATATTCAGCCAACAACAAACTGATATTCTTCACAGAAAATAGGCTTTGATATTTCATGCAAGCTGTCTCCTCTGGAGACAATTTGCATGAAATGTTTAAGCCTATTTTCTGGAAAAAAAAAATTAAAGAATATTTCAAAATATGGTCTGCTGTATTTTTTACCCAGAGTGCTAAGCTTTATGAGGTTATTACCATATTTACCTTAAATGTTCAGACATGCATTTCCAAGCAAACAGCATAGACCTAGATCTAAAGGATCAGAATCTGCACAGTTTGTCATTTAGCCAGTAAATTTAGACACATCACCGGATAGTTGAACGGACTTTCTTAAATCTCTGATGAAGTATACCGTGTTTACCAGATGAGTTGGACAGACAGGTCTGAGCATCAGGGTAGACCAATATGAGATGCAGCAGAATGTGGTATCTCATCAGGGTCTGCACTGTTTGCCATTCATCCAGCAATTTTTTGACAAAGCAACGGATAGTAAATTGTACTTGTTCGAATTTTAGAACAAGTAAGGTAAGGAGTTGAGGTGTCCAAATACTTAGGGTAAATATGGTAGAAAGGGATAACAGAGTCTGAATATTTAGGGTGTTTATGGTTTAAGACCATCTTTTATTTGGAAAGACAAATATCATTATCATCTCTAGATAAGAAACACTCCTAATGAGTTCACATAACAAATGTTTATGTGTAGAAACAAGAAAAACACTGATACTTTTTGTAAATAAGTGTCTTTTCTAAAGCTATGTTATTTAATTATCAACCAACTGCTTAACATTTGAGCCACAACAACAGAAAACATAGCTTTGGACATGTGCACCCAGCAAAGATTCAGATCTGCCAGCACATTTGCAGTCTGATCAGAATCTTCACTGGACTTATTTTGGATAACCAGACATGCAAAGTTTCTTCATACTGACAATGGAGACAGATCAGGGCCCAGTTGTTCAAAGCTAACGACATCGTTAGTTAACGATTTGTTAAAATTTACATCGAGTGATACGCAAATATGCTGATATTTTTTGCTGAAAAAATGTGAGTAGTTTTTGCAGTGCTACTCACATTTTTTCAGCAAAAAATATCAGAATATTGTGTATTGAATCCGCTAAAACAGCTAACGAAATGACCCTTAACGAGCTAGTTAAGCTAACGAGCTTTGAACAACTGGGCCCAGACTGAGAAGATACGCAGGCTGATTTGGATCTTCGTTGGGCGCATGTGTCTGAAGGTACATTTTCTCATGTTGCAGCCCATTTTTCTGATGATAAAATCACAATACTACACAACCTCTTTATAACACTAGTGTTGGGGTCCATAGCATAAACCGTGTTAGTTAAACAACCGTGTTATATCCAAACAAAAATGTATAGATTATATTGAAAAATGACCATTTATGGTCATTTTTCAATATAATCTATACATTTTTGGAATCCATCTTTAAACCGTGTTATATCCAAATTCGTGTTATAACGAACTGTGTTAAAAAGAGGTTGAAGTGTACTACACAAGTAAAATTATGAAAATGAATTCATGTAAAATGCAGTAATTTTAAATAAAGTTTAGGTATTGTTAAATGGAATCTGAATTCATCCGCAACATTAAAATCTTAAAACGTTATAAAGCTTGACTGTCAACAGAGATATTTCGAACACATTTTTCTTTAAAAGATGAACAATGTTACAACAAAAATCACATATGAATGATGGTATGGGCCAGCCTGCTCATGTGTGCAGGGCTGATCAGGCATTGCAAAATATGGCATCTGATCAGGTTCTACACTGTTTGCCATTGATCTAGTACTTTTTAGACACATCAACACATAGTGAAATGATCATTCAAATTTTAAGACAAATATTTAGGGTAAATACAGCATGTTAAAGGGAATGGGCACACACATAAGGCAACTCTGAAAAAGCTCTTTTTCATTTTGCTCCATCCTGAAAAGAGGCCTACTCTAATAGGAAAGAATTTGCTCCCTTTAGGAGCAAATTCTTTCCTCTTAGAGTAGATCCCTTTTCAGAATGGACTTGGTTCCCAGGAGAGCAAACAGGAAGTCAAAACAGTGTCTCCTTTGTACAAAATTGTGAAAAATCTACTAGCATATCCAGTTCCCTTAAAGGCTCCATATTCCTCAAAAATAGACATTTTATTATCCAAGAAAGGTTTAATAAATTGATATATGGTATTAGACATTTTATTATCCAAGAAAGGTTTAATAAATTGATATATGGTATTAATACAATCATTAAGTGTGGCACCTGTGTCAATTTATTAAACCTTTCTTGGATAGAAAAAATGTCTATTTTTTGAGGAATATGGAGCCCTAAATAGTCATTTATTATGATACTGTCCAAATGTGTACGCTATTATACAGTCATTCCACAAGTGTAGCAATCCCTACATTAATCAATAACAACTGTACCCGCTAACATAAAACATTTCATTTTTTTTTTTTTTTTTTTTTAAAGAAATAAAATAATAGTCTTATATCCAGGTCTACATTTCAACCATGACAATATTTAGCCGAGCAATGTCACACAAAAAAGATTTTTAAACCTTACTAAATTTATACTAAGTATTCGAACATGTTATCTTCTTACTACACTTGTTCCAAATTTGAACAAGTTCATTTTACTGCCTGCTGATTTGTCTAAAAACTGCTGAATGAATGGTAAACAGGGGAACCTGTCAGGGATCAATTTTAGCGCTTGCTAACTTGCTAAATGCTGGTTAATTTCCTCAAAAAGCAAGCTGCAATTTCCATCACTTGCTAATTCTAGCAAGTTGGAAAGATTCTCTTTAATTGTGGAACCTGAGGCATTGTTGCTGAAGTTTTGCGATTTCTTTTCCAAAAGCAATGGTGATATTTTTTTTATTTTTCCCATAAAACAGGTTTTGACATTAAATGCAAATTGTCTCCATTGGAGACAATTTGCATGTAATGTCAAAACCTGTTTTATGGGAAAAATAAGAAAAATATTTTAAAATGTCTGCTGAAATTTTTACCCAGAGTGCTAAGGTTTAAAGCCGTATTTAATAGTGTTTATAAGTGTGAAAAAGCAAGTTTGCTGAAAGGTTTAGCAAGTAAAAAATAATGCTACTAGCTAATTTTAGCAAGCTGTCAAAAAAGTTAAATTTGAACCCTGCCTGTATTCTGTGGTGTCCGAATTGAGTTTACACTGTTTGCTCAGGCTTGTCTGTCCAAATACTTAGGGTAAATATGGTCTGTATTCCTATCATGAAACTAGCAAATGACAATTTGTGGCGGTTTCATTTCCTGAGAAAATAACTGGCGATGATTCATATGAAGCATCTAGCCCTATTTTCTCAGAAAACTGATAAATGTTTAAAAGTTTATCTGTCACCATTTAAATTTTGATGGCTGTTAAGAATTAAAACATACACAGGAAGTGCAGAACCAGCTCAGCTTCTTAACCTGCTAATAAAATTAAGCTGGATGAATCATTGTGTACTCACGGTTTTACATTTTGCATCAACAAGGTCATATAGAGATGAGATCTTGGTTTAAAATTTCATTTGAAGGACTCGAAAAGGAGGGGATCAAACTCATGACTGAGCTAAATATTTCAGCACTTCAGATGAGTATGCTCAATATTTTTCATGAATTAAGAAAAGATCAGTTGAAAAAAAGAAGTTATCTGGCGCTATGTAAAATTGAAATGTTAATACGATATCAAGGGAATTCCTTAACCTTTACCACTCTCTGGACTAACTCAGCAGATGACAAATTGACAATATATTCCCCAGAAAACAGTATTTGACATTTCATGTACAATTTGCATGAAATGTCAAAACCTGTTTTCAGGGAGAAATAAGAAAAACTCTTCAATATGTAGTCCGCTGAAAGTGATGATATTTTTCTTATTTTTACCTAGAAAACAGGTTCAACATTTCATGCAAATTGTCTCCATTGGAGACTTGTATGAAATGTTAAAACCTGCTTCCAGGGAAAAATAAGAAAAATATTTCAAAATGTCATCTGCTGCAAATTGTACCCAGAGAGCTAAGCATTAAAGAAAGGATGTTTTAATGCTTCTTCAGCAGTTATCCTTGTGTAGGGGTTTAAGTCAAGAAGTTTTCTCAACAAATCAAAAGCACTATCCGGTATATTTCTCCACGATTTCTCCACTTCTACACTGGGTGCATTACTACTTTTTGTTAATCGACTCATTGGTGCTGTTCGTAATTTTACACACATTGTTTTGAGATCTACAGCTGTTTGGGCTGGACTGCAAATTAAGTTTTTCCCTGAAAGAAACAAAGAAGGCAAATTAGTAACTAGCATTTTCATACATTCACAACTAAAAGGTTTATAAAAATATTAATTCAAGTTGAACAAAGCCTAAAGGGTTTGAAAGTCTTCTGTGAAGTCCTGGGCCTAGTTGTTCAAAGCTAACGATGTCGTAAGTTAACGATTCGTTGAAATTTACATCGAGTGATACGCAAATATGCTGAAATTTTTTGCCGAAAAAATGTGAGTAGCTTTTGCAGTACTCACATTTTTTCAGCAAAAAATATCAGAATATTGTGTATTGAATCTGCTAAAACAGTTAACGAAATGACCCTTTATGAGCTCGTTAAGCTACGATGCTTTGAACAACTGGGCCCTGTATAAGAAATAGGGCTTAACCCTTCACCTGCTGAACAGAACAACAGAAAACATTCTGGGCCCAGTTGTTCAAAACTAACGATGTCGTTAGTTAATGTATAGTTAAAACTTTTATCATTAAATATGGCATACACGCTAATATTTTTGCTGAAAAAAATGTGAGTAGCTTTTGCATTTGCAAAAGCTACTCACATTTTTTCAGCAAAAATGCCTGTGAATTAGATATTGTACTTACTAGAACAGTTAACATTTTGACCCTTAATGAGCTCATTAAGCTAACGGTGCTTTGAACAACTGGGCCCTGAAAAATTTTCCTTACTTTTTCTAGATAATGAGGTTTGCACAAAGAGTCTCCTTAGGAGACAATTTACGTGACATGTCAAACCTACATATATTCTAGGTAAAAATATCAATTTGTCACTTACTGCTTTATCTACAGGGTGTTAGAAGTTAAATACCTGCAGACAAAAATTTAAAACATTTCTAATTTCTTTATGAAATAAAGCTTGAGAAATTTGAAACCTTTTTTTTTTAGGGAACATATATGTCAATTGTCATTTAATGTATTCACCTATGTATCTGGTATAAAACCTACCACAAGCAGCAGCAGCCTGTTTTACTGCATCACTCCCCATAATACTGATGATCTGTGCCAAGGCTGTCATATCATCATTAGCTCGGAAAAACGGGTAGCGACCACTGAGTAATGACAGAAATATCACTCCAGCTGACCATATATCAACAGCTGAAAAGACAACAAAGAACAAGGTTCTTGCAACAGCATGAACTATCTCAAGACATTTAAACAGAATACTTCTATCTGTAGCCCGGCTTCACATAATTCTAGATAAGATGGGGTATCAGGGAAATATTTTTCTCATTTTCTTGTGTGTTTTTTTTTCTTAACAAAAACATTTGTGGGTACTCATTAGAAGCGCATCATAGAGGCACTACTAATGAGTACCCACAACAAAATTTTTGTGGAGAATTAAAAAAAGAAGAGGCCCACAGGCCACGGCTCGCTCACCTGAGTGAAATAGCCACTGCAGATATACATTTGTTATGCAACATTTTTTTTTAATTCTGCCATTGCAACTAATGAAAGGATTTGGTTTAGGGGATAGCTAATGCATTTTAAATGGAATAAACCTCAAAATACCTCATACTTATGTCCAAAATAGCCCCAAAATAGCCCCAATCCTTGGATGTTTACCCTGGATAGATGGATGGACACTCAAAAATTCGGACAGTATAACATACCAGTAATACACTTGCCATTTTTTGTGGTGAGGGCATAAAAATGCAACAACCATTTTCCCATAATAAGTCAATGCTAGCTTTCTGTTGCAATGGCAACCAGACCAAGATGCAGACCACCATAATTATAGCTAATTTGAATTGCCCTTACCCAAGCAACTTTTGTACCAAATTAGTCATACTGCATCAGTGGTTTCGAAGTTGTCATTTGAAAAAGTCCTTTTTCAAAATTGAATGTTGCTGTGGCAACCAAACAACATGGCCACCGATCATAAAACAAACTGGGTAGACAATCATCAGATGACCATAACTGCCAAATATGGCTCAAATCACTTCAGTGGTTATGGAGAAAGTGCAATTTAACCATTTTCCCCTTTATAAGTCTATAGGAGCTTTCTGTTGCTATGGCAGCCAACCAAGAGGCAGACAGCCAAACTTTTGGCTATTTTGAATTGTCCTATGCCAAGCAATATTTGTACATAATTAAAGTTCTACTGCTTCAGTGGTTTTGGAGGAGTTGTCATTAAACATATTCCTTTTTTTAAAGATTTAATGTTGCCAAAATGGCCACCGGTCATCAAACACACAAACTGGGTAGACAATCATCTTATGATTATTACTGCTTAATATGGTTCACATCACTTCAGTGGTTAAGGAGAAAATGCAATTAAATCATTTTCCCATTATGTCTATAGGAGCTTTCTGTTGCCATGGCAACCAAACTAAGACGCAGATCACCACAATTTTAGCTACTTTGAATTGCCCTTACCCAAGCAACATTTGTACCAAATTAGTCATACTGCTTCAGTGGTTTTGAAAGGGTTATCATTTAAAAAAAATCTTTTCTTAAAATTTAATGTTGCCATGGCAACCAAACAAAATGGCTGCTGGTCATAAAGCACATAAACTGGGTAGACAATCATCAAATGATCATAAATGCCAAATATGGTTCACATCACTTCACTGGTTATGGAGAAAATACAATTTAACCCATTTCCCATTATAAGTCTATGGGAGCTATGGGAGCTTTCTGTTGCCATGGCAACCAAACCAAGAGGCAGATCATCATAACCTTAGCTATTTTGAATAGCCCTTACCCAAACAACATTTGAACGAAATTAGAGTCCTATGCTTCAGTGGTTTTGAAGGAGTTGTCATTTAAAAAATTCCTTTTTTGAAATTTAATGTTGCCATGGCAACCAAACAAAATGGCCGCTGGTCATCAAACACATAAACTGGGTAGACAATCATCAGATGATCATAACTGCCAAATATGGTTCACATCAATTCAGTGGTTATGGAGAAAATGCAATTTAACCATTTTTCCATTATAAGTCTATGGGAGCTTTCTGTTGCCATGGCAAACAAACCAAGAGGCAGGTCACCACAATTTTAGCTATTTTGGATAACCCCTACAAAAGCATCATTTGTACCAAATTAGAGTCATACTGCTTCAGCGGTTTTGAAGGAGCTGTCATTTAAAAAATTCCTTTTTCAAAATTGAATGTTGCCATGGTAACCAAACAAAATACATAACCTGGGTAGACAATCATCAGATGATCATAACTGCCAAATATGGTTCAAATCACTTCAGTGGTTATAGAGAAAAAGCAATTTAACCATTTTCCCATTAGAAGTCTATGGGAGCTTTCTGTTGCCATGGTAACCAAACCAAGAGCCAGATCACCATAATTTTAGCTATTTTTAAATGCCCCTACCAGTGCAACATTCTTACCAAAATAGGGACAAATCACATAAGTGGCTTTGGAGGAGATGTCGTTTGAAAGTGTTAACGGATGGACAGACAGCGGACAGACAAAAAGTGATCACTATAGCTCAGGTGAGCTAAAAATACGAACACATTTTTGTTGAAAAACGCATCTTATCAAGAGCTATGCTTCAGTTTTGCAAGGCAGAATTTTACTGGACTGCTATATAAGACCACACCTTAATTTAATCATAGCAGTTTCCATCTATATACCATATTTACGCTAAATATTTGGACAGACATGTCTGAGTATCAGTGTGGACCCAAATTGCCCAAAGTTTGATATCAGTTGGCACCATTTGCTATTTTAGACATCTTGCCTTTTTTCTGGATCATGTACATGACTCATCATACATTTCAATAGTACAATCTTAAATCCTACAGAAGAATTCCACCAACAGGAACCCACTGTGACTGAGATAAAATTAACCTGTACACAATCAGGGCCCAGTTGTTCAAAGCTAACGACATCGTTAGTTAACGATTCATTAAAATTTACATCAAGTGATACGCAAATATGCTGAAATTTTTTGCAGTGCAAAAGCTACTCACATCTTTTCAGCAAAAAATATCAGAATACTGTATATTGAATCCGCTAAAACAGTTAACGAAATGACCCTTAACGAGCTCGTTAAGCTAACGACACTTTGAACAACTGGGCCCAGGGCTTTCACACAAAAGGACAAGATTACTGATGTTCAGCATTTAAGGCTCAGAATCAATGGGCTCCAGCACACATAAAGCCCCATTATTAAAGGGAAAATCACCCATCCACTTATTTGTTTAAAAGCCAGTTGCCAACAAAATTTGTTTTTGTGCCAGCTACTTTTCTAGATCAGCCTCCTGGTTACTGGGGAATATGAGAACTGAGAACATTGGGCAAGTTACTTAGTATTCAACATATAGCACACTATGGTATCCAATGATTCTAAAAGTACACACTGCAGACTGTGATTATACTGCCTGAATGATGTTCAGAATTTTGCTATCTCCATGCACAAAAAAAAAAAAAAAAAAAAAAAAAAAAAAAAAAAAAATCATCTAAAACACTGAAACAGCCGAAATGGCACTGCATTTGACCATTTGTATTTCTTAACTTTCAGAGAGGAAACTCAGACCAACTGTTTTTGCCTCCCTTCTGAAAAGGGATCTACTCTCTGAGTTATCCAGGAGATAGATAATTATGTCAAACTCCCTTCTAAAAATAAGCAAATTCTTTCCTTTTATAGTAGACCCCTTTTTAAGAAGGGGCATGATGTACAGGAATGCAAACAGGAAGTCATAAAAGTTGTCTTCCTTGTAAAAATGACAGAAAATCTACCAAGTGTATCAAGTCCTCTTAAGACATGTGTAACAGTACCTGTTGACTGGTCAGGACACTTCATGAGAACTTCTGGAGATCTAAAACCTGGGGTACCTGCCCTTGGTGCAACCTGGTTACTCCTGAAATATAGTATAACTGCATGCATCATATGCTGAAGGAAATTATCTTTACAACATTTTACATTAACCCAGTGTAGTCGGGAGGCCCCTAAAAGGGTAACTGGCAAACAGTGCAGACTCAGATCAGACGCCACAGAATGTGGAGTCTTATCAGTGTCTTCACTGTTTGCAAATAGTTTAGCCTTTTTTCTCTAGGAATATCTAAATCTCATAGCCTGACCTACCTAAACTTGAAATTGGACTTCCAATATACAGTGTGGATGAGTTCATTCAGTCTACAATGGGTTAATATTAACCGTTTCACCCCAGTTTCTGACATGGACAATCTCTGTATTTGGACACATTCATTGTTGCAAAAAGGGAGTTCAGTCAAAAATCATTAACAGAATGGCAAACAGTGTGGATCCTGATAAGATGGCTCAAATGAGCCATTTCATCAGGATCTACACTGTTTGCACAGGTATCTGGTTTGATTTGTAGGGCTGAAAGGATTAAGTTGAGCAAACAGTGCAAACCCTGACCAAACAACTTCTAGAAGGAAGGTCTGCACTGTTTGCCATTTAGCAATTATTCAGCAGTCAATTTTAGAGATCTATAGGTGGTCAAATGGAAAAATCCAAATCTTTGGAGAAGTATGGAATTGGGATATTTAGGGCAATCACAATTAGGGCTATCACATTTACGCATTTTGTGTCTGTGTTGAAAACATACACGAAATTGACTGACCTTTTACAAGAACACATGACTTGCAAATGATCAAAATAAATGGCATCATGAAAGTTATACCTCACAATAATAGTCACTTCCTTTCGTTTTTTGCATTCTTTCTCAAACACGGCTGAAAAAACTCTCAGATCTTCAGTTTCCGGCATTTTGCTTCAGCCCCATTCTGCTTATGCAGGAAATCACAACTGTTTACATGAGAGATGTACCTCCAATATTTGCTCCAATCAGAAATTGGTGCATCAAATATATATAACAGCGGCATCTTCAAAGTAACTGGTAACTACACAGCAATACAGTTGAACTTCAATGGCTCGAACATCTTTGGGACCATGGAAATTTGTTCGAGACATGGGTAGTTCGAGCCATTGATGGTTAATCATAGCCACAGGTCAGGAGGCAAATGGGGATAATTCAGGATTGTCTTTTCCAACTTTTATATAATAATGGTATGTTGTGTGTACTCATTTGAATCGCCTCAATGTCCTACGGACTCAAAAACTGGTTTGAGTCATCCATCGTAAATGAGCAATCTGTGTTCGAGCCATTGAGGTTACACTGTATATGGATATTGTATGTATTCTGTGTCAAAGGTAAGACACAAATGGAGTACTCTTAAGAATTTTCTGCTGTATCATCTATCAAAAAGCAAACACTTGAATGCAGAAGTATGCCTTCCTTGGATGGCAGTTTATCATAAACAGCTAAATATTCAGTAGTTATTACACTGATTCACTCTGTTGTCTTGAGTTTGAAAATGTTTTGGGTACACAGAATCTTTTCATGTATGACCTTCAATGTAAACGTTTACAGATTTTTGTAAATGTGATAGCCCTAATCACAATATAAAAGAATATGTTTAGGGCCAATGCACTCACCTGAAATAGTTTGCCGCAATTTTGCAAAAGAAAACTTTTGTAGAAAGGATGTTGTTTCCTTTAGTATTTGATGCCTCACAGAAATGGGGGCTACTTTCAAAAAAAAAAAAAGAAAAAAAAAAAAGAATCTGCTCCCAAAGGAGTACCCACAAAGAGAAACGGGGCAAATATGCCCATGTCAAAGTTATTTCCCTTGCTGGCATTTCCATTCACCTTTAGTGTCAGACCTACTACAGGATTTACACCCATGTCAAAGTTATTTCCCTTGCAGATGTATCCATTCACCTTTACTGTCAGACCTACTACAGGATTTACACCCATGTCAAAGTTATTTCCCTTGCGGATGTATCCATTCACCTTAAGTGTCAGACCTACTACAGGATTTACAGTAAGAAAATAGCAAGATGATCAGTTATCTTTCTGTTATTATTATAGGATCTCAGTCGAATAAACTTAGCTGGGAAATTGTCCACATTTTTATCAGCTAACAATATAGATGCCAGCAACCATTGCTCTAAAAGTACTTTTCTTTCGGCCAAACTAAAGTATTCATATTTTGCTTACTTCTCCATAAAATGTAAGTTGTTGGCATGTGTTAAAAGTGCCTCATTGAGAAGCTTCTAATGAGTATCTAAAACCTATTTTTGTAGAGAAATAAGGAAATTATTTACCTGGGCCCAGTTGTTCAAAGCTAACGACATCGTTAGTTAATGATTCGTTAAAATTTACATCCAGTAATACGCAAATATGCTGAAATTTTTTGCTGAAAAAATGTGAGTAGCTTTTGCAGTGCAAAAGCTACTCACATTTTTTCAGCAAAAAATATCATAATATTGTGCATTGAATCCACTAAAATAGTTAACGAAATGACCCTTAATGAGCTCGTTAAGCTAACAATGCTTTGAACAACCGGGCCCTGGAAACATCTTTAATTTGATGGCCTAGACCTATTTAGCAACTTATGATGCCATTTACAAAATATGCTATAAGCACAATTCCAGATCAGGTGATACAACTACAGTCTGATCAGGAATGGTTTCCAATCTGTGTCATCCTGACATCTCCAGCCTTGCAATATCTTATCTCCAGAGTCATAATTTACTTACTGTCCCACAATTGCATGGATAATGATTTGAGCCACAATGATCGGACATATGCGCCCAAGGAAACCTCAAAGAGTTAGAGTCTTCATTGTCTGCATTAAGTACTTTTGCATCCTTGGCTTTCCAAAATATGCCAAGTGTAGATTCTGATTAGACTGTGTGAATGTGCAGCTGATCTGTGCCAGTACTGGGTGCACATGTACGACGGTACATTTTCTGATGTTGCGGTATATTTATTTGTACCTTGATGAGCATAGAGAACAAATCTGTGGTTTCTCATAACACTGACAAGCTGTTATGGATGGCTGTAATAATGTATTCTTATGTAACAATCTATTGTCTCTCTCCTTTATCTGTAGTGCTCTCTTAGCCAGTAACATTCGTCTTGGAGACTTTATCCTCTTTGCAAACACAGAATTACTCAGATTAGGAGTGGGTGGTGTGTACTGCCTGGATCTGAAAGTAGAGTCCACTGGGGGTTTTAGGTTAGTAGTTTCTGGAGTATTTGCTTGATTTGAATGCTCCTGAAATGACAAAACAGAAAAAATATAAAGATTTAGGTTGTCAAATGATACAGGCTTCTGCAACGTATGATACACACAACAACATGCCAAGATTCCGGCAAGTACAACAGCTCTCCAGGTATTTATACAAATGAGTTTGAAATCCTAAAAAACAAAACAACAAAGAAGATTACCACATTTACCCTTTGTGTTGGAGCAGGCAGGCCTCTGACAGCAAAGTCAGTGTCTGAACAGGATCTACACTGTTTGCCACTCATCCAGCAATATTAATCAAATATATCAACAGGTTATACTTGTCCTAAAAGTCCAATAACTACCCGACATGTCTAAAATTGCTCGATGAGCGGCAAATAGTAGAGACCCTGATCAGATGCTGCAGTCTACAGCATCTGATCTGGACAGGCATTGCTCAGGCCTGCCTGTCAGAAATCTTAGGGAAAATATGGTAATTTAATATGTGTTGATGTAACGAAAAATCCTCAGGTAAGTGGCAAATAGTGTAGACCCTGATCAAATGATGCATTCTGTGGTGTCAGTTCTAGATCTACTCTGTTTGCTTGGGCTTGTGTGACCCCATACTTGGGGTAAATATGTTATGTCATATTTGTGTAATAGTTGTATTTTCTGGAGAAAATATGTTAAAACAATAATAATAAGAGCTGTCGTAGGACAGCGTAGCTCACCTGAATCAGGCTTTGCCTCTTAAAACTAAATACACTGTATCTCTGAGAAAATGATTCTGAAATATTTTCTAATTTTCCCCAAAAAATAGTTTCTGATATTTCATGCAAATTGTTTTCTTAGGTTAAGAACAAGAGGAGACAATTTGCATGAAATGTCAAAGCCTATTTTATGAAAAAAAAAAAAAATATATATATATATATATATATTTTGTCTGCTAAATTTGCTTAGAATGGTAATGGTTAAATTTCGGGAGACATCAGGGTTTCATGTATATACTTAAATAAACATTTACATGTATAATCTCCTACCTGTGATTGTGTAAGGATGCCTTTCTTGTGTGTAGCTGGTGTCTGCGATGGATCACTGGTCTTCTTCTGGACAGGGGCTTTGTGGGCCAGTCCAAAGTCCACCAAGGCATATCTGGAAGAAACCAGAATTATAAATTACTAATGATATATCAAAAAGACCAGAATATATTGTTTTTACCCCGAATATTGAAACAGACATACTAAACTTCAGATCTGGATCAATATGATCCTAATGAGAGCAGTTTATCAGAGTCTACACTATTTGCCATTCAGCAACCTTCACCTGGTAGTCATATCAAATAGACTTTATCAATACATGTGTGAAATGATACACTGTTGGGTGATTTCTATGAATCTATTGTATACCTTCCTCATGCTGCACAACATTAATCTGATACCTCTGGTGCATGGAACAGGATTGAAAGGTCAAATCTTGGTACTCAGTCTTAGGCTGGGCCTTGACACTGGTAAAGTATACAGTCAACCGTTATAACAGACTCTTGATAAACTGACAAAATTTATTATAATGACAATTTGACTGTCACAAAACCTTCATTCATTAGGTGACAGTTAATCACAAATCATGCAAGAAAATTTTTTTAATACTTCAAGAAACATATGTTTTGGATATTTGTTAGAATTGCCTCACTGAGGCAGTTCTAACAAATATCAAAAAACGTATGTTTATGAAAAAATAAAAATAACATAAGGCCTTTCTTACATATCATTCTGCTCATTAAATATTAATTACAACAGCAAATTTGTTTTAATGGCAACATCTTTCAGAACAAATGCTGTGGTTGTAACGAGGATCCATTGTAATCACCATTTTGTTTCCAATTTTAACACTATACATAAAGTTAGAGCAAGTGCCCAGAGGGTCACAAATATCCCCGGCCTGCGCCATTTCTTAATTATAAAATATTTTAAAGTTAATGACAAAAACAGACAATGATATAAGGCAAGATATAGTTTACAATGTCAGTCTCTGAGTGAGACTGATCTATCATCACAAGTACAACTTTCCTGGAGTAAATAGTCTTCAAGACATGAAGCAAATTTGCTGGGCCATAAAGTATAGGTCATTGACCTACATATACTTGAGAAAGTAATCTGATGGTCACACTGATGCATTATACCAATTATGATGTTAATCCATTAAATAATCTAAAAGATATTAAGCAAAATCACTAGACCATGAAAATAGGTCATACGGATTTATATTTACTTTGAGGTGAAAGTTTGGGTCACACTGTGTCATTATATGTAAATATGACATTTAGATATCAAACAGCGGGAGATATAAAACAAAATCACAGAGCTATGAAATATAGGTCAAATAATCCCAAAATATGATAGTAATACATTAAATTGTCTTCAAGATGTAACATAAAATTACTGGACTATGAAGTATAGGTCACAGTGACCTAGGTTTACTTTTAGGTCAACTGTTGGACCATACTAATTCATAATCCCAAATAATGATGTTCATACATCAATCAACATTCAAGACATGTGGCAAAATTACTGAGACAGGAAATAACGTGACCTATATTTGTTATGCTGTCAATCGTAGTGTCACACAGAACCAATATTCCAAGAATCACATTAATCTATGAAATAGTCATCAAGCTATAAGGCAAAATTGCTGGAGCACGAAAATATGATCACAATGACCTTGACCTTATTACACTGAATGTTGATGTGATAAACATGTCTGATGCCCATCCTTCTTTAAGAAGTTGTTTGTATAAACAAACTGCAACATACTACTTTAATGAGGCATTAATCCATGAAATAGGCTTCAAAATATGTCAAAATCACTGAAGCATGAAAATAAGGTCACAATGACCTTGACCTTATTACAAAGGTTGATGTGGTAAACATGTCTGATGCCCATCCTTCTTTAATAAGAGTTTGTTTTATTTACTGTCTCAAAGTGTACGAAATTGTTGATCTCTATACTCACCGCTTTGTTTTACTGTCATACAGAAAGTTACTGGGTTTAATATCTCTGTGTATTATATCGAATTGATGAACTCTCCTCAAGGCCAAAAGTAAATTCTTTATGTAGTCATGAACCTCCTGGAAACTCATGCGTAATATGTAATCCTGCAAAGATACTAAAATGTTACACTGTATACATGTACCACAAAGCTCAAGATATGCAGATAACTGATAAATCAAACTTTAACCTTAAAGCACCAAATTGAAGGATAATAAAATACATTTTTCCAGAACAAACAGGAACCCATATTTCATGTGGATTGTCTCCAAATAATAATGGAACCAAATTTCTTGACAGATGTGATGCATGTTTTCATAAACTGAGGTAACATTTGTTTCTAGCTTCAAAGTTTTAGCTTAATCATTAAGCTTACATAGCTCTTTCCAATGAAAAACTTTTCCACTAAAAAAAAAAAAAAAAAAAGAAAAACATGCAAAAGAAGAGTGAGAGCTTATTTATCTCAATAAGATAAAACAATCAGTGAAGTGAACCTAACTACAGTCAACTCTCATTATCTCGAATTCCAAGGGACTCTCTAAAACACTTCCAAGATATCCGTACCTCGACATATCCGATTTGCAGAATTAAGGAAAACAACAAATCGAACATTCACATTTAACAAATGAACATGTAATTTGACTCCTGAAAGATATATTGAAAATATTGTGGAAAAGATGAGAAATTAGGGATTTCCCCTCTTTTCCACAATATTTTGTTACCTATTGCAAGTGATTTGTTTGTGTTGAGGTTTTACGGCCCAGTCAACCCAATGGGGTCATGTCGAGCGCGGTCAGTTTACCTAACCACACATTTACTGGGCAGACTTAGTCCTCTAAGCGATTCACCAGTATTGTGCACATTCTTTTGCCAGAAACTGACAACTGCCCTTCTTGAATCAGCGGAAGGGAGAGAATGACCGTAGAAAATATTTCATGATCAATCTCAACGAAAGAATGTTGCCGACCTCAGCGGGGGTTGAACCCGCGACCTCCTGGTCTCCAGTCGGACGGCGCATCCAATTGAGCCACCGAGGCTTGCACCTATTGCAAGATTTCTATGTTAAAACAGGGACTGTTTTTTTCACTTCGAGATAAGCGGTTATTCAAGAAAAGCAAGGTCGAGAACGAGAGTCAACTGTATAAAGTTTCACAGTTTGTAGACTTCATTTAGAGTGAATGCTAGGATGAACGTAAGTACACAGACGAACGAACCGATGATTGACAGACAGAAACTTGCATGCCTAAGTTGCCCAGGCTAACGCAGATGCAACAAAAATGATCTAAGGCGTATGTCATACTGGAGTTCTTAAGGAGACTATTTGATGATAATTTTGGGATAATTTTTTTCAGTTCTTCACAAAAACATATTGTGGTATTCATCAGAAGCATCTTATCCAGTTATTTCAAATGAGTAGCCACAACATATGTTTTTATGGAGAAATACATAATTATTCAAATATCATCAGCAAATAATCCTCTATAACCATTCCTTAATTTGTACCTGAAATCTCTCGTGTGGGAAGTACTGCATCACAATTACCACATGGTCTTTGTTCCTTAGGCATAATTCCACACCCATCACATTATCTTGTCCGCTGAAAAAATAATGAAGAGGTCAATTTATGTTTTTTCCTCTACTGAACAGCCTTTTTTTACACGAAACACTAACATCCCCCACCACTTAAATCTGACACAAGTTTTCCTGTGCTAACCTTGAAAATGAAGTCAGGGTCACCAAAGTCTAGTCAACTCTGAAGCGTGTCCCAATGACATATCCCTTCATGATTGATAAAACACCATGTAGTTCAGAAGATATCATGGACACAAGAAACTGTCATGCTAATCTGATGCTAAGGGGATCTGGTCTGAAAACATTACCTATCCCATAGCTCTTGATAAGATGCTTTTTTTTCTCTCCAAAAGTATTGATATTTTTCTTATTTTTCCACGAAACACGTGAGAGCAAAAATATCAGAGCCCTAGTTCATGCGGCTTTTTAGATATTATGTTGACCACGATTTCCCATCATAGTACAGGCAAAGTCAAAAGGGGCATAACTCTTGCTAATTTTTACGAATTTCGCTCAAAAGTTAATCAGGTCATCTAAATATTGATCCTAAACAGTATGCAAAATATTAGGATCCTACGCATTGATCCTGAATTGTATGCCAAATATAAGACTCCTAGCTTAAGCTGTTCTCTATACATGGTGTTGACAAGGTTTTTCTATTGCTAAAATGGCAGAGTTGAAAAAAAGGGCATAACTCTGCCGTACGCCTATTTTTTATGCTCATGCCATGTATAAAATTTCAGGTTCCTAGCTGAAGCCATTCTCTAGTTTCACAAGCACCTAAAAACAGACAGACAGACAAGGCCAAACTAATAGCCCCCCCCCCCCCCCCCTTCAACTTCTGCAAAGATGGGACCATGTGCAAAATATCAGGATCCTAGCTCAAGTGTTTTTTAGACAGCATGTTGACAAGGTTTTCCCACTGTAATAAAGGCGAAATTGAAAGGGATGTAACTTCTCCAATTTTATTACAGAATTAGCTTAAGTTAACCACGTCTTCTGTATTGACAAGATTTTCCAATTACTAAAATGGCAATGTCCAAAAAAGGGACATAACTGAGTCAATATTTTATGAAATTTGCTCAAAAGTTAATCGGGCCAACTAAACATTGATCCAAAACTGTGTGCAAAATATCAGAATCTTATCTCATGCAGTTTTCTAGATATCGTGTTGATGTTTTCCCATTGTAATACAGACAAAGTCAAAAGGGACATAACTCTGCCATTTTTTATTTTTTTTTTACAATTTTCACTCAAAAGATAATCAGGTCATCTAAACATTATGCAAAATATCAGGATCCTAGCTCAAGCGGTTCCCTAGATAAGGTTTTCCTATTGTTATGAAAGCAAAGTCTGAAAAAGGGCATATTTCTGTCAATATTTTATGGAATTCACTCAACAGTTTATCAGGTTACCTACAGGTTTATCAGTTACACACTGATCCTAAACTGCATGCCAAATACAAGAACCCTAGCTCAAGTAGTCTCTAGATACTGTGTTAACAATGTTTTTCTCTTGCTATAATGTCAGTCTAAAAAGGGGCATAACCCTGCCATACTAGGTCTGACGAAAAAAAAAAAAAAAAAAAAAAAGATGTGTTTGTGAAACAAGAACATGTCCCTGGGCCAAGGTCAAAGACATTTTACACCTCTGAAGGCAAAACAAATATGCACCCTCAATTCCTTCGAAGTTGGGGGTATAAAAACAACATTTATGTCAATACTCCACTTATTCAGAACAAAACCTTACAGTCTGGATGATAATTAGGAATGATTGATATAATTTTAGTACCCTATTTCAAGTAGACATTTGAGTTCTCCCTCTATTCGAGATGGATGACTTGTTGGTATGATATGCTTTAAAGCAAACAACTGTGGGATTTCTGGGTGGTTCTTCAATCTGGCGAGGAAAACTGAGCTGAAAGTTCCTGAAATCAGAAACCATTTACAATCAGAAAATCATAGGTCCAGATTAAAGGCGCTATTTCAACCGAAAAGTACTAACATGTTTCTTTTTATTTCTTCACAAAAACATATGTTGTGGGTATACATCAGAAACGCCTCACTGAGGCGCTTCTAATGCATACCCACAATGTATGTTTTTATGGAGAGAAGAAAAATATGTGGATACCCCCTCTTATCTGCAACTATGGAAAAAAATAGCCGGCCTCGGTGGCTCAGTTGGATGCCGTCTGACTGGAGATCAGGAGGTTGCGGGTTCAACCCCCGCCGAGGTCAGCAACATTCTTTCATGGAGATTGATCATCAAATATTTTCTACGGTCATTCCCTCCCTTCCGCTGATTCAAGAAGGGCAGTTGTCAGTTTCTGGCAAAAGAATGTGCACAATACTGGTGAACCGCTTAGAGGACTAAGCATGTCCAGTTAACGTGTGGTTAGGTAAACTGACCGCACTTGACATGACCCCATTGGGTAACCCGAGCCTTCTCTGGCTGTTCAAAGCCTTTTTATTGATTTGGGGTCTAAAGCCGCCAGTCAGTAAATATCAGGCTTTTTTAAGTCAGAGAAGGCTCGGATTACCCATTGGGTTGACTGGCATTAAAACCTCAACACAAACTATGGAAAATAATTTACAAGACTATTGCAGAGCTCCAGATAAGGAGTATCCAGATGAATATACTTTCTTATTTCTCAAAAAAAACAACAAAAACAAAAGAAACACTGGCTGAGGTCACTCACTAGAAACACTTCTAATGAGTACCCACAACATATAACATATATTTTTGTGGAGAAATAATATATCAATCCGTTTGTTGCTAAAACAAAGCGCTTTACTTGGAGCTACATTACTGAATGGAAAATGGTCCATCAAACTAAAACAGTATATCGTCGTTGTCAAGTCAAACAGTTGTATTTCAGATTTCTTAACTTTTCAGGAGAAAGAAAAACTTCATAGCTTTTGCTAGACGTTACCAATATTTACGAAACTCTGACAGTATTTTATTTAGTGACATCCAAATTCACTGCTATAGCTATACTAATCTTACAACCATCTTTCGACTAAATCACTAGAGTTACAACTTTTTGGTACATTTTTCTCTCGAGTTACGACACTTAGATGCTTAGAATGCATCAAGACATCACATCTCCGTAGAGAGACTACACAAACTATACAAAAATATTGGCTAAATGCTCGTAACTCAAGGCTTTAAGAGGGTTCTTATTGGCCTAGAGGTACAAGAATATAAGAGAAGGCGCGCTGAATGGCAGGTAATTTCCGTGTTGCAAAAAAGTCATTTTGGCAAAAATTGGAGATACGAGGTTTTGACTCAGCAACGACTATATGCATTAAACCATTGTAGTCTGGAGACCCCTAAAGGGGTAAGTAGCAAACAGTGCAGACTCAGAAATAAAATATTATGTTGATACCCGTCTCATCTGGAGGTACGTGTGTGATTGATACCTCACATACTGAAGTTAATTTTAACTAAAAAAAAACAAAAAAAGACAAAAGACAAGTACAAGTACAGTACAGCTTGAGTGTTTTTCAAAATCCAGCTCCCCCCCCCCCCCCCACACTGAGCCAGTGGGGAGAGGATTGGAGTGGGAAGGATTGAATTTTAGTATCACATGGTGATTTCACCCGGGCTGGTGGATCCGCTGCGCTCCCGCGGTAAAAACTGCCTGTTAAAATTACTTTCAAACAGGTAAAAATCTAAGGTGATAATGACTTCAGATCAGACCCGGACCATCAGAGATTAATGTGACCGCCTCTGAGGCATTATTTGTGGTTTTTTTTGTTTTTTTTACCAGGACGATGCTTGTTGATCTCCAAATAAAAAGCCTCTAAGATAGCAGAAACGCCCCTTTAAGAACCCAGGTACAAGGTAAGAAATAAACAAACAGAAATCTGTTATTTATTTTTTGTTTTTAATCTCTAGGTAGAAATATTTCTGTATTTATTCAGCGGCAAATCAGCCGAAAAACCACTCGACTGTACTGCAGGATTACCTTCTCCAATTTTGTCAACAATTTCAAAATGTTCCTCTACTTCTGGCACAAACTCATATAGGCATTCAATTTCCTCTTGAACATCATCTGAAATTTACACAAGACCCACAATTAAGAAACCAGAGGTTTCTCAGATTTGTGTTAACACAATGACCCAGGATACTGTACACTTTAATGCTTTATAGTACAAGTACTTAATGTACTTAAACTAAATACTGAGGCACCTGAACCCCAGGGCTTGAATTTAATACATACTATACATGTAGCTCCAGATAAGGCACTTTTTTTTTTTCGAACAAAAAAATAATGAGTTTTCTTATTTCTCCACAAAAAATATGCAGATAACCTCTCTTATCTGAAGCTATGTAGTCTCTAAAAACTTGCAAAATCTCAGTGAAATTTTAAAAACAGCAAACAGCTTACAGAGCATTTGCAATTTCTTTTTAAATGCACAGTGAAAAACTGTCAACAGTTATTATCTTATATTCATCTAACAATGCAATCATGAAAGGAAGCACTTAAACAGCAAGATTGACTGAACAATTAAAAAAGAAAAATACTAATAATAATTTCTTAGCTATTTTTACTCACAGGCTTTCAAGTGCCCTCCATCAAAAAAATGGGATAAAGTAGGGCTCAAAAATACTAATAATAATTTCTTAGTTATTTTTACTCACAGGCTTTCAAGTGCCCTCCATCAAAAAAATGGGATAAAGTAGGGCTCAAAATTTTGAAAAAGTAGGAATTTCAATAATGAAAAGTAGGGACAGTAGGGACGTTCTGAGAGTTTCTGAGTGTTTATAATAAGCAAACAAAGTTTCTTTGAACAACAAAACATTACCATGGAAACAAAATACCAAAATAAATGTTCCAAAAAAGGAGTTACAATGGAAGTAGAAATATTTTATAAACTTGTGCATCTTGGCTGCTCAGATTAAATTGATCCGATTTTTTAAAACTCTGAGCGAGCGAGGAAAAAATTACAAATTACGGTTGCTTCAAACATTTTTAAATAAAAAGTACGGATAGTAGGACATTTTCAGAAACAGTAGGAGCACAAAAAAAGTAGAGAAAAGTAGGGCCAGCTTGAAAGCCTGTATTTACAAACTTGTAGCCACTAGTCCAATATACAAGTGATACTTTTGACCCCTGGAAAAAACATGACAGTTACGGTAAATGTCCTAAAATTTCGAACAAAATTAAATAATTTCAGTTCTTGCTGTTCGAAATTTTAGAAATTATAGTTTGCTAAAAAATTTACTGTTCGAAATTTTAGGACAGATTCACTTACAGCCAAAATTGACCTAGCTATCAGACGCTTTCGGACACCCGAAACGACAAAAAAGGACCTACAAGACGAAAGTGTTTTCTTATTTGCTATGAGTGATTGGTAAATTGAATGTGAAATTGTATGAACAAATAAATAAATACCACACTGATGTTTGTTTTCAATTCCATCCGATTAATTCCATGTCGAATAATGTTTCTCATAAGAAAACAATTAATTATCCGGTACACTAATTAATCGCCAGATACGTTTGTTCGGCACTCCGGGAATGTGCCACTTTCTTAAACTGGGCTGGCTTAGTCCACTGTCTTCTTACGTAACAACCCTCTTCACTTTACCGCACTGAGATACACAAGCTGACCAAAAAATACTTCAAAAGGTTACCGCACGTTTGTTCTTGATTGAGCCACTACAGAAACATAAAAGTCCCTTTCCTCAAAGGTGAGGTGTACTGGGTTTAAATGTGAAAAGCGCAGACTGATTAGAATTTCCGCCATTTTGAAGCGCAGTATTCACACTGCTTGCTGACATCTGAGGCTGACATAATGCATTCTGTTGGCGATATGCGTAGACCCAGATTAGACTGCCCCGATACACAGACTGCGTGGATGCGCATGTTGGATCTTGTCTGTGCTGGTCTCAAATGTCATAAGGTTTTCAATTGGAAAGGACTCATACATAAACGAACAGTGCGGACAACCAGATCTGAATGCAGCCTGATCAAGATCAAAGAGTTTAGCTCTACACCAAACTGAACCTGTGAACTGCCATTATCGTTTTTAGCAATATTTCTCTCGTTAAAAAATGTATTGTCGTTTAGAATTCGGTAACGAAACTTATTGCAAGAATTATCTGTCATAAATAGTAATCCTTTCTGGACATATATGCTTTCATTAGATCCCTGTTCAGGCGAAAATGACCCTTTGTGTATATGTGTAAGTCAGATCAGAATGTGAGACGCAGTCTAGTGCAGGATGGTGTCCACTCAATTCGCTGATTAGGTCACTGGTATAAAACACTGTAATACGTGAGTCGCAGTCTCTAGCAAGTGCACAGACTGATCACATTTGTAAAAATGATTAGGTTCATTTTGGCTTATTGGGACCTATCATCTCTGCTGGGACCATCACCTGTTCAAATAGGATGTACTGAGCATATCATGACAATCACGCGATCAGACAGGAAATATTTTGCTGGAGGCTAACGTTAATCCCCATGGCGAAAACGTTTTCAGCGTGCTTATTGAAACCTTTGGCACTCTAAACTTAAATATTAGCGGCAGATATTATCGAAGGACACAGTGTACGGACGAGCAGGAAAGACCCAGATCAGAATTTGTGGATGCACATGCTAATTTACAATTTAGCGTGTAGCGCTTTCTTACTGTCGCATGTGCGTCACGCTTTGCAGAAATGATCAGATCAACTTTGGGATTTCTGGTTATATACTCGGAGGACGGTCTTGAAAAGCCCAGAGGCCAATTCCCCTATTCCCCCAAATTTCATTCCCTTGTTCATTGCGGCGTCTGATCTGGATCTACGCTGTTTGTATAGGCCTATCTGTTCCAATATTTAGGTTCTTTTAATTTTTTAATACGTGCCAGTTTTGTATGCATTTCTGACGAGAAAAGGCTCTATAAAATAAGTTTGTTTTTCTACCGAACAGGTTTCCCCGCCACATTTCATGTGACGTACCGCTACGAGCACGTTGTTTCTTAATGCGGGGCAAGGGAAATGTTCTCAGGAAATGTTGCTTTGCGACTGTTCAGTTTCTGGGTATTTTAATAATTATGATGTTCTCAATATATACATAATGTAAAAGAATTACAGTACTTATATTTATTTACACCCTGGTAAATGCCGAGTAAGGTCCTCATGCACTTTTTAGGTTTACTGTTTAAAGGGAGCTAACTGCCTATGCTTTGATGATGAATTTTACGAGTTGGACCCAGCATTTTTTTTTTATGAATCAGGGGCGGATCCAGGATGATTTCTGAAGGGATTCGATTGCCGAATTTCCGTACTTACTCTACGTAATTGGACAGACAGGCCTGAGCAAACTGTGTAGACCCAGATCAGACGCTGCAGAACGCATGTAAAACCTTCACTCAAAAGGTGATGTATTTAACCAATTATTTGGAAACTCTCCAAGAACTGGAGTTTACATGCCTGTTTGATACCACAAACGGCAAAATCTGACTGCCCTTGCATCGGAGTGATCGAAGTCTTCACTGGTCGCACGTCTTATTGTCCTAAAAGTGTTTTCTGAATTTCCATGTTCCCTGTTCCCCCTAACTAGTCTCATTCCCGCTTTCTCTGCGGCGTCTGATCTGTCTACAGTTTGCATAGGCCTGTATGTGTCAATACTTAGGTTCTATTTTCATACCTGCCATTTTCATATGCAGTTGGATGCGCCATCCGACTGGAGACCAGGAGGTCGCGGGTTCAACCCCCGCCGAGGTCGGCAACATTCTTTCGTGGAAATTGATCATGAAATATTTTCTACGGTCATTCTCTCCCTTCCGCTGATTCAAGAAGGGCAGTTGTCAGTTTCTGGCGAAAGAATGTGCACAATACTGGTTAACCGCTTAGAGGACTAAGTCTGCCAAGTAAACGAGTGGTTAGGTAAACTGACCGCGCTCGACATGACCCCATTGGGTTGACTGGGCCGTAAAACCTCAACACAAACAAACAAACATATGCATTTCTGACGAAAAAAATGCTCTATAATTTAACAAACATTAGTACACATGCGTTTTCCCTCTTAGAGGTTTCCGCCACGATTTCTCGTGATGTTACCGTTACGAGCACGCGGTTTCTACATGCGGGACAAGGGAATGTGACTGTTGCATTTTCTGTATTTCTGTATTAAAAATATTTATCATATCTGCCACAAGGTAACAACAGTTCTAGCTCGCCTGCGAATAATCTAACCCTTATCACGCGGACGTGACTGTCACGTGGAAATGGCTAGCATTGTGATGGAAGTGTTTTTTTGTTTTTTTTCTTGTGGATTTTCAGTCAGTATCTCCTGGGTTTGTATAGATTAAAATACGGTTCCCGTGCCATTTATGTACGTAAAATTCGTTATGACACTGCTGTGTGCATATACGTTTTGCGGTGGCTTTCAACACTGCTACTTAAGTTTCCGGTTCCGTAACGTGAAAAAAAAAATTACCGAAATTAGAGTGTGCCGGTAAAAGATTATTTGAAGCAAGCTGTGTTCGAAATTTTAGCAATCCCCTTTTTGCAAAACTGCTACTGTTCGAGATTTTAGGACATTTCCAGAAATTATTTTGGGCAAAAATATTAGGTGTTCGAAATTTTAGGGTGTTCGAAATTTTAGGACATTTACCATAAATTAATTTTCTAACATGAGAGTACATGTATCAATAAAATTAAATTCTAACCCTAAAATCCTTACCCTACCTGTCCTAAAATTGAAACAAGTCCATATTACCATTGTTCATGCATCTAAAACCTGCCTGATGTGTGGCAAATAGTAAAAACCCTGATCAGATGCTGCGTTTTGCAATGTCTGATCTGGGTCTAATCTGTTTGCTCAGCCTGTCTGTCCCAAAACTTAGTCTTATTCTAAAATTTGAGCATCCATTTTACTCTTGTGTGATGTGTCTAAACTGTGTTGGCTGAATGGCATATAGTGCAGCTGAATAGTTTGGTCTGAGTATGCAATGTATTTCATAGCTATTGCTAAGATGCTTTTTTTTTCAATCCAAAAGTATTGATATTTTTCTTATTTCTCTTCGAAAACATATGTTGTGGGTACTCATTAGAAGCGCCTCCACAAGGCCCTTTTAATGAGTACCCACAACAAGTTTTCCAGGAGAAATTAGAAAAATATTTAATTGATACTCACACCTATTTAGACCTATGTGTCTATACTTAGGAACACTCAGAATTAATTCAATACAACCTTCACTCTGACACAATATTTGAACCTTTCAGAAATTATGCAGTCAATAGCAAAGGTCCAGATCTGCTTGCCCAGATGTGCAACTGGCCTGGGCCTTGGTCTTTGCATGTTTATCTCCCAAAAGAACTTTCATGTATTAATCTCCATCAGATAACATCAAATTTCTGTTTTACATTAAAGACTCGGGCCTTTATCCAGGTATTTTGGGAAAAGGCCCCTGGACAAAATTGGGAAAAAATTATTAACAAAACACCAAAATTGGGAACACAATTTCATCTGAGAAATGCCAGGAGCAGAAGTGCCAAGGATTGGTTAGTGCCTATTGGGTCTAACCGTCACCCGATTCTGGCTTAGAATTGGATGTGTCCTCGTTTCTTAGATGCTTTATGTAACGATGGCGACTCTGTAAATTTCTCTGCCTCAAAGCTTGAACTCAGTAATGTTTCAGCTGATGATGACTATTCAGTTGCTGCTGGATTAGCCCAAGTGACACCAAATGCCGCAAGTTTCATGCAAGTCAGCATCTTGTTTTTTTGTTGTTGTTTTTTAAATCTTTTTTGTGTAGTATTTACTGTTACGAGGTGCTGAGTGTGACATGATGATTGTTTACAACTGCATAAACAATTAACATAACCTTTTAAGACCGATATTTTGATTGGTCGGTCAAAGTAAATCTAGGTTTCCTAACAATATTTTCATATTTTTATCTGTGCGCACATTGTTTTTGGCCCCAGCCTGCTAGATGTAAATTCGATACTGCCAGTATACATAGCTGATAACCAGTACAATCAAGTTGTTTGCAACTACACATGGTTAAAGACATTCAGGTCGGCACTTCGTTTTTATTTCGTTTTTTTTGTGGCATTTTTTTTTTCTTCCTTCTTTTTGGTAAAAATATGAAATTGGGAAAAATAGAGGATATTTAGCATTGAGAATGGGGCTGGTTTTCAGTCCCGCTGAACAGGCAGAAAATGCCCTGAGACTAGTCCAGATAATTGTAGTGCCAACTCAGTACTACTGAACAGTTAACTGCATAATTCTGCCTAGTATGTGAAGCCATGGATTTGGTCGGTCAAAGTAAATCTAGGTTTCCTAACAATATTTTCATATTTTTATCTGTGCGCACATTGTTTTTGGCCCCAGCCTAATAGATGTAAATTCGATACTGCCAGTATACATACATTGTAGCTGGTAACCAGTACAATCAAGTTGTTTGCAACTACACATGGTTAAAGACATTCAGGTCGACACTTCGTTTTTGTTTCTTTTTTTTGTGGCATTTTTTTTTTCTTCCTTCTTTTTGGTAAAAATATGAAATTGGGAAAAATAGAGGATATTTAGCATTGAGAATGGGGCTGGTTTTCAGTCCCGCTGAACAGGCAGAAAATGCCCTGAGACTAGTCCAGATAATTGTAGTGCCAACTCAGTACTACTGAACAGTTAACTGTGTAATTCTGCCTAGTATCTGAAGCCATGGATTTATATGACAATAACCAAAACCCTGGCTGTTTCCTATATTCTAGACAGCAACATATAAATAACACTGAAACACCTTACAGGTACATGTACCTTATCAGGGTTCTCACTAGGATTTTAAAAGTGGGAGTCCGGGACTCCCTTTTTATAAAAAGTAGGAGTCCCAGCCAAAAAGTAGGAGTCCCACTCCCCAAAAATAGGAGTCTCATTTTTTTTTTTTTTCATGACTCTCCTTTAATAGTGAGCATGTCCCAGCTAACTTCATTCTGTTAATACCGGATGGCGAATCAGTTTCCTTATTTTCCAGGGCTTCCATTAACTTTCAGACTCAGGAAGTCCCAGACTTCCTACACCTCAGATTTGGAAGTCCCACAGGAAAATCTAGGAAGTCCCACTTTTTCCGTGCTGCAACAGGCTGCCCTTTGTTTTGCAAAACATAGGTTCTTATTTCAGTGTCACACAGAATCATCATGATCTATAATTCTTTCAGATGTGTCTTAAAAACGTCCTTATCGCTTAAAATTCGATCGCATCGTTTTGGAAAGCCTGAACTTGTATGTCGGACCTTAGAGAAAGCATCAACATTGGTAAAACTTCGCATTCGTTTCAAAGCCCAGAGAAGGGAAAAAATAAAATAAAATACGTGAGAGAAAAGCCCCAAAACATGTTTTCTTAAAAATAAACTACCCGGTATGCTGAAATTACTTCGCAGACATGTTTATAATGAAATATTTGTTCGGACAGAAGCTGACCGACACGAGCGAACGAGTTGCGTCCTTCACAAATTTGCGGGAAAACGGCGCCGACTCGTGTGTAACAACAAACAAATAAAATGCAGCTCTTGATGAAATACCAACAGCAATAACGTTCGTTCGCGGAGAAAAGCAAGCAAAACCATCACAAATCTCCTAAATTTAGACTTACTTTGCGTCTTTTCCGCGCTGGTAAACAGCGCAACCGGAACGAGGCTACGCATTTAGAAACGGGTTTTCCGAAAACGTTGACGAAAAATATGTTTTATTTTCATTTGAAAAATTGCTTTTATTGCCATAGCATTGTAGGAAAGACAAGCATAAGCTTCTAAATTTGAATAGATTTCAATTTGCGTTTTGCGCATAATTATTTATTTATAGAATTTCCCTCGGTAACTCCCGGAAGTGTTGAGGTGTTTTCAGACGACACACCTTCTTAGCAAAATGATAATTTAAGATTTTAAGACCTGAATATTAAAACAATTAATGACTTCATATAATTTCATTATTTTCTTCCAAAGATCATTTGTGTCAACGCAAATTTTTTATGTTTATTTCTGGTTCTGAATTTATCTATTTCCAGACAAGGAAAATCCGCTCGTCTAAATTCAATTTATTAGTGCTTTTTGTCTTTGTTTAACTTGCATAATTTGTTGAACGCGTCTTCCTGCTAAACTGGTGCGCTGGAAAGATTTATTTATTTCTCATGCATTCTTTGTGTATTTGTTAGGTTTTGGAACTGATAAGGTTGCCAGGAAGTTTTAGAATATAAAGCGCAACCTGGAAAATTCCTCCCGACCGAAAATTTTCGGGTTCATTGGTCAACGTTTTGAACGCGCGTGAACGAATATTTCGGGTGTCGCAGGAGAAAGTTAAATTAATCAAACATCAATTAATCAACTCATCACGCTTGACAAATTCATGCAGTGATCACACAGCTATCAAAAGGGTGCCGCGACACGTGAGACGGCTGTCAATAAAACTCCCGCAAGCGGAAAGTGGGACGTCCTTAGAAGCTCAGTGAACACAGGTTGTGAATTTCCGATAAGTAGGCGGGGCAAACATCATACAACTCGTTAAAAATGGGCGGGGTTTTTGACAGTTTTGGACGTCTCGGGTATCGATTTTGGACGGACAAAAGAAATTTCGGAAGTCCGCAGTACGTCTTTGAAGTTCAATTTGGACGTCCGGTGGCAATCTCTGGGCGTAATATACGCCGTACGTCCGCTTAACGGAAGCCCTGATTTTCACATACTTTTTGTGTTTTTTTTTTTTTACCAACTGATTTTGGTCTCTGCTTTGCTTTATGTATTATTCCGAGCAATGTGTGTGTAACCAACTGGTAGTCATTATCACACATCCCGAGGATGTTAATTCAATAGAGTTTGCCCATAAATTAGGATGACGTCATGTCTCCCTGATGGGAAAATAGACACATCTTTGCAGACCAGGATTTTGATTGTGTTGGGGTTTAACGACACGTCAACCCTTGTGGGTCATTTTGTGTCGTCTCCCAGAGAAAGGGAGAAAAGAGATAGAAGAGATAGTAGAAGAGATGAAAGAGAGGAACAGGGAAGAAAGAGGAACAGGAATGAAAGGGAAGAAACAGAAGAAATAAAAACATTCCCCCTCTACCTTTACCTACTTCAACGATAGCAGGCCTTGCCCAACTGTAAGCCAATATCAGTTGGACGCCCCGGTGACACAAGATACATGACACCTTCGCACCACCCGACCACCCCTTGCAGACCAGGAAGATATGACTGCAGACATGACAACCATAACTGATTTTAAGTGATCTTGAGTGTTATGTATATAAGAGAAAATACTTTAATCAAAACTTATTAAGCTCCGTTATATGCTATCGCATACTGATATATGTAATATATCCGCACATTCTAATCATGGACACTTCTGTTGAGCTTCCCGCAAAACGTCATTTCAGTGTTTACATTTGCACCATGCTGCAATCAATACACGCTGCGAAAAAATGTCCGGGACTTCTTCACTATCTGAAATTTCGATCAACTGCTTTGATTTGCCGAAAAACTCTTGATAATTTAGTTCTATTTTAAATGCGTGTCTGATTCATATGCATTTCTGACAAGAAAGTGCTCTACTATGCAACATGGTAATAGTTCGTTTTTCTCCCAAAACGGTTTCCCGCCACGCTGTCAAATGATGTTACTCTTACGAGCACGCGCTACCACTATGAGCACGTGCTTTCTTCATGTGGGAGCAATAGAAAATGTAACTTAAACTATAACAGTCCCGAATCATATACCGTCGTCCGGGGTGCATCTGAGCATTCCCATTAGACTCTTCACATGGCTTACGGAATAGATTCCATGGGACTTAGGAAACTTTTTTTTCCTTTTTTTCTTAGTGACAAGCAGGAATAACCGTTTAGAACCGCAGACCTGAGCGCAGACTGATATCTCGCAAAGGGATAAGGTACACTTGTCTGAGACACTTGTCTTTTAACAAAAAAAAAAAAAAAAGAAAAAAAAGCGGGCGTTTTTGATGTTAGTGACGAAAATTCAGCGTCCGAAAATTTTTAAATCGAAAAAAAAAAAAAAAAATGATCTACTAATAACAAAAAAAAAAAAAAAACATAAACGGATGAAATCATGATACCTGCGCGTGTATTTTCGATGAATCAGTCGGTGGTGCAGGCAATACACAGCGAGGGAAGGGGTCGCATACCGATGTCAGTCGCATGCTTTAATTACTCGATCGCTGAAGTGTGAACTGCCAACACATGTTTAACTACCGCTTGCTTTGCAAATAACGGTACTGTCGCAAATGTGAAAAGCACGCGGCGGATTATTACTGTTCTTTTAAGTATTACCGACGATACGAATAACATGCGGCGGACTTTATACTTCAGTCAGATAATCCGACCACAATTAGTAGTAGTCCCACGGAAAAAAACATGCGTCCGGCTGACTCGGCTTTGGGAATTTTTAGGAGTCCGGACCCTGATTTATGCGTCCCGGGACGCAGGATTCTGCGTCCCCGAGAACCCTGCTTATGTAACCTATCTTTTAACAAGTCCATTTGACAACCTGGAGTTGTATCTAAAATCTGCTGACTGAATGCCAAAAAATACAGGTCCTTATCAAACTGAAACTGAAAAAGAGCAGTCTACATTTTCATTACTGGTTCAGTCAGGTATGTGGGAATACATTTGTATATTTGGCAACCAATATATGTACATGCTGTGAAAACAATTTTGCAACTTCTTTGCAAACATTAAATATGAAAAAAAAAATATTCAGAGCAAAGGAAAAATACCAAAAAACTTACAAGGCAAAGCAGCAAATCCTGTCTTGTCTTTGTGCTTATTTCCTAGTTTGAGTTGCTTGGCCGCAAGAGCAGACATCGTCACTGGGCAAATTTACAGACAAACCTGGCTTAAAAAACACAAAGAAGTGTTAAGAACAGTTTCTAAAGCAAAATAATCAACTCTGACCTTTTAAAAAGAAGTTTCCATTGGATTTGATAAGATCAAAGCTCCAGATAAGTGGGAGTATCAGGAAAATATTTTTCTTATTTCTCTATTAAAACATATGTTGTGAGTGCTAATGAGTACCCAGAACATTTTCATGTAGTAATAAGAAAAATATCAACAATTTTTAATTGAAAAAAAAAAGAAAAAAGTGCCTTATCTGGAGCTTGTGTCAGTGCTTGCACTAACAGTCAAAATCAGGAAGTCCCAGGACTTCCTAGCTCCATTATCTGGAAGTCCTGGTGATCAATTTTTTTCACTCACTTTCAGACATACAACCTCAATATTCTTAAACTCTCATTTATGGAGTAAAACCACCATTCTTAAGCTAAATAACACACAAATTCATTCTAAATTTTGTTATAAATGACTAAATATTTTTAAAAGCTGGGAGTCCCAGACTTCCTGGCATTGATTTTTGGAAGTCCCAGAGCAATTTTTGGAAGTCTCTGACTCCCAGACTTCCCTTAATGCAAGCACTGTAATGTGTGTGTTGGGGTTGTCAATCCTTGTGGGACATTTTGCGTCATCTCCCTGAGAAAGGGAGAAGAAAGCTAGATTGATTGATTGTGTTGGGCTTTAACGACATGTCAGCCCTTATGGGTCATTTTGTGTTGTCTCCCAGAGAAAGGGAGAAAAGAGACAGAAGAGATAGTAGAAGAGATGAAAGAGAGGATCAGGGAAGAAAGAGGAATAGGAATGAGAGGGAAGAAACAGAAGAAATAAAAACATACCCCCTCTAACTTTACCTACTACAAGGACAGCAGTTGCCCAACTGTAAGCCAATATCAGTTGGACGCCCCAGTGACACAAGATACATGACAGCTTCGCACCACCTGACGACCCTCAAAGAGAGCTAGAAGATATAGTCGAGATGAGAGAGAGGGACAGGGGAGAAAGAGGAAAATGAATGAAAGTGAAGAAACAGAAGAAATAAAAACAGCCCCCCTCTACCCTTACTTGCTGCAAGGACAGCAGGCCTTGCCCAACTGTAAGACAATCTCAGTTGGATGCCCCGGTGACAAAAGATTCAAGACACCTTTGCCTCACCTAACCACCCGCTTATCTGATTGTTTTGAGGTTTTACGGTTAAATTCCTTCCAGTCCTTTAAGAGGATAGCGGGATGGATGGAGGCGTTCACAATATCCCCATTGGTTAAGTGTGTGAATAAATATTGCAGTACATTCATATATTCATGTCGATGCTCTTAGTATATACTTAAAAAGATGCTCTTACTTTTATGTTCTCACTTTGCCCACATTATTCCCCTTAAGAATACTTGACCTCATTCAGCTATCTCTGCAGGAACCTTTCAAAGCCTTCATATTTAATAATCTACTGTGCTTTCAACATCTTTCAGAAAGTCGTTTTTTGCTTGGTGCTTTCCACAGATGAAGCTAATTTGCAAACTTTTGTCATGATTTATTGCAAAACCATTTGTCGTAACTATCTATGTGCATAAAGTTTTATTCTAGTCATTGTTTTTTAAAAAATCTAATTTTCACTTTTCCCATAGTAAAAATGGGTGTAAATTATGCAGAAATCTGTTGGGTAGGTAACTTGGAGGCATATTTTCAACAAGTTTCGCTTTTTTGTTCAATTTTTCTGAAATTTTCACAATATTATTGAGAAACATCAATAATTCAAATACAACAAAGAAAAGTAAAAATATTTTTTTAGACAAAAATTCCAAAAAATCACTTTACTATAGAAATTGCATATAGGTCAGATCAATTTTGGCTATAAATTTAATTTTAGGGTAAATATTTAAGAACAAAACACAGAAACAGAAAAGACGAACGATTTCTGATATGATACAGTCAATCAGAACAAAATATTTTCATTTAAAATAAAATGCCAAGCAAAAAACGTCTTTCCGAGTGATGTCGAAAGGACAGTAGTCCGAGATGGATGAAACACCAATCTCTGAAAGCAGATCCTGTAAAAAGTTTTAATGGCCCAGTTTACTTTGTCTGTGTTCTCTATATAGAGAATCATGTTAGGGCACCCAGTTCTGAGCGTTTATGAAAAGACTAATCAAAGAAAAAGTGGCACAGCTTTCCCTATTCATTTTTTCCATTTGAATTTCGGTGTTAACTGTCAGTGTTACTGACAAAAAAAAAATCTGTTAGCTGAAAAATGGAAAGAAAATGAAAGGTGCGTCAAATTAGATGAGCGTCAAAGTACGTTACAAGGCAGTCGATAGACACAACACTCGCCGATACGGGATCACACAGCATAAAGAACATCCTTTTCAATGTCCAACGTTTTTTTTGTTTTTTTTTCTTAGTTGATACCAATAGCCCGCCATGTATTAGAGGCTAAATATAACAAGACAAAACTTTATCATTGAGCTCTATTAAAAAAAGAAACATTGGGAATATCAGTATACACTCTTTTCAGAAAGTTTTTCTTACCTAAAAATTAGGTGGGAAACGTAAACAAATTCCGCGCCTGAAGCAACACTTCCGGTATGGATTTACCAGATCAGATGCAATCGGACCGAAGGGACGTTAATCTAATAAATCGGATATTTAGAACCGCTGTTCGCAGTAACGTTTTGACTGGTTCCCTCACCCTATAGCTCAATACTTCGCATATATTCTTATAGAACACAGGAAACCAGTTAACGTTTCGATACCACCCCCAAGACGTTTCCCCCTGGTCGTTTCGCCCCTGGTCGTTTCGCCTCTAGTTTTTACCCTTAGTCGTTTCGCCCCCCTACCAATATCATTTCCCCCTGGTCGTTTCGCCCCCAATCCATAACTCCTAGTCGTTTCGTCCATAAGCCTGTTTAACCGTGTCTTATGCGTATGTGTATGAATATATCATAAAACTGGTTATGAACATTTATATGGAGAAAGAATGCAGTTTAAGTAAAAACACAAACATCATTTTGAAGGAGGACAGTTGTCAGCTACTGGCAAACGACAGGGTACTTAGTACATTTTATGCAGTTTAAATGTCTATATAAAATGAATATTATGCAAAAGCGCATTTGTGAGAGAGAGAGAGAGAGAGAGAGAGAGAGAGAGAGAGAGAGAGAGAGAGAGATTTCGCTATTAACAAATCAACAAAAGAGATCATGAATAATACGAGAGTCATGCAAAAAGTTTTGTCACTAATAGGCTTACTTAGTTTTATTCCAGGTATATTTTAAAACGCTTCACTGCACTTGAATGGTGTGTTGAATAGCTAACGATACCCGTTTATTTCGTGCAAATTGCTTTCCAACTGACCGAGTTATTTGAAATTGAAATAGATGCAGTCATATACACTGACCAATTTACATGTTACATTGGAACATGGACCAGAAGACTGAAATTCGTAGATATATTAAATGCCGCATTAGGCTTAATATAGATTCAAAGCAGATATTTAATGAAGTGTGTGGTATATATGGACCCCAGACCATTTCAATGCGCACAGTTTTTAGATGGGTTAAAGCTTTTAAGGCTGGGAAATTTCTGTTGAAGATGTTACCCGTCCTGGAAGGCCTAAAACCTCTGTTACCAAGGCTAACATCGCTGCTGTAAAGATTGTGGTCGAACAGGATGCGCGATTGTCTGTCAAATATATAGCTAGTTGTACTGGCATATCAGAAGGCAGTGTGCAAACAATACTGACAAAGCGTTTGGACCTGAGAAAGGTTTGCGCTAGGTGGGTACCTCATTTGCTCACTGAGGAGCAAAAGACATAACGCCTTAAATGTGCCCGGGAACTTTTGAAAACATACAAAGGTTATTTCTAACTTGCTAGCATGTGATGAAACCTGGGTGAACATGTTTGAGCCACAAAGAAGGGCTGACAATAAGCAATGGAAGCGAAAAAAAAAAAAAAAAAAAAATAGAAAACGCCCATGTATTGCCAAGAGAACCATAAGTTCGAAAAAGATATTGCACGCAATTTTCTTTAATTCAAGTTGGCCAGTCGTTCAAATGCCTTGTCCATCTGGCCATACAGTCACTGACCGATTCTACAAGAATTCTGTACTGAAGAAAGTGAAAGTTTTACAATAAGAAACGACCAAGCAAAGGATGGTCAAGAGTCCACATTTTACATGATAACGCCTCCTCTCATAAGTGTGAGGTTGTTAAGTCTTTTTTGGCTTCTGTAAAGGTGAAAGTTTTAAACCATCCACCTTATTCACCTGACCTGGGTCCCTGCTCTGTGACTTCTTTTTATTTCCAAGGCTTAAGAAAATGCTTTCTGGAAATAAGTATACGTCTAGAAGTTCTCTTGGCAGCGCTATTTATCACTGCCTCCAACAAATACCAAAAGAAGACTATTTATCTGCTTTTCGCGATTGGGTAAAAAGATTACAAAAATGTGTTTCAGTTAAAGGGGAATACGTTGAAGGTTTGTAATAGAAATATGTTCGGTAAAACATAGCACTGAAGTAATCCGCACCCAGTGACAAAACTTTTTGCAGGACCCTCGTAAAATACAATATGACCTGATAATAATAATTTTTGAATTAGCTTCATATGCGGGAAAATGAAGACAGAAATGAAAGAAAGAAAGAAAAAGAAAATATTTATTTTGTGAATCGATGTCGGCATTCATTGCAGTTTTTTAATCAAAATTAAAAAAAAAAAAAAAAAAAAAAAAAAAAAAAAAAAAGTTCTTACTGCTATGATCCATAATATTAATCAGCTTGTTTACGTGATTAATAATGAGATGTGAAAACATGTGCTCTTGGCAAACGGCTTTAATTATCTCGTTAGTACATTTACCTGTTTTAAATAGTGTATTAAATTGGTCGGTTGACCTTTTGACATTGTCGGTGAACAACGGCGGTAAATCTTTCATATGCCGACGTCAGGGCTATATTAGACCCACCCAAAGACCAGAGCATATCATTCATCTTTGAAGTCGTTTTACGAATATCAAAGTATTCTAAAGCTGAAAAATGTCTTATTTCTGCATTGCATGTCAGAAAGAAGTAGATGGCCGTCGCCATGCTATTTCTTGTGACTGTGTAAGCGATGGCAACATAGGCTTTGTGGGACAGGTATTTATTTATTTAATGTGCCATTATTTCGCCATTACTGATAGCACGTTGAGTTCACTGTATTTTCCGTTTCAGTTTTTGAATGAATAGTAAAATTTGTATGATTGCAAATGAGCTGGGACATGGTACTACAAGACGTTGTACTACTTAATCAGGTCTACAGTTTAGCCCAGGAATTTTGCTCCAACTGGCTGTTCTCTGAATATGAGGTTTACCGCTACATCTCAGCAGTAGAGCTAATTTATTATAGTCATAAACTTTCTGACTGCAGACTCCTGACAGCTGGTTTGACTTCTAGTAACATAATGGTCAGACACAGGTGAAAGCCATTCAAATGTTATGTCAAAAGGGTTGTTAGACAAGAAAATTTGACAAAAGCCATCTCATCAGGGTCTACATTGTTTGCAGATTTTTTCCCTGTATGTAGTAGTGAAAGATTTAAAGAGAACATTTAATGGGATGTTGCTTAACTCTTAGCACTCTTGGTAAAATTTTATCAGCAGACGTCATATTATAATATTTTTCATATTTTTCCCAGACTGCAGGTTTTGACATGTCATGCATATTGTCTCTAATGGAGACAATTTGCATGAAATGTCAAATCCTGTTTTCTGGGAAAAAATAAAAAATATCATTAGTTTGTAGTCTGCTGAATTTGTTCAGTGTGTGGTAAAAGTTAAATTACCGTATTGAAACTAAATATTCAGACACGACAGGCCTGGGCAAAAAATGTAGACCTAGATATACTGCACACCACTGCCATTCATCAAGCATTATTTTAGACATATCAACAAGCAGTGAAATATGCTTGTTCAAACTTGGCAAGGATTAATCCTTAATACTTGTGCTAGTACTTCACTCAGGGTAAAATTTTCAGCAGACAACATACTGAATCATTTTTCTTATTCTTCTCAAAAAACAGGTTTGACATTTCAAATTAATACAAATTGTCTCCAATGGATTTCCATGAAATGTCAAATCCTGTTTTCTGGAAACAAAATTGGGCCACGATTCGCTCACCTGATAAAAATAGCTATTGCATATATCTGCAAATGCCATGCGACCTCTTCAAGTATTGCCACAGCAACTAGGACAGCAACTAGGACACAAATTTGACCTTACCAAAAAAGGTCAACGGTCATCCTAGTATCATCATTGCAACAAACTTAGTAGCCTTTGAGTCCCTGATCCCTGATGCTGTATACCGAGATCTGCATATATCTGCAAATGCCATGCGACCTCTTCAAGTATTGCCACAGCAACTAGGACAGCAACTAGGACACAAATTTGACCTTACCAAAAAAGGTCAACGGTCATCCTAGTATCATCATTGCAACAAACTTAGTAGCCTTTGAGTCCCTGATGCTGTATCCTGAGATCCAGCCTCAGAGCTTTCTGGGTTCAGGAGAAAAAATATTTTTAAGTGTTTTACCATATATGGACATGACATCCATCTTGTTGAATGGTGAAGATCCATTTGAACAAATTGTTAATATCCTTTCGACAGAAAGAAGGCCCTATGTGAACCATGTGAAATCAGTGAAAATTGTTTCAAAGAAGAAGACATTAAAAGATTATACAATTTTATACATCTATATAGCCCAAGGACAAAGGACCCCCGTTCCCTACCCCTCCAAAATTTTGACAGTACAGCTACAGTTTTATTACGGTGGCTCAATTGGATGCGCCGTCCGACTGGAGACCAGGAGGTCGCGGGTTCAACCCCCGCCGAGGTCGGCAACATTCTTTCGTGGAGATTGATCATGAAATATTTTCTACGGTCATTCTCTCCCTTCCGCTGATTCAAGAAGGGCAGTTGTCAGTTTCTGGTGAAAGAATGTGCACAGTACTGGTTAACCGCTTAGAGGACTAAGCCTGCCCAGTAAACGTGTGGTTAGGTAAACTGACCGCGCTCAACATGACCCATTGGGTTGACTGGGCCGTAAAACCTCAACACAAACAAACAAATTACTTTAATCACACAAATGTAAAGTTAATGTAAGTTTCAGCAATTAGTCTTCATTTTTCATTGAGAAAATGATTTTTCAACATTTTCCCCATATAAATGTATGGGGCACAAATTTGTCCTTGCTGTAAAAAGGTCAAAGGTCAACCTACGAACTTTATTTGGAAAACTTAGCAGACCTTGAGTTATTTGAACAAACTTTGTAGACCTTGAGTTCCCGATGCTATATACATGTACCAAGATTCAGCTTCAAAGCTTCTCGGTTCTCAAGAAGAAGGTTTGTAAGTCTTTTTGCCATATTTGGGCATGGGGGTCATCTTGTTCAATGGCGCAGAACCATTCAAACAAATTGTCAATACCGTTTTGACAGAAAGCCGTATGTGAAATCTGGTGAAAATTGCTCAAGCAGTCTCAGAGAAGACATTTTAAAACAATATGGTAGCTGTGATAGCCTTCCTAGCTATTTTCGATCTAGAGGTCATCTTGTTGCTACAGAGAAATTTTCAACTCAAATCTCCCAATGGTTCAGGAGGATGTCAAAAACTGTTTTCAAGATGACAGCTGTGGCAGCCATCTTAGATTTCTGATCAGCAAAGTTTTATTTGCTTTTGATCTACAATTCATTCTGTTGCTACAATGTAAGTTTCAACTAAAATCACCAAATGGTTCAGAAGCAGACGTCAAAATTCGCCCTTCAATATGTTGGCTGTGGTGGCCATTTTGGATTTCCATTCCATATGATTTTAGTTACTTTTACATCTACTAGTTGGCATATTACTCTATCATAAGTATCGACTTAGTTGGCAGAGTGGTTTCCGATGAATGGTCAAAAATACATTTTCTGATCAGCACAATTTTAGCTATTTTCAAATAGCCCAACTGTCAAAAATTAGTTTTCAAAATGGCAGTTATGGCGGCCATTTTGGATTTCCAATCGGCATAATTTTAGCTATTTTACCTACTTGTCAACCTGTTGCTATATCGTAGTAAGTTTCAACCTAATTCGCCTTGTGGTTTGCGAGATGTCAAAAAAAAAAAAAAAATAAATAAAATATATATATATATATTCAAGATGGTGGCCGTGGCGGCCATCTTGGATTTTGGATCAACATGATTTAGCTAATTTCGAGCAAGAAGTCGTCCTGTTGCTACAGAGCAAATTTCAGCTAATTTCGACCAAAGATTTGGGAACAGTTGTCGAAAATGGATTTCAAGATGGCAGCCGTGGTAACCATTTTCGATCGGCCCAGTTTTAGCTATTATGTGCTTACTAGGCGCTCCGATGCTCCTCATCAAGTTTCAATTCAGTTGGACCATAGTCTTTAGAGGAGAAGCGCAAATTATGAAGTCTAAACATTTTTTTCCGATATAATATATAGGTCCCATACAAATGCTTGGGGGAAGCAAATGCAACCTTGCCATAAAAAGGTTAAACGTCAACGTGGGCCCATAATTTTAGCAATTTTGGTAGACCTCCTGTCCACGATGATTTGTGTAAAAGATTAGGCCCTAGGGGTTATTTGGTTCTGGAGAAGAAGAGTTTTGAAGGTTTTTACCATATATGGGCATGGCAGCCATCTTGGTCAATGGACAATGACCATTTTAGCAATCATTCGTTCTCCTATCCCAAGGAGGCTCCAAATGACATTAGAGCAGCATTGGCTTCAGAGGAGAAGTTGTTTGGAATTCTCAACATTTTTTTCCCATACAAATGTGGGCCAATATGAATGCATAGGGAAGCAAACTTGACTTCACCGTAAAAAAAGGTCAAATGTCAATGTAAGACCATCATTTTAGCAACTTTAGTAGACCTCCCGTCCCCGAAGATTGATCTGTACAAATATTCAGCCCCAAGGCACATTGGTTCTGGAGAAGAAGATTTTTGAAGGTTTTACAATATATGGACATGGCGGACATCTTGGTCAATGGATCGCCACCTTTTTCGCAATCTTTTGTTCTCCCGAGCTAAGGAGGCTCCATATGAAAATAAAGCAAAATTGGCTCAGCGGCTTCAGAGGAGTTGTTTGAAAATGTTAACGGACGCATAGACAGACGACGACAAAAGGTCCATCATTATAGCTCGACCTGAGCATAGCTCCAGTAAGCTGAAGAGAAGACACTTTTTGTAGGCAATTTGCATGAAATGTCAATACCTATTTTCTGTTTTGCATGAAATGTCAAGTCTTGTTTTTTGGGGAATACATGTATAAGGATTGTTTTTTTTTTTTTTCAAAAGAAAAAGGGTTTGACATTTCACACAAATTGTCTCTAATAAAGACAATTTGCATGAAATGTCAAATCCTGTTTTCTGTAAAAAATAAGAAAACTGTTTCAGTATGTTGTCTGCTGAATTTGCCCAGAAAGTGGTTAAAGTTAACCCTTAGCAAACTGGGTAAATCTTCCAGCTGAGGACATATTGAAATATTTTCTTTTTATTATTATTTTTTCCCAGAAAACAGATTTTGACATTTCATGCAAATGCCTCCAGTGGAGACAATTGGCAAAATCAGCTACTGAACAACTTAATACTCAAATGTCTTGATCAAATTCCTTTGTAAAATTCATTTTGCAGAAACAGCATCAGAATCATCAGAATTATATGATCAGTTCAATCCATTTGCTTGTTTTTAACTTCAGAATGATACTCATAAATTAGCTCCAAGAGGGAGATAACATGTCATGGTGAATGATTTTAATGGGATTCTTGATGGGGTCATGGCGGGCTAAGAAACCCCTTTCTTTCAAGGAATCTGGTAAAAACTGCTAGACTGTAATGTATTAACTTTATCTATTTAAGTTTTAGGGGGCGAAACGGCTAGGGGTAGGGGTGAAACAACCAGGGGACGAAACGACCAGGGGAGGAAATGGTTTGGGGGCGAAACGTCTCGGAAACTTCTTCGCGATGCCCGTCTCCGTTCTCAGCAGCTGGTCAAAGGGAACAACCATCTGGTCAGGACACTATGTGATTTAGAAAAAAAAAAAAAAAAAAAAAAAAAAAAAAATATATATATATATATATATATATATATATATATATATATATATATATATATATATATATATATATATATATATATATATTAGTTGTCCAAGAATGAGTAGGTTTAGTTTCTGATTATCATTTTAAAATAGTTATATTTATCAACTTTTAGAACAGTATAGTGGGAGAAGGGATGGGGCTCAAAGTACATAGGGCTATTCTATCTTAAAGATACTAGAGACTCGTAACCCTACTTGCAGTTCTGACGTAATTATGCCCCTTTGTTTATTTCATATAGTGAGGTTGTGTCCACTCCATATCTCCGTCACCAATTGAAGGATTTTTATACGCCTGTCGAAAGATGGATAGTATTATGTCCCGACGTTGTCCGCCCGTCTGTCTGTCTGTTGACTTTTCGTGTCCGCTCCTTTTCTCCTTAAAGGATAAGAGGACTTTTCTTTGAAACTTTGCTCAAATGTTCATCGTACCAAGGTGATGTGAAGAACTCATAACTGAACCCTGTCCGATGAAGGTCAAGATCACAATTCAATGTCAAAATTATGCAATGTTTCGTGTCCGCTCTATAACTTAAAAACCTTTAAAGATTCCTTCATCGAACTCTGTATATTTATAAAGAAACATTAGACGGTGTGCAGAGAAAAGTTACAGTAATCTTTCTTCAGCTTTGACGTAATGATGTCCCTTTATATATTTATGTTTAATATAGTGATTTCCCGTTCGCTCCATATTTTCTTAATAAGGATTACCATTGACCTTTGTTCGAAGCCAAGGGAAGAGTGAATTACCATTCTTTGACAAGAAGCACTGAAGTTACTGATATTCTTCATGGATTTATTGTGAACATTTATTTACCAACAAGCACAAAACCAAATTAGCCGAGATTTTAAAGTTGTCAGAGGGAACATGCCTTATTTTGCTTGGATTCTCAGGGAAGCTTTACAGGACCATTATAGTACTATGATGCAAAAACTATAGTTACTGAAAACCCGCTCAGCGGAGCTCTTGTTATTTGTATGCGATCCATATTGTTCCTTATTTTCATAAATGATTTAGCAGATGTAATAAAGTGTCTCCTTTAAAAGCTTTTCACTGACGATGACAAACTTTATCAATTGATCAAAACTGAACAGGACTGTAGAAATCTTCAAGTAGACGTTTTCGATTCAGAAAATCGGCAGAAGTTTGATTTTTTTATCATAAGAAAAAGGGGCAAACATTTAAGAGAGGGAAACCAAGAACCTTCATACAATTACACTGTGTGTCAAGGAAGAGACAGGCATGAAATAAAGAACGTTGATTCGAAAAAGATCTGAGAGTAGCAACTGATAGGAAACTAAACTTCAGGGAACACATTTCAAATAAAGTAAACAAGGCGTAAAGTAAACAATGGTTACAGGAGGTGGGGTGTTTGCATTAGAATCACTTTAGCCTTGACCTATTTTTCATGGTTTAGTATTTTCACGTTTAAATATCAGGTTTTGCCCATTTCTCAGGATCTAGATGTTAATGAAAATGACTAAACACCTGCTCCTACTGGGGTATATATGATGGACTGGGCGGTGCCGAAAGTGTAGAAGTTGACTAAATCATTAAAAAGTCAGACTTAATCTCTTTTCCACTGTTCACTGACTGTATATTTTCACGTTTAGTTTTCAGGCTAAGCTCATCTCTCAGGACTAAAATTATGAAGCTTGTATTTAGCGAATAAAACTTTCATAGTAACATTTCAGCCATGACATGATTCACTAACATTGTATATTTTCGCATTGCGTTTTCAAGCTTTGCTGATCATCTGGAACTACAAGGACCAAGTTATTTCATATTTTCATATTTTCGGTCCGCATAGGGGTGTTCCCTGTTTTTGGTTTTGGTGCTGGGGACTCTGGTGTGGTAATTCTGGATCCGCGGTTATAAATCTTTTTTCATGCTCAACTCAGCTGAACATGAAATTTGACTTGCTAATAAATCTCAAATTACCAACAATTGCAAATTCTTTTTTGCTTAACATAGCTGAGCATGTAATTTTCTCTTCTAATAAGTATAAAAATGCCAACATTTTCATATTTATTATCAGAGAAAATTTCATCCTCAGCTGAGCTGAGCATGAAAAAAGTTTTATGACCTCAGGGCCTGGTGTTGTTCGTTCTTTGTGGGGCAATGTCGCTGTTGGCTGCGTTTTTTTGTGTGTGTCTTGTCCCCGTTTGTTGACTAATCGTTGTTTTTTTTTTTTTTTTTTTTTTTGTCTGGCGGAGAAATTGAAAGCGAGACTGGTTGTTTTGCTTTTCTATGTTTTGTGGTGTGTGTGCTTTCATCGTGGTTTGTTTGCTCTTCCTCTTGGGGTCTTTGGTAAGCGATGTTCTGTCATTGTGGCTCTTCCCGGACATTTTTCTTACTATTTTGCTTTGGCAAACCGAACAACTAAATTCGGGGAATGTTAGTTCCCAATAAGTCTTTTCACGAAATTTGAAGAAATTTTCTCATTAATGCACCATATCCAAATAAAACTTGTTCTTCTATCCACGCGCGACCTACCTCGTAGTTTCGAAGAGGTCATTTAATGTTTTCCCATGAATGGTATAGTACTTATGGCAAGCTTGAAAACTAGAAAATCTAGTTTGAAGAAATATCCCATGCACTCCTTCGAAGAAAAAGTTATTTACAAGTTTGTCATATACAACAGTTCAGTAGCCATATTAGATGCTAGTTCACACACTCTTTTGAATGTTATTTCTAGCGTATACTCCATTGGTAGGGCTGAGCTCAAACGCCTAGTGATTTTTTTCTGGAGAGGAAGTTGTTCTAGGATTTCCAACTTCTGTGGTCATGGCGGGCATCTCAGATGCCAATTCCCAAGTACGTTATTAGCAAACTTGGCCACGAGGTTATAATAAAACGTTTTTTTTTTTTTCATGCTCACCTCAGCTGAGCATGAAATTTATCTTGCTCATGAATCTCAAATTACTGACAATTGCAAATTCTTTCTTGCTAAATATAGCTGAGCAGGAACATTTTCTGCTAATAAATATGGAAATGTCAACTATTGTTGGCATTTTCATATTTATTAGCAGAGAAAATGTCATGCTCAGCTGCGTTGAGCACAAAAAAAGTTTTATAACCTTGAATTTTTTTCTAGACTGTCTCACGTGTAATATGAGCTTTGTTTCTGTAAATAATTGGTTGAAATGGCTTGAAATGGCTTGAAATGGCTTATCATTTATATTCATAATGGTTATCTTGGAGTGCATTTCCCTTAATATCTGAATGTTGAGTTCTTGTCATAAGGATACTCCACGTGAAAAATAGCACAAAAGATGATATATGGTTACAGATAAATGATCGATTCCTAAGACCAATGAATAGCACAAGTCAACAAACATTTGCCATGGTGAATCAAGCTACTGAAGCGACAGGAATATTACACATCTGGTCAAAGAAAACATCTTAGATGTCTGTTCCCAGTAATGTTCGAAATCAATCAGTCAATCAATCAGTCAAACAAAACAAAATTATAAGTGAAGATATAAGTGAAGATACCCGGGAAAAGCCACAATCACGAAGCACAACCCTCCCAAGGTACCAAAGGAAGGAGAGATGAGGAACAAATAGGGACACCACAAACGCAACAAATGAAAGCACAAACGTACAAACAAAGAGGAACTGCAACAGAGGGACCGCCTTGGAACGGTCAGCAGGAAAACTACGGGGGTCGGGTGGGGTGAGGATGGGGAGGGGGCTTAAACAAGTCTTACTTGCGCGAAACCTTGCGCTTAAACCTCGGTCGACCTTTTAGCTTTGAATAAGAAGTCGTTTAAATGTTTGTAGCACAAAGGGTCATGGCGGGCATTTTGTATGTCGGCTAATAAAATGGCTCACAAACATTTGAACTATTTTGTTTCATGAATGCTTCATGCTTAACGTGAGCTCAATCAGCAATACGTTTTTAGAGAAGAAGCCGTTTGAATATTTTATGAGATGAGGTTGTTAGGTCTTAGATGCCAGTTCCCAACAAATACTGGCAAACGAACAATCTTTACCAAAGAATGCAACAAAGACAAAAAGAGTTCTGTTGATGTTAAAGTTTCGGAAAGGCGTTTACATATTGGTGTCATAGGCAGACTATGTTCAGTGATTGGCGCTCTCTCTTTACATCATCTATTCTACATTTTAACTTTTTTTTGTCCCGGTTAATTTTCCTAGGCCAAGTCTTTGGGGGAATTTCTTTCTGTTGCCCCAACAACCAATCAAAAAAAAAAAAAAAAAAAAAAAAAGAAAAGCTGCATGATCAGCATGAAAATGCGCTAATTTAAGTTATTGACACCAAAAAATGTCCACCTCCCGACAGTCAGGTTTATCATTTTCCTGACGTCAAGACACTAAACGATAAAGATACATTGGTAAGAGTGAAGATACATTGATATAGCGGAAACCACAATGTATCAACCATTAAAGGCACCACATTCCTCAAAACTAGACATTTTATTATCCAAGAAATGTTTTGTAATTTGATAAATGGTAACAATGCAATCTCAAAATGTGGCATATGACAGCCTGTAAAATTTCAGTTAGTTTCTCGTTTTTGAATTGGATAAAAAATGAAATCAGGATAAAAAAGAATCGTTTTATTTTTGATCCCGTTCAAGAACGAAAGACTAAATGAAATTTTACAGGCTGTCAGATGCCACATTTTATCATCGTATTAATACCATATAACAATTTATTAAACCTTTCTTGGATGAAAAAAAAAAATGTCTATTTTTGAGGAATTTGGAGCCTTTAATAACAAACTATTCAGAATTAGCCATTTCTGGCTGTCTTCTATGCATTACGAAAACATGCCTCTTCAAATATGTTGAAAATTTCACCACAAAACTGAAAGTTTTAAAATTAAAATTCTGATTTTTTTAATATTTCTGCTCAAAACATAGATTGGCGAGGCGATTCTAACGAGTACCCACAATCTATATTTTTGAGCAGAAATAAGAAAAAAAAGTCAGAATTTTTATTTGGAAACTTTCAGTTTTTTGTGGTGAAATTTTCAATATATTTGAATAGGCATATTTTCGTAATGCATAGAAGACAGAAGGAGCTAATTATACTCCTGTAATCCCCAGTTTTACTATATAAAAGTGGGGTTTAAGGGGTTCAAAATTATATAGGTATGTTTTCGTGATGGATTGTGGTCTTTCCTGGGTATTACTATATTTGTGTTATTTGATCTACTGCAGCCACGACAAATGAGTAAATACATTATTTCTGTCGTTTATTTTTCTACTGAAAAAAAAGTAGATTCATACAATTAAAATACTATGGCACAACTTGACTACATTATATAGAGATTTCTTGTAGTACCAACATGCAGCTTTGGTATTTGACAAATGTCACCGCCGTCAGTTGCATTATCATTTTTGTTAGTTGTAGTCGTGTTTGTTGTTCTTCCTCTTCTACTACTATCGCGTTTTTCTTTTTCGAACAAATAAAATTTCAGGAGTTCCTAGTTAGTTTCGTTGAACATGTTGAAGTTAACATCTACAGACATGCCAAAAGTTCGATAAATAGGTACATTTGTTTGTTTGTGTTGAGGTTTTACGGCCCACTCAACCCAATGGCGTCATGTCGAGCGCGGTCAGTTTACCTCACCACACGTTTACTGGGCAGGCTTAGTCCTCTAAGCGGTTAACCAGTATTGAGCACATTCTTTCGCCAGAAACTGACAACTGCCCTTCTTGAATCAGCGGAAGGGAAAGAATGACCGTAGAAAATATTTCATGATCAATCTCCACGAAAGAATATTGCCGACCTCGGCGGGGGTTGAACCCGCGACCTCCTGGTCTCCAATCGGACGGCGCATCCAACTGAGCCACCTAGGCCATAAATAGGTACATATCTAAAATATTTCGCCGGTAGCTGGACAAAAAATTAAATATAAATCGACATAATAGTTATTAAGCTTCTTTCCTGTAGATTAATGCGACATGCAACAAAACCTCATCATTCAAGCCTAAGGGGAATAGATACACTTGAAGACCTTGCCTTTTTTTCAAATGGAGACACATTTTGTAGACAGGAAGTTGCCCGCTTAGTATTTAAAACCTTTCAAAGAAGGTGAGGACAGACTACTCATAAAGAAAAAAAGAGTATTTTTTCTTTTAACAGTAGCCATCAAAGCGGAGCAAGGAAACCATTGTTTTTTCTGAGTTATTCACCGTGGGCTTTTATCCATTCTTCTTAAACGTCTTGAAAACCCCATTCTCATAAATGAGCCAGCGCACGACAAAACCTACAGTAAGACCTGTGTAACCAGCAAAGACAGATCAGCCTGTACACCCACCCAGTATAGCTAGGATTCTCGTTTATCCCTCTTTGGATAGCCTGGAGGCTGTAGAAGGCACATGCAATCAACGAAGACTCTGAACAGACTGCGCTGATGCGAAGACTGATCTGAGTTTTCACTGGTCACACAAGTCTTATTTTTGTGTAGGTTTTGTCGTAAACTGGCTCAAATATTTCTGCAGTAATTAATGGGACTTGCTTTTATTCAGTCAAATACAAAAGGAAAGAAATTTAGAAACATACTAAAAAACTCTAAAACTATGTAATACAAGAAGTAGATAAAAGAGTTTTCACCCCGTATGTTTATATTGATCCGACCACCTTTAGACTGATCGTTTTTATTTTTCAGAGTACTGATTCCTCTCATCTGTGTAGCGATGTCATCAGACGCGTCGTCGTTGTCATTGGCACACCAAGACCAGGCTCCGTTATATCCGTGTTCGTAAGCCCACAAAAACTGCTCCTCTGATGTCATAAAACCGCCTTTCTTTTGACTGAACTCACCAATGATAACGGGCTTGTCGAGTTTATAAATGGACCCATCGACCTGGAGAATGATAAAAAGAGTAGCTACTAATATCCTATATTTCATCCTTTTCACCATGAAAATTTCAGAGAAGAGCAAAACATTTTTTGGCCATGAGAAATAAGCAGACAACTGATATGTTATTGAGCTGCATATTACTATCAATACTACTACTACTACTCTACTATTACTACTACTACTACTACTACTACTACTACTACTACTACTACCATTACTACATATCCAGTACTTACAATACTTGTCCTGCAGTTTGAACGTCCATTTACAGAAGATTTACACACTGCTGGACGAGTGGTAGACTGGCTCCAGTCTCCAGTGGCTAAATATTTATTCTTATAATCCCGTTTGATAGTCCACTAAAATAAGACCAAAATTATATCATGACTATAAAGGCTGGTCACTCTAGGCTACATTCAGTCTCCAGTGACTAAATATGTATTCTTATAATGCTGTTTTATAACCCACTAAAATAAAACAAAAATAATGTCATGACTATAAAGGCTGGTCACTACCCAGTAAGCATTCTACATAAATCTACAGCGGGCCGTTATCGGCCCGTCAGAGACCCTGATGGGCCGATAACGGCCCGATGCAGATTTATAAATAATGCTAGCTGGATAGAGTGACCAGCCTTTATAGTCATTTGGTTTTATATTAGTGCACTATCAAACAGGATTATAAGAACAGATATTTAGTCACTGGAGACTTGTGCCAATCTAGCCGAGTGGCAATTAATCTCGACCCTGATCAGACGCCGCGGTATGTGGCGCCCGTTCTATTTCACATTGTTTAATCAGGCATGTCTGTCCCAATACTCATTACGGTGTTTTGTTATTATTAATGCGAAGCACTCGTATTTACCTCGAAAGGGTCATGCGGGAGGTAAAAGAACAATGTGTCATAAGTATGTATCTGATACAGGTCTAGTCTTGATCCAGAAAGGCCCTCACTGGCTTTGGAAAGACAATAATCACTGTAGAAGTCCCGTCTGTTCAACTGATTGGTCACGGATTTGTAGGTCCAAGAACCGACAGTAACTAGAGCCTGTAGAGAAAACAAAAACGAATAGTAAGAGTGCATCCGCGTAGACTGTTCTGACTATACCCTGCTACGCCGAAGTTCCAGGTAAGCCGCTTTTGCATCAACCATGAAATGGGTTGTTTTTTTTATTTCTCCATGAGAACACATATTGTGGTACTTACTAGAAGCGCTTCATTTTGTCGAGGCGCTTCTAATGAGTACTACAACATATGATTTCGTTGAAAAATAAGAAAAAAAATATTTGTCTGGACACCTCTATTATCTGGAGTTCTGTAAATTGCTTTTCTCAGTAACATAGTAGGGTCACTCATGAAATACTGATATGTTGAGACTAAAGCATTTGGCTTCTGAAGTTGCTGAGAAATTCCTGTCACATAAATAGGGTTACTCAAGGTTTGAAAGATGGGCGTAGAAATACAAAGTAGTCAATCCATCTTCCTTTTTCGAAGCAAGTTAATACCCCCGCCGGTTTTATAAATATTAGTCGCGACATGCTAACCCCTGGCCTCGAACATGTGCAAACTGTGCACGCTCAGACAAGCTGGTCAGGGTCTTTGCTATCTGCTTACAGAATAACTGAAAAGTGAAAAATTTATCGCTGTAGCAACATCTGGGTCTTCGCTATCGGTACATGTCACAGGGTCTTCACTATCCGTATTTTCCCACGGCGCGGCTTAAATTGGCTTGATTATAAGCTAATGCGAACAGCAAATGGCAAGGTCAGTCTGCACATCCGCAGCCTGAAAAGCTTCTACCCTGTATTTTTACAGGGATATTTTCATACCGTAGAATGTACGTAATTCGAATCATGAGAAATACTGTCATGTAAATGTAGTAATAATACATATACATATTTGATGCAGACGGTTAAAAAGAAGAAACAGTGCAGCCTTTCTACAATTACAATCACTGGCTCAGACTTGAACCATACGGAAGACGGCTGTAGTAGACCATTTTTGAACATTCTGCGGAGGTTGATCTGGGTCTACACTGTTTGTTCAGATTTGTCTGTCCCAATACTTAGGGAAGTTTTACGGTATTTTGTCTGTAACCTTTAGGACGACAAATTGATGTCCCATGAAAATGTGTCCTCGGGCATATGCGGACAGAAAAGGCCCTGATCAGCCTGCGCTTCCGTGCAGTCTGTTCAGGGCCTTCGCTGCCCGCTTACGGAATTATTGGACACTATAGAATGTATCAAAGAGAACAATTACCCGAACGAGACTTCACGCGCGCGTGAGATGAATCTGAAGCTGTGCATCATGCGCATGCTCTTGGCACGACTCATACAATATTGGTTATATTATTCGAAAGGGCATTTTCCAGACATATGCTGACAGTGACTTTCTAGTACAGCCTCTGCTTCTGCAGTCTGATCAGGGCTTGGTTGTCCACTGTCAGAATCATATCTATGTATTGCAAAAAACACCGATGAGACTGCGCGGATTGGTGGGCTGATTCGGATCAGAATGGATCCAGGAGGATTTCTGAGGAGGGGGGGGGGGGGGGGTCTATTTTACCATATTACCGTACTTACTCTAGGTATTCAAACAGACGGGCCTGAGTAAACAGTGTAGACCCAGATCAGACGCCGCAGAATGCGGCGTCTGATCAGAGTCTACACTGTTTGCCACTCACCCAGAAATTTTACACACATTCACAGACAGTAAAATGAACTTGTTGAAGAGAAGTATAAGGAAAAGTGTCCCAAATTTTACCAAATTTGTCCAAAAGTTCCCATGAAAATGAAATTTTGAGTCAAAAGGGGTTCAACCCCTCTGAATTCACTCCTGCGGATCTTTACTGATCGCATGTGTCCCTGAAGAACCTTTGCTTTGACTAGATACATTTGTTTAGAAAGGATCATTTGTCCCACGTCGCAGCTAAACCACGTATTTCACATGGTGTGGTCAATATCAAAGAACGCTTACTTTTGGGTCCTCTTTATGTATCACATGTGCTTGTAGAGCTATAAACCGCAGGAGTTTCTGTAGGGGAACTTCACCGTAGGTCCAGTCTGAGAAATCCCAAAAGTGAAGTGTGGAGGTATCATAACATGGCTCTTTATCCTTAGTTTCTGGAATAATCCATAACAATATTAAAAACTCTGACAGAATGAGACTTGAGATGCGTTTCATATTGATGTTCACAGATTAGGTAGAAGTCCCCTATGCGGACCGAACATATGTTTGTAACTAGGATGCATCAGAATTAAGGGTTAGGTTTCGGGCGAATCAAACTGGTTTAGCCCCAACAGCCGAACATCAACAGCTCAAACACCGATGGCTCGTTTACCATGGCTGATTCGAATCCGTTTTTGAGTCCCTTCGAAATTCTTCCGATAGCTCCAGAAAACAAATATTTAAGAAAAATATTTAGTGACTTTTTATTTATAATGAAATGGTATGTTGTGTCTACTCATTAGAATCGCCTCGCCGAGGCGATTCTAATGAGTACACTCAACATACCATTATTGTATAGACGATTGAAAAAAAACAACAAACAAACAAACAAACAAACAAAAAAAACAAAACACTTCCATAATTATCGCCATTTGCTTCCCGACTTGGCACCATGATTAACCATCAGTGGCTCGAACTACTTATGTCTCGAATAAGTTTTTATGATCCCTAAGATGTTCGAGCCATTGAACTTTGAGTGTAGTTTTCTGCTGGTCGTTCAAAGACGGTTACTCTGTTACAATTCTTCTTTTCGATGCGCGTATATGCTTTCATACGTGACGTTTGTTTTGTTATTATGTGTTTCTCATCTCTCCTTCTTTTGGTGTCTCGGGAAGGCTGCGCTGCATGATTATGGCATTTCTTGGGTACCTTCCCAGTAAGCATTTTACATAAATCTATAGCGGAGAACGGCCCGTCAGGGTAGCTGACGGTCCGATAACGGCCCGCTGTAGATTTATGTAGAATGCGAGCTGGGTTCATTTATACTTTGTATAAAAACATTCACTTCTTTAATCGCTTTACAAAATTATAATCCTGATTAGGGGAATCAAGCAACAGATCTGGTAAAGAAATAGATATCAAACGCATGTATCCCTAAAGGGTTCATTATAAACTGGTTCGTTATAAACCGGTCTATACATTTAAGTACCTTTGATACACATGTCTGTTGATGGACTCTAGTTCCGAAGCAAGCATTGTGGGCTAATTTAAGTATGTCTGACTGGAGGAACCACAAAGTAAAATTAAAAAAACAAAACAAAAAAAAAACAAAAACAAAAAAAAATAACTGGCAAAATAGTGTAGCAGCACGCGGCTAAATTTAGAACAAAGTAATACTAGAATTTAAAATAACGCAGCTGATCAATAATGCCTATATCCAGGAATAAATAACGAACATAACTGAGGGTAAGTTTTATGCCAAGTGCCTTTCTTAATTTCAGGATAACCTGTCAAAGACAAGATGACCCGTTTTAGGCGACGACCCGAAAAAAGGTAACATGACTGTCATTGTTGTTATATCTATCATACCAAGGGGGGTGTTTTGCTGGCCTTACCAAGTGGAATATGGTAGGAAAGCTTACCTGGTTGTACACAGCCCTCTGGTTCGTTGATAATCTCCCACATACCTAGACCTTTCTGAGATTTCAAAGCACGAACCATCTGAGGTAGTGCGTTAGTAATGTACGACTGTAGTTTCTTTTCGTCATTTATCAAGCCGAATAATGGCAAAGCTACAAAAATAAGACTTCAATCTGAAACTGCATTTAAATCCCCATAATTAAGTTTTCGCTGCTCTTTTTGCATCAAATGGAACGTGTACTCGTGCCTTGTTCGGTATGCAGATTTTTACCGGTTTCAGACACCTGAACTATATCCCAGCTAGCATTCTACATAAATCTATAGCGGGCCGTTATCGGCCCGTCAGGGTAGCTGACGGGCCGATAACGACCCGCTATAGATTTATGTAGAATGCTTACTGGGATGGTGGCAGAGTATCCTCAACTAGCATTCTAGTTAAATCTATATCGGACCGTTATCGGCCCGACAGGACTCATGTCGGGCCGATAACTGTCCAATATAGATTTTATAAGAATGCTAGCTGGTTAAATGTATTGTCGAGGGTGCAATAGTTGTACAGCCTTGTTTTCATGGATGCCCGTGCAGATGGAATTGCCGCTGCCAGTCACCAAGGGCAACCAGACTACTTGAGGTCGATATTCAGCTTTGTGTACTTCTGGTTCGAAAAATAACCCGTCCCCGTGCATATTTAAAAGTTCAAGACTTCCACTTACTAGTCGAGAACAATGACCCATTAATGCACAGCGTCCTTAAAAGACAGAGGCAAACAATGTATACCCAAGAGAGAACCAATCTTTTGCAATAATAAAAGTGTATGGGAAACAGAAATATGAAAGTACAAATCGCTTACATTCAATTGCGTTGTACTAAGTTTCGCACTGAGTTTTTTTTTTTTTTTTTTTTTTGCCATTCTTCTTTTATCCACGGTCCTCTAAATGTAAGGATCACATCTGAGGTCGTGAGAAAGACATGATGCCAAAAGAGAATATAATTGAGTAGGGTATGTGAATTCATGAAATACAGCAAAATGCCAACCTCCCACTGACTTATCTGCGCGATATTTGAAAAAATGCAAAACCGCTAACTGCACATCATAGGTTTAATCCCCAAGTTTCTCCTCATTTGACACCTGTTTGGTCTCTGTAGCTGTTCCAATAATTCTTACCCAGTCTGTTTCCAGACAGAAGAGTACAATAGCTGATTAATATGCAGCACTGAACAAAACCCTTGCTAAAAGCTAAACGTTTTCTTTACTCTTATAATCCCAAAGGCCTACTGACTACTATATACTCAACTTCAGGAGCTAATCTTCGTAAAACTGCTAATGTTTTGTTTAGAGCAATGGCATTACACTGAAGTCATAGTAGCTGTTGCAGACAAACATTATTTATCCTGTGGTTACTATCTTCCGCCGTGGAACCAACAACGGGATCTGAAGCTGGATGATTAGTGCGTTACATACTCTTCTTCCGAATAGCTAGCTGATAAGCAAAGCGAATATGTACACGGAAATCCATCTGTAAAGATTAGACAACCATTTCACATCGCACTTATCCAGTATATTTTAAAGTACATAGATCTAGTTTATCAAAGACAAATTAATCATAACCATGGGCATGGTTAAGTTATCCAAGCGGGAGAGCCAACTACTAAAGGCAGAGCAAAATATGACTTCAATTTTGACTTAAAATTCCGCCCGCTTTCCGCAATTTTCTTCCAGTAGCGGGCGTTGCTATCACACCATGCATACGCTGAAACTAACAAACCCGAGAACATAAGACATGTAAAGATACAAGTGATTAAATAACTAATTAAACTATATAACTGTATAAGAGAAACCAACCTGGCATGTTACTTTCACCTTTGGATTATTATACCCCGCAACACAATAGTGGTGGGTATTATGGTTTCGCGTTAACTGTCCGTGTTCCCGTCCGCAACGTCGTACGTCCGTATTTTCGTTTCCGAACGATAACTTGATTAAATGTAAATGGATTTTCACCAAACTTGGTATGTGCGTTGGTGTTGTGGAGATCTGGTTTGCCGAGATTACTAATGAGCAAATTTCGTCAATTTTGACAGTCATCTGCCCGCGACACGTCCGTATTTTCGTTTCCGGGCGATAACTTCTGTAAATGTCGTTGAATTTTCACGAAACTTGGTATGTGCATTGATATTGTAGAGGTATGGTTTGGGGTTGTTACTGGGCTAATTTCGTCAATTTTTGACAGAGTTATCTGCCCGTGACACGTCCGTATTTTCTTTTTTTCGGACGATAACTGCGGTACATACATGTATCATTGTACTCACGAAACTTGATATTGTGGAGATCTGCTTTGGGATTGCTATTGGGCAAACTTCGTCAATTTTTGACAGTTATCTGCCCGCGACACATCCGTATTTTCGTTTCAGGACAATAACTTGAGTAAATCTCAATGGATTTTCACCAAACTTGATATGTGCATTGATAATTTAGAGATCTAGTTTGGGATTGCTAATGGGCAAATTTCGTCAATTTTGACATAGTTATTTGCCCACGACATGATAAGCGCGGGGTATTATTATTTCACGTTTTATGATATTGGATCAGTCTACTGTGTCGAGTTATACTATAGTCATCAGAATACGTTATTTACTCACAGTTACTCGGTGAATAGATATAATAACCCAATGGCCAAATCCAATGGTTTGATTAGGTCTCTAACACAATTCTTGCTTACTTTTATCATATACAGCGCAGTTCCAGAGAGTAAAAGTAACAAGTATATTTCGCTGCTGAGCTTGTTTGACAAAGTCTGTCATGTCACGTGTTATATTCGGGTCAAGGCCGGTCACATACCCACTGCTGTTAAACTTAGGCGTATATACTCCAGAAATATGGATCCATATTCCTGCAAAATCCATTAAGCATCCGGTCAGAAAAATGGAATTATTATGTTGTTACACTCAACAATATTAAAACGACCAACCTCAACATGTATGATGCTTACTACGAACATTAACATCAGGAAAACACGCCTATATAATTTTGACTCTCTTAAACCCCACTTTTATACATTTAAACTGGGGTTTACAGGGGTATACACTATTTTTCTTTTTTTTCTGCTCAAAAACAAATGGTGGGTACTCGTTAGAACCGCCTCGATGAGCGGTTCTGTTGAGGCGGTTCTAACGAGTACCCACAATCTATGTTTTGTGCAGAAATATGAAAAAAAATCAGAATTTTTATTTGAAAACTTTCAGTTTTTGGTGGTGAAATTTTCAAATAGTACATATATTTCAATAGGCGTGTTTCGTAATGAGGCGTGGGTGCGACATATAACTGAAGTACAAACCTCACTCGAATCTATGTAAGTGGATTCATTCCCTATATACAGATATATGAGCCGGGCACAACATTTACTACAAGATTGCATGAGCGCCCAACGAACACCCAGATCAGCCTGCGCATCCGTGCAGTCTGATCAGTCTTCACTGTGCGTTCTTTAGATAGCTTAGGACTCGAACAACCTTCATTTGGTTTAAACATTTCATTTTAGTGATAATATCATTACAATATGAGACAGGTAATGATGCAAACTGGGATTAGAACGAAAGCACAAGTGTTTATATAGCTCTTCTCCCAGAAATAACGGACATGTTTACAATGGCGAATTTCAAGCAAAGTACATTGAAACAAATAATATTATGCTGTGATATTTAACAATGAAAACAATACACAATAAAATAAGTGTTGGTTACACATATGTTTTGGTGATAGAAATGCGGAAATAGAATTCGTTTCAGGGATAAGGGATAAGAAAAAGTAAAGGGACAAAAGATAGTGTGTGTGTGTGGGGGGGGGGGTGGGGGGGGGGGGGGGCTGGGAAGCAGTGTGTGTGTGTGTGTGTGTGTGTGTGTGTGTGTGTGTGTGTGTGTGTGTGTGTGTGTGGGGGTGGAGGGGGGGTAGCGACAGACTGATCAGACTGCGCAGGCTGATTTGAGTTTTCGCTGGGCGCACATGTAAAATTCACGTAGGAAATGCTTTGTGTCCCGGCTCATATGTCTCGGGTTCGAATTTTGCCGTATCCGTTCCCGCACTCGTATCCGTGCATATACTTATAACCTATAAACCTATAAGCACGGATGCAGCTGATCTCATAGGGCTTGTAGTATACAATTTCTCTATTCACAATATATGAGGTCAAGTCAAAAGTAACCAGCCTGCCTTCCGTTCGAAATCGACCTCTTCTTTCAACATGTTCCAATGCCAGAGTCCCAGAATTGAAAACCTCGGGACTTTTTGTCTTAACCCGCTTGTCATCCACTGCGATTCTCATTTGGTCAGGTAAGTTTGCATAGTACTCGCCAATTATTGTATTAATCTTTGGTACAAAGTCCATCGGAATTACTCCTTTGGCGTCCCAATACACAGTGGCTATCACATTGCCAGCTGAAGATAGCGCCTTGAACTTCTTAGGCCTCGGGGATCGAGGTCCAATTCACTGATCGTTTTGAGCTTTGTTTTCTGGCTCATAGTAGTTGACTCAGGTCTCCTACAGTAGCAAAACGCAAAAAGAAAAATATCTGCCACTCGCCCACTCGAGGTAATGATCATAGATAGATAGATAGATAGATAGATAGATAGATAGATAGAGAGATAGATAGACAGATAGATGCAATGTGTGTGTGTGTGTGTGGGGGGGGGGGGGGATAGATAGATAGATAGATAGATAGATAGATAGATAGATAGATAGATAGATAGATCAGTGTTATTGCCTACGAAGAGTTTGTTCTCTTTCCCCCTTTTACCTATTATCTTGTACATTTTTCGCCAGATAAAATGTATTTTTTTTTTTTTTTTTTTTTATCGTTACTGTTAGTTTTGAAGCATCAAAGAGGCACTGCCTTTGCTTTCGATTCCAAAAAGATTTAGAAGCAGACAAACCATGGATAGATGAATCCAATCTTCTATACGTGCGATAGCAAGCAAAACATAAATAAATAAATAAATAAATAAATAAATAAATAAATAAATACCAAATATACGAAACAGAAAAATAAACAAATAGAACGGGGAAGTTAAATCACCACACCACTTTAGACAGGCGGATCCGACTATCTATATTTGAATTCTATGTGCGGAAAGTAAAAAAAAAATGATGATGATGATAACAATAATCAACATAGAATGAGGATGTTAAATCCTGTACTTATTGAATTTCCACCACTTTTTTGTATGTCGTCCAAAGTTTTTATCAGTGTCGGTCGTGACTTTGAATAAAAATTCAATCCAAAGTCTGCACCATAGTTATGCCACGCCTGGTTCATTCCAGATAAAAATACTTTCTCTCCATTAAGTGTCAAGTTATGACCTGACACTGACAAATATTCTTGTGAATTCGATTCCAAAATTGTATGGAACAACAGTACAATTTGGAACACTAATGTTTTCATCCTGCTGCTATTTTAAGGCGGTCACATGACGTCTTGTAAACATCCTGTCACGTGCGTCACCAAGGAGATGCGTAAATTCAAGATGGAGTACACAGGCAGTTCGTACGATGGAGATTACAAAAACGGACGGTATTTTTGCTTTCATCGACTCCTTATTAAATGATAAACTAAACAGTTGATTTCTTAAACATGACTGTTTAATATTTCCAGTTATACAATTTACAGACCAGCATTTATTTTGATTTTACAAAAATATCGCGTATCTAATTGCTACTAATTTAATTTCGACAAGCACCGGTTGTCGTTATTCCTTCTTTTCTATACTTTTATTGCTGCTGGTCGCATTCGACTATTGTCCACAGAGGATGGACTACTAAGAACTGATCATGTCTAAGTAGTTGGCCTCTCGCAGAAGATTTTCTACCAGTACATGCTCTCCATGCAATGAATAGCCAAATCTATAGGATGGCATACTACTTCCTAATATCATATCAATGGGTGGGCTACCATGCTTTTTCAGGCACTTGAAAAGATTGATACCATTGAATCTAAAAAAAACTTTTATATTGCAGACAATAAAAAATAATGAAATATGAGGGTCATTTTCAATGATTTTTAGACACTTTTGCAACCCATAAATTTTTAAATGTGTCATCATGAAAAAAGCAAATTAACTATATATGAATCCCTTTGGTATCAGTTTTAAACCTGGCCAGATAAGATGACAGATCTTTGAGTTATGTCTTTATTTTTGAGTTATGTCCTAATTCTTTCTGTATTTATCAGACATGGATAAAATCTCAGACTTCGAAAACTAGCCAGATTGGATCATTAATCTTTGACTTAACTGTCCAGGTCAAATAATTTTAGTTACATTCGCTTGATCACAGAAAATGGCCATTTTTGAAAGTGTCATCAGTATAACTCATTCAGTTTTGATCAGATCCTCCTGAAACTTACATATAAGTAGGCTTGGGAAAGAAGTTCTGATGAGTTCGAAAACTGGCCAGGTCAGCCTATTAATCACATAATTTCCCCTTTTTTTGCCAAAAATGCCTATTTTTTTACCTTAAAATCAGCATTTCCTTTAATTAGTTTTGATTGAATTTAAGTGAAACAAAGATAAGATGAACATGGACAAAGCCTGAACAAGCTAAAAACTGGCCAGATTGTATTATCAGTCTTAGGGTTATGTACCATTGATTGCTGAATAAGCCTTTTATTCACCTTGTCATCAGCATCACACCTATTGTTCCTTATGAAAGTTGCAGAGAAGGTAGACATGGACATAGACATGGACATAGACACTGAGTGACCTTGACTTGGGGTATGTGTAACTGGCCAGAGCATGGATGTCACTTGTCTGTCCAATTCTGTCACTCCTTCACACTTTGCTTTACATGGTCCTTGCCTGCTAAAAGAAGCCTTTAGGGGTATAGCTTTTTCAGTTTTGATTGGATATTCCTGCAGATGAGGAGGACATGGGTCTTTCTAAAAAGTTTGAAAATCCTCGCCATGTAACAAATAGAGATGCCCCTTGATTGCAAAAGACTTCCATAATTAACCTTGTTTGCTGCATAGCTCCATCATTTTTACTTGGGTTTTTGGATATGTTAAGAGTTATGTCCTCCAGATTAATGAATTTTGTAGACACTGAGTGACCTTGACCAACTTTTCAGTCCAGTTGAGCATTAAGGATCACCATGGTCCGCTTGTTTTTTGTGGTACCTATCAAAAATGATCCTGGGTGGGAGTTTCCCATTGAAATTTGTGAAAATCTAAATAGTAAGTATTCCAAATTCTGAATCTGGAGAATTCCTTGCATATTAAATGATGCTTTTGTGCATTGAAAAAAATGAAATCTATGGGTCATTTAGAGAAATCTAGTATAACTCTTTTACTCATTTTTTGATGAGCTTAGTAGCTCAGTGGTTATAATCGTTGCTTCAGAACTAACATGCTGTTGCTGTATATGGCGCATAGGGGTCTGGCGCATTTTTATAATTATTATTATTTTTTATTTATTTATTTATTTTATTTTTTTTGTGATTTGGAAGGGCCATAAATGTAAAAAAATAGTTAAGGTTACTAAATATAAAAAAAAAAATATTTAAAAAAGCACCATACCCCCTATGATATATGGCATGAGTTCGAAACTTTGCTCTAATCAGTAATATTTCATATTTTCCCCTGTACACATTTTTCTGTTGTACATTATATCAGTTGAAATTTATTAAAATCTTCAATTATAGATATTTCCAAGTGTCAGGATCCTCAGAATCTGGTGAATTCCTTGTATGTATAATGAGTGCAACTGTGTAATGTTCAATAAAAATCAACAAACAATCCCTATGCAATGAGTTACTCAGAGAAATCTAATATTATACTAGTTCCATGAAACTTGTTTTTATAGTGAGCATAATAGCTCTGTATTTATAATCATTGCCTCTGCGTGGCTAGGCACTGTTGCCACTGCTGTCATTAGTTCAAAACTTCACATTGACCAGTAGTACTTCATGCATGTGCATGATTCTTATATTCTGTGTATAGAGTCCCGTTTTGTATATTTCAGCCTTGAGGGTACAGGAAAATACACATTTCCAACAGAGACCCGATATGAAGGTGACATGAAAGATGGCATGTTCCATGGAACTGGAACTTTGTTCTTTCCAAATGGAAGTAAATATGAAGCAAAATGGGATAATGGAATAGCAGTGGAGGTATTTACAAAAATCTGTTAACCTATTGTATACTGAATACACTCTACCAAACTATATACATTGTATTGGAGAGTCCAATTTCAATTTTAGGTACGTCTGACTATGAGAATTACATATTTCTAGAGAAAAATGGCTAAACTATTTGCAAACAGTGGAGACCATGATCAAATGCCACATTCTGCAGCATCTGATCTGGGTCTGCACTGTTTGCCTATTACCCTTTTATGGGTCTCCTGACTACAATGGGTTAAGATTTATAGCTCAAGTTGTTTTCTTTTTTGAGCCAAAATACTATTGAAGTTTGTATGGGTACTATAACAACTTAGATGCTACAATCACCTTCATGCTTGGTACTCATTAGAATTGTTCTAGTTGGGCAATATTAATGGGTACCTTCAACACATGATGTTAGTGTGAATAGAAAGCCCTTATACCTATGGAAACAAGAAAGGCTCAGATTAGCCAGGCATCCAGTCTGATCAGCACTTTTTCAGATTAGCCAGGCATCCAGTCTGATCAGGACTGTCTCTTTCAATTTATTCCAGGGTTTTCCCTCAGGATTTGAAACTGAGGGTCCCAGGGACCCCCTTTTTTGGAATTAAGGGGTCCTTTAATAAGATTTAGGGGTTTGTCATTTAAAGCGGTTAAACCTTAAAGTGCTAAGTACAACTATAGCAGATAACACATTGAAGTATTTGTTTTTATTTTTCTGAAAAAAAAAAATAAATAAATAAATAAGACAACATTTCATGCGAATTGTCTGCTAGAAATAATTCAATTTTAGAATGTTGTCTGCTACAATTTACTTTAATATAGTGCTTTAAGGGTTAACTATTAGCCAAATATTGATAATTCTTGCCCTCTAGATCACAAATAAATTGAAATACTAAGTCGTAGATAAATAAAATTAATTTTTGATTGATTATATGCATCACTAAGGACTCTTGCCTCTAACTTTTGAGAGTCCAGGGCCCAGTGGTTCAAAACTAACGATGTCGTTAGTTAACGATTCGTTAAAATTTTAATTGAGTGATACGCAAATATGCTGAAATTTTTTGCTGAAAAAATGTGAGTAGCTTTTGCAGTGCAAAAGCTACTCACATTTTTTCAGCAAAAAATATCAAAATATTGTGTATTGAATCCGCTAAAACAGTTAACGAAATGACCCTTAACGAGCTCGTTAAGCTAACAATGCTTTGAACAACTGGGCCCAGAACAAGGTTTTGGGGGTAAAAACTGCCAAAATGCGAGTCAGGGAAAACCTTGATATTTTGTAGTATCCCACAGGGGAAGACTATAAACAGTAGCTTATGCAGTCACCCATGGCCACTTAAGTTTGGGCTGGACCACTTAAATTATTATTTGGAGAAAATGCTTATTAGTTTAATGAGAAATTCACTTGTTTTGGCAGTCTGGATGCCTAGATGAAAATGATCAGCCTTATTCCCCAGATCTCGATTATTCTGTAAGTAGGCAATGAAGACCCTGATCAGACTGCATAAATGCACTGGCAGATCAGGGCTGCCATTGCAATCAATTTTCAAATTCAGTAAAGCTGACCCAGTTTTGCTCTTGTAACAGTGCCTTATGCAGGGCTGTGGAAATACCATGCCCGACTTATCTCATTTCCATGAGGACAAGAAATTTTAATTTACTTGTTCTGGGACAAGAACTTCATGGCTCTTGCTAAGGCTCTTCTAATGAGTACCCACAACAGTATTTTGTTTGAGAAATAAGAAAATGTCATTTTTCGGGCAAGTAAATCTTGCTTGGACAAGTGGACTTTGACTATTTATTTGTCAGTGGACAAGTAAGAAAATTTGATAATTTCACAACCCTGCCTTATGGACCCTTGCTATGTGAAAGTGGTGAAAGCTCCATATAAGATGCTGTTTTCAACCAAAGGGTATGTGAAATAAGTTTCCTGTTTCTTGACAGGGTGCTTCTGATGAGTACCCACAACATATGTTTTCATGCAGAAATCGAGGGTTGAGCGCAAGACTATGGTAACTCAAACGTATTTTTGAAACCCTTGTTTAGGGGCAACTTGGACCCCTTTGTAAACAATGCAAATTTAGGTGCCATTGCTCATACGAGCAATGGCACCTAAATTTTCATTGTTTACAGAAAGAAATGTTGTAATCTTCATAACGCCTTCATGGTGAGGAGATTAGGTTTGGGGAAAAACAATCATCTGACTTACGATAGTCTTGCGCTCAACTCTCGAAATATGAAAATATTTTTTTTGGATACTCCTCTTCATAGGTCTAGATCGTAAGAGTGAATATCAAGTACAGTTTAAATATTTTTCTTATTTCTCCACAAAAGCATATGTTGTGAGTCCTCATTAGAAGGGCCTCACCGAGGTGCTTCTAAAGAGTACCCACAACATATGTTTTCATGGAGAAATAAGACAAATATCAATACTTTTGGATTTTTTAAAAATATCTTATCAAGAGATATGGCTTCTTACAAACTGATGTGAAGTATGAAAGCCCAGGCTGCAGTCTCATTAGTCTTTAAAGCACCTTTCAAATGTGTTGCAGCTAATTGCTGTGAAATATCAAGCCGTAGTTTCTTTGAAAAATAAAAAGATATCTGAGAATTCCTCTGCTGCTGTTGTAACAGGTGCTTTAGTGCTTAGCACTCTGCATGGGTAAAAGTTTCTGTGGATGACATTTAGAATTTTTTTTATTATTTTTCCCATGCAGAGAACAAGATTTGGCATTTCATGCAAATTGTCTGCTCATGGCCTTCTATAGTATCCATTAATCCAATAAGCTGAAAATGAATACACTGATATGACCACATGAATGAGTAGGCTGATTGGGTCTTCATTGCCCACCTATGACACAAGGGCTCTTTCCTTAGTGTGTTGTGCATCAATTATAACTAGAGCTGGCATTTGTAAAACACTATGCCCCCAACTGCCTGACTCTAACACTGCTTGCCCATGACGGTAACAACAGTACAAATATACGAGATTTCAATGTTATTAAACTCTAAAATGGGAAATAACTCTAAAATGGGAGATAATTCGGATAAGAAAAAAAATATGCGTCACCTGTTTGGGTCACCTATTTTTTCACGAGGAATCCAAATATGAAATTTCAAACTAGCATGCACAGTTCAAAACTTATGCTATGCATCAAAAAGTGTGCAATGTAAAAATGCCCAAAATGACAAAGAGCCATAACTCAAGAAGTACTTTTCAGAATTTTATTCAAAAGTTAATCAGGTCATCTACTCATTGCTACTAACCTATTACTCAAATTTCAAGGCTCTAGCTTCAAAAGTTTTTGAGACAGTTTGCTGACAAGATTCCATCCATGTTTTTTCAAAGGCCATAACTCAGCAAAGGGGCATAAACCTGATAAGAAAAAAAAAATACATGTCAGCTATTTTTTCATGAGGAATCCATATATGAAATTTCAAAACCCTAGCATGCACAGTTCAAAACTTATGCTATGCATCAAAAAGTGTGCAATGTAAAAATGCCCAAAGTTACAAAGGGCCATAACTCATGAAGTACATGTATTTTTCAGAATTTATTCAAAAGTTAATCAGGTCATCTACTCATCAATACCAATCTATTCACCAGGTTTCAAGGCTCTAGCTTCAATAGTTTTTGAGATATTTTGCTGACAAGATTTCATCCATATTTTTCAAAGGGCCATAACTCAGGAAAGGGGCTTCATCCTGATGGGGAAAAAAAATACGTGTCAGCTATTTTTTCATGAAGAATCCATATATGAAATTGCAAAACCCTAGCATGCACCGTTCAGAAGTTCTTCTAGGCATCAAAAAGCATAATGGACGGATGGATGCATGGACGGATGCACACACACACAAACGTCGCAGAAGCAATATGCCCCTCCAACTTCTTCAAAGTTGGGGGCATAATAACACTGGTATTAGTGATGAGCTTAGACTGATCGGGCTTCATAACTGCAATTGGGTCACACCATGCAAAAATGTGTCTTCTTGCATATGTGGACAGGGTAGGCCCAGATCAGCTTGCAGATCCATGCAGTTTGATCAGGTACCACTAACTGAATCATTGGATACTACAGAATGTATGAATGGAGAACAAATGCCGGGATGATACTTTGTGCAGATGCAGGATAATCTGAATCTGCTCATGGATGTGCAGATGGATCTAGGTTTGGGCCCAGTTGTTCAAAGCTAACAACGTCGTTAGTTAACGATTCGTTAAAATTTGCATCGAGTGATACGCAAATATGCTGAAATTTTTTGCTGAAAAAATGTGAGTAGCTTTTGCAGTGCAAAAGCTACTCACATTTTTTCAGCAAAAAATATCAGAATATTGTGTATTAAATCTGCTAAAACAGTTAACGAAATGACCCTTAACGAGCTCGTTAAGCTAACGGCGCTTTGAACAACCGGGCCCTGTTGTTCATATATAACATGGGCCATTTTAATGCAAATGTGGATCTTGAAGATTCTATGAGTGAGTATAGAACAAACTACTTACAGTTTACCAGGTATGAAAGTGCATATTCAGGAGCCGAGTTTTGTTATTTTGCCCTACAACTTGTAACTACATCTTAACCCTTGTCCTGCTGAATAAATTAAGAAACTTAATGGCAGACAGTGCAGGTCCAGATCAGTTCACTTCTTCAGAAGCCAACTGATCTGGATCGACACTGTTTGCAATGGCAGGACATATCCGGGTGCAGCAGGACTAGGTTTAAGGAAATGTACCTTCTGGCAAAGGGAGACAGTTTGCTAATTGCATGCTTCCTTTTATAATAACCATATTTATCCTATATATTGGGACAGACAGGCATGGGCAAACAATGTAGCCATGGATCAGACAGCAGAATATGGATTCAGATCAGAGTCTTCACTATTTGCCAAGATCAGGGTCTACACTATTTACCACTTGTCCAGCAGTTTTTAAACATATCAACATGTATTAAAATGGACTTTTTTTCAAATGGTAGGACCAGAATGATATGGAGTTAATGTGTCTTAATATTTAGAGTAAATATAGTAGTTACTTCACTGAAAGAATTTTTCTTGATTTTCCTTTTAACCCATTGTAGACTGGATAGACTCTCCCATACTATATATTGGAAGAGTCCAATTTCAATTTTAGGTACGTCCAGCTATGAGATTGATATTCTGAGATAAAAATGGCTAAACCATTTGCAAACAGTGGAGATCCTGATCAGATGCCACATTCTGCGGCATCTGATCTGGGTCTGCACAGTTTGCCAATTACTCTTTTAGGGGTCTCCAGACTACAATGGGTTAAATTTACTGTTCAACTGCATAGAGCATTTACCTTACTTGGGCCCCTGGTGAAATGGTATTCTACTATTACATACTGGTTTCAGGGTAAATACACATTTGCCGATGGTTTGAGATATGAAGAAGAGAATTGGGAGTATTGTGATGGTTATGACAGAAGGTTTTACACAGAAATTCAGGGTGGCCTACAACCAGCTGGTAAACAAGCATACTATTAAACTATTTTTTTTTCTCCCTCACGAATGTGTCCGTCTGTCCAGAGACATCTCTTTAATCACTAATCAGATTTGATTCATACTTTAGGTCAATGATTTTAGCTATGGTCTTTCAGCCTCCTGACAATTTCATTGGAATTGGCCAATTTACTTAGGAGTTATCCCTCACCAATGTGTCTGTCCAGAGACGTCTCTCTGTAATCTGATCAGATTTGATTCCTACTTTAGGTCAATGATTTTAGCTATGGTCTTTCAGCATCCTTACAATTTCATTGGAAATGACCTATTTACTTAAGGGTTATTGCCCTTGACAGTCTATATAGACATTTATGAACTTTTGGGGTTAAAAAAGGGCATCATTTCAAGAGCTGTGCTTGAAATTGTATACCAAGATCCCAGCACAAGATAATTGTCTGGGCCCAGTTGTTCAAAGCATCGTTAGCTTAACGAGCTCATTAGTGGTCAAAATGTAAATTAGTGGCTCTAGTAAGTACAATATCTAATTCACAGGTATTTTTGCTGAAAAAATGTCTTTTGCAAATCAAAAGCTACTCACATTTTTTTCAGCAAAAATATCAGCGTAAATGCCATATTTAATTATCAAAGTTTTAACGATACGTTAACTAACGACATCGTTAGTTTTGAACAACTGGCCTCTGGATGCTTGGATATGAAATATACCTAGGTTAATGTCACATAAAGTAGCATCATGAAATAAGACAAAAGACATGATTGGATAAATATTTTCACTTTTTAATATTATAGAATCCTTACAAATAACCTTTGGTTTTGCAGGCCGATCCCAGCTGACAAATCGGGTTCCACCCCGAGAGATCCCTGAGGGATGCTACGATTGTGGAGATGGCTTTTATGATCCAAAATCAAGAGTAGTTGTAGACTATAATAAAAAGTTTTTACGAAATGCAGGTGAGTTTTGTGCAGATTGTTTCTTTGAGAGACTTTTATCAGGGCACATCAAGTACTACATTCTGGAAACAAGAAATCTGTTGAGGCAAGTCAGTCTTTTAGTCTAATAGTCTTATAACAGAACCAGTTCTTTCCTTGTAAAGTATACCTTTTCAGAAAGTAAGTAAAACAATTTAGACAGTGTTACATTACCTATCGGTATTTCCCTTGAGGCTGAGTGGTAAGCACCATCACCTTAAGGCCTTTCCCTTCCATTTAAACATTCCACAGCATCCAGTGAGTCTGTAAGCTGACAGAGAAGGCACTGATTAGACTGCTTGGATGTGCAGGATGATCAGGCTCTGAGGTTATAAATTTTTTTTCATGCTCAGCTGAGCATGTAATTTGTCCTGCTAATAAATCTCAAATTAATAACAATTGCAAATATTCTCTTGCCAAACATAGCTGAGCATGAAATTTTCTCTGCTTATAAATATGAAAATGCCAACTATTGTTGGCATTTTCATATTTATCAGCAGAGAAAATTTCATGCTCAGCTGAGTTGAACATGAAAATAGTTTTTATAACTCAGGGCCAGGGCCTGTGCTGTCATCATAATTATACTCGCCATCTACTGACTTGGCATGACCCAGATATGCGACTGTTTATCTATTCTAAGTGTGTCATATTTTATTTTTCATTACAGATGATGACGAACATAACTGGATTGTGAAGACATGTCGAAAAGGCTGGGACGAGATTGTAGGATATAAACAGCAAGCTGTAGCATAGCATCATTCATCATCTCATTAATCTTAAACCATTTTAAACAGAAATTGACCTTATCACGTATCCAACCATCATAGACCCAGATCAGCCTCCCAGCTAGCATTCTACGTAAATCTACATCGGGCCGTCATCGGCCCGTCAGCTACCCTGACGGGCCGATGACGGCCAGATATAGATTTACGTAGAATGCTGACTGGGCTGTGCATTCCTGCAGTCTGATCAACATCTATACCATTTGCTGATATAATCTTTCAAGACCATACAGTATGTTTGGGATCAGAGTAGACTATAAGCAGGCTGCTCAGATGCAAAGACTGAGCTGAGTCTATGCTAACTGCATTTGTCATAAGGTTATTCTTTTCATTTTTTTTATTTTGACAGGCTATTTTGAACTGTGACATGAGAACAGGGGCCTGTGTACACATACAGTCTGATTATATCATTTCACTTATTTAAGTTCTTAGCTCTATTTACCAAGGTAAATAGAACTAAGAACTGAGGACTTGTTAAGAAGGGGTATTTGGTGATAATTATGGGGTAATTTTCTCCACTTCTCCATAAAAACTTATGTTGTAGACACTCATTAGAAGTGCATCAATGGGGTGCTTCTAATGAGTACCCACTACATATGTTCTTATGGAGAAACTAGAAAAATTATCCCAGAATTATTACCGAATACCCCCTCTTATACAATAGTATTCCTTTGGAAAAAGAACCACTAACATAATGTTTCATACAGATAATTTCTATAAGAGACTTTTATCATGCACTATATTCTGGAAAAAAACTTTGCCATCTGATGGACACTGTAAGAAGAGGGCCATTATGCCACATGCAAACAGCTAAGGCCTAGATCAGCCTATGCATCCTGCTCTGTTGGCATATTCAACTATATTCCTGATTCTTAAGTGGCCAAGAAGTGCCTTTATGCCATATGCAAACAATAAAGGCTAACATCAGCCTGTGTATATCAGCCCTGATCAGCCTCCAGATACAGTTTTGATCTGAGCCGTCTCTGTCCATGACTATATTATACACAGACTGATCTAGGCTTTGTTACCTGCATATTTGGCATGATGGCATTTTTTTGCATTACGCATCTTCAATAAACAACTAATATGAATGTTTTCAGAGAAAACCTGTCCACCTACCACGAATTTTCAGTTTTTCTACTGCTGTGACCTTGAAAATCAGGTCAAGGTCACTAAAATCTAATCAGTTGTTAGTTATGTCCTAATTATACATCCATGAAAATTTGGTAAGAATCCAACCTCTGGTTCACAAGATATTGTGCAGACAAGAAAATGTGACTGACGCTAATGCCAATATATTAATGCCAATGGGATCTGCACCAAAGTCAATATGTCCCCCTACCCTTAGGTGGGGAGATATAATCATTAGATGCTGTAGAATATTTTGATGAACAGCAAAGATCTTGGTCAGAATGTATGAATGTACAGACCAATCAGGGCTGTTAGCTGATGTGCCAAAGATCCCTTTTCTCATGGCACATTTTATTTTACCCAAGGAACAGAGAAACCTGTGTTATTTCATATAGTGCAGGACTCTATCTCCATATTGTGTACTCATGAGACCCCCACAGGGTCACTTCCAATGAGTACCTACCCACAATATGTTTTCATTGAGAAAATATTTCAAGTAAAACTTCATTGACTTGAACATGGAAGCTTGTTTACTGTGGCAGTTTCGAACGTGTTTTCTAATCCCTAGAAAATTATTCTGATACTTCAAGAAAACAAATATTTAGAGATATTTTAAGGAAATTTTCTTCTTTTGTTTTAAAAATGTATGCTGTGTGTATTCATTAGAATTGCCTTGATACTCAACATACCATTATTTTATAGAAGCTCGGAAAGTCATCCCTAAATTATCCCCATTTGCCTCCTAATGTGGCACTATGATTCACCTCAGTGGCTCGAACTACCAATGTCTAGAACAAATTTCCTTGGTCCCATAGATGTTCGAGCCATTGAAGTTCAACTGTATTTGAATAATCCTCTTTTCTAGAGCCCTGAAATTTATTATACAATATTAATTTTAATTTTTGATAGCAAACATGGGTCTATTTCCTGTCTGAGAATTGTGTTAAAACCAGTTCTTAAGGAAGATTGAACATGTGCATATTTCTCTGGATGGGAATATGAGCTGATATCCCCTGCAAAGAATCAAAAGAACAGATTATATTGCAAAGATTTTTCACACGTTATTTGTCATAACTTTACCAATCACTGACACCTTATCTCCTAAACATATGTCTCCTAAAATTTGAACAAGTCACTTTTACTCCCTGTTGATGAGTTGCTGGATGAGTGGTTCACAGGGTAGACTCTGATCAGATGCAGCATTCTATAGGATCTGATCTTGATCTACACTGCTTATCTTGGCCTATCTAATACTTAGGGTAAATACCATACCTATTCTTGTGAATGAGCTATTTCAGGTAAAAGACCTTATGAGATGATGCACAGGATAGATCAGTCTGATCAAAATATGCTGAACTGGGTCTGTGCTGGTCACATGACATGGTTCTCTTATACTTGGGGAGACTTATATCTTGAAGAATAAATTATGTGTATATTATAATACAAGGAATAACTGTGTACAGGGACATCAAGCCATTAATTCTATGTAATTCAAATATCTGTTGGTTGTTAAATTGCAGCCGGTACAAAATGTTATGAAATGAAATATTTTTTCTCATCAGTATGTAATGAGGAGACTGGCAAAATAATGTTAGCAGTCGTAATTTAGCAAGCTAAAAACAATTTAATTCAGCTGGCTAAAGCATAAAGTTATTGACATTAGATTTATAAAGTATATACCATATTTTCCCGAGGTAATGGCACACCTTAACTCCTTACCATACTTGTCCTAAAATTTGAAAAGTCTATTTTACTACCTGTTGATATGTTTAAAATGGTGCTGGATGAGTGGCAAATAGTGTAGACCCTGATCAGATGCTGCATTCTGCAGCATCTGGGCCTACACTGTTTGCTCAGACCTGTCTGTTTCAATATTTAGGTTTATTATGGTATTATAAAGATACTTTGTTCCAAAGGGAACAATCCATAATGAGAACAGTAAAGATGTACACATGGGATGAAAATCCAGGTGACCTGTTGACAGTTCTTTACCATTCACTTACATCCTGTCAGGATAATGTTTTTTGTGGAGAAATGAGAAAAAAAGTTAATAGTCTATTTGAAACACTGTTTTCTGTGATATGTACAAATTGATCATGAATGTAATGATATGTAAATAAAACATTGTTGCACAATATGTACTCTTTTCATTTTCTTCCTGGACTGAAACATATTATAATTATAATGCCTTCATTCTCAGAGTAGCACTCACAGTATACATGAAAATTTTTTGAAGAACCTCAAAATATATTATGACTTGCTAATTGAGCTTTGCCGTGCATTTAAAGGGACTTATTTCTATCTGGAGACTTCAAATTTCAAGTTAGCCCAAAAGTACTCATTTCATGCCCTCGAAGTACTCCCCGTGGCTAAAAATGCAAAGTTTCAGCCAATGTATCCACTTCTTGAAGGCGTCACGGTACGTTGATTTGGGCACAGTAATAAGGTACTGATGAATAGCAGATCCAAGTGCCTGTCGGGACTGGTATTTCCGCCCAGCAAGGAATGCTTTCAATTTCGGAAACAAAACAAAATCACATGGGGCAAGGTCTGGGGAATACGGGGGGTGAGGCAAAACAGTTACTTTTTCTTTCTTCAAAAACGCCGTAACTATTGCGGAGGTATGAGCTGGGGCATTGTCATGTAGAAGAGGGACATGTTTAAAACCAGTGGCAGGGTGTCGTTTCTGATAATACATTTTCAGTTTCTTCAGTACTACGTCTTTGTAGTACTTTCCGGTGATGCTTTTGCCCTTTTTCACTGGCACATTTATTGCGACTCCTTCACCAGAGAAGAAGATTGCATACAAAACCTTCTTTATACTCAAAGAACGTTTGGCAATTATTGGGCGTTTGCTGTGTTTAGTGGCCCAGATCTTATTGCTAACCTTTCTGACGGGCTCAAAATAATGGACCCAGGTTTCATCACCTGTGACGACATTGGCAAACTGCTTTTTGTCATATTTTGGAAACATTTGAAGCAGCTTTTTGGCCACTTTAACCCGTTGCCTCTTTTGCTCGTCAGTCAACAGATGTGGCACCCATCTAGCAGAAATCTTTCTGACTTTCAAATGCTTCTTCAAAATAAGGTGAACCGTTGATAGTGATATGCTTACCTTTCGTGCAATATCACGAACTGTAAATCTGGCATCTCCTTCAATGGTTTCCTTTATTTTGGAAATGATTTCTTTACGAGATGCAGATTTTGGCCTACCTGATTTCGGTGCATTTTTGATGGACTCTACACCAGACTCAAATTTCTTTTTCCACCGCCGAACTGTGTCATAAGACACACAAGAAGGTCCAAAAGCAGTAGAAATTTCAGTCATCAGCTTCTTCAAAGAACAACCAAGTTTTTAGCGAGCTTTGATGTAAGCCCGTATTTCATCTTTTTTGTTGACGCCATTTTTACTGCAGTGGTCAATGCGTGTATTCAAATGGCAAATTTTATGTCTTACACTTAGTCTAACATGTACATTTATACACCATTGTGTAGATATTGAATAGCCCTATACAGGTATGTATTGGTTTTTATCGTGCCCCACGTGGATATCGAGCTAGAGGACAATAAGCAATTCATTTCGAACATCCCTCGTATGTCTCCAACACATTTTTAACAAGGTACAGAACTTTTATGACTTCCTGTTTGATTTCCTGCACATCAAGCCTCTCCCTGAAAAGGCATCCAAGCTAAAAGGACAGAACTTTGTTACCACCTGAGAGAACGTTCTGGATTTAAGAGTCGACAACACTTCAGAAAGTTTTTATAGTTGCCTCCCCTGAAAGTATATCCTTTCCCATTAACTCATAATCCTAATTATTATATAGCTATAAATACTGAATGATTAAAACTATGCGATAAAGTCCGAGGATCACAGGATATCGGCACGCTTACTTGATATTGCACGCTTATTTGAATGCCTTTGAATGTTACTGTTATATGACATATGATATTGCACTAGTGCAAAAATGATATCACTTTTGTAATATCAATTTCGCATTGTTATTAGAATTGCTTTCAGACAAAGAATTTTCACAGAATTTTGTCTATAAAGCATTTAATCGAGCAAAAATATAGCTATATAATAATATTGGTGACTATTGTTCCTTGTTGAGAAATCTATGGACAATCGAAAGCTTGTGTTCTTCGATATCCCAACTCGGGACAATATTCACCAGTATCAGTGCAATAACCCTATAATATTTACATTCCCTGTGCAGTTACAAAAAAAAACAACTATAGTAAACAACTGGGATGTAATGTTCATACTGCACATTGACTCAAGCGACGTCACATGATCATTAAGTGATATCAAAATAAACCATGGTTCTCTCCAATATGATAGGACGATGGCAATGTTATGACATCAACGAAGCTGTTTAGCTGTTAATAGGAAAACTGTTCCAATTTTAGCCCTAGAACCAGATTTTTTCATCAAATAATGGATGGAAAATAATATAAGTAATTAAGGCAATTTATTTAATGTTAATTGAAGTATGAACAACATTGGGCCACAAGCAAAATTTACATGAACACTTGGAGTCCACTTACTTTGCTCATGACCTGATGTTGTTCATACCTCAAAGAATGTTAAAAAAATTACTTTCATTTCTGAATTAAATATTGCAATTGGGGTCATAGCTGAAGGTAATAAAAAAGGGCCAATACTGAGTCAAGAAATAAAATACATCTACAAATTACAGTTGACTCTCCTTATCTTGACTTCACTTATCTCGAATAACTGCTTATCTTGAAGTTTAAATCTGGTCCCTGTTTAAACATCAAAATCTAACAAGTAACAAAATAGTGTGGAAAAGGGAAGAAATTGCTCCTAAGGAGCAATTTCTCCTCATTTCCACAATATTTTCAATATATCTAACTTCAGAAGTCAAATTAGATATTCATTTGTGAAATGTGGTTGTTCGATTTATTTTATCCTAAATTCTGCAAATTGGATATGTAGAAGTACAGATATTTCGAAGTATGTCAGAGAGTCCCTTGGAATGAGATGACAAGAGCCAACTGCACAAGGGGAACAGATACACATTAAGGGGAGGCAACTCTGTTAAAATTGTTTTGCCTCCCTTCTGGGAGCAAATTCTTTCCTTCAACAGTAGACTCTTTACAGAAGGGGCTTAGTGTGCAAAAAGGTAAACAGTCACTTCTAAAAATGGCAATAAAGCAATCTTGTTTGTTTGTTTGTGTTGAGGTTTTACGGCCCAGTCAACCCAATGGGGTCCTGTCGAGCGCGGTCAGTTTACCTAACCACATGTTTACTGGGCAGGCTTAGTCCTCTAAGCGGTTAACCAGTATTGTGCACATTCTTTTGCCAGAAACTGACAACTGCCCTTCTTGAATCAGCGGAAGGGAGAGAATGAAAATATTTCACGATCAATCTCCACGAAAGAATGTTGCCGACCTCGGTGGGGATTGAACCCGCGACCTCCTGGTCTCCAGTCAGACGGCGCATCCAACTTAGCCACCGAGGCCGGCGTTAAGCAATCTTGAAGCACAAGAGTGAAAACAGCACATACAGAACACATAAAAATTTATATTTTAGGGATGTAAAAACAGAATGGCAAATATTTTACGTATTTTACATTTATTTTAATCTTCAATAAAAACTGCATATCATATAAAACAAAATGAAGCAAGATGAAAAATGTATTGCACTGAAGCATTCTATTTGTATAATACTAGAGCAGGTGAATCATGCATACCCCTGGCCGCTGCCACAGCCAAAGTGAATAGAAAATTTCTCTGTGAATTTAATCTTTGGTCAGTAGCAGCAGTAATAAGTTGTTAACGGATTTGTATTCATTCTGTAATAACACTAACCACATATCAACAACTTTAAATGAAGACTTAAAGAAATATAAGTAAACGAAGAGAATTTAATGCAAAATTTTGATACATCTTAACAAAAAAAATAAGTGCGCGACCTTGATCTTTGGTCTGCAGTAACAGTAAGATGCATCAACTGACATGTATTCATCCATAATAGTACCACATACAAACTTAACTCTTTCCCCGCTAGTGGCAACTTTTGTCATCTGCTGATAACCTTTGCAAACAGTTTGGCCCCGGATCAGGCCCGTCTGGCCTGATCTGGATCCAAACTGTTTGACACTGATGGTATTCCTAAAAGATTTTTTTGAAATTAAAAAAACCCCCAAAAACCCACAGATGACAAAAAGCATGCAAAATTACACAGCACGCAAAGACTTAATTCTTTCAGAAATAATGACAACCTTTCCTTGCAAGTCTAATAAAAGAAGATGTTAAAAAAAAAAAAAATCAATGTCTTGCCCATATGACCAAAACTTTAGTTCTTTGCAAAAAATATACCTATTATATAATAAAATTTGCACACTATTACCTCTAAACAACATGCTGCAAAAAGTTTACAAAAACTTTCAAAGGGGCATAAATCTGCAAATATTTGGTGCACTGTAACCTCAAAATAGTATGTGCTGCTCCACATCATCGTGTAACTATATATGAAGTTCCAGCTTGATCGGATGTAAACTGTACAAGGATTTAGCCGAAAACAAAAAAAAATAATAGAAATTTTTAAAGGGGTTTAACTCTGCTAATATTTGGTGGACTGTAACCTTGAAATAATATGCGCTGCTCCACATCATGGTCTAACTACAAATCAAGTTTCAGCTTGATCGGATGTAAACTGTAGGAGAAGTTAGCCGGAAACGAAAAGTCTACTGAAATTTTCAAAGGGGCATAACTCTGGTAATATTTGGTGGACTGTAACCTCGAATCAATATGCACTGCTCCACATCATGGTCTAACTATATATGAAGTTTCAGCTTGATCGGATGTAAAATGTAAGAGTTAACCGGGTTAACCGGAAATGAAAAGTTTACAGAAATTTTCTAAGTGGCATAACTCTGCAAACATTTAGTGGACCTTGAAACAATATGAGCTGTGCCACATCATGGTCTAACTATATACCAAGTTTCAGCTTGATCGGATGTAAACTGTAGGAGGAGTTAGCCGGAAATGAAAAGTCTACTGAAATTTTCAAAAGGGCATAACTCTGCTAATATTTGGTGGACTGTAACCTTGAAATAATATGTGCTGCTCCACATCATGGTCTAACTATATATGAAGTTTCAGCTTGATCGGATGTAAAATGTAGGAGTTAACCGGAAATGAAAAGTTTACAGAAATTTTCTAAGGGGCATAACTCTGCAAACATTTGGTGGACTGTAACCTCGAAATAATATGTGCTGCACCACATCATGGTCTAACTATATACCAAGTTTCAGCTTGATCGGATGTAAACTGTAGGAGGAGTTAGCCAGAAACTAAAAAGTTTACGGATGGACGGACAGACTACCAACTATAGTTGATGAGATCGCAAGGGTCAATGATATTGTTGACGGATACACAGACGGACAGAAAACTGGATGCCTATGTCGCACCATGCCAGCAGGTGCGACAAAAATTTACAATTTTTGTTCACTTCAAACATTTTTTGACTAAAAAGTAGGGATAGTAGGGTACTTTCAGAAAAAAAGCAGGGAAAAGTAGGAGCACAAAAAGTAGGGAAAAGCAGGGTCCGCTTGAAAGCCTGCAGTTGTAACATGATAAGGATGCATTCTCTCATTTTAAATGCTTCAAAATCCTTGAAGGTATCATATTTGATACATAGACAGAACATGAAGGGAATGTAAGTATTGGATGCAGAATGATGCATATAATAATGTGGGTGTTACTTAGAAGAAGCTTGTTGGACTGGTGGAATTTTAATAAAACTTTAAAAGGCTATAAAATGAAGACTGGTCTATAAAAGTAAAAAAAGCTGATGATTAACCTTTAAGACTCTATGGCCAAATTCAATATGTGACAAACTGATGACGTTTTTCTTATTTTCCTCAGAAAAAAGAAGATGGAGACAAATTTTCATGAAATGTCAAATTCTGTTTCCTGGAAAAAATAAGAAAAGTATTTTAAAATATCTTTTGCTGAAGTCTTTATCCAGAGTTCTAAGCATTAACCCAGATAAGCAGAGTTTGTAATCAGAGTGAATGGCACTAGGCTAGCAACAATATAGGGATCAAACATGGTTTTTCATGCATTAACATTTGCAAGGTCCTGTGGGAGGTGTTGAAAACCGAGGCAAAGGCCGCGGCTTTCAACACCTCCCAAGGGACCTGGCGAATGTTAATGCATTGAAAAACCATGTTTGATCGCTATTATTGCATAAAAACTGAAAACATTTGCTACATTTTGCATTATTTCTTGCACTATTTTGTTTCGCCTTTTCACCGATGTCGCGTGAATGCTATTTCCACGGACTATGCTCGTTCTAGGGCAGGAGAGTACACATCTCGTGACCGCAGCAATTCTGTGTCCCTGGTACGAGCATATTGAAAGTTGCATAGCTGTGCATTAACAGCATGTAAATTGCCTTGTTAATACATGGCTTTTCGCTGGTTAATGCACGGCTGTTAATAACATGCGGCACTGTTTTTTATGCAATAATAAATGGTTTCAAATAGTTTGGTTTTGTTATCTCTGATGCTTTAAGCCAGAAGCTGTCCAAGATTGCTCAGTAGTATGGGAAGACAAGACCTCAGACTTACTTCCAAAATAAAACTTATGTGTACCCTTGTCAGATCCACCTTCCTGTATGCCTGTGGGATTTAGATGCTAACTGTAGAACATAAGAGAATAACTTAACTATTAAATTAAAAATGATAAGCAAAATGGTAGCAGACAAAATGTTATCTTTTTTTTTTTTATTGTTTTCAGAAAAAACAAAACAAAAAAACTTGGGATTTTGTGTGAATTGTCTGCCTCTGAAAATTAAAAAAAAAAATCAAAATGTTGTCTGCTGTAGTTGAGATAAGTGCTTTAAGGGGCAAAAAAATATGATGTACAACACAACTGACACAATCCTGAACATTTTGTACATTACAGCATCATCAATGAAAAGGTATGCAAACAAATGAAATAAGCCATTTATAGACATGATGATCTCCTAATCCTAGGCATGAATTGGACAGGACATAAAAGGTACAGGACATAGGCAGGATTCCAACTTAGGTAGTGTTTCCGTGTGGCATAGCAAAGACACCTCTGCAGGGTACATTCGAGGGAACCAAGAACAAAAGGCAGGCAGGTTAAAAAAATAGGAAGCTAATAACTGGATAAGCCCCTACTTTTGCCACCTTCTAAAGGCCTAATGAAATTAAGACACGGATGAGAGAAATAGTTGCAGTTGTCAGTGATGCTCAAAAGGCCAACAAAGTTAAGGGACTGACCTGACATGATGAAGATTTTGTTGACCAAAAAGTTCTTATATCCTCGATGGATTTTTAGTGTCTACAGCCTAATAATTTATTAGATCAACCTCATTAAAGTTCAGATGGTTTTGGCAGCTATTTGTAATGCTTTTGTTTTTACTTATTTATTTATTTATTTTTATACATTACGTTCATATTTCCTTCACAGTTTCATATGGTTTTGTCTGTGTTGAGGTTTTACGGCCCAGTCAACCCAACTGGGTCATGTCGAGCGTGGTCAGTTTATCTAACCACACATTTACTGGGCAGGCTTAGTCCTCTAAGCAGTTAACCAGTATTGTGCACATTCTTTCCCCAGAAAATTTCATATGGTCAATTCTATCAGAAGCAGAGGGTAACTAACATTTAACCCGTTTTAGTCTGGAAACCCTTAAAGGGTAAATAGCAAACAGTGCAGAACCAGATCAGATGCCAGAGAATGTGGCATCTGCACAGGGTCTACACTGTTTGCATTAAATCAGGGGTCATCCTAGAGCTTTCAGAGAGGGAGAAGTTTTGCAACATATTCAGGATTTCAGGGAGAAGTTTTGGTCCAAATTTTGGATTTTCCTTTATGTTCTATACATTCTCATTTCTCCCTCAGCTCAAGATAGGGAGGTCAGCCAGCTTAGGGAGACTTTTTATCCCAAATCGCCCTCTAAGATGATCCCTGATTAAATACAGAAATTTGTATAAAACATAGTAAAAATAAAAACTAACCAGACACCCTACTATTGGAAATAGCCTGTTCCAAAGAGTTGTGATAGAAGAGTCCATTCAATTGCAAGTGGGTTTACAAAGTTGGCGTATCTGTACCAATACTTGGGGTTAATACAGTAGTTCTCCACATCAAGGTTTATTCACCCTTGTGATGTTGAATAAAAATGCCACACCCATTTCTAACTTCTAGCCAATCAGAGTTCTGAATCCAATTTGTTGATATAAATTCACATACTGAATGACAAACAATGCAGATCCAGACCAGTTGGCTTCTTCAGAAGCCAATTGGTCTGGATCTACAATGTTTGAAAGGCAGGACATATGCAGTTTCAGCAAGACAAGGGTTAAAATTATGATTTGCCCAGAGAGAAGGCCCTATGGCATATGCAGGTAGCAAAGGCCCAGATCACCATGCAAATATGCTGTCTGAGCAGGGCCATCACTGCCCACTTATAGAAGTTTATTTGATAAACAGTGAACCTGATTAGACTGTACAGGTGTGCTTCCATGTACCATAATGGTCACTTCCTATGTTGTAACTTGTCAACCTAATCACATTGTTTATCACAATATCTGTGTTTTAATGCCCACTCTTCTTATTGTCTCTTCTGGCATACAGAACACTGGGTTGACAGGTTTAACCGACTGTTCTCCTAGCAGTGAGAGTCCTGCTATACCAAACAATGTGTGGAATGGATCAACCTGAAATATAGCCAATGATTGATTATGATGACAGTTTGGTGTTTTACGTCCCTTTCAACATTATTTAAATCATATCAAGACAATGGAAGGATGTTAATGAAAGGCTATGCTGTGCAATGAAGTGCCGTACAGTCATGAGATGAATTCCAAATCTAGCCAATTTGAACACCGGTTCATATTATCAACAAGAGGGCCAAGATGGCCCTGTATCACTCACCTGATTATCAGATAAATTGGCCTTTCAGTTCAGGAGAAGTGCAAAATAGATTTCCAAGATAGCGGCCATCTTAGATTTCTGATTGGATCGATTTTAGCTCATTTTGATCTACAAGTCACCCTGATGCTTCATACCAAGTTTAGAGTCAACTGGCCTTTCAGTTCAGGAGAAGAAGCAAAAACTACATTTTCAAGATAGCAGCCATGGCGGCCATCTATTCTTAGATTTCCAATCAGAATGATTTTAACTATTTTGATCTACTAGTCACCCCGATGCTTCCTATGAAGTATCAAGTTTCAAGACAATTGGCCTTTTGTTTTGGAGAAGAAGCTATATCTAGATTTTCAGGATGGTGGCCATCTTGGATTTCCCACTGGAACAATTTTAGCTATTTTTCATATCTACAAGTCACCCCAATGCTTCCTACCAAGGTTAAAGTCAATTGGCCTTTCTTTTTAGGAGAAGAAGCGAAAAATAGATTTTCAAGATGGCCGCCATGGCAGCCATCTTGGATTTCCAATCAGAATGGTTTTAGCTATTTTTGATCTACAAGTCACCCTGATGCTTCCTACCAAGTTTCCAGTCAAATGACTTGTCAATTCAGAAGAGGCTAAAATAGATTTTAAAGATGGTGGCCATGGTTGCCATCTTGGATTTCCAATCGACACAATTTAGCTATTTTTGATGTACAAGTCACACCGATGCTTCCTACCAAGTTTCAAGTGGATTGGTCTTTTGGTTTAGGAGAAGAAGAGAAAAATAGAATTTCAAGATGGCAGCCATCTTGGATTTCTGATCGGAACAGTTTTAGCTCTTTTTGATCTACAAGTCACTCCAATGTTTCAAACCAAGTTTCAAGTCAATCGGCCTTTCAGTTCAGGAGAAGAAGCAAAATATAGATTTTCAAGATGGAGGCCATCTTGGATTTCCGATCAAAATGATTTTAGCTATTTTTTTTATCTTAGTCACCCTGATGCTTCCTACAAAGTTTCAAGTCATTTGGACTTTCGGTTCAGGAGAAGAAGTGAAAAACAAATTTTCAAGATGGCCACCATGGTGGCCATTTTGGAATTCAGATAGGAACGTTTTTAGCTATTTTTGATCTACAAGTCACCCTGATGCTTCCTACCAAGTTTCAAGTTAATTGGCCTTTTGGTTCAGGAAAAGAAGGGAAAAATAGATTTTCAAGATGGCAGTAATCTTGGATTTCCAATCTGAACGATTTTAGGTATTTTTATTCTACAAGTCACCCCAAGGCTTCCTACCAAGTTTTGAGTAAACTGGCCTTTCAGTTCAGGAGAAGAAGCTAAAAAAGATTATAAAGTTGGCAGCCATGGTGGCCATCTTGGATTTCAGATCGGAACAAATTAGCTATTTTTGGCATACAGTCACCTTGATGCTTCCTACCAAGTTTCAAGTCAATTGGCCTTTCGATTCAGGAGAAGTAGTGAAAAATAGATTTTCAAGATGGCCACCACAGCAGCCATCCTGGATTTCCAATCAGAATGATTTTATTTACTACTGATGTACAAGTCACCCCAAGGCTTCCTACAAAGTTTCAAATCAATTGGCCTTTCAGTTCATGAGAAGAAGCTGAAAATAGATTTTAAAGATGGCAGCCATGGTGACCATCTTGGATTTCCAATAGGAACAATTTTAGCTATTTTTGATGTGCAAGTCAGCCAAAGGCTTCCTACCAAGTTTCAAGTCAATTGGCCTTTCGGTACAGGAGAAGAAACAAAAAATAGATTTTCAAGATGGCCGCCACGGCAGCCATCCTGGATTTCCAATCAGAACAATTTTAGCTATTTTTGATCTACAAGTCACCCTGATGCTACCTAACAAGTTTCCAGTCAACTGGCCCAGTTGTTTAGGAGATGTCATTAAAAGAAATTGTTGACGACAGACAGACAGATGGACGACGGACACATAGCGATCACAATAGCTCACCTTTAGCACTTTGTGCTCAGTTGAGCTAAACACCATTTGTCTTTTCTGTTTTTGTGTTTTGTTCTCAAATATGCACCCTAATATTCAATTTATGACCAAGAATTGGTCTGACTTATGCAATTTCTATAGTAAAACAATTCTTTGAAAATATTTTTTGCTTTTCTTTGCTGAATTTGAAATATTGAATTTTTACAACAATATTGCGAAAACGTTAGAAAAATCAAGAAAAAAGTGTTATGTCTACACAGTCTGTGATCACAATGCCTTTGATGCTTGCAACCTTGTAACACCTAAATTATGAAAAAAGATTCCACAGGGTATTCTGCACAAATTTTTTCTGAGAACTACCAAAGTCTTAAACACTTACAACATCTCCTGGTCTGTCTGCAAACCCTCCCGTTTCTTCATCTTGACAAGCTAAGATAAATCGTACCAGCTTATCCTGCAGCCAAAACAATACTCAAGTCACTTAAAGCTTAAAAACACCTTGTTTGAAAATACAGAGACCAAGATCAGCTTGTGCATCCATACGATCTAATCTGATTCTGAGTTCACTGTTTAGTAACCAGCACAGTTGCTAATTAGGTTGCAAACATGCAAAGTCTTATTCTTCATTTAACATGTTATAAAGCATTTTTTCAAAAAAAATGATTTTGTGGTTTATGTCTCTTTCAACATTAACCCTTCTCATGCTGAATAAATTAAGATGCCACGCCCATTTCTAATTTCCAGCCAATCAGATAACTTGATCCGAGTTTTTGATAGAAATTCATATATTTAATGACAAACAGTGTAGATCCAGATCAGTTGGCTTCTTCAGAAGCCAACTGATCTGGGTCTACACTGTTTGCTAAGACAGGGTATGTCATGTTTAGCAAGAGAAGGGTTAAGTTATTTCGAGATGATGAAGGGATGTTAATGAAAGGCTCTAAAAGCAATGAAGTACCATACAGTCATAAACTGAATTCCACCCATATATTCATAAACTGAATTCCAATTATAGTGAGATTCTAATCTGGGACCTTGTGAACTGAAGCACTGCTAATCACTTGGCCACTTTTTCAACATATTGTGACTAACATGCTATGTAATCATTGGTGTAGCTATTTAACCCTTGTCCTGCTGAATAAATTAAGATGCCACGCCAACTTCTAATTTTCAGCCAATCAGATTACTTGATTCAGACTGTTGCTATAAATTCACATACTTAATGGCAAACAGTGCAGATCTAGATCAGTTGGCTTCTGCTTCTTTAGAAGCCAACTGATCTGAATCTGCACTGTTTGCAAAGGCAGAATATATCCATGTTCAGCAGGACAAGGGTTAATAGAAGCACTTTCAAAGAAAAATATAAATAATACCCCGCCACAGCAATTATTTGCTTATGTATTAAAGTTATCGCTGCAAAAATGTCTGGAAAGAAAATGATGGAGGGACAAATAACAATCCTAAACCAGATCTTGATAATATCAATGAACAGATAACAATCCTAAACCAGATCTTGATAATATCAATGCATATAGCAAGTTTGGTTAAAAGGTCTTGTTATTTACTCAAGTTATTGTCTGGAAACGAAAATATTGGCTTGTCTCGGGCAGATAACTCCATAAAAATTTGACGAAATTTGCCTATTAGCAATTCCAAAACAGATCTCCTTAGTCAATGCATATAGCAAGTTTGGTTAAAATCCTTTGTTATTTACTCAAGTTATCGTCCGAAAATGATAATATGGGCGTGTCTCTGGCAGATAACTCCTTAAAAATTTGACGAAACTAGCCCATTAGCAATTCCAAACCAGATCTCCTTAATGTCAACACATATAGCAAGTTTGGTTAAAATCCCTTGTTATTTACTCAAGATATCATCCAGAAAGGAAAATATGGGTGTGTCTCGGGCAGATAACTCTGTAAAAATTTGACGAAATTTGCCCATTAGCAATCCCAAACCAGATATCCACAATATCAATGCACATACCAAGTTTGGTGAAAGTCCATTGATGTTTACTCAAGTTATCATCTGGAAACAAAAAACGGATGGACAGACAGACGTATGACAGACAGACAGACACACCGACATCCAACGTGAAACCATAACACCCTGCCGCTATTGTGTGGTGGGGTATAAAAAGAAAAAAAAATGTTTTGGTTGAAAAACATGTCTTATTTAAATCTTCAGTTCCTCACTGCCTGCAAACAGTAGCTTCAAGCTAGAATACTACAGAGCAAATTGGCAAAAAATGAAGACTCCAAGTAGGAGTCATTTGACTTTATGTTCAACTTTTAACATTTAGCACTGGAGGTATGAACTCCTCTTATAGTTTTCAATAACTTTGAAGATATATTACTGAACTGACAGTGCATGAGGCTTTTTGATGGTCAAAAAGTACTTTTTAACATGTGATAGCTTTTAAGATTTAGTTACTTTCCAAGAGCCTCAAACTTTACACTGTGAAGTTTGTATATACAGTCGACTCTCATTATCTTGAATTCCAAGGGACTCTCTAAAACACTTCAAGATATCCATACCTCGACATATCAGATTTTCAGAATTTAGGAAAAAGTAATTTGAACAACCACATTTAACAAATTTATATGTAATTAGACTCTTGATGTTAGAGATATATCGAAAATATTGTGGAAAAGAGGAGAAATTGCTCCTTAGGAGCAATTTCTCCTCTTTTCGACAATATTTTTTACTTGTTGTTAGATTTTCCTGTTTAGGCAGGGACAAGATTTTCACTTCGAGATAAGCAGTTATTAGAGATAAGTGAGTCTGAGATAACGAGAGTCAACTGTAGATGATCTTACATGAGTGGTCATTTCATATGAACTTTATGAAATGAGCCTTTGGCCAGTTTCATAAATTTCATATGAAATGATCACGAGTGTAAGATTCTGTTTATCATATGACCATTTTAAATTGGATTTTATCGCCTTTAAAGTTGACAACTGTTTGACAGAAAATGCATGGTTGACATGGACGTTGTCATGACATTACTTGTTCTTGCCAGAGCGTTATGTAATGTATGGTCATATGATTTTAATGACAGGATAATGCACCACTGAACAACAGCGTCGTCATTTAATAAAGTCAATTATTCTTGAATTTTGCTTTTATATTTATTACTTGCACAAGAAACATGTGCATTTGTCCTTTTGATGGATAATAAATTAATTTTTACATAGTAACAACTTTGTATTAAAAACAATTTTCCCAGATTTGCTATCTGGTGTGTTATGAGCAACAGCAGCCCCTGTGCTATATGTAGGCAATAAAGACCCAGATCAGCCTGCACAATCATGGAACCCGATCTTGGCCTTCATTGTCCACTCACAAAATCATTGAATACGGTAGAATATTTCAATGAACAGAGAGAACCCTGACCAGGCTAATCTGGGCTGTTGCTGTCTATATATGGTATGAGACTTTTGTACCTCACCTATCTTGTCTTTATTATCAAAGACAGGGTACAGTGCATGATATGTGTAATTACATACAGTTGACTCTCGTTATCTCGACCCCTCTTATCTCGATCCTATCACTTATGTCGAACTGATTTCTAAGTCCCGATTATTTTCCCTATGTATTTATTGTATTTCAGCTTCGCGTATGTCGAACTACTTTTATGTCGACACTTCGGCTATCTCGTCCATCATTTTCAGTCCCTAAATATATTTTTCACAGTTTTTACTACCGCGTATCTCGAACTCGGACCATGACGAAGAAAAAAAATGTAAGATGCGGCGCCGCCGGTCTCTCAGTTAATGAAAATCATAATAGGCCATTGATAACTAAATCGATATTTTAATTTTCCCCTTTGTCCAGGTAATTACAAACAACACAAAAAATGTCTAAAATCCGTAATTATGAAATCACGTGCGTGTCGAGTCGGGTTTGACTCGCGGCGCTCAACACCGTCTCGTGTCATTGATTTGTAAGATAAAAAGCGGCCCAGAATAGTGTTATGGAAGATTAATCAACGAAATTTCTTTAATTTATTGTTTAGATATGCTCTTCACTATTGAGTACTGTCCGTCTGAATGATATAGCGTCTTCAAGAAAAGTCAGTGCGCGGCAGGTTCCGACTCAGATCAGCCTGTATTGATCAGGCTAGCTAAGTCTGAATCTTCGCTTGTTACTCTTTGGTCAGGCAGTGCTCTTTGGTAAGCCCAGATAAGGCTTATGCGTATAATGGAAAATTCGTGGGCGTGCAGGCTGATCCCAGTCTTTGACAGTCGCACAGTCTTCTAATAGGAGTTGTCGTGCACGGCCTGAAGTCACACGTGGGTACCGATGTTAACCCTTCCGACCCTGTAGACTGGTACGGATACCCGCACAAATAGTGTAGGTCCAGATGAGACGGTTCATAACGAGCTTTCTCTGCAGTATCTACAGTTTGCCGCGCTGAGATGGTTCGTTTATTGTTTGTGTTGAGGTTTTACGGCCCAGTCAACCCAATGGGGTCATGTCGAGCGCGGTCAGTTTACCTAACCACACGTTTACTGGACAGGCTTAGTCCTCTAAGCGGTTAACCAGTATTGTGCACATTCTTTCGCCAGAAACTGACAACTGCCCTTCTTGAATCAGCGGAAGGGAGAGAATGACCGTAGAAAATATTTCATGATCAATCTCCACGAAAGAATGTTGCCGACCTCGGCAGGGGGTTGAACCCGCGACCTCCTGGTCTCCAGTCGGACGGCGCATCCAACTGAGCCGCCGAGGCCCTGATGGTTCGTTTATGCCAGGGGAGATAATCCAAACTAGCTTACAGCTGCCGCTTGACATTGTAAGCGTTTTATGCAAAACCGGAAACCAGTCAACTCTTTATCGAGTCGTCTATGCGAAGGGAGCTAATCCAAACCAGTTCATAACACAACCCGGAAACCAGTAATTTATTTATAGCTCATATGGAAATCCAAATTTGCAGGAGTATTAAAAGACAACAAGAGACGTTTGAAATTTATTATTATTAACATTTATTGATGTTATTATTCCAAGAGAGCCATTGCATCTCCTAAAACAAACAGTAACAATGCAAACTGAAGTATGCGTAAATTATTTAAATTGCCGTGTACATGTGCCTTCCATGCAGGTTTTGGCGAGCAGAGGCGAACAGTCATCATACCTATGATGTCACAATTTGGTTGTCTTGAACTATTGATAACTCGAACATTTTTATCAGGTCCCTTGAAGTTCGAGATAACGAGAGTCGACTGTATTTACTCTAAGTATTGGGACACCTTAACTTCTTACCATACTTGTCCTAAAATGTGAAAAAGTCTCTTCAGTTACCTGTTGGTTTGAAATAGTGCTAGATGAATTGCAAACAAGAGGCCCACGGGCCATGGGTCGCTCACCTGAATGATATAGCCACTGCAAATATGCAGATGTTATGCAACATTTTTCCAATCCTGTCATCGCAACTAATGAAAAGATCATCCTAATTTTGAAGAAGAATATTATATATGGCATGACAGTCAATGGAGCATGATCATTTGAACAAATTCTCAATCACATTTCAACAGTAGGATCAATGAGAAATTTGGTGGCAACTGCCTAAGTCGTTTCTGAAGAATCATGATTTTATACATGTAAACAGCACAGTGGCAGGAAAATATAATAAACATAAACAAGATGGTAGCCATCTTGGATTTCCAATCAGAATGATTTTAGTTACTGTTGATCTACAAGTCACCTCGATACTTCCAATGAACTTTGAGTTGATTGCCATTTCGGTTCAGGAGAAAAAATTCAAAACAGATTTTCAAGATGGCCGCTATAGCCGCAATTTGGGATTTCCTATCGCAACGATTTGAGCTATTTTTGATCTACAAGTCACCCCGATGCTTCCTACCAAGTCAATTGGCCTTTCAGTTCAGAAGAAGAAGGGTAAAATAGATTTTCAAGATGGCCACCATCTTTGATTTCGGAACGATTTTAGCTATTTTTATATCAAGTCATCCTGATGCTTCCTACGAATTTTCAAATCAACTGGCCCTTTGGTTCAGGAAAATAAGCAAACAAAAGAGTTTCAAGATGGCCGCCATGACGGCCACCTTGGATTTCCGATCCAAACCATTTAAGCTATTTTAGGTCTACAAGTCACCCTGATGCTTCCTACAAAGTTTCAAGTCAACGTCCGTTCAGTTCAGGAGAAGAAGCGAAAAATAGATTTTCAAGATGGCTGTCATGGCAGCCATCTTGGATTTCTGATAGGGATGATTTTAGCTATTTTTGATCTACAGGTCACCCTGATGCTTCCTACATAGTTTAAAGTCAATAAGCCTTTCGGTTCAGGAGAAGAAGTGAAAAATAGATTTTCAAGATGGCAGCCATGGCGGCCATGTTGGATTTTCAATCGGAACGATTTTAGCCATTTTTAATCTATAAGTCACCTCGATGCTTCCTACCAAGTTTCAAGTCAATTGGCTTTTGGGTTTAGGAGAAGAAGTGAAAAAAAGATTTTCAAGATGACCCCCATGGCGGCCATCTTGGATTTCTGATCAGCATAATTTTAGCTTTTTTTTCATCTACAAGTTACCCTGATGCTTCCTACAAAGTTTGGAGTTTGGCATTTCCGTTCAGGAGAAGAAGCAAAAAATAATAGATTTTCAAGATGGTGGCCATGGCGGCCATCTTGGATTTCCGATTGGAATAATTTTAGCTATTTTTGATCTATAAGTCACCCCAATGCTTCTTACCAAGTTTCGAGTCAATTGGCATTTGGGGTTAAGAGAAGAAGCGAAAAATGGATTTTCAAGATGGCCACCATGGCGGCCATCTTGGATTTACGATCGGCACGATTTTAACCATTTTTTATCTACAAGTCACCCCAATGCTTCCTAGCAAGTTTGTAGTCAATTGGCCTTTCGGTTCAGAAGAGGAGGCAAAAAATAGATTTTCAAGATGGCTGTCATGGTGGCCATCTTGGATTTCCTATCAGAACGATTTTAGCTATTTTTGATCTATAAGTCACCCCAATGCTTCCTACCATGTTTGGAGTCAATTGGCTTTTGGGTTTAGGAGAAGAAGCGAAAAATAAATTTTCAAGATGGCTGCCATGGCGACCATCTTGGATTTCCGATCGGCACGATTTTAGCCATTTTTGATCTACAAATCACCCCCGATGCTTCCTAGCAAGTTTGGAGTCAACTGGCCTTTTGGTTCAGGAGAAGAAGCGAAAAATAGATTTTCAAGATGGCGGCCATCTTGGATTTCCGATCGGCATGATTTTAGCTATTTTTGATCTACAAGTCACCCTGATACTTCCTAGCAAGTTTGGAGTCAATTGGCCTTTCAGTTCAGGAGAAGAAGTGAAAAATAGATTTTCAAGATGGCTGCCATGGCGGCCATCTTGGATTTCCGATCAGCGCGATTTTAGCTATTTTTTATCTACAGGTCACCCCGATGCTTCCTACCAAGTATCAAGTCAATTGGCCCAGGGGTGTAGGAGGAGTAGGCTTTTAAAGCAATTGTTGATGCCGCTCGACACACGACAGACGACGGACAATTACTGACCACAACAGCTCACCATGAGCACTTCATGTCAGGTGAGCTAAGAATGTAGTCCCTGATTAGATCCACCATTCTGCAGCATCTGATCTGGGTCTACAGTTTGCTCAGGCCTGTCTGTCCCAATATTGTTAGGGTTATTATGGTAGTCTTACACAGACAAAATTTTAATATTTTTTTCCTACCTTATTTATCCAGTGTAGTTTTCCTATAATTTTGAGAGCTGACAAAACCCACCAAGAATAACATACATCTGGTAACTTCTCTGGTCGCCCTGGAAACAAAAACAAATAAGGAGAGTTACAAGAAAATTTAAAAAGTCAATATTTATAAATATTTTTGCACAGTTTATTTCACAAACAAATCTCAACATTTCGGCTAATTAAAGCCTTTTCAAGAGAGTTAAGTTCTTAACTTTAAAATATATGTGTAACCAGAATTCCATGGAAGGAGTTGTCGCACATGCTGGGGCAAAAGTCACAGGTGCCACAATCAGAACGGGGTTATTAAATAAATTTATTTCATTCTTAGCAGTGCTTAGTTGGAAAAGTGACAAAAATTAAGACAAGGATTATGTGAAAATCTGAGGTTAAGAAAATGACAAAGTTAAAGTGGAAAAAAAGTGACAAAAATACATTTAAAAATCATATCCAAACCATGTGCACTTCTGCAGACCCGGGAGAAAACATGTGCAAAGTTTCAAAAAGACTGGTTTAAAATTGTATGAAAAGTTGCAATCACAAGGTACCCACTGTCTATACACCTGAGATCAGTAAATGACAAAGTTCAAAAAACACATGCATATCTTCAGACTATGGAGAAAACATGTGCAAAGTTCCAAAAAGATTAGTATAAAATTGTATGAGGAGTTGTGCTCACAAGGTACCCACTGTCTATATATGAGGATGATAAATGACTAAGTTCATCATGTGGAAAAAAGTGAAAAAAATAATCTAACAATAACATCCAAACCACATGCACATCCCCATACCATGAATAAAATGCATGCAAAGTTTCATAATAATCAGTACAAAACTGTAAGAGGAGTTGAGCTCACAAGAGCTACCAACTGTTTATATATAAAGGGTGAAAAATGACTAAGTTCACAATGTGGAAAGAGTGACAAAAATGATCTAACAATTATATCCAAACCATATGCACATCCTCATACCATGAAGAAAACATATGCAAAGTTTCAAAATGATTGGTACAAAACTGTAAGAGGAGTTGCGCTCACAAGACACTGCGGGTAAATGTTAACTTAAAGACAAACGGACGGACAAACAGATGGACAGACAGACGGACAGACGAACAGACGGAAACTTGCATGCCTAAGTCGCCCATGCTTAAGCAGGTGCGACAAGAATATTGTGCCCTTATGGGAATATTTATATAGTTTGAGTGTTTGCTTGGCAGATCATTAAATACATCATTAAATACCATAAACTGTATCTCAAACAATAAATATATGCAGGCTGATCTATTTGTTTGTGTTCAGGTTTTACAGCCCAGTCAACTCAATGGGGTCATGTTGAGCAGTCATTTTACTGGGCAGGCTTAGTCCTCTAAACGGTAACCAGTATTGTACACATTCTTATACCAGAAACTGACAACTGCCCTTCTTGAATCTATGGAAGGGAGAATATGCAAGCTGATCTAAGCATTCAATGTCTATCCTTTTCCCACGAAAGCTCCGAACATGTACAAACATAGCCCTTTCAAGCAAATCAGACAAAATTTCTAAGAATAATGCCCAAAACAATCAGTTCTGACTTGCAGTTCTACTTTTTTCATGCTGAGTGTGAAGTGAAAAAACAGCTAGAGACATTTTTTGAGATCGTTAATAACTGAGCCACTTTGGCAGTCATGCTGAATTCAATATAATCAGACATTACCATATTTACCATAAGTATTGGGACACCTTACCTACTTTATATCATACTTGTCCTAAAATTTGAAATAGTCCTTCTACTACCCGTTGGTTTGTCTAAAATATTGCTGTATGTATGGCAAACTGTAGACCCTGATCTGACATTGCATTCTGTGGCATCTGATCTGGGTCTACACTATTTGCAAAGGCAATCTCTCCCAATACTTAAATGTAGGGTTATTACAGTATTTCAAATAGTCTGCAGAGAAAAACAAGTTTGGCATTTCATTAAAACTTGTCTCCTTTGGAGATGACCAGTAAAGAAGTCAAGTACTATTTTCTGTTTAAGCTATCTTCTTTTCTCCAGAAAAGAGGTCCTGTTCTTTCATTCTAATCTAACCATACTTTTTGATTTGAAAAAAATATCACTTATCTGTCATCTGCAAATTTCAGCTGGTGACGGCTAATGGTTATTAAGTGTTTTCTGTTGTTTTTTTTTTTCATTTAGTAACAATTGCTATACTAGACAACAAATCATGATCATGTACATTTCAGTTTCCTGAGAGCAACATAGCTCCAGATAAGAAGGGGTACCAACAATATTTTTCTTATTTCTCCATGAAAACACGTTGAGGGTACTCATTAGAAGCACCACAGTAAGGCACTTTAGACAAGTACTCTCAACATGTTTTTTCTCAATGAAATGATATGTTGTGGGTACTCATTAGGGGTACCTCGGTAAGGCACTTCTAATGAGTACTCTCAACATATGTTTTCATAGAGAAATAAGATAAATACTAGTAACAGTATTTTCAGAGAAAACAGATGTGCCTCAACCACAAATTTTCAGCTTTTCTATTGCAGTGACTTGCAAAATTAGGTCAAGGTCATCAAAATTTAACCAGTTTTTTGTTATGTCCCAATTATATATCAATGAAAATTTGGCAAGAATCCAACAACTGGTTCACAAGATTTTAGTATATATATGGCCGAAGCATGTACAGTTTACAAGATAATGCCAATGCCAATAGGATCCACACCAAAATAAATATGTCCCTCCTGTAGGTTGGGGGACATAATATTGTGGATAAATATTAGTGCTTTTTGGCTGAAAAAATGGTGCCTTCTCTGGAGCTATGTTTGTGCATTAAACTTAAACAATGTCCTCAAAGACAACCAAACCAGATCAAAATTTCCACACAGAAAAGTGACATAACAGGATAAATGAGCTGTCAGAGAACTCTGAAATGATTATTTTCAGTAATGATGATATTTTACCGTTAAGTCCACCTGAAGGTAACTGTCTCTCACATAACCACCAACCAAGCATGTCTGTGTTTACACTGTGTAACCTTCCTAGTATTGACAACATACCAACACAACAATAAATCTGAAAACAGAAAAGTATTTTGTTTTGATTTCACATTCCAGAACTATTTCATGCAATGTACAAGCATGCATCACTGAGAAACTGACTTAAACTGTGACATCTTAGTAAACCAACTGCCATATTTACTATAAATATTGTAATACCTTAACTTTTTTAACCCTTGCTATGCTGAATTAATAAAGATGCCACGCCCACTTCTAATTTTCAGCCAATCTGATTACTTGATTCAGGTTATTGATACAGTCACACACTAAAATGACAAACAGTGTAGATCCACATCAGTTGGAGAAGCCAACTGATCTGGATCTACACTGTTTGCAAAGGCAGGGCATATCCGAGTTCAGCAGCACAAGGGTTAATTACCATGCTTGTCTTAAACTTTGGACAAGACCATTTTACTACCTGCTGATGTGTCAAAAATTGCTGGATGAGTGGCTCTGTAGATCTTGGTCAGATTCCATGTTCCGCATCAGCTGATCTTGATCTATATTGTTTGTTTGGCCTGTCTGTCTGAGTATTTCCAGTCAGTATGGCACCTATATTTTTATGCCATTTGATAGGAAGTCTACTTATTGGCAATTACTATTAATAGAATCTGTATGACTATTAACTCCCCCCCCCCCCCCCGCCCCCACCCCCACCCTCACCCCACACCAAAATTAAGGGCTTCACAAACAGTGTTGATCCAGATGAGCCATTTCATCAGGATTTACAGTCTACCTTTCATTTTTTTACTGTCTCCCAACACTGTTTGCCACTTTGTTTTTATTTTTTGTCTACCCATCCAAAGTCAAGCACGGAAAAGTTCATTTGAGAAACTCAGGTGTAATAGGATTAATAGAATATTATAAATGATTCCGACTGATTTCAAAGTGATGCAACTTTTCACCAGTCAATCTCTGAGGTCAATAGAAAAACAGAACTATCACTGTGTTGTAAAGTAAATGGTCATATTTTTTTATTTCTGTCTGAACTTAAACCAGGTTTGTTTTAAAGGCCAGATAAAATTAACTCTGCTAAACACTTGATCTGGAATTAGTACCAAATAAGAGGAATACATGTATCAAGTTTATATATATTTTTTCTTTTTTCTCCAGAAAAAACATATATTATGGGTAGACATATGTTGTGAGGCACTTCTAGTGAGTACCACAAAAACATTTTCCTGCAGAAATTGGAAAAATATCAACACTTTTCAGTTGAAAAATGTGCCTTACCTTTAACTAAAATCTAGAATAAAAAACCATCTAAGGCTCGCCAAATTTCCAAGCCATATTTTGTGAAGTAGTGCATCCTTAAGAAATTCATTTATTCTACTAATTATTGTTCATAAGAATGTGACCATGTTCTTTACTAAATATTATAAACAGAAAAGTCTTTTCTTGAACAAAAGTTAGCACTGGTTAGAAAGAGAATTGCTCACCTGTCCTGAATGGGATTCACTGCCAGGTCGACAACCAAAACCACCATCAAAGTTCATACATGACAAAACAAACTCCACTGCTTTATCTGTGTCAATAGCATCTAAACGACCCTGCAGAAGAAAACTTTAACTTGTAAAATACTTGACATTCTTATCATAAAAAACAATAAATAAACTAAAAATTCCTTAATGTGTTATACAAAATGCTGGATATATTTTTAAAAGAGTATGGTAAATGTCCTAAAATTTTGAACAAGTTATTCCATACCTTTTTTGCTTTTTATGCAGTTATTTCTTAAACTACTTAGTGGAAAGGCAAACAGTGAAGGAGCAGTCTGGTCAGGGTCTGCACTGTTTGCACATGCCTTTTTATTGGCAACTTTGGTTTACAAAATTTACCGTATATCAGAGAAGGGATGGTAGTAGGGGTAAGTGGGGAAGGGAGTACAATGGGTTTCAAGTAGCAGCAATGAATCATAAAACAGGAAAGACTCAGATCAACAATCTTTCTACCAAATTTATACTATAAAATATTGGATCATCTTAATTTTGACTAAAATTTGACTGTCCATTTTACTACTTGTTAATTTGTCTAAAACTGCTGGATAAGTGGCAAACAGTGAAGACGCAGTTCAGATGCCACAAATTTGTAGCATCTAATCTGGTTCTACACAGTTTGTTCATGCCTGTCTGTCCAAATGCATAGAGTAAAATACTAAGTAGCATGGGTGTGCAGACTGGTGTGAATCTTTGCTTTTTGCATGTGATTGTGACAGATTTCCTGGTGGGCCAAAAAATACCACCCCCTCATCTTATAGTTAATGATGGGATGAAAAACAAAAGAATTCAGCATCAAACGATTACTATTTCAATGACAAATACACATGTTTGATAGAAAATTCACATTAAATGTTAAGCCTTATTTTGTTTGAAATGGGGCACATATACCCATGGCCAGTGCAACCACCTCTACTTCAAAAGGCTAAGTCTGAAAACCTATAATTCAAAACGTTCAACATGAAATTCTAAGTCCGTGACCTTGACCTACAGAGCACAGACATGGGTGAGGACTGAGGACAGTGCTGATGCAAAGTTAAAATAAATATCTATTATCATACTTAATAGAGGAACTAAATCCATTGCAAGGTATGGAAGTATTGAGTGCTTGAAAACTTTTAATGCAAAAATTTTAACACGATAATTCTGTGATCTTGACCTCAAAGCCTAGGGCATGGGTCTGGATGATGCTAATAAAATCTTTGGACCAATATCTATCATCATATCAACTATGAACTTGATCCATTATAAGATGTGGAAATGAGCACTTAAAAACTTTGATGCAGATTTCTGTGAATGTGATGGAATAACGAACAGATGAACAAACTAACATATGAATGGACTAAAGACAAACGGAAAGATGAAAACTATATACAAAATGTACCCCTCAGCAGAATGCTCTTTTTGCTGTTGTGACTTTACAGAGGTGACAGGAAGTCAAATTCAAACACAAGAAGTACTCATACATTTCACTCATTCTGAACACAAGTCTGCTTTAAGTGTAAGTTTATTCAGTCAAATTCTAACCACTTTTACTTGCAGTTTACATTAAGCTGAATTACTATAAAGCAAAAGTAAATAATATGTTGATTATGCATTTTTGTCTGTTGAAATTCGTGGAATATGAACATAGTAAACAGAGGCTAAGCCTCAGAACAAACTTTACATACATTCAGTGTGACAACTGTTGCAAAACAGATGAAGCTGTAGTCAGAAAAATATAGTCTAAAATCATACAAATCATCCAAAGCAGGTTTCAATTTTTGGTAACTACAGATCATATTCATTGGTTTCCACCTAATTTGCTGTGAAAATCTGGACAGAAAACTTCAAAATGCACTTTTGCTTTTAAGGTAGTATTAAAAGTAATAAGACTGAACACATTCACACAAGCAAACAAGTTATACATCTGCACAGTCTGCTCGGGGTCTGTGCCATTTGAAAATAGCTCCAGTAAGGTCCAAATGCTATCTGAATGTTAGAGACCCTGATCTGACTGTGGACTGTGCTCATCAAAGAACATACCAGAAGTGCCAGACAGGCCACAGCACAGAAAGAAAACCTTGTGTCTACTTCACCTGCAATATAACAAATATATTCAACTTAACTCTTTCATCCTTGTGTTTCTGAAATGGACCCTTCCATCTCTGAGTTTGGACACATCCATTGTTATAAATTGGGGTTTTAGTCAAAGATCAATAACAGCATGGCAAACTGAGTGGATCCTGATGAGACGGCTTGTTACAAGCCATCTCATCTGGATCTACATGTACACTGTTTGCAAATGTAGCCATTTGGGTCTATAGGGCTGAAAGGATTAATAACCACACCATCTGCTTACGTTTTTTTTTCAAATTACAGGAAAAAGTTTTGTAGCAAAATATCCACCTACGTAAAAGAAAGATCAGCAGAGGACTGTATGAGGGGAGTATTTAATGATGCTTACGTGATATTTTTTATGATCTTCTTTATAAAAGCATACATGTATGTTATGGCTACTCATTTGAATCATCTCAATTTCTAGAGGGAATTCTAATGAACACACACAATATATGCTTTAATAAAGATCTGGATACAGGGAGGGTAAGAAGAAGAAAATGCTTGACTGTGGATTATAGGGCTATTGTGGTAATTATGTTGCATAAAGTATACAGTTGCGGTATGTGTGAAAAAAAATCTCACATGAATCACAACATGAAAAAATTACATGTCGAGGGTTGAGCGCAAGACTGACGTAAGTCAGATGGTTGTTTTTCCCCAAACTTAATCTCCTCACCATGAAGGCGTAATGAAGATTACAACATTTCTTTCTGTAAACAATGAAAATTTAGGTGCCATTGCTCGTATGAGCAATGGCACCTAAATTTGCATTGTTTACAAAGGGGTCAAATTTGCCCCTAAACAAGGGTTTCAAAAATATGTTTACCATAGTCTTGCGCTCAACCCTCGATGTGTACCAAGTGAAGTCTCAAAAGGCACCAACAATTTCTAGACACATCAACAATGGACATTAAAGTTTTAGAACAAATATGGTAAGGAGTTAAGGAGTTCAAATATTAAGGGTAAACAGTTTGATTAGATGAATGTTTACTGACCATAAAATATTATGGGATTCCCATGTTTAACACTGAAATTTCAGTATTCCCCATAAGATGTAATGGTCAGTAAACATTCCTCTTTTTATATATTCTATTATCAGTTTGACATAGTAAGGAAATATTTATTCATCAAACAGTTCTTTACTGTGTTTTGGTTTCTCTATTTGGCTTCAGGAACATTCTGCTGCTTTGTATTGCAATAAAGACCCAGGAGTAACTGTTTCGTTTTGGAAACATACATGTAGTTGTAGATAGGAGAAGTGTCCACAGAGGAATTATTAAGGAGTACTGGTATTTGGTGATAATTATGGGATGATTTTCTCCAGTTCTCTGTAAAAACATGTTGTGGGTACTCATTAGAAGACCTTGGGGAGGCGCTTCTAATGACTACCCACAACATGTTTTTCTCCATAAAAACATATGGTGTGGTTACTCATTAGAAGTGCCTCAGTGAGGCACTTCTAATGAGTACCCACAATGTATGTTTTAATGGAGAAATAAGAAAAATTATCCCAGAATTATCACCAAATACTCCTTCTTAACAATTCCTCCAGTCCAGATGAATATTTTTATTTCTCTACAAACACACACAAAAATATTGTGAGTACCCATTAGAAGTAGCTCAGCAAGGTGCTTCTTATGGGTACAAAGAATATCTCTATCATGGAAAAAGAAAGCAAATATCAATACTTTCTGACTATGAAAATGAGAGCTAGAGCTACATGTATGAGTATTCCCACAACTGGTTCATATTTACCCCATTTGTCTCCACAAAAACTTCCATCATCCTGCTGTAGATTTTGAACATACTCTACAATTTTGTCCACACAGAATTGATCCACACAGTCAAAAAGTGTTAAGATCTGTAAAACATTGCACAGCTCCAGATAAGAATAGGTATCAGGCAATACTAATTTCTTCAAGATTTTTTTTTATTTTTAATGAGTTGAGGCCTTATGGCCCAGTCAATCTATTATAGGGTCACATCGAGTGTGGTCAGTTACCTAAGCACACTTTTCATTGACAGGCTTAAACCTCTAAGCAGTTAACCAGTACTTAAGCACATTCTTTCACCAGAAACTGACAACTGCCCTCCTTGAATCAGCATAAGGCAGAGAATGACCGTACAAAATATTCCATGACCAATCTTCAAGCGGGAATGTTGCCAGACCCGGTGGGAATAGAACCCACGACCACCCCCTACCCCTGATTACCTGTCAGGTCAGACACATATCCGACTGCGTCACTGAGGCCTGCTATTTCTCCAAGAAAATGTATGTTGTGGGTACTCGTCAAGGTGCTTCTAATGAGTACCATAACATATGTTTTCATGGAATATTAGAAAAATATCAATACATTTTGCTCTAAAAATGGCCTTATCTGCAGTTACATGTATAACATGATCGGTCTGCTACTGAGGACAAAAAACAGATCACATAATTGTCACTCTAGATAAGATACTTTTACTGAATGGTGTTGATATTTTTCTTACTTCCCCATTAAAACAGGTTGTGGGCACTCATTACAAGCACCTAGCCCAGGCATTTGTATCAAGTACCCACAACATAAATTTTAAATGAGAAATATATGTATGAAAAAAAGTTTATTTGTATACATTTCTTATATAGCAATAATAACAAAGTTACAACAAAAAAAATTAAACTTTGGACATGTGTGCCCAGTTGGTGCACCCACACAGCCTGATGTCTTCCTTTTGAGTACCCTATGAGTGGCCAAGGGTCTTGGGCTTCTCATAGCTCCAGATAAGAGGGGGGATTCACAAAATACATATATTTTTCTCATTTCTCCAGGAAAACATATGCTGTGAATACTCCTTAGAAGCACCTCAGTGGGACGCTTCTGATGAGTAACTTATATTATCATGGAGGACACATTCCACGATATTTAACCCTTGTCCTGCTGAATAAATTAAGCTGCTACGCCCATTTCTTATTTTCAGCCAATCAGATTACTTGATCCAGACTTTTGATATAAATTCACATACTTAATGGCAAACAGTGCAGATCCAGATCAGTTGGCTTCTGAAGAAGCCAACTGATCTGGATCTACACTGTTTGCAAAGGCAGGGTATATCCGGGTTCAGCAGGACAAGGGTTAACAAATCTCTGTAAAACAGCCATTTAAGAAGACATAGAACTGACGACATGAATAATTTTTTTCTTCATTGTTGAATTTGTTCTTATTGTTTATATCTGTGAAAAGATAAGATAAATATTCCATCTGCGGGTGCATTCACCTTCCTTTACCTGTACAGCACTAAGAGTATACAGCAGATGAGGATCATGTCCAGGGCTGGCCCCAAATCCACCGTTTGGATATTGACATTCTGTAATAAACTCTATAACTTCTTTCTGGTCAAGCTCTTGTCCCATTAGATCCAGTGCTGTTAGTCCCCAGTACATTCCACTCAGTCTCAGATACTCTGTCATACAGATCTCCTGTACAAACAGACAAACTACCATAATAACCCTAAGTATTGAGAAAGACAGGTCTGGACAAACAGTGTAGACCCAGATCAGATGTCAAATAATATGGCATCTGATCAGGGTCTACATTGTTTGCCACTCATTTTGGAGATCATCTGATTGTAATCCTGACACTTTTGACACATTGCAAAGGTAGTAAAATTGACATTCTAGTCATGCTAATTGTAGGGCAAGTATGAAAGTTATCCCAATATTAAAGGTAAATAATGCTAAACATAGAAATAGGGCTCTTATGTCATATGTGAACAGCAAATTCCAGATCAGCATCCGTGCAGTCTGATCTGTACATTCACTGACATATACATGTACTACAATAGCCATTGATTCTGTTTGCATTGTCTGCAAATTGTATAAGGGCCCTTTTCCTGCAATGTTCATCAAATATAGTACACATGAGCCAAAACATGAGAAAATGTACCCTATGAAATATGCCCAGCAAAGACTCAGATCAGCTGTTGCATCTTTACAGTCTCTACGGATTAAAGGCTTTGTATCTGTGCAGTTGGCTCTCAGACTCCACTGGGTGCTCCGAATAGGCAAGATCCAAGCCTTTTTGGGGGCAGAGAAAACTTATTACTGCTCAGATGTACAGGGTTTGGACGTTTGTGGAGAGACAGGTCACAATGAAGCTCAAATATCTGCTATAGAAGGTTTTAACTTGCACATTTGTTTTTTGTTGTTGTTTTTTTCACTAACTACATGTATATTGTCAAACCAATAGGTTTTGAATCAAACACCAGTTTTTCAACACTCATATCCCTTATTATAGAATGTGTTACCCATAGAAGAAAAATTATGCCTTATTATTACTAATATGGTATCTGAAAGAAAGTATTGTGTAGATATTCCTTTAATCTTTAGAATGTTTTAGCTGTCAAAGCCGGCCTAGAGGGCAACTTGAGAGAAATAGTCTCCTTAGATGAATAAACTTCCCCTTGTTTTAAGCTGAGGGAAAAGACTGAGAGCAATGATTGTAAACATTATTAAGTCCTAAAACTTCTGACCTCACTTCTCCCTCAGTGTGACAAGACTTCTACCTCAGTCTGTAAAATTATATCCCTTTCTGTGCCTTAGTTTGGGCAATGCAGCAATTACTACTTATTTTCCCCTGAAAACATGGTTCAACATTTCAATCAAATCATCTCCTATTTTCAGGAAGAGACAAGAAAAAATATTTAACCCTTCTCTTGCTGAACAACACATGCCCTGTCTTAGCAAACAGTGCAGATCCAGATCAGTTGGCTTCTGAAGAAGCCAACTGATCTGGATCTGCCCTGTTTGTCATTAAAAATGTGAATTTCTATCAAAAACCCAGACCAAGTAATCTGATTGGCTGGAAATAAGAAGTGGGCCTGGCATCTTAATTTATTCAGCAAGGCAATGGTTAATATGGTATCTGCTTATACTACTATATTTACCGAAGTAATGAGACAGATGGCGTAGCTCCAGATAAGGCACATTTTTCAATCAAAAAGTACTGATAATTTTCTTATTTCTGGACAAAAACATATGTTATGGGTAATCAAAAGAAGCACCTCGCAAAGGTGCTTCTAATGAGTACATGTACCCACATCATATGTTTCCATAGAGAAATAAGAAAAATAATATACTGAAACACCCATCTTATCTGGAGCTAAGAGATAGGCACAAAATGTGGTATCTGATCTAGGTTTGCAACTCAACCATCATTTTTATACACACCAATAAGTAGTAAATTGGATTTGTTCAAATGGTTTAAGGTTTTTTCTATATTTTGAGTTACACAATAAAATTTTGCTTCAGAGAAGTTAACATATTTTTCTTTTTTGAACCAGACGGCTGTAGAATGAAAGCAAAATTTCTTATCTCTCCTTGATGTTGTGGGTTCTCAAAAGTACCACACCTCACCAAGTCAATTTTAATAAGTACACAAAGCATCTATTCATAGCTCTAGATAAGGGCTAAAGATAATAAATACTTGCCTTCTCCTTAAGAATATATGCTGTGGGTTCTATCACCAAGGCATTTCTACTGAGTTCCCACAACATATGTTTTCATGGTTTAACAAGAAATGACCAATAATCAGTGCTTATTAGATACCCTCTGCAAGGACCAAAACGTGATGGATGGACATACAAACATCACTTTGGAGCTCCCCAAATATAGTCTGGTCTTTTTTTATGTAAGAAGCTCGTGAAAACCATAACAGTGTGTGATTTATGTTTATTTTATTTTTTTTCATAAAATCAGTTGTAAAATGGTCTGAAAATTCTGTGAGATTTGAATTTTTTATGGAAATTGCCTTCCAGATGGGCCAAATTCTGTGAGATTTTATCTCACAGAGTGAGGTATGGCATGTATGAATATACTGAGTGCCTTGTACAGAGGTCTGTTGAGTTTACTACTAGTCCTACAGAACTTACATAGTCATCATCTTTTCTTGTTCCATAAGCTGTTATATACTCTTTATGTTTCTGCAGAAGAAGAGTTCTTGGAGCACTGTCAGATATCGCAACATCTTTAATTGGAGTTCCCTGTTTAACATGATCACATTACGAAAACACGCCTATTCAAATATATTGAGAATTTTACCACCAAAAAAATGAAAACTTTCAGATGAAAAATTCTGGCAGTTTTCATATTTCTGCTCCAAACATAGATTGTGGGTATTTTTTAGAACTGGCTCAGTGAGGCCATTCTAACAAGTACCCACAATCTATGTTTTTGAGCAGAAATAAGAAAATTAATGTATACCCCTGTAAATCCCTGTTTTATTGTATAAAGGTAGGTTTAAAGGGGTCAAAACTATATAGGCATGTTTTTGTGACAATAGCTCAAGATAAGAACAGGTGACGGGTATATATTTTTCTTACTTCTCCATGAAAACATACATGTATTATGTAGGCACTTGTTAGAAGCACCAGGCTGTGGTTCTTCTAACGAGTACCCACAACATATTATGTTTTCATGGAGAAATAAGAAAAATATCTATACTTTCTGGTTAAAAAATGAGCCTTATCTGGAGCCATTATGAACAAACTATTTTCAGAATAAGAGTTGTAATAAGCAAAAATGTATCTAATGACATATGAGTCTCAATGTGGCAAAATGTTGGCTAGTTGACTTGAGGCTTAACAGCCCAATCAACAATGCTTTAGTCATGTTGCCTCTGAACTGGTGGATTTTATTGTTTATTCAACGTGCTGGAATGAAAAACTCTAGTCCCACCTTATGTAACTAGCAGCTTTGGTACACAGCCACCAGACAGCCCAATCACATGTACATGTACTTCACAGTCCCTGATGGAGCATTGGTGAGAAAATGTAACTTTGATCATGAAAGCCCAGCAAGGACTCAGATCAGCTTGCACATCTGGACAGTCTGATCAGTCTTTACTAAGCACTCCTTGGACAGCCAGGGTCCAAGCTTTGTTCAGGCCGTGAATACTCTGACCAGACTGCATGGCAGCATGGATGCAGAGGACATATGAGGTCTACAGACAGATGGCAGATGGTCACTATAGGTCATCCATTTTGATGCTTGTAAGAAAGTTAAATTTGAATCTACATGTCACTTTGCTCTTCTGAAAGAAAACCACTTCTAAACCAGGCTACTTAGACTGCCTGTATCTGCATATTTATATGACCCTCCATTCTAATCCTTTTTGTCATCAAGTCAAATTTATGTGTGTATCATGATTTTGAATGTAGGAAAAAAGCCACAGGAAAAGTAACAGAAAAAAAGTCACAGATTTGGGTAGGAAAAAAAAAGTCAGTGAAAAAAGTCACAAGGCACACAAAATATTTTGAACTTGCTATAATCTGGCTTTATCATAGCTGTTTTGTGAGGTAATGATGAATGCATAGGACATATGAGGTCTACAGACAGAAGGCAGATGGTCACTATAGGTCATCCATTTTGATGCTTATAAGAAAGTTAATTTTGAATCTACATGTCATTTTGCTATTCTGAAAGAAAACTACTTCTAAACCGGGCTAGTGCGAAATGACAGGGCAATGATCAGACAGAACTGCAATGTCAAGCCACAAGACATTGTCACCACCAGGTCCAATGATCTACTTGTGCGGCTGGGCATTGAGGATCTGGACCTCATTCTGAAGGAGAGAAGACTTCGATGGTATGGACATGTGGAACGCTGCAGTGGTGCAATCAAGACAGCCTTTGACATACAGGTTGATGGAAAGCGTGGGCCTGGGAGGCCCAAAATGACATGGAAGCAGCTGACAGAGAGGGATTGCAGAGAGTAGAAGCTCTCGGCTATCAACCCTCATGATAGACGTACCTGGAGATCTGGTGTGAGATCTGCCATGCATGCAGCAAGCCAGCTATCTGGAAGGGGGCCCACTGATGTGGATGTTGCCCCTGTACATGCACGTTAATCAAAAATCTGATTATATATATAAATATAGTTAGACTGCCTGTATCTGCACATTTATATAAATTAATTCTATGACCCTCCATTCTAATCCTTTTTGTCATCAAGTCAAATTTATCTGTGTACTATGATCTTGAATGTAGGAAAAAAAAGTCACAGTTACAGAAAAAAAGTCACAGATTTGGGTAGGAAAACCAAAATGTTAGGGAAAAAAGTCACAAGGCACGCAAAATATTTTGAACTTGCTATAATCTGGCTTTTTCATAGGTGTTATGTGAGGTTATGATATAATAGCCCTTAAGTAATTTTGCAAAGAACGACAAAATTATGAGTTTTCACACTTTTATTTTAAAAACAAAGCTCATCTGCTTATATAAGAACACCAAACTAATTGACAGGACACCATCTTTAAGTGACAGTACACTATTTATCACACCTCTAGGTCTGTAATAGGTCATATATGCATCAGGAAAATTAACAATAGTAGACCATCTTTATGTGGCAAAGAACACTATATACAAACTTCCTATTTCAACTGGTATATGTGCAAATAGTTATTTTTTTTGTGAATCCAATGGGGTCATGTCAAGCGCAATCAGTTTACCTAACCACATTTTTACTGGATAGGCTTAGTCCTCTAAGTGGTTAACCAGTATTGTGCATGCTTTCGCCGGAAACTGAAAACTGCCCTTCTTGAATCAGTGGAGGGGAGAGAATGACCGTAAGCATGATAGAATCTCCACGAAAGGAGAAATTAATTAAATAAATAATGTAGATGTCGATGTCTACTTTTTTTGGTCTGTGACTTTTTTTCCTGTTATTTTTTTTTCCATGACTTTTTTTCCCTGACTTTTTTTTTTGAGTATTATGATCTCAATATGCTTTCCAGCAAACGCCAGTTAGTAAACAAGAGCTCTACAGTTTTGTCTAGTCTTAACATAGATGGTGTTAAGTGCTGTGTAGTAGCTGTAAAACGTCTTCCCATACTTCAGTGTTGCTTATACGAGGGTCATTCAATATATAATGCAACCTGGACAGTGACAGACTTCCACCTCTTTGGCAGGTCATCTATACCCATTGCTAGGCAACCGTTCTCAAGTACCCTCCCCCTTGCGGCCACGGCGGATTCAAGCTCCTCTAAATCATTATAACGAATACCCCACATATCTTCCTTTAGTTTGGGGAAAAGGTCAAAGTTGCAGGGACTTATGTCCGGGAAATAAGGGGGGTGGTCCAACATTTCCCACTTGTACTGCCCTATCAATGACATCACCCCATTCGCGGCGTTGCGTTGTCATGCAGAATTATTGGGCCAGCTGCCAAAATTTCAAGTCTCTTCCTACGGATTGCTTGTCTTAGTGTTTTTTTAATACACTCCTCAAAGTGTTTCCCATTAATGGTTTTACCACTCTTGACCTTATGACTAGTGAGAATTCCATGTCTATCGTAGGCAAAAATCAAAAACATCTTAAGTTCAGACAGTTCTTCTATACTTTGCTGGCCTCAGGGAGCTTGCTGTGTGCCACTCAGCTGATTGTCTCTTCAGTTCCAGTTCATACGACCTCACCCACTTTTCATCAATTGCAACAATCTTGATAAAAAAGTCTTGTACTTCCGAATCAAACTGTGAAAGGAGAAGAGTGGCCACTTCCAAACGATGTTCCACTTGATCCGACGTCAAGCGATGTGGCACCCACCTAGCCGAAACCTTTCTCATCTTCAAATGGTTGTGCAGAATAGTATGAACTGACCCAACACTTATTTCCAACTCCTGAGCCATTTCTTCGCACGTCAGATTTCAAATCAGATTTCAACAACCTTTTTAACTGTTCAGTATTATAACTGTCTGTAGCCGTCACAGTTCTACCTGCTCAGTAGGCATCTTAAATGCACTCCTTGCCATTCTTGAACTCATTCACCCATCTTGTAACTTGAGAATATGATAGAGCATATGTGCCGCAAGCTTCCTGTAATGCAATAAACATTTCCTTTGCTGTTTTATTATGCTGACATTCAATTTTTATGTAACTACGCTGATTCTCAGACATGACTGTGGCCATAACGCTTACAGTGACGTCATGGTATGATAAGGTTATTACAAAAGCCGTCACATGACATTACATGCTAATTGCATTTGTACTGAAGTATCTACATGCCAATTTTGAAAGTGACTGATTCCGTACTTAAGAGATTATAAGGTAAGCTGCATTAAATATTGAATGACCCTCATATTTTCTGGTTCTTTGGAATCACTGAGCTAGTTTGGACTTATTTGAAAACAGAATATCATTCAACTCAAGGCTAGAGGGTGTTATCAGTATTCCTTATTACATTACTGTTCACAAGGGTGGGAATGGTAGCTCACTAAAAATCCTGAAAATACCCTGCAGCCCTACCCCTACCCTTCATCCATAAAAATTACCATATTTCAACTGCCTGCATCATGATCAGAATTTTATTCTCTCAAAAATCAACTAATTCCCGAATTCAGAAGATCCACTGAAAATTCTCTCCCCTATATTCATGAACAGACTCAATAAAACCCCAGTTTACAATTTTCATTCATTTAATATTTCTTGCTAAGACAGGATCCCTCTTTTTTGCATTGAATAACATTTTTGACAATGCCAAACAAAAAAATTTCTAGTTCCTTTGCAAAAAAATAAACTGGGTAGTAGATCTATTTCACTTTTTCCCCATGCTGTCTTGGAAACTCAACTCTGGCATTACAAAATGCTATTTCATTCGATCTAAACTGCCTTCCCTGGTCAGTGTCATCTGTAACAAGTATATGCATGTACTTAATAGTCCAATAAGTCTGTTGCTTGGAACAAGTCTGCTATCTGGATAATCTTGCACCCTATTTTCTGGTTAGGATCAAAACTTACCTTACGATAAATTATTCATCTCTTAAGATTATGGCATATTGTTGTCTGAGAGAGAAAACCATTTTGTTTTATCACTTGGCAACAGGTCTGCATTATGCAACTTGGACATGTATGTGGTGTCAAATTATTTGAGTTAATAATAATAATAATGATAATAATAAATAATAATTGATTATAACTGATTAATCTTACAACCATATTATTCCCATTTTGGAATTTGTTACATCTATTTAACCATTTAATATATACAACCAGAGTATTCCCTTTTGTACAATTTCTTCTAAGGGAGAGAAGGAATACAGTACTTAGTGCTTCCATAAATTGAAGAAAAAAAAAAATTATTCCTTTAAATGCTATAATATATACAACTTATAAAATTAGAAATTATAAAAGCTTTTTATGTACTGCCGTACCCAGAGAGAGTCCTACATGGATTGTCTCCAGGTATGGTACCATACCCAGAGATCCTGGATCTCCAGGTATGGTACCGTACCCAGAGACACTTCCTTTTTAGATTTGTTCCCCAAAATCTCAATTTGAGCAACCACTAAATACCACGCCACCATGCAAACCTGTCAGGCCACTAAGCATAAGGGGTTATTAAAGTTGGGTGCCAGATGCTATGTGAAAAAATTCTTATCACAAATGCTGCCCCCTGGGATTGAACCCGAGCTGCCTGCATGGCAGGCCACATTTAACTGCTGGCTTGTATCACAAGGCTGGGGTCAGCATATTTCTGAAATCACTTCGAAAGCAACTAGGACTCTTGGATTTCTTCAGCGTAATTTGACTTTTGCACCTAGGGAAACAAAGGCTGCAGCATACAAAACTTTGATTCGCCCACAATTAGAGTATGCTGCTACCATTTGGCATCCATATGTTAAAACTCAGGCTCAGCAGAGAGGGTTCAGAGGACGGCTGCCAGGTGGACTTGCAGGAGATGGCGGAATGTGAGCAGTGTTGGTGATATGCTGGACGAGCTGGAATAGCCATCCCTGGAATCCCACTGGGTGCAGTCCTCTTTAACCTTTTTCTATAAGATCCATTCGGGAATGGTTTACGTTGATAAAGACAAATACTTGACCCCTGTAACAGGATTTATACAAACTCGGGCATCTCATGACTCACAGTATAGAAGATATCAGGCCTATAGTGATGCCCTGAAGAATTCTTTCTTCCCTAGGACTATTCCACAATGGAACAGTCTCCCTTCCTCAGTGGTCTCCGTTCAGACCACAGAGGAATTCAAATCCCTTATAAATTAATTTGTTCAGAAGCATGTGGATAGCATGCCTGTCTTCTGATTGTAAATAGTTTTATTGGTCCACCCAGAAATATATTTTTTTTTTATGCTAAATTCTAAATTTAGCCACCCACCCACCTGAGATAATGATCAAAATTGATCGACTCAGTACCAGAAGATAGACAGATAGATAAAGGCAGTACTTATGTTTATTATAAAGACCTTTTTAAACACTTCGTCACACAATAAAACATCATTCAAAACCACTCTCGGTCTTTAACGCAGAGTAGGTTCTAGCCTCAATCCTATTAGAGGACAGAAAGTTGTTGTTTCCATTTACCCAATAGTATAACTGCCAATGTTTATTCAGAAAAATAAAGCAGCTTCATTCATCAAAAGTTTCTTTTCAGAAGAGATTCTCATGGAGTGATCATTTAAATGTCATAACCACAAATATTTACATATATTTTGGCTTTATAGTAGCTAAAACTGGGAGTAAAAATGAACACCATAAGGCAACATTACGGTTGCGCGCGTGCCTGAAATCGGAAAATATCATTGAAACGATTGTATTTGTCTTAGGAAAAAGAGTCAGACTGCTTCTTAAAGCTGTATTTTAAAACACTAGATAAAATTTACGATTAAATATTAACCAAAAGTGATTTATTTTCCAAGTAAAATTTGTGCTTGAATCAATTGGTATCAATGGAACCGGAAATGTTTTTGCAATCCACAATTTTTGGTCACGTGAGATAACATTGTAATCACGTGGTCTGAAGCCAGGATGAAAACAATAACATTAAAAAGGTCTATACCTATCATTACTAAAATTATTGTACTCATAAACTGTCAGGAAAGTTTGTGTGGGAGAGACGATTGATATAGCAGGTAATTTCTCCTTTTTAATCAATGAAATCTTATTTATGTCGAACTAGTTTTGTGCGAAATTAGGTAGTCTGGAAACACCGCTGAGTGATTCGGTAATCTCCTATGTAACTCTTTGCAAAGAAGCACGTTTCTCGGTTCGTTCAATAATACGCTATAATCAGGCAATGCTTTAAATCTACCAGACTAAACATGGCATACCATTTTTTATGTCCTTGATCAAAATTTAATCATGACAATTTTTTTTTTTTTTTTTTCGTCAACAAAACCGTCTCGTGGAGGCTTGGATAACAACAGGGTATACAAATGAATGCGTCTCTTCCACTCCAGAATAAACGCTTCCTACCATTAACAGACGGCAATACGAGCAATAATAATCGAACATTCGACAGTGTAAAACTACATTTGAATCAATTACAACTGGAGGTTAGAACTATTTGTAGCCATTTGGTTTGTCTATGAATTCTTGGTTTCCTTAACTCATTATTTCCTGGCCCTTATTTCCTTCCACTATACGGGCGTGGAACAATATTAAAGCTTCTAGGCAGACAGTAGATTTCCGATTTTTAACGTTGCTGGGCACCTAGGGCGTGGGGGTGGGGGGTCCGTTGAAACACCCCAAACCACCCCAAAACATCCCAAATCACCTCAAACCACTCACAAACCACCCCAAACCATCCTTATAGGGATGGAAAGGGTAGTGGAAGGTAGACTAGGACATAGTAGGGTGGACGATCATCTTCATTTGTTCACATAAAACCATGTTTAAACCCATAAAAGTGCATCAAAAACACACCAAACTACATCACAAATGCAAAAGCTTAATGTGACGATCAATCTTTCTTTAATGTAAATCTTCAAAATAAATTGATTATAATTATTCTTTGCAGAAAGAAAGACAAAAAGAGTGAAAAAGGCAAATTAATAATAATAATAATAATAATAATAATAATAATAATAATAATAATAATAATAATAATAAGATAGATAATTAAATATGCAAAATAGACAGCAGTGTACGCTAACAGCATCTGTTGAGGTCTTACAAATATTCATCATCCTATGATCCTTTTGTGGTTTTCCATATTTCTGCTTCAATGTTATAATCCCAGTTATATAACAGGAAAAAAAAAAAAAAAAAAAAAAACAAAAAAAAACAGAAAAAAAACAGTTTTTAGGGATTTTATATTCCTAACAAGAGTATTATCTATTATAATATTGAGATTAATTTCCATTGCTCTGCTGTGGTGCCAGTTTCGGTGTTCCATTTTGATAGGAACCTCGATTTTTATTCATAATAGTGGTTATTTTGACGTTGGTACCAAATATTCAGTTAAGTCTTAAAGTCAGTTTTAGAGGAAATGAACCAAACTAGGCTTAGAAACGCTATTAGTCTATCATAGCGGTCAGCGGGTTCGTAAATCTGTCATTGGTACGTGATGATAGTGGGCATATGTCTCATACCATACGTTACCCTATTCGACTATCATATTGTACCACTCTACATCTACCCCTACCCTACCCTACCCTACCCTATTGTACCCTAACCCATTCTACGCCCCCACTCCACCCCCACCCCCACATACACACCCCACAACCACCACCACTCCATTATATGGGTGGTTTGAGGGTGGTTTGGGGTGTTTTTGGGTGGTTTGGGGTGTTTCAACGGACCGCACCTGTGGCACACAGGGACAGCGCCAGAAAATTCCGAGGCTGGATTAGTTTTGCCCTGGCTTGAAACGGCATCTGCGCAGAGAAACCTCGCCGACGGACTGGATGCTAGGGACCTGGCCTGTAAGTTTCAGAATTCGGAGCAGTCAATCAAAATAAGAGCTTCAATACGTGTGTATTACCAATGCACAATGTAATTTCCGCTTGTTCAATCGTGCCACCAGACTGGGAGAGCTTGTAAAAGGAAACTAAAAAGAACCAACATTTTAAATCAGGTTTAGGGTACCTCCTCCTCTTCGTCATCCATCAGCAGCATGCATATATTTATTCCTCTTTGAACCCCGACGCAAAACTCCTAGCGCGTAGCATCCTTAATATTGACCAAACAGGACAGGCATGATGTAGAGGGGCACCAGCACCTTGGTATTTATCAAAACTAGGAAGAATACTTCATGCAAGACTACTTATGCAGTGCGCTTCCCTAAATTCCGACCCTTAACGTAAAAAAAAAAAAAAAAAAAAAAAAAAAAAAAAAACCTAACCCCTTGTATAGCTTCAGTATCCTGTGGATCCAGAGAGTTCCTTGTATATAATGAGTGCGCTAGCGCACAAAACCGGCGGATCATTCAGAGAAATCAAGCATAATACTGTTCTATGAAATTTGCTTTAGACAAGCGTAGCAGTGCAGTGGTTATGTCTCCTGACTTTGAAGGGCTAGACGCTGCTGTCGGAGCCGCCGTGGTTTCGAACCTCACTCGGCCCAGTGGTATTTCATTTTTCTCCACACACATTTTTTTTTCTGAAGCACTTGCATCAGTAATGATACTGGGCCGGAATTCTTTGTTGTAGTTTGTTTAAATCTTAAATTATAATAATATTTCCAAGCTTCAGTATCCTGTGGATCCAGAGAATTCCTTGTATATAATGAGTGCGCCAGAGCACCAAAAATATACCCGATCCGACGGGTCATTCAGAGACATCAAGCATAATACTGTTCCATGAAACTTGTTTTTTTTTTTTGTGTGTTTTTTTTCAAATGTAGTGGTGCAGTGGTTATGTCTCTCGACTCTGAAGGGCTAAGCGCTGCCGTCAAACCGGCATGGGTTCGAGCCTCACTCGGCCCAGTGGTATTTCATATTTCTCCCTATAAATTTTTGTTTCCGAAGTACTTGCATCAGTAATGATCCTGGGTCGGAATTCTTTGCTGAAGTTTGTTTAAATTTTAATATTATGATAATATTTCCAAGCTTCAGTATCCTGTGGATCCAGAGAGTTCCTTGTATATAACGAGTTTGTTAGCGCACCAAAAATATACCCTATCCGACGGATCATTCATCAAGCATAATACTGTTTCATAAAACTTGTTTTCAACAAGCGTAAGTGGTGCAGTGGTTATGTCTCCTGACTCTGAAGGGCTAGGCGCTGCCCCCGCCCCCACCCGTCGAAGCCGGCTTGGGTTCGAGCCTCACTCATATATATATATATATATATATATATATATATATATATATATATATATATATATATATATATATATATATATATATATATATATATATTAGCGACCACCTAAAACAGCAATTTCTCGCGCCGTTTATCGTGTTATCTTACTTTGTTATCAGCAAATATGTCACTTTAAATCCAATTTTGCACCCTAGCATTTCTGATGTAAGATACTACTGGAGTTGTAACATTACATTCTTAATTTCACTAAAACGTGACCTGATGTTTGTTTTTACCTAAGTACCTACATATTGTACTTTGCAAGAGTATTTGCAAAAAACATGTCATGATTCCAACCTATATATATGTGGCTGGCACGAAAACCAACCTGTCATATTGTGTCATATTGTGCGCTATGTCTAGATTCCAGCGAGGAGTTGAACGCTCAGCGTGCTGGGTAAACATTTCAGCAGATGACATCTTGATTATTATTTTTTTTTTCAGAAAATAGGTGATGACATTTCATGCAAATTTTCTCCAATGGAAAAAATAAGAAAATCATCAATTTATCGTCTGCTGAATTTGCCAAGAGAGTGGTAGAGGTTAAAGAAGTTATAAATCATACTTTTACTTCCTCATGTATAGATCATGAGCGAACAATGCGAATGTAAAATACTGATAGCGAAGCTCCACATTCGCGCATTCTGATTAGACCTTCGGAATCCGCTTACAAAACCTTTGGGTATCACAGAATTATCGACAAAAATCATTCCCATTTCGTCTACTCCGTCCGATCTACTCTAAGATAGACACTGCTCCCTCATCCAACATCGGTGTTGGTTCGGACATAGAAGGGGAAATATACGGGGCTTTACCTTTGCACTGTTCTGGGTGAACGCGAAGCCTAAAATAACGGTGCTTTTTCTACCGTTTCGAAATAACTGAAAGCGGAAAAAAAAACAGCAGGGTATTTACCATCAGTTTTGCATCAGCGGTCTCCGCTGTTTGCATACTCGCTGAGCCACTTTTTTCTGAAGTGGCTCAGTAACACCACTAATATCAAGTAGAAATCTATTGATGGCCTCGTTGATGGCACGCCATTGCAAATACCCACTCTTTCATTGACTTTGCCCACAGAACCACCGATCCCCGTGCACTCAACCATACCTCCAATACGAAAACATGCCTATCCAAATATACTGAAAATTTTACCACCAAAAAATGAAAATTTTCAGATAAAACATTCTGATATTTTTTCAGCTTTCTGCTCAAAACATAGATTGTGGGTACTCGTTAGAACCGCCTCGACGAGGCGGTTCTAACGAGCACCCACAATATATGCTTTTGAGCAGAAATAAGAAAATAATGTATACCCCTGTAAACCCGTTTTACTATATAAAAGTGGGGTTTAAGGGGGTCAAAATTATATCTGAGGCGTGTTTTCGTGATGTCTTTCTGGCCAAACATGTTTGTGAATTTATAACTAGAGCAAAGATTGAACGCTGTCCAGCTGTATAGACGGAGATTATGTTACAGGTATGTGGCAGCTTCTCGCAGCCCACGCTTACCCCCCCCCCCCCTCCCCAAATCCCCTGCAATTCACGTGACAGCTTCTCGCTTCCCTGCAGTTCCATCACTCAGGCCAAGGGACCGTAATCAAAAAATGGGCGTATTGTTGCACGGTTAGTGCCTGAGGAAGGTATACCCCAACGCTTGGTTGTGTATAAGCCGCACAGTGGTGTAGGAGGATATGTGATCACAAACAGGTGATAAAACTGTATCTGCAGGTATAGTTTCTGTGAAAAATAATAGAATGTCACCATATTCATCAGGGTCCAGTTGTTCAAAACTAAAGATGTCGTTAGTTAACGTATCTTTAAAACTTTGATCATTAAATATGGCATATACGCTAATATTATTGCTGAAAAATTTTTTTTCAGCAAAAACACCTGTGAATTAGATATTGTACTTACTAGAACAATTAACATTTTGACCACTAACGAGCTCGTTAAGCAAACGACGCTTTGAACAACTTGGCGCTGATAATTTGGCCTACAGAGTATTACAGCTTAAGGTGAATAGATGTACCTGGTATGTTTTCTGCCGTTTTATTTTTGAAAAAGGGGGACAACTGTTATGACTTTCTATTTGTATTCCTACACATGAATCCCCTTCTAAAAGGGCGTCTACTCTAATAAAAGGAAAGAATTTGCTCTCATTCATCTTGGTGAATGAACGTCATTAGACGTATCACCAGTAAAAATTTTGAAAATTCTGACCTCTTTTCAGACGTGGGCAAAATCAATGTTGACTGAGATGCATCCGCTGAAAATGCATCGATTCCCCTTAAAAGTATTTGTTTGTTTGTTTTTGGATTTTACGGCCCAGTCCGGCAATCCATTGGGGTCACGTCGACCGCGGTCAATTTACCTAACCACTCTTTTACTGGGCAGGCTTAGTCGTCTAGGCGGTTAAACAGTATCGTGCACATTCTTTCGCCAGAAACTGACATCTGCCCTTCTTGAATCAGCGGAAGGGAGAGAATGACTGTAGGGAATATTTCATGATCAAATCTCCATGAAAGAATGTTACAGACTCGGCGGGGGTCGAACCCGCAACCTCCTGGTCTCCAGTCGGACGCGCATCCAACTGAGCCACAGAGGCCGGCCCCTTAAAAGTAATTGAGATGGACCATCTAATGAGACAGACGGATTTACGGACCCCAGCTTTTTTCGTTTCTGAAAAGCGTGGGGGATAAATAATACTATATTGCTTTGGTGAATCTGCAATAGGGAATTTTAAATCTCGCTTGTCTAACTTGATCTTCAAAATTGTCTAGCCTCTCTGAAGACTCAGAAGCACGCCAACGTTTTCGATGATGACAAACTGAGAAAATAGCAAAACATGAGTCCTTTCATGAAAGGGTCTTTACCCAGTTAGCATTCTTTATAAATCTATAGCGGGCCGTTATCGGCCCGTCAGCTACCCTGACGGGCCGATAACGGCTCGCTATAGATTTATAAAAAATGCTTACTGGGTAGTAGTCACGCCGACGCCCTATACTACTGTCTTTATTGCGTATGCAGATAACAAAAGCCTGCACATCAATGCAGTCAGGTCACGGTATTTTTGACTCTGTATACTTTACTATTTGAAAAAGAAAAGCGTTCTCTGGTACTATGACTCATATTATGCTACCATCATCAGTACTCTCAGCGCTTTGATTTTATGACTGGTGGGTAACATTGCTTTGATCTCTTCGTCCATTAAACCGCACGTGTCAGTAGCCAAGTACGTGCTGATATTATTCCATAGTGATCCAAACATGTAAACACCTTTGCCATATAGGTCATTTATAGATCTCCAGCTGAAAAGCGCTAATTTAATGCTTTGTAAGTAGAAAATTGTGAGTTCGATCCCCGTGGCAGACATACATTTTTCATAAACTTACAAACTTTTTCTTTTTTTTTTCTTTCTTTTTGTTCTTTCAAAATACACGTATATAAAAATCAGATCAGATTTCTTCCAGAAAAAATAGGGTCTGGTACTAGAGGCAGCTGTCATTTCTTAAAGTCACTTCTTGTTAATTATTTCTGCTCAAAACATAGATTGTGGGTACTCGTTATATAACTCGTTGTATAAACGGAGATCAAATGTACAGCGACTGGAAACCAGAACGGGTTTAAAATGCGGTCTATAATGTCCATCAACATTGATTCGTTTAAAAGTATTGAACTTTCCTCAGTCCTTACTCCTATATTTTCATATTTGTTAGGTCCACCGTTCTCTATATATACACCGTATTTTATCCTAAATACTGGGACACCATAACCCTTTCATGCCTGAGTCTCTGACATAAACTCTTCCATCTTTGAATTTGAATACATCCAATGTTGCAAAGGGTTTCAGTCAAAAGCCAATAACAGAATGGCAAACAAGGTAGAGCCCGATGAGACGGCTTTTACAATACGAACCGTCTCATCTGGATCTGCACTTTTCTGCACACGCCTATTCAAATATATTGAGAATTTTACCACCAAAAATTGAAAACTTTCAGATGAAAAATTCTGGTAGTTTTCCCATTTCTGCTCAAAACATAGATTGTGGATACTCGCACAATCTATGGTTTTGAGCAGAAATAAGAAAATAGATGTATACCCCTGTTAACCCCAGTTTTACTGTATAAAGGTGGGGTGAAAGGGGGTCAAAATTATATAGAGGTATGTTTTCGTGATGGTATGAAAGTGTTAACTTCTAACCATACTTGTTCCAGATTGTGAACAAGTCCATGTTACTACCCAATGATGTGACTAAAAATGCCGGTTGAGTGGCAAACAGTGAAGACCCAGATCAGACGCGGCGTCTAATCAGAGTCTACACTGTTTGGTCAATCCTATCTATCTCAATACTTAGGTTAAATACGGTACAAATCAAAATAGGTTTAGCACAATCGACTTATTGTATCCAACTTTTAAGTACCGTAGACTCTCGTTATATCGAATTCCAAGGGACTGTCTGAAACACTTCGAGATATCCGAACCCCGACATATCAGATTTGCGGAATTGAGGAAAAAAATAAATCGAACAACCACAGTTAACAAATGATTGTGTAAGCTGACTCCTGAAGTTAGAGATACTTTAGAAATATTGTGGAAAAGAGGAGAAATTGCTCCCAATTAGGAGCAATTTCTCCTCTTTTCTACAATATTTTGTTACCTGTTGTTAGATTTCCACGTTAAAACAGTGACCAGATTTTTCACTTTGAGATAAGCGGTTATTCGAGATAAGCGAGGTCGAGACAACTAGAGTCGACTGTAGTCTAAAAGTTAATTGAATATTTCCGACATCATCATGTTACTTCGTCTGAGGCACTTTCTGTGCATGAGGGACAGAAAAGGGAAAGCGAAATCTCCTCTTTGCAGTGTCAAAGCGAACAGTCATTTCTCCTCTTTCCAGCTTTGCATGTCAAAGCAAAAACTCCCTCTGTTTGCATTGTCAAAGCGAAAACACCTCCTCTTTACAAAGTCAAAGCGAAAAGTTTTGCAGTGCCAAAGCAAAAACTCGTAAAATCTTGGGGCAGCCAATGTAATCGATTAGGTGTAAGAAGTCCTGTTCTTCAAGTTACAAAACAATCGAGTAAGTTTGGTCATTATGGTTCAGAGGTGCAGTAAAATTGAAGCTTTAGACTCTTCCACTGAATCTGGTCTTTTGTCTCAATAAAATTTCGCCAAAAAAGCACCGGAAAGTACCGTAATTTTACCCTTTCATGATGGAAGTTTTGAAGTGGACTCTTCCATCTCTGAACCTGATCAGAACCATTGTTCCGAATAGGATCAAAACAGAATGGCAATCGGTGTAGATCCTGATGAGACGGATGAGCCGTCTCATCAGGATTAACACTGTTTGCAAAAAATGTTTTGGGCTGCAGGGCTGAAAGGGTTAAACAAAGTTCAACAGGTAAGGTTAAAGTCAGATTAATGCCTATGAAAAAGCGCATTTATACAGGTGTTATTCAAAGTTTGACGACGTGAACCCTTAAACTTTAGGATTAAACTGGGTGTTGTTTCCGTGAATACGTAGCTGTAACTTTTACTGCCCCAGCCCTTTAGTCCTTTAGCCATTAAGCGTTACGCCATGCAATTTTGTAATATTCTGAGCAAAATGGACTTTTGACGTCTTCTTTTGATGAATAGTAGAGACAATAACCGTGCTACATTTTTATTGTAATGCATACACATTTTTGTGTAACTATTTACAAGGGAAGTAATGCAAGCAGACATGAGTGACGGCGGATTATTCGATATCTCGAACAACTACGTTTTGTTTAGATAAGGTAAGAAACCACTAGGTATGTTGCATCGTTGGTGTTGCGTAAAGGTCGTTTCACGTTGATGAAATAGACTGATACATACCTTTTTTACATGTCAGATGTTTTGGATTTTTTGTTAGAAGGTAGGCTGTAAAAATAACTGAAAACTTGAAATCCTGATATTAAATCAGATAATGTGCTGCTTGAATTTTAAGTCTGTGGTATTGGCTACTTGCATATTAATACATTTTGATACGTATATATCCTCTTTATAATATTTTATTACGTTAAATGAACCACTGATAGGGACCTAAGCACATTTCTTGATGTTTACAAAGTGGTACAATCCGACAGGTAATCACTATACACACTGTGACAATACAACAACGTTCACAACGTCATGAATTGAACAAGATTTTTTTTTTTTTTTTTTTTTTTTGTACTTAGGGAACTCACACCTTACCCCAGTAAGCATTTTTTATAAATCTATAGCGAGCCCGTGGGGTGGGAGTGGGATGGTACAGGGAGACCCGAGGGGAAAAGACTGGAAAATAATCCCCACATCCAAGGAACTATTTACCATTATTGTCGAAAGACCTCACATGGTTCAGATGACAGTATTTTATGGGCTTGCAAAATGAGAATACCATACCCACAAAAAGGCTTTTAAGGTGACAGAGGGTTAGATAGTGGGGTAGGGGTTGGAGGGTCTAATGTCACTTGGTTCAGTAAGTAGAAAGTAGACAACTTGCATTAAAAGAAGAAGAAGAAGAAGAAAAAAAAAAGATCACAGGCAAAGTTCAGCGTGTCCTACCTATTAACTCGACCTATAATATATTATGTCATATGTAAGATAATATTACTTAAGGTGAAGATGGGGGTGGGGCTACTTCTCTTTGGGGAACAAATTATTTTCTTTATTATTGATCCTGCTCGCCCGTACTTAAAAGGAGAACAAATATTTCAATGGCTGACTTATTTTCCTTAAACGTGTACCCATTCCACTCTCTTGGCTAATTCAGCAGACGACAAATTGATTTTTTCTGTTCTCCCCCACCCATCCGCCCCACAAAACAGGTTCGATATTTCATTTAAATTGTCTCCATTGGAGACAATTTTCACGATGTTTCAAACCTGTTTCTCGGGAAAAAAAATAGAAAAATATTTCGATATGTCGTCTGCTGAAAATTTAACGCAGCATGCTAAGCTTTAATACTACGTAACCATTGCCATGAATTTCGATACATTTACCGTCTGCATTCGGACAGACAGGTCTGAGCAAACAGTGTAGACCCAGATGAGACGCCGCAGAACGCGGCTTCTCATCAGGGTCGACACTGTTTGCCACTCATCCAGCAATTTTTAGACAATATCGGATAGTAAATTGTATTTGTTCATAGTATAAATCACGGTAAGGAGAGGTGTCCGGATACTTAGGGTAAATACTGTACGTGACAATGTCTGTTAATTTTATAAGAGGAATGGATAGGCCCTGACCAGACTGCACTGATGCGCTGGCTGATATGTGCATTCGCTGTCCGCATCAGCACCATAGGCACATTTTCACATGACTGGGCTCACATGAGCCTGTTGCCTGATAACGTAATATGAGATCATATGACGCAATTATTTAACGCTTGAGCATGCTGGATAAAAATTTCAGCAGACGATATTTTAAAAAAGTTTTCTTATTTTTGCTAGAAAATATATTTTGGCTGTTAATACAATTGTCTTAAATATCAAAACCTGTTTTCTGGGAAAAAAAAATCATCAATTGGTCGTCAGCTGAGTTAACAGAAAGGGTAGTAAAGGTTAATATGTGTATTCTTGCTTCTCTATTTATCGTATGATGCCCAACGCAAGAAAGGGGTCCATGCAATTTGCGGACAACGTAGGCCCCGATCAACCTGCGCGATTGCGCAATCGAGCAAGCTTATGAGGACCTACGTTGCCCGCTCACCGATTCCTTGGATAATTTAGTACATATAGACGACCAGAGAATGCTTAGATCAGCCTGCACGGATGCGCAGGCTGATCTGGGCCTTCACTGATGGCAGAAGGGCCTTTTTCGCATGTTACTCATCATATATAATCTGAATGCAGCAAATTTCATTTGTATTGTTTTTGAACAGTTTTGGTCAAGAACTTGAATTGGAACTATTCTCTATCTACTATCTGGATCTACTCTCTATCTTTTTACCCTGCAACTTCCTCTTGTGAGTATGCTATTCCACCGTCTACGCAAGAATAAACAATGTTATTATGGAATACAGTGGCATGGTTTAAAGTATAATGTTTTCCGTATGGTTAATCATTACAAACTATTTTTATTTTCTCTGTATGTGACAACCAACTATAAGTGTTTGCAGAGGACTTGTTCGGAAAGAGTATTTGGTGATAATTCTGGGACCATTACGAAAACACGCCTATTCAAATATATAGAACATTTCACCTCCAAAAACTGAAAATTTTCCGATCAAAAACTCTGATATTTTTCATATTTCTGCTCAAAATATAGATTGTAGGTACTCGTTAGAACCGCCTCGGCGAGGCGGTTCTAACGAGTACCCACAATCTATGTTTTTGAGCAGAAATAAGAAAAATAATTTATACCACTGTAAACCCCAGTTTTACTACATAAAAGTTGGGTTTAAGGGGTCAAAATCATATAGGCATGTTTTCGTGATGCAGTTTCACTATTTCTCCATGAAAACATATTTTGTGGGCACTCGTTACAAGCGCCTCACAGCATACGTTTTTATGGAGAACTGGCTTCAAATAACTACCAACATGTATCCTTTTCTTTTAGGAGAATAGGAGAAAATTATACTAGAACGCTCCTTCTTAACAAGTCCTCTTATTTGTCAGAAATGGTATTTTTGTTACTGTATATAAAAGAAACATTAAAGCAGAGTTAAGCATGCTATTCAGTTCTCAAGCATCTCCACGACAAAACGAAATGATGCGTAATCTTGCTATAGTGGTTTTATTCAACAGTTATCCAGATGCTAGCTTATAGGTATTGCAAACATGGAAAGTGACTCAAATTCAGAAACAAACCACGCCAGTGTTTCTTTAAAAGCAAATGGTAGAAATTCGAAAGAACAAGGGACAGAAAATGCAGCGGTTACCGAAGAGACAGGTGAAGAGCTCGGAGAACCAGTAATAGAATATGAGACCAAAGATGAGATCTTTGACGAAGTTCCAGATGGTGGGTGGGGTTGGTGGATTGTAGTGGGATCCGTTATAATGCACATTCTGATGGGTAAGTCTACTGTAATTGGTTTGTTCTGATTTTTTTTCTTTATTTGCATGATATGGAATTTTGCAAAGCGTTCTTGTTTGTTTCTGTGAGGTATGGTGCAGTGGATGGGAACGATATATACGATTTCTTCTTTCGACCGTCTTTTTCTGCGTCCCTTCCTATAATTATACCCCCCACAAACTCTCTCTCTCTCTCTCTCTCTCTCTCTCTCTCTCTCTCTCTCTCTCTCTCTCTCTCTCTCTGTGTGTGTAGAGGGTACACTGTTGTCACGTTGTCCGTCCCTAAGTACGTCCGTCCGTTCGTTACGTTTTGGTCCTTGCGGGGGATCTAATAAGCACTACTTGTTGAACATTCTGGGCCCAGTTGTTTAAAGTGTCGTTAGCTTAACGAGCTCGTTAAGGGTCATTTCGTTAACTGTTTTAGTGGATTCAATATACAATATTCTGATATTTTTGCTGAAAAAATGTGAGTAGCTACTCACATATTTTTTTCAGCAAAAAAATTCAGCATAATCGTTAACTAACGACATCGTTAGCGTTGAACAACTGGGTCCTGGTTGTTAATCGCTCGGAATCAACAACTTCGTGCTAGCAACTGAATAGACTAGAATAGCCGCTTCGCTTATCTTAAAGCAACCAACTCGTGTTGTTCGTAGCAACAACTCGTTGGTTGGTTGCTATAAATTCTTTCTGGCGATGATCAAACCTAGAAAATAATTTGATAGTTATGATAGCGAGAGCCTTGTTATAGTAGTTTAGTCGTTAAAAGTTTAAGGTCATAAGGTTTAGTGGATGCCACATGACATAGTACGTGAGACGTTAAAGTTTGACATAGACGCTTGAATTTCTGCCCATCAATCTTTAAACTAACTTCATACAGGAGGTATTCAGTAGCAATATCAGTATTTCCGTAATTCACTCCTTTAAATAAGGTCAGAAAGTAGAATAGCTTCTATAAACCAATGTTACCCTCAATAAATAAATAAATAAATAAATAAATATAGCTTTAAAGACGGATATTGCAACTAATAAATTTCGATATATATATAAGTATATAGCTGTAATATCATTTCGAAAGAAATAGTCGGTTGTACAGGGATTTTATCGTTCATTTTAGGTGGTTTCGAGCGATCCACTGGTCTGTTTTATCAACAGTTTCTCACACGTTTCAATGACACGGCTACCGCTACGGCCTGGGTGACATCTATCTTTTCAACATTGAGATTAATATTAGGTAAGGATCATATTTACCCTAATTATTGGGATACCTATCTACTTACTATACATGTCTTAAAATTTGAAATAGTCCATTCTGCTACCTGTTAATGTTCATGTTCTGCGGCGTCTGTTTGCAAAGGCTTATCTGTCCCAGTACTTAGGGTTATTACGGCAAGTCTTAGAAGTGTTTTGTCAGAGGTTGGTAATTTTGCTGATAATTTTAGACATTTTTTTATAATATTTGATCATATTTTCGGACAGTCATTCGAATTGCCTCGCTGAGATGTGTGCCCTCGAATTACAGTTACGAGCCTGGCGGTATGACAAAAAGCTTCTAACAGCTGAAAAGAGTCGCTAAAACAGGGTAGGAAAGAATCTAGATTGATTCTCTTGTATACTAGTCTAATATCAAGCAAAAATGCCTACACCTGCTCCCATTAGTCCACTTGTCGTTCGCCAGAAGGGACATCCCACCTCAACTTCAATAGTGTCCCCAGCTGGATTTCTGCAGACAGTATCTCAAGATTTGTGATCAATTTGATGCACGCATTTTTTTCTACAATATTCTATTCTATTCGTAGATAGATTGAAACAGATACGTATTTCTGCTGCCTTTCTTTCAATGATATTAATCATCTCCATCGTTTCTCTTTTCAGGTCCAGTGGTCAGCGCCATCTGCACGCGATTTTCATGTAGGACCACTGTAATTGTTGGTGGTATAATAGCCATGCTCAGTCAGATTCTGTCTGGGTATGCTGGTGGCGTGGGCTTTCTGTATTTCAGTTATGGTGTTTTAGGAGGTATGATTATCTTTGCCCATTATCGGTCCAACAGGTTTCATGTCAGACCAATAACGGTCTGATAAAGATTTAACTCTTTCGGTGCCAAATTTCAGACGACATTTGTCGTCTGCCTTTTTTTTATCAAACAATTGATTGGAAAGAAGTTTATATGTAAAATTGAAAAACTGAATATCAAACAGCGTGGATCCTGATGAGACGGCCCATTATGGGCCGTCTTATCTGGATCTACACTGTTTCATCACGAAAACATACCTATATAATTTTGACCCCCTTAAACCCCACTTTTATATAGTAAAACTGGGGTTTACAGGGGTATACGTTATTTTTCTTATTTCTGCTCAAACACATAGATTGTGGGTACTCGTTAGAACCGCCTCGCCGAGGCGGTTCTAACGAGTACCCACAATCTATGTTTCGAGCAGAAATATGAAAAATATCAGCGTTTTTATCTGAAAATTTTCAATTTTTTGGAGGTGAAATTTTCTATATATTTGAGTAGGCGTGTTTTCGTAATGGAAAAACCAATTATCATTGCCTGTGGCAGTTAAAGAGTTAAGTAGAATGCCAGCTGGGTTTATTATTAGTATTTTCCAAGTCATTAAGGCTTGACATTTCATGTGCGTTGTTTGCATAGCAGACAATTGAAATGAAGTATCAAAAATATAAGTGAGAATACCCAGGAAATCCCACAATCAGGAAGCACAACACTCCAAAGGCACCAAAAGGAGGAGAGATGAGGAACAGAATAAACGCCGCATATTAAAGAGGGTCTGCATAGGGTTACAAAAAATCGCTATTCATTAAAATTTTAGTCCTTTAATCAGTAATTGATAAAGCTATAGTATATTTTGGATTTTTTGGGCTTAATCGTTGAATTCTACATCTAAAAAATCAGTAGTCACTAAAACTTAAGGCCAAAAATCAGTAGTCAATAAAAACTAAGGCTATTAGTCAGTAGTCTATGAACCCCGTTCAGACCCTTATTAAACCGCAGATGCACAAAAAGGCACTGCAACAGAGAACCGCCTTGGAACCGTCGGTAGAAAAACTTACTTCTAATTTGAATAAAAAAGATAGAAAGCTGTTGTGACTTCAAATGAGCATTGTCACGGGAATGACCTTTTAAAGGGATGGAAGGAAGTAAGCCCTGCACATTTACAAAATATAAACGATGTAGGGGCACATGCGACTTTAGAAGCCAGCTTTTTTACGACAAATCTCTCTGGATATAATGTAAGTTTCTGCTCTTTCTCTCAGTAAAATGTTTGTTATACCTGCATGTAAATACTGCATGAGCTAAGCAATAGTATAGATGCGGGCATATGCGGACAGCAAAGGCTCAAATCAGCCTGCACATCCACACAGTCTGATCAGGGCCTTCACTGTCCGCAGAATCATTGGATACTACAGAATATAGGAATGGAGAGCAAAGGCCCGGATGATACTTTGCGCGTACGCAGGATGATCTGAATCTGTTCGAAAGCACTTTTTCACTTGACGTGCATTAAATGTCAAAGCCTAATTTCTGGGAAAAATTATAAATATGACCAGTTTGTCGTCGGCTGAATTAGCCCAGAGAGTGGTATAAAGCTATCCAGATATCTAATTCTATCTTTGGACCTTCGTATTTACTAAAATTCTTCTTAATTACTCAGTACAGATGGCAGCAGTGTTTGAATATTGCCGACAAGCTCAGTTTACATAATAAACTGTTGGCCAGGGCCAAGAACACGAGGGTGTTTCTTGGAAAGTGTAAAACCTGAAACTACTATCGGCCCGATCTTCAGGGTTCATGAATTTATATGATTGTGCTTAGATTAACAAATTAATTGTAGATTAGTAAATTAATTGTAGATTAAATAGGCCACACCATGTGAAAACGTGTCTTCGGGCATATGCGGACAGCGAAGGTCCAGATCAGACTGCGCATCTGCGCAGTCTGATCTGGACCTTCACTGTCCGCTTACAGAACCACTGGATATTGTAGAATATAACGAAATATAGCAAAGATCCTGATCAGACTATATATCTCCGCTGACTGGTCTATAGATTTACTGTTAGCAGTTACCCCGAAAACACATTTCCTCCCACCTTTGTCTATATGAAATAGGCTTTTTGCCCATGTGAGAAACTTCTGTCTCACATGACTACGCTGGTCCTAGGAACAATCCACTTAAAGGTGGGAGAAGAGTCCACCATGAGCAAGTCCGTGCAGAATAGGGAAATCTCACCCTCGGGGTAGGAATTTCAACCAGGAACTCGGCAAGCCTCGTCCCTGGTTGAAATTCCTACCCCTCGGGTGAGATTTCCCTATCCTGTATGGACACTCATGATGGATTCTTATATTCTCATGTCACGGCTCAAGTACTGTTTTGTTTTTGAGGGTATTCTATAAAGTCAGCGTCCTCGAAAATAAGCTGAATACGAACACAAATTTACTTTGGCAGTCATGTTATATGCCGTTTTTTTTTTTAAATTTGATCATAGGTGTTGGAAGAGCTTTGACTTACACCCCAAGTCTAATCATTGTCGGCTACTACTTCAACAAACGACGAGGACTGGCCGTCGGTCTGGCGACGTCAGGAGTAGGATTTGGGACGTTCTTATTACCACCATTGATAGAGATTTTGTTTGACTTCTATGGCTTTACAGGCGGTTTATTAATAATGAGTAGTATAAGCTTACATTTTTGTGTCAGTGGAGCACTGTTCCGGCCTCTGGAGTTGCATCAACAGATACAGAGAAATAAGAGGTAGGTATTACTATTAGCAAGGGCTGTGGAAATACCATGCCCGACTTGTCCAACTTGTCCCATTTCCTGATGACAAGTAAGAAATTTCAACTTACTTGTTCTGGGACAAGAACTTCTTAGCTCTAAGAGAGTATCCAGATTATGAGATATATATTTTTTTTATTTCTCGAAGAAAACGTGTTGTGGGTAATTAGAAGCGGGTGTTTTTTTCGAGAAATAAGAAAAATCGTTCCGAGTGGAAATCCAAGATGGCCGCCATGGCCGCCATCTTGAAAGTCTATTTTGAAATTCTCAACCAAAAGGCCAACTGACCCGAGACTTGGTAGGAAATATCGAAGCTACCTGTAGATCAAAATAGCTAAAATAGTTCTGATTGGAAATCCAAGATGGTCGCCATAGCTGCCATCCTGAAAATCTATTTTGAACTACTACCGAGCCGAAAGACCTTTTGACTCGAAACTTGGTAGGAAGTATGGAGACTACATGTAGATCAAAAATAACTAAAATAGCTCCGATCGGAAATCCAAGCTGGACGCCATCTTAAAGATATATTTTGACCTTCTTTTCCTGAACGGAAAGGCCAATTGACTCGAAACCTGGTAGGAATTATCAGAGCGACTTGTATATAAATAATAATGAAAATCGTCTCGATCAGTAAGCCAAGATGGTCGCTATGGCCAACATTTTGAAAATGTTTTGAACCTGTTCGCCTGAACCGAAAGTTCAATTGACTTGAAACTTGGTAGTAAGTATAGGGGTGACTCGTAGATCAAAAATGGCTAATATCATTCCGATCGGAAAATCAAGATGGTTGCCATGGCCACCATTTCGAAAATCTATTTTGAACTTCTAAACGGAAAGGCCAACTGACTCGAAACTTAGTGACTTGTTAATCGAATATAGCTAAAATAGTTCTGATCGGAAATCCAAGATGGCCGCCATGGCCACTGTCTTGAAATTCTATTTTGAAATTCTTCTCCTGAACCAAAATGCCAAATTGACTCAAAATTCCGATCTGAAATCCAAGATGCCGGCTTTGGCAGCCATCTTGAAAATGTATTTTGAACTATCTCTCCAGGATGGAAAGGCCATTGAAACTTGGTAGGAAGTGTCGTCGTGTCTTGTAAATAAAAAATAGCTAAAATCCTTTCAATAAGCAGTCCAAGATGGCTTCTTCTTTGAACTTCTTCTGAACCAAAAGGTCAACTGACTGGAATTAGTAGGAAGTATTGGTGTGACTTGTAAATCAAAAATAGCTAAAATCGTTTCGATCAGAAATCCAAGATTGCCATCACAGCCGTCATCTTGTAAATGTATTTTGAATTTCTTCTGAACGGAAAGTCCAACTGACTCAAAACTTGTATGGTACTCAGGTGAGCGATATAGGGCCATCTTGGCCCTCTTGCTTGATACATTTGTTCATTGATATTACATTGTTTTAGTAGCCAAATGCTATATAGTAAAAGTAACTGTGGAGATACCCTGGAAAGGTCACGATCACAGATTACCCATTCCCTTCTCCTCCACTACCACCCCCCCCTTCGCCCCGCCCTCTCCCCACACCCACACCCCAACCTCCCATTCCCTGAATGACGCAAAACGACGCTACAAAACGGAACTTAATCGAAAACAGAACGACAAATGAAATGAAGGTGCAACTTAAATGCCTATCTGAATGGTCAGCAGCATAAATGTTGAGGTTTTACTGGCATCCAACGTCACTCTTATTTCTGGCCATAGATCAACAGGAAGATAACCTAAAAGACAAATATAAATACTAAAAGCAAATTGGACATGAAAAAAGCGCATTTAAACCGAGTCTACCAGTTTTGACTTCTTTAATGTGTTCTTTGCTTTTAAAGGATCCTTTTTCTCAGAATGTATGCTTTCCTTGCTTTATATGCTTATTTTATTGCCTTGTAAACAATCAGTCAGTTGCAAATTACCATATTTACCCTCAATATGGGGACAGACAGGTCTGAGCAAATAGTGTAGACCTAGTTCAAACATTAGGAAAAGTATGGTAAGGAGGTAAGGTGTCCCAGTATTTATGGTAAATACGGTATTTTACAATTAAAATTGTTTTGCGAATATTTCAGAAGAATCAAACGAAACCAAGAACAGTGTGAGGATGACATAGGGGCTAATAAACAACTATTAAATGGTACTGTTGTAGACAACCCTCACAGTAAACATGTACCCTTGCTACCAGATCAGTCAGCCAGTAAATTAGCTTCATCTATGGATATAACAGCTGCAGTGAAAATAGAATCTCGACGACCTTCCTTGTTCAAGAGAAAATGGAACACTTTTAGAAAATCTATTCAGGGGTCATCCGAGAAAGAAAAGAAACCTTTCATTGAAGTGTCATTATTGAAGAATTTTACCTTTTTAGCTCTTTGTTTAGCAATATTGATGTTTACAATTGCGTTTAATTCAACATTTGTATTTTTGCCGTCGCTTGCAAATGCAAGGGGTGTGACTAAATTAGAGGGTGCATATCTAGTTTCAATTCTAGGCGTGTGTGACGGTTTAGCACGTATCATAATGTCTGTGATACTGGATCTGAAGAAAGTTAAGCCTTATAGATTGTATATTTACAACGTTGTTGTGTTTTTAACGGGCATTACGTCATTGTTGTTTCCAGCCATGAAAACATTTTTACATTTTACGATTATGTGTTGTTTATATGGCATACTGTCAGGGACATACATTTCACAGAAGTCGGTGGTAATAGTGGATATTCTTGGAATAGAGAAATTATCTAGTTCATTCGGCTTGTTGTTGATGTTCCAAGGTGTTGGGTGCTTCATAGGACCCCCTGTAGGAGGTGAGTACTATTACCTTACATTATCAAATGAAAACCCTTTTTACTGTATTGGAACATCCTATGTACTTAACATACTTGTCCTTAAATTTGTAATAGTCCATTCTACTTCCTGTTGATGTGTCTAAAATATTGTTGGGTAAGTGGTAAACAGTTTAGACCCTGATCGGACGCCGCGTTCTGCAGCGTCTGATCTGGGTCTATACTATTTGCAAAGGCCTGTCTCTGCCAATACTTAGGGTTGTTATGGTACCCTATACATTCGGAATCTTAAACATCTTACCATACTTATCCTGAAATTTGACTGCATGTTTATTTGTTTAGCTCACCTGAGCAAGAAGTGCTCAACGTGAGCTATTTTGATAAGCCTCTGTCCGTCATCCATCCGTTCGTCGTCAACTTTTGCTTTAAACAACTTCTTCTCCAAAACTGCATGGCAGATTTTAGTATAATTTCAAAGAAATGTTCCTTGCGTGACCCGCTACCAAAATTGCTCAAACCGTTCCGGTCCCTTGCACATCTAGGTCACAGGAGCTAATAATAATTTTTTTTAACTGAAAACTTAAAAAACCTTCTTGTCTGAAACCAGAAGGCCCAGGTCTTTGATATTTGGTATGTAGCGTCATCTAGTGGACCTCTACCAAAGTTGTTCAAATTATAGCCCTGGGGTAAAAAATAGCCCCGCACCGGGGGTCACTTGTTTTAAATAGACCCATATATGAAAAAAAAAATCTTTAAAAATCTTCTTGTCTGAAAGCAGGCCTAGGCCTTTGATATTTGATACATAGCTTCACCTAGTGGGCCTCTACCAAGATTGTTCAAGTTATTACCCTGGGGCCAAAAGCCCTGGGGCTGACATGTTTTACATAGACTTATATGTATAGAGAAAACCTTTAAAAGTCTTCTAATCTGAAACCAGAAGGCCCGGGTCTTTGGAATTTGGTACATGGCTTCACCTAGTGGACCTCTGCCAAGATTGTTCAGATTATAGCTCTGGGGCCAAAAATGGCCCCGCCCCGGGACCGACATGTTTTACATACACTTATGTAGGAAAAAAACTTAAGAAACCTTCTTGTCTGAAAGTGCAAGGCTTAGGCCTTTGATATTTGGTATGTAACATTGCCTAGAGGTCCTTTGACATGAGTGTTCTAATTATGCCCCTGGGGTGAAAAGAGGCCCCACTCACACGGGGAGAGGGGGGTGGGGGTGGTGTGGTCACTTGTTTTACATAGAGCAAAAAACCATTGGCAATGATTGGGCCTAGGACTATCAAACTAATAGGGAGGATGAACCTGAAGAGTAGATGACCTTTAAGTCAAAGGTCAAGGTCACCGTGACCTTAAGTACCAGAAACATTTATAATTCTGCAATGCTAATGGTTAGGACCCTCAAACTTAGTAGAGATGTTGGTCCTCATCAGTAGATGATCCTGAGGGCAAATGTCAAGGTCACCAGGACCTTTAGTGCTAAAAAGCTTGAAAAGAAATATTTGAAAATTAATGTACGTATGCATTCTTGAATGATCGATTACAGGAGATAATTTTAAAGTATTTGGACAGACATGCATGAGCAAATTATGTAGACCCAGATCTGACGTCTGATAGTAAGAATGTGTAATTCAAGTAGAGTAATAAAGTAATAAAATATGAAACATACAGTCGACTCTCGTTATTTCGAATTCCAAGGGACTCTCTGAAACACTTCGAGATATCCGTACCTCGACATATTAGATTTTCAGAACTTAGAAAAAAATAATTCGAACAACCACATTTAAAAAATTTATATGTATTTGGACTCTTGACGTTAGAGATACATGTATATCGAAAATATTGTGGAAAAGAGGAGAAATTGCTCCTAAGGAGCAATTTCTCCTCTTTTCGACAATACTTTTTACTTGTTGTTAGATTTTCATGTTTAGGCAGGGACAAGATTTTTACTTCGAGATAAGCGGTTATTCGAGATAAGCGAGTTCGAGATAACGAGTCAACTGTATTATGTATAAGGACAAAATGAGCCACGACATCAGAAAACGAGTCTTCTGGCATGTGCGACCAGCGAATCTGCCTGAGCATTCGTGCATTCTGATGAAATCTTCACTGGGTGCATTTTAGGGTACAAAGTCATGCGAACAACGAAGACTCTAATCAGACTTCACGGATGCACAGGCTGATTCGAGTCTTCGTTGGGCGGACATGTCAGAAGGAACGTTTTCTCATATTGTGGCTTGTTTGTTTAATGACAAACTGTTTTCCTTTTTCAACAGGTCTTATCAAGGATTATGTAGGCACATATGACGGAGCATTCTTTGTGGGTTCTGCGGGTACATTCCTTGGTGGATTTATCTTGCTTCTTGGCAACATTTGGGAGTACAGACAAGGAAAGAAGGAAAATAAATAAATGGTACAAGAATGATGATGCATGCCAAATGTTTACAGACAGGTGTTTCTCAGGGATATAATTGTTATAGAAATGTTAAATTTATGGTTACTTATATTTTAAATGTAGGTTTACTATTATAACCTTTAGATAAAAGATAAGCATATATTTGTAGTAATATATTTTAAATGTAGGGTTTACTATTACAACCCTCAGACCAAAGATAAGCATACCATGCCTATATATATTTTACATATTATGCACCAGTCACCTGAAACCCCCACTCCTACGGGGCCACATGTAGCGAGGAAGTACATGATTTAACCTCCGATGAGTCCCGACAGTGCTGTAGATGTGCCGGGGTTTTAATTTCCCACTGAAATGGTCGGGAGAAACAGCAGGGCTTTGAGCCGGGTTTTACCTGGATACAGTACGGTGTATTCGCCGGAAAATTAATTATCGTGAACTCAGTTTATGTAGGTTTCCTCTGTGTATGTGTGTGTGTGTGTGTGTGTGTGTGTGTATATATATATATATATATATATATATATATATATATATATATATGTGTGTGTGTGTGTGTGTGTGTGTGTGTGTGTGTGTTTTATAAAATAACCTCTGGTCCAGTTAAAGCCAAATTTCATGAAGAGCTCTCAAGGGACAGGTTAAGAAAGTTATCCAAATGGATCAGTTCATTTTGTTGTTCTTTATTTTTTTTCAACGTCTCGGAGGATGGGGGGTGGGTGGATGGGGCGATGCATGGGGGAGTGAGGGGTGGGGAGCAGGGGCTTTCAGCAGGGGACTTTACCATAAACATGCCCCCGCAGAGCAGGGCATTTACCAGGGCTTTACAAACTGAAAAGTTAAAAAGCCAGGATATTACCCCGGCCCTGTAGGGGTGGTGGTTTAAAATGACTGGTGCTTTACAGCAGCTGACAGAAAATTGTACATATCGATTCTGTTAATTGTTTGGATTCCCATGGAAACTATTATATCACACGACACTTGTGACACATGACCCGGTCGTAAAAGAAATTACATTGTATGAAATTTATATGATCCATGTGCGAAAGAATTACTTTGTATGATTCATGCGATTCGTTGGCAAAAGAAATTGCACTGTATCATTCATAAGAGCCGTTGGCAAAAGAAATTGCACTGTATAATTCATATGATCCATTGGCAAAATAAATTACACTGTATGATATATTTGATCCGTTGGCAAAAGGAATAACACAGTGTAATTCATAAGATCCGTAGTCAAAGAATTTACACTGTAGAATTCATAGATCTGTTGGCAATAGAAATTACACTGTATAATGCATATGATCCGTTGGCAAAAGAAATTACACTCAACATTTCATAAGAGCCGTTGGCAAAAGAAATCACACTGTATAATTCATATGGTCCATTGACAAAAGAAATTACACTGTATTAAACACATGATCCTTGGCAAAACAAATTATACCGTATAATTTAAAACACATGATCCGTTGGTAAAACAAATTACACGGTATAGTTTAAATGATCCTGAATAATGCATATGATCCGTTGGCAAAAATACACTCTATAATGCATATTATCCGTTGGCAAAAGAAATAGCACTGTATAATTCATAAGATCCGTTGGCAAAATATTACACTGTATAATTCACGAGATCCGTTGGCAAAAGAAATTGCACTCTATAATTCATCAGATCCGTTGGCAAAATAAATTACACCATATAATTTAAATGATCCGTTGGCAAAATAAGTTCACTGTTTAATACATAAGATCCGTTGCAAAAGAAATAACACTGTATAATGCATATGAACCGTTAGCAAAGGAAGTAACGCTGAATAATTAATATGGTCGAAAGAAATTTCACTGTAAAATTTATATGATCCATTGGCAAAAGAAATTACACTGTATAATACATAAGATACGTTGGCAAAAGAAATTACACGGTATAATTCATAAGATCTGTTGGCAAAATAAATTACACCGTATAATTAATATGATCCATTGGCAAATGAAATTACACTGTATAATATATAAGATCGGTTGCAAAAGAAATAACACTGTATAATGCATATGAACCGTTAGCAAAGGAAATAATACTGAAAAAATCATATGATGGTTGGCGAAAAAAATTACACTGTATAATTTATATGATCCGTTGGCAAAAGATATTACACTGTATAATACATAAGATACGTTGGCAAAAGAAATAACACTGTATAATTCATAATATCCGTTGGCAAATGAAATTACACTGTATATTTCATAAGATCCGTTGGCAAACAATTACACTGTATCATTCATAAGATCCGTTGGCAAAAGAAATTACAATGTATTATTCATATTTTTAGCAAAAGAAATTACACTGTTAATTCATATCATCAATTGGCAAATTACACTGTATAATTCATATGTGCCGTTCGCAAAAGAAATTACTGTGCATAATTCATAATATCCGTTTGCACAAGAAATTACACTGTATTAATTATATGATCTCTTGGCAAAAGAAATTACACGGTATAATTCATATGATCCGTTGGCAAAAGAAATTACACTATATAATTCATAAGATCCGTTGGCAAAAAATTACACTGTATAATTAATAAGATCCGTTGGCAAAAGAAATTACAATGTATTATTCATATGATCCGTTGGCAAAAGAAATTACACTGTGAATTCACATCATCAATTGGCAAATGAAGTTACACTGTATAATTCATATGATCCGTTCGCAAAAGAAATTACTATGCATAATTCATAAGATCTGTTTGCAAAAGAAATTACACTGCTGTATAAATTATATGATCCCTTGGCAAAAGAAGTTACACGGTATAATTCATAAGGTCCGTTGGCAAAAGAAATTACACTCTATAATTCATAAGATCCGTTGGCAAAAAATACTCTGTATAATTCATAAGATCCGTTGGCAAAAGAAATTACAATGTATTATTCATATGATCCGTTGGCAAAAGAAATTACACTGTTAATTCATATCATCAATTAGCAAATGAAATTACACTGTATAATTCATATGATCCGTTCGCAAAAGAAATTACTGTGCATAATTCATAAGATCCGTTTGCAAAAGAAATTACACTGTATTAATTATATGATCCCTTGGCAAAAGAAATTACAGGGTATAATTCATATGATCCGTTGGCAAAAGAAATAATACTGTGTAATTCATATGATCAACTGGCAAAAGAAATTAAACTGTATAATTCATGTGATCCTTTGGCAAAAGAAATAACACTTTATGGTTCAAATGATCCGTTGGCAAAAGAAATCCTTATCAGACTGCATGGATGCGCAGGCTGATTTGAGCGCGCATGTCAGAAGGTACATTTTCTCACGTAGTAGCTCTAATTATGATTATTTACTCATTTAAAAAAAATATCAAAGGTACCAACAGACCACTGATAATTTATCGACTTTAGCTTGCACCAACAACATTTCTAAAGAAGCACTCAAAAAGTTTAGCACTTGTCACACTATGAGCAAATTCAGCACACGACAAACAGATTGTATTTGTCTTATTTTTCCTAGAAAATATGATCTGACACTTCATGTAAATTGTCTCATTAGGAAGCAATTTGCAAAAAGTGTCAAATCCTATTTTCTAGGAAAAATGAGAAAACTATTTCAAAATATCGTCTGCTTGAAATGTTTACCCAGCATGCAAAAAAAGTGTTAATTAATGTTTGAATGTGTGAATAGGTTCTGTATTTAGTTGACGGGAGAAAAGGGCATGGCCCCTAAAGGGACACTCTCGAACAAGAAGTGAGGCCCTCCCGGGAGATGTACCCTTCCCTTGTTCCCCTGCAATATATTATTTTAATTTTCCCTTGTTCCCAAAATCAACATCTTAACTTTCTATGTTCCCTGCTCTCCGAAATAACATTTGTTCTCCTGTTCCCTTCATTTTAGACTTGTGTTCTCCTGTTCCCCTGAAGTAAATGGCAATATTACATGCATAACCAAGAAATACCATGATTTCTACCAGACATAAAACTGGTATTTTCCTTGTTTTCTAAGAAGAAATATTTCCTCTTAGCCGAGGAAATAAATCTCTTTAACCGAAACTACTTTTTTTTTGTAACATATGAACGGCCTAGATTTTGACCCGTGGGATGATCTCAAATCCTTACTTACCGGCTGAAAATGTTTAAATCCATATGCTTTTTTCGTTGAATCAGGTCACAAGCATAGAAATTAATCCTATCTGAGCACAGAAACACATAAATATCCATTTAAATGGGAATATTTTATCACTTTTCAATCTCTCGATTCGTTTAGTGTTTTCAAAATAGCGTCCGAGTGTTAACTGCTTCGAACTGTCAATGTCAGTGTATTACTACGCCGACCCAAAATAGAAATGACAGCGTAAACAAACTGGCAGACTAGACTTGCCACAAAAGCCTCTTAAATGGTGTACTCTATTGCGGCGAAATGCATGTAATATACAGTTTATTCATTTCTCCTATTTTAAATATGGGATTTATAAACCTCGGGAGGTAAAAAAAATCCGATAAAGAAACTCGTGCTTCGCACTCGTTTCTTTATCGGATATTTTTTACCTCCCTCGGTTTATAAATCCCATATTTAAAATAGGAGAATGAATAAACTCTATTTATTCCCTGTTCCCCAGAACCCCTGGGAGGGCCTCAGAAGTATATAGCAGTGAACCAGATTATTGCAATTAGACTTTGATTTTCTCCTGACCGTTCCAAGACGGTTCCTCTGTTGCAGTACTTCTTTGTTCGTGCGTCTTTGGTTTCATATGTGGCATTTGTTTGTTTTGTCATTGTTTGTTCCTCGTACACTTGTATCTCCTCCCTTGATTATATGAATTATCCAGGAAGGCTGTGCTTCGTGATTGTGGCATTTTCTGGGTATCTTCCCTTATATTGTTGATGAAAAACGACAGAGTTCTATTTTCATTTGTTTGTTTGCTTGTGTTGTTGTTTTACGGCCCAGTCAACCCCATGGGGTCATGTCGAGCGCGGTTACCTAATTACGCTTTTACTGGGTAGGCTTAGTCCTCTAAGCGGTTAACTAGTATTGTGCACATTCTTTCGCCAGAAACTGACAACTGCCCTTCTTGAAGCAGCGGAAGGGAGAGAATGACCGTAGAAAATATTACATGATAAATCTTCACTATAGAATGTTGCCGACCCGCCGGGGGTCGAACCCGCAACCTCCAGATCACCAGTCGGACGCATTTCATTTGTAGATATCTCTCAATCGTACTTCATGACGGTAACACCATTCAAATTAGTCACCTCCAACATATAGTCATTGTTTTCTTTGTGTCTTTTTTTTTTATTTCCACAGGGCCCCTCTTTTTAGAACGTATTTCAAATGTGGAATCTAGAGTTCAGGCTAGTTCCCTGTTACAGTTAATACTTCGCATGCTTGGTAAAAAAAATTCGACAGACAACATTTTGAAGTATTTTTTTTTATTTTTCCTATTAAATAGGATTTGAAATTTCATGCAGATTGTCTCTTTTGGAGACAGTTTGCATGGAGTGTCAGATCCTATTTTCTAGGAGGAAAATTTAAAAAAAAATATATCATCAGTTTGTCGTCTGCTGAATTTACCTATAGCGTGGTCAGTGTTAATGATTAGAATGCTCTAACCGCTTCCATGACCAAGTCTATAAACTACTCTCCATGTTGTATGCATTTGATTAAAGAATGTTAAATCCTATTTTAAAGGAAAAATAAGAAAAATATTTCAAAATGTCAACTGCTTGATTTTTTACCCAGCATGCTTAGCGTTACTTCAAAAAATTAACAATCGACAGTGACACAAATGCGGAAAGAAGATGACAGCCAGGAAAAGTCGCAATGAATTAATACAACGAGCTTATAGGGTGCAATGAAATGCCATTTATTATTTGATATGTTTTATACCTGCTTATATTGCTGTGAGTTCTAATATGATCTCGTTATGACAAAAATCCAAATTGTGTTCAATAACAATAATTTTATACGAGCCGGGGCACAGCATTTCTTACAAGACCGCATGTGCGCCCAGCAAAGGCTCAGATCAGCCTGCGCATCAGTCCTCACTGTCCGCCTGAAGATGCTTTGGATCCTTGACTACCCACAGAGCATCCTGCGAAGATTCTGAGTCTAAGATGGGTGCACATTGAATCTTGTAGGAAATGCTGTGCCCTGGCTAATATATAAATGCTGTTTGACAAGTTGTTAACTGACTGACTGACTAATCAGATTTTTAATGCTACCAGGCAACTGAGTCGCATAGAGGCAGTGCCGACAAGTTGTTAAAGGCTTCATAATCCTCAAAATAGACATTTAATTATCCAAGAAAGGTTTATTAAATTGATATATGGTTTTAATACAATCATTAAATTAGGCATCTGACAGCCTGTAACATTTTATTTAGTCTCACGTTCTTGAAATGAAATGATATTTAATCTTATCTCTGAATAAATGTTGCCAGCATAAGTTCAGAGATACGATAAAAATCATTTCATGTTTGATCTAGTTCAAAAACGAGAGACTAATTGAAATTCTACAGGCTGTCAGATGCCACATTTTGTGATCGTGTTAATACTATAAATCAATTTAGTAAACTTTTCTTGGATAAAAATGTCTATTTTTGAGGAATATGGAGCCTTTAACTCGTATGGCTTATCTTGCCAATAACTTAAACAATAATAAAGCAGCTTTGCGTTCGATCCAATGAGTGTTGTTTGATATTTTAATCATATAGAGACATTATTCTTTTTCTAACTAAATTAATTTTCAATGCTTTGAAATGCTTACCATCTGAAAAGATGCTGCGCTTTGTAATATTAAAATACACGGGGTTTCTAATGTGAAAACATTGTGGGTCACAACGTGAGAAAACGTACCTTCTGTACGCGCAGTCTGATCAGAGTCTTCGTTATCCGCATGAAGAACTTTGCATCTCTGGCTATCCAAACTGCGCCCAGTGAAGATTCTGATCAGACTGCGCGAATGTGCAGGGTGATCTGAATGCGCAGCGCACACATGTCTGTACGTACGTTTTCTAACGTTGAACAAACCTCGATAGCTCGAACACCGATGGCTCGTTTACCATGGCTAATTCGAACTCGGTTTTGAGTCCCTACGAAATCCTTCCGACAGCTTAAGAAAACAAATATTTAGGGAAATTTTCTTATTTTGTCACGAAATTGTATGTTGTGTGTACTCATTAGAATCGCCTCATTGAGCATACAATTATTGTGTAGAAAATCGAAAAAAAATTACCCTAAATTATCGCTATTTGCTTCCTGACCTGGTGCCATGATTAACCCTCAGTGGCTCGAACTACCCATGTCTCGAACAAATTTCTATGGTCCCAAAGATATTCGAGCCGTTGAAGTTAGACTGTATGTTCAGGACATTCCCTGTTGATCCTATGCAACTGACACGGTACATTTATTATGTGAGCCGCCACATCAGAAAACTTTTGCAACATCAGAGAACATTGCGGTCCATGTAGGTAAAGAGTGAAGGTAGCCATACCGACAGTAGGTTACTGATGGGATGGACATGTCACCCGCTGTCAGAAAACAATGTATGACTCTGGAAGGTTTATCGTTATACATATGGGGTTAAGTTTTTAGAAGACGACAGTTTGAAAACAAATCACAAATTTGTCGTCTGCTGAATTATTAATAGTGATACAGGTAAATGATGTAGATAGTCAGTCTTCCCTCCCATAACTTTTTTCTTATCGCAAGTCATATTTTATAAAGATATTGTGTTTGCTCTAAGAATGACATTGTAACTAACTGAGCCACCCCAATAACAAAACCAGCAAATTGGTTGTGCGCCCGGCGAAGACTCAGATCAGCCTGGGCATCTGCCCAGTCTGATCGTAGTCTTGACTGTGTGCTCAGTGGGTAGCTAAGGACCCAAGCTTTCTTCATGCGCACAGCGAAGGCTGATCAGACTGGGCGGATGCCCAGGCTGATCTGAGCCTTGACTGGGCGGATGCCCAGGCTGGTCTGAGTCTTCGCTGGGCGTACATGCCATTTTGCTGGTTCTGTCATGACGTGGCTCAACTGTATATTCTAATGGCTATTAACCCTTAAAGCGCCTATTACAACTCCACTAGAGGACATTTTGATTTGTATTTTATTTTCAGAGAGAAAAACCAAGACAATTCATGTGAATTGTCTACCTAGCAGAAAATTCACATGAACTGCCAAGTCTTACTTTTCTCTGTAAACCGGTAAAAGAAAAGTTAGAATGTAATCTGCTTCAATTTTGCTTGGCACTTTAAGGGCTAAAAGAATCACACTTGCTCCTAAAGATATTGTTATTAAATTGCCTTGTGTTGTCATCATTTTACTTGCCTTGTTACATGTATGATGCGTTTTATTAATCTATATTGGTGTGTCAGTCATTCAATCATCAGTCAGTTCAGATTTTCGACGGGTGTCAGATCCCCGGTATTTGTTATGGGCCGTGTCATGCAAAAACGTGTCTCCGGGCATATGCGAACAGCAAAGGCCCAGATCAACCTGCGCAACCGCAGAGTCTGATCAGGGCCTTCGCTGCCCGCTAACATGATCAGTGGATATTACAGAATGTTCCAATGGGGAGCAAATATCCGGATGAGACTGCGCATGTTGGGATGGGTTTTTCGCAATTCAAAGACACCTTTTTTGTTGAAGGCTGGCCATATTTTATTTTACTTTATTATGACATCACCTTTAAGCGATCTTTACAATATGACCAGTGTTTTCATTGTTTGAAATTTGCGATAACGTTGACATTAGTAACGCCGAAGCACGCAGAACACCTTAGAAAAAAAGTACTTGCTAATTATGCAATGTTTGCTGTAAGATATATAACTGAAGGTACCCAGGAAATGCCACAGTCACGAAGCACAGCTCTCACGAGACACCAAAAGAGGGAGAGATGAGGAACAAATAAGGACAAAACAAACGCCATATATGAAACAACAGATGCACAAACAAAGAAGAACTACAAGAGAGGCATCACGAAAACATATCTATATAATTTTGACCCCCTTAAACCCCACTTTTATATAGTAAAACTGGGGTTTACAGGGGTATACATTATTTTTCTTATTTCTGCTCAAAAACATAGATTGTGGTTACTCGTTAGAACCGCCTCGCCGAGGCGGTTCTAACGAGTACCCACAATCTATGTTTTGAGCAGAAATATGAAAAATATCAGTTTTTTTTATCTGAAAATTTTCCGTTTTTGGAGGTGAAATTTTCTATTTATTTGAATAGGCGTGTTTTCGTAATGAACCGCCTTGGAACGGCTAGTGAAAAAACTGCTATGGGGCTTAAACCAATTTAACGCGTGAAACCTCAGCCTCATCTCCTTATGCAGCTCCAAGCCGTAAAATAATACAAATCCTTTAAAGTCTCCATATCCCTCAAAAAAAAAAAAAAAAAAGACATTTCATTATCCAAGAAAGGTTTAATAAATTGATATATGGTATTAATACATTCATAAAATGTGGCACCCTGCAGCCTGTAAAATTTCAGTTAGTCTCTCGTTCTTGAAGTAAATGATTTTTTATCGTATCTCTGAATTAATTGTGCCAACATTAATTCAGAAATACGATAAAAAATCGTATCATTTTTATACAGGTCAAGGACGAGAGACTAACAAAAAATTTACTGGCTGTCAGGTGCCACATTTTATGATCGTATTTATATTATATATATCAATTTATTAAATATTTCTTGGATAATGTCTACTTTTGAGGAATATGGAGCCTTTAAGCGCCAATCACAACTGCTTGTTTGTTTGTGCTGAGGTTTTACGGCCCAGTCAACCCAATGAGGTCATGTCATGTCAGTTTACCTAACCACACGTTTACTGGGCAGGCTTAGTCCTCTAAGCAGTTAACCAGTATTGTGCACATTCTTTCGCCAGAAACTGACAACTGCCCTTCTTGAATCAGTGGAAGGGAGAGAATGACCGTAGAACTGTACCATACATTGTGGCATAGGAAGAAGAGAATTGAACAGAACAAAATAAATTCTAATGGCTTATTTGGCCATTAGAATTTATTTTGTTTAGTTCTCTTCTTAAACGGACTGCATGCTCCTGTTTGGATTCATTTTGAAATGTTATTCAGAAATCGAATGTCAGCTGTTTAGAAGAATTAATAGCATTCTACGAGTGTTTGGTATAAATCGAGTTCATCATCTTTGGTGCCTCGAGGACGCTTTGCCACGTGATTATGGTCTCCTTGGGTTATTCATTCAAATTTGAACAAGCGCACGTCAAAACCTACAGTTAGACCTGTGTGACCAACAAAGACTTAGATCAGCCTGTACATCAGTATTGCAAGTGTTCTCGTTCACCCCTCTTTGGATAGCCCGGAGGTTGTAGAAGGAACTTGCGATCCATCACGAAAACATGCCTATATAATTTCGACCCCCTTAAACCCCACTTTTATATAGTAAAACTGGGGTTTACAGGGGTATACATTATTTTTCTTATTACTGCTCAAAACATAGATTGTGGGTACTCGTTAGAACCGCCTCGTCGAGGCGGTTCTAACGAGTACCCACAATCTATGTTTTGAGCAGAAACATGAAAAATATCTTCTTTTTTTTTCTGAAAATTTTCAGTTTTTGATGGTCAGATTTTCAGTATATTTGAATAGGCATGTTTTCGTAATGCAGCGATTACTTTGATCAGATTGCGCGGGTGCTCAGGCTGATCTGAGTATTCCCTGGTTTGCACAAGTCTTATTGTAGGTTTGGTTGTAGGCTGGCTCATTTTCGTTATTGATGAATTGTTAAGTGATCTTTTAAATGTGCATTTTATACCCTAAATCTCCGAACAGTTAGAATTTTGAAATAATGCCAACACCACTGTTGAAGTAACCAGTTTAAAAAGGGAGACAAATTCAGTAAAAATGTCTATCTTAGCTAAATTGTTTATTGCGCTTAAATGTGTTCTGAAGCATTGAAATGACAATCAGAGTATTGACGTATACGGACGACAAATGACAAATTCGTTTGTTTTATTTTAGCATATTTTGTACAGATAATCAGGTATTATAAGTTTGTTTAAATGAGAGTTGTGTTACTTGTTTTTAACCCTTTCAGCCAGGTTGACCAAACAGATACCTGTGCAAACAGTGTAGATTCTGATGAGATGGCTGTCTCATCAGGATCTACACTGTTTGCCACTCTGATTTTGATGTTAGAGTCAAATCCATATTTGCATCAGTGGACATGTCTAAATTTTAAGGATGGAAGAGTCCATTTCTGAAACTAAGGGGTAAAATGATAAGGGGGAATGGATTAGATACATCACCAAGGGAAATAACTCTTACTTGGAAATACTTACCCCACTTCTCTTTGGCATATTCTGAAAGTAAAAAATTGCTCTCTGTCTCTCTCTCTGGGAACAATTTCCTTACTTTATGAGTACAGACCCCCCCCAACTCGCCCCCCCACCCCACCCCCCCCCCCCCCCCCCCTTTTTTAAAATCTTTCTACAACTAGAGAATAAACTTTCTGTCCTAAAAATTTGTCTCCCTTTGCAAAATTACAAACAATTTCAGCTGTATCTTTTCATCTTATGAGGAATGAATACAACTGGCAGACGTTTCGCCATTTCCACTAAGGGAGACAACTTTTGGGACTTCCCGTTTGTTTTATTGCACGCCAAACCACTTCTGTGAAGAGTCTTCTTCATAAGGAATCATTTGCTCCCTCTAGCAGTAGACCCCATTTTCAGAAGTGGACAAAACCCATTTTGACAGTTGTCTCCCCTGAAAGTGTATTCATTCGCTTTATACATACTGTAGAGAAGACAACGGTTCTATGGTTCTTTCTAGCATGAAACAATGCTAGAAAACTAGTGATTTTAAGGGAAATTGATACACATTCAAGGAGACAATTCTGTCAAAATTGTTTTTGTTCCCTTCCTCTAATAGTAAAGAATTTGCCCCGCTCATGAGGAAATTCTTGTTTTAGAGTGGACCCCATTTTAATGGGAATTTGTGTACAGGAAAGTAACAGTACGTTGGATAGTTTGTCTCTCTTGTCACAAATGGCGGAAATTATACCAAGTATGTCTATTCACCTTAGTCCAGACGATGAATCAATAAATTCAGTCTAGCTGTGCGCAGTGCCGCAATGACACAATGTAAATTCACCCATTTTAGTCTGGAGACCCCCAAAAGGGTAACTGGCAAACAGTGCAGACCCAGATCAAACGCAGCAGAATGCGGCATCAGGTCTCCACTATATTCAAAGACATGTTATTTAGCCATTTTATTTAAATCAAGTAACCTGACGTGCCTAAGATTGAAAGTAGACTATTGCAATGTACAGTTTAGGGGAGTTTCATCAGTCTTAAATGGGTTTAAAGCCTAAATGCATTCGCAGGTCCAGGTATTTTGCGTTTCACATCTATAATATCAGGGGCAGATCCAGGATGATTTTGAGGGGGTTCGATTTGATGAAATTACCATACTTACTCTATGTATTCGGACAGACAGACCTTAGCAAACAGTGTAGACCAAGATCAAGGTGAAGAGTAAGGTGTGTTCTAATACCTAGGGTAAATACGGTATCCCAAATTTATTCAAACTGCCCCATGAAAATGAAACTTTGAGTCAAAGGGGGGGGGGGGGGGGGGGGGGGGGCGGGGAAACGTACAGTCGAACCCCCTCTGAATCCGCCCCTGGATATGAATGGTTTCCCCTAGCGTGTCTCATACATCGTAATTTCTAAGGCGATGGTTCGCGCGTTGTTCGTTCTTGACTCTGTGGCTGTTTGCTGTTTTTTTTTCTCCCATTTGTCCGGTTGTATTATTGTTGTATTTTGCAGATCCTGTATGACATTGTGATCACCTCGTTGGGGAAGAGGGAGCTGGGTCCTTTTCGTTTCTCTGGTTTGCGGCATGTGTACTGTCGGTCCGTCATGGTTTGTTTGCTCTTCCTCATGTTGTCATTGGTAGGCTATATTCTGTGATTTTGGCTCTTCCTGGGCATCTTGCCCTTGTGCAGGATTCAGTCGTGCGTCCCTTTACTTCTCTTGTTAGAAATCTGGATATCTTGTCTTGTAATATTGCCAAATGTTGTTTCCAGGTGAAGAGCTGCACGTATCTACTAGGTGAAAACACTGCCAGGCGCTCTTTAAAAGTGCTTAAAATCTTGACATTACCGTTAATGATATCTCCTTTCAAATTTGTGATCTTGTATAAATCTTTTATGTATCCGGAGAAGGTTATATTTCAAATGAATGCTGAAAAAAATTCATTGAAAAATCTGCAGTAGATTTTTTAAGATATGGCTTTATAAAATTTTACCAAACTGCATAGGACAATATAAGGATTTACCTGTGTTTTCACCCAGTGCGTAAAGCACCTGGATGATCAAGATCAATATTGGACAGGAAGTGGCTTGACACTTTTTAACAGAATTGATACAAACGGTCATCTGGCACTACAAAAGGAAATAATTAGATGTTCCTAAATGATTTTTATTTCTTTACCCTTTACCACTCTCTTGGCTAATTCAGCAGATGATAAATTGGTGATATTTTTTCTTATTTTACCCAGAAAACAGGATTTGACATTTCATGCAAATTGTCTAGAAATAAAAAAAATATTTTAATATGTCGTCTGCTGAAAATTTTACCCAGAGTGCCAAGCGTTTTAAAAGTATTTCTTTGTGTCATCTGTCACGGTTGTTAAAGCAACTATTTCAGTTGTTACTTGCCGCTCGTTTTACCCGCCTATCACGAATTAATTTCCACACGTTACCACATACAAGAACTGTTCCACCAAGAAAGATACCAATAGCACCAAAATAGAAGGCTTCATCATATGTACCAAACACATCACGAAATAGTCCTGAAATTAGCAAAAAAAAATATGTAACAATTTTAGAATGCCAGCTGCAAGTATACATAATAACATACTTGGTTACTAGCAAAAGATATCGCATACATTTCTAGCCTTAGAAAACGAAAAACGTCCTTGTAACAAGCCATTCCACGCTTTCGCGACGAATAAAGATACTAACCCAATGAAGCATGGGCTATATTCAGTGAGTATACCTTACAGTGAGCTCATTGATTGCTTGGACATGGCCGCCATGAACTTTACATATTTTTTTTCATTTTGAGAACAATGAACACTATCACAAAACTAAAACAATCATGGAATGGGTTCAATGATCAAAGGACGAAAAATGATAGACTGCACTATAGTGAAGTACTAGATAACGTTTTACACCAAATATAGTGATGATTAATAAAATATCGAAGGCACTAAAAATGAAATCCTTCCATCTAATTAGAGCAAACCTGCAAGACTTTGGGAACTGAGACATTTTGTAGAAGAGAAATCGGTGGAGACTGCCCATGCATTGTTGTCGCAAGGCATATTTCGCAAAGTTGAAAACACAACCTTATCTCGGAAACAAGAGCGGAAAATATTCAAAAATCCTGAAGACTTTTCTATGTTTTAAACAACCCTCCAGTAAAACAGTACAATGTCTCTACTGATACTCGTTTCAAGCACGCTTTTCACTTACTTTGTTTACATCTCAATGCTATTATTGACAGATACGGATTTTGAAAAAAAAAAAAAAAAAAAAAAAAAAAAAAAAGAAAAGAAAAGAAAAGAAAGACTGGAACCTGTAAAACAAGAGTTCTTCATCCAACTGGCAGAAAAACTTTAATTAATATGAAGCTGAACCCTTTTGGTGAAGTTGGTGACCATAAACAGACTATAAACTCCAGACATTACTATTCCCGTGTTTTCCTAAATCTCTGTGTAGCCTGATAGGCATGGCGGGCGAAGCGTGCTTACCAAATAATGCTTACTTTCCATGGGCGCCTGATAATACCGCATTTATTTTTGTTCCATATTTATCTGTCTGAGCATTCCTAATTTTGTCTTTGTATATATCGACTTCATGATTTTCCGAAATACGATTTTCATATGTTGACCTCAGTCAGACTCATTATCATATTTTGAATAGGATAGTTATATTTATAGCAGACAACAAATGTTAATCAGGAAGGTTGCTTGAGGGTATTTGCATCCGCACTTTAATATTTGCGAAAATGAACTTTACCACAGATGGGTTAGCTACGACACAGGTCCGACTAAGCTTTCGAGCTGTTTGATCAGATTATTCACTGGGCACTTTGCGGAAAGCCAGATGCGTCTTCCACCATACAGCGAAAACGGCTGCGGAAGTGCAAGCTGATCTGAGTCAGCCAGACGCGCGTATTCCACCATACAGCGAAAACGGGTGTGGAAGTGCAAGCTGATCTGAGTCAGCCAGACGCGTATTCCACCATACAGCGAAAACGGGTGCGGAAGTGCAAGCTAATCTGAGTCAGCCAGACGCGTATTCCACCATACAGCGAAAACGGGTGCAAGCTGATCTGAGTCCGCGGCTGGTTGCACATGTCATAAGGTGCGTTTTCTCATGTTACGGCAATTGATTTCGATCATTATACATGCCTGGACACAGCAGTTCCTACAAATGGCATGAGCGCAGACTAATCAGATTGTGTGCTGTGCGCTGTATAGATATATAGACAAGGAGTCAAAGCTTCTTCATGCGGACAGCGAAGGCTTTGCTTAGACAGTGTGGATACATTGGCGGATCTGAGTCTTTGCTGGCCACACGTCATTTGACAGGTATGAAGCATAGCTGAAACAAAATCCTGTATGTCGTGGAATTCGAATTCGGTCTGCCCGGATAAAAATCCAATGTTCTAACCATTGAGCCAATGAGCCGATTCCCTGACGCACTTATCAGAGATTGAATATATACCTACAAGCTATGTGAAATCCGCCAAGGCAGATTATCGAAGGTAGGAATGCTTGGCCGTAACAAGTAGGAATTGTTGTTCTCCAACTCATGTGATCAAAGTAATAGTACCTGAAATAGTAGGACCGATGAGAGATCCGATTCCTTGAAAACCTAGTAAGAGTCCAAATGAACTTGTCATTTTCTCTAGTCCCAGAACGTCTACAACCACCACAGATTTCTGTGCCACATATGTCCCTGCCAGCACTCCGTACATACCAGAAGCAATCGCGAATGCTGGAAAACCATGCAAAGACGGCATAATCATGGAGACAATGCCCACCCCAAACATAACTCCATTGTAAACGAAAAGGCGGAATCTTTTAACTCGTTTCATATCTAAAATAAAGCCAGATGAAAATCTGGCAACTGAATCACACACTCCGATAATGGATACTAAATATGCCGCTTGTAGTTCATCAACACCACTTGACTTAGCTAGCGATGGCAGAAATACAAAAGTTGACATCATTGAACTGGTGAATAACAGAATGGACAAACACAATGAGAAAAATGGAAAATCCTTCAGAAGAGACATTTCAAACAAAGGTTTTCTTTTCTCATCCGAGTTTGATATTTTGAAAACTTGTTTCATTTGACTAAACTTTTCTTGAAACATTGACTTCCGCCTTTGCTGTGGAACAATATATGCGAATTCTGTGGAAGATGAAAGGATGCTTGTTTCTTTCAGTTTCTCTTTCATGAGTTCAGCATGTGTCTTGGGTTTTTCTTTTGGTCCGTTCAAGGCTTGTAGCTGCTCTCTAGCATCTATACTCCCTCGTCTAGCCAGTTTCACAATACTGCAAGAGTTAATAAAATAATATATACAGTCGACTCTCTTATCTCGACCTCGCTTATCTCGAATAACCGCTTATCTCGAAGTGAAAATCTAATCCCTGTTTTAACACAGAGATCTACCAACAGGCAACAAAATATTGTGGAAAAGAGGAGAAATTGCTCATGAGGAGCAATTTCTCCTCTTTTCCACAATATTTTCAATATATAACTTAGGAGTCAAGTTACATATTCATTCTGTTAAAGGTGCATGGTTGTTCGATTAATTGTTTTCCTCAGTTCCGCAAATCTGAAATGTCGAAGTACGGATATCTCGAAGTGTTTCATAGAGTCCCTTGAATTTCGTGATAACGAGAGTCGACTGTATATATCATTCCGCGAGACTAGACTTTTGATAGCACTGCGTCCAGAAGTGCAGAACATTCGCGAACGTTTGGTTTTGAATTCGTGCAATTTATGACAACCGCCAACAGGAGCATGAATCTGAGGCAAAATGTTCGCCAGCGTTTTGCACTTCAATGTGGTTAAATGTTACCGTTTGATCTAGTATGAAACTAGAATATCTCTCCTGGTCCTCGGAGACATGAGCTACTCGTATGTTATAAATTATATATTACTGTTCATGATTAGACTCAATGAAACGAACCTACTATTTTCGTTTTCTTTAATGTGTTTGTGGCTTTAAAGGATTCATTATTCTCAGAAATATTTACCTACACCGTGTGGCGTCTATAAAAGTATGTGAAGATACCCTGGAAGTGCCTCACTCACAAGCACAAACCTCCCCATGTAGTATTGTTATATTTCTGGACGCATGAAGAAACTTTGGGTTCTTGACTATTTAGAAACGCCGCTCCATATAGTATTATTATACACTCAAGCTTCAATGGCTCGAACATCTTCGAGACCATAGAAATTTGTTCTAGATATAGGTAGTTCGAGCCACTGAGGGTTAATCATAGCGCTAGATCAGTCGGCAAATGAAGATAATTTAGGATGTCTTTTCGATCATCTATAGTTTACTGGAACGTTGAGTGTGCTCATTAGAATCGCCTCGATGAGGCGATTCTAATGAGTACACACAACATACCTTGTCATCATGAATAAGAAAACTTCCCTATAAAATATTCCTGAATATCTATTTTCTTGATCGATCGGAAGAATTTCCTAGGTACTCACAAACGACTTCGAATCAGCCACAGTAAATCAGCCTTCGGTGTTCGAGTCATTGAAGTTTTACTGTTGTATAGTTATACTTTCTTGATTTTTTTAGCTCAATGAATCCATTTGAAATAATTTGAGAATCGAATATCTCTGAAGCCGGTGCTAGGAGATGTGAGCAGTGGTGCAATATTCATTACTGACTTGACTGAATAAAAACGGGTCTGCTGTTTTTGCTTTCTTTAATGTGTTAGTTGCTTTCAAAGAATCCATTTTTCTCAGAATTTATCTATATTTCAGGTAATACGAGCTGGGTATAAATAACCTTTTAAATGATGCAAAATAGTTTGCAGCTGACAAAAAGTTCCTGAACGCTGTCAATACCTGAACTTCGCTGTCCTCTCCAAGTCTATATTAAGGTGTATCTGTGTATTAAGTTTCATCCAAATTTAATAAATACCAAACTAACCGATTAACATACATGCATTAAATCCAATCACAGGGTTATATAGTATAATATTATTAAATGGATGTTTTCATATTGGCACTGTTACAGGGCCGAGGGCAGTCGTATTGGCATGAGGATTGCTGTATTGGCCCGAGGCGAAGCCAATGCAGCCATCCGAAGACCAATACGACTGCCCGAAGACCTGTAACAGGGCCAATGTGAAATATCCATTTCATGACATTTTTATTAATCAACTTTTTGTTTTCATCTTTAAAAGTGTTGAAAGTCAATAAAACCTTTTTGAGAAGTTTTGTTCTTATTGCTTGCTTCACCATGCAGATATAATTACTGACTTTTTTTTTTCAAAACATTGCTTTGTTTTAACGTATTTTCAGAACTGCTGTCTGCAAATGTGGCTCCAACATCTGCAGGATGTACTCTAAGCACCAAACAGAAGAAGTACCGTTTTGTTTAAAGTCTCGTCGACTGGTTAATACCATAAAATATTGGCCTTTCCTTAACCGCTCGGTTTTTATCCCCTAAATCCTTGTAATTTTCAGTTTTAGCACTTGTATAAAGCCCGTACAGCTAAAACCGTATAGAAATCATGCCAAACATTGCATTGGTATGATACAGGCTGTTTGGCACATATTAGAACAATAATTACTTAGTTGATTCATAAAATGTATAATTCTATTAAACTTAAACTAAGCAATTCAAATGAAATTCAAACGCGCTTTATGCTCCTTGTCATTAAACCAAATGCGACGCCGCAGTCAAATAGTATCGATATATATCGTATGAATATGTGCAGTTTCTATTTCTATTTTTCACTGGTATCAATAATCCCATTCTGATATCTTGAAAAATCTAGTTCCGCTTAAGCCAGCGCTAAGGGGCCTTTGCAGCCGTGCCAATGCAGCCCTCAAACCAGACAACCGAGGCTCAGATTTTCCAAGGCCAACCTTCATAGATTTTATTTGAAACACATGCTCACACACTGATATAGCTGACATAGATGATGTTTAAACGGCTTTCAATACTGCATGCAACCTATGCTTAATACATCTTTTTTCAGCGTGGCTCATTTTAGAGACTCGCTTCTTATGGTCTGCATACTACTTTCTTTTTTTAAATAGAGCGTCTAAGGACGAGTCCGTATAGCCAAGGCTGTTGAAATACAATGCCCGACTTGTCACGCTAGTCCCATTTCCCTGGCGATAAGTAAGAAATTTATTTACCCTGGAATATAAGGACTTAATAGCTCTGGTTCAGAAGATAGCCGTATATATAAAACGTGTTGTGGGCACTCATTTTAAGCGCCTCACAGAGGCGCTTCTAATGAGTATCCACAACATATGTTGTCTTCGAAAAATCAGACAAAAATCGATTTTCGAACAAGTAAATCTTGATTGGACAAGTGGATATTGACCATTTACGTAATAAAATTTGATAATTCCACAACCCTGGTATTGAGCTGTAAAAGTTGCTGCAAAAATACCTGTTAAGTTGTTGTATCTTGATTATTTTCTTTTCTACGCTGAGTGGCCGAAATAAAGCAGAACTCGAGAACGCCTGGGCACACACGGCAGTCAGCAGAATCATTGCACCTCTATAACCATATTCTCTGAAGAGAAATTCTATGAGAGGTGGGAATGAAAACATACCAAGACCGACGCCGGCAGTAGATATACCGACGGCCAAACCACGTCGTTTGTTAAAGTACTGAGTAACCAGTATTAAACTGGGTGTGTATGTCAAACACCGCCCAAAGCCTGAAAGAAGAATCAAGAAACTGGTTAAGCTCGAGAGGGTGAAACACGAGCCATCATTCGTTAGGCAATGTTCATTTTGGTTGAGTCCCACATATATTTGAGGGTCGATCCGAACCCTTACAGTCCGGCAGTCCAAAGCCAATACTTGTGCAAACGGTGAAGATCCAGATGAGACAGCTCATAATGAGCCTTCACATCAGGATCTACACTGTTTGCGATTCTGGTTTTGATTTTAGGCTGAACCCCCTATTTGCATCGCTGGACAAGTCCAAATTCAAGAATGGAAACTTAGGGATGAAAGGGTTAAACCTTTTCTAGATGGCTTCTGCCTGACAATTCATGGCTGTGTGTGGGATCCATGTGATTTAACTTATGGATTTCTTAGCTCCAGCGCAGTTTGCATTAGAGTCCTCCTTTTTGACTCCCCATAGTGCTAGAATATTATTATAATTGAGCCAGCGCATGACAAAACCTACAAAATGGCATGTGCGCCCAGCGAAGACAGATCAGCCTGGGCATCCACCCAGTCTGATCAGAGTCTTCGCTGTGCGCATGAAGAAAGCTTTGTTCCTTAGCTACCATTAAGCGCAGGATGCCCAGACTGATCCGAGTCTTCGCTGGGCGCACATGCCATTTTGTTGGCTTTGTCGTGCTCTGGCTCATATTTGTTTTTTTTTCTGTATTTAATTAGTCCTCTGATTAACGCGGATTGAGCAGATTTGTACTTGAAGCTGGAACTATATGAGGACAAGGGTTGGTTTGGCTTCTTCGGCGGTGTCTTCTGTTCGTCCCTCTTCTCTTATTTATTTTTTGTTTGTGCCTCGGGAAGACTGTGCTTCTGTGCTTCGTTATCGAAGTATTTCCTGGGTATCCTCAGTTATGGTTTTCTATAAAAAGAATAGTACAGAAGACGTCCAGGAGGAGTCACAAACACGGAACATAGCCTACAAATGACTCTAAGAGCAAACAAATCATGACAAGTAAACAGACCATGACAGACAATAGAGCAAAAATAAACGTCAAAAAGATTGCCTTTGGAAACAAAGAACACACTACGGATTAGAAAATAGGAGTCTCGGTTTTATTGAGACTCTTCATAAGACAAACAAACCTTGACAGACAATAATCATGGCACAAAACAAAGAAAACGGTGAAGTACGAAGAGACTTTCTACGGCCGTTACACGGCACTTAATTTACGCCAGCTGCAGTGAGGTCAAATAAATTCTCTAAATGTTGTACTGGAAATAAAGAACGCATAACACATCGAAAATCGGAGTCCCGGTTTTATTAGCTAAATGTATTATACTTACCTCCTACTATTGAATAGCTAAAGAAGAGGAACTCAATGTTTGGTGCGTATGCCGAGATAATCTGACCAACACAGGTGAGAATAGCACCCCAGAATACAACGGAACGACACGAGTATCTGTGACATAGTGTGCTTGCTACAGGCCCTGTAATATAAAATGCCCAAACTTGTTGACAACATCGCTTTTTCATTATGTTTATTCCAAGCAACTTCATTTTGTGCAGATATGGAGGTCAGACAACAAAATGGCTCAAGTTTATTTAGGGATCCATTATTTGCCCTGTACCTTCATCAACAGACCTTGTTCGTTTCCATTAATGCTTAGCATGCTGGGTAAAAATTACAGCAGACGATATTTCATTTTTTTTTCTTATTTTACCGAGAAATTAGGTTTTGACATTCCATGCAAATTCGGGACAGTTTGCATGAAATTTCAAATTATGCAAAAAAAAAAAAAAAAAACCGCCAATATTCTTTACATAATTGTGAAAAACCTTTTGTTAGCCAGAGGCAAAGAATTCGATTAACATTATGTGAAGCCTACATCTTGTCTCCGTACGTAACTACAATCTCTCTGGCGTTAAAATGTTTTAAAACATTACGGAAACACGCCTATTCAAATATACTGAAAATTTTACCACCGAAAAATGGAAATTTTTAGATGAAAAATTCTGATATTTTCATATTTCTGCTCTAAACATAGATTATGGGTTCTCGTTAGAACCGCCCGCCGAGGCGGTTCTAACGAGTACCCATAATCTATGTTTTTAGCAGAAATAAGAAAAATAATGTATACCCCTGTAAACCCCAGTTTTACTATATAAAAGTGGAATTTAAGGGGGTCAAAATTATATAGGCGTGTTTTCGTGATGATCTGGAGCCTTTGGAAATACAGAACAAATCAAAAACAGAAAATAGCAGATTCAGTTTTTAAAGTCGAACAGTGGAGATCATGCACAAGTCATTTGAAACCGCTGCCCCAACGGGGACATAGCGGGGCTTAAGTGCCGTGATTTAACCTCAGAGGAGTCCTGACAGTGCCGTAGATGTGCCGGGGTTTTAATTTCCCGCTAAAATGGCCTGGAGAAACAGCGGGGGGTATGGTCGGATTTTACCGGGATATAGAACGGTGCATTTCTTTTTTGGCAAAATAAGTTGTATCTTCGTTATACATTGCCTGTTTTATTTTCAACACCTTAAACCATTTAGAAGAGGCATCAGAATATTCAGAATATGAGTTGTTCTGTTGTGAAAGAATACAGTTTATGTAGGTCTCTCTGTCTCTCTCTCTCTCTCTGTTTTAAAACACCTCTGGTCCAATTCATTCCGCTGATTCAAGAAGGGCAGTTGTCAGTATCTGGAGAAAGAATGTCCACAAGTGCTGGTTAACCGCTTAGAGGACTAAGTCTGCCCAGGAAAAATGTGATTAGATAAATTGACCGGCTCGACATTACCTTAATGGGTTGACTGGGCCATGAAACATCGTCACTGGCCCAGTTAATGCCAAATTGCATGAAGAGCTCTCAAGGGACAGATTAAGAAAGTTATCCGAATGGAATCAGTTCTTTTATTGTTCTTTATTATATTCAACCCCTGGGGGCAGGGTGTTTTAACAAATATGTTCCTACAGTGCATGGCGTATATAAAGGCTTTACAAACTGAAAAGTTAATAGATCCGCTATTCCCTGGCCCCTTAGGAATGGGGGTTTCAAAAGACTGATGCATAAATACTATACCTAGCATCAGAAGAAACGTTGTGTACAAAGAGAACACCCAAGCGGTTGCCACGGCGCTTTGTTGAAATTGCTCTTTAAATTTGAGATACATTACTCCACTTGACTTCATAAACCCACCTGGAAGATAGTAATATATGGATTATTATATATGAGCATTTACGTTGTCTTTCTTAACCCATGCTGTGTGCTGAATAAATTATAAATGTAAGATGCCACGCCCACTTCTAATTTTCAACCAATCAGATTACTTGATCCAGGTTGTGGATACGAAATCACACACTTAATGACAAATAGTGTAGACCCAGATCGGTCGGCTTGAAGAAGCCAACTGATCTAGATCTATACTATCTGCAAACCCAGGGAATATCCGGGCTCAGCAGCACCAGAGATAGCCCATTTATGTCGAGTGGTCTCTTCTACCATAACTCTTTAGACCGGTCCATTTTCAAACAGAAAGGTGTCTGATTATTTTTATTATTACCATGTTTTATAGAAATTCCTATACATTTTTGTATTTAATGCAAACAGAGTAGACCCTTATCCGGTTCTACAATGTTTTGCCAGTGTCCCTTTTATGGGATGCTAGGCATATATGAGTTAATGTATACGTCGGAAACATTGTGAAAATTCGGATTGTAACGCATTCACTGCTCATGGACATACTGCTCATTACGCGCAATATGCGTAACATGGGTTAGAAAAATAATATTATAGGCCGCTGGCCAGCTATGGTTTACCCCTCCCGCCCCTCCCCCCCCATCCCCCCACCCCCAGCCCCCGGGTGGGGGTAATGTTGAAGACCATGTTTTTCTTAAAGCCTATTATCTTACAAGTATTTTGCAGCATGTTAGCCATCTGGCGATGGGGGCGTTATCCGGTAACAGCCTGTTAAATTCTTTACCCCTATAAAAAGTATAATACAATAGGAAACTATTAAACATATGAGTAATTATATGATCCAACTAAATATATGAAGTTACAGAACAACAGTCCACTAGCTACAAAATGTGATGTTTGAAAATTCGTTTTGGCTTTACATGGTTTTCCACATGTTACATTTTCTACGGTACCCTTTATAAATGAGTATTTAATTCATATAGTTAATTTTCGTAGATTGTACATTGCCCCTTTGACCTTAACTTTGTAATTTGTGATAAGGTATTTAAATTTCCTTTCCAAAGCTGCAAACATTATTTCTCTAGCTTTTATACTTTGTCAGTTATTGTGTGTTAAGCAAAGTCACCCATTGTTAAATGTAACATTCAAAAAAACATTTTCACATATTATCACACCAAATTCAGCCTAAAAGTTGTACAAGTTAAGTGAATTATTATTGTAGCATTATATTTTAGTAATATGAAATAGATTGGTGCATTAAAACCTGTTTCTGCCATATAGTAGCGTAGATAACATCTAAAATATCTACATATTGTGGGCTTTGGTGTTTATTGTATGGTATTCTGCATCAGTTTTTAATGCCTCTGTTTTGTATTCTTTTGTAAGCATTTCCAAAATGCAAATTTAATGCAGTCTTTGTCAGTTATATACATTCAATAATCTTAACATTAAAGTTGCTATCTGCATTATGGTTATTTTTGCTTAAAATACTGAATACTGTCCTGAAATGTTTTAATGTATTGCAAATGCTTATAACTTCTTTATGTCTAAATAAAATGTCTACAGATGAACTATATGTCAGGCCCTCACATGACTTTGCTTAAAAAATTATCAATGGTAACATATGTAACACCTTAATGTTTTAATTTTAAGGGATTTTTGTCTCTGTAAAGGATTTTACCAATACCTTTATCACTTGAATTAATACTCAGTTTTAGAATGATAAAGTTCTGTAACTTCATATTTTCAGAATAAGAGGAAAAACATGGCACTTTCGCCTTATATGTTCTGTTACATTAGCAGGTGTTTACGTGGGTAATTTATTTATCTGCAATCTAACTAACCTATGTAAATCAAGACTTTTATTGGTATATTAAGAAGATCAATATTATAGCTTGCTACACTGTTTTTTTTTTTTTTTTTTTTTTTTAAGATTTTTGTTTATGCCCTTCAAATCTATATATTAAAACATTGCACATTGTGCAGTTGACCACAAAGTCTTTCTGTTACATGTTTAATGTATGTAACATAAAACATTATTTCTGATTAAACAATATTGGTACAGGCATAGTCTCATGCCAAGAAATGCATGTACTTAATACTAGAGTAGCATTTACATGTGGCCCTGATTAAAACAAAATGTTCACTATCATTAAAACAAAATGTTCAATACCAATGTTCACTACCGCACGACATATAGAGCCTGTGAACCCAGTCATGACTGGTCAATGTCTTCCCTGTATGCTCAATGGATAGCAAAGGACATCAGCTTTCTTCAAGCAGACTGTAAAGACTGATCAGACTGAGCGTTCAACCAGGCTGATACATTAAGATTACATAGAATAAATTATAACACGAAATACGAGCGTATGTTTTTCTTCAGTGGTACTTTATCCTTTAAATATACAGAAAACAAGAATCTTTAAAGATAAATGTGAAACAGTTGGCAAATTTAGAAACATACATAACCCAATGAAATTAAGCATATACCAGAGCAATTCAGTGACTTTAGCACCTTAAGAGATTAACTCCACTCTTATATTGAAAACAGAAGTGGTATGCAACCTGATTTTCATCTGTTTCATGCATATATTTGTTCATTTTTCTATTATAATATAAACTACCGGTACTTAGCTGAAACTCATGAATAAAAATCAGACCAATATATTATTGGGTATAATTGGCTATAGTCAGCATTACATACTTTCTTATGACTTTGGTTTTAAAAAAAGAGTAAGAGAAAAGTCCAGGGAGTGCCACAATCACAAACCGCATCCCTTCCCAGATACCAAGAGGCACCAAGACCAGCCCTCTCTCTCTCCCCCCTCCGCACTCCACTCTCCCCGCCCCCGCCCCCGCCCCCGCCCCCCACTGCCCGGCTCCCCTCCAAGCGAGGTAATCGCAATGCTAAAAGCACTGAAAAACACAAGAACAAAATGACACAAGGTAAGACACAAAACAAATCGCCCCGTAGAACAAAGCAACAAAGAACAAGACCAACACCGGGACCACCGCCCCAGAACGGTCAGCAGAGTAAACCACACGAAAACCAAACCTATCACCACAACAAACAAAAACGAGCACTCATGGCCAATTCCACTGCACGCCAGAGTAAATGAAAACCAATAGTTGAACCACGGCGGGCCAAGCAAAGACATATCGTCAAGCCCCAACCCACTGGTTAAAGTTTTACGAAGAGGCCGTCATTAAGTCTGGGCCCCGAACCGCCGCCGTGCAAGGAAAGAGCGAAGCACAGCCATCAACAACGATTGGGTTGACAACTAGGAATGCAGCATAATATCCAGGATACAGCCAATTCTTTTATAACGGTTAATAAGTTTTCTGAATTGCTCCGAAAAATTAGATTTTCCTACAATTTTTCTAAATCTGTACACTAAGTCACCGCAAAACTCTAGGAGAGGACCTAGAAAAGCTATTCTTAGTGTAAGAATATGCATTCTGAGCAGCAGTAGTTGTAGTATAAGCACCAATATATGTCTCAAATATGATCAGTGACTGGACAGAAGGAAAATGGCCTTAAAGAACATGGGACTTTAATAATAGTAATGAAAATCCATTGTTTTATTTTGGTAAGGTCTGTAATTAGAACCACATTAAAGTTGTAACAGTCTAAGTAAAAATATGCAAGGAATCTAATTAAGAATAGCAGTTACAGTTGTGTATTATACGTTACCAGACATGTTAGGTAAATGAAAATATCTGGTAATGGCATTTTATATGGTAATAAACTATTCACCTTAACAGAATCATTGACAATCAGCAGGCACTAGGTCATTTTCGTGTCTGAAATTGCAATGGAAATAAAAGGTGAAAATTAAATATCTTATCCTGGCGTTAAATTAATCTAGTAAAAGATGGTATATCAGAGGTAGGGACCGAAGAAAGTTTTTTATACCTCATTATAGTTTCATGGCAGCTAAATCTAATTCAGACTCTGCCGTAAGGCATATGAAGCTCAAAGACACAACCAGTACTTTCAGTTATGTTATATTAATCCATTTATATAAGGCTCAGAGACACAACCAGTCATATTAGTTATTTCATACTATCAGTATTTTGATTATCACTTACACGTGTTGGAGGTCCATTATAAAGTAACAAAGAGAATGGAAATCGTTAAGATTAATGTTGTTGCGTGTTATTCTCATTACTAATATCACAAATAAAAAAAAAAAAACAAAAACAAGACTCTTGTATAATTCTATATCTATAAAGGTTTTCTTATCACTATATAGATGATAAATATAGTAATCATTTATTTAATGTCATCATATTATATAATGTATGACTGACCTAAATGTGTTGGTTTTAACATGGTATTTTATAATAAAGCAGATTTTTTAAGCAAACTGCCTTCTAGCTAGCATAAAATGGTTTATTTTGTCCACTGTGGCAACAGAGAAGTACCAGAGTATGTATGCTATGTATTTGGCTGTATCTTAGAGATGACTCAAAAATGCAGTATAGTGTTGATATATGTGTGATGTTATTATCATTGTGATGACCACTGCATTTTTATGTAAACTTAAATTATGAAATAGTTCTCCTTGAAAAATTTATGCCCTCAGAATGTTTGTTTTCACTTTATTCATGCTTTTGAGATAAGATTAGGAAATTATACAGTATTTTTATTAATGGAGCTGAAGAGATTTCTCCGGCAAACACTGTAAATATCAGCTTTATGCATAGAAGATAAGCAATGAAGAGCTAATATCATGCAAGTATGTATGAAAAGGGGATATTTCTGTATTTGTTATAGGGTATATTTTACTATATATTATATTTTTTTTATATTTCACTTTATTCACAAAAGTATAAAGGTATCTGAGAAGTAATTTACTTTGTTTGTTATTATAAGAGCTGATGTCCTTTCACCTTTATGTACAAAGCATCAACAGCCATTTATACAATATAGATAGAGTATCATTCAAAAAGGAACGTAAGTTACATTAAGAAGTGTATAAAGCATTTATTCAAAGCATATAATGCATTAGTCCAATCATAATAATTAAATATATCGTACCAATTGCAACTAGGGCAAAGTAAATTTTAAGAAGTTTGAAATTACGATACTTTTCAGATTAGAAGTTTAAGCTGTTTTGAAGTGACTATCGTTCCTTATGTCATTGGCTTAGTCAAGCTGGCTTGTTTTCATTTCTTGGTGTCCAAAGGAGGACATATAGTACTATTGTAAAACAGTATTAGATTAAATTTCTAGTCACTGACTGGTCATAGTCAACCAAAACGGTGTATCGGAAAACGTATATATGACGTGTTTTTTTTTTTTTTTTTTTTTTTTGTTTTTTTTTTTGTTTTGTTTTTTGTTGTGTTTTTTACTTTTAGTAACGTATGTAACAGTTATATCACAAGTAATTGAGAGTCCAACATATTAAGACACCTGTCTGTATAAAAACAACATGCATTGGTAGCAAATAGCATGCTGGTAAGTAAGACTATGAATAGTTTAGTACTTACAACGAAGTGTTTCTATTGTTTGAGGGTAACGTTGGTAACATGGCTGTTACACGTAAACGCCCCCATCGCCAGAGGGCTAACGTGTCATTTCTTTCTTTTATAATGAAATTTCAGAAAATTATAGTGTACATAAAATACCCCCTAGGGGATAGGGTGTGGGGTCTATGGACGGCCCAATTAAGGTCTATTATTTGCAATGAAGAGACATCAACTAACGTTAAATATTTTGCTTCTTTACCGTACGGACTGCTCTTACAGGAAAGAATGTATCGCTTCCAAAATAGGGGCAACTATAAAAGGAAAGTACTTGATGCCGCTAGGAACAAATGTTTTCCTTTAGAAGTGACCCATATTTTGGAAGCGCGATACTAGAGAGAACTTTTCCGATTTGTTCTGGGAGTGTGTAAAAATAATTCCGCTCTGGCCACGCCACTGCTGCTTACATTATGATAAATCAAAGCACTGACAGCACTTGTGGATCGATTGTCTCTGAATGAAGTATAGGGAACTGGTCCTGAACGGGGACTTAAACTGTTTGATTTAACCCTTAACTTCCTGTAATTGAAGCAAACAGTGCATAATGCGGCGTCTGATCTGGGTCTGCACCGTTTGCCAATGTCCCAGCACTAAGCCCGGTCCAGGTTTTAGAATAGAGTTCGGTTCGGAGACAACAGAGTGTGGTTTTATATCGTGAACATTGGTTAGTCCGTCTAACGCGCGGTTTGATTTCATTGGTCAATGATAATCACGTGAACGACAACCTTAAGGAAATTTACGTGTATGTATATTGTCGATAGTAAACAATCGACCCAAAAACGAATGTTGTGTTTAGGTATAATCCCTTCTGAAATGCAGTCTGTAAGGTTAATGTAACCCTTGTATACTATAGTTTATCGGATAGCTAGTTGCTGACGCAAACAGTTGTTTTTTTAGGTCGACTGTTTACGGTCGAGACAAAGTACACATAAACCAAAAGTTCCTTAAGGTTGTTGCCCACGTGATTATCATTGACCAATGAATCCAGGTAATGGTTTTTGATAGCCGTGCTATTCTTGTCGCTGTGACGTATGAATTTTGATAGCCGTGCTATTCTTATCGCTGTACGTGGCTTCAGAGTATTGTGTAAAGCGTGCTTATTGCTGGGATACTGGAAAACAGTTCGTCTGATCAGGTTCTACACTGTTTGCTTAAATTACAGGAAGTTAAGAGTTGAATAAATATTCTTAAAAGTCCAATTCAGGATCATTGTATCTACAGTGAAAAGAGTAAAATAAATATTATGTTAACTTACCCACATAAACATGTATGATTACTGCCCCAACGACTACACCCCATCCCCATCCACCATCCGGTATCCAATCATCTTTTTCGATTTCTGTTTCTATGGTAACGGTAACCTTAGATGTCTCTGTTGCATCGTTATTGTCTTCCTCTCCATGTCCTTTATCCAAGGGCCAAGCTGCACCATTAACAGCTTCTAATTTTGAATTTCCTCCAGTCATTATACAGATTTTTCACCGTTTCTTCAACATTGTATTTTATATAATTATCCTGTTACTAGCTATTTTTTTATATAATTATCCTGTTACTATTCTGAAACGTTTATAAAATTCTTTATAGTATTTCATATCGCTTTTATAGTTATTTAGCCGCAACACTAGAAAAGATACCTTCGGACATAAGCACTCAGCGAAGATTCAGATCAGGCTGCGCAGTCGTGCAGTCTGATCAGAATCTTCACTGGGCACGTTTTGGATAGCCAAGGATGCAACTGTTTTCCATGCGGACAACGAAGACTTTGATCAGACAACGTTTGAGTCTTCCGTCGGGAGCACATGTGAGAAGGTAAGTTTTATCTTTTTGCGGTTCATTTGTTTTCAACAGCACTCTGAGTAATACAAGTACCCAGCGCGCACACAACGTTGAAACTACGTCGACCACGTTGATTCAACGTCTTGATGTTGATTCAACTTGTTGCAACGATGTGTGCCGGCACATAACGTTGGAATAATGTCGACTCGCTGTTGATTCAACGTCTTAACAACGTTGTTCCAACGTTTGTGTGCCTGTTAGAGAGCTAATGCAATTATAGACAGACAAATATAATAGTCGGTTCTCTCATGTCTCATCACAAATCAGTGAACGATTATAGTACATATAAATTACATCTTTGATAATTGAGTGATCTACATGAGATTTCTCAAGTTCACAACTTAGTCTGACCTGACCTGAACTCTTTAGGCCTCTACTAAGAGACTACAAGTGATAACCTCTTTTTCCAGCGTAGAGTTGAATATGAGCAAGTAACGTCCATCCTAGACTGGCTCCAGCCTCCAGTGACTACATATTCATTCTTATAACTCTGATTGATCCACTAAACTATAACAACAAACTAACATCATGTCTATGAAGGCTGATCACTAGATAGTCTAGTGACCAGCCTTAATAGTGATGATATTATAGTGCATTATGAAATAGGATTATAAGAATACATATTTAGTCACTGGAGACTGGAGCCAGTCTACGTCCATCCAATCGGATGTTCTCCCTTGTATTGAAATAGAACGTATGAAAGGAATAACTGACCTGCGATAATTACCTTATTTACCGTTTTGGGGTACACACCGCCATACAGGCTCGAGAAAATAATGAAGACCGATATCAAATGCCGCAGAACTCGACGGTGGTTCAAGATCACTGTTTGCCAGTCATCCAGCAAATTAGACGCAACATCAGTTAGTAAAACAGACTTGCTGAAAAATGACAAATATGGTAAGGAGTTCAGATGACTTGATACCGTGACACAAGTGGTAGATCATCCACCATTTTAAAAGGGAGACATTTGGTGTTTGTGCACAACAGTTCCCGTCTGAAAGGGGTCTACTCTAAAAGGAAAAAAATGCTCCCCCCCACGGAGCATTTTTTTCCTTTTAGAGTAGACCCCTTTTGAGAAAGGGTCAAAACGTATTGACTGATTTGTTTCCCCGGAATGTCTATCCATTCCCCTAAAGGTGTCCCAATAGTTAGGGCATACAATTTAAAATATATTTCAAAGTACTAGGTGCTCCGAATGCGGAATACACAGAATTAGTCCGGCAGGGTATTTGTAATCTCTTCAATAACACTTGATCCACAGTTACATTCTCTATTTCCAGCAGGCACACAACATATAAAAACGTCAATTCAACGTTGATTCAATGTCCATGACGTTGAAACAACGTCGATTCAAAGTTGATTCAACGTCCATGCAGTTGAATCAACGTTGACTCGACTTGTTTCAACGTTGTGTGCCCACTGGTTTGTTTGTGAGTGAAGAAGGTCTGATCTGACTATGATAGTTATCTAGGCCTTGTCATATCTATTCCTTTTTACTAGGAAACGCTGTATAAACTCGACTAATTTAGTGCAATTACGAAATTGGTCGAAGTCAAATTTAAAACGGTCGATAAATCCTCGGACTATTTTCTTTGCGCAGATTTCCAGAATATTTTATTTAACTCACGTTTTCAACAAGAGTTTGAAATATAAGAAAAGAATTTCTTTTTTTTTGTGTGGATTTAATCGATTTTTAATTGCAGTTTTCAGCTGGTTTTCAGTGGTAGTTTTTGTTGCTTTGCAACTGCCACTACTTTTGGTTCGTTCGTTTATATTTGGCTGAAGGTTTTTATACGCCCGTTTGAAAAACGGGACGTATTATGTTACGGGGTATGGCGTCTGTCCGTCCGTCCGTCCGTCCGTAAACTTTTTCGTTTCCGGCTAACTCCTCCTACTGAAATTTGGTATATTGTTAGATCATGATGTGATGCAGCGCATATTGTTTTGGGATTACAGTCCACCAAATGTTTGCAGAGTTATACCCCTTTGAAAATTTCTTTAAACTTTTCATTTCCGGTTAACTCCTCCTAAATTTGAAAACTGAAACTTCTTTTATAGTTAAACCATGATGTGGAGCAGCGCATATTGTTTCGGGGTTACAGTCCACCAAATGTTTGCAGAGTTATGCACCTTTGAAAATTTCTGTAAACTTTTCATTTCCTGTTATCTCTTCCTATATTTCACATTCGATCAAGCTGAAACTTCATTTATAGTTAGATCATGATGTGGAGCAGCATATGTTGTTTCGAGGTTATAGTCCGCCAAATATTAGCAGAGTTATGCCCCTTTGAAAATTTCTGTAAACTTTTCGTTTCCGGCTAACTCCTCCTACAGTTTACATCTGATCAAGCTGAAACTTCATTTGTAGTTGGACCATGATGTTGAGCAGCGCATATTATTTCAAGATTACAGTCCACCAGATATCAGCAGAGTTATACCTCTTTGAAAATTTCTATTAATTTTTCGTTTCTGGCTATATCCTCCTACAGCTTACATCCGATCAAGCTGAAACTTCATTAATAGTTACACGATGATGTGGAGTAGCGCATATTATTTCAAGGTTACAGTGCACCAAATTTTAGCAGAGTTATGCCCCTTTGAAATTTTTTGTAAACTTTTTGTTTCCGGCTAGCTCCTCCTACAATTTACATCCGATCAAGCTGAAACTTGATTTGTAGTTAGACCATGACGTGGAGCAGCGCATATTGTTTCAAGGTTACAGGCCACCAAATATTAGCAGAGTTAAACCCCTTTGAAAATTTCTATTAATTTTTCGTTTCGGCTAAATCCTCCTACAGTTTACATCCGATCACTATTCAGGCTTCTTATACAGTTTTATACGTGCACAAGGGACCCCTTTACTCATGAAGCGTCCCTTGACCTGATCATTAGTGCCCCGTACAGCGAAAAAATGCCTTCGAGCATGCGACAAATATGCGGATTCACATCATCCTGCGCATGCACAAGGACTCATCAGGACCTTTTCTTTCTTAACACATTCTGTAGTATCCAATGATTATGTAAGCGGATAGTGAAAGCCCTGATCAGACTGCACGGGTGCACAGGCTGATCTGGACCTCTGCTGTCCGCATAAGCCCGAATACACGTTTTTCGCATGGCGCGGCCCCTTATCTCAACGAGGTCATCGTTTGACCGTATTATATATGAGCCCTATCCCGACAAAATCAGGTTTCGGTTATGTATGAACTGCTCATGTACTGGATAGATGCATGCGCAGATCATTCACGCAACTCCCATGGTGCAAATATTGCGTAGGCGCACTGCGCATGCCAACAGCAGACTGTGCATGTGTGCAGTCTGCTCTTAGCATGTGCAGTTCACATATGCCAAACGACTTGTTTTAGCTGGAACCGACTGAGGATGTACTCTAAAAAGACCATTTTAGATAATTTAGATAGTGCCACAACATCAGTTCGTGTGGACAAAATAAGTCAGTCAGAGGGTCATTGCACTATTCTCGATTTCTTAAGACGGCAGGATACACATGGTACATTTTCCGCCATTTTTGACACAGGGGATAACTTTTGTTACTTCCTGTTTGCTTTTCTGCAAACAAAGTGTCTTCTGAAAAGAGGCCTACTTCCCAAGGGGAGTAAATTCTTTCCTTTTAAAGTAGACACCTTTTCAGAAAAGAGCCAGGCGGTAGGCAAACAAATTTGAAAAGAGTGTATGAATTCCCGTAAAGATAATTTTCATCTCTTGTCAGTATTGTAGGATAACAGGTAGTACTTCGTCTTTGTGATAAGATAATTGGCCGCAAGGTGAAAAAACGTATACTTTCTGACATATGCGCCCAACGAAGACTCAAATCAGCCTGCGCATCCGCGCAGTCGGATCAGAGTCTTCGTTGTCCGCGTGAAGAAACTTTGCGTCCTTGGCTATCCAAAATGCACCCAATTAAGATTCTGATCAGACTGGATGACCGAAGGTATGTTTTCTGCGGGTCATATTACCGTCTCTTAATTCATTCGGAGTCATCACGAAAACATGCCTATATAATACTGACACCCTTAAACCCCGATTTTATATAGTAAAACTGGGGTTTACAGGGGTATACATTATTTTTCTTATTTCTGCTCAAAAACATACATTTTGGGTACTCGTTAGAACCGCCTCGGCGAGGCAGTTCTAACGAGTACCCACAATCTATGTTTTGAGCAGAAATATGAAAAAAATATCAGAGTTTTTTATCTAAAAAATTCAGTTTTTTTGGAGGTGAAATTTTCTATATATTTGAATAGGCATGTTTTCGTAATGGAGCCATTTTCATGAATAAGAAAACAAAAGTGTCTGCGAAAACTCTGTTTTAAAAGTGGATCAGCTTTTAGAAAAAAAATGATGCGACCAGCAGGCAAATTATAGGTGCCATTTCATGCCTCAGCTCTTGCAAGACTAGTGGTTTTATTTCATCATACCGCGCAGCTTTATCTGGCTTTAGATTCGACAATAATTTGGGTACACCATTCAGGTCTATGGAAATTTCTGGCATTAAAGGGTACTAACATTTCAAATGATCAAAACTGTCATCAAGAGTAGTCCCTTGAATGTACTTCAAACAGATCATCTCCTGACCGATGTTTAAAGGGGACATTTTGGAGCAAACGAAAAAAAAAAAAAAAAAAAAAAAAAAAAAATAAAAATAAAAAGAAAATAAAATAAATAAAGATTAAAACTGCCTGTTTAACAAATTGGACTTTGTCACGGTTTCCCATCACGAAAACATACCTGTATAATTTTGGCTCCCTTAAACCCAACTTTTATATAGTAAAACTGAAGTTTACAGGGGTATGCATTGTTTTTCTTATTTCTGCTCAAAAACATAGATTGTGGGTACGCATTAGAACCGCCTTGCAGAGGCGGTTCTAAAGAGTACCCACAATCTATATTTAGAGCAGAAATATGGAGAATATCAGAATTTTTTGTCTGAAAATTTTCAATTTTTGGTGGTAAAATTTTTAGTATATTTCAATACGTGTGTTTTCGTAATGAGAATTTTATGAGTATTTTAGGGGTAAAACCTGAGAAAACTCCAAGGATATCTAACAAATAATTATTGTATGCAGACTTCAGTTTACTTTTGACAAAATGCATGCCTGAAAAATTGTCTGCCCTTGATACTGTACCTGACCGTGATCTGGTTTTGGTATGTCCCTTCAAGTTTCCGAATCAGACGTTTAATTTCCTGAGTCTCCAGGGTAGACTCCCAGTAAGCATTCTTTATAAATCTATAGTGGGCCGTTATCGGCCCGTAAGGGTAGCTGACGGGCCGATAACGGCCCGCTATAGATTTGTAAAGAATGCTAGCCGGGAGCTCTTTTTTTTACTGACAAACTTTTAACAGGAATAACGGTTATGCCTGAGTCAAAATATGATATAAAAACGCTTCAAATCTCTTCAACACTTTTTTCCTGAAAATTTGATAAAATGTCTATAGTAATTTCTGACATAAATGTTTTGACTGATTGACTGGTGTTTTTTGTTGTTGTTTTTTTTTTTTTTTTCGGTAAAATCAACACGTCCATATAAACATGTTTTAAAGCTAGCCCGGTCCACTTTTCTGTACAAATGAACAGGCATTTGACGGTTAATTTTGGTATCAATTTACTGTAGTGATGTGTATATATGCTTCTAGTACAAAACTAATGTTACACAGTTACACAGAGCACAGTTACTCCTAATTTGCACCAAAAGTGGCACGCTTATCGTACGGATACCTGTGAGCATGTCTTCCGAACGAACGAACTGTGCACTAGATTTGTACGGTCTTCATGTGAATAGACTATTTTATCAACATCCGGTTTTTTATAGGACGAAACGAAAGTTAAATATTTTTCTTTTTCAGTACACAGGAAGAAGTCAAAATGGCTCTCTCTGTTTGTTATTGTAAAACGTAGTATGTCAATATAGACCATGTAACATGTCGGAGGACGGCAGTATAAGAGTATGGGGACCAGTAACGAGGTATGAAAAAAAATCTGGAGGTTCAGATAAGTCGTCCGGTGTTACCGCGCATCGGTTAGTTGTACAGTAGATGTTTTTTCTTTTATCTATCTATCTTCACATTCTGTCCCTTGATGACATTTTAGGCAGGTGCGCTTTCAGGGTACAGGACAACTCGCCCCAAAGACAACTCTCCCCAAGACAACTTGCCCAACTTGCCCCACATAAAACTTGCCCCAAGACAGCTCGCCCCACAAAACATATTCTTTTTTAAGAAAAAAAAAAGATGTAAGCAAATATTCATGTTTACGAAGATCAAAATAGTATTACTCACACAACCTGGCTTGTGTTTATGTCATGTATTATCAAATGGCAATTGTCCCATAGTCTCCCAACAAATTGGATAGGCAAACAGTGAAGACCCCAATCTAACTACTCCCACAGAAGCCGTCTGTACAGCATATACACTCCTTGCCATTCCTCTAATCGTTTCAAGAAGCAACTACATAGAAAGCATTGTATCGGCAAACTTGTAATCAATAAATTGTTTTTGAGACCTCAGGACAACTACCATGATTTTATTATTAAGTATGAAAATAACGAATTGTATAGTGGTGACGGGTCGGACTGGACTACATACTGGCATTCGTTTCAAAAAGCTATATAAAAATATGTCAATATATTAACCTCTTGCTTGCCAGGGGCTTAATTTAACTAACTTTTTATTTTTAACTGTGGACAGGCGTTCTCCTAAATTGCATTTTGGGTTTCAAAATAGTTATATATAGGTAACCATTTTTTAAAAACTTGGTCGAGTCTACCATAAACAGAGGCACTATATTTCTAACTTCGTAATTTTTGCTTCAACAATATCCTAAAACCTTGAATATGCAAACTTTTATTTGAAAATTTATTTATATATATATAATATTTTGACAGAACAAGCAGAAAAGATGGGGTTTTCCAAATCGGCCACCAAACGGTAAACCTCAGATGACACCCAATGCATGACGCCGGCCTGGACATCGCTATTTTAAAGGATAGATTTTTGTAAAACCCATCCAAAAATATAAATTTTGGTTGCACAAGCTTTCAGCTTCAGGGGAGATAAGTACTTAACCAAGAAAGTCAGAGTTGTCTCTTTTGCACATGACATGCCTTCTGGTCCTTATCTATGCCTCTACCAAATATTATGAAAATATTTCAAACCATTCAGAAGTTATGAAGTGCACAAGAATTTAGCTCAGACATTTGTTCAGGGGAGGTAACTTTAAAAAAGAACAAAGAAATTGTCCTTCTTGCATGTGACTTTCTTACCTGACCTGATGTATGTCCCTACCAAATATTATCAAATTATTTCAAACAGTATGGGAGTTATAGCCTGCACAAGACTTCAGTTTCAGGGGAGATAAGTACTTAACCAAGAAAGTGAAAAGAGTCTCTCTTGCACACAGCAACTCCAAAACCGCCAAGGCAGTATGACTCAAATTTGGTACAAATGTTGGTTGGGTAAGCGCATTTCAAAATAGCTAAATCTGCCTCTTGGTTTGATTTGCCATGGCAACAGAAAGCTCCCATATACATTTGTACTTATAATGGAAAAACGGCTAAATTGCTTTTTCTCCATAGCCAGTAATGTGAACCATATTTGGCAGTTATGATCATTGTATGATTGTCTACCCATTTATGTGTTTTATAACCAGTGACCATTTTGTATAGTTGCCATATTTGAACCTCCATATTTTACTGCCTGCTTAACTATCTAAAATAATGTGACAAAAGGGCAAACAAAGTAGACAATAATCCAACTGCTTCATTAGGAGCAATTGGATCCTATCACATGTTAATATGTTATATCATGTAAAAAAATACCATATTCGACCTAAATACCGCTAGTCCTGTAAGCACCCAGTCAAGCAATTTAGTATTCTTTAGATTTCAGCCAGTGTGCTTTTATCTACTTCTTTATAAAAACATATGTTGTGGGTACTCATTTGAATTGCCTCGACAAGTCGAGGCAATTCAAATGAGTACCCACAACATGCTTTTATAAAGAACTCAGAAAATTATATCACATAAGCATCATTTAATACTCTCCTCATGAATCCACTGCTGATCTTTTTTTTAAAGTGTGCCCTTGTTAGATGGATAGTTTTACTACAAGTTTTTCCAGTACTTTTGGATAACCTGAGTGCACAATGAGGTAATTAGGTTGAATATGGTAAAAACCCCAAACACATCTGCAACAGTTTTATTGTTGAATTTACATTCTAGGGCTTACCTGGAGGTGTTCTCCAAATACAAGGACAGTGAGGACAGGGTACCACTGAAAAACCTGAGGAAGGCTTGTAATGACCTTGACCTCTACCCCTCTATGTCACAAGGTATACAGATTTTTCATAAGATGACAAATCCATGTCGAATTATAGAAGTTATAGAAGACTTTCTTATGTGACCATATTATGTCCAAACAACTCTGCACGTCCATCAATACTCATAATCATGCTAATGAACTTAATGCTTTGCAGACTGGATAAAAATTTCAGCAGATGACATTTTGAAATATTTTTCTTACACTCACAGAAAACAGGTTGTGACATTTTGATTTCATGCAAATGGTCTGAATGGAGATAACTTGCATGAAATGTCAAATCTTTGTTGTCTTGGAATAATAAGACAAATGTCATCAATTTGTCTCAGTCTGATAGTTAGCATGCTCATAGTGTGTTTTGGTTTATGCTTCTTATCTTGCTAAACAATTTAAGGACTCTTTTCATATTTTGCATAAATGTTGATATTGATGAGATACTGCAGTAGAGAAAAATAAGGGCCTAGGGGTTCATTCCATAACAGTGAATTCCCTTTGTTCTTCTTCAAAAAATGCTTTACCATGACTGTATAGTGCATAACAGGGTGAAATTGACTCTTTTCAAAGTATTTGTTGAAGCAGTCTGATACCCAGCAGACTCATTACAGACATATTGAACATGTGCATAAAGCAGTTTGCTATGTGAAAAAATCATTTTTGACATACTGACAGCCACTTTAACCCTTAAAGTGCCAAGAAAACCTGCATCTGAAAATGCCGTCTGTTTATGTTGTCTGCTGAATATTCTTGCAAACTTCTCAAAGCTATTTTTTGCTTACCGGCAAACAGTGTGGACCCAGATCAGACTGCTCCTAAAGGAGCAGTCTGATCTGGGTCCACACTGTTTGCAGAAATGACTTTTAAAATCACAAGCAGAAGACACAGCAGACAACAATTTTTGTGATTGGAGCTTTAAGGGTTAATTTAACTATTGTCCATCCATATGTCTCTGTCTGTATTGATTTCTCCTACATGTACCACCTGAAGCAAATGTACATTTTGTTACATTGCTTTCAGTGCCCAGAAGGCAGTCATTACCTTGAGGGGGTGGGTGTGTGTGTGGTGGGGGCGGCGGGAGGGTATTTAATAAGCACTGCTTACGGTAAATGTCCTAAAATTTTGAACACTTTATTCTCTACTATTCTGGCCTAAATTCTGCTTCTTATGCACTTGTTTCTTAAAATACTTAGTGGAATGGCAAACAGTGTAGACCCTGATCAGACTGCTCCTTTAGGAGCAGTCTGATCTGGGTCTGCACTGTTTGCATATGTCATTTTATCAGAAACTTTAGTGTTCGAATTTTTAGGACATACTGTATTGACACTTATTGTTTTATGCTTGTTCTGTCTTTAGTTCATGAGATGGTAAACTGTGCTGTAGAGTATGGAAGCCCATGTGAGCCAGAGTACATTACATATGGAGAGTTCTGTGTTCTTGTGGCTGAGCTACAGATCTATTACTCCATGAAGTAAGTATGATACACACTTCCCTTCTACCAGTAATAGCCAGGCTCCATAGTGCAGTTGGAAGCATGTCTGATAGCAGATTCAGGGATGGTAAGTTCCAATCCCAGCTCAGCCACATAAATTTCCTTGAGATTCTTGAAATAATTTCTAGAAGGGTAGTTGTCAGTTATTGGCAAAAATATGTGCACAACATACTGGTTTAACATTTCAGACTACATTTGTAGTCCGCTTCGTTTTTTTTTTTTAACAAACTATTGATTGGAAAGAATATTTATATGAAAGCTGAAAGGCTGAATGTCAAACAGCATAGATCCTGATGAGACGGCTCATTATGAGCCGTCTCATCTGGATCTAAGCTGTTTGCAAAAGCCTATTATTATTGCCTGTGGCAGTGAAAGAGTTAACTGCTTAGAGGATTAAGCCTGCCCAGAAAGAATGTGTGAATAGGTTAACTAACTAGCTTGAAATGAGTTTAACAGTATTGACAGGGCCATAAAACTCCAAATTGAATGAAATGAAAACAAAAACCAGCCAGAAATATCCAGGTCTGAAGTTATAGCATAGCTCCAGATAAGAGAGGTATCCAGATAATGTTGTGGGTTTTTTTTGTTGTTGTTTTTTTTTTTTTTTTTTTTTTGTTGATTTTTTTATTTCTCCATAAAAAGGTATGTTGTAGGTACTCATTAAAAGCACCTTGGTACAACGTGTTTTTGTGGAGAAATAAGTAAAAATATCAGTGCCTTTTTAGCTCACCTGAGCACAGTGTGCTTAAGGTGAGCTATTCTGATCACCCTGTGTCTGTAGAGCATTGTCTGTAGTCAGTCATCAACAATTTGTTTTAAATGACAGCTCCTCTTACTACTGGACCAATTTTCACTAAACTTTACAGGAGTGTATCACTCATGGCCTTTTACCAAAATTGCTCTGTCATGCTTGGCTGAAGAAGGTGGCCACCAGAGCTAAAAATAGTGAAAAAATCTTCAAACAACATTTCCTCCTAGGCCAGTGACTGGATTCCAAAGTAATTGCACAGAAATGTTCCTCTTATACCTCTGTACCAAAATTGCTCAGATAGTTTTTCTCCACCAAACAATATGGCCTCTAGAGCAAAAAATTAAAAAACAAAAAAAAAAAACAAAAAAAAAAAAACAACAACAACAACAAAAAGACATGTTTAGTCCACATCTCCACTTAAACCAGTGACCCGATCACTTCTACAAGCTGTGTAACATCTTGAGCTCAGGTGAGCGATCCAGGGCCATCATTGTTGTAAAAAAAAAAAAGCCCCTTATCTGCAGCTATGTATTGATAATAATTTACATGTTTTTAGTTTGTCCATGCTGATGTGATAGTGCATGGGCCCTGTGTTTGTTTGTGTTGGGGTTTAACGACACGTCAACCCTTGTGGGTCATTTTCTGTCGTCTCCCAGAGAAAGGGAGAAGAGAGATAGAAGAGATAGTAGAGGAGATGAAAGAGAGGGACAGGGGAGAAAGAGGAAAATGAATGAAAGTGAAGAAACAAGAAATAAAAACATTCCCCCTCTACCCTTACCTGCTGCAAAGATAGCAGGCCTTGCCCAATTGTAAACCAATATCAGTTGGACGCCCAGGTGACGCAAGATACACGACAACATGGGCCCTGTGTAAGTAATGTGAAGTTCATTTGTTAGAGGTGAGAAAGAGGCTGTGTGAGGTTGCCATGGCAGAAGGTAAATATTATAGGATTGGCCCATGATTTCTATTTCTATTAAGTTATTAAAAATAGTTTAATGTTTTTTGTGACATTTTGCAATGTTTTTTATATTGATCTTCATTCTGTTTTATCAGAACATTGCTGTTTTAACCCTAGTCCTGCTGAATAAATTAAGATGCCGTGCCCATTTCTAATTTTCAGTCAATCAGATTACTTGATCTGGATTGTTGCTACAAATTCACATACTTAACAGCAAACAGTGCAGATCCAGATCAGTTGGCTTCTTCAGAAGCCAACTGATCTGGATCTACACGGTTTGCAAAGGCAGGGTGTATCTGGGTTCAGCAGGACTATGGTTAACTTCCGACTTTGGATCACAAGGTCCCGGGTTCGATACCCACAGGGCCTACTGTTTTATACTGTACCATCCTCATGACTGCCCATGACCTCTTAAGAGGTCATGGTCAGATACTTAAAATTTTCATGATAACTCTTTACATTAAAGTTTTTAAAGTTCTGCATCTCTCGACCCACTAAAATGAATTTACTTGATTCTAGGGTTGATGTTAGATACTAATCCAGGGGTTTGTTAAATATGGGCTTCACCCCACTTAATTACCTTGAGAACAAGGTCATCGACTTCTGAATACTCTCCTTATCTGGGCCTACAATGAAAGAGATTCTAACTGGTTATCATGAATGGATAAAATAAATATGTTAACTGATGACTTGATATGGAGGAGTATTTGATGATAATTCTGGGATAATTTTCTCCAGTTCTCCATTTAAACATGTTGTGGGTACTCATTAGAAGTGTCTTGGTGAGATGCTTCTAATGAGTACCCACAATATATGTTTTATGGAGAAAGCTTAGGCACTTCTAATGAGTACCCACAACATATGTTTTTAGAAAGAAGTAAGCAAAATTACTCCCAGAGTTATCACTAAATCTCCTTAACAAGTCCTCTGTTAACTGACAGAAATGTTATCATCCATTTTCTGGCGAAAGAATGTGCACAATACTGGTTAACCGCTTAGAGGACTAAGCCTGCCCAGTAAACGTGTGGTTAGGTAAACTGACCACGCTCGACATGACCCCATTGGGTTGACTGGGCCGTAAATCCTCAACACAAACAAAAACAAATTATCATCCATACTTTTTAATTTCAGCCCAGTAGCTCCAAAACCACTGAGTCTTGTTAAAACACGGTCAGATCAGTACCATGGCAAGAGAAAGAAAAGAGGTATGTTTGAAGTGTCCTATCTTGTTTGGTTGCTTTTGAATAACTGTTGTAGAAATACATACTTTATTTACCCTAAATATATGATGTTCAATACACAAAAAAGGCCCTTATACAATTTGCGGACAACGTAGGTCCAGATCAGCATGCACATCCGTGCAGACTGATCTGAGTATTGTCTGTTCATCGACATATACTACAATATCCATTGATTCTGTAAGACGAAAATGAAGGCCCAGATCAGCATGCACTTATGCACAGGCTGATCTGGGCTTGCATTGTCTGCAAATTTCATAAGGGCCTTTTTCGTGCATTGTGCATCATATGGACATCTTATCCTTTTACCTTACTTGTTAAAAAATCTGAACAAATTCATTATACTACCTGTTGGCGTATCTAAAAATTTCTGGGCCCAGTTGTTCAAAGCTAACGACGTCGTTAGTTAATGATTCGTTAAAATTAACACTGATACGCAAATATGCTGAAACTTTTTGCTGAAAAAATGTGAGTAAGCACTCACATTTTTTCAGCAAAAAATACCAGAATATTTTATATTGATTCAGCTAAAACAATTAACGAAATGACCCTTAATGAGCTCGTTAAGCTAACGATGCTTTGAACAACTGGACCCTGGATGAGTGGGTAACAGTGCAGACCCAATCAGACTCCTCATTCTGCAGCATCTGATTGTGTCTTCACTGCTTAAGCCTGTTTGTCTGAATACTTAGGGTAAATTTGGTATTGCAAGGTGCATTTGTAACATTTTTGTCACCATGTTTTGTTCATTAGCACATCTGTAGGTATCACTTCAGGTAAAGGCAGAAATCATTGTTAAGTTTTGTTATTTTTTGCCAAAATATACTTCATGGTTTTCACCAGGGAGGCAATTCTGCAGATTACCCATAGGATTTATTTTGTTAAAAAAAATAACAAAAAGTATCCTGGGCCCTGTTGTTCAAAGCATTGCTAGCTTAACGAGCTCATTAGTGGTCAAAATGTTAACTGTTCTAGTAAGTACAATATCTGATTCACAGGTATTTTTGCTGAAAAAAAATGTGAGTAGCTTTTGCAAATGCAAAAGCTACTCACATTTTTTCAGCAAAAATATTAGCATATATGTCATATTGAATGATCAAAGTTTTAAAGATACGTTAACTAACGACTTTATTAGTTTTGAACAACTTGGCCCTAGTGCATATATTATTTCCTCAGTTGTCATCCTATCAGTTAAAGGATACACATGAAGTGAGAGCACGCTTTTTTGAAACTGTTTACTTTTCAAAAGGGAAGGAATTTTCCTTAATAGGAGTAGATTCTTCCCTTGAAGAGTAGCCCCATTTCTGAACAGATTCATATACCAGGGAAGCTAATTCTCTTTTACTTGAACAGATGTAAACATTTACAAGAATTGAATCAGTGGATACTGTAGGTACTCTAAATATTGGGGCACATTTACCATTCTTCTCCTAAAATTTGAACGTCCATTTTACTTTATGTTGGTGTTTCTAAAACTTGCTGGATGTATGGCAAAGAGTGTTGACCCTGATCAGACGCCGCATTCTGTGGCGTCTGATCTGGGTCTACACTGTTTTCAAAGGCTTACCTGTCTCAATACTTAGGGTGAATACAGTATACAGTTTGACAAGAGCCTGCTGCTTGCGTGAATAAATATTATATACAGTTTGACAAGTGCTTGTATTGCTTACAAAACATCCTACATTTTCTACTAGTAATTGTTATGTTATAGAATAAAAATGCATTCCATCTGGTGCATACTTTGCATCTACTCTGCTTTCTGCATCTCTCAGAAAGCCAGTTTACCTTTTATCAAAACTATCTATGAACTGAAGTTTTATTCTGTTCATTGATTTGTTGGTTTAAAAAAAAAAAATCGAAAATTCCTATTTTTTCCCGCATAAAAATGCCTGCAAATTATGCATAAAATGATAGGGTTAGTAGTTTAAATGCAGGTTTTCAACAAATTCAAAATTAAAGTCCAAACTAATAGTCAATTTTTTATGCCTCTCACCCTGTCAAAGGCAGCAGTGGGGCATATAGGGTTTCACCGTGATGCTAAGTTACATGCGCATGTCAAGTTCGTAATCAGTGTCTAACAAATTTTCAAGCTTACATACAAATTCACATTCACATATACATCCGCATTTCTCTTGGAGGTTGTATTTTGGGTACCTTTTATGCTAGAAAATTGAAATTTGGTTTGCAACTTACCCAGACCGTTACCTTTAACTCTGTGGTAGAATTGCTCCTAGGTCATGCCATAGGGTGGGGCTAGGGGTCAAAATGTGTAACAGGTCAGATTTTACGTTAAAATTTACATTGATAGTAACGTCCACGTTTCCCTTGGAAGTCATAACTTGGGTACCTTTTATGCTAGGAAGTTGAAATTTGGTATGCTACTTACCCAGACATAAATTTTAAATTCTGTGCTAGACTTGCTCCTGTGTCATACCCTGGGGTAGGGCTAGGGGTCCAAAGGGCATGGGCATTTGTTGACTTTGGACACGTGTCTAGTTCATTTAGAATAGAACACTAAGTGAAAACTTCTTTCTGAAGGATGTCGAAAGAGGAGTAACTTTTGTCAAAAGCATACAAGAATAGCTATATATTTTATCATGAGCATATGCAGCAAATAAGATTAAAGAATGAATCAGCTTCAGACAAGGCTCTATTTTTGACCATAAAGTACGAATATTTTCTTATTTTTCATGAAAACATATCGTTATATTGGGGATACTCATAATAAGCATCTCTCTCAGGCATTTCAAGGAGTACCCACAACATACGATTTCATGGAGAAATAAGAAAAATATTTGGATATCCCATGTTATCTGGAGCTATGATTAACAAATATTCAAACAGAAGCATGTGCAACATGCAAGAAATAATATGATGTGCATCACACGATAAGGGCCCTATGCCATTTGTGGACCCAGACCGGCCTGCACATCCATGGTCTGATCTGGACATTCTATGTTTGTCAACATATACTACAGTATCTGTTGATTCTGTTAGTGGCCAATGAAGAGCCAGATCGGGGGTGGTCGGGTGGTGCGAAGGTGCTGTGTATCTTACATCACCGGGGCGTCCAACTGATACTGGCTTACAGTTGGGCAAGGCCTGCTATCCTTGTAGTGGGTAAGGGTAGAGGGGGAATGTTTTTATTTCTTCTGTTTCTTCACTTTCATTCCTGTTCCTCGTTCTTCCCTGTCCCTCTCTTTCATCTCCTCTACTCTCTCTTCTTATCTCTTTTCTCCCTTTCTCTGGGAGACGACACAAAATGACCCTCAAGGGTTGACGTGTCGTTAAACCCCAACACAATTAATCAAAAGAGCCAGATCAGCATGCATGAATGTGCAGGCTGATCTGGGCCTGCAGTGTCCACAAATGGCATAAGGGCCCTTTTCTTGCATTGTATGTTTTTTTTTCAAGAGTGGGTGCTGCTAGAATATTTTTATGAAAATACATGATCATACATTTAATCTGGTGCATGCCTTACAGACAAGATTGAATGCTTGTGTTATTGAATGCTTTTTTTGTGTACAAGAACTAATACATTTGACAAGAGCATTTGTTGCACACAGAAGCTGATACATAGTTTACTTAATTAGTGTACAACCATAGGAAGGAAAGTTATCATTAACCCTTGTCCTGCTGAGCCCGGATATACCCAGTCTTTGCAAACAGTGTAGATCCAGATCAGTTGGCTTCTGAAGAAGCCAACTGATCTGGATCTGCACTGTTTGCCATTAAGTATGCAAATTTATAGCAACAATTCAGATCAAGTAATCTGACTGGCTGAAAATTAGAAGTAGGTGTGGCGTCTTAATTTATTCAGCAGGACAAGGGTTAAAATATCATGTTTAACTCAGCTCTGAAGGTAATGCCATTTCTGCTTGCAATGTTTTTATTTATTAGCATACTAGGTAATAACTTCACCAGAAAACATTTTGAATTTAGGATTTGAAAATGTCAAAGCCTATTTTCTGGGAAGATGTAATCAATCTGCTGAATTAGCTCATAGAGTGGGAAAGGTTAATATAAGAGAGGATTAAACATAGCTCTACATAAAATGCTTTATTTTGAATCATATTCTACATTAAAACAAACCAGAGGTGAAGGGTGTCATATTGTTCCTGTCTAGATCTCATTAGCATTGGTTAAGTATTGACATTGGCATCGGCATGACAGTTTTTTGTCTGCACAATATCTCCTGAACCTGCTGGCAGACTTTCATCAAAGCTACAGGGGTACATGTACATCAAATGACCATTGGGACAAGCTTTAAAACAAATTAGAATTTGACTTTAGTCCCGCTGAACCTGGGATATACCATGCTTTTGCAAACTGTAGATCCAGATCAGTTAGCTTGGAAGAAGCCAACCAATCTGGATCTGCACTGTTTGCTATTAAGTGTATGAATTTGTATCAACAACCTACATGTAGATCAATTAATCTGATCAACTGTAAAATAGAAGTGGGTGTGGCATCTTAATTTATTCAGTATGGCAATGTTAAAAGCTTGTCACAGAACAAATAGTGTCAAAATTAGCCAAATTAAGGTTGTGTGCAGAATATCTTTTGAATGATGTACATTTTTTCATCAAATTTGCAGAATACTTCATTGGGACAAGCATTATAGCTGATTAGATTTTGGTGATCCTGACATCATTTTCAAGGTCAACAGGACAAATAGTATCATTTATGTCAGATTTATGTCATTGGCAGAATTTCATCAACTACGCAGGGATACATCATTGTATCAGTAGAGAAGGAAAGAAATATGTATCGCAGTCACTTGAAGTTTAGCTGATCAATTTTTCCATGTATCTTATGGGGACTGGATTGGATACATTCTTAAAAGAGCTATCCAAAATTTTGGGACAGACAGGCCTGAGCAAACAATGTAGACCCAGATCAGATACTGCAGAATGCAGTGTCTGATCAGGGTCTACACTGTTTGCCACTCATCCAACACAATTTCAGACACATCAAGGCATAATAAAATAGATTGTGTTTTAAATTTTTAGGACAAGTATGGTGAGGAGTTAAGGGTAAATACTTAGGGTAAATACAGTCCTCTAAGAGGAAGGAACTTGCTTCATTGAAAGTGTAATGATTCCCCTTAAATCAAGAGAATCAGGTGCAATATCAAAGATACCGCTTTTAAGGGGAATACATACCGTAATTATCCTAAGTATTGGGACACCTTACCTCCTTACCTTACTTGTCCTGAAATTTGAACCAGTCCATTTTGCTATCTTTTAATGTGTGTAAAAATTGCTGATTGAATGGAAACAGTTTAGACCCTGATCAGACGCCACATTTTGTGGCGGCATCTGATCTGGGTCTACACTGTTTACTCAGGCCTGCCTGTCCCAGTAAATAGGGTTATTACAGTACACTTGGAAGATTTTTTGCCACTTTTGAGAAAGGGGGCAACTTGTTCTGCTTTTCTGTGCATGAAGTCCCTTCTGAAAATGGTTCTGCTATAAAAGGAAAGAATTTGCTTCCAAGAGTTGTAGATTCTTTACTATTACATTAGATACCTTTTTGCAAGGGAGGCAAACAATTTTGAAAGAGTTTTCTCCCCTTAAGGTGTATCATTTCCCCATAACTATCCAGACTTTGGATGTGTGCATTAATTGGTTAGTTAAAATTTTTAGTGCCTGTGATATTTATAAAGAGCCTTTTCCTGTCATCTGTAAATTTTCAATGACTTGAACACATAATGGCTTGTTTACCATGGATGATTTGAATTTGTTTTTTGAGTCCCTAGGAAATCCTCATAAAAAAAACAACAACAAATATTTAGGGATATTTCAGGGAAATTTTCTTATTTTATCATGAAACTGTATGTTGTATGTACTCTTTAGAATCACTTGGATGAGACAACTTGAATGAGTACACTCAGCATACCATTGTTTTATAGAAGATCAAAAAGACATCCCTAAAATATCTCCCTTTGCCTCCTGCCGTGGCGTTATGGTAACCCTCAGTGGCTCTAAGTACACATGTCTAGAACAAACACCCATGGTCCCAAAGATGTTCCAGAAATTGAAGATTGACTGTATTTTCAGTATTTCCAGTTCCACAACAAATAAGACCAGTCATTGAAAGAGGTATTGAACACAACTTACACAAAGGAGTTAGTAAAGTTCCCTGTTACACAAAATTAGTTTGACTTTCCTGGTGATTGAATACTAGATGTTCCTTAACTTTTTTCTTGAGTGTTTCCTCCTGTAAATTAAATTCGGGATTCTAATTTCCTGGGATTGAGAATGTGAAAATGGTTATCTACACTCTACCTAGCAAACACACAATGTCATTACAACATCGCTGCAACGTCATGATGTTGTAACGATGTTGTTGCTATGTTGTGTGTTTGCTGGGTATATGATGTATGATGCACAACATGGAAAAAAGGCTCTTATGTCATGTGCAAACAGCAAATATCCAGATCAGCATGCGCTTCCCTGCACTTCTCTGTTCGTGGACATATTATACAGTATCTTTTGATTCTGTAAAAGTGCAACGAAGGCCCAGACCAGCCTGTGCATTTGCACAGGTTGATCTGGGCCTTCATTGTCCGCAAATTGCACAAGGGCTGTTTTCATGCATTGTGCATCATATACCATCTTTACTCTAATTATTTGGTCTTCTTTATGCTTTACCTTACTTGTCCATTTAATATCCATTGATGTGTCTAAACGCTGCAGGATTAGTTTCAAACAGTTTCTGACACCCGTCTGTACTACACAGGCCTGTCTGATTTAATTACTTAGGATAAGTACAGTAAAGTAAGAACTGGAAGAGATGACATATTCAGTCAGCCCACACATCAGTGCAGTCTGATCAGGATCTTCACTGTTTATAGTCTGTAATATACAGATATATTTCTTGTTTCTCCACAAAAAAAACAACATATGTTATGGTTACTCATTAGAACTGCTATGGGGCACTTCTAATGAATACTTACAGCATGAATATGTTTTACTTGGAGAAAAAAGAAAAATATTAGCGCTTTTTGGTTGAAACAAAAGTGTCATGTAGCACTATGATGTCAGTGTCAGAGAAAGTAGAAGGCATTGATCAGATGTCTTAATGCTCAGCTTTCTAGGTAAAATTTTAGCAGATGACATATTGAAATATTTTTCCCAGGAAACAGATTTTGACATGTCATGCAAATTTTCTCCAATGGAGACAATTTGCATGAAAGGTCTAATCCTGTTTTCTGGAAAAATTAAGACAAATATCATCAGTTGTTTGTCTGCTGAATTTGCCCAGAGAGTGATGAAGGTTAAACAGGTCTGTATTCTAGGCCTCTCTTTGTTTTGTTTATGTCATAAGCTGCATTTTTCCAGCTTCCTCATCCAGGTTTGTTACTTTACCTGACTCTATGAGTTACAGGAAGAGTGATTGTCATTCTCACAGTGGTGTTGGAGTTTGTGTTGTCTCACTTATTGTTTAAGTTTTGTTTGATACTAGTTATGCTGCCTATATTTAATGCTGCAGATGCATAGCTCAAGATAAAAGGAATATCCAGGGCCCAGTTGTTCAAAGCTAACGATGTCGTTAGTTAACGATTCGTTAAAATTTACATTGAGTAATACGCAAATATGCTGAAATTTTTTGCTGAAAAAATGTGAGTAGCTTTTGCAGTGCAAAAGCTACTCACATTTTTTCAGCAAAAAATATCAGAATATTGTATATTGAATCTGCTAAAACAGTTAACGAAATGACCCTTAACGAGCTTGTTAAGCTAACGACGCTTTGAACAACTGGGCGCAGATACATATTTTTTCCTTATTTCTCTACAAAAACATATGTTAAGGGTATGCATGAGAAGTGACTCGCCAAGGTGCTTCTAATGGGCATAGGAGCCTGAAGTTATATTTTCCTTGTTTTGTTAACCCCATTACGAAAACACGCCTATTCAAGTATATTGAAAATTTCACCACCAAAAACTGAAAGTTTTCAGATAAAAGGTCTGATATTTTTCATACTTCTGCTCAAAACATAGATTGTGGATACTGGTTGAGGCAGTTCTAATGAGTACCCACAATCTATGTTTTTGAGCAGAAATAAAAAATGATGTATATCCCTGTAAACCCCAGTTTTACTATATAAAAGTGGGGTTTAAAGGGATAAAAATTATATAGGCATGTTTTCATGATGCTATATGAGTTTAAAAAAAATCAAAGGAGGGACACTTCACAGTTCATAAAATAGATTTAGGTCGTAAGTAACCAACATGCAGACTAAATCATATGCTCTTATTAGTGCAAACAGGGCCATTAATTCTCCGCCACAGATTACATTGGGCTTTAGCTCGCCCATAGATATTACATCACAGGGGTTTAAATCACCAAACAAACCTCCAGACAGTCACTGGATACGTTAGCCATTCTGTTTACAGATGTCATCTACTGGTAAATCACTATTTGTGATCTGATTGGCTGATGGCTTTGAGGTTAAAAAGAAGTGACGTATTTCAACCAGTTGGATCACGAATGCAAATTACCTCTGATTCGCATCAACAAACATGATGGCAAATGTATCCAGTAACCGTTTGGAGGGCGGCTCGGTGGATTAAATCAATTTACTGTTGTATAAACGATCCACTGCCAACTGCAAGGTGCAGCGGAGAATTACTGGTTCCATTTGCAGTAACAAGAGCATATAAACTAGTCTGAATGCAATTACTTGCCAAGATATCAACCTGAAATGTATTTTATTCAGCTGTTCAGTGTCTGTCCATCGTTTTTCTTTGAAAATCATATAGTCATTTAAATGTTAAAAATAACTTCAAGCTCCTGTGCTAATGGGTACCCCAACACGTTTTGTGGAGAAATAGCAAAAATCTGAACCTATTTTGGTTGAAAAAAGAGCCTTATCTGGAGCTTTCAAAGGGTAGCTAGCACTATTTCATTTGGTGCACACATTGTGACACACATATTTGCACATACCTAGGGTGACAAAAACTCCAAGTTCATAGACTTAGGAACTTCAAAATTGTCCCCAAGGCTGGACCTTTGTTTGCTGTTAACCCTTTTACACCTGTGTTTCTGAAGTGAATTCTTCCATCCTTGGATTTGGACATGTCCATGTTTGCAAATAGGGGTTTCAGTCTAAAAATCATAAACAGAATGACAAACAATGTAGAACCTGTGTGATGGTTCAATACAAACCATCTCATCTGGATCTACACTATTTGCATAGCTATCTGTTTTGATCTGCCGGGTTGAAAGGGTTAAATCTTAAATACTACTTATACTTCCTATCTGTATGAAATTAGCAGTACTAATTTTGTGTTGAACTAAAACAGTATTGTCTGTCCATATTATAAGTTATAACAATATAATGATTGACCAAACTGACTGTTTGTTTGACTATTACCTTTAATAGTCATTAATATACATTTAATGTACAATATAGGTATGACAATCCATAAGGCCAAATAAAAAAATAATGTGTGTTTAGGATAACCGTAACATACCAAATTTCCTGGTGAAAGCAAGCTATTTTTTTCAGGTTTCAAAAAATAAATAGGTGTTACTGGGATAAAATCTTTATATGAAATATTTGGACATTAGTAGGTCTGAGTAAACAGTGTAAACTCAGATCAAACTGCTCCTATAGGAGCAGTTTGATCAGAGTCTGCACTGTTTGCCATTCTGTCTGTACTTTTCGACAAATCAAAGGGTTGTTAAACAGACATGGTAAAATTTTATGGTGCTAAGCCCAAATATATTTGGCACTTACAGTATCATATCATCATAATTGGATTTTTGATTAACGTGCAGGTACAGGGGCAACATCCATATCAGTGGGCCCCCTTCCAGATAGCTGGCTTGCTGCACGCATGGCAGATCTCACACCTGATCTCCAGGTACGTCTATCATGAGGGTTGATAGCCGAGAGCTTCCACTCTCTGCAATCCCTCTCTGTCAGCTGCTTTCATGTCATTTTGGGCCTCCCAGGCCCACGCTTTCCATCAACTTGTATGTCAAAGGCTGTCTTGACTGCACCACTGGAGTGTTCCACATGTCCATACCATCGGAGTCTTCTCTCCTTCAGAATGAGGTCCAGCTCCTCAATGCCAAGCCGCACAAGTAGCTCATTGGACCTGGTGGTGACAATGTCTTGCGGCCTGATATTACAGATCTGTCTGATCATTGCCCTGTCATTTCGTTGCAGATGCTGGAGGTTCGGCTTTGTCAATGGCCAAGTCTCGCTGGCATGGAGCATTGCGCTCCGCACACAAGAGCTGTACACACGGCCACGTGTTTTGAAAGAGAGGTGGCGTGAAGAGGGGACTGGTAGCAGATCCTTGAACTTCTTCCAGGCAGTTTTCACACGTGTTGTGGTTGAAAGTTCACAGCCACCTGCTGCTGAGAGCATGTCTCCTAGATAGCAAAAGGAAGCTACCACCTCAAGCTTGTCAGGTCCGACCTGGACGTCCTTCTGTGGTCTGCCATCCAAGGGGCGTGCAGTTCCCTGGCACCGTGTACATTTGTAGTTAGGGTCCTTTTTCAAGCACTTGAGCCCACTGCATTTCTTGTGCACCCAGTGCTTGCAGCCATTGCAGAAGATGCTGTTGCTGCCCACTCCAGTGCGACAGACAGCACATGGAAACTCACCTGAACTCTGCAGGAGGACCAGTCCCGTACCGCAGATCATGATCTTTGTCTTTCCTGCATTTACTCTCAGTCTTTTCTTCTCCATTGCTTCTTTCCAAGTCAAGAGCCCCTGACACATTCCTCAAGCGATTCAGCGATAATAACAAGGTCATCGGCATAGAGGTCCTCCCAGGGGACCCCAGAGCGGAACTCTCGTGATAAGGCTTCAAGCACAATGATGAAGAGCAGCGGGCTGAGTACTGATCCTTGGTGAACACCAACCTTCACTTCAAACTCTTCACTGTACCCCTCACCAACACGGACACGGCTCCGTGCATTTCCATACATCTCCTGCACCAGTCGCACAATCCACTCCTCCACACCAAGTTTTCTCATCGCCCACCAGATGACCTTCCGAGGTACTCAATCAAACGCCTTCTCCAGGTCTATGAAAGCCATGCAGAGTCTCTTATTGGCAGCTAGATACTTCTCTTGCAGCTGCCTGACAACAAAGATTGCGTCTGTAGTGCCTCTGCCTGGGACGAAGCCAAACTGGGAATCGTCGATTGACACCAACTGTCTGATGAGGCCGTCCACAATCCTCTCCAGGATTTTCATAACCTGCTCTGTAAAATATATAAAAAAAAAAAAAAAAAAGTAAAAAAAAAAAAAGAAAATAATCTACCCTGCCTATTTTTTCCTAACATGTTACCCTAAACACACACATTTGTTTTATTTGCCCTTAGTCCTGCATCACACACATTTGTTTTATTTGCCCTTAGTCCTGCATTTTACATGATACAGCTGCTCACACACCTTTATGGGTAATACCTGTTTGCACTAATGATAAATGAACATTTGTATGCTTATGCAAATTATAATCCAGAGATCAAATGCACAGGTCAGTTTGGTCAGTCTATACACATTTGTGTATACTAATGAGAAAGGGATACTTTTTCAGGGGAAGTAACTCTAGCAACATTGTTTTTGCTCCCTCTGAAAAGGGGTCTACTCTAAAAGGAAAGAATTTGCTCCCGAGCGCAAATCGTTCCTTTAATAGTAGAGTGACTCCTTTTCAGAAGGGAATTAGTGTCAGAAAAGCCAACAGGAAGATACAAAAGTTTTCTCTTCTCCCTTGTACAAACTGGCAGAAACTCTTTTAAGTGAATCATGTCATCTTAAATCACACTACTACTAACTGTATGTGTTAAATAAGAATAAAAGCCATGTCATTTGAAAATAGCCATTATATTATATGTGAAAAACTAAGGTTCAGGTGAGCCTGCCCAGTGACCAAAAAAGTTGAAACAACGTCGATTCAAAGTTGATTCAACATCTTGATGTTGAATCAACATTGAATTGACGTTGTTTCAACATTGTGTCCCTGCTGGGTGCACATGTTCACTGGCATAAGTGGTAGGCCAGAGAGAAACTTCAGCTGAAGAATTAGACATGTAGCCTCACTAAGGGGCAGGGCATGCTGACTGACATGGCTTATGATACTGCTTGGCTGCAGAATTAATGATAGAAACATACAAGTTTTGTAAATGATTTATGTGATCTGAAAGAAAGAAAATAATATCCTGCTGCATGTTTTCAGAGAGTCTAGCTCACTTTGAAGGTATGTTAGCTCACGTATACAAAACTAATAGGGTTTATATCCATTATAATCCTTCACCCATGTATACACCTACACAGCTGTAAATAAGAGGGAAGCCAGGGTCCAGTTGTTCAAAGCATTGTTAGCTGAACAAGCTTGTTAATGACAAATTCATCAACTGTTGTAAGTAAGGTATTTTCAAATGCATTGATATTTTTGCTGCAAAAATGTGAGTAAATGCTACTCACATTTTTTCAGCAAAAATATCAATGTTTTAGCCATATTTCAGGATAGAAATTTTAATGTCATGTTAGCTAACAACTTAGTTAATTTTTTAACAACTGGGTCCTTATTTCTTTATGAAGACATGTTGTGGGTACTGAGGCATTCCTGATGAATACCTCAACATTCTGCAGAGCCTTGGTGTCATTGCCCCTCTAAAAACACAGACAATGCAATAAAAATGCATCTTCTGGCATGTAACTATTTCACTGTCTAAAAACTTGTGTGAGGGATGAAAAACAGTTGGAGTGAATTGCTTCGCTGATAATCAGTCAGAGTTTGATTTAACGTCAGTTTTCATCAGTTAACGATGACCCATTGCAAAAGATTTTAGTTAGCTAGAAGAACTTATGAGCAACTTTTAAGTTTCATAAACCTGTCATTGCAGAAAAAAAAAAAAAAATACAATTTGAACATTCCTCCATCTTATCAGCTTGATACTTAACCCTTTTCCTGTGTTTCTGAATTGGACTGTTCCATTCATAAATTTGGACTTGTTAACTGATGCAAATAGGGGTTTCAATCTAAAATCATAAAAGAGAATGGCAAACAGTGTAGATCCTGATGAGACAGCTCATTATGAGCTGTCTCATCTGGAGCTACCCTGTTTGCATGGTATCTGGTTTTGGTCTGCCAAGCTGAATGGGTTAAAGTCTTTAGCATCCTAATGGGATTGCTGACATGGCCAGAATTGCTACCACAGTTAACCATATATCAAATTAGAGTGTCATACTGCACTGAACCATGTATCAAACCAGGGAGTCATATCACAGTTAATTATGTAGCATTTCAGAGTTTCATACCACAGTTAGCCATGTAGCATATCAGAGTGTCATACCGCAGTTAATCATGTATCACACCAGGGTGTCATACCACAGTTAACCATGTATCATATTGGAAAGACATAGCACAGCTAACGATGAAGCACATCAAGATGTCATACCACAGTTAACCATGTATCAAATCAGAGTGTCATACCACAGTTAACCATGTATCATATTGGAAAGACATAGCACAGCTAATGATGAAGCACATCAAGATGTCATACCGCAGTTAACCATGTATCAAATCAGAGTGTCATACCACAGTTAATCATGTATAATATTGGAAAGACATAGCACAGCTAATGATGAAGCACATCAAGATGTCATACCGCAGTTAACCATGTATCAAATCAGAGTGTCATACCGCAGTTAATCATGTATCACACCAGGGTGTCATACCACAGTTAACCATGTATCATATTGGAAAGACATAGCACAGCTAATGATGAAGCACATCAAGATGTCATACCACAGATAACCATGTATCAGATCAGAGTGTCATACTACAGTTAACCAGTATCACACCAGGTGTCCTACCACATTAAACCATGTATCACAGCAGGGAGCCATACCACAGTAAACCATGTATCAAATCAGTGTGTCATACCACAGTTAACCATGTATCACACCAGGATGTCATACCACAGTTAACCATTTATCACTTCAGGGTGTCATACCACAGTTAACCATGTAGCACATCAAGATGGCATACCACAGTTAATCATGTATCAGGTCAGGTTATCATACCAAATTAAACCATGTATAACATCAGGTTGTTATACCAAATTGAACCATGTATAACATCATGGTGTCATACCACAGCTAACCATATATCACATCAGGTTGTCATACCATAGTTAACCATGTATCACATCAAGATGCATACCACAGTTAATCATGTATCAGATTAGATTGACATACCACATTAAACCATGTGTAACATAGGGTGTCATACCACAGCTAACATCTGCCGGCCTTTGTGGCTCAGTTGGATGCGCGTCCCACTGGAGACCAGGAGGTCGCGGGTTCGACCCCCACGGAGGTCGGTAACATTCTTTCGCGAAGATTGATCGTGAAATATTTTCTACGGTCTTTCTCTCCCTTCTGCTGATTCAAGAAGGGCAGTTGTCAGTTTCTGGCGAAAGAACGTGCACAATACTGGTCAACCGCTTGACTAAACCTGCCTGTTAAATGCGTGGTTAGGCAAACTGACCACGTTCAACATGACCTCACTGGGTTGACTGGGCCGTAAAACCTCAACACAAACAAACCACAGCTAACATATATCACATCAGGTTCTCATACCACAGTTGACCGTGTAACAAATCAGGGTGTCATAATTAACCATATATCACTTCAGGATGTCATACCACAGTTACCCATGTTGCACATCAAGATATTATAGTACAGTTAACCATATATAATATCAGGGAGTAATAAAACAACTAACCATGTAGTACATGAAGACGTCATAACAAGTTAACATGTATGACATCAGTGGATCATACCACAGTTAACCATGTATCAAATCAGGGTGTCATGCCACAGTTAACCATGTATCAGATTAGGATGTCATACCACAGTTAACCCTGTAGGACATCAAAATGTCATACCACAGATAACCATGTATCACATCAGGTTGTCATAGTACAAGTTAACCATGTATCACATCATGGAGTCATACCACAATGAACCATGTATCAAGTCAGAGTGTCATACCGCAGTTAACCATGTATAACATCAGGGTGTCATACCACAGCTAACTGTGTATAATATCAGGGTGTCATACCACAGTTACCATGTATAGCATCAGGGTGTCATACCACAGCTAACCATGTATCACATCAGGGAGTCATACCGCAGTTAACCATGTATCAAGTCAGAGTGTCATACCGCAGTTAACCATGTATCAAGTCAGAGTGTCATACCGCAGTTAACCATGTATAACATCAGGGTGTCATACCACAGCTAACTGTGTATAATATCAGGGTGTCATACCACAGTTACCATGTATAGCATCAGGGTGTCATACCACAGCTAACCGTTATAATATCAGGGAGTTATACCACAGTTAACCATATATAACATCAGGGTATCATACCACAGCTAACAGTGTATTATATCAGGGTGTCATACCACAGCATACCATGTATAATATCAGAGTGTCATACCGCAGCTAAACGTGCATAATATCAGGGTGTCATACCACAGCTTAATTTGTATAAAATCAGGATGTCATATGTTTACCATGTATCAAGTCAGGGTGTCATACCACAATTAACTATGTATCAAAAGAGAGTGTCATACCACAGTTAACCATCAGGGTGTCACAATACAGCTAACCATGTATAACTTAGGGTATCATACCACAGTTTACCATGTATAACATCTGGGTGACATAATACAGCTGACCATGTATAACATTGGGAGTCATACCACAGTAAACCATGTATTAAATCAGTGTGTCATACCACAGTTAACCATGTATCACACCAGGGTGTCATACCACAGTTAACCATTTATCACTTCAGGGTGTCATACCACAGTTAACTATGTAGCACATCAATATCGCATACCAGTTAATCATGTATCAGATCAGGTTATCATACCAAATTAAACCTTGTATAACATCAGGTTGTCATACCAAATTAAACCATGTATAACATCAGGGTGTCATACCACAGCTAACCATATATCACATCAGGTTGTCCTACCACAGTTAACCATATATCACATCAGGTTGTCATACCACATTAAACCATGTATAACATCAGAGTGTCATACCACAGCTAACATATATCACATCAGATTGTCATATCATAGTTAACCATGTATCACTTCTGGATGTCATCCCACAGTTAACCATGTTGCACATCAAGGTATTATAGAACAGTTAACCATGTATAATATCAGGGTGTCAGGGTGATATAAAACAGCTAACCATGTAGCACATGAAGACGTCATAACACAGTTAACATGTTTAACATCAGTGTATCATACCACAGTTAACCATGTATCAAATCAGGGTGTCATACCACAGTTAACCAGGAATCAAATCAGGGTGTCATACCACAGTTAACCATGCATCAGATTAGGATATCATACCACAGTTAACTCTGTAGGACATCAAAATGTCATTCAGTTGATCAGTTCACCTCCATAGAACCTGTAAATTCATCAAGCATTGCCCTATTTTATATTGTCTATGGAATATTTGATAATGGAACCAATATTTACCCAGTGTGATTTATCCTATATGTGTGGACAGCAATGTATGCGCAAACAGCAACATTAGACCCAGATCATTGTATTTTCAGTGTTAAATGGCATTCCATCAACGCTTTTTATACACATCACCAAGTCACGAAATATGAAAGTATATATAATGGATAATTAAGTTATTATCCTCCTGCAGAATGCAAAGGGGAATATGGTAATGTTCTCTGTTCATCCATCTATACATCACCTGTCCATCTGTTTGTCATTTTTTTGTCCAGTGTATAACTCCAAAATTATTCATGGGATTTTGTTGAAACTTCATAAAATGATAAAGGACATTGAGAGGTAGTGCAGTATCCAAGAACCTTAACTCTACCTTGCTTTTTGAATTATTAAATTTTCTTGTTTGTGGCATTAACTCCAGAAGTGCTGAAGGGAATCAATTCAAATTGCATACAAAGATAGAGGACATTCAGTGTCTAAGAACCATACTTCTGCCTTGCCTCATTATAGCATTTTATCATTTGACTTAATATCCCCCTTTTGCATTTTCAGTATATTTTTTATCGCACCTGCTTGTAGCAGGGTGCGATATAGGCATCCGATTTTCTGTCCGTCCGTCCGTCCGTCCGTCAGTCCGTCCGTCAGTCCGTCCGTCCGTCTGTCAACATTTATGTCGACGTTCGACATTTATGTCAAAGTTAGTATTCTAATCAACTACAAGACTAAACAACCATCAAACCTTGCATGAAACATCTCCCTGACCTCCTGACTTTGCGATATAGGCGTCCGCTTTTCCATATGTCTGTCCATTTGTCCGTCCGTCTGTCAACATTATGTCGAAGTTCAACATTTATGTCAAAGTTAGTATTTTAATCAACTACAAGACTAAACAACCATCAAACCTTGTATGAAACATCTCCCTGACCTCCTGACTTTACGACATAGGTGCCCACTTTTCCATTCGTCTGTCTGTTCGTCTGTCCGTCTGTCTGTCTGTTAACAGTTCTGTTATGTCGAAGTTCGACATTTATGTCAAAGTTAGTATTCTAATCAACTACAAGACTAAACAACCATCAAACCTTGTATGAAACATCTCCCTGACCTTCTGACTTTGCGACATAGATGCCCGCTTTTCCATTCGTCTGTCCGTTCGTCCGTCCGTCTGTCTGTTAACAGTTCTGTTATGTCGAAGTTCGACATTTACGTCAAAGTTAGTATTCTAATCAACTACAATTCTACAACAACCATCATACCTTGCATGACACATCTCCCTGACCTCCTGACTTGGCAGGTATGTTGACCCATTGACCTTGACCTATATTTTGCGCTCCATTGACTTTGACACAATTTACGTTGACGTTCCAGATCTTCTCAACTATAAGGCGTACAACTACCAAACCTTGCATAGTGCTTCTCCTAGATGTACTGACTTGGCAGGTACCTTGACCTGGTGACCTTGACCTATATTTTGCGCTCCAGTGAATTTGACATATTTTGCGTCGACGTTCGATATCTCCTAAACTATAAGGCCTACAACCATCAAACCTTGCAAAGTGCTTCTTCTCAACGTACTGACTTGGCAGATACCTTGACCTGGTGACCTTGACCTATATTTTGGCTGCAGTGACTTTGACATAATTTACGTCAACGTTCCAGATCTCCTCAAGTTTAAGACCTCTAGCCACCAAAACCTTGCATAGTGCTTCTCCTAGATGTACTGACTCGGCAGGAATCTTGACCCGGTGACCTTGACCTATATTTTGCGCTCCAGTGCCTTTTACACATTTTACATCAACGTTCAATATCTCCTCAACTATAAGGCCTACAACCATCAAACCTTGCATAGTGCTTCTCCTCAGTGTACAGACTCCACAGGTACCTTGACTGGGTGACCTTGACCAATATTTCGTGCTCCATTGACTTTTACACCTTTTACGTCACCCTTCCATATGTCCTCAACTGTAAGGCCTTCTACCACCAAACCTTATATAGCACTTCTTCTCGATGTACTGACTTGGCAGGTACCTTGACCTGGTGACCTTGACCTATATTGTGCACTCCAGTGACTTTTGACACATTGTATGTTGATGTTCGGTATCTCCTCAAATATAAGACCTACAACCACTAAACCTTGCATAGTGCTTCACCTTATTGCACTGGCTTGGCAGGTACCTTGACCCAGTGACCTTGACTTATATTTGACACATTTTACGTTGATGTTTGATAACTCCTCAACTATAAGGCCTACAACCACCATACCTTGCATTGTGCTTCTCCTTGATGTACTGAATTAGCAGGTACCTTGACCTGTGACCTTGACCTATATTTCATGCTCCAGTGACTTACACATTTTACGTCAATGTTCCATTATCATTGGGCTGTATGATACGAAAAGTCAGTGCTGAAGATATAGCCATTAGAGGGAATGGGACTGGCCTGGAATATATGTGCCCCACTAGGCACTTTGTCTACATTTTTTTTCAACCCAGTTTTCCGACTAAGCACTGCTAAGAATGAAATAAACTTATTTAATAATCACGTTCTGATTGTGGCTCCTGTGACTTTTGCCCCAGCAGGTGCGATGACGCCTTCCGCGGAATTCTTGTCTTAAAAAAGAACTATTCAAGGTATTTAGTTCAAATTATACACAGTGATAGAGGACATTTAAAGGAAATTTTTCAGTCTCTTTGTTATTGATGCAAACCAGTTTACAGGAACTGCAGTAACTCTGCCTTGCACACATACAGAATTGCCACGTATCAATTTTGCAGATTTGTTCTCAACTGGGATTTGCCTTTGTACATTTCACCTTGTGCTGTCTTTCCACTTTCTTATGAAAAGTATCCATTGGAGGGGAGATTGGCCATGTCCACATGTTTTGTTGGAATTGCCTCACCAAGGTGTTTCAATGAGTACCCTTGCATGGAGTAATAAGAAAATATTTATGTTGATACTTCTCTTAACAAGAGCTATGAAAAGTTTGAAAACATTGGCAAATGGCAGTTAAGAAAATGTCCCCTATGTCGTATATGAGCGTCAAAGACCTGTCCAGCCTATGCATGAGTGATATTCTAGTCAGGATCTTCACTGTCTGCACACACAGTGTTTGAGCTATAACTTGAGAAAATGTACCATATCCTGATGACCCAGCAATGATTCTGATCAGTTTGCACATCTGTGCAATCATCAAAGTCTTTGCTCAGCATTCTGGGCCCAGTTGTTCAAAACCAACGAAGTCATTAGTTAACATATCATTAAAACCTCGCTCATTAAACATGGCATGTACGTTAATATTTTTGCTAAAAAATGTAAGTAGCTTTTGCTTTGAACAACTTGGCCCTGGATAGCCAATTACCCAAGGTTTACACATGTGGACAGCAGAGACTCTACCATAATAATCCTAAGTATTGGGACAGTCAGGCCTGAGTAAACAGTGTAGACCCAGATCAGATATTGCAGAATGCTGCATCTGATCAGGGTCTACACTATTTGCCACTTGTCCAGCAATATTTTAAACATGTCAGTAGGTAGAGGAACAGACTTTAATAAATTCTAGTACAAGTATGGCAACGAATTATGGTGTCCCAATATTTAGAGTAAATATGGTAATAGGTGCTGGCTGTTCTTTCAATGGACACATAGTGTCATAATATACATTTTTCTTTTGTTGTGGTCCATTTCTACTGAAACTGAATCCTGCCGGCCTTGATGGCTCAGTTGGATCTTCGTTCGACTGGTGATTAGGAGGTTGCGGGTCAACCCCTGCCGGGTCGGCAACATTCTTTCATGGAAATTTGATCATGAAATACTTTCTACCGTCATTCTCTCCCTTCCTCTGATTCAATAAGGGCAGTTGTAAGTATCTGGTGAAAGAATGTGCACAATACTGGTTAACCGCTTAGAGGACTAAGCCTGCCCAGTAAAAGTGTGGTTAGGTAAATTGACCATGCTGTACATGAATGAACCCACTGAGTTGACTGGGCTGTAAAATCTCAACACAAACAAACTGAAACTGAACACAGAAGATGGTGGAGAAACCGGCTATATGTTCTGTCTTGTGTGGGCCATTGCCAGTGATGAATGTTCATGGCTCCGAATAAGAGGTAGAATTAACATAATATTTTTCTTATATCTCCACAAAAACATGTGGGTATTCATTAGGCACTTCTAATGAGAACCCACCCACAATATACAGTCAAACCTGTCTTAAGCAGCCACCCATGGGAAGCTTAAAATGTGGCTGCTGAAGGCAGGTGGCTGCTTAATACAGTTCAAATATATAAGTCTATGAATTTTTGGGCAACCTTCCTCTGGCTGCTTAATACAGGTTGGCTGCTTAATAGAAGTGACCACTAACACAGGTTTGACTGTATGTTGTCATGGAGATATAGGAAAAAGATTCAGTAATTTTTGGTTGAAAACGCCTTACCTGGTGCAATGTATCTTACAAACAGCCTTTTTCCTTTTTCATAGTGCATCCTTTTTCTGTTGTCACATTATATATATATATAAACATATACATGTACATGTATATATACGAGGGATGTTCGAAATGAATTGCTTATTGTCCTCTAGCTCGATATCCACGTGGGGCACGATAAAAACCAATACATACCTGTATAGGGCTATTCAATATCTACACAATGGTGTATAAATGTACATGTTAGACTAAGTGTAAGACATAAAATTTGCCATTTGAATACACGCAGTCATTGACCACTGCAGTAAAAATGGTTGGTAGAAGCGTCGACAAAAAAGATGAAATACGGGCTTACATCAAAGCTCGCTCAAAACTTGGTTGTTCTTTGAAGAAGGTGATGACTGAAATTTCTACTGCTTTTGGACCTTCTTGTGTGTCTTATGACACAGTTCGGCGGTGGAAAAAGAAATTTGAGTCTGGTGTAGAGTCCATCAAAAATGCACCGAAATCAGATAGGCCAAAATCTGCATCTCGTAAGGAAATCGTTTCCAAAATAAAGGAAACCATTGAAGGAGATGCCAGATTTACAGTTCATGATATTGCACGAAAGGTAGGCATATCACTATCAATGGTTCACCTTATTTTGAAGAAGCATTTGAAAGTCAGAAAGATTTCTGCTAGATGGGTGCCACATCTGTTGACTGACGAGCAAAAGAGGCAACGGGTTAAAGTGGCCAAAAAGCTGCTTCAAATGTTTCCAAAATATGACAAAAAGCAGTTTGCCAATGTCGTCACAGGTGATGAAACCTGGGTCCATTATTTTGAACCCGTCAGAAAGGTTAGCAATAAGATCTGGGCCACTAAACACAGCAAATGCCCAATAATTGCCAAAAGTTCTTTGAGTACAAAGAAGGTTTTGTATGCAATCTTCTTCTCTGGTGAAGGAGTCACAATAAAAGTGCCAGTGAAAAAGGGCAAAAGCATCACCGGAAAGTACTACAAAGACGTAGTACTGAAGAAACTGAAAAAGTATTATCAGAAACGACGCCCTGCCACTGGTTTTAAACATGTCCGTCTTCTACATGACAATGCCCCAGCTCATACTTCCGCAATAGTTACGGCGTTTTTGAAGAAAGAAAAAGTAACTGTTTTGCCTCACCCCCCGTATTCCCCAGACCTTGCCCCATGTGATTTCTTTTTGTTTCCGAAATTGAAAGCATTCCTTGCTGGGCGGAAATACCAGTCCCGACAGGCACTTGGATCTGCCATTCATCAGTACCTTATTACTGTGCCCAAATCAGCGTACCGTGACGCCTTCAAGAAGTGGATACATCGGCTGAAACTTTGCATTTCTAGCCACAGGGAGTACTTCGAGGGCATGAAATGAGTACTTTTGGGCTAACTTGAAATTTGAAGTCTCCAGATAGAAATAAGCAATTCATTTCGAACATCCCTCGTACATACAACAAGATCCTTTTTCTGTTCTCATGTGACATAAACTGCTTTTTGCTTTGCTTGATCCTCAGATGATTTATTTGTGAATAGTCTCAGATTCCACATGTCCTTTCTTACCAATTTTGGAAGGCTTATTTGTGTTGACAGCCAGGTAGTTTGTCTCTCAGTGATAATTATGGGATAATTTTTCTTATTTCTCCATAAAAACATATGTTGTGGGTACTCATTAGAAGCACCATTAGAGGCACTTCTAATGAGTACCCACAACATACATTTTTATGGAGAGCTGAAGAAAATTATCCCAGAATTATCGTCAAATACTCCTCCTAATCAAGTCCTCTGTCACTGCATGCTCATATAAGTACATTCTGAACCATTAGCCAGCTCCATTAAAATATTACCAGATGACTGTCCAACATAGCTCCTGCTAAAGTGATGATTTACTACATTTTTTGTTATTTTGACACCAAAACATACTGTGTGGTACTATCTGGAATTATCTTGAGAGTGTCCACATTTTTTGGTGCAAAAATAAAAATGATCTGATACATATGAATCAAGACTTTTCTTATGCCCTGCCATTCAGAGAATGGTGGAAAGGGCATATATATAGTATTACCCTTGTGTGTACATCTATCCGTTTCTGTTCACATCTGACGTTAGCAATTTGCGTTAAAGTTTTTAAGGCGGGGCCATCTGTATCCTTAGGACACATTTATAGTTTTTTTTTATCAGTTTCAAATCATTAATTTATTAACCCTTGTCCTGCTGAACCCGGATATACCTTACCTTTGCAAACAGTGTAGATCCAGATCAGTTGGCTTCTGAAGAAGCCAACTGATCTGGACCTGCACTGTTTGCCATCAAGTATGTGAATTTATAGCAAAAGTTCGGATCAAGCAATCTGATTGGCTGAAAATTTGAAATGGGTGTGGCATCTTAATTTATTCAGCAGGACAAGGGTTAATATTATTTTTTTATTTATTGATTTAATTTTTTTTTTTCATGAAGTACATTTGTACCTCATTTACCCTAAATATTTGAACATGCTGCTAAATGCAGTGTTTGATTTAGCTTTAGAACACAAGAATCCTGGTACAAATTTGATCAAAACAGAGTATGAAATAGGAAAGGTATTTTAATTTAAAGTTTTACAACTTGGTTATTCAGAATATTTAATTGGATCTGATTAGCTATTCAGTTTAATTAGTTAATTAATATGCAAATAAAAACTAGATGTTGACAGGAGTATGTTGCTTATTTGAGCTAGTTGATATTATTACCCAACCTACTATATACAGCTCGATGAAATAGTTTTGTCTGTTTAGACTAAATTTTATTACTTAATTGGTGCGCACCGGAGCTACGTCAACGAAATCACAGAATGTTGACATCACCAGCCGTGCAATAGTTTGGACTATACCACAGTTGATGACATCACCCATTTCAACCCAGTGTAAAAGTGCTTGGCAATAGTTTTGACTATACCACGATTGGTGATGTCAACTTTCACAGAAATGATGTTGACATGCAGAACATTTTGTGTTAATTAAAATAATGCTTATCTGCTAAATCAATAATGTTTTAGCCTAAGTTGGGTAATAAAACAGTTATTTCATGGCTGTTTTGGTGGAATAGTCAAAACTACTGGGCAAAAGTGCATCTTGCTGTCCATGGCACATCGGGCAGTAAGTGACTATTCCACAAACAGGCTGAGGCATGAAATAACAGAGTTTCTTGTAGATCAAATATTGCTAAAATTGTTCTGATTGGAAATCAAAGATGGCAGCCATCTGGAAAATAATTTTTCGCTTCTTCATTTGAACTGAAAGGCCAACTGACTTGAAACTTGGTAGGAAGCATCAGGGTTTACTTGTAGATCAAATATATAGCTAAAATCTTTCCAATAGGAATCCAAGATGGCCACCGTCTTAAAAATCTATTTTTTCTTCTTCACCTGAACCAAAAGGCCAATTGTCTTGAAACTTGGTAGGAAGCATCAGGATGACTTGTAGATAGAAAATAGCTAAAATTCTTCTGATCTAATTCCAAGATGGCCTCCATGACCGCTATTTTGGAAATCTATTTTGCGCTTCTTCTCCAGAACTGAAAGGCCAACTGACTCAAAAGTTGGTAGAAACCATCAGGGTGACTTGTAGATCAAAAATTGCAAAAAATCATTCTGATTGGAGAAAAACAAGATGGCTGCCACAGTTGCTATCTTGAAAATCTATTTTGAACTTCTTCTTCTTAACAGAAAGGCCCAATGACTTGAAACTTGAAAGGAAATATCAGGATTACTTGTAGATCAATAACTAAATTCATTCTGATCAGAAATCCAAGATGGTAGCCCTTGCAGCCCTGTTGAAAATCTATTTTTTTTGACTTTTTCTTCTGAACCAAAAGGGCAATTGACTCAAAACCATCGGAAAAATCAAGGTGACTTGCAGATAAAAAGTAGCTAAAATCATTCTGATTGGAAATCCAAGATAGCTGCCATTTTGTAAATCTATATTGAACTTCTTCTCTTGAACCAAAAGGCCAGTCAACTCAAACTTGTCTGGTAATCAGGTGAGCGATACAGGGCCATCTTGGCCCTCTTGTTGTAGGTTTTGTCATGCACTGGCTCAAATGTCACTTAAACCTTGCTTTTAAGAAAAGTTCTGTTTTTAATTTTATTTATTGTTTCTCTTTCAGTTTTTCTCGGAGGATCCTGTAACCCTACATCCTGGAGAGCAGACATTGCCATACCGTTCCTGAAGGAAAATGGCATTACTTTCTATAATCCAGTAAGCAAAGAAATATTCTCAAGAACATCTCCAATTTGCCAAATGTGATATTTATTTATCAAGTATTTGATAGATTCAAATAATGAAATATATCATAAATAATACAATTAACTTTCAATTTTTACACTGCATATTAAGTAAGTTGTTTTTTTTTATGCCCCCTCCATTTGAAGAATGGTGGAAAGGGCATATAGTGTTACCCCTGTCTGTCCATCAGTCTCAGGCATTAGCAATTTGCATTTAAGTTTTTCAAGCAGGGGCTTTTGTGTCCATTGTACACATTTCTAGTTTTCCTGGTTTTTATAGAATATATATTTTCAGGTACACTTTCCTGTAAATGATAGATTTACATGCATAGTCTATTTAAAAGATAGATGTGTTTGTTATCTTTAATATGCAAAGTAATAGGCAGTGAGACAGTTCTTTCTGTAAAGTATTACATAGATCTAGATAATAGGGGATATCCCCATAATATTTTTCTTATTTCTCCATGTTAACCCTTGTCCTGCTAAACCCAGATATACCCTGCCTTTGCAAACAGTGTAGATCCAGATCAGTTGGCCTCTGAAGCCAACTGATCTGGATCTGCACTGTTTGCCATAAAGTTTGTGAATTTATATCAACCATCTGGATCAAGTAATCTGATTTGCTGAAAACCAGAAGTGGGAGTGGCGTCTTAATTTATTCAGCATGACAAGGGTTAACATGTGCGTAGACAATCTTAGTTTGCCATTGCTCCAGAAACACTTATTGAAAAGTCATGAACTGGTCCAATGCTATTTTCCATGCTCAATATAATCACAAGAAGCTTTGGCTATGCTTGGCGTAAACCTGGCTGTTTGTGAAAGCTAATACTTGTCAGTTATAGGTTTTATTTCATTCTGACTGACCCTTTGTTTGTAACAGGGATTTGTTAAAATTCACTGATGGAAAAATCTACTTAACAAAATATGGGATGAAAGGCTTTACCTATTTATGCCTAGCATCCCATAAAATGGACATTAGCAAACAGTGTAGACCCCAAGATCAGACGTCATTGATGCAGATTTAGGATAAATACTCTATCTCAGAATTTTCATATTTATCCAAAATTTCCCATAAAAATGAAATTTCGAGTCAAAGGTGGGATTTGACTGAACCCCACAAACCTCCACTGAATCCATCCCTGCAGTATTTTCATGCTCTAAGCACTATGGGTAAAATTTTCAGCTGATGACATTTTGAAATATTTTTCTTATTTTCCCCACAAAACAGGATTAGACATTTCATGCAAATTGTCTCCAATGGAGACAAATTGGAGACAGTTTGCTTGAAATATTAAATCCCATTTTTTCAGGAAAATAAGAAAAATATCACAAATTTGTTGTCTGCTGGATTAGCCCAGAGAGAGGTAAAGGTCAAAATTAGTCAAAAAAGAAAAAAAAAAAAGTATAAAATAAAGTGCTCCAGTTTTTGGACATTTAATATATCTCATAAATATTCTATCTTCTTTCTGTAGCAGGTGCAGTGTTGGAAACAAGAATTAATGGAGTTGGAGCAGCAAGCTAAACAGGTACAGCATTTAACCCTTGCCATGCTGAATAAATTAAGATGCCACACCCACTTCTAATTGTCAGCCAGTCAGATTACTTGATCTAGGGTGTTGATACAAATTCACATACTGAATGACAAAGAGTGCAGATCCAGATCAGTTGGCTTCTGAAGCCAACACCTAGATCAGCACTGTTTGCAAAGGCAGGGCATATCATGGTTCAGCAGGACCAGGGTGTATCTTCAGAACCCAGCAAATCTCAGATAAGCCTGATCAGTTATGCAGGGCAGACCGAGGGTTGATTACAAGACTGTAGCAAGTCAGATGGCTGTTTTTCCCAATACTTAATCTCCTCACCATGAAGACATTATGAAGATTACAACATTTCTCTCTGTAAACAATGGAAATTTAAATGCCATTGTTCATATGAGCAATGGCACCTAAATTTGCATTGTTTACAAAGGGGTCAAAGTTGCCCCTAAATAAGGGTTTCAAAAATATGTTTTAGTTACTACAGTCTTGCGATCAACCCTCGATACATAGGCTAGCCAAGGATCTAAGACCTCTAGAGATGAACAATATGTAGATTATAAAATGAATGTCCCTCGAGAGCAATGAGTGCACTCACAAAACTGAACACAGCTGTATTGTCATGTTTTCTGGGCCAGACTAGCTAGTTTTGGAAAATTGAGCCTCCTCAGTGACCCTCATATTTATTTTCTAAATCCCAGAATGGGCTAAATGATCACACAAGACCAGGGTCCAGTTGTTCAAAGCATCGTTAGCTTAACAAGCTCGTTAAGGGTCATTTCGTTAACTGTTTTAGCGGATTCAATAAACAATATTCTGGGGGTGGTCGGGTGGTGCGAAGGTGCTGTGTATCTTACATCACTGGGGCGTCCAACTGATATTGGCTTACAGTTGGGCAAGGCCTGCTATCCTTGTAGTGGGTAAGGGTAGAGGGGGAATGTTTTTATTTCTTCTGTTTCTTCACTTTCATTCCTGTTCCTCTTTCTTCCCTGTCCCTCTCTTTCATCTCCTCTACTCTCTCTTCTTATCTCTTTTCTCCCTTTCTCTGGGAGACGACACAAAATGACCCTCAAGGGTTGACGTGTCGTTAAACCCCAACACAATCAATCAATAAACAATATTCTGATAATTTTTGCTGAAAAAATGTGAGTAGCTTTTGCACTGCAAAAAATTCATTTTCAGCAAAAAATTTCAGCATATTTGCATATCACTGGATGTAAATTTTAACGAATTGTTAACTAACGACATCGTTAGTTTTGAACAACTGGGCCCAGAAAATATAAAATACACTACAGAGAAGTATGAGGTGATGTTGTATGGCTGCCACATAGCACTAACACTCATCAGGGCCCAGTTGTTCAAAACTAACGATGTCGTTAGTTGACGTATCGTTAAAACTTTGATCGTTAAATATAGCATATATGCAAATATTTTTGCTGAAAAAATGTGAGTAGCTTTTGCATTTGCAGCAAAAATACCTGTGAAATAGATGTTATACTTACTAGAACAGTTAACATTTTGACCACTAACGATCTTGTTAAGCTAACGACGCTTTGAACAACTGGGCCCAGACCTTGAAAACTAATCAGACTGTGGGGATTTGCAGACTGATCTAAATCTTTACAGGTTGCACATGTTGGAAGGTATATTTTCTCACATTATAGTTCATTTTTATACCCTGCCACAAGATAATGGCGGAGTATTATGGTATCATGTTAGTCCTCCCTTTGTCTATCCATCTGTTGTATGTATGTCTGTCAGTCTGTCAGTATATTTTCTTTTCTGGACAATAATTTGAGTAAATGTCAAAAGATTTCACCAGACTTGGTATATGCATTGTGGAGATCTGGTTTGGGATTGTTAATGGGCAAATTTCGTCAATTTTTGACAGAGTTATCTGCCCTCCTCATCATAATGGTTGGGTATTATCTTTTCAGGGCTCAGTTGTTCAAAGCTAACGATGTCGTTAGTTAACGATTCGTTAAAATTTACATTGAGTGATACGCAAATATGCTGAAATTTTTTGCTGAAAAAATGTGTGTAGCTCTTGCAGTGCAAAAGCTACTCACATTTTTTCAGCAAAAAATATCAGAATATTGTGTATTGAATCCGCTAAAACAGTTAACGAAATGACCCTTAACGAGCTTGTTAAGCTAACGACGCTTTGAACAACTGGGCCCAGGTTTTTAATTCTATTTTTTATGTTTAGTAGTCCACCCAATGGGTCCATAGAGATACATTGACTGCTTGCTGCCTCTACAGTAGATCTGCTAGTAACTTAACCCTTGGTGTCCTGAGTGAAATAAGATGCCACACCCACTTCTAATTTTCAACCAATCAGAACAATACATTTAATATCTTTCATGTAAGTTATCAGTAGTTGTAAGTGTTGTTTTTGTCACACCTGCATTTGCATACGACTTAGGCATGTAAATTTCCCTCTGTTCATTAACTTCAATGTCAGTGTTAGCATTCACCCTTCTGACCAACCTAAATGAAGTCGCAACTATTTGAAATATTTAATTCAGGTGTGATTTTAACTTCAACGAAGTTCTCTCAATTTTTATTTCAGATGGCTGAAGTGTTATTCTTCGTGATTGACAGTAAAACCAGAGCTATATCATCCATGATAGAAGTTGCTTACCTTGTTGGTAAGATCTATTTTTGTCTGAATAATGCATGTTCATGTGCCACATAAATTTTTTAATTAAATCTCCTATCACCTGCTGTTCGGATTTGCCTTGCATGTCATTCTGTGATTGCCCTTTACTTGAAAATTCCAGTCCACTCAAGTTTAATAGCAGGATATGCCCTGTACTTGAAAATTCCAGTCCACTGAAGTCTAATAGCAGATATGCCCTTTACTTAGAAATTCCAGTCCACTGAAGTCTAATAGCAGGATATTGTCAGACCCTGTGACAGTGCTAATAATCATAGCTCCAGATAGGGCACTTTTTTTTTCAACCAAAAAGTAGTGATATTAGTTTTAATGTTTCCATGAAAAATATAAGCAGTTTGTTGTCCGTTGAATTAGCCCAGAGAGTGGTAAAGGTTAATGTTTCCATGAAAATATATGTTGTGGGTGCTCATTACAAGTGCCTCAGCAAGAGGCTTCTAATGAGTACCACAACATTTGTTTTCATGAAGAAATAAGAAAAAAAAATACTTTTCTATTGTAAAAAGTGTCTTATGTAGAGCAGATACATATAAATTGTACTTATTTTTAGCTCACTGAGCATGTAGTGCTCAGTGAGCTATTCTAATAGGCCAGTACTCTGGCGTCGTCCTGCACCTGTCGTCTGTCAAATATTGACACCTCCTCCTAAACCACTAGGCCAGTTTGGACCAAACTTCACAGGAATGATCCTTGGGAGGTACTAATTGAAAGGTGCTCAAAGAATTGGAATCTAAGCAGAACTCTAGTTGCCATGGCAACCAAGTGGCAAAATCTTTAAATATCTTGTCAGAAACTATAAGGCCTAGTGCTACCAAATTGGTATGTAGGTTCATCTACTGGGCCTCTACCAAGATTGTTCAAATTATGGCCCTGGGATCAAAAAAGGCCCCTACAGTATCAGACAGGCTTTATATAGACTTTTATAGTGAAAATTTGAAAAATCTTCTTGTCAGAAAGGCCTAGGGCTACCAGATTTGGTATGTAGCTAAATCTAGTGGACCTCTACCAAGATTGTTCAGATAATAGCCCTGGGATAAAAGATGCCCCCTACCTAGGGTCACTAGTTTTATATAGATTTACATAATGAAAATCTTGAAAAATCTTCCTGTCGGAAACCGTTAGGCCTGTTCAAATTAGATCCCTAGAGTCAAAATGGCCCCACCTTGGGGGTCAGCTATTTTACAAAGACAAATAAGTGGCAAATAAGCTTTTCCTCTAAAACTACATGTACTAGCCAGATTTTGAAATAAGATGGCAGAAGTTTTCCTTGGATGACAGTCTATTAAAGCATAGACAGTCCTATGAAGAGGAGATGATAGTCTTTTAGAATATACTATGTTGCATTAAATTGTTGAAGTAACTGATGATGGTTGGAGACAATGACACTGAGGTGAGCGAAGTAGGGCCCTCTGGGCCCTCTTGTTCTGTGTCTGATACTGTGAATATAATTAGCTCACCTGAGCACGAAGTGCTCATGGTGAGCTATTGTGGTCAGTCAATGTCCGTCGTGCGTCGTGCGGCGTCAACAATTGCTTTAAAAGCCTACTCCTCCTACACCCCTGGGCCAATTGACTTGATACTTGGTAGGAAGCATCGGGTGACTTGTAGATCAAAAATAGCTAAAATCGTTCCGATCTGAAATCCAAGCTGGCCGCCATGGCCGCCATCTTGAAAATATATTTTTCGCTTCTTCTCCTGAACCGAAAGGCCAATTGACTCCAAACTTGCTAGGAACCATCAGGGTGACTTGTAGATCAAAAATAGCTAAAATCGTGCCGATCGGAAATCCAAGATGGCCGCCATGGCCGCCATCTTAAAAATATATTTTTCGCTTCTTCTCCTGAACCGAAAGGCCAATTGACTCCAAACTTGCTAGGAAACATCAGGGTGACTTGTAGATCAAAAATAGCTAAAATCGTGCCGATCGGAAATCCAAGATGGCGGCCATGGCCGCCATCTTGAAAATCTATTTTTCGCTTCTTTTCCTGAACTGAAAGGCCAATTGACTCCAAACTTGCTAGGAAGCATCAGGGTGACTTGTAGATCAAAAGTAGCTAAAATCGTGCCGATTGGAAATCCAAGATGGCCGCCATGGCGGCCATCTTGAAAATCTATTTTTTGCTTCTTATCCTGAACCGAAAGGCAAATTGACTCCAAACTTGCTAGGAAACATCAGGGTGACTTGTAGATCAAAAATAGCTAAAATCGTGCCGATTGGAAATCCAAGATGGCCGCCATGGCCGCCATCTTGAAAATCTATTTTTCGCTTCTACTCCTAAACCCAAAAGCCAATTGACTCCAAACTTGGTAGGAGGCATTGGGGTGACTTATAGATCAAAAATAGCTAAAATCGTGCCTATCTGAAATCCAAGATGGCCGCCATGGCAGCCATCTTGAAAATCTGTTTTTCTCTTCTTCTCCTAAACCGAAAGGCCAGTTGACTCCAAACTTGGTAGGAAGCATCGGGGTGACTTGTAGATCAAAAATAGCTAAAATCATGCCGATCGTAGATCCAGGATGGGCGCCATGGCAGCTATCTTGAAAATCTATTTTTCGCTTCTTCTCCTGAACCAAAAGGCCAGTTGACTCAAAACTTGGTAGGAAGCATTTAGGTGACTTGTAGATCAAAAATAGCTAAAATCTTGCCGATCGTAAATCCAAGATGGCCGCCATGGCAGCTATCTTGAAAATCTATTTTTCGCTTCTTCTCCTAAACCCAAAAGTCACTTGACTTGAAACTTAGTAGGAAGCATCAGGGTGACTTGTAGATCAAATATAGCTAAAATCATTCTGATCAGAAATCTCAGATGGCCACCATGGCCGCCATCTTGAAAATCTATATTTAGCTTCTTCTCCTGCACCGAAAGGCCAATTGGCTCCAAACTTCGTAGGAGACATTGGGGTGACTTGTAGATAAAAAATAGCTAAAATCGTGCCAATCGGATATCCAAGGTGGCCACCATGGCAGCCATCTTGAAAATCTATTTTTCGCCTCTTCTCCTGAACTGAAAGGCCAGTTGACTCGAAACTTGGTAGGAAGCAATGGGATGACTCGTAGATAAAAAATAGCTAAAATCGTGCCGATCGTAAATCCAAGCTGGCTGCCATTTAGCGTTTGTTCAAATGATCACGCTCAATTGACTGGCATGACATATATCTTCTTCTTCAAAATAAAGTACTGCTTAAATGATGATCTTTTCATTTGTTGCGATGACAGGATTGGAAAAATGTTGCATAACATCTGCATATCTGTGTCCCTTAGTAAGACAAGAATGACATTAGGATACATGTATGTTGCTGAGAAAAATGAATACTGCAACGAATGCTTAACATCAATAAATTCCATGAAATTATATCAGCTGGGGCTCAGCATTTCCTATAATTTTACATGTGCACTCAGCGGAGACTTAGATTAGCCTGTGTATCTGAGCAGTCTGATCAGAGTCTTTGCTGGCTGAATGAAGATGGTTTGAGTCCATAGCTATCCATAGAATGCCTAGTGACTATAATCATACCTTTTTGCTGGACGCATGAAGATGGTTTGGTCCTTAGCTATCCACAGAAAGCCCAGCAAAGACTCTGATTAGACTATGCAGATGCTCAGACTGATCTGAGTTTTCACTTGGCTCACATGCAATCTTGTAGGAAATGCTGTGCCCTGGCTCATATGTCTAGACTGCTAGTGTGCAATGCCATAAGTGGGGTCAGCACAGGCAGGTGTCATATAACTCCTTTCCTCTTGAAACAAATGTATTCCAAATTTCATTTAGATAGCTTTCGTAGGTCTTGAGAAAGTTCTTGAAACAACTTAAAGCTAAATGTCAGTAAGTACAAAGTGATCATTTAAACTTGTTTAAATACCAACTGATAGAAGCAGTATTCAGAAAAGTAAAACTAAACGTATATCTAAGCCAATTCTTGTAAGTAACAACTTTGTTTGATGAGGGTTACAAATTATAACCGAAGCTTATCTTCCAAGAGGCCCTCAAAGATAATGTACACAGATATAAAAATACGGAATACACAAATCATATATATTCAGAGTGGAGTACCAACAGCTGCATATTTTGGTGCAAAAATGACAAATTTTTATACTACAATATTTTTACCCTAAGTATTTGGACAAACAGCCTTGTAGACACAGATCAGATGCCACAAAATATGGCAATATGCTGTTTGCCACTTATTCAGCAATATTTCAGATACATCAACAGCTAGTCAAATGGGCTTATTCAAAGGTTAAGACAGCTATGGCAAAGAGTTGTGGTGTTTCAGTTTTCAGATTTTTAAGGCAACTGAGTCACATAGAGGCAGTGCTGAGTTGTGGTGTCTAAATATGTAGAGTATATATAGTAAATTAACATTAACATTTGTCATGCTGAAAAATTAAGATGCCATGCCTATATGTTCAGCCAATCAAGTTACATGATTGTTGATATAATTCACCTATGTAATGGCAAACAGTGCAGATCCAGATCAGTTGGCTTCTTCAGAAGCCAACTGATCTGGATCTGCACTGTTTGCAAAGGCAGGGTATATCCAGGTTCAGCTGGACTAGGGTTAACATTTCATCTCATTAGAAATTTTCTGTTTTCATTCTCAGCATGCAAAAGACAAGTGGTTGTGATGATGTTTGATTACAAGGAACATAAAGTATCTATTGGTGGACGTGATTTATCTAATTGGTGAGTCCTATAGCTTTGATAGCTTAATGGCTCCATATTCCTCAAAAATGGACATTTTATTGTTCAAGAAAGGTTTAATAAATTGATATATGGTATTGATACAATCATAAAGTGTGGCACCTGACAGCCTGTAAAATTTCAGTTAGTCTCTTGTTTTTCAAATGAAATGATTTTTTATTGTATCTCTGAATTAATGTTGCCAACATTAATTCAGAGAGACAATAAAAAATCATTTCATTTTTGATCCAGTTCAAAAACGGGAGGCTAACTGAAATTTTACAGGCTGTCAGATGCCACATTTTATTATCGTATTAATACTATATATCAATTTATTGAACCTTTTTGGATAAAAAATATCTATTTTTGAGGAATATGGAGCCTTTAATGCTTAGCACTCTGGGTAAAGTCAGCAGACTAAATTTTGAAATAGTTTTCTTATTTTTCCCAAAAAACAGGATCTGGGCTGGCCTCGGTGGCTCTTTTGGATGCACCTTCGACTAGTGATCCGGAGGTTATGGGTTCAACCCCTACCGGGTTGGCATCATTTTTTCATGGAGATTGATCATGAAATATTTTCTATGGTCATTCTCTTCCTTCCTCTGATTCAAGAAGGACAGTTTTCAGTTTCTGGTGAAAGAATGTGCATGGTTAACTGCTTAGAGGACTAAGCCTGCCCAGTAAAAGTTTGTTTAGGTAAACTGACCACACTCGACATGACCCCATTGGGTTAAACCACAACACAAACAAACAAACAAACAGGATCTGACTTTTCATACAAATTGTCTCCAATGGATTCAGTTTGCGTGAAGAGTCAGATCCTGTTTTCTGGGAAAAATTAGAAAAATATCATCAATTTGTCATCTGCTGAATTAGCTCAGAGAGTGGTAAGGTTAAAGTCATTTAGAGGACTGGATACACTTGTAGATTTTCTGCCATTTTTACAAGGGAGACAACTTTTATGACTTCCTGCTTGCTCTCCTGCACACCAAACCCTTCTGAAAAAGGGTTTTCTCGTCAAGGAAAGAATTTGGTCCGTGGAGGAGCAAATTCTTTCCATTTAGAGAAGATCTCATTTCAGAAGGGAGTCAAAATCAGTTTAGACTAGTTATCTCCCACGAAAAAGTATATGTTCTTTGTAAATTAATATGTCAAATGTTGTAACATAAAAATTTAAGTACATTTTGTTTTGATGGCAGAATTGATTAGCTGTTGCATTGGCAGTTTTGGTGACAAAATGTGAATAGTAACCAATTTATTTCATAAAAAATACCAATGTGTTAAAGTAACTGAGTAAAAATATTAAACAGTCATGCTAGCTAATTGACTTTCTTAAGCAAACAAAGCCCTGTTCCACTCTCTAGATTTATCAGTTGGAAATCCAGTTGAAATTTTTACATTGAATCCTTGGCCAGTTGATTTTATGTATTAGCATATGATAGGTTTAAATTTTACTTATTTCTAACATTAGCTAAGCTCCAGATTAGATGAGTATCCACACAAAAATATTTTTCTTATTTCTCTATAAAAGTATATTTTGTAGTACCTATTAGAAACACCTTACAGTAGTGCTTCTATATACATAACATATGTTTTTGTAGAGAAATAAGAAAAATATCTACTTTATCTGGAGCTGTGTTAGTAGAGTTTGACACTTGATTCAGAATGATCTATATGCCTTCATTTTAGATATTTGATATGAAATTTCAAGTCCCTGTTTTGGGAGAAATTAAGTGAGAAGTCCACCAAGACATGCATGCAAAGTTTTGTAAAAGAATTTTCATAAAGCAAAATGTGATAATTGACCACCACCAAGCAGAATGGTATGTCTTAGCATATATGGATACTGGTTTTCTGTTATTTCAATGAGAAATATTAGATATAGTTGTGGAAGGTTGTTATTTCAATGTCAGAGTAATATTAGATATAGTTGTGGAAGGTTATTATTTCAATGTCAGAGTAATATTACATGTAGTTGTGGAAGGTTGTTATTTCAATGAGTGATATTAGATATAGCTGTGGAAGATTGTTATTTCAGTGAGTAATATTAGATGTAGTTGTGGAAGGTTGTTATTTCAGTGAGTAATATTAGATATAGTTGTGGAAGTTTGTTATTTCAATGAGTAATATCAAATATTGTTGTGGAAGGTTATTATTTCAATGAGTAAAGTTGTGGAACATTGATAATGACTTCCTGTTTGTTATTTCAGTAAGATGACATAATAGTGGTTGACAATAAATTCTGTCTTCCTGTTTGTTGTTTCAGTGGGATAATAGATATTAATTATGAAAAGTTCATACTGACCTTTTGTTTGCTATGTTGAGATAACATAGTAGTCAAAATTTATCCTGACTGTCTATTTGTTATTCCAATGATATGATAGTATTAGTTGTATAAAGTTGATACTAACTTTCTGTTTGTTATTCAGTGATGTGACAGATAGTGGTACAGATGTTTGTTTGTTTTTTTTTCAGTGAGATGACAGATATTAGTCGTGGAAGGTTGATACTGACTGATCTCGTGGAAAGAAACTCAGTGCCTGTTTTCTCAAGTATTCAAGCTGCACTTCAGTGTACCAAAATATTATTAAGAAGGGTAAAGTAATGCTTTATTATTTACGTATAATGTAATTGTATTTTGTTGACTTGGTACAGTGTCCTTATTAATTCCAAATATCGAATCCTGAAATCTTGTTATGGTGATTGGGACCCCGTTTTCAAACTAATTTAGGCAAAATAGGGTTATAGTATAAATGAATAAATTACCATAATAAATCTAAGTATTGGGACAAACAGGTCTGAGCAAATAGGGCAGGCTCAGAATAGTTGCAGCAGAATGCAACACCTGATCAGGTCTACACTGGTTGCCACTCATCAAGCAGTTTTTAATCCATTGTAGTCTGGAGACCCCTAAAAGGGTAACTGGCAAACAGTGGAGACCTAGATCAGATGTCACAGAATGCAACATCTGATCAGGGTCCTCAATGTTTACAAATAGTTCAACCATTTTCCTCTAGGAATATCTAAATCACATTGTCTGACATACCTAAAATCAAAATTAGAATCTTCCAATATGTAGTGTGGGGGAGTCCATTCAGTCTACAATGGGTTAAGACACATCAACAAAATGGATTTTACTTAACCCTTGTCATACTGAATAAATTAAGATGCCACTCCCATTTATAATTTTCAGCCAATCAGATTACTTTATTCAGCTTTTTGATATAAATTTAAATACTGAATGACAAACAGTGCAGATCCAGATCAGTTGGCTTCTTTAGAAGCCAACTGAAGAAGCCAACTGATCTAGATCTATACTATTTGCAAAGGCAGGGTATATCCGGGTTCAGCAGGACAAGGGTTAAATTTTAGGACAAATATGGTAAGGGAACAAATGGCTATTTTGTGGGGTTAATATTTATTGTGGCTTCAATGTACATGTACTCATATTTGAATAGGATTTTTTTTCTAACAGGCCATTTCAGGTGGCTGAAATTAGCATGGGATTAGCCACATGGATACATCAATGTTAAAACATCAGGGCCTGACAAATCCATTGCCCGGCCACCCGGGACAAAACCTAAATCCTGCCGGGCAAGTCTGGGGCGTCTTTATGATGCCCGGTCAGGCAAGTGTCAAAAAATCGCCAGGACAATTAAAAGTGCGAGTATTTACGGTAAAAAAAGTCCGATCAAAAGATGTCAATAAATACTGATAATTAATTGCCCAGCTGTCCTGAAAAATGCAGACAACCCATGTATAACGGTTTTCATTATCACACTACCGTTAATCCAATTGATCAGTTGTTTCCCTTCCGGCGTGTGCCTTTAATCTTCCGTCGTAACAGCTGATCAATAATTGTATGCTAAACATGGCTTCTGTGTAGTATGAACCAAGTAAGCTCAGCAAATATTGGTTTTTGATATTCTCGTATTTCATTGGCTATGCAACTGGGCATACACCAATGAAATAAGTCGTTGCTTACGACGTGTGTGGCTATGAAAACGAAAGTACAAAATGACACAATATAAAAACACAGGTAAGAAATTGAGTTTTTTGTTCGGAAAAAAAAAAAAAAAGCATGATACTGTTACGATCTCGCCTGTTTGCAAAACCTTTGTTATTTCCCTCTCGAAATCTGGATTTACTTAGTGTTCATCAAATAATGAATTTGTAAGAATAAAAATACTGTGTGTCAAAGTCATTTATGAAAAATTTATTCTCTGTTGATATTACTGATAACGTGTTAGGATGAAAAACAAAAAAATGAACACTGATGGCTTACACAACTGACTAGTGCTTGATGACTTATGTGCTCCTAAAACCAGAAAGACTTGATGAGCACTGATATACAATACCACACAGAATAATATTCAGTTCTTTCCAATTTCTTGGGGGTTGTTCTCTGTTCTTGGGAGAAATGAGTACATCATTTTCAAAATGGCTTCTTTGATAAAAATTGAAGTCTTTTAATTATGAATTGTCCTATAGTTTGTAGGCAGTTCTTCAATCAAGTTAATTTCCTTGCAGGTGTATACATTTACCTTAAAAATTTTTTTTTTTTTTTTTTTTTTACAAACACATGAGTATTTATTCAAGGCTTCAAGTAAATACAAATAAAATTCTTTTTCAACATGCTCTCTTTGCATCCCTTTGGTATTTTCTGATGTGAAATTATGATACTTTTCTTATTTCCACTGCAAACTTAGATTGTAGGGTCTGAAACTGCCTCATTGAGTGCCCATTATCTATGTTTTTAAGCGAAAAAAAAGGAGTAAACTTATGTATGCCATTTAAAACCTCGCTTTTCTGTATATTATCTGGAATTTACAAGAGTATTGCTTTCATAGACTTGTTAACACAATGTTAAAAGTGGGACTTCTATTTCTGTTTGCAAATCTTGGGCATATAGGAATTTGAGCCGCACAAATCCTGGGCAAGTAGGAATTTGAGCTGGGCAAGTAAAAAAAATTTTACTTGCCCAGTGGGCAAGTGGATTTTTTTTTTATTTGTCAGGCCCTGAACATGTTCATCTGCTTGTCTGTTAAAGAACTTGTAAGCTATGGTCTAGAAATTTTATATATGGATAATCCATTAAAAAAATAAGCTGCCTGATTATGTATTTTGTTTCATTTAATGGAGTTATGCTCTTTTTCAAAACACTAAATACAGTCTTATTGTCACAGTTTTGGAAAAAAAAAAAATATTCGAGCCTGGTGTATGTTTAAGACTGTGGAGTAGATGAACCTAATTTCTAGACAAATTCCATATTTATTTTACTGTATTAGTACAATTCTTTTTTCAACTTAATTTTTCCTGAGTTTTGAAAGTTATCATAAAAAGATAATTTCTCTTTCATCTATCTCTGAGTTTTAATTTCTTGTAGGGTGTAACAATACAAGATCTGACATTGAAAGATGGTGCTCAGCCTGTGAGATATGGTTATTTGAAGCTGGGAGAAGCACTGCTGTAAGCAGTAGATAGTTGCTAAAACTTATAAATCAGCTGTGTCACATATATGAAAAACTACCTGCTTAGACCAGTTGTTAGTTTCTGGCAAAAAAGAGTGCACAAGTACTGGGCTCAGTTGTTCAAAGCATTGTTAGCTTAACGAGCTCGTTAAGGGTCATTTCGTTAACTGTTTTAGCGGATTCAATACACAATATTCTGATATTTTTTGCTGAAAAAATGTGAGTAGCTTTTGCACAGCATATTTGCGTATCACTTGATGTAAATTTTAACAAATCGTTAACTAACGACGTCGTTAGCTTTGACCAACTGGGCCCTAGTTAACTACTTAGAGGGCTAAGCCTGCCCACAAAAAGTGTGGTTAGGTAAACTGGCCATGCTCGACATGACCCTGGTGGGTTAATTGGGCCATAAAACCCCAACAAAAACAAACATTGCCTAGTAGAGCAGAAACTCTACTCATATTTGTATTGCATATCACCGTATAGAGTTTTGTCAAATTTTCAAGGTATGATCAGCAAAAAGTTCTAATGAGTACCCACATCATATGTTTCATGGAGAAATAAGAAAAATATCAATATTTTTGGTTGAAAAAAAAAACAACAAAAAACAACAACAACATCTAATCTGGAGCTATGATGGAGAGCCTTCACATTCAGCTTACAAAAATGTTAGTTACTATAGAAAAAATTGTCAGACAGAGAAATCCCTGAGTGGTGATGATGTGCAGACTGATATGGGCCTTTTCCACTGGCACACTGACTCCAGTGAAGTATTCACAAGGGTAATCATATATTGTTCTAGTGAAACAAAATATTGGTCGTTTATTCATGCCTCCACTTTGCATTAAAAATATAGTGTAGTATATGAACAAATCAAATGTCTTCCTACACAATGAAATGCATTCAGGGACAGGCCTACTCATAAGAAACTGAAAATGAAATGATCTGACTATGATATCAGCAACCAAACATAAATATTTCTTAAAACGACAGCCATTTTCAAACATCAGGCATTGCAGCTGTGTAAAAAAAACAGGTTAACTGAGTTCTTAAAAAGTATAATAGAGTAAAGGTATGCTGGTTGAGATGAATCTTCATGTGTTTTGTATCGTTAAATGTGACAGAATGGCTAATTTTTACTTGTATTTATTGTTCAGTAATGTGGCAAGATAACTGGCTCATTGATTTTACTGAGATGGATCAAGAAAAAAAAAAATATTTCTGTGTGAATATGCCTCCCTATCACCAGTATGCATTTATACCAGCTATATTGAAAAAAGAATATACAGTATAATCTCAATGGCTTGAACACGGATGGCTTGTTTACCGTGGATGATTCGAACTCTTTTTTCAGTCCCTACAAAATTTTTCCAATATCTCAAGAAAACAAATATTTAGGGATTTTTTTCTTATTTTATCATGGACTTGTATGTTGTGTGTACTCATTAGAATTGCCTCATCGAGGCAATTCTAATGAGTACACTCAACATACAATCATTGTGTAGAAAATCGAAAAGATTTCCCTAAATTATCGCTATTTGCCTCCTGAACTGGTGCCATGATTAACCTCAGTGGCCTGAACTACCCATGTCTCCAACGAATTTCCATGGTCCCAAAGATGTTCGAGCCATTGAGGTTTGACTGTACCTTGTATTTACCCTAAGTATTGGAACGCCTTATCTACTTACCATACTTCTCGTAAAATTTGAAATTGTCCATTCTGCTACCTCATGATGTGTCTAAAATATTGCTATTATGCATGGCAAACAGTGTAGACCCTGATCAGATGCCTTATTCTTTGGCATCTGATCTGGGTCTACACTGCTTGAAAAGGCCTATCTGTCCCAATACAATTGGTTTACAATATTGCACACTCATTTTAGTGTAATCTACATATTATGAATAAATGCAGTTTGTGAACTTCCAGACATGCATGGTTGTCTTTACTGTCTCATTCTTAAGCTTTAGTGTTAACTAGTACATTCTACAGTAAATATTATTCCTTAAAGGTAATGGTTATACCTGAAATACTGTGCTGTTATTTTCCAAAGAATAAAAACTTTTGCAGACAGGAATTTAGTGACTTAGTACAGTGCAACCTTCCAACAACAACCACCCTTGGAAAGTCAGAAAACTGCACATTGAAGGGATGTAGCTGTTGTAGAGAGGTTAAATATAGAATAGCAGTTTTGGAAATCAGAAAAGTGGCTGTTGTAAAGAGGTGACTGTTGAGAAGTGATCATTTGGGGAGGGTCTTGAATCCTCTCAGAAAGAAGGGCTACTGTATTTACTGTATGTATTTGGACAGACAGGCCAGAGCAAACAGTGTAAACCCAGATGAGATGCTGCAGAATGTGAATCCATCAGGGTCTACACTGTTTGACACTCATCCAGCAATATTTAGACATAACATTGGGTAGTATCTTGTACTTGTTCAAATTTTTATACTCCCGGCATATGAAGTATGCCGAAGGGGTATATAGTTTTCGTCTGTTCCATTAGTCTGTTAACTTTCTATAACCAAGTTTTACTTCGAAGTTTTTTGATTACTTATAACTCTGCAGCCACTGATCAAAAACTTTTCATATTTGGTATGGGGGTACCTGGGAGGGTTCTCTTCCATTCTACATCTATGGGCCCCTGGGTCATGCCCAAGGGCAGGGCTAGAGGTCAAAATCTAGGACATCCCAATAAAGTAGTATATTGCAGTTTGTTTGTACCCTTATTAAAGAAGGATGGGCATCAGAAATGTTTATCACATCAACATTCAGTGTAATAAGGTCAAGGTCATTGTGACCTTATTTTCATGCTTCAGTGATTTTGACATATTTTGATGCCTATTTCATGGATTAATGCCTCAATAAAGTAGTATATTGCAGTTTGTTTATATAAATAACTTCTTAAAGAAGGATGGGCATCAGACATGTTTATTACATCAACATTCAGTGTAATAAGGTCAAGGTCATTGTGATCATATTTTCATGCTCCAGCGATTTTGCCTTATATCTTGAAGATTATTTCATGGATTACTGTGATACTTGGAATATTGGATCTGTGTGACACCACAATTGACAGCATAACAACTGTAGGTCACCTTGACCTATATTTTACGGTCCAGTAATTTTGCCACACATCTTGAATGTTAATTGATGTATGAACATCATTATTAGGGATTATGAATTAGTATCATCCAACAGTTGACCAAAAACTAAATGTAGGTCACTGTGACCTTTATTTCATAATCCAATGATTTTATGTTACATCTTGAATCAATTTGATGTATTACTATCATATTTTGGGATTGTGTGGCCTATATTTCATAGCCCTGTGATTTTGTCTTATATCTCCCACTATTTGATACCTAAATGTCATATTTACATATAATGACACAGTGTGACCCAAACTTTCACCTCAAAGTAAATATAAATCAGTATGACCTATATTTCATAGTATAGTGCTTTTGCTAAATATCTTCTAGATTATTTAATGGATTAACATCATAGTTGGTATAATGCATCAGTGTGACCATCAGATTAATTTCTCAAGTATATGTAGGTCAGTGACCTATATTTTATGGCCCAGCAAATTTGCTTCATGTCTTGTAGACTATTTTCTCCAGGAAAGTTGTACTTGGGATTATAGATCAGTGTCACTCATTGTAAACTATATCTTGCCTTATATCATTGTCATTAACTTTAAAATATTTCATAATTAAGAAATGGCGCTGGCAGGGGGTATTTGTGACCCTCTGGGCACTTGCTCTAGTAGAAAAAGTATGGTAATGAGTTGAGGTAGCGGAATACATAGGGTAAATACAGTATACTTAAAAGAGAGAGCAAATGTCTTCCTTAAAGAGTAACACCAAGTGTAAATATTTTCATGTCAGAGTTATTCATTTCTCTGAAGGCGTATCCATTCCTCTAAGCAAACAGTAGAGATGCAAGTCCTTTGCTATTGTTGAAACTGATGAGTCTGGTTTTCAGTTTTGCATATAAGTCCAAACAATTAATGTACAGTTAAACTTCAATGGATCAAACATCTTTGGGACCATAGAAATTAGTTCTAGACATAGGTAGTATGAGCTACTGAGGGCTAATTATAGCACCAGTTCAGATGGCAAATGGAGATAATTTAGGGATGCCTTTTTGGACGGGTTTTTTAAAGAAAAATCAGTCCTTTAAAATAGCAATGTCTGGGTGGGCAGGCATCTGGCGGGCGGGCGTAGGGTGTTGTCTGAGGTTTACCTTTTGGTTAATCTTTTTCAAAATTGTATGTTACCTTTTTTCTTCAGTGGATTGCTTTCATATTTGGTAGGGATGAAGAGGAGGGCCAGTAGATGTGTCACATACAAGAGAGACAACTCTTTTCATTGACTTTTTTAAAAACGCATCCATAATGCCATTAGGCCTTTTTCTTGTTATCTTCTATAAAATAATGTTATGTTTTGTGTACTCATTAGAATTGCCTCATTGAGGCAGTTCTAATTAATACACACACATACATGTTTATCAAGAGAAAATCACCCTAAAATATCCCTAAATATTTGTTTTCTTAAGCTGTCAGAAAAATTTCCTAGGGACTCAAAAATGAGTGAATTATCCACAGTAACCTAGCCATCCATGTTCGAGCCATTGAGGTTTTACTGTATTTAGTTTGACCTTTTTTTGTGGCAGCAACATTTTAATAATATTGAGTATATTTTACATTGTTTATATTTCAGGCAGTTGAGAGAAGCTTTCAACTCTGTTGACAATAAGTGTACAGGCTACCTCAGTTCCCAGGATGTGAGTATGTGTTACGTTATGCTTATATATGAGCCAGTACAGGACAAAACCTACAATAAGACCTGTGAGACCAGCAAAGACTCAGATCAGCCTGTACATCCACCCAGTATAACAGGTTTTTGTACAACCCCCTTTAGATAGCCCGGAGGCTGCAGAAGGCTTATGCAATCAGCAAAGGCTCTGATCAGACTGCGTGGAAGCATAGGCTGATCTGAGTCTTCGCTGGTCGCACAAGTCATATTGTTGGTTTTGTCATGCGCTAGCTCATATAAGATCTACAAGTGTACCTTACAACATATTCAGATCAACCTATGCTTTCACAGTCTGGGCCCAGTTGTTCAAAACTAACGATGTCGTTAGTTAATGATTCGTTAAAATTTAAATGGAGTGATACACAAATATGCTGAAATTTTTTGCTGAAAAAATGTGAGTAGCTTTTGCAGTGCAAAAGTTACGCACATTTTTTCAGCAAAAAATATCAGAATATTGTATATTGAATCCGCTAAAACAGTTAACGAAATGACCCTTAACGAGCTCGTTAAGCTAACAACACTTTGAACAACTGGGCCCTGGTCTTTGCTGTCAGCCTAAAGAAGCCTTGGTGCCTCAACTATCTAAAGAGCGCTGAGTAAAAACTCTGATCATGATAGACTGCATCAATGCACAAATGCTTTTTCAATATTCTTGCATTGAACATAGCTCCAGATAAGCGGGGTATACAGATAATTATTATATAACCTAAAAGTAGACTCTTTCATTGGCTGAAAGCTGTTTTCAGCCCAGTGAATATTTCTGATGTTCACCGGCTTGGGGTTTTTTACTACTGAATATGCCATGAAATATGAAATAGTTTATCTGTCTATTCATTGGTTATATAATAAAACAATTATTGACTATTGAGTCATTGAATATGACATGATATCCTCTGGAGAATATCAATATTGACCTCGGCTATTGCCTTGGTCAATATTGATATTCTCCAGTGGCTATCACATCATAGTGAATGACTCAATAGTCAATAATTGTATAATATTTTTCATATTGTTCCATGAATTTCATATATTTTGCCAAGAATGAACATTCTCTTTTACAATTTTCAGGTATGTTTAGCATACAAAAGTTGTACAGCAGAAGAACTAGACATTAGATGGTTAAAAAGTAGGTGCCAGGGTAAAGACCAGTATGTATTTGAAGAATTCTGTGGAATTGTGACTGAATATCGGCAGCAGGTAGGCATTAGTGTCACAGTATTTTATATATTATTATGTATACTAATATATTTGGAATAGTCACTGAGTATTTCGAAATATCACTGAGTACAGACAGAGATTAGATACTTAAAGAATCATATAGAATTGTCGCTAAATACCAACAGTGTTCTTAAATTGATGATTGAAATTTTATAACAGATTTTTTTACTTTCATTAATGTAGAAAACCTGTTGTTTGACATTTATTACACATTTTAACATAAATTTCTAAATTAGAGCAGTATCCAGATAAATATTGAATTCCCCCAAACTATATAATGGAAGATTCTAATTTTGATTTTAGGTATGTCAGGCTATGTGATTTAGATATTCTAAGAGAAAAATGTTTGAACTATTTGCAAACAGTGGAGACCCTGGTCAGATGCTGCATTTTGTGGTTTCTGATCAGGGTCTGCACTGCTTGCCAATTACCCTTTTATGGGTCTCCAGACTACAATCAGCTAAAAAGACCTGATACAGTAACAAATCATGTGCAGACTGTTTTATGTTTGCCTATCAGTCTGAATATTTAGGGTAAATATGGTATTGATAAAATTTGGGCCCAGTTGTTCAAAACTAACAGTGTTGTTAGTTAACGTATCATTAAAACTTTGATCATCAAATACGCTTATACGTTAATATTTTTGCTGAAAAATATGAGTAGCTCATCACGAAAACATGCCTATATAAATTTGACCCCCTCCAACCCCACTTTTATATGGTAAAACTGGGGTTTACAGGGGTATACATTATTTTTCTTATTGTGCTAAATAACATATTGTGGGTACTCGTTAGAACTGCCTCGCTGAGGCAGTTCTAACGAGTACCCACAATCTATCTTTTGAGCAGAAATATGAAAAATATCGGGGGTTTTATCTGAATTTTTTTTAGTTTTTGGAGGTGAAATTTTCCATATATTTGAATAGGTGTTTTCGTAATGTTTTGCAAAAACTACTCACATTTTTTTTCAGCAAAAATACTGTGAATTAGATATTGTACTTAATACTAGAACAGTAAACATTTTGACCACTAACGAGTTTGTTAAGCTAGCAATGTTTTGAACAACTGGGCCCTGGTCTTTAAAAATTTTCCCAATCCCTACTTTGGTAAAGTATAGCAGTTAAAACATAATTTTAACTGGCCAAAATTGTCGGCATTTTAAAGATTTTTTCTAAATTTTTTTTTTCAGACAAACACAACAATGCTGCAAAAGTTTTTGAATCGTGTTCTTGCTCCAGTCAGGTGGCTTATAACAAGTAAGTTTTTTTTTTGATGTTTTATTTAAATGATGGCTATGAATAAATCAATAGTTTTAATAGCTTTAAATAAATCAAAGTTAGAGAGGTATAGATTTGTTATTTTTCCTATTTTCAGCTCGCCTGAATGTTAGGAAGAGCTATTGTACTAACACCATCAACAATGTTAGCATCAGCGTTGGCATCGGTGTCCAAGAGGAGAAATACATGTGTTACTTAAAAAGATATTAGTGAGACTATGTGGCCTTTTAGCTTATAGATACTGATACAAAATCCGTACAGATAATTTCCAGGCAGAGGCATATATGGCATTCTGAAACTTTCCAATTCATTTTTTTTTTCAGAACTGTCATCTCCAGCACCACCATCTATGGTAATAGATTCAGATACTATAAGAGATGTTTATCTTGGTGGAAGCTGTGGTTTAACTACGTGGCGCTCTGAAATAGCAGCACCATTACTTAGGTTGGTATTCAATTGCATATCATTTCCTCTAACTTATAATTCAGCAGTAAGAACACTAAACATACAATATGTCCTGCATTAAGCTCATTGTACTCCCAACATGAAGTATTTGAAGCGAATATAAGGTTATATCACTCCATTTGTCTAGTCATCTGTTCTTCAATCTGCCTACATGTTAAGTTTTGTATTAAGTTATTAGCTCACTTAAGCATTGCTTAGGTGAGTTATTGTGATCACCCTCTGTCTGTTTGCAATAATTAATTTGTTAACACACTAGAGGTCACAGTTTTGACCCAATCTCTTAATGAAACTTGCTCAGAAAGTTTCCTGTATGAAATCTAGGCTATGGGGTAAAAAACTAGGTCACCAGGCCAAATCAAAGGAAAATCTTGTTAACACTCTAGAGGTCACATTTTTAAGTAATGATCATGAATCTTGCTAAAAAAAATTGTCTTGATGATTTCTAGGTCAAGTTTGAAACTGGGTCACTTGCAGGGGTTAAGGGTTCGGGGGATGTCAAAAATTACATTACCAGGCCAAATCAAAGGAAACCTTTTTAACATTCTAGAGGTCACATTTTTTTTAGTATTAATTATGAATCTTACTCGAAATGTTTGTCGATGATTTCTAGGTCAAGATTGAAACTGGGTTACTTGGGGTCAAAAACTAGGTCACCAGGCCAAATCAAAGGAAAACCTTGGTAACACTCTAGAGGTCACATTTTTTAAGTATTCATCATGATCCTTACTCAAAATGTTTGTCTTGATGATTTCTAGGTCAGGTTTGAAACTGGGTCACTAGGGGCAAAAACTAGGTCACCAGACAAATCAAAGGAAAAACATTTAACACTTTAGAGGTCACATTTTTTAAGTAATTATCATGAATCTTACTCAAGATGTTTGTCTTGATGATTTCTAGGTCAGGCGTGAACTGGGTTACTTCGGGTCAAAAACTAGGTTACCAGGCCAAATCAAAGTAAAACCTTGTTAATACTCTAGAAGTCACATTTTTTTAAGTAATCAACATGAATCTTTCTCAAAATGTTTGTCTTGATGATTTCTAGAACACGCTTGAAATGGGGTCTTTTATTACCTATATTTCATGGTCCATTGTATTTGTTAAGTTTTATCTGTTTAGGTCAGTTTCTCAGTAACACACTATATATTTATCATATATATCATCTTTTTTGCTTCCAGAAAAAATGGACTTTCTTATGTGGATCCAACAGTTAATCAGTGGGACCAGAAACTTATACCAATGCATGTGTCTCTGCGTGAGAAATGTCGTCTACTGTTATACTTTATCACAGGTCAAACAAGGTCACTTTGTTCCATGCTGGAGGTAGGTTAAATGCCACAGGTCAAACAAGGTCAAAGAACAGTTACATTCCATTTGCAAACCATCCCTTGGTAAAATCAACTAAACCTTTAGCATTTTCTAGATTAAAATGTGTGATACAGAACAGTCCCTTCATAAAACTATGATTTAGGTCTATGGAAAGGCATAAAGGTGTAAGTAAAGAGCATAATAAGGCTAAGTATTACACATAGCTACAGATAAGGGGAATATTTAGAAGATGGGTTTTATTATTTTTGTAACAAATCATATTTCTTGGCTACTGATTTGAATTGTCTCACCTGTTCTGTTTAGTACCCAGAAGATTTTTTTTATTTATTTATATATTTTAGATCCACATAAAGAGAAGGAATGAATATTTTAACAAATAAAAAGATCTGTTATGATTGCTCATGGAAACAAAGAACACAATAAGTGGACACCTTTTCAGAGGGGACAAAACAATTTGCCAGATACCTTCCCTGAAAGTGCATCAATGCCCGAGTACATTTGGAGCACAAATATCTCCTTTAAACACAGCTCTAGACAAGAGGCTATCCCATGAAATATTTTTCTTATTAGTCATGAAAACATGTTGTGGTACTCATAAGAACACCTCACCATTTAGAAATAATGAAAAAATACCAGTAGTTATTGGCTGAAAAAGCGTGTCATCTGGAGCCCTGAATTATAGAACAAAATGCTTGTTTTCAGAGAAAAATAAGAAAATGTTACTGCTCATCTGCTTATTATGCATGTATACATAGTAGGATCATGAGTGAGTTCTCATGCTTTTTTTCTCTAATAACCCTAAATATTGGGACAGATAGGCCTCTGCAAATAATGTAGACCAAGATCAGATGCTGCAGAATGCAGCATCTGATCAGTGTCTACACTTTTGCCATACATACAGCAATATTTTAGACACATCAAAAGATAGTAGAATGGACTATTTCAAATTTTAGGACAAGTATGGTAAGTAGGTAAGATGTCCCAATACTTAGGGTAAATACATTAGTTTATTTCTCTATTTATAGGCTGGCTACTATATTGGCAAAGGTTGTAGGTTAGTCCTCTGTCTACAGAAAATTCAAGTTAATACTATTATTGGGGATGAAAAGGTGAGTAATGATAAAGATTTTTCCCAAAACTTCCCTGGACCCTCTATAACCCCTTTTATCCCTACAGACAAAACACAGATACCCTTGCAAACAGTGCAGATCCAGATGAGATGGCTCTTAATGAGCCATCTCATCAGGATCTACACTGTTTGCCATTCTGTTACTGATTTTTGACTGAAACTCCTATATGCAACAATGAATGTGTCCAAATTCAGAGATAGAAGAGTCCATGTCAGAAACGGGGGTGAAAGGGTTAATACAGATATTAGATGGTGGAAGTGATTCCAAGCAGTTGTTCTTCAATTCTCAGCTTAATTAAAAAATCTATAAATTCAGAAAATGTCAGAAAGAAGAATGAATAGTTATATATATATTTTTTTATTTCTCTTATTTAAGAAAGTTGTTTGTGATGTTAATTTACAGGCTTGTATACTTTGCTTGCACAAAATATTTTTTTTTTTGCATTTTTATTCCATTAAGTTCTTTACTAGCAGAAATGCTAAAATAAGCGTAATCCAAAACACAAACATATGTATATTTTAGAAACATTTGTTTTATTTAATTTATTTATTAGGGCCCAGTTGTTCAAAGCATTGTTAGCTTAACAAGCTTGTTAGTGGTCAAAACGATAACTATTCTAGTAAGTGCAATATTTAATTCACAGGTATTTTTTCTAAAAAAATGTGAGTAGCTTTCGCAAATGCAAAAACTACTCACATTTTTTAGCTCACCTGTATGAAAGAACAGGAAGAGCTATTGCAGTACCGTTGGCGTCAGCGTTAGCGGCATTGGCGTTAACAAAAATGTTAAAGTTTTACGTCAAAGTTTTTAAGACCTCATATTTTCTAAATCCTCTGATGAATTTAGTTTATATTTGGTCTAATTATAGATGTTGGACTAAAATTTTATTGAGCACTGTACACACCCCTGCTGATGACCTATAGGTCAAGGTCACAGAAATTTTATGTTAAAGTTTTATGTTAAAGTTTTGTGTCAAAGTTTTTAAGATCTCTTAATTTCCTTGCATGGATTTACTGTATATTTGGTATGATAATAGATATTGGTTCAACATTTTATTTGGCACTACCCCCACCCCTGCCTATGACCTAAAGGTCAAGGTCACGGACTTAGAAATTGATGTTAAAGTTTTGCGTTAAAGTTTTTAAGATCTCTTAATTTCTAAATCCTTGTTTGGATTTACTTTATATTTGGCATGATTGTAGATATTGATCCAAAATTTAATTTGGCTCTATCCCCACCCCTGCTTATGACCTAAAGGTCAAGGTCACGGACTTAGAAATTTATGATTAAGTTTTGCGTCAAAGTTTTTAAAATCTCTTAATTTTTAAATCCTTGCATGGAGTTACTTTCTGTTTGGCATGATTATTGATATTGATCCAAAATTTTATTCGGCACCATTCCCACCCCTGCTTATGACTTAGAGGTCAAGGTCACAGACTTAGAAATTTATGTTAAAGTTTTGCATCAAAGTTTTTATGGTCTCTTAATTTCTAAATCCTTGCATGGAGTTACTCTATATTTGCCATGATTATGGATATTGATTCAAAATTTTATTCGGCACCATTCCCAGCCCTGCTTATGATCTAGAGGTTAAGGTCACAGACTTAGAAATTTATGTTAAAAGTTTGCGTCTAAGTTTTTAAGATCTCTTAATTTCTAAATCCTTGCATGGATTTACTTTCTATTAAGCATGATTATAGATATTGCTCCAAAATTTTATTCAGCACTATCCCTGCCCTATAACCTACAGGTCAAGGTCATGGACTTACCGTATATAATATATGTTTTCATTTCTTTTTAGGCAAGTGCATGTGCAGTACAGGACTACAACCGTGGCAGGGACTACCTGTGTGATCTGGCCAGTAGGGAAGGTGTGCCAATATTTGATGATATAACAGAGGCAGTCCTGTGTGCAATATCATTACTCTGTACTGATCAACAGCAATCAAGTTCAGCTTCATAGCATGAGATGTAGCTCTAGATACAGGGTGTATCCACATAATATTTTTCTTATTTCTCCACAAAAACATATATTGTGCTTACTCATTGGAACCTCTTGATGAGGCGCTTTCAATGAGCACCACAACATATTTTATTGTGGAGAAGTAAGAAAAATGTCAGTAAAACATGTTGTGGGTACTCATTAGAAGTGCCACATCAAGACACTTCTGATGAGTACCCCACAACATATTTTTTGTGGAGAAGTAAGAAAAATGTCAGTAAAACATATGTTGTAGGTACTCATTAGAAGCACTTCAATGAGGCACTTCTGATGAGTACCACAACATATGTTTTTGTGGAGAAGTTAATAAAAAATGACAGTAAAATATAAGGTGTGGTACTCATTAGAAGAGCCTTGATAAGGCAATTTTATTGAGCACCACAACATGTTTTTGTGGAGAAATGTCGGTACTTTTTAGTTGAAAAAAGCACTTTATCTGGAGCTATGGTGAGAAAGCTCTAGGTACAGAGGGATATCTACACTATTTACACCTTCATAGCTACAGAAGAGAGGGGTTATCCACATAATATTTTTCATATTTCTTGACATTGTGGGTACTCATTAGAAGACAGAAAACAGGATTTGTCATTTCATGCAAATTGTCTCCTTAGGAAACTGTCTGCATGAACTGTGTAAAAATAGAGTTTTACATTTCCTGCAGTTGTTGCCTTTTCTGGATAAAATAAAATAAATATCAGGGCCCAGTTGTTCAAAACTAACGATGTCGTTAGTTAACGATTCGTTAAAATTTTAATCGAGGGATACTCAAATATGCTGAAATTTTTTGCTGAAAAAATGTGAGTAGCTTTGCAGTGCAAAAGCTACTCACATTTTTTCAGCAAAAAATATCAGAATATTGTATACTGAATCCGCTAAAAGAGTTATTGAAATGACCCTTAACGAGCTTGTTAAGCTAACGACGCTTTGAGCAACTGGGCCCAGTTTTTCATCTGCTTTATTAGTCTAGAACGAGTTAAAGTTTAACTATAGCAGACAGCATTATAAGATACAGATAAGGCAATTTTTCCAACAAAAAATGAAAATATTTTTCTGATTTGTTCATGAAAACATATGTTGTGGGACTCATTTGAAGTGCCTTGCAGAAGCGCTTCATTGAATACCCACAATGTATGTTTTTGTGGAGAAAGAAGAAAACTATTTTCCTGATACCCCCTCTTAGCTGCAGCTATGAATTATATATTTTTTCTTATTTTACCCTGAAAATAGGTCTGACATTTCATTCAGCAGAAGAGACAATTTCAGTGGTATGAAAAGCCCAATTTTGTGGAGAAAATAAAAAAAAAAAAATTGTCTTATGCTGATTTAGCAGAGAGTGCTAAAGGTTGAACTAGCAGAAAGAAAACTATATGGCATGTTGTGGGAAAATGAACAAGAGTCTGTATATGAATAGTGAAGATAAATTCATGTAGTCCAGTAACTGTTTTTTTTATTATGTTTGATACAATATGTAAGCTAATTTTGTACACTGCAGCGAACAAAAAGTTGTGTGAGCATAATATTATTTGAAGTACAGATGTAGATTTTCCTGCTAACCATCACTGTCTCTTCAGGCATAGCACTAGTTAAGGTGCTTTTTTCAAACCAAAAGTATTGATATTTTTCTTATTTCTCCATAAAAACATATGTTGTGGGTACTCATTAGAAGTGTCTCACCGAGGAGCTTCTAATGAGTACCAACAACATATGTTTTTGTGGAGAAATAAGAAAAATATTTACCGGATACCCTCCCTTATCTAGACCTATGCCTGGTAGTCTTCAGGGCCTTAGTCCTTAGTTGACATATTGAGCAGTATTCAGTCCCTCTGTAGTTGGAAATGCAAAAGCTCTGATTAGAATTCAGGAATGGACAGTCTGATCTTGACTTTGCTGCCCATATATTGGGTGTGTCAAGCGAAAACGTGCCTTTGAGCATGCGAAAAATGAGCAGATTCAGATCATCCTACACAAGGGCAAAGTATCTAGGCCTTTACTCTCCATTGGTAAATTCTGTAGTGTCAAATGATTCTGTTTGCGGACAATGAAAGCCCTGATCAGACTGCACATCAGCACAGTCTTATCTGGGCTTTTTTCTGTCCACACATGACCCTAATCGACTTGGTGGGGCTCATACATCCTGAAGACCAGTATTGATTTGGTGCAGCCCATATTACGGGAGGGGGACATATTGATTTTGATGCGGATCCAATTTGGTGCAGCCCATATTACATTAGCATTTACCCCTTGCTTGACTAATTCAGCAGATGACAAATTGGTGACATAATGTATGGACTTTTAAAGATTCTATAAGAGAAAATCTTAGATCCTGATCAGACTGTATGGTTGCACAGGATGAACTGGGTCAGTGCAGGTTGCCTTTAAGAGATTTCTAAGAAGAGGGGCTCATGTGTTCAGGATGTTTATTGTTCACATGCAGAAGTTGTGATAATATTCCCACAGTGTGTGAGTGTGTGTCTGTTTAACCCTATCATCCCTGCAGACCAACAAGAAACCTTTGCAAGCAGTGTAGATCCAGATGAGATGGCTCATTATGAGCAGTCTATTCAGGATCTGCACTGTTTGCCATTCTATTATTGATTTTTGACTGAACCCAAATTTGCAACAATGGACATGTCCAAATTCTGAGATGGACGAGCCCATTTCAGAAACTCAGGGGTGAAAGGGTTTATAGTTTAGTCTTAGTGTGCAATGGCAGTCTTGTAGTTATCTAAAAATACCTGTAATCTACCTCTTGCCACACTAGCCTGTAGCTTGTAGCAGATAATACTTTATTTATGTCTTTTATTTTTCCCAGAAAATATTGTTTGGCATTTCAGTAAGGATTTCTTTTGGAATAGGATTTGAATGAAATGTTTCTGGGGAAGAAAAGAAATATTTCTGATTTCATAACTCCAGATAAGAAGGATATCCAGTTAGATATTTTCTTACGGGAGGGGGACATATTGATTTTGATGCAGATCCAATTGGCGTTGACGTCGGCATGACACTCTCATGTCTGCACAATATGTTGAGAACCAATGGTTGGATTCTTACCAAATATTCATGGATATATAATTGGGAAGTAACAAAGAAGTGAACAGGTTTTGGTGACCTTGATAAAATTTTCAAGGTCACAGCAGTAGGAAAACTGATTTTTTTTTTACACTTTCTTGTCTGCACAATATCGTGTGAACCAGTTGTTGGATTCTTAATAAATTTTCATAGATATATACATTGTAATTGGGACATAACAAAGGACAAATTTGATTTTGGTGCCCTTGACCTTATTTTTAAGGTCACAGCAGTAGAAAAACTGAAAATTAATGGTTGGGTGACATCTGTTTTCTCAGTAAACACCATTTCTAGTTTCTCTATGAAAACATGTTGTGGTATTCATTAGAAGCTCCTCAGTGAATGAGGCCCTTCTAATGAATACCCATGTAATGTTGTCATGGATAAATAAGACCAATATTGACTCTTGTTGGTTGAAAAAGGTACCTTTTCTAGAGCTATGGAATTTATCCTCTGCTTATATAGCCTGGTTAGTGCTGGAGATATAATATTGTGCTTTATTTGTCATATGTGTTGTCAGAGCAGTAGACCGGCTGTTTTTTTAGAAACAGAATTCTTGATATTTTTGTCTTCAGGAAAATTGTTGTTTGTGATCTCATTAGAATTGTCTTGCTGAAAAATTCAGATATCCAAGAGCAACCTCTGTATAACACGATTGCTTGGATCCAAAGTGAAAATAGTGTTAGCTAAACAACCATGTTGCGTCCAAACAAAATGTCCAGATTATACAGAAAAATGACCATAAATGGTCATTTTTCTATTCAATCTAGACATTTTGTTTAACCTTTGTCCTGCTGAATTAATTAAGATGCCACTTCCATTTCTAATTTTCAGCCAGTCAGATTATTTGATCCAGATTTTTTATATAAATTCACAAACTTAATGGCAAACAGTGCAGATCCAGATCAGTCGGCTTCTTCAGAAGCCAGCTGATCTGGATCTACACTATTGCAAAGGCAGGACCTATCTAGATTCAGCAGGACTATGGTTAGAATAAAGTAGAAAATTTTAAGCTGAAGAAGGCATAAAAGGCTGAAGAAAGCATTAAAGCCAAAATGTTCTGAAATAGAGTTGTGCATGCTTTTAAGCTCACCTGAGCATGAAGTGCTCATGGTGAGCTATTGTGGTCAGTCAATGTCTGTCGTCTGTTGTCCATCATGCGGCGTCAACAATTGCTTTAAAAGCCTGCTCCTCCTACACTCCTGGGCCAGTTGACTCGATACTTGGTAGGAAGCATGGGGGTGACTTGTAGAACAAAAATGTTTAAAATCGTTTCGACCAGAAATCCAAGATGGCCGCCATCTTGAAAATCTATTTTTCGCTTCTCCTGAACCGAAAGGCCAATTGACTCCAAACTTGGTAGAAAGCAAAGGGGTGACTTGTACATCAAAAATAGCCAAAATCATGCCGATCGGAAATCCAAGATGGCCGCAATGGTGGCCATCTTGAAAATATATTTTTTGTTTCTTCTCTTGAACCCAAAAGCCAATTGACTCCAAACTTAGTAGGAAGCATTGGGGTGACTTATAGATCAAAAATAGCAAAAATCGTTCTGATCGGAAGTCCAAGATCTATTTTTCACCTCTTCTCCTGAACCAAAAGGCTTTTTGACTTAAACCAAATAGGAAGCATCGGGGTGACTTGTAGATAAAAAATAGCTAAAATCATGCCGATCAGAAATCCAAGATGGCCGCCATGGCAGCCATCTTGAAAATCTATTTTTCCCTTCTTCTCCTAAACCTAAAAGCCAACTGACTGAGAAACTTGGTAGGAAGCATTGGGGTGACTTATAGATCAAAAATAGCTAAAATCGTTCTGATCAGAAATCCAAGATGGCCACCATGGTGGCCATCTTGAAAATCTATTTTTCCCTTCTTCTCCTGAACCGAAAGGCTTATTGACTTTAAGGTAGGTAGAAAGCATCGGGGTGACTTGTAGATCAAAAAAAGCTAAAATCATGCCGAACGGAAATCCAAGATGGCCGCCATGGTGGCCATCTTGAAAATCTATTTTTCGCTTCTTTTCCTAAACTCAAAAGCCAATTGACTCCAAACTTGGTAGGAAGTATTGGGGTGACTTATAGATCAAAAATAGCTAAAATCATCCCTATCGGAAATCCAAGATGGCCGCCATGGTGGCCATTTTAAAATCAATTTTTCGCTTCTTCTGAACTGAAAGGCCAATTGACTCGAAACTTGGCAGGAAGCATTGGGATGACTTGTAGATCAAAAAAAAGCTAAAATCGTCCCGATCTGAAATCCAAGCTGGCTGCTTTGGCAGCCATCTTGAAAATCTATTTTTTGCTTCTTCTCCTAAACTGAAAAAGCCAATTGACTCAAAACTTGGTAGGAAGCATCGGGTTGACATAGGTCAAAAATAGCTAAAATCTTTCTGATCGGAAATCCAAGATGTCTTCCATAGCGGCCATCTTGAAAATCTATTTTTCACTTCTTCTCCTGAATCAAAAGGCTTATGGACTTTAAACTTGGTAGGAAGCATCAGGGTGACTTGTAGATCAAAAATAGCTAAAATCATCCCTATTGGAAATCCAAGATGCCGCCATGGCCGCCATCTTGTTTTATATATACTTATATAGAGAAAATCTTTAAAAATCTTTTTATCTGAAACCAGAAGGTCCTAACCTTCGATATTTGGTTACATAGCTTCACCTAGTTCACATGCCTATTCAACAATAAGGCACTATGCGATCTTGCTTCTGTCCAGCACCCCCCCTAGCCTGTCATCCGAAAACTTTCATTTTCAACAAGTTTTAAACATACATAGTCCTATGAAGAGAAGTCTTTTAGAATATACTAGAGACAAGACACTCAGGTGAGCAAATTAGGGCCCTCTGGGCCCTCTTGTTTCTATACATTTTTGTTTGGCTACAACACTTTTGGGGTCCATATTTAAACCATTTTATATCTGAACAGTCTTGTCACAAATTGTCTTATAAAGGGATTCTAGTGTATGTTTCATAGCTCTGGTTATGAGGGGTATCTACACAAATATTTTTCATATTCTCCATAAAGACAAATGTTGTGGGTACTAATGAGAATGTCCTCATCGAGGCCTTTCCAATGAAATGCCTTATCAAGGCATTTTTCAAGGAGATATAAGGAAAATGAGCTAGCGCACGACAAAACCCACAATAAGATTTTTGTGACCAGTGAAGACTCAGATCAGCCTGCACATCCTTGCAGTCTGATCAGAGTCTTCCCTGATTGCCTGTGCATTCTACAGCCTGCGGGCTATCCAAAGAGGGATACATGAGAATTGCCATATGGTTAGATATACAAGCTGATCTGAGTATTTGCTAGTAACATAGGTCTTATTGTAGGTTTTGTCGTGCATTGGCTTAACCCATTATAGTCTGGAGACCCCTAAAAGGGTAATTGGCAAACAGTGCAGACCCAGATCAGATGCCACAGAATGCAGCATCTGATCAGGGTCTCCACTGTTTGCAAATAGTTCAACCATTTTTCTCTAGGAATATCTAAATCACAAAGCCTGACAGACCTAAAATCAGAAATTAGAATCTTCCAAAATAGAGTGTGGGGGAATTCATTCAATCTACAATGGGTTAAATATCAATAGTTTTTGGTCAAAATGAGTGCCTAATCTAGAGCTATATGTCTTCATGTCATCTGAGGATAAGAAAGGTTTTGAGCTTAATGTTATTTTTAGTAAATTTGGCAATATATGGTGGACCTATTTGAATGAGGTACATCAAGAGAACCATCATCTTCAGTCAGTATCATAGTCATTTACTAGGAAGGGTATTTTTTGCTTGATGTTTAACTGACAAAGTGTGGTTGTAATTGACAATAATTTATTAAGAACAGTTTTTTTTTTCTTCTATGTTTCAGAAAAATAAAATTTACTGCCACAAATTGGTCTGACATACATGTATGCAGTTTTTATCATAAATTGATTTTTATTTTAACTTTTGTAAGGATTTTTTCCCAGTGGTATTTAATTGTTGTTATACAAAAAAATTTGACATTGGAACAAGTGAAACTTTTGGAAAACTGTTTCCAAACTACTTATTTTATTGATCTTTGCATAACTTGCAGCCAGTTTTACTATAAAAAAAAAGAAATCAAATATTTTTTTAGTATAAAATAGAATGTTGGGGCATAGTAGTTATGATTGAAGGTTTTGCTTTAAATCATGGCAGAACTTTACAGATTTACATTTTCATTTTCTCAGTAAAGAATCATGCTAAAAACAACTTTGTGAAAATGTAGAAAACAGTAGTGTGTCTAGAACTATAGAAGTGAGGGCATACATGTAGTTAACCCTTGTCATGCTGAAAAAACTAAGATGCCATGCCCACTTCCAATTTTCAGCCAGTCAGATTACTTGATCCAGATTGTTGATATAAATTCACATATATAATGGCAAACAGTGTAGATCCAGATCAGTTGGCTTCTTCAGAAGCCAACTGATCTAAATCTACAATATTTGCAAAAGCAGGATACATCCAGGTTCAGCAGGACTAGGGTTAAGATCATTTGGGTTTTTTTTTTTTTTATCAGAACTTATTGATATTTTTTTTTAGTTATTTCTCCACACAAACCTACGTTGGTATTCATTGGAATCACCTTGGTGAGCAATTTCAAAATGAGCTGAATCTGTGTATTTCATATAATCTCACAAAGACATGTTTTCATTTGGCATGACCCATCTCGTATAGGGGTTTCCTCAACCCCAGTTTTATTTGTTGACCTGTAACTAATCTATTACATATACATTCTTTATCTGCTTCTAATGGGTTCCCGCAACATATGTTTTTGTGCAGAAGTAAGAAAAATGTCAATCCTTTTTGGTCAAGAAGCATCTTAGCTGCAGTTATGAGTATTGATTTGGAAAAGCATTTATTTTATCACAAGACTAGGCTTCTTGAAGTGAGTGGATACACCTTCTGGGGAAGTCACCCTTACCATAGACTATTTTACCTCCCTTCTCAAAGGGTGAAGGGAATGAGGCCTCTCTTGAAGGCATTTACTGCCTCTGGGAGCAATATTTTTTTCCATTTTAACTCTTTCACTGCCACAGGCCATAATAATAGGCTTTTGCAAACAGCGTAGATCCAGATGAGATGGCTCATAATGAGCCATCTCATCAGGATCTATGCTGTTTGACTTTCAGCCTTTCAGCTTTATATATAAACTTCTTTCCAATCGATAGTTTGTAAAAAAGACGACAAATGTAGTCTGAAATTTGCCACGGAAAGAGTTAATAACACCCCATTGAGAAGCTTTTTTCATGACAGTTAAGCATCTTTCTCTATAATGGTCTTTGTCTGAAAAGGGAGACACACACTTTCAGTTTAGAGTGATAAAGTGAATAGCTGTAATTTGCACTTGTTTAGCCAAACACTTTAACAGTTTTGTTTAGAATGCTGCGTCTTTGGGTTGAAATAAGAAATGCCCTATTAGGTAATTGGATAGACAGGCCTGATCAAACAGTCTAGATCTAGATCAAATGGCACAGAACAGGGCATCTGACCAGGATCTATACTCTTTGCCACTTGTCCAGCAGTTTTTAAGACACATCAGTATATAGTAAAAATAGACTTGTTCAAATTTTGGGATATATATGGTAAAGTGTTAAGGTGTCCATATACTTAGGGTAAATGGGCGATGCCAAGAGAAAAAGTGCTTTTGAGCAGGCACAAAATGTGTTTATTCACATCATCCAGGGCCCAGTTGTTCAAAGCGTCGTTAGCTTAACGAGCTCGTTAAGGGTCATTTCGTTAACTGTTTTAGCAGATTCAATATACAATATTCTGATATTTTTTGCTGAAAAAATGTGAGTAGCTTTTGCACTGCAAAAGCTACTCACATTTTTTCAGCAAAAAATTTCAGCATATTTACGTATCACTCGATTAAAATTTTAACGAATTGTTAACTAACGACATTGTTAGTTTTGAACAACTGGGCCCAGGTCTTTGCTCTCCATTGATACATTCTATATTGTCTAATGATTTTGGTAGCAGACAGCAAAGGCCCTGATCAGACTGCATTTGCAGTCTGATCTGGGCCTTTGCCGTCGGTGCCCTGAAGGCTCATTTCTGCTTAGCCTGGCTCATATCCGGAGTCCTGGTTGCTATGTGGCTAGTATAGGAAATATTTATGTTGTAATAAAGTCAGAAAGAGAAGGAATGCCATTGAGGAGAGAAAAAAGACTGAATACAAGAATAGCTGTTTTTAGAAAACCATATCATTTACAGTCCCTGCATGTTATATATAATATTTGTATATATTTACTAACTTTAGTTGTTATTTTTACAGTATTTTATAGTGTTATTTTATAATGAGATCAAGGTCATTGTGAAACAGTCATCTATGTATCCCAGTTGTACCCTAGTTATGCCCCCAGGTATATACGAGTTACATTGTGAGAAAAAAGCTCTTCAGATTTTCTGTCGAATCAGTCTTACAGTGTGCATTTGCAGCCCCTTAGCAAGGCCATTTGTAGTTCTGTGGCTGAAGTTTACTCTTGGTCTACTGAGCGAACAGCATAGGTTCTGGTGAACCTGCACAGATTTACAGGCTGGTCTGAACCTTTGCTGTTCACATATGCTATAACAACTCTTTTCTCATGATGCAGCTCATATATTGTTGAAGGGTTTGTATGTCCAGATAAGTACAGTCAACTCTCTTTATCATGACTTTGCTTCTGTCGAATAACTGCTTATCTCAAAGTGAAGTCTGATCCCTGTTTAACATGGAAATCTAACAACAGGTAACAAAATATTGTGGAAAAGAGGAGAAATTGCTCCTTAGAAATTGCTCCAAAGGAGCAGTTTCTTCTCTTTTCCACAATATTTTTAATATACAATGTATCTCTAACTTCAGGAGTCAGATTACCTATTCATTTGTGGAATGTGGTTGTTTGATTTATTTTTTCCTCAGTTCTGCAAATCTGATATTTTGAGGTACATATATCTAGAAGTATTTCAGAGAGTCCCTTGGACCGAGACAACAAGGGTCGACTCTACTCTGATGAGGGTTTTTGTTGTTTTAGCTCTAAATTATATCTTGTGCGTACTCATTGAGATTGCCTTACCAGCAATCCAGTAAGTACCTACAAGACAGGTTTATCGGTGCAAAAATAACAAAAATACAGTCAACTTTCGTTATCTCACCTCGCTTATCTCGAATAACCGCTTATCCCGAAGTGAAAATCTAGTCCCTGTTCTAACATGGAAATCTAACAACAGCTATCAAAATATAGTGGAAAAGAGGAGAAATTGCTCCTTAGGGGCAATTTCTCCTCTTTTCCACAATATTTTCAATATATCTCTTAACTTTAGGAGTCAAATGACATATTCATTTATTAAATGTGGTTGTTCGATTTATTGTTTTCCTCAGTTCCGCAAATCTGATATGTCGAGGTACGGATATCTCGAAGTATTCCAGAGAGTCCCTTGGACTTCGAGATAACGAGAGTCGACTGTATATCCAGTTATTTCATAGATATAGATATTGAAAGATCAAAAATGTTCAGTAAAGTCCAAGGAGCATGCATGCATTTATCACTTGATATCGGCATACTTACTTGATATTACATGCTTACTTGAATGCCTTTGCACGTTTCCATTACAGACATGGCTTTTGATGACATCATATCATATCATCATCATAGTCAGATTTTTGATTAACGTGCAGGTACAGGGGCAACATCCATATCAGTGGGCCCCCTTCCAGATAGCTGGCTTGCTGCAGGCATGGCAGATCTCACATCTGATCTCCAGGTATGTCTATCATGAGGGTTGATAGCTGAGTGCTTCCACTCTCTGCAATCCCTCTCTGTCAGCTGCTTCCATGTCATTTTGGGTCTCCCAGGCCCACGCTTTCCATCAACCTGTATGTCAAAGGCTGTCTTGACTGCACCACTGGAGCGTTCCACATGTCCATACCATCGGAGTCTTCTCTCCTTCAGAATGAGGTCCAGATCCTCAATCCCAAGCCGAACAAGTAGCTTATTGGACCTGGTAGTGACAATGTCTTGCGGCCTGACATTGCAGATCTGTCTGATCATTGCCCTGTCATTTCGCTGCAGATGCTGGAGGTTTGGCTTTGTCAATGACCAAGTCTCGCTGGCACGGAGCATAGCGCTCCGCACATAAGAGCTGTTTTGAAAGAGAGGTGGCGTGAAGAGAGGACTGGTAGCAGATCCTTGAACTTCTTCCAGGCGGTTGTCACATGTGTTGTGGTTGAAAGTTCACAGCCACCTGCTGCTGAGAGCATGTCCTAGGTAGCAAAAGGAAGCTACCACCTCAAGCTTGTCAGGTCTGACCTGGACTTCCTTCTGTGGTCTGCCATCCAAGGGGCGTGCAGTTCCCTAGCACCGTGTACATCTGTAGTCAGGGTCCTTTTTCAAGCGCTTGAGCCCACTGCATTTCTTGTGCACCCAGTGCTTGCAGCCATTGCAGAAGATGCTGTTGCTGCCCACTCCAGTGGGACAGACAGCACATGGAAACTCGCCTGAACTCTTTATGAAAATGACATCATGCCAAAATTTGTCATGCATTTGTGCAGGCTCTGAATTTTAGATATTACTGGTAAAAATGCTTATTTTAAGGCTACAAACAACTGAAACATTATTTATAGTAATGTTATAAATGGTTTATTGCACTGATACTGGTGAATATTTGCCCCACATTGTGATATCAAAGGACGCTCATGGACTTTGATATCCAAATTAGGTACAATATTCACCAGTTTCAGCGCAGTAATCCTCTATAATCATCAGAGTCATTACCTTACCTGAAGAATTTCCTCACCAGTGATTTCTTTGAGTACTCACTAGAAATGTTTTGATGCAAAATAGGAAAAAAAAAAATCATTTCAATTAATGCCTTATCTAGAGAACTCCTTCACTAGCAAATCCATTGAGTACACTCAAGGTATGTTTTGAAACAAAATAGCAAAACTTATCCTAAATTATCGTCTCAGGGATTGCCTTATTTGGAGTTATGTGTTCTCAAATTGCATTTAGTATTCAGACAGACAAGCCCGAGCAAAACAATGTTGACCAAGATCAGAGCCACAGAATGCAGTGTCTGATCGGGGTTTACACTGTTTGCCACTCATTCTTTAGTCTTTAGACAGTCACACATCAACTGGTAGTCTACATGATCAAATTATTCCTTAAGTGAACAGCTAAGGCCCTGATCAGACTGTTTAGCTGCAAGGCTGATCTGGGTCATTGCTCGTAGCAGATATATTTTTCCTTCATATAGTCAACACCAACAGGTCCGGTGCTCAGTCGGATACAGATGCATCAGGTGATCAGGAGGTCATGGACCATGTTCGATCCCCTCCGGGTCTGGCAACATTCTAGAGATTGATCATTAAATAATTCCTTTATTCATTCTTTCCGTTCCACTGATTCAAGAAGGGCAGTTGTCAGTTTCTGGCGTAAGAATGTGCACAAATGCTAGTTAACCACTAAGCCTGCCTAGGAAAAGTGTTGTTGGGTAAACTGACCAGCTCAACATGACCCTAATGAGTTGACTGGGCCGTTAGACCTCAACTCAATTAATCAATCAGTACCCACAAAGGAAAGGGTGAGATAGTACTGGGATGTATACTTGGGGGCAGACTGTTTTTACAGCCACATGATGTAGTTTATTTATGTTTGTTTTATCTCTAGTTGTTAATCTGTGATATTATGTTGATGATTAGAAGAAAAATAAATGATCTGATGCATATTGTTTTTCGTTGTTTTATGAGTTACTGATTGATGGTAAACATAAAAATATCCAGAAAGATGCTCTTTATTTATCCTATTTATTCAGACAGACAGCATATTAATCCAGATATGAGGTGTTATAAAGTAAATATTTTTCTTATCTCTTCATAAAAAACATTTATTAAATAACCTCTTTCATTGGCTGTTTTATAACTGGGGCACAGCATTTCCTACAAGATTGTATGTGCACCTAACGAAGACTCAATCAGCCTGCGCAACTGCACACGGTGATAAGAGCCTTCGATGTCCACGTGAAGACGCTGCTTTGGACTTTGCTAAACACAGAGTGCCCTGCAAAGACTGATCAAACTGCGCGGATTATAGCGAAACGCGAATTTTGTCACACCTGCTTTAGCAGGGTGACAGGCGTGCAAATTTCCGTCCGTTCGTCTGTCCGGCCATTTGTCCATCCGTCTGCATTTACCCTGGGTGTCTTGTGAGTGCAACTCCTCTTACTGTTTTGTACCAATCATTTTGAAACTTTGCATGTATTTTCTTCATGGTATGAGGCTGTGCATGTGATTTGGATATAATTGTTAGATTATTTTTTGTCACTTTTTCCACATTGTGAACTTGGTCATTTTTCAACCTCAATATATAGACAGTGGGTATCTTTTGTGAGCGCAACTCCTCTTACAGTTTTGTACCAATTGTTTTGAAACTGCATGTTTTCTTCATGGTATGAGGATGTGCATATGGTTTGGATATAATTGTAAGATTATTTTTGTCACATTTTCCACATTGTGAACTTAGTCATTTTTCACCCTCAGTATATAGACAGTGGGTACCTTTTGTGAGCGCTTACAGTTTTGTAAAGATGTTTTGAAACTTTGCATATTTTCTTCATGGTATGAGGATGTGTATGTGGTTTGGATATAATTGTTAGATCATTTTTTGTCACTTTTTCAACATTGTGAACTTAATCATTTTTCACTCTTTATATATAAAAAGTTGGTACCGCTTGTGAGCGCAACTCCTCTTACAGTTTTATACCGATTATTATGAAATTTTGCATGCGTTTCGTTCATGGTATGAGAATGTGTGCATGTGGTTTGGATATAATTGTTAGATCTTTTTTTTTTTTTTTCACTTTTTTCCACATTGTGAACTTAGTCATTTTTCACCCTCAATATATAGACAGGGGGTACCTCGTGAGCACAACTCGTAGAATTTTATACCAATCTTTTTGAAACTTTGCACATGATTTCTCCATTGTCTGAAGATATGCAAGTGCTTTTCATATAATCCTTGCCTTAATTTTTGTCACTTTTTTCTGCTTCATAGCTCACCTGAGCTATGCTCAGGATGAGCTAAAGTGATCCCTTTTTGTCCGTTGTCCGTCTGTCTGGTTATCCGTCTTAACACTTTCAAATGACAACTCCTCCAAAGCCATTAGTGATTTGTCCCTAACTTTGTAAGAATGTTGCTTGGGTTGGGGCCTTTGAAAATAGCTAAAATTATGGTGATCTGCCTTTTGGTTTGGTTGCCATGGCAACAGAAAGTTCCCATAGACTTATAACAGGAAAATGGTTAAATTGCATTTTCTCCGTAACCAATGAAGTGATGCAAAACCATATTTAGCAGTTATGATAATAGGAAGATTGTCTACCCAGTTCATGTGTTTTATGACTAGTGGCCATTTTGTTTGGTTGCCATGGCAACATTAAATTTCAAAAAGGGAATTTTTTTAAATGACCTCCTCCAAAACCACTGAAGCAGTATGACTAATTTTGTACAAATGTTGCTTGGGTAAGGACAATTCAAAATGCCTAAAATTATGGTGATCTGCCTCTTGGTTTGGTCGCCATGGCAACAGAAAGTTCCCATAGACTTATAATGGAAAAATGGTTAAATTGCATTTTCTTAATAAGCAGTGAAGTGATGTGAGTCATATTTGGCAGTTCTGATCATTTGATGATTTTCTTCCCACTTTGTGCATTGCATGGCCATTTTATTAGGTTTCCATGGCAACATTAATTTAAATAAAAAAGTTTTTTTTATTGACTATTCTTCCAAAACCACTGAAGCAGTAGGACTCTTATTTGGTACAAATGTTAAATGGGTAAGGGCAGTTGAAAATAGCCATAAGTCTGCCAATTTGCCTCTTGGTATGGTTGCCATGGCAACAGAAAACTTCCTTAGACTTATAATGAGAAAATGGTGAAATTGCATTTTCTCCATAACCAGTGAAGTGATGTGATCCATATTTGGCAGTTATGATCATTGGATGATTGTCTATCCAATTTATGTGTTTTATGACCAGCGATGATTTTGTTTGGTTGCTATGGCAACAATAAATTTAAAAAAAAAATAAATAAATGACAGCTCCACCAAAAACACAGTAAGCAGTGTTGCAAATTTCTTTACTGCTAATGAAGAATCAATAAAACCAAGGCTCCCATTTTCTAATCTGTTGTTTCTCAAGGCAGTCTTTTTTACGTTTTTTTTTTTTTTTTATATTTCCCTGCCCCTGTGCTGTTTACATTTTTAAAATCATGATATTGTAAACAACTCTTTAGAAACCACTTAGCCAATTTCCACCAAATTTCACATTGATCCTACTGTTGGAATGTGATTGAGAGTTTGTCCCATTGACTGTCCTGCCCATATAGTCTTCTTCAAAACCAAGAACTGCTTAAATGATGATAGTTTCATTAGTTGCAATGATAGGATTGGAAAAATGTTACATGATATCCGCATATCTGCAGGGGCTGTGTATATTTTTCCTTTCTATGCTTTTGATGAAATTCCTATATTAATATTTCTTCTACCTGAAATAAACACACACACTTTTTTTTTTTTTGGGTGGGGGGGGGGGGGGGGGGGGGGGGGAGGCAGGCAACATCAACTTCACCGAAGTTTGATCTATTTTTTAATATTATTATCATAGTTGTTTTTATTATTATTGTGATTATTGGGAATTACGTATACTGATTATTAACCTTTACCGCTCTCTGGGCAAATTCAGCAGACGACAAATTTGTGATATTTTTTCAGAAAGTAGGATTTGACATTTCATGCAAACTGTCTCAAATGGAGACATTTTGCATGAAATGTCAAATCTTGTTTTCGGGGAAAAATAAGAGAACAAATTTCAAAATGTTGTCCGCTGAAAATACAAGCGTTAAAATGAATACAGAAGCGTTGCGTCAGAGTTAGGACTGGCTGTAAATACGTGTGTCAATATGGAAGAGTTTTCTCCCTTCTTGTTTATGGCAACCAGGTAAAAATACACCTGTATTGGAAAAGTATAGCGAAGCTCAAATAAACTATTAATAACATTTTGTTAGATATCCTAAGCTGTCTCCTTCATTCGCCATCGTTTTTTTTCTCTCTTTCTCCCTCCATCCTTGTCACTTTGTCCTCTTTTTAAAGGATTTTGTATAGTTTTCAAATATGAGTACAAAACTGAAGTCTTCTGAGACAAGAGACTACAGTATGGTCAACAACTTAAACCCATTCATGCCTACTGGGCTCTTCTAACTCGACACTATGGACAGGTCAAGTTCCGATAGTAGGAGTGTCTAGTTGTTTTTTACATTCCTGTTTTAATGCAAACAGTATAGACCCTGATCAGAACCAGCGACCTGTGGCGTTTGATCTGGGTCTGCACTGTTTGCCAGTGCCCCTTGTAGGGGACGTTCGGCATAAATGGTTTAAATACGCTTGAAAGCCATGAATAAAAGTAGTTTAAATGCTCTGTGATTCGAACAGGGGAGACAATGATTAAAATATCGCTGCTCCCGGCTACTTCAGGCGCCGAATTTTGTCATTTCATTTCAGGCGATGATTACAACTAAGTAAAAGACTACAACGACTGTGTAGTTTAGCTTTCGTTTAGCCTTCAAAGAACTTCTCTGTAGAAATGAAGCAAGTTATCACTTGATGTTGTGTCTTGTATTTACTGTCACTTTAATTCATTATTTGAGAATTTAATTTATTACAAAGGTAATCTTCTGTCTGATCTTTCTTTTTTCTTTTTTTCTTCTTTTCTTCAAGTTGCAATCACTAGCAATTCGTCGTTGAAGTTATAACGTAAGATACAAAGAATACGTCAGCATTAGCTTTTTTTTTCACTTTAAAAATAAAATCAAAACCTGACAGCATGTTTTAAGGCATGCCTTCTATCTATCTTTAATAGTAATTTATACAAATATCTGGTTTTGTTAATGATTCCAGCAAAACAAAGTATAGTTCAACAATTTTAGCTCTTCCGAGTGTGATCGCTAAGTACACATCATTCACCTAATTATATATGGTTGCTAGGTTACCAAAACATAATGCTGCAAACAGCTGCATATCCTTGAAGTATTAATAGTTTAAATTCATACTCTTTTCCTCGCTCTTTTCTTTTATCTTTCAAATATGTCACCATATTTAAATAACAATTGTTTTGCCATGTTGTTACTAAACTCGAACTGAGATTAATATTAATTTTATCAAATCTCGTTAACATCCTCAACCCACTGGCACTTGATACTTATACCAAGCGAAACTGTAAAATTGATTTTTTTTTTCGAGGTTTTCATACATTTTGAGGTTCATCAATATACAAGTGGTGTATAAATGTTCGTAGCTTTTAACCCATTGAAGACTGGAGACCCCTAAACGGGTATCTGGCAAACAGTGGAGACCCAGATCAGACGTCGCGGAACGCGGCACCTGATCATGGTCTCCACTGTTTGCAAATAGTTCAACTATTTTTCGTTAGGAATATCTATATCCTACACCTCGAAAATGGACTCTTCCAATATATAGTGTAGGAGAGTTCATTCAGTCTTTAATGGATCAACAAAAGATAAACATGACAGATATAGTAACTTAGAAAGCACAGAAAGATACGCAAATCCAGGAAAAATCTATAAAAAAATGTCCCTAATATTGCTTTCAAAATGGAGGCTACTCTTTTAAGAAAGAATTTGTCCCCAGGGGAAGCAAATTATTTCCTTTAAGAGCAGCCCCAATGATAAAGCATGAAATTATTTTATGTTCGATGATCTCTGTTGCAATTTTTTTTCCTTACGCATGTGCGTACCCATGATGATGTGCGGGATTTTAATACTGGCTATACCAGAACCAATATTTGCCATGTTACATTTAACATACACTAACTATTATCATTTTATACATGAAACATCTGTATTTTGACTTCATTGAATGTGTTCTGGTCCTGTTTTCTTTGAACAATTATTAATAGTGTGAATATTAGATGCCTACGCAAAGCCTTGTCATCTGCATATTACAAAGTCTTACATGTGAATAGTTATGATTGTGGCAGTGTCCGAATTCGCCCCAGCTCTGTTTTGCATGTTTTATACTTTTGTTTTTTACTAAGATATCTTTGATTTGTATTACTCACGGAGAGGGGCTAATGAGTCTCAGTTCTGCAAGCCTATAAAAACCATTGTGCGTTCGTGCGTGCGCACGCAGTGTGTGTGATAAAGCCAGAAAAAATGACGCATCTTATTTTTCAGAATGAATCACAGATTTCGGTCAAGTCCAATGTCTGTTGGGTTTGCTTACGGCAGCCCTAAACCACTTGAAAAGCCAGACGGATATGCACATGTGTGCCCAGACGGACATAAACATTCTACAAAGGATGAAGTGCAGCAGTGTATAGACGCTACTAAAGTTTTTGTGTGTTCTACAAACCATTTCCATACTGAACGTCCTGACGCAGAAAGATGTGATCAAATTAGAAGGTAAGACATTTCTACCAGGGCTCAGTTGTATAAAACTAACGATGTCGTTAGTTAACGTATCGTTAAAACTTTGATCCTTAAATATGGCATATAGGCTAATATTTTTGCTGAAAAAAAATGTGAGTAGCTTTGCAAAAGTTACATGTTTTCAGCAAAAATACATGTGAATAAGATATTTTACTTGGAACAGTTAACAGTTTTGACCACTAACGAGCTCGTTAAGCTAAAGACGCTTTGAACAACTGGACCCAGATTTTTAGGCTAAAATGCAAATTCAATTCAGGTAGGAGCCTTCAAGTTTAACCCATTTTAGTCTGTAGCCCCAAAAAGGGTAATTGGCAAACAGTGCAGACCAGATCAGACTCCATTTGCAGAAGGGAGGCAAAACTTTTAGTAGTATCCATTCACTAGATGACTCTCCAGAAAACAAATATAGGACACCATTCTGCCGCATCCATATGCGAATAGCTCGTTTCTGAATATTCGCCGAACCCATTTTAAAACGTCGAGTGGACTATTCTACCACAACTCTTTAAGCCGGTCTATACCCAATAGCAGGGTGTCTGGTTTTGTAGAAAGTCTTGCTTTTAATGCAAACAGTGCAGAACCTGATCAGACACCGCATGGCGTCTGATCTGCATCTACACTGTTTGCCAGTTATCCTTTTCGAGGTCTCCAGACTACAAAGGCGAGTCAATAAAAAACCAGCCTAACTTATTTCTGGGTGAGATCGATCTCTTCTTTTTCTATGTAATTGCCCTCTAGAATAATGCACGGACCAACGGTGTTCCAGTGCCATCAGTCCAGAACTGAAGAACAAGGGTGACAACCTACGTCATAGCAAGGATATCGGAACCACTTGGATAGTCGCCATATTGATGCGAATAAGGTAAATAAATTGCTTCAAACTATGCGTCTACATAACGATTATACAGAAGACATAGTTTAGCTGGTGACAGTAAATATTTTCGCCCCACTGGTGAATGAGTTTTGCCTAGAAACAATGTTAAAGCTTCAAACACTTCAACAAAGTGATTCGTATCGGTACTGTCGACGCATGTTTTGCACTGACGTCGAAAACACTTTTGATCAAAATTACTTTCTGTAGCTATTTTACTCGATTTGCCTGTTGTGATTTGCAAATATTACCTTTGTGGTAAAAGAAGCAATGTTTCTGCACATGATTAAATGTGAGATATTATTTAAAAGCAAAGAAATGCTTTGAACGATGTCGTAAACACGTACGATGGCACCGATCTCGAACACACATATAAACAAAAAAAACTGATACCATGTAAAAAAGCTGTTACTCCCTTTATAAAATCTTTAAGAAACAGGACTGACGCATATGTTTGCTTATTCTTGTCTTGTAGGCCACTCAACCCTGTAGTTCAATGTTTCGTTCGTCTTTTTTGTACATAGTGAACTAATGAAATTCGACTCGTGATTTGGCCCCCGTACGCTCATAAATTAAATTACGTGAAAAAGCTGAGAGTGTGCCTGAATATCAACAAAGCTCACTGTAGATGTTTGGTGAACTTCGTCACAGCTGTCGTCTTTTAGATGATGTTACAGTAGCTCATGCTTTCTCTTTTGTTTCACAGACATTCTGATTAATTATTCTGACTATATAATAGTACCGCGCCATGCCGACACATTATGTTTGTTTAAACATATTTTATTGGCTAACAAGAGCGAAAGGGTTGGACCATTATGGTTGGAACACGATTATTGTGGCTGATAGGTACTACACTGTTAGCTTCAACGTGTCGTTAACATCCTGTTGTGGTTTTCATTTATTTAAGAACGATATTACCACTTTAGTAGCAGTCGCAACTTACATTACCTTTCATAATTAATCGCCATAAAACTCATTCCCGCTACAATTAACGATTGTGTCGAAGTAACGCGGTAGCATAAGACGGCATTTCAACGACACGTTAATTGCTGTGGCAAAACAGAACACCATAGTTACATTGTATATTAGCCGGACTGCAGGATACAAAGAAGATGATAACTAGCTACACGTCGTTGTGGCCAACAGTGAGAAAACAGTGGGTCAGTAAAAAGGGTTATCAATAACACTTGTTTGTTATCTTACATGTAAATAAGGCACCACGCTATCCTGTAATTTAGTCGTTGGTGGTCATGTCTGTTTGACGCAACCCTCATTTCAATATGACGCTCGTCTTAGCAAATGAATGCTATTCGTCAAAACAATTTCTACATTACGGTTAAACGTTAGAAATCGTCGGAAAATATGCAGGACATAGGCATCTACAGGGTGTCTCAAAATATCTGATACCATTTTCCGAGGTAGAAATTTTTCCTATGAAAACGCTTTATATATCATTTTAAAGCAGGAATATTTAAGTCCTAAATGGTAGGTATTTAATAACATATATTTTTTCATCTGTTCTAAATTTCCCAAACGTCCGGAATTTTTGCGCATTTTTGAGTAGACGTCAATTTGTGCATATTTTATGTTCATATTATGACTTACATTTCAGACAATCAGTCAATGGTCCACGTACAATAAAGCCATTCCTTTGTATTCTCTGAAATATTTTAGTCCAGCTACTCCAATAGATATTAGAGTATATTGCCTGCAGTTTCCTTACTTCAGTTTTAGGAAAGAAGTTTCGTTTGAAATGGGAGAAGTTCAGAAACGTAAGGCAGGATATTGTCGTAAAATGACCAGAAATTGACATCATTTCGAATATGTGCAATATTATTGAACGTCTGAAAATTTTATAAGCGATAAGATATTATCTAGTAATACCTTACCTGAAACACTTATATATACCTGCTGTAAAATTATATAAAACCCGTATACCTCATTTATGTGTACCATCATTATTAGTACAAGTGCAGGTAGAAAATCATTCAAGTTAAAAGCGTGTTTTTCGTGTAATTACACCACAAAACTAATCAATATGATTCATAAATCAACAAGAGATGGATTTTATGTAAGATAACACCCTCGTAACAGTACATTCTCCCCCAATAAAGGCCTCGGCACCGCCTAGGTTTTTATTGCGGAGAATGTACTGTTACTCGGGTATTATCTATTACATATTACGTGCGTCAACATGTGCTTTCATAAAAATGGTATAACGTCGGTAAATGGTAGCATATATTATGAGACACGACGTTATGACACTACTTAACGCGGCATTCAAGTAATAAGTCACGTTATTATATGCCCCACTTAAAATAACCATTAGTTTTTAGTGAGATAATTTTCTTACCAACGATAGTGCTGATATGACCTTTTCATGTTTTAACAGTGATGATATTACTTTTGCAGTGACGTCACCGTAACGTTGTCACCATCCAATCAAATTACAAAAATGTATGGTTCGATGTCACATAACGTGAGATGACGTCGTCAGAACGTCACGTGACAGTTTGGTGTATTCTTATGCAAATTAGTTTAAAACGCTTTACTTTTGTTTTAATGATAAATTATTGAAAAAGGTATGTAATAAACAAAATATTTAACAGTGTTTCCTTGATATGAAAATTATTTCACTCAGGAATACTGTGTACTCATTGTTTACCGAATCATCACCACTCGTTCGTGACATTATTTTCATGTCAGGAAAACACAGTTAACAATTTTCTATCTACCAACGTAGTGCGAGTTGGATGGCGCCGCATGCAAACATATACATGTACTGTCCACGTACACAGCAAATACTTTGAAAAACATAAACAAAAACATGCAATATTTCCGTTCTGTATCATGTGAGAATGTAAATATTTGGCTGATTTTACACATATTGCTGCAGATGGGGAACTCATTTATTTTTGCTATGTCATCGCGAATAAATATTTAGTAATTAGCATGCCAAAACCGTGGCGTTCATCAGCGATACAACACGGTAAGCATATTTCTTTAGCAACCTTGCGTGGAATTGGATGAAATCAGGCCACAGTATGAGTAGACAATATATTCACGACATAAAGCTCTATATTTGGCAAGTTGGGACCGGGACGTTTTTGTCTGTTACTCACATGCACCTGTTGGGCTGGAAGAGTATGACCGATATCTGTGCCGTCATGAATGTTTACGATATCAAAATTGGCATTTGAATGCTCTAATCAATTTTCCGTCTGAAAATCATGGTTATGAAATCGAACTAGGGACAACTGTTGACTAAAATAACACAAATATCAGTAATATTGGTGCTATTAGCTGTAAAAATACGTTTTTTGGCAAAAGTGCACACTATATCTCTGCTAAAATCGTCCTCGTGTCTCCCACCTGTTCGACTTTGTCGAGGTGTTTACAAAATCAGCGGCATTTCTGGACTCGATTGTTATATCTGCTGTCGAGGTTTGTTGTCAGGCACCGACTAAACTGTTTAGTTTTGGTATACATTTATTTGTATTATTTTACGAGCGGAAAAACTTACTTTGCATTTCAAATATGGCGGCCGTTAAAATGGTTCCGATATCCGTGCTATGACGTAGGTTGTTACCCCTGAAGAAGCCAGGGTCCTTGTCTCTGACCCACTCCTCAACTGCCGCCACGACTTCTTCGTTGGACCGGAAATGACGTCCACGGATATCCTTTTTCAAGTTTGGGAATAGGAAATATATAGTCACTAGGAGCTAAGTCCGGAGAATAGGCGGGGTGCGGTATTAGCTCGTACCCATTCCGCTCAACAGCATCCATTGCAATTTTGCAGGTGTGGACTCTCGCATTGTCCTGTTGGAGCAAAATCCCTTTGGAGATTTTACCTTGGCGTTTTTCACGGATCACAGTTCTCAGTTGGTCGAGCAAATTAACATAATACGCAACTGTTATCGTACTTTCCTTTGCTAGAAAGTCCAACATAATAACGCCTTGTGCATCCCAAAATACAGTTGCCATCACCTTGCCAGCAGAGGGTTGCGTTTTGAACTTCTTTGGCCTCGGAGACCCCGGCCCTACACTCTGGCGACTTTGAGCTTTATTCTCTGGCTCATAATAATGGACCCAAGTCTCATCTAGTCACCAGACGTGAAAGGAAATCATCTTTCTTTGACCTAAACCGCTTCAACAATGCGCTGTATATTGATGCTCTGGTTGCCGCTTGCTGGTCGCTAAGGGATTTTGGGCCCCAACGGGCTGTTAGCTTGTGCATATCCAAGCGATCATGTAAAGATGTTGAAACGCTACCATGTACCATGTGAAATGTGTAATGCATTCGCTCTTTCTTCCACCTTAATTCGCCTATCAGAGTACACCAGATCCCGTACTTTGTGGCATCTGATGGGCGTCCTGACCTGGTTTCGTCTTCTAAAGACGTTCTACTGCGTTTGAATTCCCCAACCCATACGATGGTGCAGAAGACCCATAAACTTTGGTCAACTCGCAATGTATTTCCTGACCTGTTTTCCCTTTCAAATACAAGTACTGAATTAGAGCACGATACTCAACTTTTGACGAAAAGCTTACTTTTGCATCGATAGCCATGTTTGACATTCAATATCTTATGAGTGAATGACACGATAAGGGTGCAATTTTGCCCTCAGGCCTAAAACATGTATTGGAACAAGGCATGAAAATCTTGGGTGTCTCGGTCAATTGGAAATGGGATAGGCTGGTTACTTATTGACTCGCCCTCGTAAAATGGGCTTAGAGCAAATGTAAATAAGGGTCCTACAGACACTATATCGAGGAAGTGTGATGGCTGATTTCAAGTTTTCGGCAATGTAATTCCGTACCTACCCTAAGTATTCGGGCAGCAGGTCCGAGAATACAGCGAAGACCCAAATCAAATATAAAGAACGCAGCATTTTATCAGAGTCCACATTTTATACAATTCAACTACCAGTTTTAGATTCGTGATCAGGTCATCAAAAGGACTTCCCAAATTCTCGAACTGAGAAATATAGTCAGAAGTATAAGGTGTATGGAAATTTGGGGTAAAGGCTTCCAGACATCAGACTGGGTACACTGCCCTTTTCCATTATATCATAAAATAATAAATTGATATCAGCCCGCCCACAGGAACTAGGCACAAATAAAAAAAAAATAAATAAAAAAAATAGAAAATGTATCAACGGAGTTGTTAAGGGGAGTATTTGATGATAAATCTGGGATAATTATACCCCCCCCCCCTTCCCCCCCCCACCGGCGAGGGGTATATAATTTTTGTCTCCGTTCATCCGTTAGTTCGTTTCTGCGTACGTATGTTCAACATGACCTCTATTTCATGGTCCATCGATTTTGCTTCATATCTTGAAGACTATTTGAACAGAAATGTTGTATTTGGGATAGTGGATCAATGTCACTCAAATGAAATGTCGACCTTGTAAACTGTATGTGAGTCCGTGACCTATATTTTATGATCCATGGATTTTGCCTTATATCATTGTCATAAGGCTTAACATATAATTAAGATCACTTGTTCCCCATAAAAGCATATATTTTTATACATTGTGGATACTCATTAGCCTCAGTGAGGCACTTCTAATGAGTGCCCACATGTTTTGTTGTCACTTATGGAGACATATGAAAAATTATACCAGAATTATTATTAAATACTCCTATCTATCTATCGATCGATCGATCGATGGATGGATCGATCTATCTATCTATCTATGTGGTTAAAACAATTTACAGTAGCATATTAATGGCAGAATCTTGATTTATTATGGAGACATATGAAAAATTATACCAGAATTATTATCAAATCTGTCTTTCTATCTATCTATCTATCTGTCTGTCTATCTATCTATCGATCTATCTATCTATCTATCTATCTATCTATCTATCTATCTATCTATCTATCTATCTATCTATCTATCTATCTATACAATTTACAGTAGTATTAATGGCAGAATCTTGATATTTTATGTGAATTGTCTGCCTATTTGACGATTGCCATGAAATGGCAAGCCTTATTTTTTTCTGAAAAAATTAAAGAAAAATAAAATGACATCTGCTGCTTGTGATGAGTGGTTTTAACAATATATGGCAAATGTTTTAATAATGTGTCCCTGTTGACAGGTGACCCTTGAATTCTACAGGTATTTCTTATATGAGTTGCTCTGGAAAAAACTTACCATATGCCAGCCCAGTAAGACTTAGCCTGCACATCCACACAGTCTGATCAGTGTGGCCACTGGGTGAGCTGTGTACAGTCAGTGCTTAATGGACTCTAGGAACAGCAAACTCTGTTTGTCCTTAAATTTGTCCTGATGAACCCAGATATGCCCTGCCTTTGCAAACAGTGTAGATCCAGATCAGTTGGCTTCTACAGAAGCAGAAGCCAACTGATCCGGATCTTCACTGTTTGTGAATTTGTATCAGTAATCTGGATCCACTAATCTGATTGGCTGAAAATTAGAAGTGGGTGTGACATCTTAATTTAAGCAGCATGGCAAGGGTTAACACTCTATGGATGCAAGTAGGACTGAACCAAGTCTTCATTGGGTGCATGTCATAAGGTATGTTTTCTCATGTTGCACTCCAGTTTATCTAGATGTGGTTTGATATTTGTGACTGACCCTTGTTTCTTAACCGGTACCCCTCTCTGGGCAAATTCGGTACCCCTCTGTGGGCAAATTCGGCAGATAAATCTCAGAAAACAGGCTTTAACATTTCTACAGTTTGCATGAAATGTTAAAGGGGAACGCAACCCTAATATAAAATATGTTTCACAATGCAGAGCTTAACAAACCATTAAATTTGATACAAGTTTGATCAAAATCGGTTGATGAATAACAAAGTTTTTACTGTTTGAAGATTTTAACATTGCCAACATTGGTGCCACCATTTTGAATTTTTAATAAGATGGTATTTTTATCAACAGGGCATTTATGTTTAGAACACAAGTTGCTTACCGCTTTAGGAAAACATTTTCATAAACATTAAGATCAAATAACCATCTACATGTTTATTTTGATTATACATATTTTATGAGGGCTGTGTGACGTCACAAAGCCTTAACATAGCAGCCTCCATGACAGTTGGATTTCAAATATTCAAACTCTGATAGCTTTCTTATTTGCTGGTCGATTTTGACAAAACTCATATCAAAATGTTTGGCTTGTAAAGTTCTATTCTGTTAGACATAATAACTTTCATCCTACATTGCCTTTCCCTTTAAAGCCATTTTTCTGGAAAAAAAAAAATAGAAAAATATTTCAAAATTTCATCTGCTGAAATTATTACCCAACATGCTTAGTGGTAACACTTGTCCTGTTACACAGATCAGATTGTTCATGTTATGGCTGTGAAGACAGATTGCTTAGGGATTTAACTAATTTATAACACTGTCACCAGAAATGCTAGTTCCTGAGATACAGTATTTACCCTGAGTATTGGGACAAACAGGCTTTAGCAAACAGTAAATTACCAAAATCAGACACAATAAAATATAGCACCTGATTAGAATCCACACCATGTGTCACTCATTCATCAGTTTCTGGACAGACATGTATCAACAGGTAGTGAAATGGACTTTTTCAAATATAAGGACAAGTACATGTACGGTATGGAATTAGTTTTCCCAATATTTAGGGTAAATATGGGTGTGTATTTTTGTGTTTTAATGTCCTATGAGAGTCACAGATACTTGGGGTCAGCTGAGCATTCTGGTCCAAACTGGTCTCTTGCATAGAGTTTTCACATTATTTTTTTGCATTTTAGTATAATTTGAACACTTCTGAGGGTCATAAAAATGTTAAAAAACTTCTAGACATTTTAAAAAAGTTTCTTACACCATTAACCCTTGTCCTGCTGAACCCGGACATACCCTGTCTTTGCAACAGTGAAGAAGCCAACTGATCTGGACCTGCACTGTTTGCCATTAAGTATGTGAATTTTTATCAACAATCTGGATCAAACAATCTGATTGGCTGAAAATTGTAAGTGGGTTTGGCATCTTAATTTATTCAGCATGATAAGGGTTAAGGCTCAAATGTACTTACTGTAAGAGACTTTTTATAAAAAAAAAAATTGTCTAGAAGGATCAAAACATTTTTATGGCTGTCAGAAGTGTTCAAATTATTATAAAATTAAAATAATAAAATAAAAAAAAACTCTTTTGAAAAAGCTATGCAAGAGACCAATTTGGGCCAGAATATTCACTTGACCCCAAGTATCTGAATTTGGGCCAGAATGCTCACCTGACGCCAAGTATCTGTGATGAGAATCACTTTGGACGCAGATAAGTTGACAACAGGATGAAGATTGTATGGAGCACCATACAAGCAGCTGAATGGATTTCCACAAGAATGGCATGCAGACTCTGAACTTGTGCTAGTCAAGTATTTCTGCCTTGAACAAGATTTTTTAAAAGATGGTGTTGCCCCTTCACCATGCTTGCACCAGTAAAGACTAATTCAAGATACAACCATGTCAATGTCCATAGCATATTTTTTTGTACCAGAAAAAGTACATGTATTGATATTTTCTTATTTCTCCATGAAAACATATGTAGTGGGTACTCATTTGGAGCCGCTTTGCCCAGGTGTTTCTAATGGATGCCACAACATATGTTTTCTTAGAGAAATAAAAAAAATGTTTTGTGGCTACTCCTTATCTTGAGTTATGATATGTCCCTTCTTTTGTTTGACTTGATGGTTTGTAACAGTGTAAATTTTAATTCTAGCAGACCTCAAAAACAGGGTCACAAGATTATCATGTTTGTGTTAATTAGGCCTTGAGTGTTTGCTATTACTGGTATTTCTTTCTTCACATTAATTTGGCCATGTCAAGAGAAAAAGTGCCTTTGAACATACACAGAATTCACAGATTCAGATCATCCTGCACATCTGCAAAATATAATCCGGGCGTTTGCTCTCCATTCATACATTCTGTAGTTTCCAATGATTCTGTTCACAGACAGGGAAGGCCTGGCTCAGACTGTGCAGGCTGATCTGGGCCTTCGCTGTCCACATATGCCCAAAGAGGCTTTAGCATGGTGTAGTCCAATTTTGTATTACATTGTGCTTTCATTTGTAGGTTTGATATTTGAAATTATAGGTTGTGGCAGCAGGTCTTTACATGTTATTGAAAGCCACCAACATGCTGGCAGATTCAAGATTACATAACCCTTTCAGTCCTGCAGACCAAACAGAAACCTGTGCAAACACTATAGATCTAGATGAGACAGCTCATAACAAGCCATCTATTCAGGATCTACACTGTTTGTCATTCTGTTTATGGCCCTTTTCAATTTGATATATTTTTTTTTTAAACATTTGGTGAACCGTTAGCTATGTAAGAGCAATTTGCAATGGAGGAAGCATATGTTCAGATGAACAACTTAGTCCTATATAGGCCTCTTGTTTTTCTTTCCTTTCTTTTATGATAATAATACTGTCTATATTTTTATGTCTCAAGTACATGTAGTTATGTGTAGGGCTTTATTTTAATTTTAAACACTCCAAACTGACCAACAAAAAGCTTGATTTTGCACAATTTGCAGTAAAATAAAAAAGTTCAAGAAGTTCTGCAATCACAGATTAAGGAAGAATAAAGAACAGGCACATCCTTAGCCAGAACATTTAAGTAAACAACTAGCCAAGTGACTGAACAGCTAGCCAAGTGACTTAACAACTAGCCAAGTGACTAACATCAAACACTGATGTTTACCACTACTCTGTTTTGGAAATCTTTCACAAAGTTGTGTTTTGTCTGGCTCTTTACTCAGAATAGGAAAACTTGCAATATTTTTTTTCATGATTTAATACATTTTTTTTGTCATTACCATGCATCTATGCATCAACAGATTTTTTTTCTATATTATACTTTTATTTTTCCCCATGGTGAAAATGGCTTCAAATTAATTATGCAAAAATTTGATAAACTAGGTGGTTTGGCAGTTGAAGTTCCTTTTGTTTCTCCTTGTTTTTACACAGTATAGTTATGAAACATCAGTTATTTTAAGCAATAGAGAAAAGCAAAATCCTTTTTACAAAACAATATTACTATAAAAATTGCATAGATCAGACCAGTTTTGTCCCTAAATTTTATTTTAGGCTAAATATTTGAGAATTAAATATGTCTTTCTTCTTTCAGAGAAATAGAAGCCAATCAAGAAAAGGAACGACAGAGACAACACGAGAGAGAAATGGCGGATAGACAAATTAAGTTCACTGACAACTTGAGGTAAAATTCAGATTTGCAGCTACATTTTGTTTGGTTGATTCATATGCTGACCATACCTGTCAACATGTCTTTTTTATTATTAGCTCACCTGAGCAAAAGCTCAGGGTGAGCTATTGTCATCACCCTATGTCCGTCGTTCGCCGTCAACAATTAGTTTGTTAACACTCTAGAGGTCACAGTTTTGACCCAATCTTGATGAAACTTAGTCAGAATGTATGCCTCTATGAAATCTACGTCAAGTTCGATACTGGGTTACTTGGGGTCAAAAACTAGGTCACCAGGTCAAATCAAGGGAGATGATTTATATAAGCTTTTAGCTTTTTATCAAATCCTGTACCATATAACATTATGCGATGTATTTATGTGAACTTAAATGAATAAAATATTGTTTAAACCAAATCAAAGGAAAAACTTGTTAACACTCTAGAGGTCATAGTTTTGACCCTATCTTGATGAAATTTGCTCAAAATGTTTGCCTCTATTAAATCTAGGTCAAGTTCGAAACTGGGTCACTTGGGGGCAAAAACTAGGTCACCGAGCCAGATCAGCTGAAAACCTTGTTAACACTCTAGCGGTCACATTTTTGAAGCAATCATCATGAATCTTGCTCTATATGTTTGTCTTGATGATTTCTAGGTCAGGTTCTAAACTGGGTCACTTGGGGTCAAAAACTAGGTCACCGGGCCAAATCAGCAGAAAACCTTGTTAACACTCTAGCGGTCACATTTTTCAAGCAATCATCATGAATCTTGCTCAAAATCTTTGTCTTGATGATTTCTAGGTCAAGTTCGAAACTGGGTCACTTGGAATCAACAACTAGGTCACCGGGCCAGATCAGCAGAAAACCTTGTTAACACTCTAGCGGTCACATTTTTCAAGCAATCATCATGAATCTTGCTCAAAATGTTTGTCTTGATGATTTCTAGGTCGTTCCAAACTGGGTCACCTGGAGTCATAAACTAGGTCACCAGGCTAAATCAGCAGAAAACCTTGTTAACACTATAGCAGTCACATTTTTCAAGCAATCATCATGAATCTTGCTCAAAATGTTTGTCTTGATGATTTCTAGGTCAAGTTTGAAACTCGGTCACTTGGAATCAAAAACTAGGTCACCGGGCCAAATCAGCAGAAAACCTTGTTAACACTCTAGCGGTCACATTTTTCAAGCAATCATCATGAATCTTGCTCAAAATGTTTGTCTTGATGATTTATAGGTCAAGCTTGAAACTGGGTCACGTGGTGTCAAAAACTAGGTCACCAGGGCAAACCAGCAGAAAACCTTGTTAACACTCTAGCGGTCACATTTTTGAAGCAATAATCATGAATCTTGCTCAAAATGTTTGTCTTAATGAGTTCTAGGATATGTTTGAAACTGGGTCACGTGGGGTCAAAAACTAGGTCACCAGGCCAAATCAGCAGAAAACCTTGTGAACACTCTAGCGGTAACATTTTTGAAGCAATCATCATGAATCTGGCTCAAAATGTTTGTCTTGATGATTTCTAGGTCAAGTTCGAAACTGGAACACCTGGGTTCAAAAACTAGGTCACCTGGCCAAATCAGCGTAAAATCTTGTTATCACTTTAACGGTCACATTTTTCAAGCAATCATCATGAATCTTGCTGAAAATGTTTGTCTTGATGAGTTCTAGGTCAGATTTGAAACTGGGTTACTTGGAGTCAAAAACTAGGTCACCGGGCCAAATCAGCAGAAAACTTTGTTAACACTCTAGCGGTCACATTTTTTAAGCAATCATCATTAATCTTGCTCAAAATGTTTGTCTTGATGATTTTTAGGTCAGGTTCGAAACTGGGTCACCTGGGGTCAAAAACTAGGTCACCTGGCCAGATCAGCAGAAAACATTGTTAACACTATAGTGGTCACATTTTTCAAGCAATCATCATGAATCTCGCTCAACATGTTTGTCTTGATGATTTCTAGGTCAAGTTTGAAACTTGGTCACTTGGGGTCAAAAACTAGGTCACCTGGCCAAATCTGCAGAAAACCTTGTTAACACTCTAGCGGGCACATTTTTGAAGCAATCATCATGAATCTTGCTCAAAATGTTTGTCTTGATGATTTCTAGATCAAGTTTGAAACTGGGCCACATCAGCGGGTCAAAAACTAGGTGACCTGGCCAAATTAGCAGAAAACTGTTAACACTCCAGAGGTCACATTTTTGAAATAATCATAATAAATATTGCTCAAAATGTTTGTCTTGATGATTTCTAGGTATAGTTTAAAACTGGGTCACTTGATATCAAAAACTAGTTCACCTGGCCAAATCAAAGGAAAACCTTGGGAATGCTCTAGAGGTCACATTTTTGAAGTGATCATCATGAATCTTGCTCAAAATGTTTGTCTTGATGATTTCAAGGTGATGTATAGTTTTCTGTCCAGTGACTCTCTTAAGTTTTTCCATTTAGGTCAGTTTCTCAGTAATTATTGGTCCTACAGAGTGATATTTGGTACTTGTGAAGTGTTTGTGTTTAGGTCAGTTTCTCAGTAACTATTGCTCCTACAGCCAGTGATACTTAGTACGAATGTAGGAAAGAAAGTATCAGGAAAAAAAGTATCCGGAAAAAAGTATCGGAAAAAAAGAATCTGGAAAAAAAGTATCAGGAAAAAAAATAAGTCTCAGTTTCATGTACAAAGGATAGATAAAAGGCTATGTAATGTCATCCTAATTAATCTTTAATTGCATTTTGATCATTCAGTACCAAAATTCAGTGTTAATCCTGACTGATGGTAAGGTTTTTAATTGCACTTTGATAATTCAGTACCAAACTTTGGTACCAATCATAATCATGTTAATCCTGATTGATGGTAAAGGTCAATGGTAATTAAATTGTTTACTGTTTGTTGATTGTTTTGTTAATTTATTATTGACTTTAATGAGTTTGTTTGAAATTATCATTGCTAAACAAAACAATTATATGCAGACATAATCTTAAATGGTCTTTAAAGTACCCTTTGATCAAGTAAGTGCAAACATTCATATTTTGTTAAAATGATTTTATTTCTGATTTTTATTTTTGATTGATAATTTGCATGTTTATCACAAAAATCACAATTTGTAAATTTTGGATAAAGTATAATCCCATTGGTAGAAATTAACATATGTAAATTGTTAATACATGTATATAAGCTGAAAAAGTTAATTTTCTATCAGTATATTGTGTGCAATTTTTTCATATGTGCTTATCTATATAAGAAAAAATGGAGTTAATTACAACTTCTAAAGGTGGACTTAAGTTATGTTTTGAGGGTTTTATGTATACCAAGGCCTATACTAGAAAGACAAAAGTGTGGTGGAAGTGTTCCAAGAAAACTAGCTTAGGGTGCCGTGCTACTTTGAGTACTGCACAAGACCACAGAGATAGGTTGCAAAATTTATTATTAAACTGAAAAGTACTAGTAAACATACAAAAAGATCCTAATCATCATCTCATTGTAACATCAGAGGCGAATCTGGTTAAAACTGATACTTTTTTTCCGGATACTTTTTTTCCTACTCAAAAGTGATACTTTTTTTCCGATACTTTTTTTCCTGATACTTTCTTTCCGATTACCACTTAGTACATGCATACATCTTAGCATTGCCTCTTGAGTGCAGTCATCCATATTTGACCTTGACCTTTATTCATTTTGAACTATGACAAGAATGTTTGCCTCGATCAGTTCTAGATCAGGCTCTCAAAGTGCTATGTTGCTCAGGTGAGCGTTACAGGGCCATCATGGCCCTCTTGTTATTATTTTTAGCACTCTTTTGGAAGATTCAGCAGAAGGCACACAGACAGTAGTTTGTTTTTTTTTTGTTTTTTTTTTTTTGTTTTTTTTTCATCAACCATTCTTTGGCATTTTATGCAGGCTGTCTACTTAGAAAACAATAAGCCAAGGTTGGGCGGCAAATTCCACCCCCGGTATTTACCAGTGGCATTTGCCGGTATTTACCGGTCTGGAAAATACTCCTCAAGTGGCAAATACTGGCAAATACCGGCAAATTGAAATTTTTTTGGCCTTAAAAAACTGCAGAAGTCTTTAAACAAGTTGCATTGAAATAGTATAAGCAAACTAGATGAGTAAGAATGTTAAAATCATTAATTATATAAGGTTACCACCCTGAAGAATAGAAGAAATCTCAATATAAACATGTAACACTGCCAAAAAGTGAATCTAAGACAAAAATTTTGAAATTATTTAAGCAACAAATGGTCTTTAATTAAAAAAAAAAAATCATGTAGGCCTTTATCTCAATAGTAGAAATTCACCTGTGCACCTGGCCACTGACATTTACCATAATGACCCTAAGTTTTTGTGCTGGCAGACCATGTCAAAAAGAGCAGACCAAGGTCATACTGAACAGTCTGATCAGGATCTTAAATGTTTGCCAGGCCATCTGCATCTTTTAAACACACTTCTGTATGGTAAAAGTATGTTTTGCAAAGTTTAGGATATTTACATCACTTTACTATATTCAAAATTTTTAGGAGTTTTAGTGTACATGTAATTAGCAAGACTACCTGTATGGTCTAATTACTAAAACAACAAATCCCAGGACAATTGTTTGTTCAAGAGGGTACTTGATAGCCAGGGGCAAGATGTCATAAATGAATGCATATAGACAATAAGTCTAGGTAAAAGTAAAAAGGTGTTATTGAAAATATTGAAGAAAAAAAAAAAAAAAAGATAAAAAAAGTTAAAAAAAAAAAATAAAAATGAAAAGATACAAAAAAAAATTAAAAAAGAAAAAAAAAGATTAAAAAACAAAACACAAAAGAAAAAAAGAATGAAAAGAAAGAAAAAGTAAAAATAAAAACCTGTAGTGGTAGCCACAAGCCACCTGATGAGTACTTTGGCAGGTATAAAACAGGCTTTTTTTTTCTCTAGATTTCACTTAACTGAATTTAATATTAAAGTAAACTTAAACCAGAGTTAAACTGCAATCAGTATAATGTAAATACTAAGTCAACTATGTAGCCCCTATTACAGACATTGTCCATAGGTTGATACTGAGGGTGATACCAGGGTGGTAAATGCCAATTTCCAGTATTTGCCGGCATTTACCAGTATTTGCCGGTATTTACCGGTAAATACCACCGGCATGGAAAATACTCATATTTGCCGGCATTTTGCCAACCTTGCAATAAGCAAGAGATTATCTGGGAAAAATACGAAAAATATTTCAAATGTCATCTGCTGAAATTTGTACCCAGCATACAAAGTGTTAAAAGTGTATGACTAGTCAGTGACTTCATTATGCCAATAAAATGTGTCTTATAGAAGTTGATTTACCTCATAACAGGTCAGTGAAGGTCAAGGTCATCCTTTATTAACCTTACAAGTACTTCAAGTGCTTTGTACAATAGGTCATACTAATACTTGGCCCTTGAACACAGTCATAGATACAATCAAAGCACTGACAGCACTGGTGGGTCGATTGTCTCTGTGTAGGCTTGATAAATGGTCCTGAATGGGGATTTTTCTTCAACCTTTAACTTCCTGTAATTCAAGCAAACAGTGCAGATCCTGATCAGAAGCAGTGTTTTGGGGTGTCCAATCTAGGTCTGCACTGTTTGCCAATGTCCAAGTCCAGGTTTTACAGATAACCCTCTATCAACAGCACTCTTGACATCACAGTGACTAGAATAGCGCAGCTATAAATATCCGTTAGCTGGATATCCCGTCTAATGCACAGTTTGATTTCATTGGTCAATGATAATCACATGGACAACTACATTAAGGAAATTTTGGCATTTGTATACTATGGCTTGATTGTAAACAATTGACTCAAAAATAGTGTTTAAATCAGTTGATGTTTTGATTTTTGTATAGTCATGCTTAATTGGTCTAAAACATTTTGTACATTTTGTGGTCAAAATATCCTCTCATTTATGTTTTGTCTGGATACATTTGGTAGTTCTTCTGCCATTTTACATGGGAGACAAACTTTTGGGACTTTCTACACACCAATCCCCTTCAAAAAAGGGGTCTACTCTAAAAGGAAATTTGCTCCCCCTTGGGAGCGAATTCTTTCCTTTTAGAGTAGACCACTCAGCAGAGGGGAGACAAAACAAATTGGACATAGTTGCTTCCCCTGAAAATGTATATTATTTCCCCTTAAATAATGTTCTCACTTGTTAAGCTTTCCTAAAAGAAGTTCGTAAACTTTAGATTATTTTTTCTGAAATGATGTTTTCATTTATTCATTTTTTTTTCTAGGGCTCTTGGCTACAGCTATCAGAAACATGGTTACCATCCAAATATGCCACAGATCGGTTGGAAGGAGAATTAAACGAGGCCACAGATACTCTATCCACTCAGGAACAATAGCAATACAGACCAGCTGAATACCTACCAGCTACATATATACTAACTACCACAGAATGGGCCACAAAATAGCTTTATTTAAAATTGTCTTCGAGAATCAACTACCATGTAGTGCCATTTGCATAATTTTCATATTGCTTAACCATTAATGTCTTGCATTTCCAAAGAGGGACATTGACTAAGAGTACACACCCAGATCAGACATTTTTTATAAATACCAGGGGCTAATTCAGAGGGGTTTAGTTGAACCCCTTTTGAGTCAAAATTTAATTTTCATGGGAAATTTTGGATAAATTTACGATATTTACCCTTTATATTCACACCTCTTATAGTTTACCTTATTCTTCTCTTTAAGAAGTCCATTTACTTCCTTTGAATGTGCGTGAAATTGCTGGCTGAGTGACAAACAGTGTTGACCCTGATCAGATGCCGTGTTCTGCAGCATCCCATCTGGGTCTACACTGTTTCCTCAGATCTGTCTGTCCAAATATATATAGTAAGTATGGTAATTTGATCAAATCAAAGCTCCTCAGAAATCTTCCTGTATCAGCCCCTGAAAATATTCCTCTGTTAAAGGGATGTATTTATAGAAATTATGTCAGATCCGAGTCTAAGGTTTTATAAAAGGCCCTTCTGATGTTAAAGGTCACAGATGTCTGTGTTAATGGAAAGATCTTTAGTTTGTTAAGGATAAACAAAAACATGCTGAATTTAGACAACAAAACATTAGCAGCATCTTTCAGTGAAATATTTATCCTACCATAATTTGAAGTACCATATTCACCCTAAATATTGTGACACCTTAACTTGATACCATACTGGTCCTAAAATTTGAACAATCCAATATTACTCCCTTCAGGTGTGTTTAAAATCTGCTGAATGGGTGTTTAACAGTGTAGACACTGATTAAATGCCACATTCTGTGGCATCTGATCAGGGTCTACACTGTTTGTCCCAGCCTGTCTATCCCAATGCTTGGGATAAATATGCTATTATGAATTCAAATCTCATGCTGAACATTATTCTTTATCTTTACTGCATAGTCCAGTCATCTTACTGTCCTATATCATTACAAAATATCTCAAAGTGTACCAGTGGAAAACAATCCTTGTGGTACTGGTGAATCAAGCTGATTCCAGTGAATACACACAAGGTACATTTTGGTTCAAAGATAACAAAAACTGTCCAAAATTAACCCTGGTCCTCCTGAACCAGGATATGTACTGCCTTTGCAAAGATTGTAGATCATACTGAAGCCACCAACTGATCTGGAGCTACACTGTTTGTCATTATGTATGTGAATTTGTATCAACATTCTGGATCAAGTAATCTGATTGGCTGTAAAAATAGAAGTGGGTGTGGCATCTTAATTTATTCAGCATGGCAAGGGTTAACATGCAGTTATCTCCATATTCAAGATATGATTTTCATGTTTTAATTTGTATTTTAATCAGTCCCCAAGTGCATTTACAATCTTAGTAAATTTACATTTGCACAAATATCATGTTATTCGAAGGCATTTCCAGATTCTTTGTTTATAAAATGCTGTATATATATAAAGCTATATCTATATATTTATATGTAAATAGTTTTACAACTTTTTTTTTATTTTTTACATTACTAACTATCCCAGTGAGTTATCAAAGATGCCATTAAAAGTAAATGTAACTAATTGTGTCTACTCCAGTCAAAGTGCAGAAAGGTATCTGTTTCTAAAGTGATTAGTGAAATTTCAGTGCCCAGTTGTTCAAAGCGTCGTTAGCTTAACAAGCTCATTAGTGGTCAAAATGTTAACTGTTCTAGTAAGTAAAATATCTAATTCACAGGTATTTTTGCTGAAAAAATGTGAGTAGCTTTCGCAAATGCAAAAGCTACTCACATTTTTTTAGCAAAAATATTGGCATATATGCCGTATTTGATGATCAAAGATTAAACGATTTATTAACTAACGACATCATTAGTTTTAAACAACTGGGACCAGATCAGTGTATCTGAAAAGGGATTCGAATTTGCTGATCTGGGATTTGACTTGCCACCCCTGGATCTGCAATCAGATGTGCTACCAACAGTGCTATGGAACCTGGCTCTCTGCTTGAAAACTTTCAACACATGGGCAAATTCTTTCCTTTAACCCATTTTGTTGGGAAATCTTAAAAAGGGTAATTGGCAAACAGTGCAGACCGAGATCAGAAGCCACATTCTTGCTGTGTCTAATCTCTGCATTGTTTGCATTAAATACAGGATTTCTATCAAACACCCTGCTGTTTGATTGTGGTAGAAGTGTCCACTTGATATAAAGGGGTTAAGAGTAAACCCCAGCGAGAAAGGAGGCAAATATTTCCATGTTAGAATCATTGTCGATGAAGATGCGTCCATTCCTTTAAAACCTATACAGTTCTACTTGTCACAGCTCTTTCAAGTTATGACATGGGAAAGTATTTTTCTGAGTATAAAAGCCCTAATCAACCTGCACAAAGGTAGTATGTAATAAGTAATCCATGAACTCCACCACTTTCTGTTACATACATTGTACATTCAGTTATATGCAAGTTTAGCTAAGCACCAGTTAACCCATTTTAGTCTGGAGACCCCTAAATGGGTAATTGGCAAACAGTGCAGACCAGACAAATGCAGCCACAGAATGCAGTGTCTGATCAAGGGTTAACACATTTAGGACTAACCAAAATTCCCTGACAATTCCCTGACACAAATTCAAATTTCCCTGACAGTATTGAAGCCGAACATTTTATGAATTTAGCGAAAAAGACACATTGGGACCAAACATCCCAGCTTCATTAGGCTGAAATGTAAAATTCCCTGACATTTCCCTGACATTTTTGCAAAATTTCATTTTTCCCTGACACGTCACAGAATTCCCTGACAATTCCCTGACCTTGAAAAAATTTAATTTTCCCTGACATTTCTCTGACATGTATGAACCCTGTGATCAGGTTCTACACTGTTTGCATTAAGTACAGGAATTTCTATGAAACACTGTAATAATAAACACTAATGAGACACCCTGTTCTTGAAGACTGGTCCAAAGAGATGTGGTAGAAGAGTCTACTTGATGTAAATAGATTAATCATGGAGAATTGAATCACTCTATGGGGAAATAAAAACGTAAAACAATAATACCCTGCCATAATAGTGTCATGGGGAGATAACTCTGTCAGAAATGACAAAATTTACTCAAAAGCAATCCCAAACAATATCAATGCACACATCAAATTTGGTGAAAATCAGTTGTGATTTACTCAAGTTATTGTCCTGAAACAAAAATTCGGATGTGTCGCAGCCAGATAACTGTCAAAAATTGAGGAAATTTGCCCATTAGCAATCTGGAACCAGATCCCCATAATATCAATGCACATACCAACTTTGGTAAAAATCCATTGATATTTACTCAAGTTATTGTCCAGCAACGAAAATATAGACATGTCACGGGCAGATAACTCTGTCAAAAATTCATTTGCCCATTAGCAATCCCAAACCAGATCTGTACAATATCAATGCACATACCAAGATTGGTGAAAATCCATTGATATTTACTCAAATTATTGTCTGGAAATGAAAAATCAGACATGTCGCGGCCAGATAAATGTCAAAAATTGACAAAATTTGCCCATTAGCAATTGCAAACCAGATCTCCACAATATCAATGCACATACAAGTTTGGTGAAAATCCATTGATATTTACTCAAGTTATCATCCGGAAACAAAATATGGACGGACATAAAACAGGCGGACAACCAACGTGAAACATAATACCTCACCACTATTGTGTGGCGGGTATAAAAATGTAATTATGAAATATAAAGACTCTGTTTTATCATTTTATTATCACATGTTTTATCCTTAAATAAAGTGATTCAAGCTCCTATGGATTTATCATGCATTCATGCAATAGACAACACACTGTATATTTTGCAAACACATAATTTTATTACCTGTCTGTTCTCTTTAATAGTGTCTTTCTTTGTTTTTCATGTTCTGTTACTCATTTGTCAATGTAAGTGGATTTTGATATAAAACATTTCTTAAAATCATTTCTTGATTGTGATTTCTTGATGTTCTGGACAATTATTAGAATTGTCTCACCAACACAACTCCAGTGAGTGGCCACAGTATATATTTCATGGAGGAATAAGAAAAATATCAACACAACTCCAGTGAGTGGCCACAGTATATATTTCATGGAGGAATAAGAAAAATATCAACACAACTCCAGTGAGTGGCCACAGTATATATTTCATGGAGGAATAAGAAAAATATCAATATGTGTACCGTATAAGTCTTAATTACTATACATATCTTTGTAATCACACAGTTTACCCAATTTTGAGTATTCAGATTACGACCACTGTAATTTTACCCAGCTTTCTATAAAAGGGGATTGTTGCAACAGTAGTAATAAAAAAAAAAAAAACTTTTTTTTGTAGAGGCTAATGTTATAAACATTTCTTGGAAGGTTTCAGCCTCATCCCCCTTATGGCTTCTGAGGAGAAGATTTTTTAATATTTGTTTGCAACTTTAACATTTTGGTTGCCATGGCAACTAATCAAATTCAGCAGTTTGGACAAAATTCATATGTAATGTAGAGGACAACTCAAGAAACATTTCTGTAAATCTTTTGTCAAAATATCTGCAGTGAGACAGCAGTAAATGACAATTTCCACTTTTTCTGTTACAAGTCAAAGGCAACTATGAGTTACCACAGCAACCACCAGAGTTCTAATCTGATTGAACAAAAGACACAATTATTTGTTCTCCCTGTCTGAAGATGTTATGTAGGAAATATGGTAAGAATCGGCTTCAGAGGAGAGGTTTTGAAAATATTGACTAAAGCTGGACAGACGGCAAATACATGCTCACATATGTGTATAATCGGCTCAGGTGAGCTAAATGACATTTACACATGCAACTAGCACAGGCCAAGACAGCCAGCACAAAGTCTGCTGAAGGTCTTAGCTGTTGGTAACAGAATATGCTGATTTTAGGATGGTAAGAGCAAACAGCACTATAAACTCTGATTCAACTGAACAATTACATGGGCTGGTCAGAGTCTGTGCTAGACCTATATACAGTCGACTCTCGTTATCTCGAATAACTGCGTATCTCGATCTGAAAATCTGGTCCCTGTTATAACATGGAAATCTAACAACAGGTAACAAAATATTGTGGAAAAGAGGAGAAATTGCTCCTAAGGGTGAAATTTCTCCTCTTTTCCACGGTATTTTCAATATATCTCTAAATCCAGGAGACAAATTACTTATTCATTTATGGAATGTGGTTGTTTGATTATTGTTTTCCTCAATTCTGCAAATCTGATATGTAAAGGTATGGATATCTCAAAGTATTTCAGAGACAGAGAGTCCCTTGGACTTTGAGATAATGAGAGTCAACTGTATCATAAGGTTATTTTTCTGTTTGAAGTGGCTGCAAACATTCCTGTTTAAATACAATGTTTGCATATCTTGTATATTTTAAAAAAAAATCTTGTGGTTCTTTTAAAATGATATTAAAAAACTTTACCTGTAGAATTCATGCCTAATGTTCACCATGAAAGTAGGATTTTGGTTCATGTGTTTAGATAAAGGTAGTTCAAGTGCATACGTGATTAGACTTTAAACCATACAGGCATACATGCCTTAATTGCACTACACAAGAGACTTTATTTATTATTGTTAAATGCGTATGCATGCAAAATGAGCTATTAAAATTAAACTAACAAAAATACAATCATGTTTGTCCAGTTTCATTGTTGACCCTTTATATAGATTGACACACAGATATACTGCAATTTTTCTTTTACACAAAATTCATCCACATTTTACTTTAATCTGACACTATTCTTTGCTTTTAGGATGGTTTACAAGGTAGATTTATACCTTTACCCGGAAATAAATGACCCCTTGACTCAATTAAAAATGATAAGTTGTTCGTTCCCCTAGCAACTGTAAAATGACCAATAACTGTGCGGCTGGGAACAGGTTAGCATTGGTTCACACTGTGGCAGCAGATTTGTTTGAGGCAGATATCCCTGTGTCCCTGTCATATATTCCTCCAAATATGGACAAAATCCACCAACTCCTGCAGACAAGAATGTCACATCCAAAACCTGCTCACCTCTAAGGGGACATAATAAACTAGACAGCATGACCAGTGTATCCCCAGCTGGTGCTAATCCATCAACAGGTCTCAATAATAATACATCTTAAAAAACTTTGACAACAAAAACTATATACCCTTTGCATACAAGTATGTCCAGGGTAAAACAAATGGAATGCCACCCAGCTCAACATCGAAAATGTAGTAGAACTAACTTTTGTTTGTGTTTAAAAGAAGATAACTTTTGTTTGTGTTGAGGTTTTATGGCCCAGTCAACCCAATGGGGTCATGTCGAACGCGGTCAGTTTACCTAACCACACTTTTACTGGGCAGGCTTAGTCCTCTAAGAGGTTAACAAGTATTGTGCACATTCTTTCGCCATAAACTGACAGCTGCCCTTCTTGAATCAGTGGAAGGGAGAGAATGACCGTAGAAAACATTTCATGATCAATCTCCATGGAAAAATATTGTTGCTGACCCGGCAGGGGTGGAACCCGCAACCTCCTGATGACCAGTTGGATGCGCATCCAACTGAGCAACAGAGGCCAGCAAAAGAAGATAACATTTTGGTTACAAGGCCCAAGCAGAAGAAACTCGTGTCCGTAGGACAAGAATGCCCCCACTTTGAGCTTGCCATTTCAGCAAGTGAAAATAATTCATAAAGCAAGGAAGAGCTATCCGTGAGAAATGGTAGCAAGATAAATGTCCTTTTAAACTTGATAGGAAGCAGCAACCTATCCCATAGTCTTGCAGCTGTAGGGACAATGGGAAATCAGAGCCAATCCTCTCCTTTCTCTGTCTCTAACCTCCCCTCAAAGGGTACCAATTAACTGCCATACAGAGTTTTTCAGTCAGTGGTCTCAGCTGGGCTCAATTTTGCAACTTTCAGCCAACTGAAGTCAAATGCTCTAACCACTTAGCTACAATGCCTTTCTGGCATTATGACACTATTCACTTTTTATGCGCTGCAATTCCTTGTACCCCAACTATCACCTTATAAAGGGTGTATTCTGTATAAGTAATAAAAAAACATCAATATATTTTTGTTAAAAAGTCATCTGGAATCTTATCATTGTTTCCACATTTAATGACAATCCACTCCATTGACAGAGGCTAATGATGATGATGAGTTCAGATTTAAAAAAGCATAAATCCATGAGGGTCATTTGCATCAAAATGGTGTACTAACTTGGTTTTGTAATGAAACGGCTATAATGATGTCGTATATGCATGAAAATGTAAAACTTGAATGAACAGAGGCTAAAAACCTGGCCCTGAGTTTATATAACATTTTTCATGATCAACTCAGCTGAGCATGAAATTTTCTCTGCAAATAAATATGAAAATGCCAACAATAGTTGACATTTTCATATTTATGGACAGAGAAACTTTAATGCTCAGCTATATTTAGCAAGAAAGAATTTAGAATTGTTAATATTTTGAGATTTATTAGCATTTAAATTTTCATGCTTTGCTTAGTTGAGCATGAAAAAAAGTTTATAACCTCCTGGCCTGATCAAGGACCAAAAAATAAATATGGGAATACCTAAGTAAAGCCACCATCATGAAGCACAGCCCTCCTAAGGCACCAGATAAGAACTGTATGACATAAAATGACATCATAAAACATCCCAAAATGAAAACTAGCAAAGGTTTTTTAGAAAAAAAACAAACAAATGTCCCCCCCACCCCCCAATCCCGCCAGAGTTGACATACTTGTATGCAACACGTCATCTCGTCCTGTTCTACATTTGTACCAAGCATCATCAAAATATTCTGTAGGGTGTTCGTGTTACAGAGCAGAGACAAGAAATCAAGTTCAAAGACAAGAAGGGGAGATAACTCCGAAAGTAAAAAAGCCAAAGTTGTCACTCTTATATGTTACATGTCCTCTGGTCCTGTTTTTCATTACTATCAAGTATCATCAAAATATTCCAAAGAGTGTTCGACTTACATAGCGGATACTAAGTCAATGCGTAATCAGTGTCAAATATAACAAATATCAAATATAACAGCAAAAGTAAGGAAGGCAGAGTTGTCATTCTTGTAAGGAACATGTCGTCTTGTCCTATTATACAGTTCTACCAGGTACCATCAAAATATTCTGAGGGGTATTCCAGTTACAGAGCAGACAAGAAATCTATTCCAAACAAAACAAAGGGAGATAACTCCAAAAGTAAGAAAGCAAAAGTTGTCATTCTTGTATGTGATACTTCAACTGGTCCTGTTCTACATTTCTACCAAGTATCATAAAACAATTCCAAAGGGTCTTTGACTAATAGAGCAGACATAAAATCAATGGATAATCACTGTCAGACATAAAGGGAGATAACGCCAGAAGTAAGAAAGGCAGAGTTGTCATTCTTGTACACGACACATCATTTGGTCCTGTTCTACATTTCTACCAAGTTTCGTAAAAATATTCAAAAGGGTCTTACAGAGCGGAAACGATACCAATGGATAATCACCTTCAAATATAGTAAAAGATAACACCACAAGTAAGAAAGGCAGAGTTGTCATTCTTGTACACGACACGTCGTCTGGTCCTGTTCTACATTTCTGCCAAGTACCATCGAAATATTCCAAAGGGTGTTCGATTTCAAATTTCAAACAAAATAAAGGGAGATAACTCCAAAAGTAAGAAAGGCAGAGTTGTCATTCTTGTACACGACACGTTGTCTGGTCCTGCTCTACATTTCTGCCAAGTACCATCGAAATATTCCAAAGGGTGTTCGATTTCAAATTTCAAACAAAATAAAGGGAGATCTCCAAAAGTAAGAAAGCCAGTTGTCATTCTTGTTGGTGACACACCGTTTGGTCCTGTTCTACATTTCTACCAAGTATCATAAAAATATTCCAAAGGGTCTTTGACTTACGGAGCGGACACAATATCAATGGATAATCACTGTCTAATATAACAAAGGGAGATAATGCCAAAAGTAAGAAAGGCAGAGTTGTCATTCTTGTAGGCAACACATCATCTGGTCCTATTATACATTTCTACCAAGTATCATAAAAATATTCCAAAAAGTCTTTGACTTACAGAGCGGACATGAAATCAATGGATAATCACTGTCAAACATAACAGAGAGATAATGCCAAAAGTAAGAAAGGCAGAGTTGTCATTCTTGTATGTGACACTTTGTCTGGTCCTGTTCTACATTTCTACCTAGTATCATAAAAATATTCCAAAGGGTCTTTGACTTACAGAGCGGACACGAAATCACTGTCAAATATAACAAAGGAAGATAATGCCAAAAGTAAGAAAGGCAGAGTTGTCATTCTTGTATGCGACACATTGTCTGGTCCTGTTCTACATTTCTGCCAAGTACCATCGAAATATTCCAAAGGGTGTTCAAGTTACAGAGCAGACACGAATCTTTTTCAAATAAAACAAAGGGTGATAACTCCAAAAGTAATAAAGCCAGAGTTGTTAATCTTGTATGCAACATGTCAACTCGTCCTGATCTACATTTCTACCAAGTATAATCAAAATATTCCAAAGGGTATTCAGGTTACAGAGCAGACAAGAAGTTATACGCCGACGCTGACGCCAACAGGACCCATACCAAAAACAGTATGTCCCCCCACCCCGCTTTGGTGGGGGTGGTGGTGACATAAACAGAACAAACTAAGATGACTGCAGCTGAAATATCACCTTGAAAATGTCAAAAGAAAGACTGTTAAGGGGCTTAAACTTTGTTTTATGACCAACCTTCATCCTTAATCCTGATACAGCTTCAGCTACAGTAAATGTCCTAAAATTTTGAACACTTTATTCCATATTTTTTAGCCTGAATTTTGCTTTTTTATGCAGTTGTTTCATAAAATACTTAGTGGAATGGCAAAGCAGTCTGATCTGGGTCTGCACTGTTTGTATATATCATTCTGTTAAACTCTTTGGTGTACAAAATTTTAGGACATTTACCATGCACATTACTGTTCCTCTGCATAAGGGTTTCCTATCTCATCAGTGGATCAACACAGAAAAAATGAAAATTGTCAATAAGCAGCGCTTATTCGATACCCGCTGCATAAAGCATAAAACTTTTTTCTATCAAAATTTAAGTTTCAAAGTGCCAGCGTGACCTTGAAAATAAAGTCAAGGTTACCAAACTCTAATAAAACTAGATTCCTAAAATTATTAAGCATGATACACAGGAAAAACAAAAGTGTTATGGACATTTAAAAAATTACAAAGGGGAATAACTATAATAGTATTGATCCCTTGATCCTTCTTTTTCTGTAGCAGCAGCATCTCATGAATATGAACATTTATGCAAAATGTGTTAAGATTCTAATAATACTAATAAAGATATGCAGGAAAAAAGATAGACTGCACACACGGTACACACGGCTCACTTTTTGAGTATTTATAATGTAGTGACTTTGAAAATAAGGTCAAGGTCACCAAAATCTAATCACTTCTTTCCCCCCTCCTGATGATGTGTCTGTGCTAGTTTGGTCAAATTCCAGCCATTGGTTAAAGAGATAGTGTGCATACAAACTTTTATAGCATTAAGAAATTTTACAAAGGGAAATAACTCCAAGAGAATGGGCCCCTAGCCCTTACTTTCTCTTATGTAGGTACACCTTATTGATATAAATGTGTTACATAAGCTTTTTTCTATCAAAATTTGTGTTTCAAAGTGTCAGTGCAACCTTGAAAATGAGGTCCAGGTCACCAAAATCTAATTACTTCTTTCCCTCATCCCAATGAAGTAACTGTGCTAGCTTGAACAAATGCCATCTAATGATTGATGAGGAAGGCTGCACACAAGGGTCATTTTTAGAGTCTTTATAATGTAGTGATCTTGAAAATTAGGTCAAGGTCATAAAAATCTAATCACTTCTTTCCCCATGTCCTAACGATGTATCTGTGCTAGTCTGTTAAAATTCCAGCCATTGGTACAAGATATAGTGTGCACACAAGCTTTTTTCTATCATACTGAAAAAATTTCAAAGTGCTGGTGTGACCTTGAAAATGAGACAAATTCACCAAAATCTAATCACTTCTTTCCCCAATCCCAATAATATATCTGTGCTAGTTTAGTCCAATTCCATCTATTAATTCATGAGATAGAGTGCACACAAGACTCAATTATTGAGTATTTATAATGTAGTAACCGTGAAAATATGGTCAAGGTCACCAAAATCTAACAACTTCTTTCCCCTAGCCTGATGATGTATTTGTGCTAGTTTGGTCAAATTCCAGCCATTGGTTAAAGAGATAGTGTGCACACAAACTTTTTGCAAGGCTCATTTTTGGAGTCTTTATAATGTAGTGACCTTGAAAATGAGGACAAAGTCACAAAAACTTAATCACTTCTTTTCCATGTCCTAACAATGTATTGGTGCTCGTTTGTTAAAATTCCAGCCATTAGTTCAAGATATAGTGTGCACATAAGCTTTTTTCTATTGAAATTTGAGTTTCAAAGTGCCAGTGCGACCTTGAAAATGAGATAAAGGTCACCAAAATCTAATCACTTCTTTCCCCAATCCCAATGATTTGTCTGTGCTAATTTGGTCAAATTCCATCTATTGATTCATGAAACAGAGTGCACACAAGGCTCACTTTTTGAGTATTTATAGGGTAGTGACCTTTAAAATAATGTCAAGGTCATCAAAATCCAATCACTTCTCTCCCCCATCCTGAGGATGTATCTATGCTAGTTTGGTCAAATTCCAGCCATTGGTTAATGAAATAATGTGCATACAAACTTTTTACTGCATTAGCAAGGCTCACTTTTTGAGTATTTATAATGTAGTGACCTTGAAAATAAGGTCAAGGTCACCAAAATCTAATCACTTCTTTCCCCCATCCTGATGATGTATATGTGCTAGTTTGGTCAAATTCCACCCATTGGTGAAAGAGAAAGTGTGCGCATAAACTTTTTACTGCATTAAGAAAACATTTTACAAAGGGCAATAACTCCAAGAGAATTGGCCCCTAACCCTTACTTTCTCTTATGTAGGTACATTTTATTGATATCAGTGTGTCTGCAGAAATTGATGAATATCCATCGCTGCGTTTTCAAGATATAAGGAAAAAACAAGCGTCGTGGACGGACACATGGACGTACGGACAACATGAAAACAGAATACACCCCACAAACAAAGGTTGCGGGGGGGTATAATTAAATTAACTTCTTAACATTTTCATGAAACAAAGAAAACAAAGTGTGCATATCAAAGTTTATTCATCTAAAATCATGTAGAAAAATACATGTATAAAAGATTGGTGGTCATAGCTATAGATAAGAGGGGCATCTTGACAAATATTTTTCTTCAACCCTTGTCCTGCTGAATAAATTAAGATGCCACACCCTTCTCAAATTTTCATCCAATCAGATTACTTGATCCAGATTGTTGATATAAATTCATATACTGAATGGCAAACAGTGCAGATCCAGGTCAGTTGGCCTAGAAGCCAACTGTTCTGGATCTACGCTTTTTGCAAAGGCAGGGTATATGCGGGTTCAGCAGGACAATGATTAATATCCATGGAAAGGTGAATACTCAAGAGAAGTGGCTTACAGAGGTTTGTGTGAAGAAATAAGCAAAATATCAATTTTGGTTGGGGAAAAAACATTTTATCAACAGCAATGAGTATATATGGGTCACGTCAAGCAAAAATGTGCTTTTAAACATGCGCCATATACACAGATTCAGATCATCCTGTACATGTGCAAAGTATCGTTTTGGCCTTTGCTCTCCATTCATGCATTCTGTAATATCCAGTGATTCTGTTAGAGGACAGTGAAGGCCCTGATCAGACTGAGCGAATATGCAGGCTGATCTGGACCCTCACCGTCTGCATATGTCCACTGAGGTCACATTTTCGCATGGTACTGCCCTTATAAAAGGCTAGTGTTAACATTAACATTTCAACATTACAAAGAGAACACCATATTTACAGTCTAAATATACATCTTCATAAATATAAACAAACATAATAAATATATTTAATATAAAAATATACCTGACTGAAACATAAATGGGGTAATTGATCCTTCTTTCCTGGAATGATAACTTGATTTTCTGAGAAAACTCCAAGACAAAAAACAAAACCACACTAAAAAAAACAAAAAAAACTGCATGAATATATATGTAGAAAACTGCATGAATATATATGTAGAAAACTGCATGAATATATATGTAGAAAACTGCATGAATATATATGTAGTAAGGAGAGCTCTAGATATGAGTAACAAAATATCAATATATTTTTATTTTTCAAAGAAGCACTTCTAATGAGTACTCACGACATATGTTTTTCAAGGAGAAATAAGAAAAATACTGATACTTTTGGGTTGAACAAGCAAATGCCATAGGAATTTTATGTAGTCGCCTTATTTTTACTTGAGCTCTTAAAAATGAGTAAGTTACCAGAGAACCATTGGTCCTGTATCACTTACCTAAGTATTAAAGCAGGAAAAAATTTGAAGCTAAAAATGTGGGGGGAAAAAAATCAAAAAACATAATTTCAAGATTCCAAGAGCACATGTATATCCTCAGACCACAAGCAAAATGCCTGTAAAGTTTCAGAAGCATTTGCTTAAAGCTGTGGGAGAAGTTGTGCTCACAAGGTACCTACTACTATAACTAGACAAAGTGCCCAGTGGGGCACGTATACCCCCAAAGAGCGCTACCGCCAGTTTTTAACGAGCACAAAATATGTAGCTTTGACTCTGGAGATGGTAGGATGGATGAATTCCATGTTGATAGCTATATCCCCTAAACCTCTCTGAAGGAGGATAATAAAATTCAACAAAAGGTCTTGATGGTATAGCTATATAAACTTAGATGCAATTTTTTTTTACTTTTATATGAAATTTCTAAGTCTGTGACCTTGACCTGAAGGTCATACCCTATATCTACCAACATGTCAAATATAAATGAAATTCCTCAAAGGTTCTTGATGGTATAGCTATATAAACTTAAACACAAAAAACTTTGACTTTTTTATGAAAATTCTAAGTCTATGACCTTGACCCCAAGGTCACCCCTGGGGTGGGGATGGTGCTAATAAAAACTTTAGACCTATATCTACCATCATGCCAAATATGAATGAATTCCATCAAAAGGTCTTCAAAATATGAACAAAGTATGAACAAATAATGTTTCAAAGGACGGACGGACAGACAAAAAGATTTCTTTCTGATAGCTATATCCGCTCAACCTTTCAGTTAAGGGATAATGAAATTTAATAAAAGATCTTGATGATATGGCTATATAAACTTAAATGCAAAAATTTTTACTTTTATATGAAAATTCTAAGTTCGTGACCTTGAACTCGGTCACACCCGGGGTGGGGATCATGCGGAGTAAGACGCTAGGCCGATATCTACCAACATGTAAAATATAAATGAAATTCCTCAAGGTCTTGATGATACAGCTATATAAACTTAAACACAAAAAACTTTGACTTTTTTATGAAAATTCTAAGTCTGTGACCTTGACCCTAAGGTCACCCCCAGGGAGGGGATGGTGCTGATAAAAACCTAAGACCTATATATACCATCATGCCAAATATGAATGAAAACCATCAAAGGGTCTTCAAAATATGAGTTCTTATAACATTTAACGCAAAAACTTTGACCCTAAGACAAAAAAAAAAGTATGAACGAATAATACTTCAACGGACTGACGGACAGACGAACAGATTCCTTGCTGATAGCTATATCAGCTCAACCTTTCAGTTAGGGGATAATGAAATTTAATAAAAGGTCTTGATGATATGGCAATATAAACTTAAACGCAAATATTTTTACTTTTATATGAAAATTCTAAGTTCGTTACCTTGACCTCGGTCACATCCAGGGTGGGGACCATGCGGAGTAAGATGCTAGGCCGACATCTACCAACATGTCAAATATAAATGAAATTCCTGAAGGGTCTTGATGATATAGCTATATAAACTTAAACACAAAAAACTTCGACTTTTTTTACTAAAATTCTAAGTCCGTGACCTTGTTCCCAAGGTCACCCCCGGGGTGGGAATGGTGCTGATAAAAACTTTAGACCTATATCTACCAACATGCCATATATGAATGAAATCCATCAAAGGGTCTTCAAAATATGAGGTCTTATAAACTTTAACACAAAAACTTTGACCCTGTGACTTTTTTACAAAAATTCAAAGTCCGTGACCTTGTTCCCAAGGTCACCCCGGGGTGGGGATGGTGCTGATAAAAACTTTAGACCTATATCTACCATCATGCCATATATGAACAAAATCCATCAAAGGGTCTTCAAAATATGAGGTCTTATAAACTTTAACGCAAAAACTTTGACCCTGTGACGGAAAGACGAACGAACGAACGAACGAACGAACGAATGTACGAACGAACGAACGTACGAACGAACGGACGAACGGAAAAGCGAAAACTATATACCCCCACATACTTCGTATGTCGGGGGTATAATTATGCACTTTCATAGTATTGAAGCATGAAAAAAGTTATGTTAAAAGTTAAAAATGTGAAAAAAAGGAAAAAACAAGTCTAAGTTAAAAATGTGAAAAAGTGAAAAAAAATAATTGAAGGGTTCTTTTAAAAGCATGTGCATATCTCTGGATCATAATAAAATCACATGTAAAATTTCAGAAAGATCGGTTTAAAACTGTTGGAGGAGTTGCGCTCACAAGGTACCTACTTTATATACACTTTCATAGTATTGAAGAAAGAAAAGGTTTAAGTTAAAAATGTGAAGAAAAAAAAAAAAAGGATAAAAGTTATTTCAAAATTCTATAAAAAGCACATGCATATCTTCAGACCATGATTAAGACACCTGTGAAGTTTCAGAAGGATCAGTATAAAACTGTAGGAGGAGTTGTGCTCACAAGGTACTTTCTTCTGACTCGGAATCACGCAAAAAATGTCTAGGTTAAAAACGTGTAAAAAGTGAAAAAAATAACTTAAGGATTCTGTAAAAAGCACATGCATATCTTCAAACCATGATTAAAATGCCTGTAAAGTTTCAAAAGGATCGGTATAAAACTGTACGAGGAGTTGTGCTCACATGGTACCTACTACTGACTTGGAAAAAATGTCTAAGTTAAAAATGTGAAAAAAGTGAAAAAAATTTTTCAAGGATTCTGTAAAAAGCACATGCACATCTTCAGACCATGATGAAGACACCTGTAAAATTTCAGAAGGATCAGTTAAAAACTGTAGGAGGAGTTGCGCTCACAAGGTACCTACTATAAACACGAAACCACACACCACGAATCATGCACCACGCACCAAGGAAAGCCGAATACTATGTCCCCTCGCTTTTCTTCGAAAAGGCGGGGGACAAAAAATACCTTATCTAGAGCTCTCAGGAGCCAAGCAATCAAATTCCTTTCTGCTGAAGTGGTCCCCATTTTTTGGGAGGCAACAACTTTCAACTTGAGTGCTCTCTCTTTGATTTGTATCTATTAACTTGAAGTTTTAATCAAAATACATGCATAATATTAGGTATGGATAATTACTATCTGCTGATATATTTTAATAAAACATCTGTGCAGACAAGTTCAATAAATTCAAATAATTCAAATAAATATGCCATGTAACATGAGAAAAAGGCCCTTATGCCATAAGTGAACAGCTATGCATGCATATCAGCATGCAAATCTGTGCGGTCTAATCTGGGCATTCTCTGTTCTTTGACATTTACTACAGTATCCATTGATTCTGTAAACGGGCAAAGAAGGTCTGCTAATGCTCAGGCTGATCAGGCCTGGGTTGTCTTCAAAATGCATTAGGGCCTGTTTCAATTAATGTGCATGATATGATGCAGTGAACAAAAAAGAGAAATAGCATTATCAAAATAAGCTTATGAAGCCTAGCTGGCTGGTAGTGGCTAGTCTGACCCAGAAAATTTTGACAAGTTCAGCTTTTTTCATTTGTGTGTGCATATTCGTTGATCTAGAGTGTTATTTGTTTTAAAATCTATTTATATGTATATGCCTGTAGTTGGCTGATTTCTTTAGCACTAAAAAAGAAAGAATATGTCACCTGAAAAGGGTAGTGAAAAAAAAAGTAATTTGTCTGCCTCAGCAGACCAGTGAAAGACTAGGCACCAATAGAATTGATCACACCTCCTGTTTGTATGCTCTTTGATTAACCCTTGTCCTGCTGAACCCGGATATACCCTGCCTTTGCAAACTGAGTAGATCCAGATCAGTTGGCTTCTGAAGAAGCCAACTGATCTGGATCTGCACTGTTTGCCATAAAGTATGTGAATTACTAGCAACAATCTGGATCAAGTAATCTGATTGGCTGAAAATTAGAAATGGACGTGGCCTCTTAATTTATTCAGCAGGACAAGGGTTAAGCATAATACATGAGTGTTTTTTTTTTTTGTTGTTTTTTTTTCAGCCAAATTTTGTTCTAACAAATTTAACATTACATTTATAGAAGAACTCTGTTAGATTTACGGGGTATAGATAAAACTTACACCTTGAGAGCAAATTCTTTCCTTTTACAGCAGACCCCTTTTCAGAAGGGGCTTGTGCAGAAAAACAATTAGGAAGTCACAAAAAGCTGTCTCCCTTGTAATGATGACAAAAATTACCATGTGTGTCATGTTTTCTTAATCTGTCCCAGGTCATCAGAGCATTATGTTGAGAATTAAACATTTTGACTGGGAAATAGAGGATCAATGCAGCTCATTTAACTATATCATGAAGCTTAAAATTTTCAATGTTGCATATAACCATCAATAAATAACAAATGCCTTCCTAATTTTCTCCTGAAAATTGAAGAGGTCTACAAAAATTAAGACACTGAATTTCAATGAAACTGTTGTTTTTTTTAGCTTTAACTCTTACCAATCTGGGTAAAATTTTCAAGAAATGAAATATTGAAATATTTTTCTTAGAAAACAGATCTTGACATTCATGCAAATCGCCTCCAATGAAATGTCAAATCTGTTTTTTGTTTTTTTTGAAAAATAACAAAAATATCTTCATCATCTCTGAATTAGCCCAGAGGGTTTTTGTTTGTGTTGAGGTTTTACGGCTCAGTCAACCCAATGGGTCATGTCGAGCGCGGTCAGTTTACCTAACCACACGTTTACTGGGCAGGCTTAGTCCTCTAAGCGGTTAACCAGTATTGTGCAAATTCTTTCACCAGAAACTGACAACTGCCCTTCTTGAATCAGCGGAAGGGAGAGAATGACCGTAGAAAATATTTCATGATCAATCTCCACGAAAGAATGTTGCCGACCTCGGCGGGGGTTGAACCCGAGACCTCCTGGTCTCCAGTCGGATGGCTCATCCAACTGAGCCACCGAGGCCGGCAACCCAGAGGGTGAAAATGGTTATTAATTATATCAGCTTACAAAGAGAAACATACTAAAAAATAATGAAAAGAATTTTTATACCAGATAATAAGAACACATTTTTTTTTAAATATACTTAAAAAGAGACAAGTGATAGGTGATAAGGCATAACATATTACCTTCATGAAGGTGTTTACATATGGGACTAGTATTTCATTCAAATCGTCAGCCTCATTGGCTCATTCAGATGGGCAGCATCAAGGGAAAAAGTGCTTTTGAACATGTGCAAAATGTGCAGATTTTGATCATCCTGCACATGCGCAAAGTTTCATCCGAGCTTTGTTCTCCATTCATACATCTTGTAGTATCAAATGGTTCTGTTAGTGCACAGGGAAGGCCCTGATCAGATTGTGTAGATGCGCCGGCTGATCTGGGCCTTCTCTGTCTGCATATGCCCAAAGACACGGCCCATTTGTTTTTAACATCATAAACAGTTGAATCACAGGTATGCTTATACATGATAAAAGTGAGTCATGTTATAATATAACATAAGCCATAACACTGCAAATAACAAAACAGTGATTCAGGGACAATTTTCCCAATTTCTCCATAAAAACCTATGTTGTAGATACTCAGAGAGGCACTTCTAATGAGTATCCACAACATATGTTTGTATGATAAAATAGGAAAAAAATCCCAGGGCCCAGTTGTTCAAAGCTAACGACATCGTTAGTTAACGATTCGTTAAAATTTACATTGAGTGATACGCAAATATGCTGAAATTTTTTGCTGAAAAAATGTGAGTAGCTTTTGCAGTGCAAAAGCTACTCACATTTTTTCAGCAAAAAATATCAGAATATTGTGTATTGAATCCGCTAAAACAGTTAACGAAATGACCCTTAACGAGCTTGTTAAGCTAATGACACTTTGAACAACCGGGCCCAGAATTATCACCAAAATTCCTCATTAACAATTCTGAAAGCCCCAGATCACATAAAACAAATGGTTAGGTAAAGTTAGGCCTCTGATACTCTAAAAGGCCAAGACTCCTTTTATAATAGTGTGGCTCAGTTTAATGCTTTATAGCATGCTGGGTAAAATTTCCTATGATAATTTGAAATATTTTGTTATTATTTGCATTATATGGATTATTTTTTATGTAACATAAATAAATAACAAAATACTAAGCTCCTAAATATCAAGTGTACTGCAGCATCAGCTGGCTTTATAAGCACTATTTGAACAACCTTTTTTGGGGTTGTCTCGGTAAAGCAATTGGTAAAGACGTCGGAAGCTGCAGTGCTAGGTGCCGTTGCCGCATCGGTCAAGGCTTGCATGGTGTGGATTTGACCCTCTTGCATGATGTGGGTTTGACCCCAGGCAAAAGCATTTGAAATAGTTTTCTCATTTTTCCTAGAGAGTAGGTTTTTGAAATTTCACACACCGTCTGCTTGGGAGACAATCTGCATGAAATGTTCAACCCAATTTTCTAGAAAAAAAAATAAGAAAATATCAATATGTTTTCTGTGAATATACCCAGAGTGCTATAGGATGAGTTAGCTGCAGAACTCTAAAATAGCTGCTCTTAATTCCATAACATACATGATACTGACAATTACTAAATTACAGATTATTACTCCAAAATACCCTTACTAACACACATGAAATGTCACAACATATTTTCTTGGGGAAAAAATAATCAAAACATATATTACAATTTATTACAAAGGACCCTGACTAGAGATGTACACTGTGCCAGGGAACTGCACGCCCCTTAGATGGCAGGTCACAGAGGAAAGTCCAAGTCGGACCTGACAAGCTGCAGGTGGTAGCTTCCTTTTGCTACCTAGGAGACATGCTCTCAGCAGCAGATGGCTGTGAACTTTCAATCACAACACGTGTGAAAAGTGCCTGGAAGAAGTTCAAGGAGCTGCTACCAGTTCTCTCTTTAGGCCACATCTCTTTCAAGACACGTGGCCATGTGTACAGCTCTTGTATGCAGAGTGCAATACTCCACGCCAGTGAGCCAGTGACAAAACCAAACCTCCAACGTCTGCAGCAGAATGAAAGGGCAATGATCAGACAGATCTGCAATGTCAGGCTGCAAGACGTTGTCACAACCAGGTCCAATAAGCTACTTGCGCGGCTTGGCATTGAGGATCTGGACCTCATTCTGAAGAAGAGAAGGCTCCGCTGGTATGGACATGTGGAACTCTCCAATGGTGCAGTCAAGACAGCCTTTGACATACAGTTGATGGATTGACATACAGTTGATGGAAAGTATGGGCCTGGGAGGCCCAAGATGACATGGAAGCAGCTGACGGGATTGCAGAGAGTGGAAGCTCTCGGCTATCAACCCTCATGATAGAAATATATAGAGATCTGTGTGAGATCTGCCATACGTGCAGCAAGCCAGCTATCTGGAAGGGGGCCCACTGATGTGGATGTTGCCCCTGTACCTGCACATTAATCAAAAATCTGATTATGATATATCAGAATGATCATCTGCTGCTGTTGTGACTGGCACTTTAAGTGTTAAAATATCTAAATATTTGAATTCAGCAGGTTTTAGATTACAGCCTGACCAATAAATAGTTCTTTGTCCGGCAAATATGATCACACAGTCAGACCCACTGACAATAACCTGCTCCCAACTATTATTCTCCTCTGTCAGGTGGCTCTGAAGGCTTAAAGTTCACACGTAGATACTCTCTTGAATTAATATCAGCCTGCAATAAAAAGGAAATCTGCAAAATTTTGCCTGAGGAAAATAAAGTATAAATTAACATTACCGTATTAAGCCTAAGATTTGGGACAGACATGCCTTAGCAAACAGTGTAGGTCCTGATCAGATGCCACAGAATGTAGTATCTGGTCTGTTCTGCTGCCTGCCAATGTGTCTAAAACAGTGCTGGATGAGAGGCAAACAGTGTAGACTCTGATCAGATGCCACAGAATGCAGCATCTGGTCTGTTCTGCTGCCTGCCAATGTGTCTAAAACAGTGCTGGATAAGAGGCAAACAGTGTAGACCCTGATCAGATGCTGCAGAACAGGCAGCAGAATAGATGTTTTACAAGTTTTTGGATACCGGTAAGTATGGTAAGAAGTTAAGGTGTCCCAATATTTGGGGCTAATACAGTATCAAGTATTATCTTTTTTTTTTCTGTTTCATTTATCAAGAATCTTGACTCTGTCTGCACTACTACAGGAGTCTGGTCTCTGTCCAAATTGTATTCTTAACCTTTGTCATGCTGAATAAATTAAGATGCCACACCCACTTCTGTCTAATTGTCAGATTACTTGATCCAGGTTATTGGTACAAATTTACATACTGAATGAAAAACAGTGCAGATCCAAATCTTCAGAAGCCAACTGATCTGGATCTACACTGTTTGCCAAGGCAGAGTTCAGCAGGACCAGGGTTAAGGTTTATTCACAATTAGCAGACTGAAACACACATGCAAGAAAAGGTTTGTATAATGACCAGATCCATGCTTTGTTGAACCTGTAGTACTCCTCTATATAGGGACAAGCCTTGAATTATATATATATACATTTCAATTGTTGACTGGACCTTACTTAGTCCATGCTAAAAAAATATTTTGGAAATCTTCACCTTAGATTCTTATCAGAGCAAAAACTACCAATATATGATAATCCATTCCATAAAAAGAAACCAGCTGTCATTCTACCGAATAACTTCCTTGCTTCATATGTGTCTAAAAATCCAGTATTCAATAAAAATGTGAAACAATAATATCCTGCCACTATTGTGTGGGGGCAGATAACTGTCAAAAATTGACAAAATTTGCCCATAGCAATCCTAAACCAGATCTCCCCAATATCAATGCACATACCAAGAATGGTAAAAATCCATTGATATTTACTTAAGTTATTATCCAGAAACGAAAATACTGACAGACAGATGTACATACAACAGATGGATGGCTGGGCATATGGATGAATAATGTAAAACCATAATACTCAGCAACTATTATGTGGTGGGGTAAAAAAAATATAATGAAAAATCAATTTTAATAACTAGAAAAAGTGTCCACAGGACACGGATGCCCCTGCCAAAATGCCATTCAGAAAAAGGTTACATATGTAATTGTGACAGGTACAGTATGAATTTATTATTAAGGTTGATATGGCCCACACATGGTTTACTATATGGAACTTAGTCAAGGGCAGATAATTCATAAACCAAATGAGCAAGAGTTGTCTTCCATGTTCATTACACATCACCTCAATGTCATGTAAATGCATCTGTAAATTTTCATAAATATATTCCATATGGTTTAGGAGTTATGCCACACACACGGTTTACTATATGGAACTTAGCCAAGGGCAGATAATTCAAAAACCAAACAAGCAAGAGTTGTCTTCCTTTTTCACGACACATCATCTCACTGTCATGCATGCACCTGTAAAGTTTCATAAATATATTCCATACGGTAAAGGAGTTATGGCCCGGACACAGTTTACTATATGGAACTAAGTCAAGGGCAGATAATTCAAAAAACCGAACAAGCAAGAGTTGTCTTCCTTGTTAATGACACATCATCTCGATGTCATGCATGCACCTGTTAAGTTTCATAAATATATTCCGTACGGTTTAGTTTTGCCTGGACACAGTTTACTATATGGAACTAAGTCAAGGGCAGACAATTCAAAAACCAAAACAAGCAAGAGTTGTCTTCTTTTTCATGACACATCGTCTCAATGTCATGCATGCACCTGTAAAGTTTCATAAATATATTCCATACGGTTAAGGAGTTATGGCCAGGACAGAGTTTACTATATGGAACTAAGTCAAGGGCAGATAATTCAAAAACCAAACAAGCAAGAGTTTTCTTCCTTTTTCACGACACATCATCTCAATGTCATGCATGCACCTGTAAAGTTTCATAAATATATTCCATACGGTTAAGGAGTTATGGCCCGGACAGAGTTTACTATATGGAACTAAGTCAAGGGCAGATAATTCAAAAACCAGACAAGCAAGAATTGTCTTCCCTGTTCAAGACACATCGTCTCAATGTCATGCATGCACCTGTAAAGTTTCATAGATATATTCCATACGGTTTAGGAGTTAAGGCCCAGACATGGTTTACTATATGGAATTAAGTCAAGGGCAGATAATTCAAAAACCAAACAAGCAAGAGTTGTCTTCCTTGTTCATGACACATCGTCTCAATGACATACATGCACCTGTAAAGCTTCATAAATATATTCCATACGGGCAAATGCAAACGTTCAGGGTCCAGTTGTTCAAAGCTTAACAAGCTCATTAGTGGTCAAAATGTTAACTGTTCTAGTAAGTACAATATCTAATTCGTTGGTATTTTTGCTGAAAAATGTGAGTAGCTTTTGCAAATAAAGCTACTCACATTTTTTCAGCAAAAATATAAGCGTATATGCAATATTTAGTGATCAAAGTTTTAACTATATGTTAACTAACGACATCGTTAGTTTTGAACAACTGGGCCCTTATCATCTGGCACTTTGCTCTCCATTGATGCATTCTGTAGTATCCAATGATTTTTAGTGGACAGTGAAGGCCCTGATTAGACTGCATGTGTGCAGGCTGACCTGGGCATTCTGTGTTCCCAAGGCCAAAGATACGTTTTGCATGGTGCGGACTACATATAAACTTACCAATCTAACAGGTTCTGGTACCCTGTGTCTACAGCAATAATGTACCAATTTAACTGCCGTATCCAGAGATACCTTGTGGCCCTGTGATACATATACAGGGTTCTTTGTGTTGTTACAACTTCTCAGTGCCTGAAATAAATATAACAGAACTCAAGCATTACTTTCAACATTTTATTTAATGCTTCATATTAGTTATACAGTCAATATTATTTTTATTACTTATTACTCATGAAAACGAAGTTTCACCATATAATGTGATTGGATACACCTGGTAGTTATCTGCCATTTTTGACAAGGGAGACAATTTTTGTAACTTTTCGTTTGTTTTCCTGTATACAAATCTCCTTCTAATAGGGGTCTACTCTAAAAGGAAAGAATTTGCTCCGCTTGGGAGCAAATTCTTTCCTTTTGAGTAGGCAACTTTTCAGAAGGGAACAAAAAAAACTGACAGAATTGTCTCCCTTGAAAGTGAATCACTTCCCCTTTAGAAGGATGGATACAGTTTCTAGGATGGTAACTCTTAAAATTGTGCTTCCTTTCCCTCCTGAAACATGTCAAGCCTAAAAAGAAAGAACTTGTCTCACTTTGCTCAAAATATTATGTTATATAACTTGGTGTAAAATAAATAAAGCAAAGGTATGCAAAATAAAAATACACAGAGTTATATTTTGTACTTACCATGCCCAGTATCTTTCCAGAATTACCCTGTAATGGAAATGTATCTCCTCCCTGTTTCAATCCATCAATCTGAAAAAGATATTATAAACATACAGACATACATGTAGTTTGTGGCTTGACTGTAACACACTTCACATTTCAAAAGTCCAGAACTTCATATAAAATTCTCTTGTCATTCAAAAAATACCAACATTTCCTAATTCGTCACAAAATCATGTTGTGGTACCACCAGGGTTCAGGAGTAAAGATAAATAGTTTTTCTTATTTCTCCACAAAAACAGATGTTGTAGTACTCATCAGAAATGTCTCGCTAAGGCGCTACTAATGGGTACCCATGTTTTTATTAAAATATCAACACTTTTTTTTTCGTTGAAAAACATGCTTTACCTAAAGCTAAGACTAAAACTGAATCACTGCACCTAAATATTCTCATCATTTCTCAACAAAAGCATCATATAAGCGATCTCATAAGAGCTGTCTAGCTGTTGCAAAGGAAAAAAGGGTCCTATGCTACATGTGATCAGCATTGGCACGTCAGCCAGCTTATCCATGTTGTCTGATCCATGATCAGAGCCTTCTTTCTTTATTCATATATGCTACAGTACCCAATGATTGTGAAAGTGGAGCGCAAAGTTCCTCATCAGACTACATAAGGACATTTCACCACCTGGCAAATTAGAAGTTCCTCAGTAAAGCACTTCTAATGAGTAACCACAACATATTTACTCATCAGTAATCCCCCTTCAAAGCTCCAGGTAAGGCACTTTTTTCATCTAAAAAGTAGACATATTTTTTTTATTACTCCACAAAAATGAAGTTTTTTAAAAGTAAAACATATTTTAACGAGTAATACTTAACCTATAGATAATGTGCTATTCTATTCTGTTTTCACACCTTCCACAGAAAAAACGACCATTCAGTCGTTAATTAAAGTCTTAAACCAGAAGGTCCCTTAGGCAGTTACCTGTGTGACGTAACTCTTCCCGCTTCTCGTGTCAGTTTCTTTTATGTGTAAAACAATAGACACAATTAGGAGAGATAAGCGAGGGTGGGCGGAGGGAGATAATTGATTATCTATAGGTTAAGTATTACTCGTTAAAATATGTTTTACTTTTAAAAAACTTCATTTTAACTTCATAATACATTAACCTATAGATAATGTGCTAGAATTTGCAGAATAGGAGGGAGGTGCTCTCCTAATTCTAACACCAATAATATCTCACTTCTGGTTAAGACTCAGGAAACTCAAAGGAATCAGATACATTCTAATTCTATATTTAATAGAAAGAATGATCTAGATTCACAAAATAGCATACCTTTAAGGTGTTATGATCTAACAACCTTATATATATTAGTAGACTCTAGAGGAAGCCAGTTCTTAAGTCTCAGAGACCTAACATTGGCCCCCCCCCCCTCTCTTTTTTTCTTTTTGGGAAACAACAATTGGCTTCAAAAAGAAAAAAGGGAGTCATTGAGACATAACATAAATATTCCATCGCAAAGTAAGCTAGGAATATAGAAATATTTTGAAAACAAAATTTGTAAAACAAAAAGCCAAGACCATACACTGTAAGTAGTCTATGTAGGATCTTGAAAAAATAAGGAAAAGTCTACATGGTGGAGTTTCCTATAGATAACTGACATATGTAGATATTTTGGATAAAATTCTAGATATGTGAAGCTATGTAATTGTAATAGTCTAAGCTATTAGAATTATAAACTAATTAAATTCTGTTAATTGGAGCGACAGGACAGTTTCCGATGAACAGACACAGACTTAAAATAACCATAATGTGTAATTATTTCCCTTGATCAAATTAAAGAAGGGGAGATAATAAAAGTAGATGGAGTTAACTTAACTATAACTAAGTTATCCATCAGAAGAAAAAAGGTATAGACAAACATAATGGTTAAAACTATTGCTAGACTAATTGTATAACGAATTTTTAGTCAAGCAATAAAATAATACAGAGTTTGCATATAACTGCTTGGAAGAAAAAACAACCTAAACCATTGATAATTAGTTTTGTCATAGACATATAAAAACGTTTGATGTCCTGACAAAAAAATAAAGAATAAACTGTCAACATCATAACTAAAGAGTTTGACAGAGAATAAGAGAGATAAGAATAAGGTTGATCGCAGCAAACTGTATGACGGTCATAGTTTGGCTAAATCTTACCGTATTGATAAGATTAAGCAATAATAAATAAGCTGGATAGAATCTTTCTATACCAGAAGATTGCCACGAAAAGTACTCCTGACTAAATAATCATGGAAATCAAGAAATGTTAAAAATCCACTTTGATACGAATCAAAATGTTCATAAAAAGAGAAGGACTCAGAGAAAAAGTAATAGTGTGATAATCTCTGAAGAAAGATTATACAATAATACTGATTATTAATCTCAAAAAACACTTAATTTAAAAGTTAAGAGATAGTATTACTATTCTATACGCATATTTAAGAATAGTAAGAAATATATTAATACTAAATAAAAATTATACTACTGAACAAAATTCCCGCTATAAATCATAGGTAAAGCGTAACTATTATTTAAGCAAGGAATTATTAAACATATAACTCTCTATAAAATTACTGCCCGGAAATTTTATAGATAAACATTCAATCAATTTTTTTAGAATTGAATATTAATAGAATAAAATCTATGTCTGCATAATTGGTAATTCCTGAAATATCAAATTACGTACTCGCAAATGAGTTCAGGAAGAAAATACATATATACTCTCGAGATCTATGTGTAAACCATAGAGAGTAATAATATTATTACCGCGATCCCTGACGGAAGGGTAAAAACATGTATATGAAAGAGATAATAATTAATTTAACGTCATATAGGTTTAAGATAAAATTTGTTTAATCTTTAACCAATATGCAGCAACAGTGACTCGATATTCTGTATTCGTACGTAGAAAAGGAGTACTTAGTCATTAGAATTTTGAATGATTGAAATAGAGATAATGGGATCTAAAAGGATGTATCTCCATGAACTGAATCGAAGGATAATATCCATTCTAAAAAAACTAGGGCTTGTTTTAGGCTTAGTTTAACAAGCGTAGAATTGAATTATTTTCAAGTATTCATGAAGTCGTTATGCTCTGAATACTGAGAAAAAAGTTAAAATATTGTTTAGGAAATAAAAAAGTGACTGTTCCACAATGTTAGCTAGATTTAAACCTGGAACGTAGCGAGAAGGTCAATCTAATTTAAAAGTAAGATGAGAAAGATTAATAATGAAGATAGATATATAAATATCGGAATAATATATTATCTCCAACAATTATCAAATAATCTGAATGTTTAAAAGCATAAATACTACTCGAAAGTTTATTTACCGAATGTATAATCGGAGAAAACTTTCAGTATGTTCAAAAACGTATCACAAAAGTAAGATCTGACCAGGAACGTAGGTGCAGCACTTACTAAGTTGTGAAGTTAATATAAACATATTTTATATTATAAATTGAAGCAGTGCATTTCAAAATCATCGACATCTTGAAATGACTTATTGTGTGGAAAAATAAATAAATATCCAGTTTCGGAAAAGATATTTATCTATATATATAGACCATTTTTGATGCGGACTGGAAATCAAGATATTAATCTTTGCATTATTCGCAAACTGAACTTGAACTCTTAGCGAGAATTACTATGATCCCTTTAACGAATGTAAACATAAAGGAGGGGTAAAGAGATAATTAAGAGTGTCTTAATTCTTTACCGGCTCGTAATTAAGGATGTTTTCCCTTTTGTCTAAGCCTAGACTATAGATTGATTAATATAATTATAATAATATCTGCTATTATGAGGTAAACTCTCGTTAATTAACCTCTAAGCATATATCAAAAATATATATCAACATAATCTAGAGCTTCGGTAAGTTTAGAGGAAGGAAATGATTGACTTTGGCAGTTTCTGAATAGTTACAAAGTCAATAAAACAAAATATCAAAAGGAAAGTATTTGTATATAAAATCTAATTTAGGCAATAATAATCTGTCACGTACTGAATAATTAATGCCTTTACTAAATATGTATCCATTGTCAATACCAAAGTGCAAGAAAATTTTGATTGACATGGACTCTAGTTATAAATAAAATATTAGAGGTATAGAGCTAGTCGAAGCAAAACTATTCCTCAATAAGATAAAGTAGACCTATAATATACGAGGATTAATTGGGTCTAGAATTATAATCATAATAAAATTATTATTCCAATATGAAGAATCTTCAGCGTAATAGATTCTTACTGAGGCAAAAATATCTGGTATATTGCTATCGTAGTCTTAAATGATCCAGAAGAAAAAATAAAACAGGCAAAGTAAAGAACGTATCGAATTATATCTATGCCTAAATATAAGATTTTTTTCTTATTTATTATTTTATAGCAGAGTTTAGACAGAGCACGACTGACCTAGACTCTAATATAATCAATCAAAAGATAGTATGAAATAGAATAATAGCTTATCGGATCAACTATTTTCCATGTAGAAAAAGGCAAAAGGAAAATATGTACCTCAACTAGAATTTTAAATCGTAGTAATCTAGAGAGGTAGCGAATAAATAAATAAAACTGTTAATTTATTTATCTGGTTGGTGTAAATTTCCGATACCTTAAGAATGAAAAATTAATAGAAAGTAGAAAAGATCGATTGCTACTTTCTTGTCAATTTACTCCTTAGATTACATGCTGATTACATATCAGAGCATGTAGAAGAAAAACAGGGGAGGAAAGAAGAAAAATTTTTATATTTCGTGTATATTTTTCTTCTTATAAATAACGATAGTTTTATAGTTCACCTTTGCCCTAGAGCCGAATAAGGTGAATATGTAAGAAGTTAATCTCTTTGTAGCGAACAAACGAGATATAATTATAGCTGGAAGTATCTTCTACACTTAGTGAATGAATTGCGAATTTGATCGTAACCGATAATTCTTAATTCATTTTCAATAATAAATATATATATAGAATTTAAGTCAAGTTCAAAAGTAACTGGACAGAATTCAACAATATAAATGGCTACTAGGTATTAGAACCCATCGCTGTCATTCAATAACCTATAATCCAAGACTATACATGTCTATAGTGGTTATATATGAATATATGTTGAGCCTGGAACACACTAGTAATCCGACACAAAGTCTACGAAACTACTGCCCGGTGGAATTTCGTTAGAATGACCTGGCACTACTCTACGAAGTGCCTCCCGATGAAATTTTCGTTAGAGCCGGAATTTAAACGCTGTCTAGCGAATTAAAGAGATAAAACATCATTTGAATGACCTGGCACTAGTCTACGAACTGCTGCCCGGTAAGAATTTTGTTATAGTCGGAAGTTTAACTCTTTCTAGCGGATAAAAGAGATAAAACATAAGTTAATTTAAAATATTAATGGAATTACACACCTATAATAAGTCAATGGAATATTAAAAATTCTAGTCTGATTTGGGAAAAACTGTACAGAATTTTTTTGTATAAAAAGTTATTATGTATTTCACTTAATAACCTATATCCATTGACTTAAACGTGAATGGAGCTCTATGAACGATAATAGATTGTTCGGGAATTAGTAATCATTATTTTGACACTAGTTACCCGACACAATGACCGGACACTAATATTCGTAACTGTTGCCCGGTAAAGTTACAAGTAATTTGACAAATTGATCGGATAGTAGTATTCGTAACTCTAGTCCGATGAAAAAGGGAGATTATATATGAAAACTGAGCGGGCACAAGTATTCGAAACTTTTTCCCGAAGATAATTAATTATTAGGCAAAAATTGACCAGACACTTTCTGTAAAAGTTTGCCTGGTGAAAAATCAGAAATAATATAATAATATGACCGGGTATAAGTATCAGAAATATTACTGATACTTTGCCCAGTGAAAATTTTTTTTTTTTTTTTTTTTAATAATTAGACATAATGACCGGAAGTTAGTATACGTGACTATTTTGTCCGGTGAAATATGTCAGAAACTAAGTCTTTCCAGAAAATAATTAAATTATTGACTGGAGACTAGTTGACTGGTGACTGGTGACTGGGTGACTGGTGACTGGTGACTGGGTGACTGGTGACTGGGTGACTGGTGACTGGTGACTGGTGCCTGGTGCCTGGTTGACTGGCACCTGGATGACTGGTGACTGGTGCCTGGTTGACTGGCACCTGATTGACTGGTGACTGGTGAAGCTGATTGACTGGAGCCTGGTTGACTGGTGACTGGATGACTGGTGATTGGTGACTGGTGGACTTAGACTTTATAGGATACTAAGTACCCAAAGATGCCACCTTGATGGGTCTTACCCCGGCAGTATAGCCATATGGGGTGGGGCTCCCATCAGTAAAGAATTGTCTTATAACCCATCAAGGGTTGACAAGTTCTTTACAATCAGCTTCTCCACCATGAGAATCTTTAGCCAACTGAAGATCTCTGCAAACAAAAGTCCAGGAAAAAAAATATCGTAATTGCTGAATAACCTGGAACGAAAAGAACAAAAATATTCTGCATATATAAACACGACTATCGAACCGATCGCGCACGAGCGTTGTGCCGAAAAGCGAGAGTCGCCAAAACGCATGTGGAAAAAGACCAGTCAAAAATACATGAAATCGAAAATTGAAAATTTTAAATAATAACACAGAAAGTGAAAGGAGTGATAAATAAACAAAAGAAACACAAGGATACATAAATTTATCCGTGAGGAAAGAAATAATCCAAATTTCTATCACAGGTAAATAATCCTTGTTGAATTTCTTTGTCCACAGAAAAGAAACTGACACGTGGTCAATTGAGCGGGAAGAGTTACGTCACACAGGTAACTGCCTAAGGGACCTTCTGGTTTAAGACTTTAATTAACGACTGAATGGTCGTTTTTTCTGTGGAAGGTGTGAAAACAGAATAGAATAGCACATTATCTATAGGTTAATGTATTATGAAGTTAAAACATATATTGTGGGTACTCATTAGAAGCGCCTCGGTGAGGCGCTTCTAATGAGCACCACAATATATGTTTTTGTGGAGAAATACTATGTGGATACCAACTCTTATCTAGAGCTATGCCTTTGTATAACAGCATAAAAATTTCCAACACATTTCTCAGCTTATTGCACCTTACTACAGGGTAGTGATTGACTCAATGTTAATTTACCTTATGTAGATGGTTTTCATCTTTCTCAAGGCCATCAACTTGAAACAACTTTTTGGCCACACCAATACAGGCTGTATCAGTACTGACACCAAGATGACAAGCTGAACCAAACTCTACAACAGCCAATAGAAAAACAAATCAAGAAAAAATTTGACCATATGCATAAAATAGCATTAGCATATAATAATTATGAAAACAAGTAAGGCCAAAATCAGTCTGCACAACACACAGTTTGATCAGAGAATCATAGCTCAAGAGAAGGCATTTTTTTCCAACTGAACTAGAAATCTGTCCAAAGGACACGGATGCCCCAGCCTGAAAAACTTAAATGCAAATTGCTAAAGCTGGATGCGGACGGACAGACAGGGGTAATACTATATGACCTTTCCACCATTCTTTGAATGGCAGGGGCAAAAAATATTGAGTTTTCTTATTTCTACATTTACATGAAAACGTGTATTATGGTACTGATAAGAAACACCTTGCTGAAGGATTTCTAATGAGTACCAACAATGTTTTCAAGGAAAATTAAGAAAAAAATTATTTGGATACCAAACTTCTTATCTGGAACTGTGAAGACTTGTTTGTCTGGAGAAAACCAGCAGCACACGGTAGAAAGTATTGAGAAAATGCAACACCTCTGACAAAAGCAACATTTTCTTCACTCTTGATCACTAACGAAAAAATATTCATGGTTCTTGCCACTCCAGAAATGAATTTCACAGCATTGTCTTTAGAAACATATGTTGCCAGCAAGCAGTCAGTTTTATATCTGATGAAAAACAACCTAAATACAAGAATTAAAATCAATATTTTGTACATTTAGGCCCTTAAGAAAAACTTAAGTGATGGGAATGAGAAACCCTTTGGGCTTCACTTATATCAAACAAGCCCATTGTTTTATAACAATGAAAGCTCAAAATGCTGTTTTCAATTCTTAAAGCAGACTGTTTGTTGACTGCATTTGCACACTACAAATTTTTACCCACAAAATGAGAGAAGCTCTCTTATACAGTAAGATGGCAGCAAAGGACTAGATCAGCTTGCGCACTCATTTGGTCAGATCAAACCATCGGATTGGATGTTTGGATGCAAAGGCTGATCTGGGCTTTTAGTGGTCACATGTCATAAGAGTCCATTTTACATGGTGCAGCAAAAAAAAAAACAATACTAATTCTCCTTCAGCGTACCTCTCTTATCATTTACCTTTTGGATGTAAAATACCATTCCCATCTACCATTATTACCTGAAAAAAAGAAACAAAAAGTCTGTAATAAATTTATGCAGCTTCATTACAAAACTGCAGTTTATTTACATCAAGAATGGGATGATACAAAAATGAATGTTTGCTATGACATATCAGCTCAACTTTCAAGTTGCGATAATCCTATCAGAGTAAATATTATTGTTTCTAGGGCTGTATTTTGGAGGTATTTTCTCTAGTTTTTAAATAACTGTTAAATTATATTATCACAAAAATTCTGTTTGCTATCCCTACAGAGTACGAAAAAATAGTTTCAAAGGGTGAAGAGTTCACCTTTTGACTACTGTCCTGGAACCACGCAATCAGGGTAAAAACATCAACATGATGTTGCACAACTGTTTGTATGTGTTGAGGTTTTACCGCCCAGTCAACCCAATGGGGTCATGTGAAGCGCAGTCAGTTTACATTTCCACACTTTTACTGGGCAGATATAGTCGTAAGTCCTCTCAGCAGTTAACCAGTATTGTGCACATTCATTTGCCAGAAACTGACAACTGCCCTTCTTGAATCAGCAGAAGGAGGAGAATGAACATAGAAAATATTTCATGATCAAATCTCCACGAAAGAATGTTGCCGACATTTAGTGGGTTGAACCCGCAACCTCCTGATCACCAGTTGTAACATATGCAAAATGTATACAGCAAATTTGGTTGGAATCCATGCAACAATGTAGAATTTAGACCAGAGATTACAGACTGAAATACCCAGATTTTTATCTTTTTAGCTTTCAATCCATCTAATGAGCACCAAGGAGTGGAGTAAAATTTTGACAATGGTGCAGGAAAGACAGTACATATATACAGTACATATATATCGGTAAGTAAATTTGGCTATAAAATGATCAATAGTGTAGGAGATAGCATTATGGACTAAAGCACCCAAATTTGTCCTGTTGAGCTCTGCATAAGCCTCAGGGGCCAGGGTAAAAACTCAGCAAGGTATTGCATGGTGGAACAAGGCAGGAGGAGTTAGTTTAATAGACAGATGAATGGACAGAGCAGAGGAGATTACAACCTCTCACTTTTCCAGTTTTCCTTCAAAAAGTGAGTGGATAATAAACATAGGTCTAGATAAGAGTGGGTATCTGGTAAATAATTTTCTTATTTCTCCATGAAAGCATATGTTGTGGGTACTCATTAGAAGTGCCTCAGTGAGGCACTTCTAATGAGTACCACAACATATGTTTTCATAGAGAAATAAGAAAAATATCAATACTTTTAGGTTGAAAAAAGCACCTTATCATGAGCTATGTAATAAAGATGACAGCTGCATTATGATGGTCTATATATGCAGATATGTGCACAGGCTGATTTGAGTCTTCATCGGGTACACTAGTCAGAATATTGTGGCTCAAATAGTTCTTACCTGAGGAAGATATTGTGGTTTAGTTTTACTGAGCTTGTCAAACAAATTACAAATAAATGGTACTTCTCGGAATCCTAGAAACCCTGGAATGTAAGGGTCACGTAATTCTATCATTTGATAGTCCTCATACACAACCTGAAAAAGAAGGCTACCATAATAAACCTACATGTAAGTTCATGTACTGCGACAGGTAGGCCTTGACAAACAATGTTGTTCGAGAACAGACATAGCAGAACCCAGCACTTGATCCGAGCTGATATTATTTGCTACTCATCCAAGAGTTTCCCGTCCATTTTACTACCTGCTGACATGTCTAAAACTTGTTGGATGGGGGGTAAACAGTACACACCCTGATGAGATGCCACATTTTGCAGCATCGGATAGGGGTCTACACTGTTCAGTGCAAATAATGCCATAAGGTCATCCTCTATTTGGAAAGCCTAATATGTTGTAGGTAGCATAAGAAATGCCTCAATTTACCTCATAACTGAAGCTTAAATGCATCTCTGTCTAATGCACATAACTAACATCAGACAAAATTTTCTCATAACCCTTAAAGTACCAATCACAATTGCTGCAAATGACATTCTGATTTTTTTCCAATTTTCAGAGAAAATAAGGCAAGACATTTTATTGCTAGACAGATGAGTCACATGAAATATCAAGCCTTATTTTCTTTGAAAAATAATAATAATAATAAACAGACTGTCATCCACTACAATTTTACGTGGCACTTTAATGGCTAGGACATATATTTAACCCATTTATGCCTAGCATCCTATAAAAGGGATATTGGCAAACAGTGTAGACCCAGATCAGATGCTATAAAATGTGGGGTCTGATCAGGGTCTACACTGTTTGCATTAAAATCCAGATATTTCTATAAAACATGACAAACTAACCGGACAACCCTTATATAGGAAATGAACTTGTCAAAGAGTTAAAGAAGAAGATTCCACTTGGCATAAATTGGTACATAAAACTAATCATATAAAACTACTCAGGCATCCTTTCCATGGGAAATAGACTTGCCAGAGTTGTGGTAGAAGAACCTATTCAACGTAAATGGGTTAAGCAGCAAAGGTCAATATATCCATGACTCAGGGCTCTGGAAATTTTGAAATCTGAATCGGTCCAGCCGATGACGATGACGTCATCAATGAGCCCAATTCCAAAAAAAAAAAAAAAATATGTATATATCACCTGTCACGAAATCTAATGACAATTGGCAGTCCTATAACTCCTTTTAAATAATACACCTCGACTCCGTTATATGACGGAAGTCCGGGTATAACGAGCATGATCAAAGCTGGCGTCATAAATAAATACAGACAGGTATGTAAAAACAAAAAAAAAAAACGGTTTTGTTGTTATTTCCACCTCCGCAGGGTTTTCCTAAACTATTTATAAACAACTGATTCCCGTCTTGTATACGCGCAAAGACGGCGGGAAACAGGAGAGACAGAACGAAACGACTTTCATGGACCTTATTAGGTCTAATAAAAAAGGCCTGCGCCACGGGCGGTTTTGCAGTTTTCAATGTTTCAAGATTTGATCAGACTGCTTAAATTTTAAGCACTGATCAATCTTGTCTAGTGCAAGTGGTGCATTACTTATTTTTATCTACCTTGAATTATACTCGCCTGTTACGGCAATCAACAACAAAAAAAAAAAAAAAAAAAAAAAAAAGAAGCAATCAATAATACCCAGATCTTACGCCGTTGTATGCGACATCTGATCAGGACGTACACGGTTTGGGAATTCATTTATCGAATCTGGGACCGACAAACCATGTTGATCAAAACAAAAAAGAACAGGAAGAAAACGGGTGCATTCAAGCGGTGCATTCTTTTATCACTCTCAGTAAAGCGACCTTTGATCTTTTGGACACGCCGACTACACCTGGATGTTTTGCAGTCTCAGTGTATTCACACGTGTCACACAAACGGATTAATTATCAGACTACCGTTACTGATGATTCGTGTTAATCGCATATTTACCGCACAAAGGTCAGTGTAGTGTTGATTTTTTGACAATGTTTGGATAATGACGTAATTAATTTGTGCTGTGGTAGGTTGCCATTATTCAGCTGTCTCTCCAATATACATGTCAAATGACCGTTTAGAGCCTTTTAACTACCATAATATCGCATTTAAAAGGTGCGCGGACGTTGTCAGTTTCGGAAGACTTGACCGTTTGTGTTTTTTTAGACATCATTGATTCATGAAAATTGGTTGGTTGGGGAAAAAATGGGGTTCAAGGCACAAACCTGTTGGACCGATTTATTAGCGTTTTGGGGTGTTTGAAATCGGTCCAGAATTCTTAATTTCGGTCCAGACCGGCTATTTTTCCGGTTTTCCCGAGCCCTGGAATCCATGTATACCAATCAGACCTTCATTGATTGTCAATCCTTTCATCTCACATTGCTCCAGGTCAGAGTTGTACCAGACAATAAGTTTTCTTTTTTCTCCATGAATATACATGTATATCCTCATAAAAACTTCTCGCTGAGGAACTTCAAGTATACACTATGGTTTCATGGAGAAATAAAAAGAAATATCAACATTTTTCGCATGAAAAAAATTGTCCAACCTGTTGCTATGATCTCAAGACACGACCCATGCATACCTGTAATTTTGGAAAATTCAGGACAACCAGTGCAGCACAAGCATTCACATCATCACCTTTCACAAAAGATATATCAACGCCAGCTATGTAGAATTTTCTTCTTCCATCTTTTGAACCCTTCTTCTCTGCCACTGCATCATCATCTTCCTCCTCCTTCTCCTCCTCCTCATCATCATCAGTATCATTATTAATGTTTTGGCTGAGCTGCTCCATAAGGTCTGCCACCTCCTGGCTATCAGTGAGCTGAAGTTTCCGTTTCATTTCATCTTGTTCACTGTAACATTACAAAATGAGCCATGTCAAGCAAAAAAGTGCCTTTGAACATGTGCAAAATGCACAGATTCAGATCATTCTGCACATGTGCAAAGTATCATTCAGCAGCAGCCATAATAGATTCTGTTAGTCGACAATGAAGGGCCTGATCAACATGTGTGGATGCGCAGGCTGATCTGGGTCTTCCAGTTCGCTTATGCCCAAAGAAACATTAACATATGACCAGCCAAATTAGTATCCATAATTTAACCCTTGTCATGCTGAATAAATTAAGATACCACACCCATTTCTTATTTTCAGCCAATCAGATTACTCGATCCAGATTTTGATATAAATTCACATATTTAATGGCAAACAGTGCAGATCCAGATCAGTTGGCTTCTTCAGAAGCCAACTGATCTGGATCTACACTGTTTGCAAAGGCAGGGTATGTCTGGGTTCAGCAGGACAAGGGTTAAGATAGGAGGAATATCAAGATAAATGAGCACAACTTGAGAAAACATACTTTTTGGTATGTGCACCCAATGATAGGTACAGTAAAAAGTTACCGTGTCTAAATATTTAAGTTCAATGACGTACTTACTGAATGTATTTCGACAGACAGGCCTGAACAAACAATGTAGGCCAGATGAGATGTCGCAGAATCAGGCTCTACACTGTTTGCCACTCATCGAGCAATTTTTAGACACATCGGGTAGTAAATTGTACTTGTCCAAATTCTAGAACAAGTATGGTAAGGAGTTGAGGTGTCAGAATACTTAGAGAGATACTGTATGACACCATATTTACCCTATTTATTCGACATCTAAGTTTTTAATACTTCTCAAATAATTTGAACAACTCCATTTTACTACTTGGTGATGTCTCAAAATGTGGTGGATGAATGGCAAACAGTGTAGACCTTGATCAAAATGCAGCATGCATCTGATCTTGGTCTGCATAGTTTGATTGTGCCTATTTCTCTGAGTACTTGGGATAAATAATATAAGATGGTGTTTTGTGGGTTTTTTTCGACGTAGAAATATGTTTTGTTTCTTTACAAAATCATATGTAGTGAATTATACACTACAACCTCTTTATAACACGGTTCATTATAACACGGTTTTGGATATAACACGGTTCAAGGATGGATCCCAAAAATGTATAGATTATATTGAAAAATGACCATAAGTGGTCATTTTTTCAATATAATCTACACATTTTTGTTTGGATGTAACACGGTTGTTTAACTAACACGGTTTATGTTATAGACCCAAACAATAGTGGTTGGGTTGTGGTGTAATTGGAATTGCCTTGGTGAGGTGATTCCATTGGGTACCTATACATTTTCATGGAGAACAAGAAAAAAATATTTAACTCCCGTCACAAAAATGTACCTTCAGACACTGTATGCCTAGGGAAGATTCAGATCAGACTGTACATTCTTCAAGTCTGATCAGAAACTTTACTGGGTGCATTTTGGATAGCCAAGGATGCAAAATTTCTTCATGTGGACAATGAAGACTCTGATGAGACTGTATGGATGTGCAGGCTGATTTGAGTTTTTGTTGGACGCATATGTCTGAAAGTATGTTTTGCCATGTTGCAGCTCATACTGTTTCAATACAATTCATTGAGTGCAGCAAAAGTAAGGCCAAATAAAAAAAAAAAAAAGAAAAAAAAAGAATGGTAGGTTAGGTAGGGATGTTTCTACTTTTTTACATAGAAGTACACTGTGATTCTAACCCAATATACAATGTATTTAGATTCTGCATCATAAAATGTCATAGAATTTTACCTTTTGAGTCTGTTTGACTACCC